>CM037884.1:31433996-32723048 GCA_021292165.1 Shinisaurus crocodilurus | reverse complement strand
GAACTGGGTCTCTCAGCTTACAGGTGGCAACACAGATGGGACTTCAGGCCCAATTCTCCTTACAGGTTGCATCGGGACCATGTGTATATGTTAAAAATAATTAAA
Source organism: Shinisaurus crocodilurus (assembly GCA_021292165.1). Taxonomy (NCBI): domain Eukaryota; kingdom Metazoa; phylum Chordata; class Lepidosauria; order Squamata; family Shinisauridae; genus Shinisaurus; species Shinisaurus crocodilurus. Next base: position 32,722,943 of record CM037884.1, on the reverse strand, counting down.
GTTCTGCACCCAGGTAACCCCATCTGCACTATGGCTGCTGAGGGGATGCGGGGAGTTGTAGTCCAACACATCTGCACATCTGTGCTTTTAAAAAAAAACACCACCATGTTTACTGCCCCCTGTTTAATTATCCACAATCACATCAATTCACAGTCTGAAATGGGGCATCCCGGCAAGTCTTAGGGTGGTGTGTGCTTTGGCGCTCCTGAAGCAGAGCAAGCCCGAGGACTGCGAGTGAGCTGGTAAGATGGAAAGGAATGAAGCATACAATGTCAGGGGTCTGTGCTGCCCGCCATAGAGGAAGAGGTTGCCTGCTGCGACGCTCTGTGATTTATTGTCCAGCCCGTGCCTCCTTCCACTCAGCCTCATCTGGGGGTGGATAATTCCTCTGCCTCTGCTCGGACAGTTTATTCCAGGGGTGCACAGCTTGTTCAGTTTTTTTACTTACTTATGGAACTTTGTAGCCCACACGGCCATTCATGTAAAGGCCCAAACATCTTAAGCGAATGAGGATTATCCACACTACTCCACACCTCTATGGTACACTGTCAGATGCCTTTGGACTAGATGTTCCTCGCACCGTCACACACATTCATTTGGAAGCTGGAACTGGAAAAATCATGGTAGCTTTACTGAGTCTGCGATCTCCTCATTAGAGATCCCAAGTACCTGCCTGCAGAACACAGGACTGGAACACCACGGGAAATCTTTCGGGAGAAAGAAACATGCGCTCACTTGTGCCGCAGCTCCAGTTCGGAATGGCACTTCAGCAGCGTGCTTCAGCCTGTGCACATCATGCCTGCAGCCACAAAGAGAGCACTGGCACAAGGCAGGGGAGGCAGACTGTCGGATGCGCACGGCCAGCTGTACTTACTCTTGGAAGTTTATGCAGCCACAGTGCCAATCATCTGAGCCACGCATCTTTCGAACATTGTGCCTTTGGGAAACTCTTTGCTGGCTGTGAGGGCAGAGGCAGGGCGCCCCGCGGTCGGAGAACCAGGTCCGATCCTGGAACGCATTTCTGAGGTCGGAGCTGGGACTCCAACCTATTTATTTATTTATTTCCTTTTTATACCGCCCAATAGCCGAAGCTCTCTGGGCGGTTTACAGCAATTAACAAGACAGTCCCAAGACAGCGTCTAGTGGCCATAGGTTGAGCCCTTAATAAATGAATAAATAAATGTATCTTATAGTGACCATTCACAACAGCAGAAATTGGCGATAATACTATCTTCCTAGAAGTAAACTGGACATCTTGCCGGTCCCCAAAGATTCCTTTCTGTTTTGCTGTATCAGACTAACAGCTACCTTTCAGTACTTTGGAACACCATTCATTTCAAATAAAATGGAAGAAGGATTTGGGCCATGCAATACCAGAAAACACACGGAACTGGATTTGGCAGAATGTGCCATCTAAACAATTCTGTGTAACCCTGAAATACATCTGTTAATAAATGTATCCATCAATGGCGCCCAACTAAAATATATACAGTAGAAGATTACACAAGCAGATGAATTCACATTTGGTGATCTTGTCCTAGGACCAGGACTTAAATAATAATGATAATTGCATTAAATAAAGAGATATGTGCTGCTTATTCATCCTAATGCATGCCATCTAAATAACTTGAAAATAGAAAACTGGGGTATAGAGGTTCATAAAATGACCATGTGCAACCAGAATACTTTTGTGACTAATTGGAAAAAGAAGAATTTGCCCCCTGTTGATGAGTGTTCGGAATCGGAAGAAATACGGAAAAGAGCTGCAATGAAGAAGCACACTAAATACAAAGACACAAATAGTTTTATCCAGGAGAGAGAGAGAGAGAGAGAGAGGAGGAAGAGGAGGAGGAGGAGGAGGAGGAGGAGGAGGAGGAGGAGGAGGAGGAGGAGGAGGAAGAGACATGAATGTTCAAAGGAGAGGAGGGATCCCAGTCTGTCTGGTGCATTCTCAACTCACTCTCTTCTTTTAGAGATGCTGGGACTCACACTGACCTAGAATTCATCATCACGGATCTGGAAATCATGCCTCCCATGCAGCCTTGCCCAAACTGGCACCCTCCAGACATGTTGGACTACAACTCCACCTCCAGCTGGCATGTCCTTTGGCTGTCCTTGTTGGGGATGCTGGGAGTGGTAGTCTGACACATTTGAAGGGTGCCAAGCCCGGGAAGACTGCTTCAGTGAGAGCCTGCTGGTTGGGATTACTCTGTACATGTTTGCAGCCACTCTTCATCGTACTAATACTACTTCACATGTGCTAGCACTGAGCATGAGCACCGGACAAGGTTCTGGAGCTCTTCATCAACCTGAGTGCTGGTTGCCAGATCTAATTTTAAGTCACCCATGGGGATTAGGTAATGGAATTTTTGCGCCCCTGGTTAGATGTATCTATAATCCAACTTCAATATACATGAAATGTGAACACTTCTCTGCATGAGGGTTCAGTCCAGGGACAGTGCTAGGTACCAAAAAGATCCGGGGCTCAGGCCCACAGGACAAAAAAAAACAAACACAAATGTGCATATGCTAACTTCCATATATTCTAAAGTCTCTCTCTCTCTCTCTCTCTGTGTGTGTGTGTGTGTGTGTGTGTGTCTCCTAGTTGTAAAAAAGGGTGTATGGACAAGGGAGAGGAGGGCATTTGAAAGATTCAAGGGGGGGCCAGCAGGAGGGAAAGCGTACGTGGGCAACAAGCCAGCTCATCCAGGGGGATCAGATGCAACAGAGATCATCATGGCCCCTGGACCTTTCTTTCAGCAAGTGCCCCTGGACAGCAGGGTGGTGGGGCAGGTGGCATCTTGGAGATTCGGGGCTCCAAATGACAGATTCGGGGCTCCAGCCCTAGTGAGCCGCCCCCTAACAGCGCTTCTAGTTCAGTCAGCAGCATGTCCCACGGAGTTCAGTGGGACTTATTCCCATGATGGTGTACATAGGATTGCAGCCTTGGCTTTGTATGCACATAAGCAACCAGCTTTGGATTGTGGCCTTAGAGAGAGGTTAGAAGAAGCAGGGCAACCAATGTCACAGTTCCTCAGTTGCTTAGTCAGTGCTTAATATTGTGAAAAACTGTTACTGGGTCTCACACACCCCTCTGGAAACAGAACCCTCTGATCTGGATCGCTTACTCTTATAGCTACATGCTCTCTTCATATCTTCCAAAGCAACTCTCTGGGATTGAAGGCACAATTTAAGCCCCGTACATCTTCCCACGGCAGGCCAGTCAAAGGAACTGGGGCTTATTCTTCGTTTTGAGTATTATAAGGTAAGGCACTATTTGGATCAATACAGAATATCATCATAATAAGAACATAATAAGAAGAACCCTGCTGGATCAGACCAAAGGCCTGTCTAGTCCAGCATTCTGTTCTCACAGTGGCCAACCAGATGCCCCAAAGGGAAGCCCACAAGCATGTCCCGGTTGCATGTTGCTGCACAATTACCTTTTCGCCCATGTGCCTGGATGGGTAGCTGAGGGTGGCACCCATACCAAATATATTTTTTTAGCATTGTGGAGTAGAAGGGCACCAATAATTTGGCCAAACCCAAAACTGAGCAGCCAGCCAGGAGGGAGACAGAGCAGGAGAGGTGAATATGGGAAGGGGAGGAGGGGTGTCAAGGTTCCGCTACTGCAGGGACCCCTTGATCTGCCTTTGGGAGATCTCTGCCTCTCCTCAAAGCCCCTCCCGTTCCAGGAGATCAAGTCCTTTTACAGCTTCCAATAGCATGGGTGTAGGCTGTAGACGTGGTGAATAAGTCACTCCAAACTTTCAGGATAAACAACAACACTTTACTAATAATATTAGGGTTTTTACTTAATAGAGTGGTTATAATTCAAAAGCAAGTATGATAAAATAAAACAAACAAACAATCCAATGTTCTCTAAGTTAACTTCAGACTACCTATTTCCTATGCAACCAGTTTCTCTTTCTCTCTCTGCTGGTCTCTCTCTGCTGGTTCTCTGCTTCTGCTTCTAGCTCTCTCCCAGCACACACTAACTGCTAGCTGACCACACCCCACATATATAGTCTTCCCAGGACTGGAAGGTTATAACCATGTGACCTTGCACAGGAGAACTAATTCTTAACTTCTATTGGGTAACTTAAAACTCTCAAACTCCCCCTCCCATCTAAGTGTTTGGGCCTTCAGGCTTCACTACTTGAGGGAAGTGTTTGGGCCTTCAGGCTTCAACAAACTCAAGCCTGAGTAGGCCTCAATCCCTCACAAGGGGATCCTGTCCTGTCTGGTGAATGAAGGTCTCTCTCTCCCCAGCACCTACTCACCTACTCACTTCTTATAGCAACAGCACCCTCCCACCCATGTTCCCCAGCAACTTGGTCATGAGAATTAGACTGCCTCTGATACTGACGGAAATACAGAGCCATCAGAGCCATTCACATATGAGCTCTTAAGACGACATCACATTGAGGACAGAAATCTCTGTCTACCAGTACAATAGGGGTGGGCAACATGCAGCCCCCACCCCACTTCAGCCACCATCAGCTGGCACTGACCCCCACACCAGCCCCAAACGTTTTACAAATGTTTTAATGTGAAAATGGCATCCGGATTCCGGATCTTCTTTGCTAGATTTGAGCATTTTGGTGCTCCATCATGTTCTGGATGCCATTCGTGTGTGTTTGAGTGTGTGTGTGTAATATTTTTTTAAAAATCATTTGGGGTCACCTGGCAGACTGTGGCCTGTGGTAGTGGGGATTGTCCAGGGGGCAAAAATGGCCCCCAGACCTCCTGAAGTTATCCACCCGTCATACAGCCTGCTGGCTTTCCTTCCAGCTCCTATCCACTCGCAAGCCAAACCGAAATTGGCTAAGGTTCAACAAGAATGCTGCATTGTGGGCCCCAGACTATATTCTGGGACCTGATTTACTCTGTCTGGCCTCTTGTTGTGAATTCTTTGCTTTCATATATCCAGGTCGGTGGAGCAACCTTTGCACAGAGCATTCCATCAAGGCCTGCTTTCTGCTTCTACTTGGAATTGTGGCGGGCCACGCCTTCCGGGCTGCCAGGCCACTCCCCCGACGTGTCCGCAGGAATGTGCCTGTTGCCACCTGTGAGATGTTGGAGGGCCCAGCAATGTAAACAAAGATGTCATGAAAAGACAAGAGAGACACAGCGATGTGTGCAAGTGACTGGTTTATTCAGGTTCCCATTCATGGAGGGACTGGAATGAGTTTGCATAGCTTAGAAACATGGTTCTGAAGGGTTATCAATCTTATAGAACTTAAATTCACAGGTTTCTGGGTCCACCACTCCCTTGCACCCTTCAATATTTGCAACACCACCATATCTAAAAAGAAGAAGGAGAAGGAGAAGGAGAAAGTGTCAGCCGGGGGTTTCTCTTCACTTGCAAGCATCTTTTAAGGAGCACTACGATTCATCTACCAGCTCAGGACTTGCCAAGGGTTACTGAAGTTACCTGGCAGAGAAGCTGCCGTGCAAAATGCTTGGCTCGATTCTGGAGACCAAGCTCAGAAAGTTGAACTTCCGTTTGCCCAGAGGCGAGGTTTGCATGCGGAATCTCCGGGTGGATACACACAGGCTATTTCTTTTTGGCCGCACAATGTCCCGGTTGCATGTTGCTGCACAATTACCTTTTCGCCCATGTGCCTGGATGGGTAGTTGAGGGTGGCACCCGTACCAAATATTTTTTTTTAGCATTGTGGAGTAGAAGGGCACCAATAATTTGGCCAGGAGGGAGACAGAGCAGGAGAGGTGAATGTGGGAATGGGAGGAGGGAATCCTGCCCTGTCTGGTGAATGAAGGTCTCTCTCTCCCCAGCGCCTACTCACCTACTCACTTCTTATAGCAGTGTTCTCCAACCTTGGGTCCCCAGATGTTTTTGGCCTACAACTCCCAGCAGGCCCCAGCCAGCATAGCTGGGAGTTGTAGGCCAAAAACATCTGGGGACCCAAGGTTGGAGAACACTGTCATAGGGATGTGTGAGGATTTCGTTCGGGGAGTGGAAGTCCGGCAAACTCACCACGACCCCCCCTGAACTCTGTCCCACCTACCTGCTTCCCTGGCTCGACTCACGTTCTCCCGAGTCGAGCCAGGGAACTGACTTCCGGGTTCCCGGCAGAGCACTTTTTACGTAGAAAATGGCGTAAGATACGTTAATAAAAACAGCCTCAATTTGTGCTGGTTATGCAAATTGTGGCTGCTTTTAATGTATCTTATGCCATTTTCTACATGAAAAGTGCTCCGCCAGGAACCTGGAAGTCCGCTGAGTGGGTCGGCCGGCATTCACTTTTGGCCTGGCTTGGTGGGCACAGCGGCAGTGCTTGCCAAGCGTCCAGCGAGTCGAGTGGTGGGCGTATCGCACACGCACACACATCCTCGGGTCTGTTCCCTCCCTGCTTACTGTGTCGTTGGAGCCTAAGCAGAGCTACCTTAAAAGGGCCAAGGGCAAAACTGCAGCTAAGCGAAAAGAATTCGGGACTTTGCATAACAAAGTGAGAAGCTGGGATGGCTTAAGGGTTTTTGTGAAGGTCCCCGGATTTTTGGGATAGTGGAGGGTATGCTGATCTGGATCCTTTATTCCTGTACCTAATGCATAGCAACTCTCTCTACCTGCCCCATGGTGGGAGAGATCCCCTCTCTGAACCTGTCCAGTCAGTTACGTGCTCAATTCATGTCTTCCAAAGAAACTCTCTGGCACTGAAAACAGCCCTGACACAAAATTAAGCCCTGTGCGTCCTCCCACGGCAGGGCAGTCGAAGGAACCGGGCGTATTCTTTGTTTTGAGGATTACAAGGTAAGGAATATTTGGCTCAAGATACAGAATTATCATCAGAGCCTGTCACATGTTAATTGCTCAATACGGCATTACAAACTACAAAGACAATAGAAATGTTTGTCTGCCTGTGGAGGTTGGCGCCGTCACCCCACCCACCCACAGGGAAAGAGCTGCTGCTCTCGCTTTCAGTAAGACACGTTCAAAGAGCTTAATAAATCCCCTGCCAGTGAGGGGCTTTTTTTGCCTACCTGCTGCAACAGGTCATTCCCCTTTCATCACACTCGCATCTCATGCACTTCGCTGTGTTCCAGGCAGAGCCAAAAGGATGCTTGCTCCCATCGTATGTATCGACGCAGCCATCTGGCTTCACCAGTTTACCTAGGAAGAACGATCCCTGTCAGATGTATCTGCAGGCGTGGCAAAATCTCCAAATTCCCGTGAAAACCATCTCATGAAATGCGAGATTAATCTTGGGGGGGGGGCTGCCGTACAGCACGATGCAAAGACCATGCAAGATCAGTTTTCTCTCTGTCACCCTTGCAACCCTCACAGTTGTCCCTGGGATTTATCTTATCCCCACCGTATATTAATCAACGCCTTTATGTTTTTTCTGCCAATATGTGAAGCACTGCTTCTCTCACAGGTTGCTTTAACAAACACAAAGTCAAGTTTATTTAACCTACAAAAGTTTCTTGAAATCACTTCACTATGTAAATTTCAGTTAATCCTATTTAATCTCCTATCCTACTCTGGTTCTAAATTCACCCTCGCCACATCTGTTCACATTAATAATTCCTGCACGCACTAACTCTGACTACTGTCTCTGATCAATCTGACCCTCTAACTCAGTGTTCTCCAACCTTGGCCACGCTGGCTGGGGCATGCTGGGAGTTGTAGGCCAAAAACATCTGGGGACCCAAGGTTGGAGAACACTGACACTAGCTGCCAACCGGATAGGAAGGTGAAGGAAGGGAGAGGACTGCACGGATATATTCAGAATGTCAGGGTGCCACTACCACCTTTCCCGAGCATTTCCAAGGACTAAGTAATCATTCGCTAAGATGAATCGGCTCTTTGACCAAATTACCATCTTTAAACTCTGCTTTGAGTACGTGTCTATTGCAGAATCCATGGCAGAAGGCCAGCGTAAAACAGAGGACAGTCAAGCTGACGAGCAGTCTCTGAAAAAGAGGCAGAAGGAATAAAAATCAGCCAGAGAGGTCTTATTATGTGTTTGTTTGTTCATTAGAAATGTTTTTTATTTATTTATTTATTTATTTCATTTATATACTGCCCAATAGCCGAAGCTGTCTGGGTGGTTAACAACAAGTTATATCCACTCATTCCATTTTTCGAGAAGTGCTCAAGGTCTTCAGGTTCTGTCAAAAACTTCCTCGGTATTAAGCTTACGACCTTGTGATCGTGTACAATTTACCGTGATGTGGTTTCTTTCTTTAAGGCAAAATGCAAACAATAGCACAGCCACAGAGTTCAACAAGTTACTGCAGAAATATTGGTTTGTTTATATATCTATCTTCAAAGTCAGCCAGGGATAATCAGCCAGACTAAGATAATAAGTGTGCAGACAGAGCTAAACAGTGTACTACTATTACGTTAAGGTATATCATGTTTAGATTTGCCCAAATAAATAGCATTTGGTTCTCCACGCACACACGCACCAAAATGAGGCAAACTGAACAAAAGAAAAAGGGAAATTCCAGAGGTAAGCCCAGGCTACATTATTTGAGAGCTCGATGAGTACTGGCTGTAAGAATCCTAAGTAGCCATTGTGAGTCCGCCATAGAATTAAAACTGTCCGATAAATAGTGTCATGCAAAATGGTGCATGAATGTGTGTGCATGAGAGGCAATGACATGTGAATCAGTCGTGTGAACGGGGGTGTAAGAGAGAACAGACTGGACACAGGCATATAAAAGAAACCTGTAGATTTTGTTCTGCCAGACGGCATGACGTTCATTGTAATAAATAGCCAGAATCCACGCTGTGTGAACTACAGGTTGAAATACCTATCCAAATGCTGCTCCAGGAAAGTCTGGATTCTACACTTGGAAAGAAGCTTTTCTAATTACCGGTAGCTGGATTTGCATATCATCTGTCAGGACAGATAATTTGGGCATTAGAGAGAGACTAACCCAGCACTCTTACGAAAGGTTTGGGATCCTTTTGCACGAAAACAAACATACACACACAGAGACTCCAGAAACAAAAGGGTTGTTTTATTAAATAGGAAATACAGAGTAGGTTCAGCATCTTATTTGTTGGTAAAGCAAACCCAGTGATTTCAGGCAGCAAAAAATATCCTTACGCTATAGTTCAAACACACTCTATATTCCGGAGAGGAAAAAAGAGTCCCTTTTGGACCCCCTGACAGCCTAAATAGAAGAAGGGGGTGGAAGAAAGGCTTCCGTCTAGCGGGACAGAAAGAAGTTCCGGTTACTGCCTGTCCACTGAGGCTCCCTGCAGTGAATTTCAGCTGTAGGTCTGGTGGAGGCGGAAGGCACTCAAGAGGTCTGCGTGCCAAGTCCAGCCTGGGCTGGACCTCTCTCTGTCTCTCTGTCTCTCTGTCTCTCTCTCTCTGCCTGCTCCCAACACACACTCCATTGCTAAAACTCTTGGTTTTTATACCCTTTCTCCCGCCTTCTTGGATAAATGAGAACAGTGGGGGCGGTCTCTGCTCCCCTGGTGCCCTGAATCTCTGCTGATGGCCCTTGATGGGTGTCATAAGGAAAAACCTTTTGTTGGGCTGCCTACCCCATGAGTTGAAGCTTCCGGTTGAGTCTGCCCAGTGTGTGTGTGGGGAAAGCCATTTCTTTTCAGGAGACTCCTCCTGTGCCTTTGGGCGATGTGCATTTTTAATCTAATCGCTGCGAGCCTCCAGCCTTTGCCCATGCATGCATGCCTTTAAGCCTCAGTCACTCTCCATTCACATTTTCGGTCGTCATGACCTGCGCTGCCCGATTGTTCAAGGCGGCTCCTTTCATGACCTGTCTTGCCTGATTGTTCAAGGCGGCTCCTGTCTCCTGAATCTTCGCTTACCCAGGTTATTGTGGCCTTGCTGTGGACTTCCTTCTGAGCTATAGTCACAACAACCAGATGATCACAACTATATATCCCATCATAACACATTTACTTTGCTCTATCCCACGCTTCTGGCTTTCTGAAGAATGCCGGCAAACTGAGAGGTGACGGATGAGACAGAAACGGGAGATGGGTGTGGCAAAGATGGAGCAGGAGTCAGTAGGGGCTCGTAACATTTGAAGTTCCTTTTCCTCCTGCTGACCAGGAATGGTGCAGGGCTGTTTGGCGCCCTAGGCCAAATTATATTTAGCGCCCCCCCCTCTCGTGCCGTGGAGGGGGGCTCCGGAGCAAAGCAGCCCTGTTCTGCAACCCCCCCCCCCCCGCGCCGGCGCCGCCGGCACAGCCACCACCTACCTCCCCCCCCCCCGCTGCTGGCTGCTGGCTGCTGCTGCCGTCTCCTCCTCCTCCTCCGACGTGACGGGACCCCCGCGCTTTTTTTTTTTGCCGGGGAAACCAGGGCAACAGGGCTGTTTAAGCCCTATTGCCCTGGTTCCTCCCGCCAAAACAACGCCGGCGGGGCTCCGGAAACGACGCGAAGGTAGGTAGGTGGCTGGCTGGCGGGCGGGCGCGCGGGCGGCAGGGATGTTGAAGAGTCCTTGGTCTCGAGTCACGAGTCGAGTCACGAGTCTTTGGACCCGAGTCTCGAGTCCGAGTCCGAGTCCTTGGTCCAAAATGGTGACTCACGAGTCCCGAGTCCTGAGTCACTCCCAAAACTGACTCCACGAGTCCCTATTAAAATCAATGGGGTTTCCCCTCAACAAAATAAGGCTACTTCAGATGTGTGGCTTAAATAAATTCTTGGCACAAGTGTGCCTTTTTATTTCAAAACTCTGCAACTGATTTTGGCAAGAACAGACCAGGCAGACAAACCCAAAATAACCAGGCAGGCAGAGGAGGCAGGGAACCCCAAAGCAGGCAGGCAGAGGCCTTTGTCTTGGACAATTCAACTGCTGAACAGGTCAAGAAGAGACCAGGCAGGCAGAGGAGGCTGGGAACCCCAAACAGGCAGGCAGAGGCAGCCAAACCCAAAATGTCTGACCCTAACCCAAACCCCCCACAACAACACATCAATCAAAATAAATCTCAACGCATCGTTGGGACTGCGCTCCTGGTAGCTGTCCATAGTGGCCGAGCAGCGGCGCGCCTCGCTTCCATGCGCTCTTCACCGGTGATCGTGCTCCTTCTGGCACAGCCAGAAGACTCGTCAACAGCCCAGGGATGTTGAAGAGTCCTTGGTCTCGAGTCCCGAGTCGAGTCTTGAGTTCCATTAAAAATATTGGGACTCGAGTCCGACTCGAGTCAGAGGGGGGACTCAGTCCGACTCACGAGTCGAGTCCTCGAGTCCGAGTCCCCATCCCTGGCGGGCGGGTGCAGGCGCGTGCGCGGGGGGGGGGGAAGGGGCGGCGGGCGGCGGGCGGGTGGGGAGGCGCGGCGGAGGTGCGGCGGAGGCGGCAGGCGGGGCAGGAGCGCGCCGGCGGCGAGGAAGGAGCGCAGCGTTTCTGCGCCCTCTTCCGCCACACGCCCTAGGCAGCCGCCTGGGTCTGCCTAGCGGTAGCGCCGGCCCTCCTGCTGACCATGGCCATACCGACGTCTGCCTCAGCACTGCTGCCTTTCCAGTATGTTTTATTCAACCCAGAGTAAACAAGCAATTGGCCAAAGCGAAGAACAAAAGCCTTTTTCTGCTTACCATCCTGCTGGCTTCTCGGTGCGCGGGCAGCAAACTCTTCTCGGGGCGGAAAATGACGACACCTACAGCAAGGAGAAGTGCAGTCCTTGCCAATGTCTCTAAGGAATCGATTCCCCAAATTTATAGAAATGCAAAAGAGAAATAAAAAAACGAGAACGCCCTCCTTGCATTGCTGTTCTGGGTGAATGACTTTGCCCCATGCCCGTACATGCACGCACACAAACTCAGTAATAATGGGAAGTAAATATTTGTTTCTGATTCATCTGGTATTTGTTTGGCACAGAGATACCTGTGGTAAATGGGCGACTCTTACGTCTTTCACAAATGCTTGTAAAGAACACACAAGGACTGTAAATAATTGGGGGACTGTAATGTGGCTGATCGGGAAGCATAAGTGCAAAAGGCTCAGCCATAAGACTCAACATGCCCCAACGATTCCTCAAAGAGAATGGCAGGAAATGGAAGGCTGATGAAAAGGTGACATACAGAAGCCATGTTTGTGGGGTTTGGGACAAGGGCACCGTTTCCAGCTTCAGTACAGGAGGGGGAAAGAAACCTGTGAATGGGTTCAGAGGCCCATTTGGGGGGTTATTTGTGATTAAACTGCCCCCAAAAAGAAGGAAAGAGTACAGGGGTGATGCGAGGTACCGAAAAGATCTGGGGCTCAGGCCAACAGGACAAAAATAAAAATAAAAGCACAAATTTACATTAATTTGCATATGCTCTAAAGCAGTGTTCTCCAACCTTGGGTCCCCAGATGTTTTTGGCCTACAACTCCCAGCATGCCCCAGCCAGCTATGCTATGCTGGCTGGGGCATGCTGGGAGTTGTGGGCCAAAAACATCTGGGGACCCAAGGTTGGAGAACACTGCTCTAAAGTCTCTCTGTGTGTGTGTCTTTAAAGGACCCCGTCTCCTAAGGACACCCCTATTTGTAAAAAGGGATGTATGGACAGGAGAGAGGAGGGCAAGAAGTGAAAGCCTTGTTTCCTCGACACAAACATTCCCTGGCTTGTGACATTTCTCAGGCAATTCCCATATTGAACTCCCACTGAGGCAGAGGCGGTGTTAGGGGGCGGCCCACTAGGGCTGGAGCCCCAAATCTTTCCTTTGGAGCCCCGAATCTCCGGGAGGCCCTCTGCCCCACCACCCTGCTGCCCAGGGGCACTTACTGAAAGAAAGGTCCAGGGACCCTGATGGTCTCTGTTGCATCTGATCCCCTCGGATGAGCTGGCTTCTTGCCCACATGTGCTTCAGCTCCTGCTGCCCCCTCCCTTGAATCTTTCTGCCTGAGATTTTTTTTCTGAAATCAAATGCCCTCCTCTCCCCTGTCCATACATCCCCTTTTACAAATAGGGGTGTCCTTAGGAGACAGGGCCCTTTACGGACTTTAGAGAATATGTAAATTAGCATATAAAAATATCTCAAGGAGTGCCTCCAGCAACACCAAGTAGGCCGCTCTACAAGATCTGCCACGGACGGCCTTCTCCTTATCCCATCAGCCAGAGTAGCCAGGCTGGTGGGGACTAGGAAGAGGGCCTTCTCTGTGGCGGCCCCCAAGTTATGGACCTCCCTCCCCCGTGACCTTCGCCATGCCCCCTTCTGTGATGAGCTGCTGCCGCGCATTAAAAACATGGTATTTCAGGTGGGAATATGGGGTGGGTTAGGATTTTAAAATAATTTTTTATACTGTTTTTATTGTCATGTTTTATTGCATTGGTTTAATTGTACATCGCCCAGGGTGGCTGGGTGACCGGCCAGATGGGCGATTAACAAATGTAATAAATAAAATAAATGTGCTTCCCCCCTTTTCTTTTCTCTCTCTCCCCCCCCTCTTTTTTTGTCCTGTGGACCTGAGCCTTGGATCTTTTCAGTACCTAGCACCTCCCCTGCACTGAGGCCTGAAACCCTGGGGGAAGTCTGAATGGAGCATGAGAAGTGGGAGGTAAACCACCACTCACAGTGAATGGCTTACCTGTCCTTGCTACAGGATGGGGAAATGCCTAAAAGAAGAAGAATTTAAGCATTCAACTTGTATAATAAAGGGGGAAGCATCAGGCCTGGGCAGTGGTTCCAGGCAGGAACACCAGCTATTTATTCTGGTGAGTTGACATTTCTGCAGCCACCTTGAAACTCCAGATACTTCACTAGTGAGAGACACAAAATATCATTTCGCCTATCAGTGAAATGCAATCATTTCTGCGTTGAGGAGTGGTAAATGCTAACAAACACATCGTAGCCCTAATGACAATGGAAGGGAGCTGAAGCCCAGTGAGATGCCTCCGTGATCTTGACAGGGTGCAGCAGAGCCGAATGAACCTACAAGAAGGAGGTGTCCAAACTGGAGCTCTCTTTGCAAAAGTGACAAGAAGAAATGATGACTTTGATTGTCTGCAAGATATCCAACTTGAGCAACTCAAGGCACAATCCTATGCATGTTTAGACAGGAAAAAAAAAAGCCCGGTGACTCCTATCCTTGGTGGGGCTCCTTTTCCCTTGCAGGTTTTATTTGGAGCTTCATAGGAACTATCCGTGGTGCTGAACCCCACCCCCAAAATAGGTTCACCACCATGGAGTGCCATCATGGATAGCTCCTATGAAGCTGAGTGATGTGTACGAGGATCTCTGAGGCAGGAGGCAGCAGAGTGCCTTCTCTCCACCCGCTCCCCCAGCGATCTTGGTTGCTGTTCCCTTGCTGCTAGCAGCAATGGGAGTGGTCTGTAGGGGCGGGCAATCCCCCCACCACCACCCGACTCGTGGCGCACTCGGTGAGCCAGGCCGAAAGCAAGCTCCAGCTGAGGCGCTTGATGGACTTCCGGGTTCCTGGCACTATGTCGTTGACATAGAAAATGGTCTAAGATACATTAAAAGCGACCACGATTTGCGTGACTTGTGCAAATCACGGTCGTTTTTAACGTATCTCCCGCCATTTTCTGTGTAAACAACGTCGCGCCGGGAACCCGGAAGTCGCTTGCTCGGTTCGTGAGAACGCGAGTCGAGCCGGGGGGAAGCAGGTAGGGCAAGCGGCGCTTCGGGGGGTCCACCCCCAGTCGAGCTCCGCCGCACACATCGCGAGTGGTCGATATAAGGATCTGTGGGGAAGGAAGTGGAGGAGAGTCCAGGTGGCAGGGAAATTGGCGGTGATGGATGGGGCAAGGCCCCCTTGGAGGGCTGCATGTGGGCCCCAGGTTGCCAGTCGTGCACCCCTGCGGAGAGCAGCTGAACTACCCATTCTCAGAAAAGGCAGCCTTTTTGCATCCCTGACGTGTGTTCCTGCCCCCTTCCAATCAGTCTCTACCAGGAGACACCCAGGAGTGGGTAATTCTGCTGCCTATGTGGAGACACCAAAGAATTACCTGCCCTCCGAGGAGGCTGCCCATTGTCTCTCTGCATGAACATAAGGACGACAGCCTTGCTGGGTAGGTCCATCTACAGTAATCAAGCATCCTGTTTCTCACAGTGGACAAGCTGAACCCCCTGAGAAAGCCACAAGCAGGGCATGAAGGGCCCCTCTCCCACTGTTACTCCCCAAATGTATACTCAAAGATATACTGCCCCTGAACCTGGAGGTTCCAAATAGCCATCATGACTAGCAACCGTTAGCAGACTTATACTCTATGAATTTGTCTTCCAATTAGGATTCTGATCAGCCCAGAGCAGAAAGATGGTGCTGGGTTCCTTTGAGTGCTGTGTGTGTGTGTGTGTGTGTGTATACATTTTGCTTTGACATACTAACAGTTGATATAATCTATAAAAGTGAGGTGTGCCTTCAGCTTTTAACAGAGAACAAAATAGTGTAGTTTATCTGCCGGAAGTCTGGGGAACAGTAGATTAAATTCTCCTTTCGAAAATATTTCTTTAAGAGCTTATCCCCACACAAGCTAATATTGTAAAAAAAAAAAAAAAGAAGAAGAAGAAGAAGAAGAAAAAGAAAAGTCTTCTTAATTTATTTCACTGCAAAGAGCCTTTCAGATAATGACTCTTCCAGAAGAACCCAATTAAATTCCTTGGCAACTGGAAGCATTTTAAAACTGTGCTAGAAATTAGTGGAGCAAATTGAGGCTGTGTGTGTCTGAATTAACGTTTAATGTTGACTGAATGCAGAGGAAATCAAAGATGGAAGTGCCGCTGAATTTCCTTAATGTTTTTTTTTTTTTAAATCCTACTTCTTTGTAATTTCTTTCTTGCAATTTATTGCAAAATAAAGAATTTTTTTAAAAGTCATGTCCTCTGAATTAGGGCACAAACCCTATAAGATACACCAGCGGAGGGGCCATAGAATATGACCTTCCCCCGCATCATGCGCAGCTGTGGGCGGGGAGAAATTTTGCGGACGTGGGGGGAGGAGAAGCGAGACTTACCAGTTCTCGCAGGTACGCCTCAGGTAGGGGGGGCGGGGTTACAGGAGCCAATATTAGGACCTGCAGCACCGCCCCACACCCTCTTTGTTCTTCGCAGCTCCCTCCCTCCCGCCCTGTATTCAGTATGGGCTCCTCTGGTCGCCGTTAAGGGGCCGAGTAGGAATTTTGGCTTATCCCTTTTAGAGGGGTGGGCGCGTTTCGCCTACTCCATACTACTGCAGGGTTGGGAGCAATTTTTTAGTTAGGGCACATAGCAAGAGAAATGGTCACAGATAGATAGTTGGCAGGTAAGTGCGGGTTAGGGTATGGATAGGGTGAGGTGAGCATCCCTGGCACCATTCAGGTGACAGGCGGTTTCAGGATGCCTCAGATGGATGGGCCAGTAGGCTCAGACAGCTGGGGGTCAGGAACGCCTGTGAGACCTTTGTTCTCGCCAAGCTTGTTGTCGTGAGACTCCGAGAGGGAGCGATGCAACAAAGGCTCCCAACACTGGAAAGTGCAAAAGGGGGAGGCGGCGGAATTCCTCGCCACCTCCCGGTTTTTGATGCTCCGCCCAAGTGCATAACAGAGCGGCCTACGAGGCCAGAATAGAATAACCCGCACTCGATCCCTTTGCAGTTCATTGTATGTAAATATGTAAATAAACGTGGCCCAGTTAAACACCAACTGAGTGTCTCGATTCTTCATTTCCCACCTGTACGTCCGCAATGTCGAAAGCCTCACTACGCTGATGGAACGTTATGCCAACAGAACATTACAGCTCAGCCACTGCAGTCTGTTCCCACCACTGTAAATGGCATACAGAATTCCTCTTGCTTATCTTCCTCTTCATTCTTTGTGAAAAAAACACTGTGAGCCTTGCAAACCAGCAATGTGTTTTTGAAGTTTCTGCTGTCTGGAAATGTAACTTTGTAAGTAAATCTGTTTCCTGTCAGGAGAGTGTGACACACTGAGGTCCTAGGGTCAGGATTCCGGGATCCCACCTTAAAAAGAATGTGAAAGGCTCAAAATGTTTCACTTTCTGCCAGTTGACACCACATGACAAGTTAGATCCAGATTTACTCATACATACTGAGAGTCAGTCAGTCAGGCGATCACCCGTGACCGAGTAAGATTGTCTTCATGAATAAATTTTTTTTTTTACAAAAAGGAGATTTTAAAAGGAGGAAATTCTAAAGAAAATTGTGTAGACTCTAGCGATGGGTCCGTAAGTGACTGTGGAGGCCAATTCTAGATCCACACAGCTTCCCACAGTGAGGACACAGGTTACCAGATGGACGATGGTCCTGTAAAGGATTCGTTTGACATGCTTTTCGCTTAGCACGCTTCTCCATTTCGCCTTTCATCACTTCCACCTCCTTGAAAGATTTCATCAACATTGCCTCCGGAAAATCCTGCGAATTACTTGGGAAGATAGGCGAACAAATGTCAGTGTACTGGAAGAAGCAAAGACTACTAGCGTTGAAAAAATGATCCTTCAACGCCAACTTCAGTGGACTGGTCATGTTGTTCGAATGCCTGACTGCCGTCTCCCAAAGCAGTTACTTTATTCCCAACTCAAGGATGGAAAGCGGAATAATATCGGTGGTCAATATAAGAGGTTTAAAGATGTTCTTAAGGCTAATCTAAAAAAATGCAATATAAACATCGAGAACTGGGAAGCTTTGGTCCATGAACAATCTAACTGGAGGTTGGCCTTTCACATACTGAGAGTAGACCCATTAAAATCAATGGGATTTAACTTTGCCACGACCATCAGGTGGATCCACAGTTGGCTGCAGAATTGGACTCAAAGAGTGCTTATCAATGGTACCTTCTCAAACTGGGGAGAGGTAATGAGTGGGGTACCACAGGGCTCGGTCCTGGGCCCAGTGCTCCAACATTTTTATTAATGACTTGGATGAAGAGGTGCAGGGAATGCTTATCAGATTTGCAGATGACACAAAGTTGGGTGGAACAGCTACTACTCTGGAAGACAGAAACAAAATTCAAAGTGATCTTGATAGGCTGGAATGCTGGGCTGAAAACAACAGAATGAAATTTAATAGGGATTTCATAGATTTCATAGATCATAGAGGTGGAAGGAGCCTACAAGGCTATCGAGTCCAACCCCCTGCTCAATGCAGGAAACTAGAGGAGGGGGTCTCCCATCCAAGTAATAACCAGGCCTGACCCTGCTTAGCTTTCCACGCTCAGACAAGCTGAGCCAAATGCCAAGTGCTGCACCTAGGAAAAAGAAACCAACTGCACAGGTACAGGATGGGGGATACTTGGCTCAACAATACTACAAGTGAGAAGGATCTTGGAATTGTTGTAGATCATAAGCTGAATATGAGCCAGCAACGTGATGTGGCTGCAAAAAAAGGCAAATGCTATTTTGGGCTGCATTAATAGAAGTATAGCTTCCAAATCTCATGAAGTGCTAGTTCCCCTCTACTCAGCACTGGTTAGGCCTCATCTTGAGTACTGTGTCCAGTTCTGGGCACCACACTTTAAGAAGGACGTAGACAAACTGGAGAGGGTTCAGAGGAGGGCAACAAGGGTGATAAAGGGATTGGAAACAAAGCCCTATGAGGAGAGACTGAAAGAACTGGGCATGTTTAGCCTTCACAAGAGGAGACTGAGGGGAGATATGATCGCACTCTTCCAGTACTTGAAGGGTTGTCACACAGAGGAGGGCCAGGATCTCTTCTCGATCATCCCAGTTTGCAGGACATGGAACAATGGGCTCAAGTTACAGGAATCCAGATTCCACCTAAACATCAGGAAAATTTTCCTGATTGTTAGAGCAATAAGACAATGGAACCAACTACCTCGGGAGGTGGTGGGCTCTCCCACTCTGGAGGCATTCAAGGTGCGGCTGGATAGCCATCTGTCGGGGATGCTTTGACTTGGGTTCCTGCATTGAGCAGGGGGTCGGACTCGATGGCCTTATCATCGAATCATAGAAAAGTAGAGTTGGAAGGGGCCTACAAGGCCTTGTAGGCCCCTTCCAACTCTACTATTCTATGATTCTATGATCTTAAGTCCCATTGATTTCAGAGGGCTTACTCTATGTATGGGTAAACCTGCCTCCAAGCCAAACAACTTCAGGCAGTCGCAACACCTTTTAATATTGAATAAAACCCAACGAGGACCTTAAATATTAGTGGGGTGTCCACATAAAGGAACCCTCTCTCTCTGAACAGGGAAGGTTCAGGCCCTTTGGGTAGCACGGGCCAGCGGTGCGTGAGGAGGGGAACGTGGAATGACTCCCTTGAGTCCACCGCCACAACTGCAAGCCCCTCACCCCTGAAGCTGTTTCAGTAGCTGAACCGCAAGCCCTCCAAAAAACGTCCCAACCTGTTCGCTGTAATGGGGATGAAAATGCCCTCCGCAGCTGATCTGCGTGGATCAGCTGAGAAGTGGGCTGGGAAGGGTGTGTGTGTGTGTGTGTGTGTGTGTGTGAAAGAGAGAGAGAGAGAGAGAGAGAGAGAGAGAGAGAGAGAGAGAATGGCATGTGTGAGAGAGTGGGATTCCAACCCTTAGGTTCCCAAATATTGTTATTGTTCCTCAATAATGGAGGGGAATTGACTGCCGGAATGAGAAGAAACTGCGGTGAGCTAAACTGAACAGACCACCGATCTGGTACCGCTGCTCTGGGTGAACTTACACACACACACACACACACACACCCTGTTTCTGATGAAGCAGTTGTTTATTTTATACCATGGTATCTGTGGTCCTTGGCAGAATCTTATCACCCACAGTGGTGTTGACTGATAAGGGTGTGCCAAAGTCCAAACAGGATTTTCTCATAAGCTAGCAGGATGGGGCAGTGCCCCCCAATAATGGCAACAATCGCAATACTTTCAACATTCAACTTGCATAATAAAAGAAAGGAGGATGTGTCCGTTCTGGGTGGCAGCATCATCAGGAAGACCAAATATTTGTTGGCTGACAAATTAACAGGTGCGTTCAACGCGACGCGGTAGCCCACCCTGGCAATAAGCCACGGGCGGTTGGTTGTCGTGCGAACAACCCACAGATGATCGGGCTCACCGTGGGTTGCTGATCCCCTCCTCCCCACTCGGTCCTCTCGCAGGTATCCCAGGGGACACCATAGAAGGACCGAGTTGTCTCCCCCCCTCCCCGCCGGGATTGCGAGCTGTTTTTTGAGGCTTTTTTGCAATTTAAACTTCTTCCCCTTAAAACTTTTTTCTTAAACTTTTCTTTTTTCTTGGGTGGGCAATGTGCAGGGGGTCGCCTGGTGGCAAAGTCCAGCAGGTACCCAACCTGGGCATTGCCCCACAGATGCTGCAGGTAAGTTTATTTTCCTCTTTGGCTAGGCTACATCTGACGGCTGTCAAATGTGAGCTGTCAAATGTAACCCAAGGGGTGAGTGATCTTACCTTGCAAAAAGGGGGTGGTGGCTTGTTCAGCCCCTTCACAACAAGATCTTAATGTTGTTGTTTTTTGTTTTGGTTTTTTGTGGGCAAGTCCTAAGGGTGCCCTCACTTTTGCACTTGTTCCCAAAATTCTACCACCTCGGGAACATGCAAAAGTGTGAGCCACCCTATTTATGGTAGTAGTTATCTTTGACAGCTGTCAAAGGTGATGCTCCATTTTTCAAGTGGGATTTAGAAAGGGTTAAAAAAAAAGGGTAAGACACTATACAAGTATATAGACTCTATATACTGTACCTGTATAGCATCCTACCCCCCAAAAAAAATTACTGCAGAAAATCCATTAAGGAGAAAAAGATGGAATAGCTACACCATGACTTCTGATTGGTAGCACAAGGAGCCCTCCATTTGGAAGCACCCTGGGTCTCTTTTTAAGCTCATTCCTCTGCTAAATGTGAAATAATGGGTCTTATTTTTGAGTCCTGCTACTTCCTTTCATCTCTTGCAAACCAGCTTCACTCTGTCACTCTTCGTTTTGTGGTGGGTCACTCATTCATCATTCACATCAGTGATGGGCTCCAAGTGTCCTTTTTGTTTCTTTGGTTTTAGACAATGGTGTGGCAAAAAGAAACCATAAAAGGAGATAAAATCAAGGCATTTTCTGGAATATTTCCAGCTCCGAGTTCAAGACAAGCAGCAGGGGGTTGATTCAATTGCAATTGAGTTATTTTGGTGCATAAATTAGCAATAATGAAGACACTGAAAAGTAACTCCATCAGGGACATAATGTAATCGTATTAGTGGGGGCTGTTCCACTGGCCTGCACTTCCCCCTCAAATTCTTGTTCAGCATTGGAACATTTGGAATTGGCGGAACTGTTCTATATCTGGTCTCTCAGAAACAGGCTGATATACCGTCTTGTGTTTGCAAAAACAACTTTTATTCAGCCTTCTGGTACTTTCTTTACAATAGTGTGCAGTCAGTGCTCTCTATTGAGCCCTCTGGTAGCCTTGGGCATTTCTATATATTATAGAGACAGTGTTGGCTCTGACCTTTCACTGATGCTGTTCATGTGAAAACAAAAACAAATTTCTTAAAATTTTAAAACTTTATTTATTTATTTATTTTATTTTTCAAAAAGTTATATCAACACCAAAAAAAAAGAAAGACAGAAAGAAAGAAAGAAAACATAAAAAAGAGGAGGGGAAAAGAGAAACAAAATAGTTTACCTTGCAGAAGGTTAGGTATATCAGTTGTAGTAAATACATATGGAATTTATGCATCTATGTATTACATGTATATAAGGAAATACACTACTCTCAGTAGAAATAGTTATGCACAGGTTTCAACAAGGCAAGCCAAAGATCCCTATATTTATCCATGCGTAGATAGCATCTAAATACCACCCGTTCAAAGGTTGAAAGAGTCAAGAGGTCCTCAATCCATTGCATTATCAGAGGTGGCAGTTGATCCTTCCAATCTTCTAATATGATCATTTAGCTGTCATAACAGCACAGAAAATCCATTTTACGTTGACCTTGCGTTAGATTCCAAGAAGTGGGTAGACAATTAAGTAAAACATGTACATCCATAACAGTTAAAGAGTTTTCCAATACAAATTTATCCGTATTATAGCCCCCTCCCAAAAGGATGCAGCTGTTGGGCACTGCCAAAACATATGGATGAAGGAAGCAATAGCTGTATCACACCTCCAACAGTTAGCTGACTTAGCCAAGCTTTTATTGAAAAGGCGTTGTGTGGCGTCCAATATACATGGAACGGAAGCTTTTGCTGGATAAGACCAGGGATGGGGACTCGGACTCGAGGACTCGACTCGTGAGTCGGACTGAGTCCCCCCTCTGACTCGAGTCAGACTCGAGTCCCAATATTTTTAATGGGACTCGAGACTCGACTCGGGACTCGAGACCAAGACTCGTGTTCCTCAAATGCAACATGGATAGGTTTTAGGAAGTACGGCAAGTTTATTTTTTAAAATCATTTTCCTAAAATGCAACCTTTCAGACATTTTGGGTTTGGCTGCCTCTGCCTGCCTGTTTGGGGTTCCCAGCCTCCTCTGCCTGCCTGGTCTCTTCTTAACCAGTTCCACAGTTTGAATTGTCCAACACAAAGGCCTCTGCCTGCCTGCTTTGGGGTTTCCTGTCTCCTCTGCCTGTCTGGTTATTTTGGGTTTGTCTGCCTGGTCTGTTCTTGCCAAAATCAGTTGCAGAGTTTTGAAATAAAAAGGCACACTTCTGCCTAGAATTTATTTAAGCACAAAGACAGCGAAGGCTGCAGTTGATAATAGATAATATGTAAACAAAAGTGCCACAGAGCACACAACTGCACAGAAGGAAAATTATTATCAAAAAATATCATGGTAGCCCCTCAGAAAGAGATATGTGTCGACTGACCATGACAAGGAATAAACAAAAATATATATATAAATAACTAACAGTGAAAAAACATGTTGTGACAATCAACATGAGATATGGTACGTAGTAGTAACAACTAATAATGAAGACACCAGAATGCTGCAAGCATGTGCCAAAATATATAATATAACCAAACACAGCCAATCAACAATTGATGAAAAATATAACACAAAAAGTAGGCAGGTCAGTAACAATAAGTAAAACTACAGTAAACAAAGTATAAGCAAAGGCAAAACGAGAGAGGGGAAGGGAAAAACAATCTGAATGTAATGATTAACAGGTAGCAAAATCAAAGCAAGGCTGACGATAAAGAAAAGAAGGACAAACAATGTTGGCAAGTAATAACAGTAGATAAAACTACTATAAGCAAACTGTTATACAGGAATCTGGATTGTAAAGCCTGTTTCGTCATATGTGACTTCATCAGAACAAGTCTTCTTAAGGTCCCTGCTTACGAGCAATTACCGGGAAGGTAAAAAATAACATGGTTTCCATCTATAAAACTTATAGTTTGGACTGCACCCGTAGCAGAACGTTCCAGACTGAAAAATCCTTTGTTCATAAGCAGTAGAGAATCTCCTTCCAAAGTTATTACTTGCCAACATTGTTTGTCCTTTTCTTTATCGTCAGCCTTGCTTTGATTTTGTTACCTGTTAATCATTACATTCAGATTGTTTTTCCCTTCCCCTCTCTCATTTTGCCTTTGCTTATACTTTGTTTACTGTAGTTTTACTTATTGTTACTGACCTGCCTACTTTTTGTGTTATATTTTTCATCAATTGTTGATTGGCTGTGTTTGGTTATATTATATATTTTGGCACATGCTTGCAGCATTCTGGTGTCTTCATTATTAGTTGTTACTACTACGTACCATATCTCATGTTGATTGTCACAACATGTTTTTTCACTGTTAGTTATTTATATATATATATATATATATATGTTTATTCCTTGTCATGGTCAGTCGACACATATCTCTTTCTGAGGGGCTACCGTGATATTTTTTGATAATATATTTTCTTTCTGTGCAGTTGTGTGCTCTGTGGCACTAGAATTTATTTAAGCCACACATCTGAAATAGCCTTATTTTGTTGGGGAAAACCCCCATTGATTTTAATAGGGACTCGTGGTGTCAGCTTTGGGAGAGACTCGGGACTCGGGACTCGGGACTCGTGAGTCACCATTTTGGACCAAGGACTCGGACTCAGACTCAAGACTCGGGTCCAAAGACTCGTGACTCGACTCGTGACTCGAGACTAAGGACTCTTCAACATCCCTGGATAAGACGTAGCCCAAGATCCATGGACACTTCTGAAAGGGATACTAAGGCAGCATTCCAAAACAAAAATATATTTCAAGACACAGCTAGGCTGCGTTCAGATGTCTAATGAGTCAGTGTGCTGGTACACGCTGCTCGATCGCGCCTGCTACAGGCAGGAGCCGCTAAACCAGGGCTCTCCAGGGACCCCAGATGTTGCTGGACTACAGCTCCCAGAATCCCTTGCCGTTAGCCATGCTGGGAGCTGTAGGCCAGGCAGCAACATCTGGGGACCCAAGATTGGAAAGCCCTGCGCTAAACAAACCACAAACCTTCCAACCATGGTTTGTTTACCATGACATGCGAACTGGGACCTCTGGTTTGTCTCTCCTTAGACAAGCCGGAGCAATAAATCAGGGTTTGTTCTTGGCTGATGACTAGTGGGGATGATGAGAATTGTAATCTCACACATCTGCAGGGCCCTGAGTTGGGGACAACTGAACTACTAAATCCATGGTCTCTAGTCCAGCAGCGTGTTGCTGGCTGTTTCTTTGCTCTGATGATGTCGCCTCTATTTTGAGCTTTAAGATGCCTTAAAAAAAAAAATATTGGCTTGATAGGAAGTTGTTGATGTGCAGAACAGATATACAGGGGGTCAGGGTACAGAAGGCTCCGTCTCACTGTGTCCTCCTCCAGTGCCCTTTCATTAGCAAATTCATTTTGCATTCATGATGTCGCCCACCAGTGCAGAAGGCGTAGGTGAGGATATGCAAATGGCCACCTGTGTGTTGGATGTTTCCCCAAAGGGGAAGAAAAGAGTGATATAAATCCATAACGGCTGGAGGAAGATGCTGCAGCTGTACCCATCCAGGCTAGGGAAAGATAAGTGTGTGTGTGTGTGGGGAGAAGATATAAGTGGCCCTACATGCTAATCGAAGCCAGGTAGTACAGAATGAGCGCGGCAGGCATTTGGGTCCCGCTTCTTTGGGGTGGCCGGGAGGAACCCTGCTTGGAGTGTTTTCATCAGACAGCTACGGTCCCATTTCCACCTTTCCCTTGATAGACAACAGCAGCCGCTGGGTACACAGGGTCGTCCTGCAGCTTCACAACCACTCCTTCTGGATAGGACACACCAAGATCTCCCCCCCCCCCCAAGCAGCTTTGATTCTCAGAAAAAAGGGTATCGGATGAGCCGGGAGCAAGTGCTGAGAAAGGACAGCCCCAGTGCTCAAGGGTCCGGTGGATCCTCCTTCTGTACGGGGGGGGGGGGGGGAAGGCTAAAAAGCCTTTTGAATTTAAAACGAAAAGGACCCTGGTGGGACCATGATTGGAGTCCGAACAATTATGAAACGTGCAGAGATTTTTGTCTCTCTCCTACAGGTGTGTGTGTGTGTCACCCAGTGAATCTGACTGGCAGATCTACTCCAGATATCTATATCATCTATATCTACATCTGTATCTGTATCTGTATCATCTATCTATCGATATTAAAAATGACAGAGCATTTCCCCCCCACAAACAGTTTTTCACACAATTCACTATCTCAGAGGGGGGAGGGTGTGGCGGCGACCTGTCTGGCTAGAGCAGTGTTCTCCCCACCTTGGGTCCCCAGATGTTTTTGGCCTACAACTCCCAGTATGCCCCAGCCAGCATAGCTGGCTGGGGCATGCTGGGAGTTCTAGGCCAAAAACATCTGGGGACCCAAGGTGGGAGAACACTGGGCTCGAGGCTCGAGCAGGGATGCAGAACCTCCCGGTCCCAATCCGGCCCTCAGGAGTTCCCAGATAACCATGCTCCTTTTGCCTGATGCCACCCCTCCCCCCCGAAATGTTTGGTGGTTTTCCGGCTTTTGTGAAGTGCCCCCCCCCTCTAAAAGGTTGAGTCTCCTCTCCTGAGGCTTAGTAGCTGGCAGCAAAAGTCTGAAGCTAAAATATGCTGGTACAGTCATGCCTTGGATTGAGAGCATAATTCGTTCCGGAAACGTGCTTGTAATCCAAAACACTCTTATATCAAAATGAAATCCCCCCAAAAAAAAATTGTACAGAGATTTTTAATTTAAGCCGTACTACAGTACTTGTATTGCAAGACGACGCTTGTATATCAAGTAAATAAATAAATAAATAAATATTTAAAAATTTGCTTGTCTTGCAAAATGCTCTCAAACCAAGTTACTTGTAATCCAAGGTATTACTGTATATTTCTGCCCCACCCCTCTTGCCCTTTGCCCCCAGCCACTGGAATGGGGCCCTGTGAGCTTCTCTGAAATGCAATTCCACTTTCAGGCTGGAAGAGGTTCAACACCTGTGGGACAGAGATATGTGAGGAGATCCCATAGACGTGTGTACAGCTGTTGTGGGTGCCTGTTGGCTAGTAACTGTGGAATCAGTAGGTTACGGTGATGGCCACTGGCTTAGATGGCTTTAAAAGAAGGATAGACGAATTCCTGGAGGAGAACTCTATCCATGGTCACCAGGCATGAAAGCTAAATGAACGTAAGAACGTAAGAAGAGGGTCCATCTAGTCCAGCATTCCCTTCAGACAGTGGCCAACCAGCAGCCCATGGGAAACCCACAAGCAGGACATGAGTGCAACGGCACCTTCCCACCCATGTTCCCCAGCAGCTGGTGTACATAGGCATACTGCCTCTGATACTGGAAGAAGGATATAGCCAATCAGGATTAGTAACCATTGATAGCCTTCTCCTCCATGATGATTTTGTTCATGGAACTGCCATGGACAGAGGCAGTATATGACTGGGTTCAGACAACACGATAACCCACACTCAAGGGTTGAGTGTGGGTTGTCATTGACCCATGGGTTGTTCTTGAAATGTGTGGGCTATCGTGTTGTCTGAACCCAGCCAAGATAACAAACCATGGTGAACAACCCATAGCTCACAACCCAACAACAAACCGTGGGTTCTTCTCTTCATGTGGGTTGTTCATGGTTAATAAACTATGGTTTGTTAGCACGGCTGGGTTCAGAGACAGCACGACAACCCACGTTTCAACAACAACAACCCACAGTTCAACGACAACCCACACTCAACCCATACTCAACCCTCGACTGTGGGTTATCGTGTCGTACCAGATGCCAAGGACAATCAGCGGGAGCAAGTCATCATTACCTTCATGCCTTTCTTGTTGAGCATTTAGGCAGCATCTTCTTCCTGGCTACACTTGGAAACAGAGTGGCTGCTAGACTAGATGGATCGTTGCGCTGACCTGACGAAGGAGTTCTTCTGTTCTGTACTGTAATTCGGGATGACAAAAGGATCCAGAGAGAGCTCGGATACAAGCCCATTCAGGGGTTGTGTGAACTGACCCGTCCTTTATTTAAAGTCAGCCTGCCAATTAGATTACTCACCCCACACACACTCCGAATATCCTGCTAGTGTTTATCAGAGGTTCTGCTCTAGGAAGGGGGGGGGGGATGTTTCTCAGCAGGGATCCAGCAACCACAGTGCTTCCCCTTAGAGGCCTTGGCTGCCTGCGGGAGGAGCCCTGTTAGCAGATCTGCCCGTCCCAATCTGCCAGTATCAGATCATGCTTTCTCCCGAGCATCTCAGAGAAAACACGTGAACGCTGTTCCCGCAGTGAAGCGAAGGCGGCAGACTTCCACGTCGACTGATGTTGATGTTATGCTCCCTGCTGGGCTCTGTGGGAAGACAGTGGCCACTCTTCCATGCTATTTACCTTGGGGGACATGTCAGTCTTTCTGCCTGTCTACCTGTATCAGTGGAGAAGTGTCGCTAACGTGGGTGGATACTGAAAAACATAGAAACTTACGGCTAGCAAGAGGCAAACGTCAGATGAAAGATACTTCCACGTACATTTCTTTCTCGAGATAACCTCAGATGGTGGTGCACGAATTATTTTTCTCTCATGTGCATGCCTCGTTCCCACCCCTTATTTTCCACGGGGATTCATAAGGATTCCCAGCCACCTCTCCTTTGGGTCTTTCATGCCTAGTCCCGCCGACCTACAAGTAGGGAAGGGGGGAGACAAACCATTTGCATCACATTTTTTTTAAAAAAATTATTTAATCAGCTTACAGATCTCTTCTTGACCTTACCTAAAAAGAAGAGGTCTCAAAGCGGTTTGCAACATAGACGTATGTCGCGCTTTAATGGGAAGTAGTCAGCTAATCTTGCACTTTCAAACCAGTACGCCAACCAAGACTTGGGGCGCAATCCAATGAGGCTGCCCGTAACCCTCTGAACTTGGGAGGATTACGGGCATCCTATACAGGCTGGGAGGAGCGTGGAGGTGATCATCGCCTCCATGCTCCTCCCACCCTGCAAATCAGCTAGGCAGCTGATTTCGCCCGTCTAGCTTAGGCGCTTCAGACAGGGGAGAAAGGAGGCTGGAACACGGCCAGGATATGTCGTATTTTGCTGGACCCCTCCCCACCCTCTTCACCCCTTCTCCGAGGTCGCTCTTACAGCCTCAGAGATGCAGCCGACGACGCAGTTCTTCTTTCAGCACCGGCTGTGGGTGGGGAGGGGGATCCAAGCGCGGATCCCCCAGCTCTGAGGTTGGAGCTTTTTTTCCCCCGACCTCAGAGCTGGGAATCGGAGCAATTCTATGGCCCTCTGGATGCTGCCTACCTAGCTTGGGGCCACAGGATCACTCACTCCGTCAGTTATCCACTAAAATTAGCACTTTTGCAATGGAGTTCTCCAATCCAAAAAAAACTCATTCAAAAATCTGTATATTAGGGCAACGTGCACACAAAAACGTATATGTCGGTGAAAATAATGTTCAGAAATACATTGTTAGGTGTGGAGAAATAGCCTGTGCCCCACACACACACACACACACACACACACACACACCTCCTCATGTGTAAACCAGGTAATCCCAGCTGAGGTCTGAGAAAAGCAAAATGGACATAGTTCCTCTTAATGGCCCCTGGCGCCTCAATGTCTACTAGACCCTTTGGCATGCAAATGAAAGCCCACTAGTCATGAGTCACCCCTCCCCTCTGCCTGGGCCAGGTGAAGTTCATCCTGATTGGCCGAAGACAGCTGGGCTACTGAAAAGAGGAGGGGGGGGAGGAATCTATATTGCCAGCTGTGGCTTCTTCTGGTTTTGGTTGTTGATCATGGGCAGCGAGCAAGCCGCGTGGAGGTTCAGGTCTTCGGACTGGCCTCAGGATCCGGCCCCAGGTGGCTCCTGGTAAAATCAGCTGGATGAGGGCTGTGGAGCCCTGAAGAGGGCCACCCATCCCGGACCTTAGGGTGGGTGCGGTGGCCTGTACGTGTGGTAGGGCTTTGCTGAGGAAGCCCTGAAGAGAACCGGCCCCCAGGTAAAGAGTAAGTGCCTGGGAGAGATATAAGGAATCCGCTTTATTGTTTTGCAGCTTTACTGTTTGTACCAAAGTGTCTCCCTACCTTGTCTCCTTCCCTCATTTCCCACCTTTTGTTGTAATCTGTTTACCTTGAATAAACCTTCCTGGTTTTACCCCACACGGCGTGTGTGATTGCTCTGTGGTGTTCAGCGCTAAATCCAGGGTACAGTCATGCCTTGGATTGAGAGCATAATTCGTTCCAGAAACGTGCTTGTAAACCAAAGCACTCTTATATCAAAACGAAATCCCCCCAAAAAAATTTGTACAGAGATTTTTAATTTAAGCCGTACTACAGTACTTGTATTGCAAGACGTCGCTTGTATATCAAGTAAAAAAAAATTAAATAAATATTTAAAAATTTGCTTGTCTTGCAAAACGCTCTCAAACCAAGTTACTCTCAAACCAAGGTATTACTGTATAGACAAGGGCAAGTCCCTGAGAGAGATTCCAGTCAGGACTGCAGAGTTGAGGCCTGGCAGTCTGGCACCTTGGGTCTTGGATCTCTGGGTCTTGGGTCTTGGGAAGAAAGGGTGGGTTGGCAGAGTCAGCCAACCCCCCTTCCTTCACATTAGGAAAATTGCTTGCAAAAATGTGTATATTAGGCAAAAATCCACGTATTAGGAGAGAAGTGCACAAAAATGCATATGAATGTTCATGCAAAATAATTTTTTTTAAAAAAAAAATAATATCTCAAAGTTCACGGCAAACCAAATGTAAGACTGGAAAAATGAGAAACGGAGAAAAGCCGAAGTTGACAGATCCATCCATCCCTACCTACAGGCCTCCTGCAAGCAAGGTGATCCTAGCGACACCAGATGAAAATAGGGGTGCCTTGTTCGTATAAATAAGTTTTCAAATGGATAGACTGCTGCAGTGACCACCCGTTACCCTGTACCCAGGTGGGGGTGTTGCCGCCCCACCTAGTGACCGAGGACACCTGTCTCCCCGCAGGATCCGCCCTGCCACCCAGGTGCACCTCAGTCCCAGATCGCCAGTGCCTATCTCCACACCACTATTGGGATGGCTACCACCATCGGGGCTTTCGTGCCACCCAGCCTGGTAAACTTAATAGATACTGCTCTTTCCCACTTATTTTCCCCACCTATCGTGGGTTTTTCCCTGCAGGTATGCTGCCACCAAACCCCTAAGTAGTGTGTGTCCCTTGCGAGGCACGTGGGGAATCTATGAAATCGAAGAACTAAAGCCTTATCTGTAATAATAAATGGAAAACAGGTTGTTTACACACACACACAAAACCCCAAGATTTATTTTGGGAACACAGGTAGGAAATCAGGGTCAGGGAAGGTAAGGGATTCAGGGGTTTCAGGCAAATACAGGTAAGTAAATAATTTTCTGGATATAGCACTTTTCACTCTTCTAACAGGCTAATCTCAAACCTTCCTATCTCCTTACTTAGATTTCATAGATCATAGAGTTGGAAGGAGCCTACTACAAGGCCATCGAGTCCAACCCCCTGCTCAATGCAGGAAACTAGAGGAGGGGTCTCCCATCCAAGTAATAACCAGGCCTGACCCTGCTTAGCTTTCCACGCTCAGACAAGCTGAGCCAGCGTGAGCCACAGGCCTGTATCAATTCATTCAGCTTTTTTTTGCAGCTGCCGTACATCAACTCACTGTGTGCCAGCTGAGGAAAAGGCGAAATTGCACGCTAAAGACTTAAGAAAAAGAGATCGGAAACAGAACTGCTTATATACAAATCTACAGGGCCGCCACTTTTGGAGCACTAGTCCTCGTTGTCGTTGCTCCATCTTGTTGCTTTGGGGGCTTCTTTGGGCTGAAAGGTGACTAAAATAAATATTATCGATAAACAACATCTCAAAAAGGATATTGCAGGATTGAAAAAGGTGCAGAATAGGACTGGAGCAACTCCAATACAAGGAAAGGCCACAGCTACTCGTTTTTGTCGTCGTCTTCTCCTCCTCCTCCTCCCAGAGGTTGGACATCATCATGGATAAACAGTCTTTAGATATGGCCTCTCTAAACAATGATATTGTATTGCCCCCAACCCATTCTCAAAGGTTTTTCAGCCAAGACCTCCTTCTTCTTCCTACACTTCTTTCCCCATTTATTTTACCTGGTATAGCCAACTGCAGTAAGTCTGTATTTTTTCATTTCTCCTTATATGACCGAAATATTCTAGTTTTCTGCATTTTCTGTGTTTTAGAATTCCTTGATCTTTATACATTCTCTTTAATACTTCTTTGCTGATCACCCTCTCGGTCCATGAAATTCATAACTGTGAAGGAAAAAGCCTCAGAGTTTCCTGCACCACACACACACCTGTAAACACGATAATCCCAGCTGGGGGCTGGGAAAGTCATGCCAATGTACATAGGTTATCTTGATGGGACCCCAACGCCACAGAGTCTCCCCTGTCCCTTTGATGCCCCTTTGATGCCCCTGTGCCTCAGATATTCACATGCAAATGTTCTCAAGCCCCCTAGTCATGAGCAAAGAACCACCACCACCCTGCCTAGCCAGATGAAGTTCATCCTGATTGGCTAAAGACACTGGGCTACTGAAAGGAGAGGTGGGGGCGGGAAGAATCTATACTGCTGCTGAGGCTTTTGGGGTTCGTTGTTGATCATGGGCAGCGAGCTGCGCGGAGGTCCAGGGCTTCGGTCTGACCTCAGGATCCTGCCCCGAGTAGCTCTCGGTGAAACTAGCTGAAATTAGGGCTGTTGCTGAGGCAAGCCCTCAAGGGGACCACCAACCTGTGTTGTGGTCTGCACGTGAAGGAGCACAGAGTAGGGTTTTGCTAAGGCAACCCTGAAGAGGACCAGCCCCCAGGTAAAGAGAGTGCCTGGGTAGATATATATAGTAAAGGAACTAGCTTTGTTATTTTGTAGCTCTACTGTGTATACCAAAGTGTCTCCCCCACCGTTTCCCCTTCCCTCATTTCCCCACCTTTTGTTGTAATCTGTTTACCTGAAATAAACTCTCCTGGTTTTACCCTGCACGGTGTGTGTGGTTCCTCTGTGGTTCAGCGCTAAATCCAGAGTATAGACAAGGGCAAGGCCCTGAGAGAATTCAGTGTCAAGACGGCAGAGCTAAGGCTGGCAGTTTTGCACCTTTGATCTCTGGTCTTGAATAAAGGACCGGTTGGCAGTCCTTCTTCACAATAACATCCTGCGATAAATCCACATTTCAAATGCTTCTATCTTTTTTATGGCAGTCTGTGTTAAAGTCCATGATTCCATGCCATACAGTAGAACTGAAAATACGTAACGCCGTACAATGCACATTCTCAAGGCTAATTTTGAGTTTTTGTTACGTATTGCTTTTTTCCTCTTAAAAAAGCTACCGCAGGTTCTAACTTTTATTGCATTATTATGATCCCACTGCTCGTTCAGCCACATTTCGAGATATTTATGTTTATCAACCCACTCCACATTTTCTTTTTGAATGTTTAACTGTATTTCTTGGAAGACTTGCTCTTTACTAATTACCATGCACTTGGTTTTCTTAATGTTCATTTTTAGACCATGCTCGTTACTTAATCCACTGACTTTATCAAGTAATCTTTGTAGGCCATCTAAATTGTCAGCTAGTGTACAAATAAATTTTGTCCAGGCTTCAGTCTAACAGAAAGGCCTGAAAGGCAAACCAGAACCTTGTCTTGACTTTCCAGGACATGCCCTGGGGCCTGTGTGGTAGCCGCAAGGAGTTTCCTTTGTCTCTTATCTGTTATGCTAATGACTTCTGTGAGTCATATCATCATATCTGCCTTGCTCAGACCTGCTAGAAAGGAAATACATAATCATCACCTTAAGATAGCAGAGATAAGCAATGTCTGACCACAGTGGTGTGCCTTTTGTAATTGCCTTTTGGAGTTGCCTTTTGTTTAGTTGTGCTAACTCATTGTCACCTGATGCCTACATGAGGCTATTCAGTATACAGTCATGCCTTGGATTGAGAGCATAATTCGTTCCGGAAACGTGCTTGTAATCCAAAACACTCTTATATCAAAACGAAATCCCCCCCAAAAAAATTTGTACGCAGATTTTTAATTTAAGCCGTACTACAGTACTTGTATTGCAAGACGTCGCTTGTATATCAAGTAAAAAAAAAAATTAAATAAATATTTAAAAATGTGCTTGTCTTGCAAAACGCTCTCAAACCAAGTTACTTGCAATCCAAGGTATTACTGTGATGCCTCTGTGAGGCTATTCAGTGTAAATGGAAATGTTTCTCTTCAGGGTAGCATTTCCTGTCTGCCCTCAGATGCTACCAGCAATTCACTAATAAACGTACCCCTCTCAGAACCTCTCCAAACACAGTGCAGTGGATCACATATTCCACAACACTGCCAATACAATATGTATCTTCTGCATATCGAATGTTATTGACAATCTCCCCATGAACAAGGATACCACCATTTCAATCATTTGGTCTTAGGAAAAAAAGCATGACGAAGGGTGTGGAGTCTCAGGATCAAGGTTTATACAATTATGTATGGTGTGGAGAAAGTGGTTTTTTTCTCCTTCTCTCAGGGCCGGTGTCAAGGGTAAGCATGGTTGAGCACCTGCCAAGGGTCAGACCCCAGCAGGGGCGGGGCATCAATAAAAGAACCTCTTGGAGTTGCTCCTTCTCTTCACACTTGCAACCTGCTTGTTCACCTGCGTTTCTCTCTGGCTCGGACAACAGGGATGGTGAGAAAGAGGAGCAGCAGACGCCACTGCCGTACTTGCTCCCCCTGGCTCTCTGCCTGTCAAGAAAGCAAGTGGTGGCCATGATGAGAAAGAGGCTGAGGAGCAACAGCGGCTGGTGACGATGGTGGTGAGAAAGGCAGACGCAAGGAGCAAGGGGCTGGCCCATCGAGGGTGCCTCGCCACACAGGGCCCTCAGAAGCTTGAAGGTGGCATTGCCCTTTCTCATAATAATACCAGAACCCAGGATTATCCAACGAGAAAAACTGACTGGAAGTGGATTCAAGACAGACTTCGCACATTGCACAGTTAACGTATGGGAATTTGCCACCTCAAGATGTGGTGATCGCCATTTAACGTACATGACTGTAAGAGTGAATTAGACAAATCCCTGGAGGGCAAGTCTCGTGTCATGATGGCTACTGGACATGATGATGATACGGCCTGTGGCTCACGCTGGCTCAGCTTGTCTGAGCGTGGAAAGCTAAGCCGGGTCAGGCCTGGTTATTACTTGGATGGGAGACCCCTCCTCTAGTTTCCTGCATTGAGCAGGGGGGTTGGACTCGATGGCCTTGTAGTAGGCTCCTTCCAACTCTATAATCTATGAAATACTATGGCTATATGGGGCAGTATGGCTATGTACACCAGCTGCTAGCAGCAACATCAGGAGGGGGCTAGTGCCCTCATGTCCTGTTGGTGGGCTTCCCAGAACAGGGTGCTGCTAAGAGGGAGCTGGCCTAGATAGACCCTTGCTTTTCTTATATTCTCAGTCTGTGCAGACCAGTTTTCTCCAGTCAGTAAAGAAACAAACCACTAGGTGTGAAGATGCAACGTCTGACGTCATTTCCGGGTAGGGCTTCCCCCTGCCCACTTCTGCCTGGAGAAGGCTCGCAAAAACCCAAGAGTCAGGCTAAGGACTGGTGTCATCCATTTCCCTATTCCCTCTCCGCCTCTCAAGAAGACAGTGGTGTCATCAGAGCATGACTTTGGGGCAGATTGTCCAGGGCCCCACTCAGCAGAGCGATCAGGAGAGCCCCCAAACACAGCCGTGCTGGCTTCCCGCATTTTGAAATCATAGAATCATAGAGCTGGAAGGGTCCTACAAGGCCATCGAGTCCAACCTCCCGCTCAATGCAGGAATCCAGTTCAAAGCATCCCTGACAGATGGCCATCCAGCCGCACCTTGAATGCCTCCAGAGTGGGAGAGCCCACCACCTCCCTAGGTAGTTGGTTCCATTGTCTTATTGCTCTGAATGAGTGGATACATCACCAACTAAAGAGGGGGTTCGCTCTAAAACCACCACGTCCAGAGTCTAAAATTACTTTGCTGTACCACTGGCAGGAGAGGGCGTCCCAAAGGAGGCCGCCAGCTTCGGCACTGCCACCCGGTATTGCGTGATTCCCACAATTGTTTCTAATTTGCCCTTTCACAACCATCATGACCAGATGCAAGGAGGAAGGTGATCTGTTTTTTCTCTGGCACGGGATTAGTAGCCACACAGACTATAAATCATAAATGGGCATGTCAGTCAGCAGCATCCTATGCAATCTTAGCTTTTTTTGTTTGGTTTGGTTTTTATGGGACCTTTGGGGTTGTTTATTTAATGACATTAATGTAGGCCTTGGTTGGTACAAGCTTTGTAGATCCAGGTGTTTTGTTACCCATTCAATCTGTTTATTCCGTGTGTAACTAATTGTGTTTTCTTGTGTGGGGTATTTCCATTGTTTTGGCAAGGGACAGTTGCATGTTAGCCAAACTTTTAATAGCCGAGACACTTTTTTTTAAAAAAAGACACACACAAAACATAACACCCCAGAAGCTTTATTCAGAGTAGGAATTACCCACCCTCAGAGGAACCTGAGCCTTTCTCTTTTGTGTGACTTTTCAGCTTGGGCCTGCCTCGTGACAGAAAGGAGGCATATCCAGAGCAGGAACACATGAACAGAGCAGGGTGGCCGTGTTTCCTCTTTTGCAGGGGATAGTCCTCTGCAGTCCTCTATTTTGAACTTGTCCTCTGTTTGAAGGTCTGCCCAGTCCAAGTCCAGTTTGAAGAGAAAGAACTGCAGGAAGGGAGAGCAGCGGGTGGGCCTGGAAGTTGCCCATCCACACTTGGCACCTGGACGGCAGACAGGGCAGCAGACACACACACAGCTCACCTGGTCACCGTCTTCTCCAGTATGGCAACACCTACTGTATTTCTCTACCCAAATGATAGCGATTCTCTCTAAATGTGCATTTCTTTATATAACTCAGCACCTGCACACCTTATGCCAATCTACCAGGGATGTTGAAGAGTCCTTGGTCTCGAGTCACGAGTCGAGTCACGAGTCTTTGGACCCGAGTCTCGAGTCTCGAGTCCGAGTCCTTGGTCCAAAATGGTGACTCATGAGTCACAAGTCATGAGTCACTCCCAAAGCTGACTCCACGAGTCCCTATTAAAATCGATGGGGGGTTTTCCCCAACAAAATAAGGCTACTTCACACTCAGAGCAGCCACACAGAGTAATCTCATTCTCAGGTCCTTCTTCTGCCTCTCCCAAGTACGCAACACATCAATCAAAATAAATCTTGACACACTGTTGGGGCTGCACTCCTGGTAGCCGTCCATAGTGGCCGAGCAGCGGCACACCTCGCTTCCATGCGCTCTTCACCGGCAATCACGCTCCTCTCCACTCCTTCTGGCACAGCCCAGGGATGTTGACGAGTCCTTGGTCTTGAGTCCCGAGTCGAGTCTCGAGTCCCATTAAAAATATTGGGACGAGTCCAAGTCGAGTCAGAGGGGGGACTCAGTCCGACTCACGAGTCGAGTCCTCGAGTCCGAGTCCCCATCCCTGCAATCTACTGTCCTCTACTGTGGCGATGCGATTCCTCTGTTTTGGCGATGCATAAGTGGCCACCCTAGCACTGCTGGGTGGGACCAAAGGTCAATTTAGCCCAGCATCCTGCCTCCGACAGTAGCCAGCAGGTGCTTCCGGGATCCTCACACAATCGGGGCATGAAGGCAACAATTCCCTCTCCCCGCATTGTTTATGCGCCCCCAAGATTGTGATACTCAGCAGTACACTGCTTCAGAATGTGGAGGTTCCATTTCGCTTTCATGGCTAACCTTCCTCCTCCTCCTCCTCCTCCTCCACCACCACCACCACCACTAATGTGTCTGATCCCTTTAAAAGCGATCTAAGCCAGTGGCCATCACATCTTGTGGCAGCAAATTCCACAGTCCCTTTGGAGGTAGGGGATATACGGACTTTGTTAAATCTGTTCCATCTGCGTTTTTGCGGATTTTCAGGCGCCTTTTGCTCTATCCTCCCCTCATTGACGGAATTGGATTTTGCACACAAATGCATTTGTACGTGTTTGCACAAATTCATACTTCTGAAAATGTGCAAATTTTCATGCTTTAGTTATGGGGGGAAATGTGCATTTTTGGTTGATGTTTTTTTTATTTTTCATATTTTTCTATGATGAAATTTGCGTAAAATTACAGATTTATTTTTTTTTTAAACCAGTTTGCAAGTCCATGGAATCTGGGAGACTTGGGATTGTTGGGAAAAGCCGGTCCGCTGCAGAATCTGCAGGTCAGAGTCATAGAAATCTGAACGCATTTGAGTCCACTGAGGAGTTCTCCGACATCCGTCTCTGAAGTCCAGGCATTTCTGCTACAACTCCACATTGGCACTCGTCGATGCAGAGATAGGGCAGGGATTAACTGCCTGCAGCAGGCAAGAGCTAGAGCTGCAAATCATGTAGACGCCGGGCCTGGCGTCCCCACCCAGCACCTTTGGGCACCTGCTGGGGCCCACTGCTGATGCCTCCTGTGGCCCGCCGCCAAGGGGGTGATGTCCAGAACCTCCATGCCAAACCCCCAGCAGCGGCGGCAGTTAAAGCAGCCATCTTGTTTCCCCCCAGAAGACCAAGTGTGGATGGGCAACTTCCAGGCCCACCTGAAGCTCTCCCTTCCTGCAGTTCTTTCTCTTCAAACTGGACTTGGACTGGGCACCACTTGGCAAGGGAAAGAAAGGGCCCCAAACCAGCTTGTGATAAACTCCCTTGCTGATGATCACTCTCGGAGCTTAAGGGCGCAACCCTATTATGCATGTTTAGACAGAAAAAAAAGGCCTACAACTCCCAGCATGCCCTAGCCAGCATAGTTGGCTAGGGCATGCTGGGAGTTGCAGGCCTTTTTTCCCCCTGTCTAAACATGCATAGGGTTGCACCTTCAATTAGCATCTCTGCATTCCTAAAGAGACCCAAAATGCTACCCAACCTTGGGAGAGCCAGCCCATCACAGAGCATGACACTTTGATCATACGTATACACTTCCCCAATTCAATTAGTCCACCTCTTAGTTTGGTTATCTTCAGCGATCCTGGAAGAAACAATGCTTGCCTGGCCGTTCTCACCGACAGGACCTCTTGCCTTTTCTCCACCCCCTCTCCACCCTGCCTCTCTCTCCCGTGCCGTTTCTATCTGTGAAGAAAAGAGCCTTTGGGGGTTCCTGCATGCACACATGCGCGCGCACACACACACACACACACGCCTCCTCATGTGTAAACCAAGTAAGTCCAGTTGGGGGGGCTGGGAGGAGGCGAAAGGTACATAAAGCATAGGATGGGGCATGGCGCCTGAGAGTCCGGTCTAGGGCTTTCATATGCAAATGTAGTTCAGGCCCAGTAAGCCATGAGTCATGACTCATGAGTCTCCCTTCCCCTGCCTGGCCAGGTGAAGTTCAATCTAATTGGCTGAAGACAGGAAAGCTACAGAAAGGGGGAGGGCGGAAGAGCTATTTCCCAACGTGTAGCCTGTGTGTCTTTGTCTTTGTCTTGTCTTTGGGCCCGCATGGTTGCTGTAGAGCAATGGCGGGCCAAGCAGAGGCCCCAAGCCTTCGGGGGGGCCATCAGGAACCGACCCCAGGTAGCTCCTGGTGAAATTAGCTGATTGAGGGCTCTAGTAAAGGCAAGCCTTGTTGGAGTCTACCCATCTCGGACCTGCGGGTAGATGTGGTAATCTCCATCGGGCAGCGAGGCTGTGCTGGATCTAACCCTGGAAGAGGACTGAACCTCATGTAATTAGTTGAGTGCCTGAGAGATATTAAGGAATCAGGTTTTATTGTTTTGCAGCTTTACTGTGTACTAAAGTGTCTCTCTCTTTATTTCGTGTGCTTCTCTCATTTCCCTAATCTTGTTGTAAAATGCTACCAGAATAAACCTTGTCTTGGTTTTACCCCACATGGTGTTTGTGGATTGCTCTGCTTGGTTCAGTATCTAAATCCAGGTTACAGAATTGAAGGCGAGTCCCTGAACAGAGATTCAAGTAGGGTTGCAAGGAGCTGACGGCTTGGCAATCTGGTACCTTGAGATCTCTGGGGGTCTTGGTTCCTTTGGGGTAGGAAAGGGTGGGGGTGTGGCGGGCCAGCCAGCCCCCCCTTCCTCCACACTATCTCATTCTCTGCGGCCCTGGGCTCACCAGCCATATGGGGCACCCCTGCCCAGTTTCCTCCTGGAACGGTCTTCAGGCAGATCAACAAGCCCAGCAGAGTTTCCACTCTCAAGCCCAATCTCTCACACCGGTGTCAGGTTTCTTCCCCCACCCCCGATCAGATTCTTTTGTTTCTTCTGTGACCCCCACCATGAACCGTATGGTGGACCCTGACTCTGATACAGACAGGGAAGGGCCAGCCAGGTTAATTGGACCAGCGGTGCTAGAGGAAGAGGTGCTGGATACCAAACCAGGCTCCAACACCATACCTGAGACTTTCATCCAGGGACCCCCAAATTGGAATCTCCAGAGGCAGTAACCCCTTAACCTATATGCACCAAATAGCTGCCTGCCAGCTTCAGCAGTGGACCTAGAAGAGAACTAAGAGAGATGTGGAATGCCCGGCCCCTAGCCAGAAGACTGCCCCTTTGAGGATTTCCGCTCCTCTGGGAATGGGCAGAGGGGTGAGCTGGCCCTGTAGGGATAGAAGACCCCAGACGTTGTGGGGTAAATTGCCCTCTGAGGCCTTGCAGTGACAGCCGACCTGCTCAAGGTCAAGCTCTTACAATTAGTTTGTAGTCATTGACTTTTCATTTTGTTAGCCCCATAGAACTAACAAAAGTGAGAGCCAGTCTGGCATAATGGTAAGAGTGTTGGACTGGGACTTGGGAGATCCGGGTTCTAGTCCCCCTTCGACCGTGAAGCTCACTGGGTGACTTTGGGCCAGTCACTGACTCTCAGCCTAACCTACCTCACAGGGATCTTGTGAGGACAAAATGGAGAGGAGGAGGAGGAGGAGGAGGAGGAGGAGGAGGAGGAGGAGGAGGATTATGTAAGCCACCTTGGGTTTCTTGCAGGAAAAAGGTGGGATATAGAATGAATGAATGAATAAATAAAAGTGAGAAGTGAGATATAAATGCTCTCTGTGAAATCGAGTCGCAACATTCTGTTACACCCGCCTTCCCCAACTGAATGCCCTCCAGATGTTTTGCACTACAACTCCCAGCATGCTGGGAGCATCCCATGCTGGCTGGGGTTGATGGGAGTTGATGTCTGAAACATCTGAAGGGCGCCAGGTTGGGGAAGGCTGTGTTCCACTCTTGCTAGCATCACCCTGAAAGAGAGACCAGGACATGGAAACCAGACAGGAGGAGCAGGCTTTGGATGGGGTCGCCACACTCAAAGAGCAGGTGGTTTAGCTCCCGTTCCAAAGCCTTCTCTGTGGGCACCCCTTGCGCTTTTCCCTGCAGAAATGCCTACGTGCCGTTCACTTCTGTGTGCAAAGGTTGAGAACAGGATCTGTAGCAGGTAAAAAGAGAACATTCCCTCTGCGCCGAGTGCTCTCTGGCAATTGCTGGTGGCGTGGATACTGCGACGGTGGGCAATGATCCTCGGGGACCTTGCGGCATAGCGAGCACCCCACACCTGCCGCACAAACGTCCAACCCTTCATTTGGGGAGTCAGTCAAGCAGTGGTTTGCCAAAGGCCTTTAATGCTCTCTGTCAGTGTAGCTCAAGGGCCGTTTGCGCCCGCATCCTCCTGCCCAGAAACGGTGTTCCTCTTCAGACCTGTGATCCTTTCTTGGAGTCCCTGCACTTCCTCAGGTGCGGTGGGCACTAGTGACCCAAGAGAGGGCGTTTCCTGCCATGGCACCTTGTCTTTGGAATGGCCTCCCCAGGGGGGCTTGCCTGACACCAATTTTGATGTCTTTTTGGCACAAGGAGGTGACCTTTTTATATCTGCCCGGACCTTTTGTTTATATTATTATTATTATTATTATTATTATTATTATTATTATTACATTTATATCCCGACTTTTCCCCTCCGAGGAACCCAAGGCGGCTTACATGATCCTCCTCTCCATTTCATCCTCACATCAACCCTGTGAGGTAGGTTAGGCTGACACAGTCAGTGACTGGCCCAAAGTCACCCGGTGAGCTCCATCATGGCTGAGTGGGGACTTGAACCCGGATCGCCTGAGTTCCAGTCCAACACTCTCACCACTACGACACACACTGGCTTTCAGCGTTTAGCTGCCCTTTCGTTGCTGTTTGGTAGATATTTGATCTTGCCGGCTCTGGTTTTACGTGGTTGTCGAAGAAGAGGAACAAGGGGGGAAGGCACCGATATGTGAAAAAAAGGAGAGAGAAAGGAATCCCAGGTGCCAACTAAAGTATTTATTGCCCAACGCATTTCGGCTATGCCTTCGTCAGCCGCAAAAAATGTTTTCAAATGCTGCTCGAAATAAATTCCTTCAGCTATCTCGTGCTGCCATTTTAATTAATCATTTAATTACTTTTTAATTTGCTAGCCACTTTGCTTTTATGGTTGAATGGTGGGGAACTACAAATGGATTCAGTTAAATACATACACACATAAAGCCGCCACCCCCACCCCCACCCCACGGAGAACATGGCTACATTAAGATTTAGACCAGGAACTTTCCGGCTCCTGTGCATAGCCCATTATGCAATCAATACAACATTTATTTCCTGCTCATTTGGACAATCAGTCATCATCAGTCTCTTGTGAACATCTGCCCACTCTGGTTCCCCCCCCCCCCACTTGTAGTACAGTAATACCTTGGATTGCAAGTAACTTGGTTTGAGAGCGTTTTGCAAGACAAGCAAATTTTTAAATATTTAATTTTTCTTGACTTGATATACAAGCGACGTCTTGCAATACAAGTACTGTAGTACGGCTTAAATTAAAAATCTCTGTACAATTTTTTTGGGGGGGATTTCGTTTTGATATAAGAGTGTTTTGGATTACAAGCACGTTTCCGGAACGAATTATGCTCTCAATCCAAGGCATGACTGTATTTTGGTATTTTATTGCCCACATACCGTTGATGACATCTTTGCAACCACACAGGCTAGAAACGGGCTTTTTCTTTCACTGAATGCTAATTCTCAGGGAGTCGAACGCTGCACCTGCTATCCAATTCATGCTTTTCCTGCGCAGGCACAGAATCGGTCACACGATACGCAGAGTCGCACCTTCCTTAGAGGCCTAGCAGCATCCGGCTGGCTTGAGTTCTATATACCCTTTAAACAACTTAATGCCCCCAGAGGAGAGCTGTGTGCCCAAAGTGTTCTGCGGTCTGCTATTCCTGTCTGTTTTCAACCTTACTCTTTAT
This sequence comes from Shinisaurus crocodilurus, assembly GCA_021292165.1. Lineage (NCBI taxonomy): Eukaryota > Metazoa > Chordata > Lepidosauria > Squamata > Shinisauridae > Shinisaurus > Shinisaurus crocodilurus. Next base: position 32,680,328 of record CM037884.1, on the reverse strand, counting down.
CATGCTGCAGACACTCAGCACATAAGCAACACAAAAGTTGAAGAGAAGAGTTCAAGGTCTACATAATACCTCATGCAGATCATCATAGGAACATGAGAAAAGACCTGCTAGATCAGACACAGCGGCCAGCCAAGTATATAAGATAAGCACAACATCACTTTCCCACTCATTTCCCCTCACAATTGGTGCAGAGAGGGGCATCGTCTTTGATAGTGGAAGTAATATACCGTCATCATGGCCAGCAGCCACCCCCCCACTCCATTTACTGATACAGTTATGGGCATCTTTTGGGGGGGGGGTTGTGAGGGATTGAGGCCTACACAGGATTGGGTTTGTTGAGGCCTACACAGGCTTCAGTTTGTTGAAGCCTGAAGGCCCAAACACTTCCCTCGAGTAGTGAAGCCTGAAGGCCCAAACACTTGGATGGGAGGGGGAGTTTGAGAGTTTTAAGTTACCCAATAGAAGTTAAGAATCAGTTCTCCTGTGCAAGGTCACATGGTTATAACCTTCCAGTCCTGGGAAGACTATATATGTGGGGGGTGGTCAGCTAGCAGTTAGTGTGTGTTGGGAGAGAGCTAGAAGCAGCAGCAGAGAAACAGCAGAGAGAAGCAGAGAGCGAGAAAGAGAAACTGGCTGGCTGGCTGCATAGGAAATAGGTAGTCTGAAGTTATACTAGAGAACATTGGATTGTTTGTTTGTTTTATTTTATCATACTTGCATTTGAATTATAACCACTCTATTAAGTAAAAACCCTAATATTATTAGTAAAGTGTTGTTGTTTACCCTGGAGTTTGGAGTGACTTATTCACCACGTCTACAGCCTACACCCATGCTATTGGAAGCTGTAAAAGGCCTTGATCTCCTGGAACGGGAGGGGCTTTGAGGAGAGGCATAAATCTCCCAAAGGAAGGTTAAGGGGTCCCTGCAGTAGCGGAACCTTGACAGGGGTCTCCTTATATTCAGCAACAATGACAAAAATCCTCAAGATTTTGTGCCAAGGCAAGCCAGACTCTGCCCTGAGCCAACTTGAATCTCGCAACGTGTGTACATTATCCATACATTATTCTGCCTCTTCTTCCTTTGGGGAGCAGCGAGGAATTATGCGGGAAAATGAAGCCCACCCCACCCCTTGGCCATTAGAGGCCTTATTCGAAGTGCAATGCCATACATAGGCATTCAGAAGTAAGCCCCGCTGTATTCAGTACAGTTGTTTGCAGAGGTTTGCTTGGGATTGCAGACTTAACCACCTCGCCGGCTTCTGAGATTTAAGCAGGCATATGCTCACACACATGGCCCACTGTCTCTTTGCAACCATAAGGGCTAGGCTTGTTTTTGTTTGTAATTAAAGCTAAGATTCTCAAGAGTCTGGCGGCGGCACCCCATGTCACAAAGTACGACCATAATTCCATATACAGTGGGAGCAGGGACAACAAATTCATAGTCTGCCCTGTAGCAAGATCTTTGGTCTTTGATCAAGGACTTCAAAGATAAAAAGCTGAGTGAACAAACCAATTTTGGAAGTCACTCATTTTGAATCTCCTGCTAAGGCCAACTCATTCTTGTTTCACCTGTGGAGTAAGATTTCACTTACAAGATATGGAGTCTACTGCACAGTGGTTTAAATGAAGAACTCCTGTAATGAAGAGAAAGTTACAGAATTTATTAGCTGATGAAGCAATGAAACAAGATTTGTAGCCGGTACACTTGTCTGTCTTTTGGTCTTTCATGGTTATCTTTTATGAGAAATGTGCTATGTGTTATTTGTAATTTATAGTTATATTTTGTTGATTTATGGTCATATTTTGTGACATACTGTGCATTATTGTTCGGTTCACATTTATGTATATTTTGTTTAGTATCGTATTTATAAACACATAAGTTCTAGTACAATTTGTGAAGTATAATTTCCACGCCTACATAATTTCCCTTCGTGTGCGACCGTTTATTCCTGTGGGCTCCTGTGCCTTGAGCTTTATCCTGATAGTTTGTTCCGCAGCTCCCTCCCTTTTTTCTTTGCTGCACCCCATGCCGCATGATGTGGCTTTTCTGTGCTTTGTGGAAATCCTAGCATGCACACAATAGCCCTGCCTGTAATTTACGGGAGAACTGGAGTCATGCAGATGGGATTCTTGTTAAGTCACCAGTGAATCCAGAAGCAGGATCTATGCCCCCAGGAAGAGAATTGATAATTCTTTTTAACTGGAGATGCTAAGGACTGAACCAGTCCTGAGCCAGTGTGGTGTAGTTGTGAGAGTGTTGGACTGGGGCTCGGGAGATCCGGGTTCTAGTCCCCACTCGGCCATGAAGCTCACTGGGTGACTTTGGGCCAGTCACTGACTCTCAGCCTAACCTACCTCACAGGGTTGTTGTGAGGATAAGATGGAGAGGAGGAGGAGGATTATGTAAGCTGCCTTGGGTTCCTTGCAGGAAAAAAGGCGGGGTATAAATATAATAAATAAATAAATAAACCTGGGACTTTTGCATGCAAACCATGTGCACTGTCACTGAGCTATGGTCCCTGCCTGTCTCTCCCTATGCGCACAATAGTGAAGAGTCCACATACCTTTCATTTTACACGATACAACAAAGAGTGGCTTTGATTGTGAAAAGGAGAGAGATGATGGCATTGCCTGGAAAATGGTCTTTCACCACTACAATCCACCCACACACGCACCCATTTTAGCCGTTTTATGTTTCTGTCTTCTCCCATGCCTGGCTAGCTCCATGATAAGTCATGATGTTATCAATGTCCTCTAAGCCAAGGCCAGGACACTTGGGCTGGATGCTTCTCGAGAAGAGAGGGGCAGTGTTTTGTGTGCGCTGCGAGGATGTCGAATTGGAAGAGGTTGCCTGTGCAAAGACCTTATTGCACATCCCAAAGCTGACGGGACCCCGCGATTGCTCGGAGTAAGTCTCCTGGTGTTTCAACTCCTGGGAACAAAGCTGGAATTTAAAAGCCGCCTGGAAGCCCCTCCTGAAGTTCTCGTTGTAGTAGCCATAGATGACTGGGTTGATGCTGCTGTTGGAGAAAGCTAGCCAGTGGGCAAACGGGAAGAAATAGCCAGTCAGCAAGTCCAGATGCTCATCGGCCAAATTGGTATAATCCACCAGCAGCATCAGAGTCCACAAGGGCAACCAGGAGACCATGAAGAGGAGAGCAACCAAGATGAGCATTTTGATGACCTTGATTCTCTTCTTCGAGGTGCCGTTGGCTCTGCCTGCGCCGGGCGGGTTTTCGGGGACAGGCACCGTGGAACTGCAGAGTTTCAGGCAGACCCTTCCGTACATGAAGACAATGAGTGACAGGGGAACCAGGTAAATGTGGATGAAGAGAATGGTGGTGTAGAGCTTCCTCATGCTGTTGTCTGACCAGGCTTCGTAGCATGTGTAGAGCGGGTAAGTGGTGTTCTTGCCGTCACTGAGCACCATATAGTGGTCTTCTATGCGGCCCACTGTGAGCATGATGGCAGAAGGGCACATGATGGCTATGGCCAGAAGCCACACCACAATAATAATCACCGTGGCCTTTGGAAGGCTGAGCCTCTCTCGGAAAGGCAGAACAATACAGTGGAACCTGGAGGAGGAGGAGAGAAAAGAAAGGATTAGCAAAAGCAAACGCCCTTTAATAAGGATGGGCAACTTGTGGCCCTCCAGGTGTTTTGGCTTACAACTAACATCAGCCCTAACCCGCATAGCCAATGGTGAGGGATGATACAAGTTGTAGGCCAAAACACCTGGAAGGCCACAAGCTGTGTGTCCCCCAGCCTACAGCCTACATCAGGTTTGGGCAGAAAGTAGATCTCCAGATGTTTTGGACTTCAGCTCCCAGCATTCCTGACCATTGGTCATGCTGGCAAGGGTTTCTGGGAGTTGAAGTCTAAAAATCTGGAGATCTACCATCTGCCCTACAGCAGTCTTCCGAAACCTGGTTCCCCCCCAGATGTGTCAGACTACAACTCCCACAACTGGCTGGGGACAATGGGAGTTGTAGTCCAACACATCTAGAGGGGACCAGGTTGGGGAAGGCTGGCCTATATGATCTCCTCTCATATATGTGGTGGAGTGTGTGTGAAAGAGTTGTACAAATAACTCTTGGTCTCATTGAGGGAATGCAGGGTATAAATGTTTTAAATAAATAAATACAATTAAATAGGGCAGCCACCAAATTGCACTTCCTTGTGGCGTGCCTGCCTCGCACATCAATATTATGTTCCTGCGGCAGGAAGAACCTTCTGGTCAAGGCGGCAGCGCAGTCGGTTGCGTTTTGGCTTGCTCCTGCACCCTCTGCCTCATTATCCTGGTAATCGCCTAATTTTCTAACTCTTGTTCGTGAGAAATTATTTTCCTCTTCTTTGCCAACTGCATGGTTTTTTGTTTGTTTTTGTTTGGCCCTGTGCCAGTCCCCCCCCCCCCCTTTCCGTCCCACATCTGAAGAGATTTGTCTGCGTTTTGGTCAATTCCTGTCAAAGATGAACTGAAACAAAATTCTCTCACCCGTCCCTAGACTGTGGGATGGATACGGGAGGATTGCAGGTGCAGCACCACATTGAGGCAGCAGGCTCTCTCCTCCCACAGACATCACCCCATTCCATTTTGGTTCTGTGGTCCCCAATCCACCCTCCCCCACCGGGCCTCCTGATCACTTGCAAAGCGGCAAGGAAAATAGATCAGGGATCTCCCCAGCTCTGTTCCTCAAACACCCACGGTCCCTGGGCAGCTGCCCAAAGGCATTGTTCGGGATCCGGTATTATTGCTTTCTCTCTCAGTCCCACGATGGACCCAGAAGACTTCCTTTGTGTTGTGTGTCAAGGGTAGGCATGATTGGACACCCGCCGAGGGCCCACATCCCAGCGGGGGCCCACTGGCCAGAGCCCCCTGGACGTGCTCCTCCTCTTCCCCACTGCAACCTGCTTGTTGACCTGCCTCTTGCTAGGGCCTGGACAACGGTGGCGGGGAGAAGGAGGAGCAGCAGATCATAGAATCATAGAATCATAGAAAAGTAGAGTTGGAAGGGGCCTACAAGGCCATCGAGTCCAGCCCCCTGCTCAATGTCCAGCAAGCAGGTGGTAGGTGACAAGAGTGGCTGGTGACAACGGCGGTGGAAGGTGGACTCACTGAGGGCGTGTCTTCCTTGAGAGTGTCTTGCCCCACAGCCCTCAAAAGCCTGGAGTCAGCGCTGAAGAGAGCCTTACCTGTCCATGGCTATCGCCACGAGGGTGAAGACAGAAGCGGAGACGGACATCCCTTGGACGAGGCCACTCATGGTACAAATAACCTGGTTGAAGGGCCAGCCTAGGGCGTAAAGGCAGACAGAATGAGCATACTTACTGTTCGACAACGACGACGACAACATCGCAGTCTTCATTTCCAAAGAGCTTGGACATCCTTACCACATCCATTGGCACAGGGGCTCAGGGCGCAATCCTCAGGTTGGGAGATGCCGTCTAGATGGCCATAGGAGAAGTCAAGAGTCCCAGCTCTGAGCTTGGAAAAGCGCTCGGAGATCGGAGCTGGGACCCCGACTTCGGATCGCTGCCCCACCCTCGCAGCTGGTTTTACGTGGTTCTTTTCACATTGACTGTCCCTCCGAAGGCAGAAGACCGATGTTGGAGCCGGCACTGGGGGTGTGTGTGTTCCGGGAGGGCAGGGAGGCACCGCCATCCTACGAAGAATCCCGGTGGTACCTCCAGCACCTCTTCTTGCAAGCCGGTGTAAAACACTCCGACGTCCGAAATTGGCGGTCTGAGTGATTTGGAGGGCGAAGGAAGCGCGGCGGCAATCCTTGCCCCCGTGCTCCTCCCACCTTCGATAGGATGCCCTGTAATCCTCTGGGTTTGGAGGGTTATGGGCAGCCACTTTGGATCATGCTGTCAGCCACGTTAAGTCATTAATATTCCCAGTTTACAGTTTACAAAGGTAAGTGTTGCCCAGAGATGCTCTTGTGCTAGTCCTTGCACCAGTGGCTGAAAGCAAACGTTGGCTGTTCAGAGATGACCCTTCAGGAGAAGTAACAGGTTTGTAATGGCCCTTTAAAAAAAAACCCTCCATTAATTAAACCACGGAGGGAGACCAATGAGGGAAGCAGGTTATTGTTAACTGGTGCCTGCTCGCAAACTCCTCCACTGGAGGCCAACATGCTGTCACTGAATCAATAGAGCAGGGCATGAATGAATCGCTCCTTGGAAGGCCCCCCTCTTCGCTCCAGGCCTCATTGCAGTTTTAGCCGAGTAGCTTTGCCAAACATATTCCAAATGCATTTTTGATAAAGCCAAAGGCTAGTGCTAAAAGCAGGTGTGCACACAGACTGGCATCAGATCCAGTGCCTCCTAAAGTTTATTTTTTACTCAGAGACTGCTGAGTTAGAATTAAACCTGTTGGTAAGTTCTATCACTGGAGACTTGAATCAGGATAATTGATTTTTTTTATTATTATCACACTACAGTGTCAATCAGCTTACTTAGTGCCTCGGTGTTTGTGTTATCAAGAGCAACTGCATTGTGAATAATATCTGCTAATGAAGCGATTGCCACTTTCTGCATTTAATTTCCTACTGAGCTCAATGTTTATAATTCTTCACCACCACCACGATATGTACTGTCTATAAACCTGAAACTCTCCATAATACTCCATGCATCTGATGAAGTGGGCTTTAGTCCATGAAAGCTTATGCCAGAATAAATGTCTTTAAGGTGCCACAAAACCAGAGGCGTAGCGTGGGGGGTGCAGGGGGGGCCGGCCGCACCGGGCGCAAAATCTGGGGGGGCGCGCTTGCAGTGGCGTAGCGTGGGTTGTCTGCCCAGACCTGTCCCCGCCGCCCCAGCGCGCGCGCTCCTGCCCCGCCCCGGTGGTCAGAGTGCGGCCGGCGAGCGAGCGAGCGAGCGACCAACCAGCCCCGCCGGAGCTCCCTCGCGCGCTCCTTCCTACCTTGCCCACGACAGGACTGCGGCAGCGCCCGCCCCCGTGGCCACCTACCCCCGCCTCGCCCATTGGCTCGTCTCCCCTCGGCCCCGCCTCTCTCATTGGCTGCCGGGGATGTCCTGCATGCCCGCCCACCCACCCAGCCCCTCGGAAGGTGGTCCTGCCGGGCGGCCGCCGCGAGCCGAGGAAGAACCGGGCGGGCGGGCGCGGGGTGAGAATGAACGCGCCGGAGCGGGAGGGCTGGAACGCCGGGGAGCCCACAAGGGGGAAAGTTTAAGAAGAAATGGGTTGTATTATTATCATTATTATCATTATTATTATTATTATTAAGCATATTACTAATGGTTTATTTCCGTTATCCAATTTATTTTCTCCATTTTTTTTATTACTAATAAGTAATTGAAGAAATTGCAATAAATGTGAAAGCCACTGGAGGAAGTGTTGAATGTATATTATTATTGCAAAATATTAAAAATGATGAAAAAACTACAAATTGGTAGGGCTGTTACCCTCCAATTACTCAAAATATTCTGAGTTGATTAATAGTATGGTTTTAGTCAATTGATTAAGTCGGAATACATTTGCATATGAGGAAAGCAATTGCAAGTGAGAGAGAGAGAGAAAAGAAACATGCCTCAAAGATGAAGAAAAATAACTTTACAAATAAGTAGGGCAGTTACCCAACTAAAGAAATTGGAATCTATTAATCACAGATTTTAGTTGGTTTAAGTGACCAGTTCATTGATTAAGTTGGAATAAACCTGCATATTTATTTATTCTAAGCATTTTTACCCCACCCTTCAGCAACAACAAGAAAAATACAGTCCCTGCCTGCCCACGGGCTTACAATTTAAAAGACACGACACAAAAGGAAAAAGGGACGAGGAGGGAAGAGCCAGTGTGGCGTAGTGGTGAGAGTGAAAATAAACTTGTATTTAGATGCATTTTACTTTAATTACATCAGTATTTTCATAACAAACAATACATGTGCTTAGGGGGTAAGGGTTTCTTTAACTAATCTAGTGGAAGAGACTCGAGTGCTAAAATCCACGGGTTAGGGGGCGCAAATTACTTGCCTTGCCCCGGGTGCTGACAACCCACGCTGCGCCACTGCACAAAACTCTTGGTTCTTTTTGCTGCCTGCAATAGACTATGCGCTTTTCTACACAAGTCTGCTTTCAGTTTCGTCGCAGAATTGAGATCAGAGCACTACACAATGTTTCTTTTCCTCCTTTTCTGCTATATAACCTCTAGGTGGCACTGTGGTTTAGTGGAATAAACCACAGTGCCACCTAGCTGGCTGGGGCATGCTGGGAGTTGTAGGCCAAAAACATCTGGGGACCCAAGGTTGGAGAACACTGATTTAGATGCTCCCCTGTGAGCGTGCAACGTGCCTGTGGGAGCCTCCTCCGGAGCTGCCCGTCAACTGCAGGCGCGGTTCTGCCTGAGTGAGTGCCCCCCCCCTTTTTGGTGGTGGTGGTGGTGGTGGTAAGGCAGGATTGGAAACAAAAAAATAACCTTTTTTGTTGTTGTTTTGGTTTTTGCAAGTTTAGTAAATTCTTATGAAAAATGAACAGAAATGAAATCCTCACCCGCCCCGCCCCCCCAAACCTGTTAATAATCGCAGCTGTTGGGGGGAAGCTCTCATACCTGCTTCCGTATTTATTTATTTATTTACAGCATTTATATGCTGCTCCATATCTAGGAAGATTCCGGAGCAGTGGACAATAAAAAGATAGAGCAGATAAAAGAAACAAAAAAACAATGAAGACATTGAAAACAAAGTAACACAATCACAGTGGTGGTTGGAGAGCAGAGAAGGCTTCCCGGAACAAGGAGGTCTTCAGCAGGTGCCGAAAGCCGCATAGTGTTGGAGCCTGCCTGACCTCCAGAGGCAGGGAGTTCCAGAGAAGTGGAGCCACCACAGTGAAGGCTCTTCCCCTGGTGGGCTCCAGTGGGGTCATAGCTCCACGCGGAACCACCAGGAGAATGTCCTCTCAGCACCACTGCGCATACCTGCTTGCAAGAGCAACCTGCAAGTGCCGCCCGTCCACTCTCCTCTGAACCTGTTTGAACATGCCAGGGCCAGGCATTCACAACCTGGTCCCCTCCAGATGTTTTGGACTACAACTCCCATGATCCCCAAAAGTTGGCCATGCTAACTGGGGCTGGTCTGGTGGGAGTTTGTTTGTTTGTTTGTTTGTTTATAGCATTTTTACCCGGCTCTTCAGCCAGAAAAGACGCCCAGAGTGGCTTACAAAGATTAATATCAGACAGTCCCTGCCCTCAAGCTTTCAATGTAAAAGACACGACGCAAAAGGAAAAGGGATTGGGAGGGAGGAGGAAGAAGAAAACAAAACGCAGGCACCAGTTCTTAGTTACAAGGTTCTTATAGAATTATTTTTTAAAAAATATAAAGTTGTAGTCCAAAAACATCTGGAGGGGACCAGGTTGGGGAAGGTTCTAACCTATCCCCGGTTCCACTTCCTGGCCCGACCAGAACTTTTGAAGTCCAAAGCTGGAATCCTTGCTCAGGTGAGAAGTGGCTACTGTAAAATAGGGATGGAGTAACAATTGGAAGGGTGGGGGGGGGGGATATCTCACTATTGGGTCTTTTGCCTGAGAGCCTACAAAAATCCTAGAGCTGCTCTTTCCTTACGGTCATCTGTCTGGCCATATTTGGTCAGAGACCTCTCGCCACCGCTCCATACCTTTAAAATAAAGCCTTGCTTAGGTCTGCCTCTTGTGTCGTCTGTTTTTAGAGCCAGAGCAACCTGGGAAATCCACATTCACAATTTGCAACACCAAACTTGGAGCTTGTGAAAGTCCAGCTCTCCCGCTTCTTCTGCCATAGAGGAGCACTCACCTGTGATCAGGCTGTCCATCAGGGTGGTCGGCACGCAGAAGATACCCACCAGCAGGTCACTGATGGCCAGGTTGAGGATGAAGAGGTTGGTGACAGTGCGCATGTGCTGGTTCTTCACCACCACCATGCAAACCAGGGCGTTTCCGGCCATGCATGAGAGAAAGACGATTAGGTACGCAATGATGAAGATGGCAGCAACGGCTGGAATGTGCTGGTAGAAAGGGAGGAAGGTTTCGTTGGCACTGCTTCCTCCACTCCGCATCTCAGTCTCATTGGCCCAAACTTCCTTCTGGACAACTTCCTTCATGTTCATGCCATTAGCTGCCTCACCTAGAAAGCAACCAAAACAGCTGTGTATTTGTTGGTTCAAAATTAATTTTTGAAATTATGCCTGGCTTGGGGAAAATATCTGACCCAGTGTCTTAGTTTTTCAAGATTGCACATCTTCATTTCAAAATACTGGGGGTTCAGCAGATTTTCTGGACTGGATTTCAGCTTTGGGTGATGCTGCCTTAGTCAGTGGCTGAATCTGAACTGCTTGACAAGCTTCAGCCAGCAAAAGGGAGTTTCTAGAACTGACATCTTCATCTGCTGTACTAGGGATGAGAGGATTTCCACCCCCCCTTCTCCTCCTTTGTGGTTCTTCTGGTTCATCCCACTCCTGCATTCTCAGAATTTCTGAAATTAACATTGGCGCCTCCACACTTTGCCACAAGCAGCTCTTGGTTCCCTCTGTTCACTTGTACCTTCTTTTCCTTTAATGGAGCCATCCCCAACCTGGCATCTTCCAGATGTGTTGGATTACAACATCCATTGGCCATCATGGCTGGGGGTCATGGGATTTGTAGTCCAACACATATCGAGAATGCCAAGTTGGAGAAGGCTGTTCTAGAGAAACAACACCTTATTAGAGGTAGATGAAACAGATGCTGGGGGAAAATATAAGGCACGTAGATGGAAAAGACTTGGTAGCTCCCAGTAGCGTTGATTAATCTTATTTATTTATTTATTTATTTATTATATTTATACCCCATGTTTTTTCCTGCAAGGAACCCAAGGCGACTTACACAATCCTCCTCCTCCTCCTCCTCCTCCTCCTCCTCCTCCTCCTCCTCTCCATTTTATCCTCACAACAACCCTGTGAGGTAGGTTAGGCTGAGAGTCAGTGACTGGCCCAAAGCCACCCAGTGAGTTTCATGGCCGAGCGGGGACTAGAACCCGGATCTCCCGACTCTCAGCCCAACACTCTCACCACTACACCACACCGGCTGTCTTACTGGAACACAGCCAGCTGCATGCAGAGACAAGAAATCTAGCTTTTAGCAAGGCAGTCATATTTGTAATTTTTGTAACTGGCTTACAAACCTCATAATCTACGGAGAGAACCACCAACACAACACAACACAGCTCGGAATCTGTGCTCACCTTGGTTGTCATGTTAAGATCTTTCCTCCTCTCCTTTACCTTGAAATGCTGTTGACCCAAAACAACGTTTTCAGGTTCGTACTGGTCTTAGGAAGGCAAACCTCGATGTAACAAAGAAGACGCGGAAGCAATCCAAAATGGCAACCTCATTGCCAATGAGTGGCCCTCGCTTTCCTGTAACATATGTGATTTGATGGCTGGGGATGCTGGGAATTTATTTATTTATTTATTACATTTATATCCCACCTTTCTCCCATCATGGAACTCAAGGTGGCTACATGTGGTTCCCAGGTGCTCTCCCCTCCAAGCACCGACCAGACCCACACCTGCTCAGCTTCAGCATGGTGGCTGCCTCATATCATAGAATCATAGAAAAGTAGAGTTGGAAGGGGCCTACAAGGCCATCGAGTCCAACCCCCTGCTCAATGCAGGAATCTGGTCAAAGCATCTCTGACAGATGTCTGTCCAGCTGCACCTTGAATGCCTCCAGAGTGGGAGAGCCCACAACCTCCCTAGGTAGTTGATTCCATTGTCTTATTGCTCTGACAGTCAGGAAATTTTTCCTGATGTTTAGGTGGAATCTAGGTTCCTGTAACTTGGGCCCATTATTCCGTGTCCTGCAAACTGGGATGACCGAGAAGAGATCTTTGCCCTCCTCTGTGTGACATCCCTTCAAATACTGGAAGAGTGCGATCATATCTCCCCTCAGTCTCCTCTTCTGAAGGCTAAACATGCCCAGTCCTTTCAGTCTCTCCTCATAGGGCCTTGTTTCCATTCCCTTTATCATCCTTGTTGCCCTCCTCTGAACCCTCTTCAGTTTGTCTACGTCCTTCTTAAAGTGAGGTGCCCAGAACTGGACGCAGTACTCAAGATGAGGCCTAACCAGTGCCGAGTAGAGGGGAATTATCACTTCCCGCGATTTGGAAGCTATACTTCTATTAATACAGCCCAAAATTGCATTTGCCTTCTTTGCAGCCACATTGCATTGCTGGCTCATATTCAGTTTGTGATCTACCACAATTCATGTGCCTTCAGACCATGCCCTGGGACCACATCTGGAGGGCCACTGGTTTGGGGGAGGCTGGCTGACCTGCGAAATGGCCTTGTACCCTAAATCCATCCAGCCCAGCATGGTCAATTCTGAGTGGCACTGGTTCTCCAAGTTCTGAGGCAGAGAGGGGGTTGAATTCCCTTTAGCTGGAGATACTGTGGACTGAGCCCCGGGGCCAAAGTGAGCTTCCCTCCAGATGCATAGGGGAGCAAATGAGCCCCTCCCCGTCCCTTGCAGTCCTGAGCCTGATTGGGGGGCTTTGTGGCTGCTATTTGCATTTCTAAAAAAAAAGATACATGCCATTTTAAAAAAATGCATTTACTGTAGTCTCACGGGTCATTTGTCCTTAATAAGTATGATTAGCAGCCAGTTTCCCCTTCCCCCAAGAATGCCCCTGTGAACAGCTCTGTGTCATGACGTAGCATCGAGGGATGGCAGAGCCAGCCATTTCTGAGCTCACCTAAATTCTCCAAACATCACTTTGAAGCGGCTTCGTTTCGGCTTGCTCCTGTTTTCATTTTCGACCTGTTTCCCCAGTTCATTCAAATGGGGGAAAGTGTGCATTTTGAACACGGAAAATGCACATTTCTCTGCATATTTTTCAAAAGTGTGCCCTCCCTCCCCACCCCATTGACTAAAGTGTCAAAATGTGTATTTTTGGGAAATGTGCATTTCACAGTGAACATCAAAAAAAGGGGGGGGAAGGTTTTTTTCCTAATGCAATCACAAATTCAGGAATTTGTGAATGTTTCTACAACAAGAAGTGCTCCTGCTTGCATTCATATTCAATCAATCAATCTTTTTATTAACAGTCAACAGACCATTTATAACACAATTAAAAACTCAGCTAAACAACAGCTGCATAGTACGATAAAAGGATAAAAGACCAATATATATACATAAACAAATAGCACACATTAATAATGAAACTTACAAATCGATAGCCTAGCACACCAACATCTGGGGTCTAGTAGTGATGGCCAGGTTCAAATATTTCGCTACTTGCTTTGTGATTTGTTGGTTTGTGCCAAGAAGTAATATAGTCACAAGAGACTCCATTGAGTGACCAGGGAACTTCTGAGTTAGAGGAAGTATCAAATCTTTCCTCGCACCTTGGTAAAAGCTGCAATGAAATAATACATGTAGAATCGACTCTATCTCCATGTTGTTGCACGGGCAACATCTGGTGTTCCTAGGAGTTTTGCCATATCTACCCTCCAGTAAGCTTGAGGGGAGGGCATTGAATTGCACTCATATTCAAGATTCTGAATGGGACATGTTCGCGTGATTTGCAAACAGAAATGACATTCCCGTACATGTATCAGAGGCAGCATGCCCATGTGCACCAGTTGCTGGGGAACATGGGTGGGAGGGTACTGTGGCACTCCTGTCCTGCTTGTGGGACTCCTGTGGGCAGCTGGTTGGCCACTGTGTGAACAGAAGGTTGGACTAAAGGGACCCTTGGTAAACCGCCCAGAGAGCTTCGGCTATTGGGCGGTATAAAAATGTATTACCGTAAATAAATAAAAATAAATTGGTCCGATCCAGCAGGGCTCTTCTTATGTTCTTATGTACATGCCACGTAGCATCATTCCTCTCGGGCATCCTGGCCCACATTTTGGAAGGAAATGACAGCTAAGCTGCCGCCAAGCACAACTTCGCTTCGCTTTGTTTTATTTCATCTTTGTTTCAGAAGAAAAGAAAAGAAAACCCTTGGCTACCTCATCGAAATGTAACACACCCTCATTCAAAAGTGCTGTGAATCTCACCTGCCCATCTCCCAAAGCTTGCTAATAATCCACACACACACAAACAAACACATGTGGAAAGAATGGTCCGGTGAAGTCTGTGCACGTGTGTGTCTTTTTGGGGGGGAGGGAGGAATTACGCCTAGTCCTAGTTGGGATGACCACAGGGCCGGATTAAGAGCATTATGGGCCTGGTGCTGAGGATTTTGGTGGGCCTTTTTATGGAAATAAATAAAATGAAGACGCAATTTTATATTAAAACAAATTAAATATTTTAATTACCATTAAAGTGCCAAAACTCAAAAACTCCTGCAGCTCATCAGTAAGGGCCTTCCCAATTTCCCCCAAATTTATTTATTAAAAAAGAAAAAGCAGCCACAACAAAAAGCCAGGAAGCTTTGCTTGACCAAGAATAATTGTGTTGTTCTTGTTGCTTTGTTTCGTTTTCGTTTTTGTTTTTTTTGTTAAACTAGCATTTGAAACAATTGAGCTGCGAATCAGAAAGATCTTTTGCTCGAGGCTGGAGAGAGAGGTCCCTTCTAAATCTGAATATTACAGACCCTAGCAAGCCCCCCATGTGCTTCAAAGAAATGTAGTAACAGTGATTGAAATGCAAAAACCTACCGAAATGCTGATTTGAGAACAACAGTTCTTGCTAGGTCTTGCCTCAAGCCTGTAATGCAGATGTGCTTAGAACACCTTTCTAATCTTGAAAAAATCATTAATTATGCTGAATGATAACGATCAGAGCTAACTCAAATCGTGCCGCGCGTCCCTATATTGTGGGCCTATTTTCTGTTATGGGCCTGGAGCTGTCGCTCCAATCGCCCCTATGTTAATCCGGCCCTGGATGACCAGGAGGGCCCCCTGGCAATGCTCTCAACCGGCAGCCTGGTTCACGCAGGAGAAGGTGGCCCCTCAGATATCCTGATCCGAAACCACAGACAATTTTAAATGTCATCCCCAGGCACTTTGGATTGTACCTGGAAACCAGCTGGAAGCCGGCGTAGCTGTTTGGGGCTAGAGATGGGGGAGAAATTCGTCCAGTTCTCATTTTATGATACAGATTTACCTAATTTTGCACTTTCAAACCATTGTGCAAACTGAAGAGCATTTATCCTTCACGACTTGCACTTCTCTGAATGTTGCGATGTCATTCTCCAATTATTATTATTTTTGAAAGTCATACATTGGGGAAAACAGTGTTCACAAATCTATTATTATTAGGGAAATGAATGACCTGCAAAATATGTGTATCTTAGGTAAAAAGGCATGTATTAGGAGAAATGGGCATAAAAATGCTTATGAATTTTCATGCAAACATTTTTTTAAAAAAAAATAATAATCTTAACATTCAAGGTGAACCAAACTTAAGACTGGGAAAGAGAGAGAGAGAGAAAGAGAGAGAGAGAGAGAGACCGAAATTGGCAGGACCATCCATCTCTAGCTGTTTCACATGCTCCCTTTACTGTCCCCTGCGGATAGCCTGGTCCCTGCATTCTGGACTAATTGCCATCTCCAAGCACTCTTCAGAGCCCTGCGTGAAGCACATTGCAGCAATCCAGACATAATATAGCGAAGGCAGGTCGGATCTGAGGTCAGATCTGAAGTCTCGACGAACAGGCACCAGACTAAGCTGCAGACCAGGCACTTCCGATAACTTCATCGAGACACAGCGAAGAGAGCACTGTACCCTGAGGCAAGACCACGCACAAGTCTTATGAACAGGGCAGCCCCCCCAAAGGCAAAAGCAGGGACCAAAAAAAAAAAAAAGCAAGACCGGGAATTTCCAGGCACCCGGACCAGAAAAACAGGGTCCGTCCCTGCTAGAGAGGAACATTTAGAGGAGCCAATAGCCCTATTGACCGGGGATGGTGGGAAATATAGTACAACACGTCTGGAGAGGACCAGGTTGGGGAAGGTTGATTTAGAGCGTATGCTCTCTCTCTCTCTCTCTCTCGTCAAAATTGGATTTAGGAACTTGCAAGGTCACATCTAGTTCTGCCCCCCCCCAAGCAGGGCCGGTGCTACCATTAGGCCAACTAGGCGGCTGCCTCGGGCGCCGGGCTAAAGGGGGCACCAGGAGCATAGGGCTGGAGGGAGGGAGGGCTCAAGTGGGAAGAAGGGGGCGCTAAATATCTGATCTTGCCTAGGGCACCAAACTGCCTTGCACCGACCCTGCCCCCAAGAGCCACCCCGCCCATGTGTGTGTGAAGGGGACGGGGTTCAGTTTTCAATTAAATCCCCCGGATACACACATACACACACACACACACACACACACACACACACACACGTGCCCTTGCAATCTGTAATCAGTTTGCACCCTTCTAGGCTTTAGCATCTGTGATCCCCACATCTTTGTATCAGAAAGAAATGGACCATTATACTGCAGCGTAGTACTAGTGACATCCTACAGAGGAGAGGGTGGAATTGCTATGGGTGTGGGAATTTAAGCGGAGAATCTCTGCGGCATTTCTGTAAGTTGAGGTTTCTACCCGCAAAATTTGAGCTGAAGGCAAATGAAATGACGTATGGTGGCCATGGACCTGTTGGTTTAGAAATCCGTATATGTGCCCCAGTGGCATCTATAGCCCAGGGGAGCCAGGGTCTGATTCATAGAGCTTTTCTCCCAGCCAAATTCACTTCTACAATCAGAGCTACTCTAAGGAGAAAAGTATTGGGGTGGGGGGAGCAGACTGCAGGGAGGTAACCCGCCCGCCCCATCCCTGTCACCCCTATTTAGACATGATGGGAACAGATGGGGTTTCAATAAAAATGAAATTCGATTGAGCCTCAGATGCTGCAGGGTGCACTCGAACAAAGACACTGGCTCAGCTTGTCTGAGCGTGGAAAGCTAAGCAGGGTCAAGCCTGGTTATTACTGGCCTGTGGCTTATGCTGGCTCAGCTTGTCTGAGTGTGGAAAGCTAAGCAGGGTCAAGCCTGGTTATTACTTGGATGGGAGACCTCTCCTTTAGTTTCCTGCATTGAGCAGGGGGTTGGACTCGATAGCCTTGTAGGCTCCTTCCAACTCTATATGAAATCTATAAAATCTATGAATGGGAGACCCCTCCTCTAGTTTCCTGCATTGAGCAGGGGGTTGGACTCGATAGCCTTGTAGGCTCCTTCCAACTCTATGATCTATGAAACCAAAGATGTCAGGACTCGAACAAAGACAAAGATGTCAGGATGGCATTTGGAAGAACTTTTGAACGACCTGCCATTGGAGGGTTGAGCTGAATGCCGCCCCAGTGCGTACACTTAAACTTGGCAGTCAATCCCCCTGAGTTCAATGGGGCTTGCTTCCAAGTCAGTGTGCAGAGGACAGGAGCGCAGTCTTCGCAGTGCCAGAAATGGTCACGAAATGTATGAATTTCTCACCTCCGAGAGTACTTTTCTTTGGGAGGCTCGGAGAAGGGTTAAAATCACATCCTGACCAGATCCCTACCACCATTGTATTCAGACGACTATTTACCGGCCAGATGGGCGATTAATAAATATAAGAAATAAATAAATAAATAAATAAATTTAGGCTGCAATCCATCCTATGCAAAACTTACTTCGGAGTAAGCCCCATAGAACTGAGTGGGCCTTTCTCCTAAGTGCACATGCCTAGGATTGAACTTTAAGAATTCTCCTGCATAAGCATTAGTCCTGAAAGTACAGGCTGAAGTCACACATAACAGAGACCTTGGCATCACAGGGAAAAAGGCACGGGCACAACACATCCATCACCAAAAAGCTACAAGTGTCCCGTTGCAGCTGGGCTTTTAAGAACAACATCTCCCTCATAAATTATATTTATTTTAAAGCTGAATCTTCAATGTGCAGTTTCTTTTAAAGCATGTTGTACTACAGAAAGCAACTCAAATTGGATTTGTGCCTCAAACTATTACTCTCAGGAGGTAATTAAAAATGAACTTTTCCTCATCTGTAATATCATTCATTTCATTGTTGGCACAATCAGATTCAAGGGTTGTTTAAGCCATGGTGTCAGATCCTGGAGGCATCTCCCCTCAGTCAAAACACAACTCAGGAAAATCTAGCATGGTAAGAAAATTACAAAACATATTTACCCGGTTCGTTCAGCAAACATACACCCTGCTCCTCTTTCTTACCTGTAAAACTCAGGCCAGCCCATACATCATTTCTTCCAGGTTTGTCCGGAGGTCCTCCAGGTTTGTCTGAATGTCCTGACTCCTGAGGCTGAGTCGACAGTCCTGTCTGACAGGCAAAAGAGCAATCACATTGTTTCCACGGATACAGGGGATACAGGAAGATTCGGTGCCTGGCTGAACTCAAATCTTTCTCCTGAAAGCCATTTGCTCTTCCTGTAGGTTTTTCTCAGCTGTGCGTCCTTCACTTTATAAACCTGGGAGCAGGTAAGATATGATGTCATTCCCATCCACAAGAATACACCCCCAATCCACAGTCTGTCATGATTTGCATCATAAATATATCAGTATACTCCTAGGTCTCTCTCTCTCTCACACACACACACACACACACACACTACCGGGTTTGCATCACATGCAGATCCTGACACATTTGCACATAGAGCATCATTCTCCATGCAGAAAAGACTCTACATTAATACATTCATCGGTTGGCCCTCGGCTCCCCTTGAATTGGATGGGACGCGCCTTCCGGAGTCAAGGGGTGAAAAACAAACAAAAATACTAATCACTGATCCCTGCAAGATGCCAGGCAAAGGTACTACTTTGGAAAGAAATGTTGAATCAATAAAGTACAATGTTACTTACGGTACTTACCCACTGTAGAGAAGACGGAGTGAAAATCATATCAAAAGCAACGTGAGAGGGGTGAGGGAACAAGACACAAACGGAGGCATTTAAGGTACCGTAAATATGCCATACTGCGAATCTCCATTGATCTGCACTTTATGCTATTCATGGTCTTGGTTCAACCTCATATGGCAGTGTGCTCCAACCTTGGGTCCCCAGATGTTTTTGGCCTACAACTCCCAGCATGCCCCAGCCAGTTACACTGGCTGGGGCATGCTGGGAGTTGTAGGCCAAAAACATCTGGGGACCCAAGGTTGGAGCACACTGCCATACGTCCTAAAACAGCATTCCCCAGCCTGGTGTCTTCCAGATGTGTTGAAGTACAACTCCCATCATCCCCAGCCAGCATGACCATTGGGAGTCGCAGTTCAACACATCTGGAAGACACCAGGCTGGCCAAGGCCAGCCTAAAATATGGAGACCCGCACATCCAGATGAAGCAGAATGGAAATGAATTTGCACTCCAAAATTCCCATCTCACCCACTGGACCTTCAGCGTTTGCCATCACAAGCTCTTGCAAAACAGTCATTATCCTGATGATCTATTTGACTGTTGATGATTCTCACGTGCTTGGCACCCCAAAGTGCCTTCCTCACAACAGAGGGGACGGAGAGGAATGCCTGGAGCCGCGCGGCATAGTTCTAGTTTAAGGCTCCTCTGGTTTAGCAGGTGCAGAGGCAAAAAGCCCCGGGCGGCTAGTCTTCCAGCGGTGGGGTGGGGTGGGCCAACAAAAGAGAACAAGCTCACAGAAACAAGAGCGCAAACTTTAAGAAATGTACCTAGAGCAGTGTTCTCCAACCTTGGGTCCCCAGATGTTTTCGGCCTACAACTCCCAGCATGCCCCAGCCAGCTACGCTGGCTGGGGCATGCTGGGAGTTGTAGGCCAAAAACATCTGGGGACCCAAGGTTGGAGAACACTGACCTAGAGGCCATTTCTTGGTCAGTAGGCTGGTTTGCTTCTCCTCTGACCCCGAGCCCTCAGTGAGTTCCTGCTCATCATCATCCTCCCCTCCCTCCTGCACAGAGGAGAGAAACTCAAACCACGACTCCGGAGCTGCTCCTGCCCCTCTGGTGGGTCTTCTTTGCCATTGCAGTTGGCCGTGCCCTGTCGTCAGAACCTTGGCTTCCCGGAGTCAAGGCACGAGTCTCAAGAAAACCTTTTCTTGCACTACTTCCAGTCATTAGATATCAGCCTTTAGTGACACAGGAAAGATCCACAGAAACCGATTATGGCAAAGCCCCAAGCAAGAGTCATTTCAGGAACGTAAGGACAGAGAAGCAATCACCCGGAGTGCAGCTCACAGACAAAATCCCACAAAAGTTCACAGTTTGAAAGACTGGGCAGTCGTCGTTAACAGCCCAGAGATCTTTGGCTATTGGGTGGGTGGTATACGTAGAAATGTAATAAATAAATAAATAAATAAAAGAAGGTGGAAAGCTTTCCAGGTGTTTTGTCGGTGTCTTGTCTCCTGCAAAGGCTACTGGAAGCTGCACTGGTTTCAGTACAAGGGAGTGGCTGCCAAGGATCACTATGGGACATTCAATCTTGGCTGGGAAACCTATCCCTCCAGCAGCAGCAGCAGCTGCTGGGCGTTTCTGCACTGCCCTCTTCTGCTAGCAAGGCGCCAAAGGATACACCCCCAAAACACCCTCTTCCGCAGAGACATCCTGCTGGTGCCCTCTTTCCAGGGATGTTGAAGAGTCCTTGGTCTCGAGTCACGAGTCGAGTCACGAGTCTTTGGACCTGAGTCTCGAGTCCGAGTCCTTGGTCCAAAATGGTGACTCCCGAGTCCCAAGTCCCGAGTCACTCCCAAAACTGACTCCACGAGTCCCTATTAAAATCCATGGGGTTCCCCCCCCCACAAAATAAGGCTACTTCAGATGTGTGGCTTAAATAAATTCTAGGCACAAGTGTGCCTTTTTATTTCAAAACTCTGCAACTGATTTTGACAAGAACAGACCAGGCAGCCAAACCCAAAATAACCAGACAGGCAGAGGAGGCAGGGAACCCCAAAACAGGCAGGCAGAGGCAGCCAAACCCAAAATGTCTGAAAGGTTGCATTTTAGGAAAATGATTTTAAAAAATAAAATCTTCGGTGGCGATTGCCTTCTGGCACAGCCCAGGGATGTTGAAGAGTCCTTGGTCTTGAATCCCGCGTCGAGTCTCGAGTCCCATTAAAAATATTGGGACTCGAGTCAGACTCGAGTCAGAGGGGGGACTCAGTCCGACTCACGAGTTGAGTCCTCGAGTCCGAGTCCCCATCCCTGCCTCTTCCCAGGGATGATGTCTCTGGCTGAGATGCAGGAACCTTCATCAAGGTTGAGTCTTCCAGCTGCGGAAGACAGGCCATACCAGTCTCCAGTAGGGATGTGCTACAAAAATCATGAGTTCTTTTTTCTCTCGAGTAAGCGCTGCTCGCTTTATCACTCAACATAATTAAATTCTTGTGATGTTAACAGCAGTTCGTAGCCCCCCATTAACGATTCTTGTAAACTTAAAAGTAGTTCGTCACCCATACAGAGATCTGCAAGCCAGAGCTGTTAAACAGGTTTTACCTTTGAGAAGCAGTCTGGCTATGCATATTGAATTTGAGATGGCTTATTGAAATGCAAAAAACACCAGCAGTCTGGCTGGAGCCTGAAGGACAAAGAAAGAACCAACTTAGTTAGCAATGCATAACCAGCAGTCTGGCTGGAGCCTGAAGGACAAAGAAAGAACCAACTTAGTTACGGTAGCAATGCATATGGCAGAAAGGTTACCTTAAAATCATAAATTATACCACCTACGTTTATTAAAAATTGCTCTGTAAAAAACAAAGGTATAAAAAGGTATGCACAGCAAAGAACTGCAATTGCCACATAACAACGAAATACTTTTTCTAGGTAGGAATGTAGATTGAATGTATAGCCAGCCAGAGATGCAGCTGTTGTTGCTTTTCAAATCATCAGGTGTTAGGAATTTAGCAAGGAATTTAGCAATTAGCATAAGTGCAGTGAGGGTTTTCCTCAGACTCAGAGTTAGTAATTAAGTCAATTAAGTCAATTAAGAAACACAAAAGCAAACACAAAAGATCTTGCTGTTCGTGACTCACTTGGGTCCAAATTTGTAGGGGACAGGAGAGAAGAGGCTCGAGATGCTCGAGGTGATTAGTGAGCCAGCTCATCCAAGGCCGACATGCTCGAAGTAATTTGTGAGCAGCTGTTGCAAGGATTGCTCCCCTGCCTAGCAGGGCCTCACCCCCTCTCTGTTGGCTAGGCAGCGGGAGGCCTGGCAGAACAGGATCCTCAGGCCTCTGGTTTCCCACGGCCCCACAGCTTCTCCCTCTGAGTCAGAATTGGTGTCTGAGGCTATAGCTCCCCCTCCCCCCCCCGGACTGGGGCAAGGTCCCACACCAATGGGTCATGTCCAGGGCCATGTCAACTGAAGGGGAGACCAGTGACTGCGGAGCGGCGCTATGAAGCAGAGTAACCGTTCCTCCCCCAAGGAGGTAAGTGTCAGAGGTAACAGCAAGTAGAACACCTCCTAGCCGCTGGGGTACATGGGCGATCAATGGCTTATTATTTATGCTGTGCCATCAGTGTACGTGGCACGTTACAGTGTTACATAGGCAATGAAGCAAGGGCCCTGTGGGGAAACTGAGGGAGAGACGGCTGAACAGGCCTGGTGATTCCTTGGATGGGAGACCCCCTCCTCTAGTTTCCTGCATTGAGCAGGGGGGTTGGACTCAATGGCCTTGTAGGCCCCTTCCAACTCTATGATCGATGAAATCTATGAACGTGGGCACACGTATGGAAAGCTGGTTCATCGTTGATGATCAACGAGGATTAAGCACACAGGTGATGATGATATTAAGATCAATGATGATTAGGAGCACAGGCATGCAGGGAGCACGTGCCTTGTCTGGAAGCAGAATCTGTCGAAGCAGGGGAATAA
Source organism: Shinisaurus crocodilurus (assembly GCA_021292165.1). NCBI lineage: Eukaryota > Metazoa > Chordata > Lepidosauria > Squamata > Shinisauridae > Shinisaurus > Shinisaurus crocodilurus. The sequence continues at coordinate 32,657,579 of CM037884.1, read as the reverse complement.
AATAATAACTTTCCCTCTTGGAAGCAGAGTTGCAGGGATATTGGACCTGTGGATTAGGCTAGTCCATGTAAAGAAAAAACATGAGCCAAGTATTCTTTAGCAAAAGGTTTTACTAAGGGTTTTTTTTTTTTTTTTGGCTTGATCATAAACAGAGCATACACAGAGTGCAAAAACAGAGCATCGCATACAGAGCCAGACAGACAGAGTGACTGCCTGCCTCAATCATCAACATCATTACGTACTTATATACAATATATACAAGACCTTCATATTACAAGCAGTTAAACACACCTGCAAGTAACTGAACACATCACCATTCTCCACCTATCTATGTGTCCTTGAGAGCACAATAGAAAAAACTTTAACTGGCACACAGTGGAGTGAAAAATCAGCGACGTCCTTGGACACTTAGCTGCACCTGTCTCCAAGGCTTGCTTTCTGCCTCGAAGGCAAACCTGAATATGAAAATATGAAAACGCTCCTAAAACCCTCCGGGGAGCACGATTCTGCTTGTCAACGAGGCGCACACTCCCTGAGCACCTTGTTTTCTTGGGGGGGGGGGGAATCACTGCTTTTTTTTGCAGCCACAGCAGCAAATTTGGCAGTGGCAATTTTGGCAGGGGAGGGATGTGGTCCCCATTGAGTTCTGGTGGGGGAATGCAGACTACCGGAGGTTGCCCAGCCCTGCTGAAGAGGATAAGCCAAAGGCCATGCAGAAACAGTTTTGTTCTTCTCGTTGTTGTTCTATCGTATCAGGAACATCGATGCAGTTCTAAGGGTTGGAATGGGAGCGTGGGAGAAATATTAACCGTGTGCTTCACAGCTGCAGCAACAATGCACGCGGGCATTTAAACAGGGGCGGCCCCACAAGACTATGAAGTCCGGGGTCTAAAATGACCCAGCTTCACCACAGTTTCTAAATTTGTATCTCTTGCTATAAATTAGCACATGCACATTTTATTGAAATGCGTGTCCTCTCCTGTCCTCTTTTTCGGTGATGCATAAGTGGCCACCCTAAGAGAGAGAGAGAGAGAGAGAGAGAGAGAGAGAAGCAGTGGGCCCAGAAAACACCCCCCCCAAAGGACCCCAACAGAGAGAGGGGAGACAGAGGAAGAGCTTTCCCCAGGGAAGCATTGAAGAAGCAATCAGACAACCAGCTGAGAAGAGAGTTGCCAAAACCTAGGTTCCGGCGGGAGTGATGCAGCAGGAAGGGGTGGTCAGTTTTGTCCAAGGCAGCAGAGAGGACAAGGGCAGACTAGAAAACATTAGATCTGGCCATGAGAAGATCATCTGTGATCTTAGGAAGGTCAGAGTCTCTCTAGAGGACTGAAGAGAGGAGGGCTGGAAGACAAATCAAGACAACAGGAATGGACACCTTGCTTCAGGGGTTTGGAGGCAAAAGGAAGAAGAAACACCAGGCAATCCTTAGAGCAGCGTTCTCCAACCTTGGGTCCCCAGATGTTTTTGGCCTACAACTCCCAGCATGCCCCAGACAGCTATGCTCCCAGCTACGCTGGCTGGGGCATGCTGGGAGTTGTAGGCCAAAAACATCTGGGGACCCAAGGTTGGAGAACACTGCCTTAGAGGGTAGGGAAGGCTCAAGGGAGAGGTTTCGGAGAAATGCATGTATGCAGCAAAGAAGCAGGAATGGATAGATCTGTCCATTTCAGTTTCTCTCAGTATCCTCATTTTTCCATTCTTAAGTTCAGTTCATCCAGAACTTTGAGAATGTTTTTTTTTTTAATTTGCATGAAAATTCGTACAAATTTGTGTGCATATCTCGAACACAGGCTTTTTTGTATGCAATCTTGCCAAATATACACATTTTTGAAACCAATTTTCCTAATATGATGCATTTTAAAACATTGTTTTCACTAATGTACCATATTCATTTCTTGTCTGCATTTTTTTGATTGGAGAACTCCATTGCACAATGTGTTGGATGTTGAATTTCGAAGGATAACTGAGTTTCCGTTTGCATATTGGTTCAAATGTGTGAAATTAGGTAACCTTACCTTAAAATGTCAACTGAACAAATGGGTCCCCCATCTCTAGGGAGTCCAACAAGTGGCAAAGGCTGACTTTGTGATGGAGGGAGGACATAATCGTGGGGAAGGATCCGTAAGGAACAGGTTCAAAGGGGCATGCAGTCAGAATTCGACAATATTTGACAGCAAACATTCAGCAGCAGACAGCATTTCTCAGCTGACTTGCAATAGAATGTACTTGATTATACGGTAACATCATTAATTTATTCAGAAACGGGCATTTCCATTTTTTAAATGTCAGATTTCAATATTGAAATCCCGATGACAGAATTTGAAGTCAAAATCTGCCGTCAGACTCCAAATTCTGAAATTTGAAAATGTGTTGGGTGTGTGTGTTGATATTTTCCCAAATTTTACTTCAGCTTGAGAAGAGGTAAAGCGGCCTTCCCCCAACCTGGTGCCCAATGGCCATGCTGGCTGGGGATTATGGGAACTGTAGTCCAACAATCTGGAGGGGACCAGGTCAGGGAAAGCTGCCTGAGATAAAGTCTTATTTTGCCCTCACGTTGCTCCTTCCCTCATGTGAAGATCTCAGGGCGTATGCCCAGCTCACAACGCCCACATCCAGAAACGGTCACATTTGTGATGTGGAACCTAAGCAAGGAATTGGAGAGTGTAAGACAGGTGTGCAGAACCTCCTTCAGCCCGAGGGCCAAATTCCATTTTGGAGAATCTCTCAGGGGCTGCATTCCAGTGGTGGGTGGGGCCAAAGGCAAAGGGGCGGGGCCAAAATTCTTAAAATATTTTGGGCATATCTTAAGCATATTTTAGCTTAAAGCTCCTTTTACTGCCAGTAACTAAGGCTCGGGGAAGGCATCTCTCAACCTTTTAGAATGGAGGGAAATGCACCAAAGCCGGGAAACCACCAAACAATTAGTGGTTGGGGGAAGGGCGTGGCCAGGGGAAGGGCATGTGGCCATATGAGGAACCATAGAGGCCAGATTGGGAAGCCCAAAGGATGGCTCTGAGGCTAGGTTATGGGCCCAGGTTCTGCACCCCTGCCATGATGATTTAATTAACTAATTAATTAATTCTATTTCTACCCCACCTTTTTTCCTGCAAGGAACCCAAGCCGGCTGACATAATCCTCCTCCTCCTCCTCCTCCTCCTCCTCCTCCTCGCCATCTTATCCTCACAACAATCCTGTGAGGTAGGTTAGGCTGAGAGTCCATGACCGTCCTAAAGTCACCCAGTGAGCTTCATGGCCGAGCGGGGACTAGAACCCGGATCTCCCCAAGTCCCAGTCCAACATTCTATTTATTTATTATATATACAGTAATGCCGTGGATTGCAAGTAGCTTGGTCTGAGAGCGTTTTGCAAGACAAGCAAATTTTTAAATATTTATTTTAAAAAATGTGACTTGATATACAAGCGAGCGACATCTTGCAATACAAGTACTGTAGTACGGCTTAAATTAAAAATCTCTGTACAAATTTTTTTTTGGGGGAATTTCGTTTTGATATACAAGTGTTTTGGGTTACAAGCACGTTTCCGGAACGAATTATGCTCTCAATCCAAGGCATGACTGTATTTATTATATTATGTTTATAAATTTATTACATTTATAGCCCACCTTTCCCCCTCTTATAAGGAACTGAAGGTGGCTTACATGGTCCTCCTCCTCCTCTCCCTTTTTATCCTCACAACAACCCTGTGAGGTAGGCTAGGCTGAGAGTCAGTGACTGGCCCAAAGTCACCCAGTGAGCTTCATGGCCGAGTGGGGACTAGAACCTGGATCTCCCGAGTCCCAGTCCAACACTCTAACCACTAGGCCACACTGGCTCTCCACAAGAAGACCCATAAGAACTGGGTCACACACACACACAAAAAAAAAACCCTTCTGTACCAGCAGCACAAACTCCCTGGGTGTAGACGGCTAACACTGTTCCAACTGCAAGTGTCTTTGTTTATTGTTCTCCTCCTCCTCAAGTTTAAAACAAAGCCTAGAAATGGTTCATTCTTGATGAAGGACTTGATACTAAGTGTTGCAAACAGCAAAAGCAAAACACCGATAAGCCGAAAAGGATTGCTTGCTCTTGTAAACAACTGCATTCCCTCTCTTTTATCATTCGAATTCAATTAGAAAGGCTTTCGTGAATCGGGAACACCACTTGAATGGCATCCACTTAATTCTACAAATCCAGAGGCCCGCATCTACGTTTTAATTGCTGCTGTTAAAAAAAAATCATCAGAGCTTGTCAAAGAAAAATGACTTATCGACAGTGGGAGAACACAAAGCCTTAGAGAACAATAAGGGGTGACTTGCCAATGGCGGGGGGGGGGGGGCTTGAGGGAAATGTGAAAGAGGAGCAAAGTCACGGTGGCCTGTGGATACACCAGTAATTGCCAAACTGGGTTCTGGGGCACACTGTTGTGCCCAGAGTGTACTGGTGGCATACTTCATGAAATAAATAGATCGAGGCTCCTGCTGGGACCCCAAAGGCTTCCACACTTAGAGGAGGTTTACAACGACATCAGCGTTCTCCAATCCTGCTCGGGCCTCCTTTCAATATCAGGAGTGATGCTTTTAAACATAAGCAACAGTAACGTAAGATCGGGCTGTTCAAGGGCTGCTCAGATGTTACTCCCCAGCAGCTTCAGAGCTTTTTTTCTGGTGGAACTCACCGGGACTGAGTTCCAGCACCTTTTCTTCTATTAATTGCATTACAATTTAATCGCCATCTGCTCCCGAGGAAATGTAATCCAAGAGTTCCGGTACCTAGTTTTTCTCCAGAAAAAAAGCACTGAGCAGCTTCATATAGATGTTAAGCAATATTGGAGACACAACGGCGGATCCCCATAGCTCAATTGTCAAGAAGTCAGGAAATCGTCACCCGATGTAGGTTAGTCTATGAAATCAACCCCACAGGTAGGACCAGAACCACTGTAGCTCAGTGCCGCCAATGCCCAAACCCACGGAGCCGATCCAGGAGGATGCCATGGCTGACGGTATGAAAAGCTGATGAGAGATTGAGCAGAATTAACATGGTCACACTCCCCACCCCTGTCCCTCTCTTGGTAAAAGTCATCCATCAGGGTGACCAAGGCTGATTTGGTGCCATGACCAGGCTGAAAACCCAGATTGAAATGGCTCTGGATGCTCAGTATCCCCCAAGAAGGGCCTGCAGTTGCCCTGCCATGACCAGGGCTGTGTACCAATTTTGTCTTTGCTCGCAAGCATGCCCTGTTCGAAGCCCAGAACGCAATCGCAAGTGCAAGCACGTGTCCGCCGAACATGTTCGCAAATTGCTGGACAGGTGCTCATGTTTGATTTTGCGCAAGTTCCCCCTGTAGACTGAATCAGCCCCCACTTTAGCCTATAGATCAGGGGCTCTCCAACCTTGGGTCCCCAGATGTTGCTGGACTACAGCTCCCAGCATACACAGCCAGCATGGCTAATGGCAAGGGATTCTGGGAGCTGTAGTCCAGCGACATCTGGGGACCCAAGGTTGGAGATTCCCTGCTGTAGAGGAAAGGTGCGCAAATTTGGGGGAGTTTCTGCAAATTTGCGTGGTTTGCCCACTCGCACAGAGCGCCCGCAGCACTCGCAAACACAGACAGGAATCGGGCATGAGGCAAGCATCGAGATGATGTCCAGAGAATCCTGTGAAGGAGCTGTGCGAGTTGGGAGATTTATCATCCTATCTGTGTGCTAACAGATACCTGAAATTCCACACACAGACCTTCCAGATCTTACCTCCCTGCGCAGCGTGCAGCGTCGGTACCCGTTTGGCCAGCCCAGCCTGGCCCAGTAATCAAACTTGCTTCCAGCTTCCCCGTTGCAGATTAATCCATGGAGTCAGGAAACACTCTGGAACACCACAGGTTTTAATTCTACCTGTTTATTTACTTAGCAAGTAAAGTTCTACAGAGTACACATTTCCTAGTTACAGTCCATGTGCAGAGTATACATGCATAGCAAGCATTAGGTTCAGTGGAGTAAGTTGAGCTTCACTCCACCTCAGCAAAAGACGTTGCATTGTTGCAGGAACAAAGTAAAGCAAGAAGAACAAGACCAGAGAAAGCAGCCCACCTTCTCCCTAAGATGTCCTCTCACAGAAAAACAAGCTAACACGTCATCAGAACATACAAACCATGTGACCAGCTCATATCGTTCCCACAGCCCCAGGTTCCCATACAAAAACACAAGGATCCCAGCAAGACATAACACAAAACTGTTTTCCGAGCCACTCTGTCTCTTCCATGTGTAAACAATGTGCTGCAGCTGGTAAAGTGATACATATCACAACATCCTGGCGATCTTGAACGTGGCTCCTTCGCCCATCCGTAGGCCTGTGACCCTCTCAAGTACGTTCCCCAAGAAAGGGATATTTACAGCTGGGCAGCGGTTGTCAAATACCATTGGGTCCAGAGCGGGTTTCTTCAGGGGCGCTTGCACTACTGCCTCCATAAGGACAGCAGGAACCACCCCTTCACAGAAACAAATAATGCATTTAGTACTCATGGGCCCACCTAGTCATACCACACACACGCACACACCGGCTACTTCTTATTAGCCGGGAAGGGCAAGGGCACGTGGTTGGTGGCATTGCTGCGAGCACGTTGTCCAGGCCATCAGGCTACAGCAACGGCCTCACATATCCTCACAACTGCAGTTTAATTTCAGAATTTATGCTTGGCTAGTAGCTTTATGGCAAGCTAGCAGAAAACGTTTGTTAAATAGTATTTGGGTGCAACATAGCACAGTAGCACCAAGATACTAAAAGCATCGTAATTCCTGTTTCAATTTATTGTTATTAGGCTGGTTTTCAAGAGAAAAGTGTTCTAGTTTAAATTGCACAAGTGCTCCCTTCGTGGCTCGTGCTAGCTCAGCTTGTCTGAGCGTGAGGGGTTGGACTCGATGGCCTTGTAGGCCCCTTCCAACTCTATTATGAATCCATCTTTTGCTAGTCACAGGGGTGGCTCTGCCTCGCCACATCCCGGTTTTTGATGCTCCGCCCAAGTGCATAACAGAGCGGCCTACGAGGCCAGAATAGAATAACCCGCACTCGATCCCTTTGCAGGTCATTGTATGTAAATATGTAAATAAACGTGGCCCAGTTAAACACCAACTGAGTGTCTCGATTCTTCATTTCCCACCTGTACGTCCGCAACATCTTTTGCTAGTCACAGGGGTGGCTCTGATGCTATTGAATTAGCAGTTCTAGCTACCCTTAGGAGCCCTTAACCTGGCTTCTGGCCTCCTTGGGCACTCCGCGCAAAGTCTGAATGGCAGTGACGTCAGGGCAGTGTTGGGTCAATTACCAGCACATGCAAATGCTCGAATTCAACACCCTCTGGAGACACAGACACAGTCAAGCATCATTAGCAAGCCTGTAACAATAGGAGTTTTATAACACACCCCCACGTGGCCTTGGACGGTTTTACACACTCCCCTGTTTATTCCTCTAATCGATCTTCCTTTCGCTTGCAGGGAATCGATACAGCTCTTCACAGCATCTCTGTTCACAGGGGGAACGCAGGGGACGGCAGAATAGCCCACGGCGCGGGTGATCTGATTTCAGTTCTGTCGGGCAATGCCTACACCAGGCAGGCAGAACATGCCGCACCATTGTGAATCACAAAATTAATAAAAAAGGAAACAAGCAGGTGCCAGGAACTCTGGGCAGTTTCTGACACTGTCCTGGGTGTGCGTGCTCGCATCCTGTCTGCATTAATTCTGAAATGCTGGAGAAGGATGTGTGTCTATGTGTGGCCGAAGGGAACATTCTCCTGACAGAGGGGGTTGAGATTTTCTGGGTTCCACAAGCTATATTTCTGTCGAGAAGTAGCAAATTAGGGAGTGATCCTATGGCCCCTAGGCAGTGTCTGAGAGGGGGGGCATGGGATATTTTGGATTCCAAGATCTGAGGTTGGAGACGACGCTCCAATCCCAGAACTGGGAATTGGAGCTCTGCCCCCCCTCCCTGCCCCCTTGCAGCCAGCATGGAAAGAACCACGCCTGCTGCTCTTTGGGGTCGGGAAAGTTACCTCGGAGAGGGGCATTCTGGTGGCCAGAGAGGGGAGGACACTGGAGAGGCCAGGATATGAGCTGTCCTGACACCTCTCCAGCTCCCGAAATGTTCCAGCTAGATGGGCGAAAAAGCCCATCTAGGGAAAATGTAGGGCGGGAGGACAGGGAGGCCAAGAACACCTCCGCTGCTCTTCCCGCTCTACGTAGGATGACTGTAAGCCTCCGAGTTTGGGGGGCTGATGGGCATTGCAATAAGATTGTTCTCTATCTGGTTCAGGGTCAGTTTTGCACGTATTCACCCATAACTCCGTTCCATCCCATTTCTGCATTAAGCTGCATTTGTTTTAAAAATCCACACCCAAAAAAATTGCATTTAAATATGCATTTCAAAATGTATTTCTCAAAAAAAAAAAAAAAAAAAAGCATTTCTGAAGATATTTTCTCACGGAATGCGCATTTCTAAATGTATTTTCTCTCAAAACTCACCTTTTTGATACCTTTTTTGAGCCGAGAGAACTATGCCAGAACAATTTGGGAGGGGGAGGAGCCTGCGCTGGCTATGGAGCAGTAGCTTTTCTGCCGAGCTCCCGGAATGATTTGAAAACATCTGCAAATACACAGGAGAGACAAAGCGTGAGTTTAAATTCCTTTGCTGTTTGCTTTCTGGAAAGTATGCAGATATAGAGCTAATAAAGAAATAACAAGAATAGCTTTCTTTTGATGTGCTTCGCTCTGGATTGTTTATGAGCTCCAGACGGGTGAAAAAGTCCCTACCCCCTCTTTGGAAACGCGATCGGGCGCATCCCTCGGATAACAGTTTGAAAAGGCTAATTAGGATCCTTGACACTAAGATATTGAATGTTCTTATCAAACTGTGCAACAGGGTCCTGATAAGAAGCCACGAGGTAGTGAAAGTTTCGAGACAGCGAGGGGGAAGGGCGGAAAAATGGCGGATTCAGCTGGCAAATTCCCTGCTGGTGCCAAGCCAAAGTCAATATCTCCAGCCAAGCTTAAAGGGGCAGCACCAGATTGGGAGAAAATTCTATCACAGTTTCAAAGCTCTATGGAAGCAGGCCAGCAGAAACAAATAGAAGCAATTGAGAAATTTCAAAATCTGCATCAAGAGGATATGAAGCAAATGCGAAATTCCATAGATCAATTAGGGGTTCAAGTTAAAGAGCTGCAAGCTAGAGTGGATAAGGTGGAAAAACTCCAGGTGAAGGATGAAAAAAGTTTTGAAAAGTATGAAATGAAATTTAATGAGATGGAAATACAGATGATTAACATGCAAGACAGGCAACGTCGTTCCAACATTCGGATCAGAGGCTTCCCCATGGAGATGGGGGAGACTGGATATAAGTTAAGAGGCAGTATTTTGGAATGGATGAATGAAGCTGTCTCTGGAGAAACAATTTTTTGGGATGATATGGACATTGAGATTGTGCATAGAGTGGGAGCATTAAGGCGTGGTATGACATCCAGAGATGTTGTACTGAAATTTGCAAATTTATACAAGAAGGATGTCTTCATGAAAGAGATTAGAAAGAAAGGTCAAGTAGCTTTCAAGGGGGCTACTTTGCAAATCTACAATGATCTTTGTCAGCAAACAATAAAGTGGAGGCGAAGTGTTAAACCGTGTACAGCAGTCTTGATCAGAAAGGGATTACAATACAATTGGGGTTACCCAGTTTTTCTTACTTTTGTGTGGAACAGTAAGAGATACAAGATTTCATCATGTGATCAAGGCATGGGCCTGCTGGGAGAGTTGGGGCTTCATGATGATGCGGAGCGTCCAGAATCGATGGGTCAACTGGAAGAAGAAGGAGCCAGTGGAGGAATTGTATAAGAGGTCGTTTCAACACGAGAAGAAAAAAGAAATAGAAAATGTTTTATAAAGAAGTTATCCGGGAGGGAATGAGGGGCTGCTGTTCGGGCTGGTGATGGGTCCTTTCCCCCCCCCCCTGGGATAGGTGGGTAGGTTTAGGGCGGGGCAAGTTGCCCTGGCTAAGCAGGGGGGATAGTTTAGATGAATGTGGGGGTGGGTTAAGGGGTATGTTATTGTGTATTATTTTCACTTTTGGGGACCAAAAAAGAAAAAATGTTGTTAATAGATGGATTATAAGTTAAGAATTTCAACTTTAAATGTTAAGGGGCTAGGGTCAGTTACTAAGAGAAGGCGAATAGAAGCACTTCTTAAAAAGGATAAGGCAGATATTATATTCTTGCAAGAAACGCACCAGGCAAGGAAAGGAGTCAATGAATTGAAATTGAGGTGGTCTAGAATATATGAGATAGCATGTGGATCATCTAAATCGCGAGGAGTAGCAATTATAATTTCAAAGAATTGTGGTTTTAATGTTCTAAAGGTGAAAAAGGATGATACAGGTAGATATATTATAATGTATGGGACCTTGGGAGGGGAAGAATATGTTATTGTTAATGTTTATGCTCCCAATCAAAATCAAGGAGAATTTTATCAACATGTGTTTAAAGAAATGGGTAATTTTCAAAATCAAAGGGTTATTATGGCTGGGGACTTTAACATGGTATTGGATAGAAGAAAAGACAAATCCAATCCGACGAGAGAAGATCAGAGAAATAATCTAACGATCTTGAATAAGTTAATTAGTAAGGAAGGGTTGCTAGATGTTTGGAGAGGGGTCAAGGGGAATGAGGAAAGATATACATTTTACTCATCAGCAAATAAGAATTATTCTAGGATAGATTTTATTTTTGTGTCCAGGACACTGTTTTCAAGGGTCCTGGGCACAGAGATAGGAGTGATAAAAGTTACAGATCATGCTTTGGTTAACATGGATTTGAAGATACATAAGGATTATAGAGAAGCGAAAAGATGGAGATTGAATTGTAATATTTTTCGTTATAAACATTTAACAGAGAAAATAGAGAAGGAATTGAGGGAAATTTGGGAATTTAATCAAACAGAAGAATGTACTGAAGCGATAATATGGGATACAATGAAGAGTGTAATGAGAGGAATAGGATTGAGAGAGGCAATAAATTTGAGGAAACAACAAGAAGTTTTTTATCAAAAGCTAGAGGGGGAGATTAGGGATTTGGAAAAGAAGTATTTAGAGAAGAGGGATAAAAAGATTTTTGCAGAATTACAGGGTAAAAGGAAAGAATTGGAGAATAAAGAACTGGACAGGGTACAAAGGAATTTGATTTACACAAAAAGGGAGTATTTTGAGAATAGTAATAAAAACTCTAAAATGTTGGCTAGATTAGCACAAAAAAAAAAAGAAAAAAGCTTAGTGGGGATGATTAAGGATAAGAGGGGTAAAGAATATAATCTAGTAAAGGATAAATTGAAAATTTTTCATGAATATTACACAGAGTTATATAAGGCAGGAAAATGGTCGGAAGCTGAGAGTAGAAGATATATCGAGAAAAATTTAAAAATAAAAATCCAGGATGAAGATAGAGAGAAAATGGAGCAACCATTCATAGAAATTGAAATAGAAAGTGCTATAAATAAATTAAAACAGGGGAAAACGCCAGGACTGGATGGTCTGGGGGCGGAATATTATAAAGTCTTTAAAAAAATGTTAATTCCGAAGTTAAAACGGTTGTTTAATGATATTTTACAGGGGGGAGAGATCCCCCCGTCATGGAAACAGTCCTTGACCATTTTAATCCCGAAACCAAGGAAGGATTTAGCAGAACCAGGTTCTTATAGACCAATATCATTAATTAATCAAGATGCTAAACTATTAACAGCAATTTTAGCTAGAAGAATGAATAGTTTTCTAAATAAGTATATAGGGATAGATCAATGTGGGTTTATTCAAGGAAGACAAATGGCAGATTTAACAAGAAGGGTTCTGAATATAATTTATTTAATAAAGAAAAATAATTTGAAAGCGGGGGGTTCTTGCATTGGATATTTTTAAAGCCTTTGATTGTGTGGAATGGCCTGCATTAAAGATGTTAATAAAAACTATGGGGTTTGGAGAAAAATTTATAGGTATTACTAACCAATTATATACTCATAATGTCACGTCGGTAATTGTAAACGATGGAATAACAGAAACTATTAGCCTAGGCCGGGGAACTAGACAGGGTTGTCCCCTTTCCCCAGTATTATTTGTGTTAGTTATGGAATTGTTAGCGAATTCGATAAGACAGGAGAAGAAATTATTGGGGATAGGAATAGAGACCAAATGTAAGATAAACCTTTTTGCAGATGATATCTTGTTAACATTAGAACGGCCTATAGAAAATTGGGATTGGATAGAGAAACATTTAGATGAATTTAGAGAAGTAACAGGGTTAAAAGTTAATTGGGATAAATCGGAGATAATGACATTTAATTATAGTAAACTGGAGGAAAGGGGATTTAAACAAAGGGGAGTGGATATAAAGATAAAAAATATAATTAAATATTTAGGTATTGATATATTAAAAGATTTGGATAAAATAGGGGAATGTAATTTTAAAAAACTAAAAGATGAAGTTAAAAATCAAATAGAGGATTATAAAAAATTGGGATTATCGTGGTTTGGTAGGATAGCTTTGATTAAAATGAAGATTTTACCGAAGTTTAATTTTTTATTTAGAATGATACCATATAAGATATCAGAGAAAGAAATTAAAGAGTGGCAAGTAATGTTAAATAGCTATTGTAATGGGGGGAAAAAATCAAGGATTACTAAGAATAGATGGTATAAAGCTCAAAAAATAGGGGGACTTGGTCTCCCTAATTTAAAATGGTATTATATAGCTAATCAACTTAGATATATCATGGATATTATTGTTAGAAAAGATTTTATGTGGTGGGAAATAGAAGCATTTGAATTGGGTAATAGGGTGGATAAATTCTTATTTACAAAACAAGGACATATTATGACAAAAAGATTAGAAAATCCCTTTTTAAAAAATATGTTAGAAATTTGGGGTAGAAATAAGGAAATATTTTTACCAGGTATATCCCCGCTTACTCCAGTGGTGGTTATGGAAGATTTTCCCGAGAATGTTAGACATTTAGAACGAATTTTTAGAGAGAAAAAGGTGATAACTTTAATGGATTGGCTGGAAAAAATGGAGACAAGACAGCAAATAATTGATAGGGTTGGGGCAGGAAGAATTTCTTGGCTAAATTTAATTCAATTAGTACAATGGGGTAAGAAATGGAAGAGAAGACATGAGCATGAAAGGGATTTCACTGCATTTGAGCAGGTGGTTATGTCTAGAGAACTTGTAGAAGGAAATGCATCAGCTAGGGGTCTTACAAAGATGTTATATAAAATGTTGCAGAAATCAGAAGAGCAAGCAGAAAATCTTAAAATAGTTTGGGATACAGAGTTTGAAGAGGAAATATCAAAGGATGAGTGGAATAAGATTTGGGATAGGCGAATATTGAAAAATATGTCTGTAAGAATTAAAGAGAATTTTTATAAGCTGATTTGGAGATGGTATTTGACCCCAGTGAGATTAAATAGAATAGATAATAAATGTTCTCCAATGTGTTGGCGAGGATGTCAGGAATTGGGTACATATGCTCATATGTGGTGGAGTTGTAAAAATGTAATGGATTTTTGGAAAATGATTTTTGAGGAAATATCAGAAATTGTTGGAGTTGATTTAGAGGTATGCCCTAAACTAGCTTTGCTAACAATAACGGAAAAGGTGATCGGTTCACAAAATGTTAAAGAATTAATCATAAATTTGTTAACGGCAGGTAGACTAATGATAGCAAGGAAATGGAAAATCCAGCAAGTTTTCACTATTACTGAATGGTATAAGGAAGTATGGGATATGGCTTTGAATGATATGTTGACTTGTAATATTAAATGCAAAAGGGGTCAATTAAAGAAAAATAATTTTAAGGATATTTGGGGTTTATTTTTGGAATATGTGTTTAAAAGGGGGAAAGGGAGTTTACCCTGTCAAGATATATTGTATTTTTGGAATAATGAACAATTATAGAGTTATTGGATTGTTTGGTCCCATGGTGATGGGAGCACAATATTAGTTATGTGTGTATGTTATTTTCTTTGTATTGTTTAAAAAAAAAAAAAAAAGAATAAAATAAAAAAAATAAAAAAAATAAAAAAAAAAAAAGAACAATTTGGGATGTGCCAGAACTGATAGATAACTGGAGAGCCAGTGTGAGGTGCAGTGGTGAGAGTGTGTTGGCCTGGTTCTAGTCCCCGCTCGGCCATGAAGCTCACTGGGTGACTTTTTGGGCCAGTCACCGGCTCTCAGCCTAACCTACCCCACAGGGTTGTAGTGAGGATAAAATGGAGAGGAGGAGGTTCATGTATGCCGCCTTGGGCACCTTGGAGGAAAGGAGGGATTCCTCCTTTCCTCCAATTCTAAATTCTAAATTCTAAATGTAGCTAATACATGTTAGTCCAGGAGGTGCAGATCTTTCTATACTGTGAAGTAATGGTCATTGCCACCACAGGGCTCCTTAGCTTGTGACCGCCTCAGAGAAAGCCAGCAGAGCGAGGCAGCTGCCTCAGGATGCAGATGCTACGGGGTCAGCTGCAGCAGGAAGGTGTTGGGGGGCAGAGCTGTGTGTGCTGAACAGGCTGCCCTGCACCCCCTAAACTAGTCTGCTGCCCTTTGGTGGATGCTCTTCCATCAGCAGTTGAAGTAAGACCCAACTGCCAGTCCAGTTGGCTTCTGTACATGAAACAGGGGGCACCCATGTTGTCCTTTGCCTCAGGCAGCGAAAAATGTCTTTGGCCAGCCCTGGCTCCAGAACACAGAACGGAACCCCATGTTCACGGACAACATGCCACTGATGACTGGATGACTGTCAGCAGGGCCGGATTAACATAGGGGCGATTGGAGCGGCAGCTCCAGGCCCATAACAGACAATAGGCCCACAATATAGGGACGCGCGGCACGATTTGAGGTAGCTCTGATCGTTATCATTCAGCATAATTAATGATTTTTTCAAGATTAGAAAGGTGTTCTAAGCACATCTGCATTACAGGCTTGAGGCAAGACCTAGCAAGAACTGTTGTTCTCAAATTAGCATCTCGGTAGGTTTTTGCATTTCAATCACTGTTACTACATTTCTTTGAAGCACATGGGGGGCTTGCTAGGGTCTGTAATATTCAGATTTAGAAGGGACCTCTCTCTCCAGCCTCGAGCAAAAGATCTTTCTGATTCGCAGCTCAATTGTTCAAATGCTAGTTTAACAAAAAAACAAAAACGAAAACGAAACAAAGCAACAAGAACAACACAATTATTCTTGGTCAAGCAAAGCTTCCTGGCTTTTTGTTGTGGCTGCTTTTTCTTTTTTAATAAATAAATTTGGGGGAAATTGGGAAGACCCTTACTGATGAGCTGCAGGAGTTTTTGAGTTTTGGCACTTTAATGGTAATTAAAATATTTAATTTGTTTTAATATAAAATTGCGTCTTCATTTTATTTATTTCCATAAAAAGGCCCACCAAAATCCTCAGCACCAGGCCCATAATGCTCTTAATCCGGCCCTGACTGTCAGAGCAATAAGACAGTGGAACCAACTACCTAGGGAGGTGGTGGGCTCTCCCACTCTGGAGGCATCCAAGGTGTGGCTGGACGGCCATCTGTCGGGGATGCTTTGACCTGGATTCCTGCATTGAGCAGGGGGTTGGACTCGATGGCCTGGTAGTAGGCCCCTTCCAACTCTACTTTCTATGATTCTATGATTCTCACTAGCGCGCAGGCATATAAATGCATAAACATGGGCACCGGATGCCCGTTCACTGCATCCCTTCCATCTAGTAAATGGAGGTACTGAACACGCTTGAGCTGCAGCCTTTCTAGGATAATAAATGAGCCCAGCAGCTCCACTGTGTGGGATTAAACATTCATTTCGCTGGTGAAATGTTGGGATGCGCGAAATGCGCGATCGCCCTCAGAACCGCCAAACTAACCAGAACAACTTGCAGGCAACCCCAGTCAGCCAATCGTGCCGCGGCGGTGCTTTCCTTTTCGCATGTCTACGTCCATCACTTGGGACTGCGCATCAATAGTCTTTTCATTGCTTTAGCCGAGAACAATGCTAAGGAAAGTGTGGAACATTTTTGAAATGGCACGCATGCATTCTTCATTCTTGTTGTCCTACAATTTCAGCAGCAGCGGTAGTGAATGCGGAGTGTATTGATCCCCCCCCCCTTCTGTGCCTGTTGTGAGCATTTCCCTCACTGTTGCAGAGAAGTTTCAGGGCAGAATTGAGCCTCGTCCTTCTGCTTTCTGTATTTCTGGCGTAAAGTGCGAAAGGGCACCCTGCGTGTTATTTCCCCTTCGGCCAGATGTTCTGCGACTGCAAGCCCTTTGGAACACCTGCATCTTGGACCCCTCCTATTCTGTTGTGGTGTCCGAGAAAGGCTTGGTTGTCTATCTTCCCTCTTAAGCTGCAGGCAAGCTGCTTATTTTGCGGAGCTTTTTAAACATGGGTTAAAGTTTCATCTCTCTGTTATTATGCTGGGATTGGGTTAGCCTGCTCTCGGTTGTATTGTATGAAATTGATTTTAGTAATTTGGACTGTGTTTTATGAGCTGTGTGTGTGTGTGTGTGTGTGTGTGTGTGTGTGTGTGTCTGTGTGTGTGTGTGTGTGTAGGCTGCCTGGAGTTTATTTTAGAAAGGAAACCAGGATATACATTTCTAAATAAATGAGATCACCAGAAGGGCAACAACCAGCCGCATGCCCCACAATTTATTTATTTTTATTTTATTTATTATATTTATACCCCACCTTTTTTCCTGCAAGGAACCCAAGGCGGCTTACATAATCCTCCTCCTCCTCCTCCTCCTCCTCCTCCTCCTCCGCCTCCTCCTCCTCCTCCTCCTCCTCATTTTGTCCTCACACAACAACCCTGTGAGGTAGGTTAGGCTGAGAGTCAATGACTGACCCAAAGTCACCCAGTGGGTTTCATGGCTGAGCGGGGACTAGAACCCGGATCTCCCGAGTCCCAGTCCAACACTCTCACCACTAGGCAACACTACGCCACAAGGCAGGGATCCTCTTTGTGCCACTTCTCACAAGGTGAAAAAGTGACTATCCATGATGCTGAGCCAAGGCCTGTTGCGCAGTGGTCCAGTCCCACTCGACTGGCCTGCTGCGATGCCATCTGTCAGGGATGCTTTGACCTGGATTCCTGCATTGAGCAGGGGGTTGGACTGGATGGCCTGGTAGGCCCCTTCCAACTCTACTTTTCTATGATTCTATGATGCGACAGTGATGTACCACAGTTGTGGATGTGCGAGGATTTTGTTCGGGGGTGGAAATCTGGCGGACTAGCCCAGCTCAACCCCCTTGAACTCCGTCCCACTTGCCTCTTCCCTGGCTCGACTCGCATTCTCCTGAGCTGAGCCTGGGAAGTGACTTCTGGGTTCCTGGCAGTCCACTGTTTATGTAGAAAATGCCTTCAGATATGCCTAAAGCAGCCGTGATTTGCGCAGATTGTGGCCACTTTTGACATATCACAAGGCAGTCTCTACGTAAACAGTGGTCCACTGGGAACCCAAAAGTCTGGCTAGTGGCGCAGCGCATGCCAGCTTTTGGCCCAGCTCAGTGCACACAGCAGCAGCATCTGCTGAGCCGGAGGCGGGCTGAGTCCTGGCAGATTGCCCACCCCTAACACAGCCGGACTGCCCGACCTGTTGCAGGAAGAATCTGGCTCATTACTAGCTTTCCTCTGCAGTTCACGTTTCTTTGCTTGGCCTCCTGCATAGTGGCAAATATTCCTGTGCTGGAGTGCATTGGGGGGATCAATAACTGGAAGACATTGTGAGGAGGAGTTAGTACGAACGTGTTCACAGCGTCCAGCACAGGCCTTTCGTGTCGCCATAAAGGCAACGGGCATTTGTTTAGTTTAATCGCTGTGAGAAACCCTTCTGCTGAAGTTAATTGGGATTTCTGGGTCTTCTCTCCCTTGCCCTCCTTCCTTTTCCCCACCGGCAGCTTTTCGTGGCTTCTAGCAGCTTCTGGCGGATGGAGAAAACCAGAACAGAGAATCATAGCAGTGACTGGGCAAACCCTGGCCAAGGATATTCAAATTAGGCCTCTCAAGCCATGCTGATCAAGGGCCAAAACATATCCGAATCTAACCACTACATCTTTCCTCTTTTTTTGCTGTAGAGCAAGGGTGCGGAACCTCTTGCAGCCTGGAGACTGTATTCCATTTTGGAGATGCTCTCGGGGGCCGCATTCTAGTGGTGGGCAGGGCCAGAGTCCAAGGCGACAGGGCCAAGAAGCCTTAAATACCAGCATCTTTTAGCTTCAAGCTCTTCCTGCCAGTAACGAAGCCTTAAGAGAGGCATGTCAACCTTTTAGAATGGGGGCAGAGAGGAACTGCACAAAAGCTGGGAAAACACCAAATGATAGGTGGTCTGGGGCCTTCTGGGGAATCCCAGAAGGCCAGATTGAACCCCCGAGGCCTGAACTTCTGCATCCCTGGTCTAGAGTAAGCACAGGGGCCCCAACCCAGATCAGGACTGCAGAAAAGGGCAACGCAAAAGGCCCGTATAAAAATAGGGGTAGAGATTTGCCACGGGTAGGGACCTGAAAACAGGGAGGGTCCCTGCTAAATAGGGACAGCTGAGCATGTGCTTCTGTTAGTCCATCCCCCTCTCCCAAATGCAGACAATTCCCAAAGCAGAATTGTGGGGTTTTTTAAAAAAAACGTTTCCTCCCCCTTGCTGCTGAAAAAAATGCACCAGTCGAAGCTGTTCGAGAAGGATTTGGAGTCGCTTTATGTTGATGGTGGCAGCTGAGTGGCTGCGGCCTGCTGCAACCCCAGAGGAATCTCTCTCTTTCTCTCCCCCGCTTGGACCTCTCTGCTATCATTCTTCACAAACAACCTGGACAGCTATAAAGCCTTGATGGGGGATAATTGGCACTTGCTGAAAGCACAAGGATCGGGGCAGCGGCTAATGAACAGCCTTGCCTTCCTTCAGAGCATCACACACACACTCCACTGTCTGCACTGAAGTAAGGAGCAGAGTGGAGCACGGTGCTGATGCAAACGCCCTCGGCTTCAAGAGAGTCCCTGCTTGTTTTCTTTCCTGGGCAAGGATGAACCGCTGTGAAGGATCAGCACCTGGATCCTTTGCGTGAGTTCGGCGCTTAACGGGTTAACCAGTGCAGCGTCGTTACAGTGCCATGGTTTTACATCTTGTCAAGGGGAAACTTCCCACTGGTGTGGGAATTATATATCGAACAGATGGAAAGCTTTTTAATCTCAGCAGGCTGAAAGCAAAAAGTAAGGTAATTACAACCTCCGTTGTGGAACTTCAGTATGCTGATGATAATGTGGTCTCCGCACATTCAGAGGATGATCTCCAAACTATCCTAAATGCTTTTGCAGAAGCATACGAAAAACTTGGTCTCTCACTTAACATCAAAAAAACCAAAGTGCTTCATCAGCAAGTGCAAGCTAACCCTTTGGTGATGCCATCTATCCAGCTTGGCGGGACAATACTGGAAAATGTCGATCATTTTCTCTATCTTGGCAGCTATCTTTCTGTTACAGCTAACATCGACAGTGAAATCCAGCATCGTCTGAGCTCCGCAAGTGCCGCTTTTTCTCGAATGAAACATAGAGTGTTCGAGGATCGGGATATTTGTAAGAAGACCAAAACACTGGTTTATGAAGCCATTGTATTACCGACTTTATTGTATGCCTGCGAAACATGGACTATCTATAAACGTCACTTCCACCTCCTTGAAAGGTTTCATCAACGTTGCCTCCGGAAAATCCTGCAAATTACTTGGGAAGATAGGCGAACAAATGTCAGTGTACTGGAAGAAGCAAAGACTACTAGCATTGAAAAAATGATCCTTCAACGCCAACTTCAGTGGACCGGTCATGTTGTTCGAATGCCTGACTGCCATCTCCCAAAGCAGTTACTTTACTCCCAACTCAAGGATGGAAAGCGGAATATCGGTGGTCAATATAAGAGGTTTAAAGATGTTCATAAGGCTAATCTAAAAAAATGCAATATAAACATCGAAAACTGGGAAGCTCTGGCCCATGAACGATCTAACTGGAGGTTGGCCTTTCACAAAGGTTCCATGGACTTTGAAGAAGCCCGAGTGCAAGGTGAAAGGGAGAAACGTGCTAAGCGAAAAGCACGTCAAATGAATCCTTTACAGATCCTCTATCTGGTAACCTGTGTCCTCACTGTGGGAAGCTGTGTGGATCTAGAATTGGCCTCCACAGTCACTTATGGACCCATCGCTAGAGTCTACACAATCTTCTTTAGAATTTCCTCCTTTTATCCCAGAAGACAATCTTACTCGGTCACGAGTGGTCGCATGATGATGATGATGATGATGATGATGATGATGATGATGATGTTACAGTCCGTACAAGCGAAAGAAACCACCTAAGAGGTCTCTTGCAAACAAAAGGAAACTCAGCCTTTGAACTGCCAAATAAGGCCTTTATTTATTTACACAGGATATGGAGCGGAACTAACAGCTTTCTAGGAAATACTACAACGTCAATAAGACCTGACGTGACCTTTAAGTTTATCAATGACAGGCTCCCAGGCTAGCGCATCTGGATTAGTCAGTTACCTTAGATCAGAGACGTCACGCTAGTCAGTTTCAGCCTAACTCCGGGTCTGTCCGATCCGGGGAAGGAAACGGCTTACTCCAGCCGCTGCTGGAGGGTGGTTCGTACTCAAAAGTACCCTGGGTTCCCAACAACCAACAAAAGGGGGGGAGAGGGGTTTTCTACCTCTGTGTTTCCCGCTCTCCCTCCCCTTAGGTCAGGTGGGGCTATGCCTGCCCCTTCGTGTCAAGTGGGCTTATTCCTGCCCGGGAAGAAGGTGACGTATTGGATATTTTACAGCTCTTTGAGACTGCCCTGTTAGGTTGATGGTCTTGATGATCCTTTCCTGGGTTTTGTGGATTACAAGCGAGATCCTCCATTGCTGGAATGCCGGTCTGTCTGGCTGCTTCCCTGTAACCCAATCTCCCCTTCTCGGCCCCCTCCCCTGGAGGACGGAGACTGGTGTGTGCGTGTACATGTATACTCGTGTCAGGCTTTCTCCACAACCGCCAAGCACACTCCCTGATGCTGGACCAAGAAACAAAGGGACGGACCGCTGGGCCTTCAGACCAAGGCAAGCCATCCAAGCTCCCAGGCTGCCGCCCGCGACTCTTGGGGGCCAAACCAAGACTTCCTTTTCTCTGTCCTGAATCTCCCGCCAATCAGCTTCATGGGATGACCCCACAGGGAGGAAAATGTCTCCCTGTCCACTTTCTTCACCCCAGGCATAATTCTGCACTCCTCTGTCATGTCTCCCCTCACTCGCCTTTTGTCTAAGCTAAACAATCCCAGCTGCTGCAACCTTCCCTCATAGGGGAGTTGCTCCAGCCCCTGCCTTGATCACCCTTTAACTTCTGGAGATATGGAGAAGCAGGCAGGCAGGATTCTACCCAACAGCTCACTAGCTAGCTAGTAATAAAATTAAATTAAACTTTCGGCATATTTGGCAACCTGCATTTGCCTCCTGGCTGTTCTGCAAGGAGTCTCTGTCCCCACTAGGTCCCCTCTCGACATTTCTGCTGATGGGTCTGAAAAAAAAAACAAGAAGGGCTGAAGCTTTCTTTCATGGCCCGCTTTGGGGGCTTCCTATAAGCATCCGGTTGACCACTGTTGAAGGGAACAGGCTGGCGGTCTCTGGATGAGTCAGCCTTTGGTGTGATCCATTAGGGTGCTTCACAGAAGCCTCGGGGTTAGTCAGACCCAAGTTAGTCAGACTATGGACTCTGCTTGTCTGATTCAGAACTTTGAAACTGAACCAAAAAAAGCAAAAATAACTTTTAAAGTAGCAGTAGGAGTACTGTGCAAGACTCATCCACAATGAGGTAGAATGAAAACAAAGTGGCATCTCTCTCTAGGCATTGTGTGACTGCTGCAGCACCTGGGAAAAAAAAGATCACCCTATCTTGCTTTGATCATTGTTTGTATATAGCACCAGCACTTTGAAACTCCTCTCCCTTCCTCTCTCTTTCGATCTTTCATTTTTTAAAAAATTATATATTTTTTTTTTACTTTTACGCATCCAAAACCTTAAGTGGCGTAGTGCTGGCAAATTGGAAGCCAGCACACTGTGTCCCGACTCCGTAATGCAAACATACTGCTTTTAAGGCACAATGACTCTCCTTCCCTTTTTGCTTTGAAAACTGATCTCTGCTTGTCAGCCGATCCATTTCACTGCACTTCCATCTGCAGGAACCAGATCAAAACAAAGTGCTCTGCAAGCAAGACATGTTTGCTAAGCACTTAGGGGACAGTCACTTGTATGTCTCTGCCTTGACCTGGGCTCCACTGATTCAGCTCAGCAGTTCAGTTTTATGGATTCACTGGGTGACTTTGGGCCAGTCACGGACTCTCAGCCTAACCTACCTGACAGGGTTGTTGTGAGGATAAAATGGAGAGGAGGAGGAGGAGGATTATGGGAGCCGTCTTGGGTTCCTTGCAGGAAAAAAGGTGGGGTATAAATATAATAAATAAATAAATAAATTCGTCCAGAGCACCATAGAGTCCTGGGTTTCGGGATGAATTCCAGGCCTGTGGCTTACGCTGGCTCAGCTTGTCTGAGCGTGGAAAGCTAAGCAGGGTCAGGCCTGGTGATTACTTGGATGGGAGACCCCTTCCTCTAGTTTCCTGCATTGAGCAGGGGGTTGGACTCGATGGCCTTGTAGGCTCCTTCCAACTCTATGATCTATATGAAATCTATTATTCCTGCCATGATTGCTTTTAGCACTGCATTTTTTACTATTGTTAATCGTTTTAGGGAGCAATCCTACGTACGTTTAGACAGGAAAAAAAACTCCTACAACTCCCAGCATGCCCCAGCCAATCATGTTGGCTAGGGAATGCTGGGAGTTGTAGGACTTTTTTTTATGTCTAAACACGCAAAGAATTGCACCCTTACTGCACTTTTGGAAACTCCCTGGGAATTTTGAATTGAGGGATAGCATAGAGAAATGTTATAAATTAGGGGTGGGCAACGTGTGGCCCTCCAAATGCTGTTGGATTGCAACTCCCATCATGCCTCATGGGAGTTGGCTATGCTGGCTAAGGCTCATGGGAGTTGCAGTCCACCAACACCTGGGGGGCCACAAGTTGCTCCTCCCTGTTATAAATAAATACACTTCAGATCATTAAAGGAACATTGCTAAACTGATCTGCTAAATAGGTCAAAGAGCTACAGTTCTGCAAGCAGGCCTTTTTAGATCTTAGTTTTAAGGTATCTAGCAGCTCAGGTTTAAAAAAATTTCGGAGATGCTGGGATCCTGAATAAGGCAGTGACTGTCCTATCCCTCAGGAAGTTGCCTGTGCCTCTTCCTCATCAGACTCTTCTGCTGAACACTGGAAGGTCCAAATTCTGGACGTCATCATGCCAATGAAATAATAGTAATGGACACAGGTCCAGAGCACATCTGAGCTCCTCTGGAATAGCCCTGTGATTCTGAATGTGACCCGCAAAGCTGCTTTATTATCCCCTCACTCCTCCCATTGCATGAAATGTGGGCAAAAAGCCAAAGATAGGTTTCTGGAAAGGAAGATTATACCTTAAATTAAAAGGGACATTTCCAGAGGATCACCAGGAGAACTGATTATCTTAATTATTTGTCAGTACATCTTTTAAGCATCATTTTCCAGCCGCAAAGGGACATGTGAGCGTTAGCCTGTGCCGTGAATGCAATTCTCAGCCACTCCGATACAACAGTAAGTGACCGAGAGTTTTCTCATCACCTAATAGAATGCCGAGAAGAATTGGCAGCTTCTGTCATCAAAAGCGCACAGCTAGGAGCCTGTGCAATTATGTGTGTCATTCACAGGAGAAAGCTGGCTGTGAAATATAGGCACTGATTACAATTATTTTGTCACGACTCTTAAGGCTCGTGGCTCCAGGGGAAGGACAAAATCCCTAAGAGATGGCAAAGATGAAAATTTCAGTCCTACAGATATCCAGGTCGCATTGTTATTAATCCCAAGATATAGTCCTAAACAGCCTTAGCCATCATATATATGACAATTTTCTAACTGTACTTCTGACACCACTGGCATGCCACCAGCATCATTTATTATTATTACATTTACGGAACTCTCTCCCTAGTGACCTACCTTTGCCGTGCCCCCCTCCATGATGAGCTTCCGCCGTGCATTAAAAACGTGGTATTTCAGGCGGGAATATGGGGTGGGTTAGGATTTTAAAAGATTTTTTTTCCCTATACTGTTTTAATTGTTATGTTTGTTTTATTCTTGCATTGTTTTAATTGTACATCGCCCAGGGTGGCCGGGTGGCCGGCCAGATGGGCGATTCATAAATGTAATAATAAATAAACCAGCATCATAAACACCTAGTGGAATTGTTTGTTCACACAGCCAAGCCTGTCAGTCATCAGCAGCAGCATTTATATAAACGGCTGTGCATGGGAGACTGTTATACGATCTGTGTTTGGTGCCAGTGGCTGACTGGGTGAATCGGCTGCCCGGTTCCCCGAGATCTTAGAGGTGTTCTGTCAGCTGACCAATCCAGCTGACCAATAGCACTGGACATGGATGGTACAACATTCTCCCCATACACTCTGCAACCAGTACTGTGGAGAAAGCCTGCACACTCACAGTGACATGAACCCCAACACAGTTTCCCCCAAACGACCCCAACTTAGTTTCCCTGGCAACCCCCGTCTGCATAATCCTCACCAGGGGGAAAACCCGGAGATACCAGTCTTGGCCAGACAGGCACACAATAGGGACCATCATCAACGGAATCCACAAGAAGAGCCATGGATCACCCAGGGGCAAAGGGCAGTCTCAAAGAGCTGCAAAGTATCCCAGTAACTGCAACACGTCACCTTTCCCGGGCCGGAATAAGCCCACCTGACACGAAGGGGCAGGAATAAGCCCACCTGACCAGCGAGGGGCGGGAGAGCGGGAAGAACGGGGTAGAAAACCCCTCTCCCCGTCCCAAGAGGGTTGTTGGGAACATGGGTGCATGGACGACATCCATGGCCAGCCCCCCGGCTGGGTCAAGCAGTTCTCTTCCCCGGGCCAAGCGGGCTCGGAGTCAGGCTGGAATCAGAACAGTAGAGTCTCGGGTCTAAGGTAACTCATTGCCGCAGTACGCTAGCCTGGGAACCAGTTCATTCATAAATCTGAGGTCACACTCAGGTCTTGTTGACGTTATAGTATTCCTAGAAGTCTCTTAGTTCCGCTCCATTTAACCTATAGTAAATAAAAAGCGTCTATTCTTGCCGCAAATAGACTCCTGTGCTTCCTTTTTGCTGCGTACGAGTTCTAGTCAATTACACTTGCTTGAACGGGCTGTAGCTCAGCGCCGGTTAACCCGTTAAGTGCCGAACTCACGCAGAAGACCCAGCTGCTGGTCTTCCACAAGTACCCTTCTCGGTTGCCCCACATGTTTTGTAGAAACAACCCGTCCCCCACTGTTCCGAGCACCAATAAAACAATGGAACCAACGACCTAGGGAGGTGGTGGGCTCTCCCACTCTGGAGGCATTCAAGGTGCGGCTGGACAGCCATCTGTCGGGGATGCTTTGACCTGGATTCCTGCATTGAGCAGGGGGTTGGACTCGATGGCCTGGTAGGCCCCTTCCAATGCTACTTTTCTATGATTCTATGATTCACCCGGAAGTGTGGATGCATTAGAATTCTCATCCCATCCCAGATAGGAAGGCAAATAAAGTTTTAATCTTGCCCGGGGGGGGCTGCCACATACTGCTGGCATTGCTAATATGCTTCTTTGTGCGCCGAGTTCTGCAGTTAAAATGAATATCCACACAAATATTTCTATGAATGTTAAATGTGACCTCAAAAATTTGAAATTCGAGCATTTTATACTTGTTGTCTCTTGTTCTGCTTTGTTTTTGGCAGGCATAAACTATGAAATCTCATAAGCTAAAAAGAACGATCAGATGCTAAAATACCGTTGCATGTCCTCGTTCAGACAGTCAAATACTACATGGTGCATGTCAGCTGTGAACTACTGTCAACTATCAAGTAATGATGAGAACAAAAAGCAGTCTAAAATCAAATGTTGAAATCGAGTATCGGATATAGATACCAAATATCCCAGGAGTATTAGACATATTTTTCTTTTTACAGGAGACATGTGAGGAGAATTTTTGGAAGCACAATTCTTTCATCGCTTGTCACCAAGGAGCTCAACTAGCCAGTGTGGCGTAGTAGTGAGAGTGTTGGACTGGGACTCGGGAGATCTGGGTTCTAGTCCCTGCTCAGCCATGAAACTCACTGGGTGACTTTGACTCTCAGCCTCACCTACCTCACAGGGTTGTTGTGAGGATAAAATGGAGAGGAGGAGGAAGAGGATTATGTAAGCCACCTTGGGTTCCTGGCAGGAAAAAAGGCGGGGTATATTAAATAAATAAATATCCAGACTGCTGTCTCATTCCCACTATTAAGTCCGATTCACATGTTATGTTTGTAAGCAGATGCCGATGTTTCTTTGTTTTTGCTTTAAAGGGTATGCTTAAAAATGTGATGTGTGAATGAGAGACAAATGAATGTTTGGAAACACATGTGTCTAGGGACTGTCCTGTTCACAGGACAGAAAGTGCCCCGGTCAAGGCTGGGATAGTCTCAAAAAATAACAAAGAGAGGAACCAGACCGGTCCAGGGTTATACATGGGAGTTCCAGTATAGGTAGCAGGACAAGGCAGAGGCGAGGTCAATGTGGTTTAGAGTTCAATCCATAGGAGTCAGTCATACCAAGCATCTAGGCCAGTCTGGGGCATCCAAAAGAGTGGTCCAGGTGGGCAGTCGAGGGTCTAGGAGCTTTCAGGTCCAGTATAGCAAGGCGAAGCGACAGAGAATAAAACACTGTTGTTTGCAGCAGCAGGCTGCCTTCAGCTGGACTAATTTATAGCTGGTCGCAGATCAGTACAGCTGGTTAATTAGGTCAGCGTGTTGTTTTTAAGGGAGGCCCCACGCTGTGGCTTCTGTTTGAACTTGTGCTGCTCACGTCTGATCCTACACCGTTCAGAGGAATGGGTTGCCTCAGGCTCTGATTCCTGCATTTGGGGGAGTTCAGGAATGGCACAGGAGGGGCCCGGTTGCTCTTCTAATGTCTCCCGGGGAAGGCTGTCAGCTGAAGCCTCCAGTTCCTCGCCTGGCTCTGGCTGGGGCACGTAGCACTGGTTCTCCCCCTCCTCTTCTTCATCAGATGAATCTTCCTCCAGGTAGGACATGACAGGTACACTCAGAAAGCCAGGACTGGCTGCTGCACACTCTGGGGTGTACACTCAGTGGCAAACCCAGGTTTTCTGCCATAATGTATGAACGGTTGGGGGAGAACAACTCCCATCATCTTCAGCCAGCATGGCCAATACGCATGGCCAACACCAGGCTGGGGACGGCTGTTCTACCTCGATCAGCTCTGTTGCATCCACTATACTGCTGCATTTATTTCTCATCTACCTCTTCCAAATCACCTGAAGTACTAGTTCCCCTCTACTCAGCACTGCTGAGGCCTCATCTTGAGTACTGCATCCAGTTCTGGGTACCACACTTTAAGAAGGATGTAGACAAACTGGAGAGGGTTCAGAGGAGGGCAACAAGGATGATAAAGGGACTGGAAACAAGGCCCTATGAGGAGAGACTGAAAGAACTGGGCATGTTTAGCCTTCAGAAGAGGAGACTGAGGGCAGATATGATCGCACTCTTCCAGTACTTGAAGGGTTGTCACACAGAGGAGGGCCAGGATCTCTTCTCGATCATCCCAGTTTGCAGGACACAGAATAATGGGCTCAAGTGACAGGAAGCCAGATTGCTCCTTGACATCAGGGAAAATTTCCTGACTGTTAGAGCAATATGCCATTGGAACCAATGACCTAGGGACTGGGAGGTGGTGGGCTCTCCCACTCTGGAGGCATTCAAGGTGTAGCTGGACAGCCATCTGTCAGGGATGCTTTTGAGTTGGATTCCTGCATTGTGCAGGGGTTTGGACTCAATGGCCTAATAGGCCCCAACTCTGCTATTCTATGATTCCATGATTCTTGCCCCTGGAACATGGTATCCAATAATCAAGACAAGAGCCTGGCCTCTCTTATCCACCTTCCTTGTCTCTAATTGTTGATTATCTCAATACAGGGCCTATTCCCTAATTGATGGCTTGTAAAGAGCAAATCTTTATGGTCCCAGCGGCATAGTTGATGGAACTGCCTTCATGAAAGAAGAGATTGGAGAGCGATTCAGTGGCTACAGTGAAGTAGATTTGAGCCAGACAAAGAAAAGGGCCATTTGCAGAGCTATATAAAAGTTCCAGTGTGCTTTCAAGCAACTGAAAGAACGGCTTTCACCAGCAGGCACTGCGCAGCGGAGGAGGCACTGTTGGAATTAACTTGTTCTCTTACTTATAATGAACTGAACCTCTTTGGAAAAGAGACAAGGCTTGTGAAGGGTCGTAAATTATTCTGCCAAATGCACTGCGTGCTACTGGACCCGGGAAGATTAATAAGGTAGAAACTAGATAACATGGTGAAGGGTTTTGGCAAACCCACTTCCAGAGAGGTATGGGGATATGTCTGGATAGTGCGTATATTAAACAACCGCCGTGTGTCAACACCCTTCAAAATCACTCTACTGGCTGGGGGATGCTGGGAGTTGTAGTCCAACACAACCTGGCACCAGGTTGGGGAAGTCTCATGACCCAGGAGTCCAGCTGTGACATGGACTCTGAGGCTGAAGAACCGGCGGCAATGACAGAGGACACTCCAGGTCTGAGCACCACTGCAGAGCTGCCAGAGACCCCCGGACCCGAGGCCCTAGATCCTCGCTCCAGCACCGGACCAGCAGCCCCTTGTATAAGAGCCCCACGTTCCACGGAGCTGACGCTCCAATGCCAGAAGCACACCCGGCACGAGCTCTTGGAGGGACGGAGGAGTCCTGGGCTGTCCCTATAAAAAGCCTCTGTGGCGTAACCCCACAATTCCGTTCCCTGGTGTATGTCTGCTTTAGTATATTTAGGGAGTATAGAATGTTGAACCGAGTGGGTGTGGCTTGTGATGTCTTGGAAAGGGTGGGGGGAGGAGCATATAAGGAGCGTTTGAGTTAGTGAGTTGAGTATTATGGGAGTGTGGAGTTGGGTTAGAGGGTTTTAGGTGGTTGGAGTTAGTGTGATATGGGAGAGTGTGTTTGTAGTGTGTGGGGAGAGTTGGGAGTTTGTGAGTTAGGTTAGTTACAACCAGTGCTTTTTTTTCCTGGAGAAAAGGGTACCGGAACTCTTGGATTACATTTCCTCGGGAGTAGATGGCGATTAAATTGTAATGTAATTAATAGAAGAAAAGGTGCTGGAACTCAGTTCCGGTGAGTTCCACCAGAAAAAAAGCCCTGGTTACAACGTGTTTGGTGTAGGCAGGTTTATTTTCTGGAACGAAGATTTTGAGAATTAAAATAAACTTATTTTCATTTTGTTTGCTACCCAAATACTACGTGTCAGTTTGGTGTTATTATTAACCTGCATTATTTTTAAATCTACACACACACCTTTGTACCCACAGCATCATAAATTTAAAAATAGATCCTTAATATCCAGTATTAATCTTTTCCCTCATTAGTAGGGGAAAGGTTTCATTTGACCCTCCCCTCAGGTTTTTAAGTGTTGATGCTTAGCCTGAGAAGGGTTTATGCGCCTGGTCCTAAAGTGTAAGGGACCGTGTCGTCGCAGCCTCTCTTTAAGGCGTCCATTTTGTAGGAAAGGGCGGCGTCTGGGACTGTAGTATAAAAAGCTTCAGTTTGGTCACAGATCTTGTTGGAGCAAGTGGCTCACTACGTGCTCTGCTGGGCGCTGCCTGGTCCTGACTGAGCCCTGTGGGCTTCTGCTCCGTCTGGAGCAAGATAGAAAGGCTGCCTCAGAGGGAGATGCAGATTTCAGTCTCCATTGGGTAGGTAGGGTTTTAAAAAAAAAATAATGCACAGAGATGGCCTTCTCTTGAGGCCACCTCAGGTGGCTCATATTGTATGCCAAGGGAGGAGGAGGAGGAGGAGGAGGAGGAGGAGGAGAGACATACAGAACTGACCCCATTGGACACCAACCTCTAGCAATTTCCTATCGCAGCTCCCATGCATTTCAGTTGGGCTTTTGCAGGAGAACCTCACAGTGGACTGTGTCCCATGTCAATTGTTGGCCATGAATTGGGGTAGGGGTGAGAGTGTTGGACTGGGACTCAGGAGATCCGGGTTCCAGTTCCCACTCAGCCATGAAGTTCACTGGGTGACTTTGGGCCAGTCACTCACTCTCAGACTCACCTCCCTCACAGAGTTGTTGTGAGGACAGAATGGAGAGGAGAAGGACCATGTAAGGTGCCTTGGGTTCCTCACGAGAGGAAGAAAGTTGGGATATAAATGTAATAAATAAATACATACATAAGTAAAATGATGGCTCTATTGAGCCTCCATGTTTGGAGGCAGTCTCTCTCTCTGAGTACCAGTCACTGAAGAGCAGCAGCAAGAGAGAGTGATTGCCTTCATGTCCTGCTTGTGGGCTTCCCAGAGGCACCTGGCTGGCTAGTGGGTGCTGGGCTGGTCCAGCACAGCACTTCATATGTTCAGCAGTGGAAGGACTACCGCTTAGACCAGTGTTCTCCAACTGGTGCAGACGGAAGGCTTATGCTGGCTCAGCTTGTCTGAGCGTGGAAAGCTAAGCAGGGTCAAGCCTGGTGATTACTTGGATGGGAGACCCTTCCTCTAGTTTCCTGCATTGAGCAGGGGGTTGGACTCGATAGCCTTGTAGGCTCCTTCCAACTCTATGATCTATGAAATCTATGAAACCTTGGGTCCCCAGATGTTTTTGGCCTACAACTCCCAGCATGCCCCAGCCAGCATAGGCCAAAAACATCTGGGGACCCAAGGTTGGAGAACACTGGCTTAGACATTTCAGCCCCATCTTGCAGCTCATGGTTTGGGAATCACAGACTTCACGTTTACATATGGCACATCTCACATGTTCAAAGCACTTCATGCCCAGCAACACTCTTCAGAACAGGCGCCCTACAGATGTTTTGGATTACAACCCCCAATCCCTGGCCATTGGCCATGCTGACCGGGGCTAATGGGAGTTGAAGTACAAAACATCTGGAGGGTACCTGGTTGCCTACCCCTCTCTATGGGCATCCCTGTGAGGTGAGCTGGTATTTATGTAGCCCTGTATTGCCAATGTGGGAGGCTCAGCAGAAAGTGGCGAATGAGTTCATCATCATAGCACACACAAAATTAAAACTAAACACTTCCTGACTCATATCGATTGCAGTGATGGTTACGGATTGCCTGGCTCTGGCTTTCCACAGAATAATTTGTCTTCTCCCTCATTTGCCTCCATGTTAACATGTTGAAAAATCCATTTTAAAAGAAGATTTGTGCCTAGTGTGGCCACTTATGCATCACCTAAAAGAGGACAGCAGTTTGCATCAAGTGTATACATATGCTAATTTGCAATTTAGAAATAATTTAAAGAGACCATCTCACTATAGTGTGGCAGACTGTGCCCAAGTGACCTGTTCAGGTGCTGCCAACTGCTGAGGTGCAATAGTTCTTAGAGTTCTTTCCCTTCCTTCCTTCCTTCCTTTATTTATTTGTTTATTTTTGTTTATTTATTGTATTTATACCCTGCCATTTTTCCTGCAAGGAACCCAAGAAACACTGCTCCTCTCCATTTTATCCTCACGACAACCCTGTGAGGTAGGTGAGGCTGAGAGTATGGTGACTAGCCCAACGTTACCCAGTGAGATTCATGGCCGAGCGGGGACTAGAACCCAGATCTCCCGACTCCCAGTTCAACATGCTAGCCACTATACCACGCTGGCTCTTTAAACTGGATTTGGACAGGGTAGTCCTTCAAAGAAAGGACTGCCCTCTGTAAATGGGGCCACATGGCAACCTTGATCAGGCCTCTCTATTACCATCCACAAGAAAACTGTGGCACATGGAGGAGAGAGGAGGCCTGTGCCAGCTCAGGGAACAGGCAGGGAAACACACAGAGAGGACACTGGTACTTTTAGACCCTGCCATAGCCAATGTATAAACCATGAGCAGTACAATTTAAACCCATAAACCTCCCCAGGTTTTCTGAAGGCCCCTAACTTTTACAAAGGAAGTGACATGGAAATAAAAGCACATGAGAGCCAGATAAACAGCTAGAGGCCCATAGGAGCCTGGTGGTGAGGTACCTTAGGCAGAAGAGCATTGATGGAAGGAGACCACGGGGAAGAAATTTCATCCTCGGAATTGAGACTCAAAAATCGTTTAAGCCTCCCTGGCCAAGAATTGCTATAATCACAGAGAGACTGCAGCTTCTACCAAGACAATGTCAGGGGGTTGCAAGAACACAAACCGAGCGGCAAGGTCTAATACCTCATTTAGCGCATGAAATATCATCAAGCAGTCTTTATGGGGGCGGGTAGGGGGAAGGAAGGCCTGCTTCTGAATGCGACCTCGAAATTAGGGCTGGCAGTGATTTTTGCCAGGCAAAACCTGCCATGCTTTGGCTCGCAAGAGAATAGTTACTGACAGCTGCACCCAAGAATGGGCAGCTCGTGAAGCAGATGTGACATTTGGACAGGTGCCCTAACCAGCACTTCTCTGGATGTGGCCAGAGATCGCTGTGGCTTCTTGCCCTGGCCTGATCCTGGGCCTGTATCAGCAGCCTCGACACAAAGAAACTTAGCAGGGAAGGGCAAACTTCTGAGTATGAAGTTGCTGCTGTTAAAAACGTGGAAACGGGAACAATTTGAAAAAGAGTAAGTGGTAACCTCACTACAGGGATGGGGAACCTAGTCATCCAGATGTTGTTGGGGGTACAGCTCCCATCTTGCCTGACCATTGACCATGCTGGCTGTGGCTGATGGGGGACTGAATCCAACAACATCTGGAGGGCAGGGCCAGCCCTACCATGAGGCAGAGTGAGGCATCTGCTTCAGGCAGCAGATGTTGGGGGCAACAGCAGCAACCCCAGGCCATTCCCCCTGAACCCTTCCATCTGCTGGAGCATGGCTCGCCAACCTTGGGTCCCCAGATGCTGGTGGCCTACAGCTCC
Source organism: Shinisaurus crocodilurus (assembly GCA_021292165.1). Classification (NCBI taxonomy): domain Eukaryota; kingdom Metazoa; phylum Chordata; class Lepidosauria; order Squamata; family Shinisauridae; genus Shinisaurus; species Shinisaurus crocodilurus. The sequence continues at coordinate 32,624,496 of CM037884.1, read as the reverse complement.
CAGCATACCCAGCCAGCATGGCTGATGGCAAGGGGTTCTGGGAGCTGTAGTCCAGCAACATCTGGGGACCCGAGGTTGGAGAGCCCTGTGCTGGAGGATAGAACTCCATGGCCTGATCTGTGCCCCTTTGCTAGCCTGCTGGCCTCAGGCGGACGCTGTCCCATTGTCAGTGCTGAAGTGAGACTCGGCTGCCAGTTCCGTTGGCTTCTGTACATGAAATCAGGGGTGTTGCTAGTCACTTATTTCATAGATTTCATAGATCATAGAGTTGGAAGGAGCCTACAAGGCCATCGAGTGCCACCCCCTGCTCAATGCAGGAAACTAGAGGAGGGGTCTCCCATCCAAGTAATAACCAGGCTTGACCCTGCTTAGCTTTCCACACAAACCATAAAAGATTCAAGCCTGAGGCCCCATGGGACACAAATCTGCTTAAAATAAGCATGTGTGTGTATATATACAAACACACACACACACACACAGAGAGAGAGAGAGAAAGAGAGAGATATTTTTAATTTAATTAATTAATAATTCTATTTGAGATTATTTGGATGAGAAATGAATCATTTCACATTGCCTCCTGTGAAATTTGAAATTTAAATAAATCCTAGTAATTATTCCTAAATTTGTGCAGATATATATATATATATATAGTATATAGTATATATATATCCTAGTAATTATTCCTAAATTTGCATGTGTGTGTGTGTGTGTGTGTGTGTGTGTAAATTTAGGAATAATTACTAGGGTTTATTTAAATTTCACAGGAGGCAGTGCCAGCCAATTCATTTCTCATCCAAATAATCTCCCCCCCCTGCACAAAAAAATTACTTCTTCAATTAATTTGCACTCCTGACCTGAATCATCCCAAACCAATGGGACAAGTTTTTTTTTCTCAGGCTAATTTCCATGCAGGGGAAGATTTGGGGTGGGCGGGGGGGGGATAGACTGTGGCAGGTGGGAAGGGGAAAGTTAACCCTTCCCTCCCCACCTGCAATCCCCCTACCTTCGGTTGGCACCCTGCAATGAATGGGAGGGGGGCAGCGGACACCATCTTGCCCTTTGCCTCAGGCAGGAAAATGTCTCAGACTGCTTGTGGGGGGGGGACGGCAAATTCCTCACCCCTGCCCTACTGGCTGCTTAGATTAAGCAGCAGAGGCAGGAAGATACAGATAACTATTTTCCCCATTGTCAATTTACCACTATGTGCATGAAAGCACTAGGTAAGTTGGTAGCCTGCCGTCCTGCTCCAGAGCGAAAGATATTTGCAAGTTGCTGAAATGTTCCATTTTACTGCTCGGATTTTGAATTCGGCTTTGCCTTTTCGAGTGCGAACATTCACTTACAATTGCCCTGGGCTTGTTGACATCTCAGCTGTTTTTTTTTGACAAAGATCAAGCACAAAGTCTCATCGACAGAGAAAAATCATCATATAACTAAACGCTACTGCACGTTAGCTATCAAATTCCATCCAATATCGCTCTTTTAAAAAGATGTCAAAAAAAAATGCTCAGTGAACAACGTTCCGCAAATTCTTCAGCGTTGGCATCAAATTTCCCAGGAAAGGATTTTAAGGAGCAAATTCCTTCCAGCTCTGTCATGGCTGCTTGGCCCTCAGAACAAGTTCCAAAGTGGATCTATCCGCTTGGGTTATCAGCGCAAACTGCCTGGATGCTGCTGAGGGTGGGATGCTACAGACGCCCCTTCACAGAACATCTTGCCTATGCTGCAGGAGTTCAATAGAAAAGCTATACTTATATTTTAACGTCTCCTGGCCATCCAGTCTAGGACAGCCCTTCAAATAGAGGACTGTCCTCTATACCAGTGTTCTCCAACCTTGGGTCCCCAGATGTTTTTGGCCTACAACTCCCAGCATGCCCCAGCCAGCATAGCTGGGAGCATAGCTGTCTGGGGCATGCTGGGAGTTGTAGGCCAAAAACATCTGGGGACCCAAGGTTGGAGAACACTGCTCTAAGGATTGCCTGGTGTTTCTTCTTCCTTTTGCCTCCATACCCCTGAAGCAAGGTGTCCATTCCTGTTGTCCTGATTTGTCTTCCAGCCCTCCTCTCTTCAATCCTCTAGACTCGGAGTCGGACCTTCCTAAGATCACAGATGATCTTCTCATGGCCAGATCTAATGTTTTCTAGTCTGCCCTTGTCCTCTCTGCTGCCTTGGACAAAACTGACCACCCCTTCCTGCTGCATCACTCCCACCGGAACCTAGGTTTCGGCAACTCTCTTCTCAGCTGGTTGTCTGATTGCTTCTTCAATGCTTCCCTGGGGAAAGCTCTTCCTCTGTCTCCCCTCTCTCTGTTGGGGTCCTTTGGGGGGTGTTTTCTGGGCCCACTGCTTCTCTCTCTCTCTCTCTCTCTCTCTTAGGGTGGCCACTTATGCATCACCGAAAAAGAGGACAGGAGAGGACACGGATTTCAATAAAAATGTGCATGTGCTAATTTATAGCAAGAGATACAAATTTAGAAACTGTGGTGAAGCTGGGTCATTTTAGACTATGCTGGCTGGGGCATGCTGGGAGTTGTAGGCCAAAAACATCTGGGGACCCAAGGTTGGAGAACACTGCTCTATACAGCACACGTGCCCACCCTAGTCAAGCCATGTTTTGGAGGGCCCTTGGGCAAGACACCCTCCATGGGCACCCTCCCTCAGCAAGTCTACCTTCTCACTGCCGTTGCCACCAGCTGCTCTTGTTCCTCATCCTCTTTCTCATGATTGCTACCGTTTGCTTGCTGGACATGCAGAGAAAACCCGGGAGCAAGCAGGCAGGCCGTGGCATCTCCTGCTCCACCTCCTCAGCACCACCGCTGTCTGGGCCAGAGCGAGAGGCAGGTGAACAAGCAGGTAGCTATGGCGAAGAGGAGGAGCAACTCCAGGGGGATCTTGTAAGTGAGCCCCTGCTGGGGTGTGGGCCCTTGGCAGGTGCCCAACCATGCCGACCCTTGATGCTTTGCCCCGGCTCAGGTCCATGGCACATTAATGGTTTCCCACAATGTGAGCTAATAGATAGGGAATAGCCCGGTGATCTCGCTTTTGTGTGTTGAATGGAAGAGTCTCTCAGAGCACCCCTTTAACACACACCGGCGAAGGGAAGGGGACCGACGGACGCTTGATGTGTGCCTGTGTGTGTGAAATAACAAAGGAAGCCATTTTGAAACAAACAGAGCGACAGAAGCGGGGAGAGAGAAAGAGAGAGAAGAGGGGAGAGGGAAAGAGAGAGAGAGAGAGAGAGAGCGTGCGCCATGTGAGCTGGAGGCTGAAAGGAGGGGTGTGTGAGGATTTCATTCTGGGGGCGGAAATCCTGTGGAGTAGCCGGACTCACTCAATCCCCTGAACTCCATCCCGCCTACCTCTTCCCCGGCTCGACTCACGTTCTCCCCAGTCAAGCCGGGAGAAGCTACCTCTGGGTCCCCAGCAGGCCGCTGTTTATGTAGAAAGTGCCTTAAGATGTGCCGAAAGCGGCCATAATCTGTGTAAATTTTTGTGCAAATTGCGGCTGCATTGGGTGCATCTGAAGGCATTCTCTATGTAAACAGTGGCCGCCCGCTGGGAACCTGAACGTCTGGCGGGCGGCAGCGCAGCGTGTGCCCGCTTTTGGCCTGGCTCGGTGAGAGCAGCAGCGAGTGGCCAGAGGCGGGTCGGGTCCCAGCGGATCGCCCACCCCGAGCTGAAAGCGACTTAAGAACATCAGAAGAGCCCTGCCGGATCAGACCAAAGTGGGTCCATCTAGTCCAGCATTCTGTTCACACGGTGGCCAAGCAGCTGCCCACGGGAAGTCCACAAGCAGGACAGGAGTGCAACGGCACCCTCCCGCCCATGTTCGACAGCAACTGGTGTACATGGACACACTGCCCCTGAAACTGGAGGTAGCTCTGCTGGCTGGGGCATGCTGGGAGTTGTAGGCCAAAAACATCTGGGGACCCAAGGTTGGAGAACACTGCTCTATGCTCTGCTTCAGGGACGGTGGAACCTCTTTCGGCTCAAGGGCCAAATTCAGTTTCAAAGAAGCCCCCAGGCGCTGCGTCCAGTGGCAGGTGGGAGCCAATGGCAGAAGGCGCAGGGGCGAAATGCAAAAGTACCAGCCCTATTTTCAGCTTAAAGCTCTCCCTGCCTGTTACTGACCCTCAGAGGAGGCATCTCAACCTTTCTGAGTGGGGGAAGGAAGCATGCAAACACAGTGGGAAACCACCAAATGATTGACGGTTGGGGGAAATGGAGGTGGAGCCAAGGGAAGGGGGTGTGGCCATCTGGGGAACTCTGGAGATCCGGCTCGTGAGACCCCAGGCAGGCCAGTTTGGGCCCGTGGGCCCAAGGCTCTGCACCCCTGCTGTATTCATACATCTGAGAGTAAACCAAATACTACAGATGCGTTGCAAGGTTTCGGTGCTCATTCCTCCAAAGAAAGCCCTCACCTCCTCCTAGAATAATATCCCGGATATCCCCTTGCATAATGCTGTGTAGCCACCACACGTAAAAAAAAACTATGGGTTGCGAGTACGCATGCGCATGGATCTGTAATGGTCTGACCTTGACAACTGCTGCTCTGAGCAGGAACGTTAATGGACTCTGCAACACTCCAGTTGAGTTAACAGAGCTCTCGGTCAATTAAGTACCAAGGCAGAGATCGTTTCCTTTGCCGTGAAGGCTTCCTTCCACACCTATGTCCCAAACACTCCTGGAGAGAGAGTCCCGGAAGGTGGGAGATTCTCAGCTCCTGCTCCCACGGAAAGGGGAGAGGTTTGTTATCCTAACACCGTCATTCTGGGTAGAGAATAATTAGAGTCTCCTGCCAAGTGCCAGCTGCCCCTGCCAGCATATAGAAAATTCAGCGTTTGAATTTTAATTGTTTTAACCAGCCACCCTGCCAGGAAAAACATGATGTTCTGTGAATATTAAGTCTGCTCGAAGCAGGACACACACTGAAGCCCCATAAACTGGTATTAAAAGACGGTATGTTTAGTGCAATTACAAGTCACAACAACACCAGGAGTCTCCGAAGGGTGCCTGAGCCAGCCAAGGCTTTATGGCTACCAGTTTAACTTGGGGCCAAACTAGATAGGGCATTTGTCATGTCTCACCTGGCATGCAAGTTTTTGTTTGTTTGTTTGTTTGTTTTAAAGCTGGTGCTAGGGATGGGAGGGGGGAACCTAAAAAAAGGACATTGTATTGTAGAGTTGGAAAAAGTGCAGAAAAGGGCAACTCAGATGATCAAGGTGCTGGAGCAAGTCCTGTATGAGGAAAGGTTATAGCAGCTAGGATTGTTAGCTTAGACCAGTGTTCTCCAACCTTGGGTCCCCAGATGTTTTGGGCCTACAACTCCCAGCATGCCCCAGCCAGCGTAGCTGGGAGTTGTAGGCCCAAAACATCTGGGGACCCAAGGTTGGAGAACACTGGCTTAGACAAAGGGCGAGTGAGGGGAGACATGTTAGAGGTGTATAAAATGCATGGCGTGGAGAAATTGGATAGGGAGACATTTTTCCTCCTCTCTCAAAATACTAGAACCCCGGATCACCCCATAAAGCTGATTGGTGGGAGATTCAGGACAGAGAAAAGGAAGGACTTCTTCACACACACACAGTGCATAGTTCAACTGCTGAAGCTAAGCAGGTATGAGCCGGGTCAGTGCTTGGATGGGTGACTGCCTGGGCTGCCCACATCTGTTCTCCTGCATTGAGCATGGCCTCATAGGCCCCTTCCAACTCTACTAGTATTCTATGATAAGATGTAGTGATGGCCACCAATATTTGGACGGCTTTAAAGGGGGATTGGACAAATTCATGGAGGAGAAGGCTATCGAGTGCCACTAGTCCTGATGGCTCAATGCTACCTCCAGGCTCAGAGGCAGTATGTGCACCAGTTGCTGGGGAACATGGGCGGGAGGGTGCCGTTGCACTCCTGCACTGCTCGTGGGTCTCCCGTGGGCAGCTGGTTGGCCGCTGTGTGTGAACAGAATGCTGGACTAAATGGACTCTTGGTCTGATCCAGCAGGGCTCTTCTCATGTCGTTATGAATCTTTTCAGTGCATATTTGTTCAGTTGCACTTCTGAACCAACACACCAAGGGTGGGCAACATGCAGCTCACAAGCTGCCCGCACCCCCAGAGTGGCTTCTCTTCCCCCCTCCGCCGCACCCCGTTTCCACTCCCCAGCCACCATGCTACTAAATTCAGCAGTGGGGGCGGGGGGGACGGACGGACATTATGGAAACAAAATGGCACTTGTAACACTACAGACCGAGTACTAAAAAGGGTCCAATTTAGCTTGAGAACCAGGTCATTGAACCATGTTATGGCCATAGAGTGCTACACGGTGGTTTGCCACCAAATTTCAGCAGCAAGCGACCCACCTTTTTCAGGCTGCCCCACAGACTGTGCAGTGCCCCACAGAGTGCAACCCATGGTCTGTGGGATGAAAATGGCCCCCCAGACCTCCTGCAGTTGCCCACCCCTATTTAAAAAAAATACATGAACCGAAACTCAATTCTCCTTCGAAATTCAGACTTCTCCAAGGTCTGCGATGGAGTTCTCCAATCGAAAGCTGCATGCCGACACGGGGGATATATGGGGAAAGTGCACACATACACACGTGTGTATATTAGTGAGGATGATATTCAAAGGGGCATTTTTATTTTTATTTTTTTAAAAAAATCTTGCATGCCGGGGCAAGCCACACGACAAACATCACACCTGGTTTGGCCCTCAAGCGCGCAACCACATTCCTGGAGAACCACAGCCGAGCATCTGCTTCTGCGTCTCTCATCGAACAGCGTCATGCCCCAGGCGGGGCAGGAGCCCAAGGGCAAAAAGGTATGGCCTGAAATAGTCAAGCCGTGAGGCAGAGGCAAAAGAAACCAAGTAGAAACAGGCCCGGTGGACACAGCAAAGGAGATAAGAACCAAGGTGACCAGGGATCCAAGCAGCTCGTGTTGTGGTTACCACCAAGTACAACATCAACCATGTGTGGCCTCAACAGAAGCACAATTGCCCCAAGAAGCCAGGGATGTTGAAGAGTCCTTGGTCTCGAGTCACGAGTCGAGTCACGAGTCTTTGGACCCGAGTCTCGAGTCCGAGTCCGAGTCCTTGGTCCAAAATGGTGACTCACGAGTCACGAGTCACGAGTCACTCCCAAAGCTGACTCCACGAGTCCCTATTAAAATCAACGGGGGTTTTTCCCAACAAAATAAGGCTACTTCAGATGTGTGGCTTCAATAAATTCTAGGCACAAGTGTGCCTTTTTATCTCAAAACTCTGCCACTGATTTTGACAAGAACAGACCAGGCAGACAAACCCAAAATAACCAGGCAGGCAGAGGAGGCAGGGAACCCCAAAGCAGGCAGGCAGAGGCCTTTGTCTTGGACAATTCAAACTGTGGAACTGGTTAAGAAGAGACCAGGCAGGCAGAGGAGGCAGGGAACCCCAAACAGGCAGGCAGAGGCAGGCAAACCCAAAATGTCTGAAAGGTTGCATTTTAGGAAAATGATTTTAAAAAATAAACTTGGATTGTTACTGCAATTGGGTCCAGGCAGCACCTGCAGGTGGCATCAAGCAGGGATGTTGACGAGTCCTTGGTCGAGTCCGAGTCGAGTCAGAGGGGGGACTCAGTCCGACTCACGAGTCGAGTCCCCATCTCTGCAAGAAGCCCTTTACCTGAGTAGGGCGGATGTTGCAAGATCTCCCTAAGCTAAAGATGCTTGTGGTATGCAGGAGGTGCAGGTGGTCTTTCACTGTGCAATGACTTCAAGTTATGCCTCTTCAGCCAGGGACCTCTAAGGGGAGAGGACCGCCTGAAATGGTTCCTGGGCTGTAGCAGAGCTCTTTGCCTGGAAAGGTAGCCAGCCACCAGCTCCAGCGTCAGCAGCCAACATGATGTCCTCCATCACAGGCAGTTCCTCCCCCAATATTCTCAAGCGGCTTTGAGTACTGTGCATTTTGCTAATAATGAACATACCCTTATTGAGTCGCACAAAACCTGGGCGTTGCGTTATCTTTTCTTTGTCGTGTGAATCGATCCTGATTGAAATACGTTCCTCTTTTGTGTCGCTGTTGTTGTTGTTTCTCCATCGCTAATGAACAGAGAAGTCTTATCAAAGAATAATCTGAAATTACTTCAGGAACAAAACAAAACACTAGGACTTCCTATCTTCATTGCATATTCTATCGATATTTGAGTGGACAAAGACAGACGTCTGCAGATCCCTAATTTATGAGATCTAAGGGATAAAGAGAATGGTCCACGAAGAAACTGGCTCCTGGGAGAGGTAGATTCTGCCCGCAAACTTTAATAACTGAACGAGAAAAGAAGAGGTCAGAGAGGCTGCATCCATTTGAGGTTCCCCCAATAACTGGCAAGGAAAGGAGAGTTAGGCAAGGCATACCAGTATCTCAGGGGACACAAATGGGTTTTGAATCTCTGAACAAAAGCTCCACTGAGTATCCAAACTGCCAGAAGCAGACAAAAGCATTGTGCTCCCACAGCAGCTTAATGCTATTAAAAATATTCCTTCAAACTCATAAAATTATTGCTACTCGTTTCCTATCGTCTCTTGGGTATTGTCAGTAAAAGTCCTTTCTTTGGGTTTTTCAAAGTGTGTATCTGCCGTTTAAAAAACAAAACAAAAAACCTCTCCAAATATTATTTAAATGTGTATTTTACCTCAAAACGCATGTGTCAATTCATATTTTGGTGCATTGAAGCTTCAGAGAACTGCATAATTGCAACATTCAGAGAAGAGCCAAATCTGTTGGATAGCTGCTAAGCTTTGACATGCACATTATTCTGAGAGGTACAGATCTGGTAATTTACCATCAGAGTTTGCAGAGATTAAGGGAGAGATCCTATGGCTCAGCTTGTCTGAGTGTGGAAAGCTAAGCAAGGTCAGGCTTGGTTATTACTTGGATGGGAGACCCCTCCTCTAGTTTCCTGCATTGAGCAGGGGGGTTGGACTTGATAGCCTTGTAGGCTCCTTCCAACTCTATGATCTATGAATCTAGGGGGCCATAGGATACTTTGTATTCCCAGATCTGTCGCTGACCTTTGGAGCTGGAGATCTGTGCTCCAATCCCACCCACCCCCTGCAGCCGGAGCAGAAAGAACCATGCCAGCTGCTTCTCTGAGGTCAGGAAATCAACCTCGGAGAGAGGGTAAGGGGTATGGTTCAGGGTTGGGGAGGGGAAGAGACCGGGGCATCAGGATATGATGTCTCCTGACGGCGCTCCAGCCTCCTTCCCTCCTCCTCTGAAGTGACGCAGCTACAGAGCGGGAGGTGCAGGGAGGCGAAGATTGCCTCCACCACTCCTCCCGCTCCGCACTGGCTGCTCACATAAGCCTCCAAGTTTGGCTTACAAGCATCAAGGGTGTAATCGACAGGATTGCACCCGAAGTTCCTCCAGCTTCCCTAGTTGTTTGGCCGTGCCCTGTATGGGAAAAGAATCCTCTTTCCCCAAATGTGAAAAGGGAAGGTGAACAGGAACGAAGGGAATTTTTGTGGATATGTTTGTGTGGATATGTACAGTTTGTTCAAAAATGGACACTTACTGGAACCTTTTGTTGTATCGTTTTAGCCGTGTTTTACAATTTCTCAAAAATGTTTTATAGATTGCATCGCTACTTTTTTTACTTGCACCTCTTGTTGTGCGATTATTTTAAGGCGCGTTTTATATATGCTTTAGGGGGTGCAATCCAATGAGGCTGCCCGTAACCCACCGAACCTGGAGGATTACAGCATCATCGCCTCCCTGCTCCTCCCACCCTGCAAAACAGCGAGCTGGCTGATTTCGGCTGCCTAACTGCGATGCTTCAGAGCAGGAGGGAAGGAGGCGGAGGCACAGCCAGGATACCTCGTATCTTGGTGGTGCCAGCCTCCTTCCCTCCCCGCCTCCCTGGCTGGAACGCCCACTAAACCCCTTCTTCAAGGTTGGTTTTTCGACTTCAGAGAAGCAGCCGGTGTGGTTCTTTCCGCGCCAGCCACGGGGGGGGGGGGGGAGATCCAAGCATGGAGTCCCAGCTCCAATGTTGGAACTGCTTTCTGACCCTGGAGCTGGGACTCCGAAAAATCCTATGGCCCTCTCTAGACGCTGTCTAGGGGCCATAGGATTGCTCTGTATGTTATAGTGCTTTATAAATGTCATGATCATTGTCACTTGTGTGTAAGATTTGCAGTTTGTCCTAATCTCTCGTTCCCCTTTGGTTTTTATTGGTCAGGAAATTATCTTCTTTGTTTAACCCTAGGTTTGTTTTTTGTTTGTTTGTTTTAAACAAAAACCATAACTTGTTTTTTCTAGAGGTGGGAGAACCAGCCATTTTTTTCAAGGTCACGGAAATTCTCCAAAATTCACGTTGAAGCTCATTTTGACTTGCTCCTGTTTTTGTTTTCGACCTGTTTTTCAGCTCATTCAAATGGAGAAAGTCTGCACTTTCCTCCCACTGACTAAAGTGTAAAAACATATTTTTTGAAAAAAAAATGTGCAATTCAAAGTGACTTCGGTTCCGGGGGGGGGGGTGTCCATTCCTGGGGGCAGGGAAGGGAGGAACGAGGCTTCCGAGGAACCCAGGCAGTACTTCAACCTCTCCTCCTTGCCGTGCTCCTCTCGCCCTCAATAGGATGCCCATTATCCTCCGCGGCTTATGGGCAGCCACATAGGATGGGGCTGCTATTGTCTCTTTCCCTTCTTTAGAACTACAGTTCCTTGGTAGGATTTCATGAGCCACAACAAGGGGATAGATGTTAATTCCCCCGGCTAGGGATGTGTGTGGAGCTCGACTGGGCGGTAGAAGTCCGACGAAATCACCCGGCTTGACCACCCACCACCACCCCCCGAGCTCCGCTCACCCTACCTGCCGCTTTTAATGTATCTTACGCTGTTTTCTATGTAAACAACGTTGTGCCGGGAACCCGGAAGTCCAGTGAGCACCTCGGCTGGCACTTGCTTTCAGCCCAGCTCGGCAGGCACGGTGGCTGCGCTCACTGAGCGCACCGCGAGTCAGGTGGTGGGCGGATCACCCACCCCTGCTTAAAAAGCACCATCCTCCTGCCCAGTTGAGAAAAACCAGATCAAGTGTGTGTGTGTTCTTCTTCTACATGTGTTGGGCCAACAACACGTTAGGGCAGCCCCATGGTTGTCATGGCAGCCATGAAGTCCTGAGCCTCCCCACATCCGATGGCCTCAGCATGGAAGTTGAGATCCCCCCGGGACCATCATCCTAGGGATCCTCAATACCCCTAGGCAGTTACGAGGAAGTGCCCTGCTGAGGCATATTTCTCTCAGACAGAAGGAGAGGTGGCAAATCTATTTCTGGACTGCACCACTTCAGATAACAAATGGGGAATAACATGGCCCAAATACTAACTTTCTCATTTTGTTAAAAACAACAACAACAGAAACATAGTCAGGGAGAAAGGTAGGAGACAACCCTTCTCCGATATGCCTACTTTTCATCTGTATTTGAGTGTGGTACAGTTCCAGCCTCAGTTTCTCAAACAAATTTAGGATCACAGCTTCTGCTGCTTATTTTATTTTATTTATTTATTTATTTATTATATTATATTTATGAATCGCCCATCTGGCCAGACATCCAGCCACTCGGAGCAATGTACAGTCCAATAAAACACAAGGGGGGGAACACACACACACACACACACACACACTCACACACACACAGTATAAAACACAATTAAAAACAGTACAAAACTTTAAAATCCTAACCCACCCCATATTCCCGCCTGAAAAGCCACGTTTTTAATGCCCGGCGGAAGCTAATCAAGGAAGGGGCATGGCGGAGGTCACTGGGGAGAGAGTGCCATAAATTGGGGGCTGCCACAGAAAAGGCCCTCCTCCTAGTCCCCACCAGCCTGGTTTCTCTGGCTGATGGTGTTAGAAGTGACTTTGTTCAAGTCCTGTAAAAAGAAATAGTTCTCTGGACAAGAAAATTGGTGAAAGCAAAGCACTTTTTATTGAATACAGTCTTGCAAGAGTGGGTGCGCTATGCAGGTAGGCACACCTTAACATTCAAGCAGCGTGTTTTTATTCCCTATGCCCGGCCGCAGGGTTCCTCCCTCATTCCCCCATTGGCTGGGTACTTTGAGGTTTACAGCCTATCCCGACCGCCTAAACCGAATACATTATTCCCCGCCCCTGTTTACCGACCCTCCTCTTGTTGTGTGGCATCCTGTTACTCTAATTTCCTATTGGCTCTTCCACACATTCCTTAACTACATTGTAACTTTGACCTCTTGCTCTCCCATCAGCAGACACCTCTTCTTTTGACACATTTTTATGCCTGGTCTGTGTTTCCAGAAAGGGAGGATTCTTCATTTATCTGTTACCTACTTATTCAATGTCATCCCTATCTAAGCATATTTATCATTTACTAATCCCATGCCATCCTTATGACCCGGGCATTGAGTTCCTTACATATTTTAGGCCTCATTTATCACTAGACTGGGGCCCCCATTCGGGGTGAGTTCTCTGGCTTCTTTTAATTTCTGTATTTTATTTTATTTAATATAATTTGGGAAAGAAACTTTCTATAATTCTTACAATCCCTCCTTTTTTTCTTTTTACTCTTTTCTTTTCCAACACTTTAGTCAATTTCTTCCATCTTAATATAGTATGGTGGAGACGTTTCGTCTTCTAATACCATCATACTAGTATCATAAGCCGGAGGAGTCAATGGCATTTTCTTAGATAGGGCGGTTTCAATAAGTCTTTGTGTTAGTCCTCGGACACAAGGGATAATACAACATCCTAACGCTACTAAGACTCCTCCTACTACAATCAGGGAAGTAAACATTGAGATTGCTAAGGTTTTCCACTTCCCAAACCATGTTTCTAACCATCCTGTCAATGAAGTATTTATTCCTGAGTTTTCAGCAAGTTCCGCTGCCAGGGTATTAAGACCCTCTAGAGCTTTTGTTATTGTCCCATCAGGAGCAGTATTGTTGGGTATGAAGGTACAACACTGTCCTCCTAACATTACACAGACGCCACCTTTTTCTGCTAAAACCATGTCCAAAGCCATCCGATTTTCCCAAGCCATTCGACTGGTGGCATCCAATTGCTCCGCTATCCCTTTTATTGCATCTCGGGTATAGTTTATGAATCTCTGTTGATTGTAAAAGATGTAATTAATCCAATCAACATTTTTATTTATGGTTGACCACCAAAAGAGAGCAGACTCAAATCCGGCAGCTATTTGATTTCGGGCTTTAAATTCATCTGGAACTCCTCGGGGCACCCCTATGGCATCAATATATATCCCTTTATCAAAGGATGTAACTAGTACATTCCTTTTGTTCCGACTATGCCATTCGGGTTTAACTTCCTTTTTGAAGGCCAGGGTGAATGGTACTGCTAATTGTATTATAGCACAAGTCCCAGTCCAATTGGCGGGCAAGGTTGGCCTTATAGACTTTCCCCCACAATACCACCATAAGTCAGCTCTGGCCACTCTCAAGTTAGAGTAATTCCCATTGCTTAATGTGATATCCAATACCTCCTTACATGTGTTCAGTTCTCCCATTGGCCTGGCCAACCCCCCCACCTGTCGTGAGAAACAAGCAGTGTGATTGACGTGCCTAGTAGAGAATGTCGGAGGCATTCTTTCACTTTTGGACTTTAAAGCTGGGAACAATAGGGATAGAGACCTGCAAGTCTCATTTCCCCAAGCATCTTTATGCTGGAACAGAGCTATTATACAACTCATTCCCAGGGGGTCCTTGCTCCAACCCAGAGGAAAGGGAATTACTTGTGCTACAGGCCTTCCTGATGCACAGGCATAACAGTTACTTTTGTTCAAACTTTTAGCAGTATACTTCACCCATTCAACCCAGGTGTTCATGTCTCCATACCCTGTTTCTACTTCAAATGTTTGGCGCAGATCTTCAATCTCAACTACTGTCACTACCTTCGGATCATTCAGAGGAGCTTGGAAAGTTTTAACTTTGGGCATGACAGTTGCCTCTAAGGTTTGGTCGTCAGAATCTGACTTTTCTACTATTAATCTAAAACAGCATGCAACGGGATCAGTTCCAGAAACACTTATTCCCATGCCAAACGAAGTCTGATTTATTGAGAATTTGGTTGGCCGGCCACCAGAGGGATATTCATTCCAAGATGTTTGGACGATGGATACCCATACTGGATTGCAAGTCCCCTCTTCACAATCTGACCGAGTAGGACCTTTACGAATTGAAACCATACTTTTTATTCTAGAGTGAGGAGACGCTGCCGTCCATCCTTGGGATTGTGTGGTCCACAAGACTTCGGACCAGCGACGACAGGGCGTCCCTACACACATATATTTGTCTTGGGAACTCCACCGTCTCTGAGCGTTCAAATCTCCACATTTCAACAAGCTGCAGGAATCGAATTTTACAACTTGAGTCTGACTACTTTCTCTAATTTTTATTACAAACGTAGTGGAGATGTTGCCAACCAGAGATATCAGTATACCTATACAAATTAATCGGGCTGTCATGGTTACAATCTTTTAAGGAACTGAAGGTTTCTAATCCTCTGTCAATTCTTTTGACACGGAAACCCCAAAGAACTTGTGTTTATAGATATAACATATAGTTACTAACCCACTAAGAATAAGAAAGATTACAAGGATTATTTCAGCTACAACTAATTCTCTAGTTTGCATTATATTGTATCCTCCACCCTGGGAACAAAGGGATTCCCCCTGGAGGGATCTCTCTGGGTGTGGATCCTATGTCTACAGTAATATTTCCTATTATTTGAGGTCTTCCACCTCGGGACTTCTTTTGCACAATTATCACCTTTTGTTGACCTTGGATTTGGACAGGTAAGGATCTAGTTTCTAGCACTAGTGGACTTGGCCCTCCCATTCACTACAGGTCTGCCCACAGTCCTTCTCCACAATACATGTACCCCTTTGTTTCTCCTTCCCAAGGATCAGAGGTTGCGTATGGGAGTTCCTCGTCTGATTCGTCCAGATTTAGTAGTCCTCCCTTATTTGATCCAAATCTTGACTTACACTGCTTACATTCCAACTCATGGAAATTATTCAGTTGTGGGGGTAATTGGATCACCTGGTGGGCCCAACGCCTAATGCCTCGATTTTGAACTGCTAATTCGTTTTGTAACTCATATCCTTCTACTTCTCGGACACCGATTTTCCTAAGAAAAAACCACTCATGCCACTGTCCTTGAGTTCCTACCCGTCGGTATCTTATGACCCAAAACTGAACTGGCTCCCCAGTTCCTAATTTAGGTAACGCTAAGTCCCCTTTCTCTATCCTTAATTCCCAGAATGGGCACAAGATTTCTTCCCAGATCACAGATGATCCTGGGCCTGTAGTCCAGCTGTCCACTAATGGACCTACTATTGTTGCATATCTTTCCTCTGGATCCCAATCCGGGTTGTTATCTGGTCCCGCATCCCACCCTGGTACAGAATCCCCTATGGTATTGTCCATCTAATGGGTAACTTTCTTAAGAACTATTTTCGTGGGTGTTTGTGTTTTAATTACTGTCCAAGTGTTAGTGTTTGGAGGTTCTTCCACAGGCCCTTTCACTCGCGTATAGTGAGTCCACCCTTTTTCGGCTGTCCGGACTGCGGTTTCTGTATTCAGGAGCGTTTGGAAAGGCCCCTCCCACTCCGGTTGGAGTTTGGCTTCTTTCCACGATTTGATCAACACCCACTGTCCTGGTTGTATATTGTGGACTGCGAATTCCAGGGGTGGCGTTTGCGCTAGGAGTCCTTTCCTCCTAAGAAAAGATAAAGAAGACGACAGCCCAAGTATATACTGTTTTAAAAACCGATCTTTGGTCTCATATTGGGGCAATTCTCCAAGTTGACCCATGTATGGAAGACCAAACAGCATCTCATATGGGGATACTCCTATATCCTTCCGTGGGGCGGTCCTTATCCTTAACAAAGCGAGGGGCAAACATTTAGTCCAAGGTAATTTAGTTTCCAAAATCAATTTGCGCAAGGTGGCTTTTAACGTTTGATTCATTCTTTCCACTTTTCCAGAGGATGGAGGATGCCATGGTGTATGATAATCCCAACTAATTCCCACTCCCTCCATGATTCCTTTCAATACCTTGGAGGTAAAATGACTCCCCTGGTCTGAATCAATATGTTCCACTATTCCATACCTGGGCAAAATGTGTTCCAGGATAATTTTACTTACTCCAGTTGCAGTGGCAGTTGACATTGGATATGCTTCTACCCAGTTGGTTAAATGATCTACTAAGACCAGTATATATTTCAACCTGCCTACTGGAGGGAGTTCTGTAAAATCAACCTGGATACTTTGGAAAGGACGCAATCCTGGCTTGCGCCCACCTGGTGGTTGCTTTCTTAGCACCTTTTTGTTGATTTTTCTGCAGATCATACACCGTTCGCAGATCTGCTTTGCTACTGTGTGTATCCCCATACACCCATATTCTCTAAGTACCAAATCACACATAGCTTGGACTCCCCAATGGCCCCCTTCATGTAAAATAGCCATAATTTCTCTCATTATTTGTTTGTTGACCATTTCTCTGCCATCTGGGAGTATCCATTTTCCCTCTTCTACTTCAGTTGCTCCTAATTCTTTTAGTCCTAACATTTCCCTTTCCGTCCATACTGGCCTTTCTTTTGTTTTTGGCAACCTAGGGGTTAGCATGTTCATTTTTACTACTTCTTCTCCCATAGCAGCTTCTTTAGCTGCTTCATCTGCTAATGCATTCCCTCTTGCTTCAAAGGATGCACCTCTTTGGTGACCAATTATGTGGACCACCGCTATTTCTCTAGGCAAAAGTAAATTTTCTAACACTTCTTGTACTAGTGCACCGTGTACTAGTTCTTTTCCTTTGCTATTTATTAATCCCCTCTCGTGCCATATTTTTCCAAATGTATGTACTACTCCATAAGCATATTTAGAATCCGTATAGATGGTCCCATCTTTTTCTTTTAAAGCCTTGAGGGCTTGATTTAAAGCATACAGTTCACAGGTTTGGGCTGACCAGTTATTGGGCAACCTTCCTGATTCTGTTAGTTCTTTAGTGTTACCATCTATTACGGCATACCCATTGTGTCTCTTTCCTTCCAATACACGGGAGGACCCATCTATAAATAGGCAAGTTCCCTCATGCAATGGAAGGTCTCTCAAGTCTTGTCTCACTTTAGTCTGATATTCAATGATATCCAGACAATTGTGTTCTAAATTTTCACACTCATGTTCCCCTTTTGTCAGAAACGTGGCTGGATTCAGACAATTTTCAGTGGTGAGGATTAAATCCTCTTTTTCCATTAGGACCGCTTCATATCTCAAGATTCTAGAATCTGTTAGCCATCTCCCTGCCCTTTGTGTCAAAATGGTGCGAACTTGATGAGGCGTACTGACCACTAGTGCCCCTCCAAAAGTTAGCTTCCTGCTTTCTTCTACCAACAGAGCTGTTCCTGATATTGCCTGAATACATTCTGGCCATCCTCGGGAGACTGGATCCAGAATTTTTGATAGGTATGCTACTGGCTTTCGCTGTCCTCCCCATTTCTGGGTGAGCACTCCCAAAGCTGTTCCCTCTTGTATGCTGACAAACAAATGAAATGGTTTGTCTAAAGAAGGAAGAGCCAATACTGGAGCAGTTATCAGATCGTGCTTTAGGATTTTTATTAATTCTTTTTCTCCATCTGTCCACACTAATTCATTTGGTTTTTCTTCCAATAATTTCAGATACAGTCCTTTAGTTTTAGCCGCATAGGAATCTATCCACAACCTACAGTATCCTGTTAACCCTAGGAACTTCCTCAATTCCCTTTTTGTCTTGGGTAGGGGTGTTTCGACTATCCCTTTTACTCTTTCAGGACTAATTCTTCTTTTCCCCTCATTTATGAGATGCCCTAAATATTTTACTTCCTTTTCTACAAATTGAAGTTTGGACTCTGACACTCTCAGTCCTTTCTGTCCTAGAAAATTTAACAGCGCTTTTGTGGCCTCCGCCACTGGGCCTTTCTTTTTCCCTGAAATTAGAAGGTCATCCACATACTGGAGGAGGAGCGTTCCTGATGGCATTTTAAATTGCTCTAAGAGTTGTTCCAATACTTGTCCAAACAAGTTTGGACTCTCAGTGAATCCTTGTACGAGGACTCGCCACCGGAATTGTTGTTTTCTTCCAGTATTTGGATCCTCCCACTCAAAGGCAAACATATCCCTACTCTCCTCAGCCAAAGGACAGGTCCAAAATGCATCTTTAAGATCAATTACACTAAACCACCCATGTTCATGTGGAATTCTACTTAAAAGAGTGTATGGGTTAGGCACTACAGGATGTCTGGTCTGAACTATTTGGTTCAACTTCCTTAGGTCCTGCACCAATCTGTAACTACCATCTGGTTTCTTTACTGGTAGTATAGGGGTGTTATAAGGTGACATGCAAGGTTCTAACAACCCATCTTGCACCAGAGTTTCTATGACTGGCTTCAAGCCCTTCCTTCCTTCCAATGGTAAAGGATACTGTTTCTGACATACTACTTCACCTTCCCTTTTTAACTTTATTTTTAATGGAGGTATATTTAAAATTCCTCTATTCCCCTCTTTAACCCATACTTCGGGGTTTATCTCTTTGATATCTTCCTCTGAAAGAACTGCCATCTTTACTACCATTTCTTTGTTTTCCACCCTTACTTCTAGCCCTAGTTCTGTCATCATGTCTCTTCCTAACAAATTTGTGCCTAATTCTGGTAAGTAAAGAGGCTGACACATTGTTTCTTCTTTCTTATGTTTAATTTGCATTGGTTCAAACATTGGGGTCCGAATTTGGCCTCCTACCCCTGACGCTAGTACAAAATTATTGGACAATTGGGTTCCTACAGGTCTGTAATTAAGGGAGGTTCTTTCTGCTCCACTATCTACAAGAAATACTGTATCCTCTTCTCCTGGCCCCACCTTTAAATTTATCAAGGGTTCCCGGTGGGTCCTTTTAAAAGGATACCCCTGACTCCCCTAATCCTCTTCCATATTCATTAGTGGGATAATCCTTTCTTCCCTTTGGATCTCGGGACAATCTCTTTTAAAGTGTCCTAATTTTCCACACCGGAAACATCCAGCTCTCTGTCCTCCCCTTTCTTGACCTCTTCCTGTCCCCAACTGCCCATCCTGATTTTGTCTGCTTGAGCCTGGTTTTCCCTGTTTCCACTTTCCCCTCCCCATTTTTCCTTGTTGTCCCTTCTGACCATTAGCCTCCATCTTTTTCTTCATAACTTGGTCCACTGTATTCACCATCAATTTTATATTCTTCCTCTCTTTTTCATCCTCCCTTTTTACATACACTTTTTGTGCCTCCCTTAAAAGATCCTCGATATTTTTATCACTCCAGTTGTCTATTTTCTCAAGTTTCTTTTTAATATCTGGCCATGACTTTGTCACAAAATTGACTTTTAAGAGGGACTGACTCACTGGATCTTCAAGGCTCATACCAGAATATTTCCTCATTTGATCTTTTAGTCTTTGAAGGAAGTCAGATGGTGACTCCTCCTTGTTCTGCTGTACCTCAAAGGCTTTGGTCAGATTCTGGGACCTAGGGACTGCGTGTTTAATTCCTTTGATCATTAAGGTCCTAAGGTCTTTCATTTTAATCCTTTGTGAATTCCTCTGGTGATCCCACCCAGGGTCAAGATTGGGATACTTTTGATCAGCTGGTTCCACCCCTTGTCCAGGAGGGTGTTCCCTGTCCCATTCAGACAGGGCTGCCCTTCTGATCATGGCTCGTTCTTCCCCAGAGAACAAGATGGCCAAGATGGACATCAACTCTTCCCATGTATACGTATTAGGTCCCAAAAATTGATCTATTTGTTCTCCCAGCCCCACTGGGTCTTCCATCAGAGGCTTCATTTCCTTCTTAAAAATTCTTATGTCTGAACTATTAAGTGGGGCATTTACATACCCCATTTGCCCTGGACCTGTTGGGACTTCCCTTAGAGGGTACATGTTTGTCCCTCCACGAGTCACATCTGGGGATGGATCCTCTGATCTTCCCCATTTGTCTCTATCTGACCCTAGTGTGGCACTCTTGGTTCTTCTCCGAGTTCCCTCAGGAAAGGGAAGGTTTTGTGTGTCTTGTTTTAATTGGGCTACTTCTCTGGTTACATGAGCTTCCCTAACCTGGGGTGCTGTTTCAGCTGGGACTTCTGGGTCGGCTCCGCCAGCCCCTTCCCCTCCACCCAGGGGTGCATATGGCGGAGGTAGCCGAGACAGAGGGTCCCAACATTCAGGGTCTTTCTCAGAAACTTTTTCTTTCTCTTTCTTTGTCTTTTCCCCTAGGTAGCACATATTTTCTATCCCATTCTCCACCCAACATTTGGCATAATCAGATTCTTCCTGAGAATATGGTCTTTTATTATTTACATGGATGTTTAATGTCTGACACAGCCACATTTCCCCTGCCCCAAACTTAGGCCAGAAGACTGCAGGTGGTCTAATACTCTCCTTAGTCCAGACAAAACAACAGAAATTTATCATTTTCTTTTTATCCTTGTTTTGAGTACATGGAATTTCCTTCCATAGTTTTAACATCCGCCCTAAGGGACTATCTGGCGGAATATCAATCCTTTCCCTAGGCACCTTTTCTTCCTGGATCTTTCCTGACCCAACCTTGGAACTATAGTTCCCCATCGAGACCCTTTCACGCTCCTTAACAATCACTTCGTCCGTCTCTGGCCGCCCTCTCGCGAGGTAACGGAAACGCAGATTGGGACTCCACACTCACTTCGTGTCTGGGACACGTCTCACACACTCCACATTCAGTCTCGATATCCAAGAGCAGTACTTTAAGGGAAAATTTTCCTGCCCTTATCCCAACCACCAAGGTAAAATAAATAGCCCAATTTTTCTTACCTTGGTCTGTGCACAGAGTTGCCTGGTTGACCGATCTCGTGCCTACCCAACCGGTTTCTCCTAAGTGCCTTTCACCAGTCCAGCATCTCGGGTTTCCTTGGCCAGTCCGTCACTGACCACCCTTGGCAC
Organism: Shinisaurus crocodilurus; assembly: GCA_021292165.1. NCBI lineage: Eukaryota > Metazoa > Chordata > Lepidosauria > Squamata > Shinisauridae > Shinisaurus > Shinisaurus crocodilurus. Next base: position 32,603,512 of record CM037884.1, on the reverse strand, counting down.
CAAGGAGACTACTGAACTCAGTAGGACGCGTCTTCCCGTTGGTTGGCAATGGCAGCCAGCGACTGTGATGGCAGGATCCCGGACGAGCCCCCAATTTGTTAGAAGTGACTTTGTTCAAGTCCTGTAAAAAGAAATAGTTCTCTGGACAAGAAAATTGGTGAAAGCAAAGCACTTTTTATTGAATACAGTCTTGCAAGAGTGGGTGCGCTATGCAGGTAGGCACACCTTAACATTCAAGCAGCGTGTTTTTATTCCCTATGCCCGGCCGCAGGGTTCCTCCCTCATTCCCCCATTGGCTGGGTACTTTGAGGTTTACAGCCTATCCCGACCGCCTAAACCGAATACATTATTCCCCGCCCCTGTTTACCGACCCTCCTCTTGTTGTGTGGCATCCTGTTACTCTAATTTCCTATTGGCTCTTCCACACATTCCTTAACTACATTGTAACTTTGACCTCTTGCTCTCCCATCAGCAGACACCTCTTCTTTTGACACATTTTTATGCCTGGTCTGTGTTTCCAGAAAGGGAGGATTCTTCATTTATCTGTTACCTACTTATTCAATGTCATCCCTATCTAAGCATATTTATCATTTACTAATCCCATGCCATCCTTATGACCCGGGCATTGAGTTCCTTACATATTTTAGGCCTCATTTATCACTAGACTGGGGCCCCCATTCGGGGTGAGTTCTCTGGCTTCTTTTAATTTCTGTATTTTATTTTATTTAATATAATTTGGGAAAGAAACTTTCTATAATTCTTACAATGGGACAGGAAGAAGGCCGTCCGCGGCAGATTTTGATGTTGCTGGAGGTGCTCCTTGAGATAAACTGGACCAGAGCCATACAGGGTTTTAAAGGTCAATGCCAACACCTTGAATTCGGCTCGGCAAACAACTGGTAGCCAGTGCAGCTCTTTGAGCACTGGAGTGATGTGATCACGCCGGCGGCAGCCTTTAACCAGGCGAGCTGCTGCATTCTGTACCAGCTGCAACTTCCGAACCGTCTTCCAGGGTAACCCCACGCAGAGCGCATTACAGTAGTCTTATGTCTCTTGTAAGAAGCTGGAGCTCTTAAAATCATATTGCACTGGGAAGGGGTGGATTATGTTTGTTTACTTGGAATTTTGGCTGAGAACGGTGCACTCTTTAAGAACTCCCGCCTGGTGGGTCGAAATGGCCTGGCAGGGTTTCTCCTCCCCACCTCGAGGCATTCTCTGCCTATTTAAAATATAATTAACTGCTTATATTGTGTCCAGCAAAGAAAGCTGCATTCCAGATTATATTTTGTCACTCACACAGCGGCAGCATGATCACGTCTGTAGTCTATCAAGCTGTTTCTATGGGGCAATGAAGCATTAATAAATAAGTGTTCCCTGGGGTTAACATTTGTTGATATCTGGCACATTTTGATGCGAATTGAAAATACAGAGCGTTTGTGCCTGTGGTTTTTGGTTCCTGTGCGGATGGTCTTGATTACTTCAGATTAGTTAGGGCGCTATCTCAGCTTGCCAATTCAGTGGGGAAAGTTTACTAAAAGCATGGAAAGGACAGGTGGTGCAAGAGCCAGGTGTGTGTTTGTGTGAATCATGTCATGAACCTTTTCCAGATTTATGCTGGGAAGGGAAGACTGGTGGTGACTGGTGTCAGTGGGGCTTCTTATCCATTGCAGCTTTTATTCTGAGCTTTATGGGAGCCGTCCATGGTGCTCCATTGTGGTGAACCTATTTTGAGGGTTAGTTCGGCACCCTAGATAGCTCCTACAAAGCTCAGAATAACAGCTGCAATAGATCAGGAGCTGCACTGATACAATGTGCAATCCTATAATGACTACCCGGAAGCAAGTCCCATTGACTTCACTGAGGCCAAATAAATCCCAAGTAAGAAGATATAGGATTGCAACCTAAATAGCTGCCTGCCTTACCAGAATTCTACCATTGGCTGAAAATCACCACACTTAATATATCTTTTGCCAGTGAATTCCACAATCAAAAACCTGAGGAAGAATTGATTCGTGAAGCTTTGTGCCCCCAAAAGCTGTTCTGGAGAACAGAAGAAGATACCAGAGTAGAAGCCTAGAGCGGCAGCCATTTTAAACATCATTGTAAACAATTCAGGGATGGGGACTCGGACTCCAGGACTCGACTCGTGAGTCGGACTGAGTCCCCCCTCTGACTCGAGTCAGACTCGAGTCCCAATGTTTTTAATGGGACTCGAGACTCGACTCGGGACTCGAGACCAAGGACTCGTGTTCCAAAACCGTGTTCCTCAAATGCAACATGGATAGGTTTTAGGAAGTACAGCAAGTTTGTTTTTTAAAATCATTTCCCTAAAATGCAGCCTTTCAGACATTTTGGATTTGGCTGCCTCTGCCTGCCTGTTTGGGGTTCCCAGCCTCCTCTGCCTGCCTGGTCTCTTCTTAACCAGTTCCACAGTTTGAATTGTCCAAGACAAAGGCCTCTGCCTGCCTGTTTTGAGGTTCCCTGCCTCCTCTGCCTGTCTGGTTATTTTGGGTTTGTCTGCCTGGTCTGTTCTTGCCAAAATCAGTTGCAGAGTTTTGAAATAAAAAGGCACACTTGACTTGTGCCTAGAATTTATTTAAGCCACACATCTGAAATAGCCTTATTTTGCTGGGACAAAACCCCATTGATTTTAATAGGGACTCGTGGAGTCAGCTTTGGGAGTGACTCGTGACTCGTGACTCACCATTTTGGACCAAGGACTCGCTCGAGACTCGGGTCCAAAGACTCGTGACTCGACTCATGACTCGAAACCAAGGACTCTTCAACATCCCTGGTAAACATTGCACAGGCCAAGAAAAGGTTCTTTCTTGATGTGGTGGCCCTATGTCCTGTCCTAAGCAAGTTTAGACAGAAAAAAGTCCCACAATCCCTAGCATTCCCCAGCCAGCAGTTTTAGGACTTTTTCATTTTTATTTATTTTTTGTATTTATATCCCGCCTTTTTTTCCTGTAAGGAGCCCAAGGTGGTTTACATAATCCTCCTCTCCTCACAACAACCCTGCGAGGTAGGCTAGGGCTAGGCTGAGAGTCAGTGACTGGCCCAAAGTCTTCCGGTGAGCTTCATGGCCGAGTGGGGGACTAGAACCCAGATCTCCCGAGTCCCAGTCCAACACACTCTAACCACTACGCCACACCAGCTCTCGCTTATATTTTATTTGAGAAAGGTGTCGTCTGCTGTGAGGGATCTTACATCCTGAAGGACAGTTCAGAAATCTTTTAATCGAAGAACAAACTAACTAACAAACTGAGGGCCTCCTGCATGCAACGCGTCTGCTGTACCACACAACGCGACAGCCCTTTCTTTCTTCCCCATAAAGTGTTCCCTCTTCCCTGCTCTTGTAAGATTGATCGTCTACATCCGGATGAGCAGCATCTGTTGAGCACCGCTGTAACAAGAATACTTGGCTTTCACGTAGCACTTCAGTGTGCACAAGCACGGCGTGTACACCAGGAGTGAACAGCTCACATCGCGCTAAGGTTCGCTTTGACATTTTTCGTTATTCAAGGGGGCTGCCTGCATCACCATGTTAGCCACACACACACAAATCTGTCTACACATTCAAGTGTTTTCTTTTCAACCCATGAACAACAGTGCAATGCTATGGGTGTCTACTCAGAAGTAAATCCTCCTGAGTGCAAGGGGATTTTACTCTCCCACCTAAGTGAATGCAGAGATGCTGACTTCTGAGTAGACCGGTGAATTTTGCAGAGGGCACTCCTCTTATTTGAAGGTGTGCTTTATTTGAAGGGCTGTCCAATAGCCACGTCCAGTTTAAAGATTAAGAACCCTAAGAAGGGAGAAAAGGAGGCCTCGAAATTTGCCCATCGACAGTTAGCTCCTGGCCAGCGGACTCAGCAGCCACACAGCTCACCTGGTCAGTCTTCCCCATTATTATTATTGTTATTATTATTATTATTTACATTTATTTATCACCCATCTGGCCATCACTCGAGAGACAGTTCCACAGTACGGGGGCCGCCACAGAAAAGGCCCTCTTCCTCGTCCCCACCAATCTAGCTGCTCTGGCTGAAGGGACAAGGATGAGATTGTAATTATTTTTACATTTGCATCTATTTATGTAAATTTACATATGTAATTTTTATGCAAATCTGTGTCCTCTTTTGTCCTATTTTTTGATGATGCACAAGTATAAGGATCCACCGCCAGCACCACCTCTCTCTCTCTCTCTCTCTCTGGACTTCTCTACATGAGGCGTTTAATCCGCTGGCTGCCGCTTTACCAAGGTTTCTTTTTTCCATTTTCTTTGCAGGAGTAAAAGCGCGTCCTTTACACGTGGTTTCCCCCCCCTGGGGGGTTTTCTTTCTCTGCCTTTCTATAGGTTCCATTACACAGCCACAAGGTGGCACTGCAGTATAGCGGAATTGCGAAAATACATGATTATTTTGTAGTGTTTCATAGTATTCTAGCCCTTTAATAGCTCATTAGTCTCATTCTGGGAGAAAAAAAGCCACAGAAATGCCTGGAAAACACGGGAGAGGCCCTGGAGGATGAGGGCGCTGCGTAAGGCACCCGCAGACTACCATGTGTGAAGAATCACGAGAGCACAATAAAATAAATGCCTCGTGTAGAGAAGCCGCCCCCCCTCCTCTCTCTCTTTCGCTCTCTCTGAGTCTACACCCCATCTCTTCCCCCCATCCCACCTCCTCATTTACTGGGCCTATAATAATTGCCAATATAAGGTCTGGACAGCATCCATTTTTAAAAAAAGTTCTCCAGACCTCATTTTGGAGTCAGTCAGCCTCAGGCTTATTATGTATCTAAGGAACCTACTTTTTTCTTTCTTTCATTTTAAAATATATTTTTGGATTTCAATCCTCTGAGCTTAACTGCTCTGTGTGTGCTGCACGTAATCCTGAAGCAGATATTTGGGCGGGGGGGGGGGATTTACCAGAGAAACGGTGGCATCCACAAAGTGGCCGTGGCAGCTGAGAACGACCACTTTTACAATGGCTGCTAGTGCCCAATGGAGCTAATAGCAGCTTATGGGGGTGCAGGGGGGGATTTTCATCAGGGCCATTGCAGGGGAGGGAAGCGTTAACCCTGCCCTACACCTGCTGTTTAGTGATTTAAAGAAAGATTCCAGCAGCTTTAAGTGTTTTGTTTAGCATCCAGTGTGGCCCTCACTTTAGGGGTGCAGATTCAGAATACAGAATCAAAGCGCACACACACGCACACACACACAGCTCTGGTTCCAGCCAGATAAAACTGACAAAAGCATAGAACAATATGAATTTCAAACCTCTGCCAATTTAGCTTTTCAAAAATAATGCCGCTGCCTCCTCCTCCTCCTCCTCCTCCTCCTCCTCCTGACAAGTCTGGCATGACATCTAAAATAAAAGCTCCATTATACGAGAACACGTTGTCTAAAGCACTGATTGCAAAGTCGCTGGTGGGGAAACAAGATGCCGACATTACCTCCACTTTAAAAAGCAAAAGGAAGTTATCCAACAGGCTCACGCAGAACTTCAGGGTAAAGACCAGGCACATAACATTTGAAGTGCAGCAAAGAACATGGGAAAGCACTATCGCTATTCCCCTGTGTGTCCTCCTGCACAACCCCCCCCCCAAAAAAACCAGGGCAAGCTCTGGCAAAAAAGAAAGTGGTCATGCAGGCTTTTGCTGTGGATCAGGTTGAAACGAGAAAAAGCGAAATCCTCTGCTGAAATGAAAAGAAACTGTTTTATGGCTGAGGTGGGCACCTATTGGCTCATGTCCATGACATCGCCAACCAAAATCCCCAGAGTAGTTTTGCAATGGCTTTTAATTATTCTTTTAAATTCTCCATTATGTATGTAGGATTTCCCCGCCACTATGCACACATGCTGCCTTTAATAATAATAATAAAAAATCACTCTGCAAGTCTACTCGCTTGCTCCCACCTCAACTGGTCACAGCCTCCCCCACTATGGTGGGGGCATTTGCACATGTCCATTTCAGGCTTCTCTGTGTTCCTTGGGTCCACTTTTTTGGGCAATGTGTAAGTAGCCACCCTAGATGGAGCCTTGGTCTGCAGCAGCATTCCACTTGGGGCACAATCCTATGTATGTTTAGACAGAAAAAAGGCCTACAACCCGGGGAGACTGGTGACTCCTGTTTCAGGGGGGGGGGCTGCTTTTCCATTGCAGGTTTCATTTGGAGCTTCATAGGAGCTATGCATGGTGCTCCATGGTAGTGAACCTATTTTGGGGTTGGAGTTCAGCACCATGCATAGCTCCTATGAAGCTCGAAATGAAACCTGCAATGGAAAAGGAGTCCCACCGAAATAGCAGTCACCGGCCTAAACTCCCAGCATGCCCCAGCCAGCCATGCTGGCTGGGACATGCTGGGAGTTGTAGGCCTTTTTTTCTGTCTAAACTTGCATAGGATTGCACCTTTACTTTCTTATTGCTTATATCATTTCAGGTAAGCTAAATATTGCAAAGATATTTTTTTTAAAAAAAGGAGATGCAAAAATGGCCTTCTGCAGGCCTTTGTGAGGTTCCATGAAGTGGTCCTTGGAGATTCTCTCCAATGAAACAATCCATGCGATTAGGATTCAGACAAAAGCGCAGCCAGCCCTAGAATGCTGCTCGCTAGTTCCTGAAAGGTGTAGGTGCTCTCATAGATTTCATAGATCATAGAGCTGGAAGGAGCCTACAAGGCTATCGAGTCCAACCCCCTGCTCAATGCAGGAAACTAGAGGAGGGGTCTCCCATCCAAGTAACAACCAGGCCTGACCCTGCTTAGCTTTCCACGCTCAGACAAGCTGAGCCAGCGTGAGCCACAGGCCTCTCTTGGGCATTAAGCTTGATACTTGTCTTTAAAAAAAAAGAAAGAAAGAAAAATCTGCTTGAGAGACTTCTCAACATAAATGTCTATAGAGATGAAACACCAAATATATAATTTAGGCTGCTGGAACAATCGGAGCTCTGCCGGTCTCTCTTCCCACCCACCCACCCACCCATGCCGTGCAGGGCTTGCTCTTAGCAAAGTGCGCTCTGAGCAGTTCTGCTTCTCCTTCAATGAATCACACATCTCGGTTTCGAGGCTTTGTGAACTTGATGAATAAGAGAGGGGGGAATTTTTTTTTTTATTTTTTTTTTGCTTAAGAGAAAAAAGAAAGCAATTTCTTTATAATTATTATATTGAATACCTGATGTTACTTATACTTGGTTGTGGAAAAATTGGAAGTCCTTTTTAGTTTAATGTTGTTTTGTCTCTGTAGTGTATGTTTCTTTGGTTTTTGTTTTGTTTTGTTTTTTGTATTTTTTTTGTTTTTATGAATTTTAAAATTCAAATAAAATGTTTTTTTTAAAAAAAATAATGAATCAAACATCTCCACACTGCAACTGAAGCAAACCGATTGGTGGGTTCAGGAAAGAGCTGCTGTGTTTGTGCCTTCATCATGAACAGACAGGGGCAGCGCTGGGGACCAAAAAGATCCGGGGTTCAGGCCCACAAGACCAAAATAAAAAATAAAAAAAATAAAAAGAGCACACATTTGCATATGCTAATTTACATGTGCTCTGAAGTCTCCCTGTGCGTGTGTGTGTGTGTAAAGGACAACCCTATTCATAAAAAGGGATGTATGGACAGGGGAGAGGAGGGCACTTGATTTCGGAAGAAAACCTCAGGCAGAAAGATTCAGGGGGTGGCAGCACGAGGTGAAGCGAATGTGGGCAAGAAGCCGGCTAATCCGGGGGACCAGTTGCAAGAGAGATCCTCAGGGCCGCTAGACCTTTATTCCAGCAAGTGCCCATGGACAGCAGCAGGGTGGTGGGGCAGAGGGCCTCCCAGAGATTTGGGGCTCCAAATGAAAGCTTTGGGGCTCCAGCCCTAGTGGGCCATCCCTTGACACCACCGCTGTGAACAGGCTTGGTTATCAGGAGTGCAGGAGCCCCAAGATCAGAAATGGGGCCAGCAACCTAGGGTGCCCAGGTGCGTTATTTTACAGAGGACAAGACCTCTATGTGAAGACTTGTCAATTAGAGGGCAACCCTCCATTTGAATCATAGAATCATAGAAGAGTTGGGAGGGGCCTAAGGCCATCAGGTCCAACCCCCTGCTCAATGCAGGAATCCAAGTCAAAGCATCCCTGACAGATGGCCGTCCAGCTGCACCTTGAATGCCTCCAGAGTGGGAGAGCCCACCACCTCCCTAGGTAGTTGGTTCCATTGTCTTATTGCTCTGACAGTCAGGAAATTTTTCCTGATGTCCAGGTGGAATCTGGGTTCCTGTCACTTGAGCCCATTATTCCGTGTCCTGCAAACTGGGATGATCGAGAAGAGATCCTGGCTGGCCCTCCTCTGTGTGACGACAGCCCTTCAAGTACTACTGGGAGAGTGCGATCATATCAAGTTTGGTTTGAAGGCAAAGAACTATAAGGAGGTAGAGCTGCAGGGCCTGGAAGTTGCCCATCAGTCGTTTCGTTAGTACCTGGACAGCAGACTGAGCAAGCACACAACCCAGCTGGTCACACAGTCTTCCCCCCTATGGTGAGATGTATGGCATTTCTCTTTAAATAATAGCAAGGAACTGGGCATGTTTAGCCTTCAGAAGAGGAGACTGAGGGGAGATATGATCGCACTCTTCCAGTACTTGAAGGGTTGTCACACAGAGGAGGGCCAGGATCTCTTCTCGATCATCCCAGAGTGCAGGACACGGAATAATGGGCTCAAGTCACAGGAACCCAGATTCCACCTAAGCATCAGGAAGAACTTCCTGACTGTTCCAACAATGCAACGATGGAACCAATGACCTAGGGAGGTCATGGGCTCTCCCAGTCTGGAGGCATTCAAGGTGCAGCTGGACAGCCATCTGTCGGGGATGCTTTGACTTGGATTCCTGCACTGAGCAGGGGGTTGGACTCGATGGCCTGGTAGGCCCCTTCCAACTCTGCTATTCTTATGATTCTACGGTAATTATTTCTAAATTTGCATCTCTATATGTAAATGTGCACAGGCAAATGTTATTCAAATCGGTGCCCTCTGTTGCAGTGATGTGCACGTGGCCGCACTAGGGGCCACTACGGCCCTTACGGCGCTGCTGCGGGCCACCCAAGAACTTTGTTTGGGGGCATCATGAAAGAATTCTCAGTGTGCCTTTTCCAGCTTCAGGGGGCATATTGGGAGCAAGCCGCAGCAGAGGTGCATGCATGCCTCTCCATCACTCTGCATATAGCAGCTGCCAGGGGCAAGGTAGCAATCTGGATGGGAATTGTGGCACGGGAGGGGTTCTGTCCTTTGAGCACATGCCATTTTACAATTAACACCCACCCACCCCCCAAAAAACCCTGCTATTTATAATTAGGGGTGGGACACATATATGTATATGCTTTTTCCTACTGGACAAAATAGCAGCTTCAGGAATGGGAAATTTTCGTTGGGAGAACAGCTCCGGGGCAAAGAGTTTAAAACCCTCCTCCTCCTGCCCCCACCCATGCTTGGATCCCAATCCACGGCCCACACCCCCACCACTGCTTTTTGCAAGAGAGAGAGAGAGAGGCATTCAAGCATTTAAAAAAGCGTATCCTGGGGCCGATCTACATGACAGCCCCTTCCGTTTATCAGGGAGCGCTGTCGCGGTATTTATGCAAAACGCATTTACCGCCGCCGGCTGTTGGGGCACATGCTAATGAATACCGGCGCAGTTTCAACTGTGTTGAGAACGTGATCTTGTGTCACACACAAATGCAATTGCGGGAGGAGGGTGCAGGGGAAATGGCCCTTTTTAAAAAGTTCCCCCCCCCCATCTATGGGCAGGTGCAAAGGAGCGAACCAGTGGAGATCGTTTAAAAAGGGGGGGGGAGATTGACAGCTCCTCCTGCCCCCTCACAAAAAATCATGGGGAAGGAGAAGGGAATGGGAAGAGACAAGGGGGAGGCCACGGACGGTGCTGCCGCCTTCCTCCCACCTCCCACGGGGTGAAGCCAGTGGGCTCAGTACCCTTCCGTCCACCCAAAAGCAATTCCTGAAAGCAAGTGCAGCCCCCTCTCCCGTGCTGACTTTCGCAAGAGCAAGCGCCGTTGAGATCAACCATGTGATTTACTTCTGAGTGAGGCCACTGAAGATAAAGCATGCAATTCCGCTCGTTTTCAGCAAGTTGTTCCGTGAGGAAAGGGGACATTCCAAACTTCATTTTTTTTTTCCCCCAAAGGGGAGGGAGAAGCAGGATTGCATTGACTCTCCAGTTCACTGGGCGAGAGAGAGGGGGGGCGCGTGTACGCACGACACGGGAACCGCGGGGGAGCAGAAGTCCCCCGCGGTTCCCGTGTCGTGCAAACGCCGACCGGGGGTGCCCCCACGGGACGGCCGCGCGTGGGACGCACGCAAAGTGACCATGGGCGGTAGAGGGGCAAGCCCCTACCGCATGTGCGTGGCCACCCTGCCGTGCGAACACTGGGCGGCCGTCCCGTGGGGGGCCGCACAGAGGCGGCAGCCCAGAGCAGCCGGAGCTGCTGCCGCTCCATCCTGTAGTGGCAAACGGCCCCTCTGGGCATCCCGAGCCGCCGCCCCCTAGCGCCGGGAGGCCCGCACTGCGGTGCGGGAACTGCCGGCTCCACCGGGGTCCGCCCACGCGCGCGGGGCGCAGGTCGTCTGTGGCGCCCCGCCGGACCCCACAGACGGCCCCTTGGTGCCTCCCCCACCCGCAGCCTGGGTCGTGCAAACTGGCCCAGAGAGAGAGAGAGAGAGAGAGAGAGAAGCCATGGGGGGGAGAGGTGAGGGGGGAGGGAAAGCAACTGAAGGATCCCCTTCTCAGAGTGGCTGCTGTTTTGCTGAAGCCCGATAGGACACTCCCTCTTCCCCACCAGGCCACTGAAGCCCCACTCCTCCTGGCCCCAGAAAAGTACTGCAAGTTTAGCGGACAACGAGAATGAATGAATTCTTTATTTGCATCAGCCACCGGCCTTAGCATGAAGAAATACAGAAAGAAATAGAAAACAAAATTATACTTGACTAAAATTACCTTAGCTGCGTTCTAAAAATTTGCACTAAACAAAAATGCCATAAAATACCGAGATATATATACCAGTGGGGGGGGGGGGGGATGGAACCGCAACATATTTTAAATGTCGTGATATAAATTGGTCTGAAGAAATCCGGGATATAATGTGAATGAAATAGTGCGAGGAGGATGGTTTGGGGTGAGTGTCCTGTGACACACGCCAGTGAGTCGGGCATTACGAGGCCAGTAAAAAAAAATGCTTCGTGTAGATCCAGCCCTGCTTTATAATTCTGCACCACAACTGGCATATTTAGTCCGTCGAGGGGGAAATTCGAAATTGTGGTATCAAAATAGAAGCTTACTTCAGAAATTTGGCTGTTCAGATACTTATTTTCTTCAAAGAGAACATTTAAATATGAGGGAGTTCAAATGACTCACTAATTATGTGTTTTTGCAGGAAGACTTTGCATCTCTAAACTCTTCAAAAATATCTCCATGGGGTATAATCTACCTAAATATATTCCTGGTCTCGACATCTATTTATACAAAATTGATAATTTCTGTTTGGGGGAAAGAACTAACTCTCTCTTGCCAGGTTTCAGTTAATGCTATAATACCCTGTCATAGAATCATAGAATCATAGAAAAGTAGAGTTGGAAGGGGCCTACAAGGCCATCGAGTCCAACCCCCTGCTCAATGCAGGAATCTAGGTCAAAGCATCTCTGACAGATGTCTGTCCAGCTGCACCTTGAATGCCTCCAGAGTGGGAGAGCCCACCACCTCCCGACGTAGTAGGTTCCATTGTCTTATTGCTCTGACAGTCAGGAAATTTTTCCTGATGTTTAGGTGGAATCTAGGTTCCTGTAACTTGAGCCCATTATTCCGTGTCCTGCAAACTGGGATGACCGAGAAGAGATCTTTGCCCTCCTCTGTGTGACATCCCTTCAAATACTGGAAGAGTGTGATCATATCTCCCCTCAGTCTCCTCTTCTGAAGGCTAAACATGCCCAGTTCTTTCAGTCTCTCCTCATAGGGCCTTGTTTCCAGTCCCTTTATCATCCTTGTTGCCCTCCTCTGAACCCTCTCCAGTTTGTCTATGTCCTTCTTAAAGTGAGGTGCCCAGAACTGGACGCAGTACTCAAGATGAGGTCTAACCAGTGCCGAGTAAAGGGGAATTATCACTTCCCGCGATTTGGAAGCTATACTTCTATTAATACAGCCCAAAATTGCATTTGCCTTCTTTGCAGCCACATTGCATTGCTGGCTCATATTCAGTTTGTGATCTACCACAATTCCAAGATCCTTCTCACTTGTAGTATTGTTGTATTGTTGTACAATACTCACTTGTAGTATTGTCATTATTATCATTTGTCACTGTGTGGATCAGACGAGGTCAAGGACTTCCCCCACAATCTGCTTAATTGTCCTCTGACACAAGATATTTGGGGGAAATTTCTTGTTGGTTTATGTCACGTACTGAAGGGGTGTGGTGAGGCCAGGGCCGGCCCTACCAGAAGGCAGAGTGAGGCGACCGCCTCAGGCAGCAGATGCTGAGGGGCTACCATGGCAACCTCCTGGCTGCTGTCCTTCTCATGAACTCTCTGTTGTGATATGTATCACTTCACCAGCTGCAGAACATTGTTTACACATGGAAGGGACAGAATGGCTGTAAACAGGTTTGTTTGTTTGTTGAGTCTTTCTGGGATCTCGTGTTTTCGCATGGGAAACTAGACTGTGAGAACAGTTTGAGCTGGTCACATGGTTTGTATGTTCGGATGACGTGCTAACTTGTTTTCTGTCTGAAGCAAGCTTAGAGAGAAGCTGGACTGCTTTCTCTCTTCTTGTTGTTGTTCTTCTTGCTAGACTTTGTTACTGCAACAATGTAACGTCTTTGCTGAGGTGGAGTGAAGCTCAACTTACTCCACTGGATGTAATGCTTGCTATGCATTTATACTCTGCACATGGACTGTAACTAGGAAATGTATACTCTGTAGAACTTTACTTGCTAAGTGAATAAACAGGTAGAATTAGACCTGTGGTGTTACAGAGTGTTTCCTGACTCCATGGATTAATCTGCAACGGGGAAGCTGGAAGCAGTCTGACAACAGGGCAGACTGGACTGGTCAAACTGGCACAACACGCTGCACGCTGCGCGGGGGGAGGTGAGATCTGGAAGATCTGTGTGTGGAATTTCAGGCGTCTGCTAGTACACAGACAGGATTATAAATCTCTCACACTCTGCACACTCTCAAACAACAACACTCTCTGGCTGTTTGTCCTGCCCTGGCCTCCCACAGACTAGGCAAGAGTCCCAGTGAACAACCTTTTATTGCCGCAATTCCCTTAAGGAGCGAACAGCTCTTCCAGAGGCAGTAAATGTCAAGCCAATACAGAAAGCCAATAGGGCCAATAAGGCTTACGGATTCAGCTCGCCCAAAAGCCATCAATCGTGCACAAAATCCAAGGAGGTGGGGGGAAGCAGTTCAGGATGCTGAAGCGTTGTCTCCTATAATGGACAGCAATGGGAGCTAGCAGAGTTTGTATACAGTGTGTGGGTACTACTAGGCATCACTGTTAGAGATTGGGTCCTGGCAGGGAAACAACCGGCCCCTCAACTGATGACTAATCCTGACTGGGCGTTTCTCTCCTGCCTTCTTCTGCTGGTGGTGCCATACCAAAGGAACCATCCCAGAAACACCCTCTCCTGGAGAGTCTGCCTCCTGCTGCTGCCCTGTTGCCAGGGTCAATGTCCCTGATCAATTAGGAGAAGCTCCCTCCAAGACTGAGCCTTCCAGCTCAGGAGAGTTAGCCGTCTCAGCCTCCAGCGCGTCCCTCTCCCCCTATCTGCTGGGCAGTGGGAGGCCCAGAAGAGCCGGACGTCCACGTCCCTGAGTCCCCACAGCTGGGACCGACTCCACCAGACCACCACCTCTTCCCCCGAGTCAGAATCAGTCCCCGCCTTGAAGCTGCCTCCGTGCTAGGGCAAGGCCCCACACTGTTCCCCTCTGTTGGAGGACAGAGCTGTGTATGAGAGATAGTCTTGGACCACCCCCTACACGTAGCCTGTGGTGGAGGATACTACCCCATTGTCAGTATTAAAGCAAGATTCAACGGCCAGTTCAGCCAGCTTCTGCATGTGGACTGGGGAAAGGGCGCCATCTTGTTCTTTGCCTCAGGGAGCAAAATGTATTGGGCTGGCCCCGGAAGGGGCTGCATCAGAAGGTCCCATGCTGATCAAGGCCAATGGAGGCCAGTGACGGACCCCGGCAGCGACAGCGACAGGCAGCATGGTCAACATGCACAGAGAACCTGAAAATCGCCAACGACAAATAAAACCAGCAGCCGATGGCAGTGAAACCGTCACATAACAGTTCTGTTCTGTCACCAATTAAAAAGCTTGTCTCGTCTTCACCTCTGGAGCAAACTGTTAGGGCCTAACAATTAAAATCTGTACCCAACCGCAGTCCCAGGCTGCAACGTGACACCACTCAAAGCCGCCTTCCAGTTTTGGAGGCATTATTCTTGTGTGTGGTGTGGTGTCCCATTGCAGCCTGGGGCTGTGGTTGTGTACAGATTTTAATTGTCTATCAAGTTTGCCCTCAAGATCAGAATGAGAGGAGGTTTTTTTTAATTGGCGGCACCACTGTTCCGTTTTGGTTTTGTTATCTTTGGGCAGCAAAGTAGGGTATTGCTTTTTTTCCCCTTATGTATACATGAGGAATTGGGGTTGTGTTCCACCAGACCAGTGAAGAAGACCACTGCAGGGTCAAAAATGCACTTGCTTTTTGTGATATGTAAATATGTTCATGGTTATGCACTTCACAGATGTATTGAGGGCACCATCCAATTGGGATGCCCGTAACCAGGGGGAGGCTGGTGGCGACTCCCATTACAAGGTTTTGCAGGTTTTATTTGGTTGGAGCTTCATGGGAGCAATCTATGGTGCTGAATTCCATCCCCAAAATAGGTCCACCACCACCGCCATGGAGCACCATGGATCGCTCCTAGGAAACTCCAAATTACAGCGGCAAAACCTGTAATGGAGAAGGAGCCCCACCGAAACAAGAGTCACCACCCTCCCCAGCCCATAATGCTCTGAACTTATGGTCATCCGATGGAGCAGGGCTCTCCCAACCTTGGGTCCCCAGATGCTGCTGGCCTACAGCTCCCAGCATACCCAGCCAGCATGGCTAATGGCAAGGGATTCTGGGAGCTGTAGTCCAGCAACATCTGGGGACCCAAGGGCGAGAGGGCGGGAGAAGCATGGAGGTGAAGGTCAACCTCTGTGCTCCTCCCGGCCTGCAATGCACGTAGACGACGGCCAATTTCAGCCGTCGACCGCGGACTGCGGTGCTTCAGAGCAGGAGGGAAGGAAGCTGAGGCGCCACCAGGATACCTCGTATCTTGGTGGTGCTTGCCTCCTCCCGTCACCGCCCCCTGGAACGCCCCCCCCAAAGCCCTTCTCCAAGGTCGCTCATGTGACATCAGGCAGGCACCCAGTGCAGTTCTTTCCGCGCCAACAGGGGATGGAAGGGGGATCATCCGAGCAGGTCAGAGGCCATTTTCAGACCTTGTCGCTGGTGATCTGAAAAATCCTACGGCTGTCTAGACGCTGTCCAGCAGCCACAGGATTGCGCTATAAGTTGTCTTTTTTTTTTTTTAATTTCTGAAGCCATGAAAGTTTTACTGGCATTTGCAAAGCATTTATTTATTATTGTGGAGAAAAAGAGCCTCTGAGGGTTCCTACACACACACTACACACGCCTGCACACACACACACACACACGCACACGCCTCGTCGCCTCCTCATGTGTAAACTGTTCGCACGGCAGGGTGGCCACGCACATGCGGTAGGGGCTTACCCCTCCACCGCCCATGGTCACTTTGCGTGCGTCCCGCGCGCAGCCGTCCCGTGGGGGCACCCCCGGTCGGCGTTTGCACGACACGGGAACCGCGGGGGACTTCTGCTCCCCCGCGGTTCCCGTGTCGAGCGAACACGCCCTCTCTCTCTCTCTCATTTGCCCAGTGAACTGGAGAGTAAATGCAATCCTGCTTCTCCCTCCCCTTTGGGGGGAAAAAGAAGAAGTTTGGAATGTCCCCTTTCCTCAAGGAACAACTTGCTGGGAGGAGGCGAAATGTGCATAAAGTATCGGGTGGGGCATGGCGCCTGAAAGTCCTGAAAAGCCGGAGACCCGGCTTTCAAATGCAAATGCCATGAGTCATGAGTCCCCCTCCCCTGCCTGGCCAGGTGAAGTGCATCCTGATTGACTAGAGGCAGCAGAGCTACAGAAAGGGGAGGGGGGGGGAAAGAGCTATCTTCTAAAGTGTGAGTCTTTTGTCTTTGTCTTGGTCATCGCAATGGCGACAAGCCACGCAGAGGTCCAAGCCTTCGGGTGGCCTCAGGATCCGACCCCAGGTAGCTCCTGGTGAAATTAGCTGAATTGAGGGCTTTGGCAAGGCAAGCCTTGTGGAGGGCTACCCATCTCGGACCTTCGGGTAGGTGTGTAGTCTCCCCAGGCGGCAAGGCTGTGCTGGACCTAACCCTGAAGAGAACTGACCCTCAGGTAACAAGCTGTGTGCCTGGGAGATATAAGGAATCAGTAGGTTTTGTTATTTTGCAGTTTTACTCTGTGTACCAAAGTGTCTCTCTCTAATTTCATGTGCTTCCCTCATTTCCCAACTTTTTTTTACCCCACATGGTGTTTGTGATTGCTCTGTGGTTCCAGCAACTAAATCCAGGTTACAGTCAAAAAGGCAAGTCCCTGAACAGAGATTCAAGTAGGTTTGCAGACAGCTGAGGCTGGCAGTCTGGTACCTTGAGATCTCTGGGGGTCTTGGGTCCTTTGGGTAGGAAAGGGTGGGTTGTGGCGGGTCAGCCAGCCCCCCCTTCCTCCACAATTATTATTTATATTTATTTATCGCCCATCTGGCCGGCAACCGGCCACCCTGGGCAATGTACACAGAATAAAAACAATAAAATACATTTAAAACAATATAAAAATTTTAAAATCTTAACCCACCCCATATTCCTGCCTGAACAACCAGGTTTTCAATGAGCGACGGAAGCTCAGCAGAGAGGGGGCATGGCGGAGGTCACTCGGGAGAGAGTTCCATGGTATGGGGGCCACCACAGAAAAGGCCCTCTTCCTCGTCCCCACCAGTCTAGCTGCTCTGGCTGAAGGGACAAGGAGAAGGCCATCCGTGGCAGATCTTGTTGAGCGGCCCACTTGGTGTTGCTGGAGACACTCCTTGAGATAGACTGGACCGGAGCCGTATAGGGTTTTTTAAAGGTCAAAACCAACACCTTGAATTCGGCTCGGCAAGCAACTGGTAGCCAGTGCAACTCCTTCAGCACTGACGTGATGTGATTCCGCCGGTGGCTGCCTTTAACCAGGCGAGCCGCCGCGTTCTGTACCAGCTGTAGCTTCCGAACCGTCTTCAAGGGTAACCCAACGTAGAGCGCATTACAGTAGTCTAGGCGAGAGGAGACCAAGGCATGAACCACTGATGGGAGCAGGTGATTAGGAAGGTAGGGGCGCAGCTGCCGTATCAGATGGAGTTGATACAGCACCGCCTGGCTCACAGCTGACACCTGAGCCTCCATGGACAGCTGGGAGTCTAGAATGACCCCCAAGCTGCGGACCTGGTCCTTCAGGGGTAGATGTACCCCATTCAGCACCAGGTCAACATCCCCTAACCTCCCCTTGTCCCCCACCAGAAGTACCTCGGTCTTGTCTGGGTTCAGTTTCAGCATGTTCCTTCCCATCCAGCCAGCCACTGACTCCAGGCACTTGGACAGGGTCTCAACGGCCAACCTCGGTGAGCTGAATTTATTGATAAGCTGAATTTATTGGTTTTTTTAAAATGTGATTTTATATATCCCAACTTGCTCAGGGACGGGGTTTGTTTTGGCTTTGTTTGTTTTTAATTTTAATTTAATTTGCTTTTAATTTTCGGCCACACTTCAATCAGTCCTCTAGGACGCATGGAGAATTTGGTCTTCATCGGCGAGTTTGGAAAACACTGGGTCCCTCGCTTTTCTGGAGGCGACTGCTTCTGGCATCAGGCTAACTGACACACAGAACAGAATCAAGTGGTACACGTTAGCAGACCGCAATAAAGGCAGAAGGGTGGGGAAATGGACCTTCTTAGAAAAACAGGATATCAGGAAGAAAGCTAGACTGCCAGGGGAAATGGTCTGGAGAAAAACAGGCAGAGGAGGTCACCAAGTTGGGTGCAGGTTGGTCTTGCTCATCACCTGCTACCTGAAGCTCTTGTAACTGGAGACAGACACCAGGGCTTGAACCTCTGCTACTGAAGTTCTCCTGGATGTGCTCCATTGAAATGAACGGGTGCTTGCACAAGAATTTGTACAGAGAAGAAGCCTCTTGTTAATTAGTGGGCCAGCACTACCATCACACAACCTTTTTGTCCCTACCCAGCTTTGCTGGAAGATCTGCACTTCTGCACAGCACTTGCCAGTTTTTCTTTCCTAATGATATTTTAATTGAATCCATTAAATGCCTTGCTGACAGCATACAGACCCATCGGGAACAGTGCCAATTAGATTTGACACCCTCCATTAAACCCAAGGGAGTCGTAACCTGTCACTGCGTTTATCTTTCCATTTCATCAGATTTCCGCCCACGGCACTGCCAGTTCTCCGGGAAAGTGCTTGCCTGATGTGCAACAGCTGTTGCTGCATCGAGCAGCAACAGCAACAGCAACAAAAAACAGACCAACTGTTTGTTTCGCTCCAGACCTGGATTAACCATGACATTAAGTATATGCTATAATAACCTTGTGCTCTGGGTCAGCTGATGTGAGGATCGGCGGAGACTTGAACCGAGAATCTCCTAGTCTGCAATGCTGCTGCCCCGCCTGCAGAGGGCCTGCAGCAGGGATATGGAACCTGTGGCCCTGCAGATGTTGTTGGACTACAACTCCCATCATCCCAGACAATTTGTCATTGGAGTTGGAGTCCAACAGCATCTTTACCCAAGCCCCTGGAGGGCTGCCGCCGGTCAGAATAGGCAAGAGTAGTTGGCTAGATAAGGGTGGCCGTGTGTCTTGTTTTACAAGGGACAGTACTCTGTTTGAAGGGCTGCCAGAGGGCCGCTCTTTATTTGACGGCGTCCTCTATTGGAAGAGCTCTCCCATCCAAGTCCGGATTAAAGATAAAGAACCCGAAGAAGGGAGAGCCTTGAAGCAGGGGCCTTGATGTTTCCCGTCAAGAGTTAACAGCACCTGGACAGCAAGTTGAGCAGGGACACAGACAGGTCACCTGGTCACAATACTGCCCACTATGAAATTGTATTTATGCAAAATGAGTTCCTTGAATGAGTTCCTTGAACAATTCTCACCCTTACATCAAGCACCAGAGAATCGGAAAGAAGACTATAGGACGGTAGACTGAGATTAAATATTACCAGCAGCTCAGCTCCATTGTCTGTCAGGGATGCTTTGACCTGGATTCCTACACTGAGCAGGGGGTTGGACTCGATGGCCTTGTAGGCCCCTTCCAACTCTACTTTTCTATGATTCTATGATTCTATGTCTACGCTGAAGTAAGTCTCATTGAGTTCAATGAGGCTTACTCCCAGATAATATGAGGATAGGATAGGATAGAATAAATATCCTATGAGGGTATAGGATTGTAGCCCGAGGAGGAGTTTTGCAGCTCCTACACGTGCAGAAAATATTTCATTCTCTTCTGACATGCGCCAGCTTTTGGGAGGAGATGTGTCAGCTGGACCCTGGCCTGGAAAAGATGACAGACAGGAATTTGCGTGGCTGTGACACCTCCCTAACCAAAATTATCACAAGGGCACATCTGTACAGTAAAAAAACCTGTATCAGCTTTAGACTGGTTTAACGCTCATGGATTCCCCCAAGCAGTGTGGCAATTTGCAAATAGGGGGAATTCGTTGTCAGAGATCCTTAACAACTGCAGCCACACACAGGACTACAGTTCCCGCCGTGGCTCCTTGGTAAGAAAACACAACTAGTAGTTGTAAGTGTAGAAATTTGTCCAAACTCTCTGGTTTAAGGCACAATCCTAGGAAAGCTGAGACAGCAAAAGAAGGCCTGCAACTCCCAGCATGCCCCAGCATGCTGGGAGTTGTAGGCCTCTTTGCTCTCTAAATTTGTATAGAATTGCACCCTTAGTTGCTGTAGTAGTATCTAAGTGGTAAGTGGGGGGGGACATCTTGCGGCCATACAGAGCAAGGGCAGGTCTTTTAATACTCCACATACCGGTAGCTTCTGCCCACCGCGATGTAGCGCTGTCGTGATAAGTTTTAAAGAGAAGCCCTATTCAGGCATTTCCCCCCGTGAGGGGGTGCGGGGGCTCTCACACACATGGAGTGAAATGCCATTTTCTGAGTCCTGCCATCGGCCGTTCTAAAAGTGCTTATGTTAAAGATAATTTTAGAAACCGCAGCATTTCATTTATTTCATTTATATACCGCCCCATAGCCGAAGCTCTCTGGGCGGTTCACAACACTCTATACATAAAAACAACATTAAAACATACAGAACAGTTTAAAAAATTAAAAACCAAATTTAAAAACACAGTTTAAAATAACAATACAAAAGCCAATAAAACTGAGCCTACAGGTTGACTGATGCCTACAGCATGACTAATCGAGGCTACCTTTTTACAGAGCAACCCTGACGGGGGGCAGTGGATGCAATGAGGTGGATCCACTGCCTCATCTCCAGTCTTGCCAGTTCATGCTGGCCAGGTAGGGTGGCTATGTGTCCTCTTTTACAGAGGACAGTCCTCTATTTGAAGAGCTGTCCAGTCCAAGTCTGGTTTAAAGATAAAGAACCCCCAGAAGGGAGAGCTGGTGGGCCTTGACGTTGCCCATCGGCAGCACCTGCACAGTGGACAAAGCAAGGCACATTATGCTGTGAGATATACGGTATTCTTTCTACCTCAATTATAATGATTTCTAAATGTGCCTCTATACATGTAGGTGAGCACATGCAAATTGATGTCCTCTGTTGCCCTCTTCTTCTTTTTGGGGTGATGCACGTCCTCTTTTCTGGCAATTCACAAGTGGCCACTCTAGGAGAAGGTGGGGGCAGTCTACCAGTCTGTTCAGCCCAACAGATCTGTGTATTTACAGTGACTGGGTCCAGACAACATGATAACCCACACTCAAGGGTTGAGTGTGGGTTGAGTGTGGGTTGCCGTTGAAGCACGGGTTGTTGCTGAAACGTGGATTATCGTGTTGTCTAAACCCATAGTTTATTAACCACAAACAACCCGTGAAGAGAACCCATGGGGTTTTGTTGTTGTTGTTGTTGTTGGCTTGTGAACTGTGGGTTGTTCATGGTTAACCAACATGGTTTGTTAGCGCGTCTGGGTTCAGACAACACGATAAGCCATGCTTCAACAACAACCCATGGTTCAATGACAACTCTCACATTCAACCTCTTGGGTGTGGGTTGTCGTATTGTCTGAATTTCTTCTCTTCCCTCCGCCCCTTGACAGCAACAGGGGAAATAAGCTACATATGTCAGCTCTATCTGGGGAAGCAGAGCAGTTGAACCAGAGCCAGTTTCTCCTGGCCCCATTCCTGGATTGCCCCTTTGGGGGACTTTCCACCCGCTCCTGCAGGTGGGAGAACTGCCAGTGACAACTTTCCACTCAAGCAGGGCGGACTGAGGCTGGTGGAGAGGCACCAGTGTATAATCGGCACCCCCTCCAGCCATCAATATCAGGGGGCTAGGGATTGCACTCACAGTCCATCAAAATGTTTTAAATTACACTGGTTTTCATACATGCAATTGTTAGAGAGATTTAAAGTGGATAAAAGAATGTATGATATAGAAGAGGATAAGTCTGAATTTGAAATACAATTGTGTACAGGTGATGATCATGTAATTGCAAAAATGTATAAATTTTTGTTGAAGTTTGGGACAGAAGAAGAACAAGTTAAAGACTGTATGGTTAAATGGGCAAGGAACTTTGGATATAATATAATGATGGAACAATGGGAACGCATGTGGACTAAAGGTATAAAATTTACACTGTGTTCTGATCTTAGAGAGAATTTTTACAAGATGATGTATCGTTGGTACCTAACTCCTGTGAAATTGGCTAAGATGTATAATAATGTGTCAAATGTATGTTGGAAATGTCAAAGTCATGAAGGAACATTTTATCATGTTTGGTGGACATGTAAAAAAGTGAAAACATATTGGGTACAAATACACACATGGATACAAAAGATTTTAAAAGTGAATATTAAACTGAAACCAGAAATGTTTTAATTGGGTATAATGGACTTGCAACTTGAGAAAGACTATGGAACATTATTGCAATATATGATGACGGCAGCAAGAATAATCTATGCTCAAAAATGGAAAGAAGCAACTATACCAACTATAGAAGACTGGCTGTTGAAAATGTTGGACTTAGCAGAGATGGCAAAATTGATTTGCTTAATTAGAGAATTTTTTTTAACTTCATTCAAGAAAGACTGGAAACCTCTGGTGGACTTCTTGGGGAGGAGGGAAAGTGACTTAATAACTTTTGGTTTTGATTTCTGAAGATGGGTAAGGTGATAGAAATTCATTATGTGAAAATAGAAGAAACTTATATATTGGATAAGGATTGGTAATGTTTGTCAGACAATGAGGCGGAAGCCAAATGTTGTTTTGGAAAATTCAATTTAAAAAAATTCAAAAAAAAAATGTTTTAAATTAATTGTTCTATTACAAGGCTCTCCAACCACGGGTCCCCAGATGTTGCTGGACTACAGCTCCCAGAATCCCTTGCCATTCGCCATGCTGGCTGGGTATGCTTGGGAGCTGTAGGCCAGCAACATCTGGGGACCCGAGGTTGGAGAGCCCTGTTCTATTATATCAACTCTATTGTACATTAATGGTTAATTGTTAATTAACCCACCCACCTGTTTCAAGGTTGGTGGATTGCACGTTATGGAATCGGACGGCTTTCTAAACAAACTTTTAAGTCTTATTTAAACAAAGATTTTCTACAGAGCTGCATCAGGTGGTGGTGGCCCCACTCTCCTCAGGCCAGAAGCAGTGGGTGTTGCTCTTAACTACTTCCTGGCTCCTCCCAGGAAGCACAACACATTCAGGCTGTATATAGTGGTTCTTGCACACTTGTTACACAGTTAAAAGCATAGGAATTAAACTCCTGAATACGTTCATGGTAGGGTGCCCAGAAGCAGAAGAGGACAAGCCTTTTGCACCTCTAATAGTCGGGTGGAAGAGGAAATTTCGGCAGGTGTGGCTTGCACAACAGACGACACCTGCAGAAATTCTCTCTCCCACACAACTATCAAAGGTGCAGAAGGGCTGTTCTCTTTTACATCTAGGCCATCCTAGTTCATTGACTGGCCATAAACACACATCTCTTGCCTTCCTATTGTGACATCACTTCTTAGAAGTTTTTGCTTCATATTTTCTGCTTTATGATGTCAGCCGACCTTAGTTCTACTTACTGGATCCCGAAGAAGTCACATTCCCTTTGAATTGGGAAAGACTCAAAGGGGGTTTAGGACAAAGAAAGAGAGAAGGCCAGACTTAAGGCAATATAAGGAATTGAACAGATCCCTGGCAGAAGAACTGGGATCATAATCAGTTCATTCAGAAATATCATTTGGAGAGAAAAGCAGCAAAGGGGAACCAGAGATGTTGCGTGTTGTCATTCTGTCAGCTCACATACCCCCAGAAAATGCAGATAAGCCCGACACTTATGTGATCGGCTCCTTCAGAGGTAAAGCAGTAATGCAGTTAGATCTGCTTTTGGATACTAGATCCTTATTGGGGCTGCAAATATGCAATGAATCTGCAGAATGTGGGATTAGAGGAAGAAATCACCTTGCTAAGAACTCAGCTTGCTTTCAGCAAAGTTTCTAGCCCTTATGACTGCAATGCTAAGCTGGGGGGAAATGCTGGGTGAAATTTCTGGACCCAGAGGGGTGGGTGGAAGAGATTTTAGGAGGTAAAAGGTTCAGGTTTCAAAATCCTCAATAGTTCAATCCTCACAGTTTCTGGTCTCCCTGTCACTCTCTCTGCGTTCAGGAAGGGGGTCAAGACACATCTTTTTAAGGCGCAATCCTATGCATGTTTAGACAGAAAAAAGTCCTACATCATCATCATCAGGCGATCACTCGTGACCGAGTAAGATTGTCTTCCGGGATAAAAGGAGGAAAATTCTAAAGAGGATTGTGTAGACTCTAGCGATGGGTCCGTAAGTGACTGTGGAGGCCAATTCTAGATCCACACAGCTTCCCACAGTGAGGACACAGGTTACCAGATAGAAGATGGTCCTGTAAAGGATTCATTTGACGTGCTTTTCGCTTAGCACGTTTCTCCCTTTCACCTTGCACTCGAGCTTCTTCAAAGTCCATAGAACCTTTGTGAAAGGCCAACCTCCAGTTAGATCGTTCATGGGCCAGAGCTTCCCAGTTTTTGATGTTTATGTTGCATTTTTTTAGATTAGCCTTAAGAACATCTTTAAACCTCTTATATTGACCACCGGTATTCCGCTTTCCATCCTTGAGTTGGGAGTAAAGTAACTGCTTTGGGAGACGGCAGTCAGGCATTCGAACAACATGACCGGTCCACTGAAGTTGGCGTTGAAGGATCATTTTTTCAATGCTAGTAGTCTTTGTTTCTTCCAGTACACTGACATTTGTTCGCCTGGCTGGGGAATGCTGGGAGTTGTATGTTTTTTCTGCCTAAACATGCATAAGATTGCACCTTTAATCTGCCTTTTTAAATTGTTGTTACTGTTTTCAGGTTTTTAATAAGTCTTTATTTGTTTGTGATTGTTGGTTGTTGTTGTTGTTGTTGTTTTTCAAGTGTAAACTGCCCTGATTGGTTTTTCCAGAAAGGTCAAAGGTGGTCTAGAAATGTTTTCATCAATCAGTCAATTAATTAATTAATTAATTAAATTCCCCATGGGGGGTGAGAGAAGGAAAAACTGTGCAAAATAAGGGGAGCGCGTGCCATTTTTCTGCCTTGGCATAATTTGTTTAGGTCTCAGAGTTCAGCTTTTCTTGCCACAGAGTTTGAGCGTGGAAAGGGGCACCGTAGCTCAGTGGTGAAGCCCTGCTTTGTTGGTAAATGGTCCCAGTTTCAATCCCCAGCATTTCCAGTTAAAAAGATCGGGTAGCTGGTGATGGGAAGGCCATTGACATAGTAAACAATGCTGGACTGGATGGACCAGTGAAAGTCAGCTGCATAGAATCATAAAATCATAGAAAAGTAGAGTTGGAAGGGGCCTACAAGGCCATTGAGTCCAACCCCCTGCTCAGTGCAGGAATCCAGGTCAAAGCATCCCTGACAGATGGCTGTCCAGCCGCACGTTGAATGCCTCCAGAGTGGGAGAGCCCACCACCTCCCTAGGTAGCTGGTTCCATTGTCTTATTGCTCTGACAGTCAGGAAATTTTTCCTGATGTTCAGGTGGAATCCGGGTTCCTGTGACTTGAGCCCATTATTCCATGTCCTGCAAACTGGGATGATCGAGAAGAGATTCTGGCCCTCCTCTGTGTGACAACCCTTCAAGTACTGGAAGAGCGCTATCATATCTCCCCTCAGTCTCCTCTCCTGAAGGCTAAACATGCCGAATTCCTTCAGTCCCTCCTCATAGGATTCCTGCACTGAGCAGGGGGTTGGACTCGATGGCCTTATAGGCCCCTTCCAACTCTACTATTCTATGATTCTATGAAAGACACAGGACAGTCACGCATGCACCTCGGCCACCTCAACAAGTATGGTAAGCCCAAGAACCCCGAACCAACCCATGAGAATTTCTCCAAAATTTTCTTCTCCTTTCAATTTCTTTTCGAAAGCAATTTCTTTTCTATCAAGCGGAATGAGAACAGTCAGTGGGGAAAAAATGTGGGAGAAATTGTTGCCACGAAATGCCGCCGCCACCTGCTCGATCCCTGGCTCTCTAGTCTCACTGCGGGAGGTGTCCCATTGAAGGTGTCTTGCCCAAAGGGCCCTCCAAAACCTGGAGCTGGCACTAGGCAAGTGTACTAATCCTGTATGAGTGAATTTCTTTATTTATTTGTACTATTTCTATACCTCTAAATCAGTGTTCTCCAACCTTGGGTCCCCAGATGTTTTTGGCCTACAACTCCCAGCATGCCCCAGCCAGCATAGCTGGCTGGGGCATGCTGGGAGTTGTAGGCCAAAAACATCTGGGGACCCAAGGTTGGAGTAGACTGCTCTAAATATTAAGAAAAATCCCTAAGCAGTCTCCATAGAAATATTAAAATCACATTTAAAATACAATTTTAGAAACAATATAATTACAATAATAATCATAATACATAATAATACACAGCAGTACAGGAGCAGTAAAAATGGAGCAGCTTGGTTAATTTAATCACGGGCCAGGGAAAGCCTGGGCGAACAGGTGCGTTTCCAGGAGGCATTTAAAAGATGCCAGATTTAGAGTTGTAAACATGTACAGAAATTCTGGCAAATAGTATTCCAAGAGATAAAGGAAATAACTGGGGTAAACTTAGAGGTATGTCCTAGCATAGCATAGCATAGCATAGCATAGCATAGCATTATTATCAAGTTATGATAAGGTTTATTGTACTCAAGATGCTAAAGATTTAATTACAAACTTATTGACAGCAGCAAGGTTCATGATACCTAGAAAATGGAAAAATGCAATGTGATTATCAAATAGAGGAATGGTATAAAGAGGTATGGGATATTGCTATTAATGATAAGTTAATGTGTAGTATTAAAGTTAGAAGGGGATTATCGAACCGAAATGATTTTAAAGATATATGGAGAGCATTTGTAGATTTTGTTTTATTAAGTGGGAAAGGGTGTACACCTTCACAAGAGTCATTACAATTTTGGAAGGTTGAATAGTTGCGTAGTTATTTGGTCCCGGTGGGGTGTGTGTGTGTGTGTGCACTATTATTATTATTATTATTATTATTATTATTATTATTATTTGTTGGTTTTTTGTTATGTGTTTGTTGTATAATTTGTAGGTTTACGTATTTTGTAGTAATGTACATAGTTTATATGTTAAAAATTAAATAAAATTTGGGGCAGGGGAGAAAGTTGCCAGATTTTCTGTGTGCGGTCCTTTTGCTGAATTGTGAAGCGGAAGGAACGAAGCCTGTGCTGGTGTTCATTCACGGGGTGTTTTATTTCTCTTAGATATTGAAAGGAGCACAAGAGTTGTGCAGAAGGAGCAGGATCCTGTCTGGAATGAGGTAAAGTCCTTAAATCCTGGTGATGGTCTTATCACAGTCAAGTATTCTAGGAACTCTGGTTAGCAAAATGTTAACAGTGCACCTGCAAGAGGCAAAGCCAGGGATAAAACAGGGATCGTGTTGCTCGAGGACAGGTTCCACCAGACAGGGAAAGTTGGAGTATCTTGTTAAATCCACCTTGTATTGACTGCTCTTCTTTTTTTTTTTACTCTGCAGACCCTGGTGTGGTACTTGGATACCAAACCACTGGACAGCGATTCTTTTGCGACAGTCCAACTCCAAGACTGGAGCATTAAAGCCGATCAGAGGTGAATCAACAAGAGAAAGCCAAAATGGAGCATCCCGGGTCTTCTTTCCTGGAGCTGGGGGCCATTTTTCACGTTCTCCATTTTATATGGTTTTAAAAGATTGGGGGGGGGGTACATTGTCGATCTTGTTTTCAACACGTTTCTATTCTGAGCCGTATTATGTATTTTATTGCACTATGGAAGGTCCAGTTTATGCATTTGGTGGAACCGAGTGGTGTGCCTTGCCCTTGAATGTGACCCTGAGTCAGCCTTCTCCAACCTGGTGCCCTCCAGGTGTGCTGGACTACAACTCCCAGCATCCCCCAGCCAGCACGGAGTTGGAGTCCAACACATCTGGAGGGCACCAGCTTGGGGGAGGCGGCACTAAGTTCTGGAGAGGGTGAGCCATGTGTGACTCTTCCCTTTCTGAAGGAAAAAAGAAATCTCCCCGCATCTAGAAAAAGCGAGGAAGTGCTGGATCTTGTGAACCATTCCTCCTGCGAGCCACCCATATGGCGAAACCACTCAATTGCCGGTGGCAGCTTCCCAGTGAAGTACTCACAGGCCCATCCAGCCTGGCCATTCCTGAAGAAATAGAAGAGGGTTTGCTACCCCGGCCGAGCCTTCCTTGAACAGCAAGGGCTTCCTGAGATCTGCTGTGTTCATGTAACTTTGGCTACTCTTTGGTCCAGACTTCTGCCTTGCTCCTCAACCGGCTTGCCATCTTTGGTCCTGACCCGTGGCTGGTTTCATCGGGCTCCTGGCTCAACTCAGACCACTTCCCATGGTCCAGCCCTGACAGAAGGCTAGCCTGAAGCCTTCCCCCCGACATGCTAGCTTTCTGTGTGCAGGGAGTCTTTTATATGGGAGCGCATTAAATTGTGGGATATTCCACACACCTGCGGACTGTGGTGGGACAGTCTAGAGCAGGGGAGGGAGACTTTGGGTTGTCTGCAGGCCAGTGTCCCTCCCCTGGGTCCCGCCGCCACCACACGGCCAAATGTGCAGCTGAAATTCGGTGACACAGCACAGCAGCAAAAAAGCGTGTGTCGCTTTCACACCGCCGCATCGCCCAAATTTCAGTGGCAAACTACAGCTTACGTTCCCTTAACACAAGGGGAAATCACCCATTTTGGGCAGCGGTGCCTCCAGATTTCTGCAGTACATTTGGTGGAGGCAGCGCAAATAGCCGGGGGGGGACAGAAAAGGCCACAGGATGCATGCGGCTCATGGGCCACGTATTGCCCACCCGTGGTCTGGCGGGAAAAGGTTACCACTTGAGATCCATGCACATTCGGGGCCAAACAAAACGTTAGGTCAAATGCAATATATATAGCATTTACCATAAGTGTCATTTTAAACAATTGCTGCCATGTGGGGGGGGGGATTGAAATCAATAGTTGGGTAGGGGGTTAATTCTTCACTCCCCTGCCAAAGTCCTGGCAAAAATCGGTCCGCCCCCGCAGCTGCATTTTGCCTCAGGAGGGAAGCGCTTATTGGCAGCTTCCCCGCTTCTCCCATGCAGATAGCAGCGGTCAGGAATCCCCGTGCAGCAACTATTCAATTTTAATTTTCTTTAAAGATACGCACAACATTTAAACCATGTGCTTTATGACTCATGTACTGTGGCCCTCAGACGCAACGCCACCTTCAGCTTTTGAGGGGTGGATATAATCCGCCATCACTCACCGAATAGCTGACTCTGCCGGTCTCTTTTTCCTGACGTGCAATTTCGGATGGAACAAACAAATTAACTGTCGTCATGGCCACATCCACACATTACAAAACGTCTGCGTCTTTGCGCAGGGCTATGAATGGTGCCGTGGGGACCCTGGTCCTCGTACGCATCCTCCTCGCACCGTGCTGTCCTCTGATAGTTCCCCTTTACCCGGCACTGGTTAGGCCTCATCTTGAGCGCTGCGTCCAGTTCTGGGCACCACACTTTAAGAAGGACGTAGACAAACTGGAGAGGGTTCAGAGGAGGGCAACAAGGATGATCAAGGGACTGGAAACAAGGCCCTATGAGGAGAGACTGAAAGAACTGGGCATGTTTAGCCTTCAGAAGAGGAGACTGAGGGGAGATAGGATCGCACTCTTCCAGTACTTGAAGGGATGTCACACAGAGGAGGGCCAGGATCTCTTCTCGATCATCCCAGTTTGCAGGACACGGAATAATGGGCTCAAGTCACAGGAACCCAGATTCCACCTAAACATCAGGAAAAATTTCCTGACTGTCAGAGCAATACGCCAATGGAACCAACTACCTAGGGAGGTGGTGGGCTCTCTCACTCAGGAGGCATTCAAGGTGCAGCTGGAGTCTGGACAGCCATCTCTCAGGGATGCTTTGACCTGGATTCCTGCATTGAGCAGGGGGTTGGACTCGATGGCCTGGTAGGCCACTTCCAACTCTACTTTTATGATTCTATGATTCTAACCAGTGACGCCCATCGCTTTGGAACTCCTGGCTGATCCCCCCGTTTCTCCCTTCCCCCAGGGATTATGGCTTTGCCAACGTATCCCTAGCAGCTGCCGCTGAAAAGCCAAGAGTTATGATCACCGTGAAAGACCAGATGCTGAGGGACGACGAGATGAAGCCAACAGGTGTAAGCGAGGGAGGGGCAGCCTTTCTGTGAACTGGGTGTCCATCAGTGGTGTGCATTGGAAGGGGCTCAGCAGTGTTCTGCTTTGCACGCAGAAAGTCCCAGGTTCAATTCCCGGCTTCTCCAGGTAGGGCAGGAAGAACTCCTGCCTAAAACCCTGGATTGCTGCTACCGGTCGGTGTCAGATGGGCCAAGGGTCTGACTCAGTATAAGGCAGCTTCCTGTATTTCCTACGTACATGTACGCATGCACGTGCCCATTCCAGAGATAAGAGCTAGCAGCGTGCATGGAAGCAGCCAGAGACCCAGGGTATTGTTATGGAAGAGCCCCACTTTTTCTGTCGTTGGCCAGAGAATACGGCCAAGGTGGAAGCAAGATTACTTTCCCCCCCCCGAGCAATGAGGTAGGAGGCAGCCTTGTGGATACACCCGCAAAAGCTACTAGCCCACCAAGGGAGCAATCCTATCAGGCCCCTAGACCACATCTGAGGGGCCCATAGGATATTTTGGATTCCCAGATCCGAGGTTGGAGGCAGCACTCCAAGGGTGTGCACACCTTCACAAGAGTCATTACAATTTTGGAAGGTTGAATAGTTATGTAGTTAGTTGGTCCCCAGTGGCGGGGGGAGGGGGCTGTACTTCTTATTAGTAGTTTGCTTTTTTATGTGTTTGTTGTATAATTTGTATGTTTATGTATTTTGTAGTTTATATGTTAAAATTTAAATAAAATTTGGGGGGGGGGGAAGAAGGCAGCACTCCAACCTTGGAATTGGAGCTCCGAACCCTCTCCCCCACCCCTGGCAGCGGGCACAGAAAAAACTGCACCGGCTTCTCTCTGAGGTTGGGAAAGCAACCTCGGAGCGGGGTCAAAGAGGGTGTTCCGGAGGGCAGGGAAGGGAGGAGATTGGGGAGGCCAGGATGCAAGTTATCCTGAAGCCTCTCTAGCCTCCCTCCCCCCCCCACTCCGAAATGCTCCAGCTAGACGGACAAAAAAAAAAAGCCCGTCTAGCAAAATAGGCAGGGTGGGGGGACGGGGAGGCGAAGATCACCTCCACCAGTCCTCCCAGTCTGCATAGGATGACCGCAAGCCTCCGAGCTTGGGGGCGTACGGGCGTCGCAATAGGATTGCACCCTAAGTAATTATACTAGCCGTCAGCCCACACACACAGAGAGAGAATACGTACGACGTTTGAGACACATCAATAGCTTAGAAGAAATTAAGAACCCACTCACATTCCATACACAGAGAATTCTCACCTGGTTGCCTGGAGATAATTCTTGCTCAGCATAGGTGAGTAGCTATTTAGAAGCCTGAGTAAAGAACTTAGATTTATTTATTGTTTATTTAAGGAAGGCTGAGGATATTAGAGATGGGGCCTGAAATATTTCTGGGGGTGCCTGGTGTCTGCAGGACACACACGCGCACACACACACACCATCTGCTGTAGCTCCTCTAGGATTGCCAACTTTTTTTCCTGAGCCCCTTCTCTCCTGTGCTTTTAATACTGGCTTGATCAGCAGATGTTAGTAGGTGATTATTCTCATTTCCGCACTGTAAAAAAAAAGCCATGCCTGTGGATTTCTGCAGATCAAGCTGCTGATCAAGGCATGTAAGCAGGCCCGGGGGGGGGGGGAGGCGGGGGAGTTGGTCAGTTGGCAACCCTACTTAGGACTAGGGCAACCTTCCCCAACCTGGTCCTGATGTGTTGGGCTGCAACAACTCCCATCAGCCCCAGCCAGAATGGCTAATGACCAGGGGTGATGGGAGTTGTAGTCCAACACAGCTGGAAGGCACCAGGTTGGTGGAAACGGGATTAGAACGGGAATATGGGGTGGGTTAAGATTTTAAAATTTTTATATTGTTTTAATGTATTTTATTGTATTTATGTATTTTATTGTGTGTACATCGCCCAGGGTGGCCGGTTGCCGGCCAGATGGGCGATAAATAAATATTAATAATAAATAATAATAATAAATAGAACGACCTTTGCTTTTAAGCCCGCTGTTGTTTCTACTTTACTGGCGTGCAAACTGATAACAGCTCGTGTGGCTCTTCCATTTCAGTGCACCATGACTGTAAAGGTTTCCTTCTCACCTCCGGAACCTCAACCGATTCTGCATGCAAGAACGCATGATTTTAAGAAATTGAGTAAGTGTGTCACATACTGCTTGGGGGTGTGACGCCCCTTTGTGGGTTTTCCAGTCCAGAAGAGGTAGGACTCCAGGAGCTGGGCACAGGAGTATCTCACGAAGAATCGAGCAGGGACCGCTGCCTACTCAAATGCTTGCGGGCAGGATGGAGGTTGAGCCAGTCTGAGCTGCCTTCAATTCTCTCAGGTGTGTCTGCCTCCAGTGCCCCCCCCCTTCCTTGAAACCAAGGCTCCAGAAAATGTCCCTGGGGAAAAGGGAGGTGGTGGGCACTCTAAGTCTCAGGTGGAGTATCCTTACATGATGCCCTACGGGGGAAATGATGCTATTGACATCAGTTATTTCTGCGGGGAAGTTTCCTCGCAGGGTCTACCATCTTTGTCGCTGGAGTCCCAAGTGACTGAAGCGGCTCAAAGTGCTTTTTTACCATCTTCGATTGGTTCACCAGCTACGACCTCTCCTGGACAGGGGATAGCTTGGCCACAGTGATACAGGTGCTAGTAACCTCAAGACTGGATCACTGAAATGCGCTCTATGCGGGGCTGCCCTTGAGGCTGTTCCGGAAGCTGGAACGAATGCAGAACAGCTCGGCTGTTGTCAGGAGCTGCCCCTTTTCAGCATGCAACTCCTTTGCTGAAGGAACTGCACTGGCTCCCTATTCGCTACCAGGCCAGGTTTAAGGTTCTGGTACTTGTGTACAAAGCCCAAAACAACTTGGGACCAGGTTACCTGAGAGAGCGCCTCCTCCCATACCAGCCTGCCCTGTCACTGAGGTCATCTGACGGCATGCTCCTGGTGGTTCCTCATGGACCTTTGGCCCGATTGGAGTCCACCAGGAGAAGGGCCTTCAGTGTGGTGGCTCCATTTCTGTGGAAATCCCTGCCTCTGGAGGTCAGACAGGCTCTGACATTGTGCTGCTCTCGGCGCCTGCTGAAGACCTCCTTGTTCCGGGAAGCCTTCTCTGCCGTCCAACCACCATTTTAATGATACCTTGTTTTCAATGTATTGTTTTTGTTTCTTTTATCTGTTTTTGTCTTTTTACTGTTCACCACTCCGGAATCTGCTTGATGTGGAGCGGTGTACAAATACTGTAGATGATGATGATGATGATGATGATGATGATGATGATGATGATGATGATACCACCTTTGTCTCTTCCTTGGAATGGGCTGAGGAGGGTCTGCTCCAGGTCCCTCCATTCAGTGAAATTATAATACAGGGTGCTCAGGAGAGGGGCTTTCACAGCCTGTGTAGGGAGACCCTCAGGCAGCTGGCCTATGTTGAGTTTGTTCGTCCCCAGGCACATGCATCCCTCCTTTTTATTTCCCCAAGCTTTTGGAGGCTGTGTTTTAACTTCTAGTGTGCTACCTGGGTGTAGTGGCTTTACTTTATACTCTTTATTAGGCTTTTGCATGGGTTTGGTTGATGCTCTTGTGGTTTGATGCACTTTTAGCCTCCCTCCACACTTCAAAAAAAAAAAAGAAATAAAATAGGGAAAGCAATCAATTTATGTCACATAAAGAAAGAAACTGTTGGCAGTGGGCTGGAAGGCGCTGCAGAGCACCTGGGAGAACACACTGTGTTTGCACGCAGCCTTGCCGAAAGCACCCTGCAAAGCAGCACCCGCCGCCACCTCCACAATCCCCTGCTAGACTTCTCGTGTTTTTTCACGGACTCCTGTCCTGCTCCTTTGCCTTTAACTGTAGGGTAATTCTGCAGGTGGTGCTATCCCCATATACTGGGGGAAACTGTTCCCTACCGACTTCTTCAGATCAGGCTGTCAGATGTTACAGCGCCTGAACGGAGAGCCCGATAGATCAGACATCCTTCCTTCCTGGGCCACCAGGGCTCTTGTCCCTAAAGCAGGAACTATAGGTGTTTTGAGCTGGGACACACATCCACCTGCCCAGCAGAAGCTACCTGGCCTGGGCAGTCAGGTGATACGAAGACTGATCTGGTATCACTGAATCTGCTAACTTTTCTTGGTAAGGCAACTTGGGCTTGAGGGAGGCCACCTTCCTTCTCTCTCCGCCACCAGACTACCTGGTCCAGCCAAGGCACCTCGCTATAGATTGAAGGATAATCAGCAAGAAATTTAAAAAAAAACTGCTTGTGTGAAAGATAACATACAATTTATTGAATATATATTGATGAAATATGGATGCAGATTATCAATAAACAAGCAAAAGGAAAGCTCACAAACATCCCTCCGGTCGCAGGGCTTTCCTAGTACGACGGACGTCGCTCCGGGGCATGAAGTTGCCTAGGGTGCAACCCTAGGCATGTTTGGACAGAAAAAAGTCCTACAACTCCCAGCATGCCCCAGTCAGCCATGGGTGACTGGGAGTTGCAGGACTTTTTTTCTGTCTAAGCGTGCGTAGGATTGCACCCTTAGACACTTGCGCGCTCCTCGTTCTAAGTGGAACGCCAAAGGACAACGCCCCTTGCCATGGATTTTATAAAGTTCCTCTCTCCCCCTGTTTCAGAGGCTGGAAGCTACAAGCTCAGCCTCCTTCCTGGGAGAAGGGGGGGAGGGGCAAACAATTTAGTTTCTCACAGCAAAAAAGCAGCCCTTATCTAAAGAATATAATTGGGGAAAACAACTTTAAGGCAAATATCTCCAGTGCTCTTCCTAACAAGCCGAGGCTATACCTAAGGCCCTGGCATGGTTCCAAGAAACTATCCTGGCTTCTGAACGTTGTGAAAGTTCACTGCAGAGCCCATCCAAGAAACTACCCATCTTCAGTTCTTCTGCCTGCCCAAGGTACTTGCCTGTTCTTGACAAACTGCTGTTAAAAGCACAGGAGCAAGCCAGGCATTTTTTTTTTTTTTCTGGTCGGTTGGCAAACCTGAGATCTTTATGTAGCCGCATGCTGTGCACATATCTGCACGCTGCACAGCCCACGTGTGTGTGGACACAGCTGCAAAAGCGTCCACGGCACGCTGCCCTCACCCCCGAGCATTGCAAGGGCATATTTCTGCAGAAAGATTTCCAGGAGGAAAGATTCCTGTGTGCTTTTGTTGAACCTTTGCATCAGTTTGGAGATTCATAGATTCTATAGCGTTGGAAGGGGCCTACAAGGCCATCGAGTCCAACCCCCTGCTCAATGCAGGAAACTAGAGGAGGGGTCTCCCATCCAAGTAATCACCAGGCCTGACCCTGCTTCGCTTTCCACACTCAGACAAGCTGAGCCAGCGTGAGCCAGAGGCCTGTATGATGTTATACATTATAGAACCAAGGGCCACCGAGAGGCTGCACCCCATGCCTCCCAAGATAAACATCACAGCAAGGGGGAGACCAGCCTGACCCCATACATCAGCTGGAGAGGGAGCAGCTGCAGGGAGCTTGTTTTGCCCTTCTCTGTTGGAAAAAAACATCTATAAGAACCTTGTAACTAAGAACTGGTGCCTGAGTGTTGCTTTTTCCTCCTCCCTCCCATTCCCTTTTCCTTTTGTGTCATGTCTTTTAGACTGTAAGTCTGAGGGCAGGGACTGTCTACTATTAATCTTTGTAAGCCACTGTAGGAGCTTTTTTTGACTGAAGAGCGGGGTAAGAATGCTGTAAATAAATAATAAATAATAAATATAGTGCTTTGAGCATTTAGGAAAGGGGCTACAAAAATACTAAGTGTGACAGCACTGATATTCTGTGATCCTTGCCAGTTTGTTGCCCCATGTTTGCGAAGGATTCCGCACCGGAAGAGTTGACTCCAAAGGAAAAGGATGTCGCCGAAGACATGCCAACCCTAACAGCCAAGAAAGAGCTTGCAAACAAGAAGCAAGCCTTCCAGGTAATGCTGCCCAATGCCTGGGATGAAAACGTAAGGGAGCGATTGTCGTTTTAAGACCTACCCCAGTCGGGTGTCCACTGTCCCACATGTGTTGGACTACTATTCCCATAATCCCCCAGCCAGCATGCCGGTGCTTACCTTTAAAGCCCTAAACTGCTTGGGATCCAATATCTGAAGGAGCACGTCTCCTTGTATCAGCCTGCCCATGTCTTAAGGTCTTCAGGAGAGGGTCTTCTCCAAGCATCCATGGTCCCATTATGTGACAACCAGGGGGAAGAGCCTTCTGGGCTGTGGTGCTGAGCTCCGTCCCCAAAATAGGTTCGCCGCCATGGAGTACCACGGACAGCTCCCATAAAGCTCAGGATAAAACCTGCAATGGATGAGGAGCCCCACTGACACACGGGCGTCGCCAGCTTCCCCTGCCCTGCTGTAGCCTGACCATCCATCCACAAACCTTGGACGACCCACCAGTAGCACCAGTAGCCACTCTGTGAGAATTAGTGTGTCTTTGGCTGTAATAAGGGTACATCACCTAATAACGATGTGCCATTAGGGAGGTACCAGGAGGGCCGGTGCTACCATTAGGCCAACTAGGCAGCCGCCTAGGGCGCAGGGCTAAAGGGGGCGCAAGAAACGCCTTGAAAAAAAAATACAGCGCTCTCAAGTGGGATGGGGGGGCACTAAATATCTGATCTTGCCTAGGGCACCAAACTGCCTTGCACCGGCCTTGGGTACCAGTGGATTTTGAGGATTTTGTTCCAGTTCTCAAATCACTCGAAAATGCCCCGTTCACAACCCCGAGTGCGATCAGCCGCGCGTGCTCTCCGAAAACGTTCGCAAATCCCCAGACTTGCGTTCACATTCACAAAAGGCACAACTTTCCCAAAACTTTCCCAAAGTGCACAGCAACTTTTGGGAAATGTGCAACTTTCCCCATTGGAAAGGGAAAAACAAAACAAAAAAACCACAGGCTGCAAACAAGGACATGAGAGCGAGACAAACCAAGCTTAATTTTAATTTAAATATTTTTTTAATAAACCAAGCTTTGAAGTGAAGTTCAGAGAATCTCAGTGAGCTTGAGCCAGCCACCCTGCTTGTCCCATCCCCACATGCTGGACTTGACACAGACATGCTGCCTCCTCCCCTTTCAGGTGCGTGTCGGGATCATAGAATGCCGGCAGCTGCAAGAAAACAACATCAAGCCAGTGGTGAAAGTGTGCGTGGGCAATCACGTCTTCAGGACGAGGATCAAACTGGGGAACAGCCCGTACTACAATGAGGTTGGCATCCTGTGGGCTTCTCGCTTTCAGGAGGCCCCCCCCCCCAGAAACCTTGCACTGGGCTGGAAGGGGCCTTCCCGCCTGAGGGACAAATGACAACTTGATTGGATGGGATCGGGATCATTTGATAAGATCTGAAGGTGCTGATTTGCTAAAAGGAAGAAATGTTTGACGAGGCGTGAGGTAGCTAGTCCCTGTGAGTCACATTCTTTGCTACAGCGAACAGGTTCCTAGACTCTGAGGTGGTGTGTGCAATCATGTCTGTGTAGTGAGAAATAGAAAGTTGATTTCCTCCTCTGTGCTATCCAGAAATGGTGGCCTGCCGGCCCGGCCCGGCCATTAAGCAGAGTGAGGCCGTCGCCTCAGGCAGCAGCTGCCAGGAGGCGGCAGCAAGGTGTCAGAGAGAGCAGAGGCGAGAGCTATGAACCACTCAGCCTTCCCTGCGCATCCTAAGCTAGCCCTCTGCCTTCGGGTGCAGTGGTGGACATTGTCCCATTGTCAGCGCCGCAGAAATATTCAGCTGCCGGTCAGGGCCGGATTAAGAGCATTATGGGCCTGGTGCTGAGGATTTTGGTGGGCCTTTTTATGGAAATAAATAAAATGAAGACGCAATTTTATATTAAAACAAATTAAATATTTTAATTACCATTAAAGTGCCAAAACAGAAACATATTGAAAATATTTCTTTTTTTGTAAACAATAAGCTTGTTAACTCAATAAAACCATTCATCACATATCGTTGATGATAAGTACCTCCACGTTTTTTAACCTCTAGGGCAGTCTTCCCCAACCGGGGCCCTTCCAAATGTTTGGGGCCCCAGCTCCCATCTTCCCCAGCCACTGGCCATGCTGCCTGAGGCAAATGAGAACTGTAGTCCAAAATATCCAAGAGGGATATTTGGTGAACTCTGTTCTCTGGGGTTTTTCAAAATAAAACTTAAAATGCCACACAATTCCCCATGAAAGCGCACGTGTGCACACACACACACACACACACACACACAGTATTAGCCAAGCAGGTGACATTTTGCAGGCGGCAGGAGGATCAACACCCCCAAAAGGCAGACACATTCACATAAATAGAACATTCACAACAACCATTTTTAAATAAACATAAACCATCTTCCCCAGCCACTGGCCATGCTGCCTGAGGCAAATGAGAACTGTAGTCCAAAATATCCAAGAGGGATATTTGGTGAACTCTGTTCTCTGGGGTTTTTCAAAATAAAACTTAAAAAAATGCCACACAATTCCCCATGAAAGCGCACGTGCACACACACACACACACACACACACAGTATTAGCCAAGCAGGTGACATTTTGCAGGCGGCAGGAGGATCAACACCCCCAAAAGGCAGACACCCACACCCACAAACACACAGCCCTTACGTTCAGTTTGGCTCACAAAAGAGGGAAAGCCCTTTTACAGAAAAGAAGGAGAAGGAGAAGGAGAACTTGCAGATCAAAAGAGTCAAACTTTTGAACCTTACCTGTGCAGAGGAGGGCCATCAGGACCAGCCGGAGCAAAAACTCAAAAACTCCTGCAGCTCATCAGTAAGGGTCTTCCCAATTTCCCCCAAATTATTTATTAAAAAAAAAAAAAGCAGCCACAACAAAAAGCCAGCTTTGCTTGACCAAGAATAATTGTGTTGTTCTTGTTGCTTTTGTGTGTGTGTGTGTGTTAAACTAGCATTTGGACAATTGAGCTGCGAATCAGAAAGATCTTTTGCTCGAGGCTGGAGAGAGAGGTCCCTTCTAAATCTGAATATTACAGACCCTAGCAAGCCCCCCATGTGCTAGACGTTCTCACAAAGAAATGTAGTAACAGTGATTGAAATGCAAAGATACTGAAATGCTAATTTGAGAACAACAGTTCTTGCTAGGTCTTGCCTCAAGCCTGTAATGCAGATGTGCTTAGAACACCTTTCTAATCTTGAAAAAATCATTAATTATGCTGAATGATAACGATCAGAGCTAACTCCAAAGGGGGAAAAATCGCCGCGTGTCCCTATAATTGCGGGCCGATTATCTGTTAAGGGCCTGGAGCGGCCGCTCCCACAGCCCCTATCTTAATCCGGCCATGCTGCCGGTCCATTTGGCTTTTGTACATGGAACGGGAGGCGGGCGCCATCTTGTTCTTTGCCTCAGGCAGCAAAATGTCTTGGGCCATCCCTGGTGGCCTGATAAACTACAGATGTAGTAGAGGAAGTGGCGGTGGGCCATCATCCTGAAGGGGGAAGCCGCCTTCTAAGTCCCATGCAAGCAAACGGTTAAATTTACTAGATCACACATTGCAAGCCCTTTCTGGCCTAGTCAACTGTAATCCAAAGAGAGAAAACGGAAGAGGACCTATAGCTCAGTTGGTAAGACAACATAGGAAGCTGCCTTCTATCAAGTCCCTCTAGCGCAGTATTGTCTATACCAGTGTTCTCCAACCTTGGGTCCCCAGATGTTTTTGGCCTACAACTCCCAGCAGGCCCCAGCCAGCGTAGCTGGCTGGGGCGTGCTGGGAGTTGTAGGCCAAAAACATCTGGGGACCCAAGGTTGGAGAACACTGGTCTATACTGACCCACCTGTAGCTCTCCAGGGTTTCAGACAGAGGTCTTTCCCAGTCCTACCCGGAGATGCCGGGGAGACTGCGCCTGGGAACATTTGCAAGCAAAACATGCGCTCGGCTACTGAGCCGCAGCATCTCCGCGCAGAAGATCCCAATGAATATTTTTCATTTCTTTTTTTTTTTAAAAAGAAAGACCTCAGTCGGTTCAGCAATGCGGGCCCGTCTAAACTGGCGCAGACAATTTTTAATTGGGGGGGGAGGGAGAGGGGAATGAGGCTTCCATGCTCACTCACTTCTTTGACGTGGGGGCTGCTCTGGTTCTGGTGTGCTTCTGTAAGAAATAGCGGGCGGGGAAACGGGGAAAACGTTAGGTGGCCGGACCTCTCAGAGCGTGGCACTCGGGCCTGGGTGGGCAGGCTCTCCAGAGAGGCCACCTGCCTGATCTCTCCTGCTTTGAGGACTCTCCCAAAGCAAGAGATTGGGCGCGGGGGGCTCTCCGGGGAGCCAGCCTGCCTCGTCTCTCGCTTTGGGAGAGGGCTCAGTGAGAGATGGGGGGGAGCTGTTCCTCCTCCAAGGAGCCCTGCTTGCCACCCTCCCCCCTGGCAGGGGGGGGGACACACGGTCCGCCACCCCTCTTGGTTCACCCTGCTGCGCGGGGAGGGTCA
Source organism: Shinisaurus crocodilurus (assembly GCA_021292165.1). Lineage (NCBI taxonomy): Eukaryota > Metazoa > Chordata > Lepidosauria > Squamata > Shinisauridae > Shinisaurus > Shinisaurus crocodilurus. The sequence goes on along the minus strand of CM037884.1, from coordinate 32,562,981 downwards.
CCTCTGCTCACTTTGCTCCTCCTTTAGACGTTTGTCCAGAATTTCAACGAGACACCTCTTCGACTCTTTGACCAGTTCATTACCATACAGGTAAGCAAGCCACGCCACACCTGCTCCTTCAGCCTTCCTTGACATCGGGATCCGGTTGCGTGGCCGTGCGATTGTCTCTTTCCCCACATAACAAGGCAGCAGCCAGCAGTGGGCTGCATTTGTAATGCTGGGCTGTAGGAACTGAGAGCCTGGCAGGATGGGGAAGCGGCAGGCACAAGTCCCTGGGACGACGAGCAATGGGGGCAGATCTCTCCGTTTTCGCTTTCTCCTGCATTCGGGATGTTTTAAAATCTCAACTTCTTTTTTTATCCTGAATATGAGCTTTGCGAATGTTTTCTCAAAAGAGAGCTAAAACCATATTCTCACCCAGACAAATTCAATAGGTGCAGCTACTCCAGCATGGAGAAGGCCATGAAGTACCTGCCTGATATACAGCTGTTAAACGTGAGGGGCCTGTCAGAAAAACAAACAGTGGTAACCCTAACTGAGTACTAACTTGCTCAGTACACAGGGATTCATACCCAGACTTTTAAGAGCAAAGCACTCAAAGCCCTCACCTGGATGGACAAAACTCTCGGTTTCAGTTTCTCCTACATTCAATTTAAAAATAAAATAAAATAAAATAAAACCTCAGGTCCTTTTTGTCCCAAATATGGACAATATCTGTAAATATGAAATGAAATTCTCCTCGGTCCCTACCTGGGACCGAGGCCTAAGGAGAATCCAGCAGGCCAGGCAACAAGACCCTGTTTTTCATTTTGAAGCAATCAAGAACTGCACGTGCAGATGGCACGTGGTTGTTGGGTGTGTTTTTTTCCCTATTTGTTCTGCATTTTGGAAACCTTTATTCATTTTTCTCAGGCATAGAGAGAGAGAAAAGAAATCAACCAACCAAATAGAATCAGAGTACAAAAGTTCAGAAAAGTTCAGAGAGAGAGAGAGAGAGAGAGAGAGAGAGAGAGCATGGCTGCAGATTGCATCCTGTTAGATAGACATAGCAATTTTATGGGAGGGGAATTTCTGTATGACAATTGTTTTTTTTTATAGGTGCTGAACTCTAGAGCAATACGAGCGGATTCCGTCATTGGTGTCTTCAAGGTGAGCAGTTGCTACTTTGGCTGATGCCTGGGGAGAGCAAGAATTAGAAAAATGGGTAGGCATCTCCCAGCCAATGATGCTTTGGGTACTGCTGTCTACCCCGGTGGGCTGAACCCACCAGTGCCCCCTGGACCACTCTGTGCTGCTCCTTGAGATGAGGAACAGAACATTTCTGAAGTTTCAATCTGTTAACCAAGCTATGTATGACATTCAGTTATTTCTTTCCCCCAGTAGTAATCAACATCTGACTGACAGCATTAGGGTGGCTAGGTGTCCTGCTTTACAAAGGACAGCCCTCTATTCGAAGGGCTGTCCGAGGACAGTTCTCTATTTTGAATGTGTCCTCTGTTTGAAGGGCTGCCCAGTCCAAGTCCAGTTTAATTATAACCCCCAAAAGGGGGAGCAGAGCAGGGGACCATGAAGTTGTTGCCCCATCATCACGTAGTACCTGGGCAGCAAACTGAGCAGGAGGCACACAGCTTACCTGGTCACCGTCTTCCCTACTCTGGTGAGATGGATTGTGTTACTATTTAAATTATAGCAATTCTTTCTAAATTTGCATTGCTCGATATAAATTAGCACATGCAAATTCTATGCTAATCTGTTTCCCCTTTGGTCTCCTCTTTTTGGGCAAAGCATAGGTGGCCACCCTGGACAGCAGCATCCAACAAGTCAACAGGCAGCATTTACTACCACCTGATAATCAAATGGCACGAGAACAATATTTACTAAATACTGGCTCAGTTCATCCAACCACTCAGAAAAACATCCCTTGAATAGGCGGGAACGCAGAAGTTGAATTCTGATTTTTGGTTTCAGTCTTTGAAATTAAACATCCAAATGTCACAATTTGAAAATGCATCCTACTGCTGAATTTTCCTGAACTTTTAATGTGGTTACGGTTCTTCCTCCTTACCTTGACAATCAATTTGCGACTCCCCGTGTTGCTCTCTTTGCAGGTAGAGATCGGGCTTGTATATGAATCTCCACGTAAGTTCACCCGGAGCTGCCTGCAGGTTTTTGTGTGTCCTCAGACACAGGTCCTCAGACTATTGTTAGGTCTCTTAATATGAACTGCTGAATGAATTGGTTCATGTTGATGTTATTAGTATTAGATATTGTTAATTGATCTATTGATATGTTTTGTGCTCATTTACATGTTTGATATGATTTTAAATCAACCTCTCCCAACCTAATACCCTACAGATGTGTTGGACCACATTTCCCATTCCCTATCCAACATACTTTTCTTTCTGTCTGGATTAGTCATATGGACAGTCCCAGCTAATCAGGGAGCATGTAGATGCCAGGTCACTATGCTCTGCAGCCAATCAGACCTGGCTACATGGAGATGTCAGTGAGGGTAATGGAAGGCAATTTAGTGTGAGAGCAACTGTGGGCAATTAACATTTTCAGCAGGAATGCCAAAAATATTTGGAAAGGGGAGAGATTTTCAACTGCCAAAAATGATTTGGCAGTTCAGTGATTCAGTTCAACCCTAGGATTTAACAGCTTATGAATTTCATATTTGATGCCACTTCTCCTTATGAATACTACGGAGTTACGTGGGAGGGGCTACACTGCCTTATACTGAACTTTGACCACAAGGAAACACCAATGTTCTGCCAAAGGCAGCGGTTCTTTTTAGGATCCAGAGACAATGAGCACACTTGTGGGTGAAGGTTAAAGAAACCTTATTAGCAAACTACAGGAGAGGAAAGGGATTACAGAAGCAAGACAGATGCAGGGTACAATGTTTACATCTTTTCTGTTGTCGAGAACCCCTCAAAGAAATGACAACAGATGGACCCCTTGGCTGGCACACGGCACCTTCTGCAGCTAGGTCTGTGTTGAGGTTCTGCCCCTAGGAAGATTCCCAAATCTTATATAGGTTTTCTGTGTTTACAATATAATCACACCTGCTGCCATTAAACCAGACAAGTGTAATATGTTTTACACAGAACTAATTGGGAAAGAATCTCAATACATGATGGCATATACATCTTAGACACTTCCATACCAGGTTCCCAGGCCATTTGGTGGTAAACCAATACTCCTAAGTTGGCCAAGAGGCCTCCTAGAGCCACTCAGTTCCCACGTCATCCAAGCCCATCCAGATGACAAACACCAGCTATCTAACCCATTGAAGCAGGGGGGGCTGCTGGTGACCCCTATTTCAGTGGGGCTCCTTTTCCATTGCAGGTTTTTTCAGGTTTTATTTGGAGCTTCATAGGAGCTATCCATGGTGCTCCCTGATGGTGAATCTATTTTGGGATTGAGTTCAGTACCATGGAGTTCAGCTCCTATAAAGCTCCAAATGGGAGCTGGAAAACCTGCAATGGATAGGGAGCCCCACTGAAATAGGAGTCACCACCAACCTCCCCTGCATTGAAGTCTGGCCAACAGATAACCAAGTGCTCTTCCAATTATTAGCTGGCATCTTTTTTTATTTATTTATTTTTTATTTTTTATATTTATACCCCGCCTTTTTTCCTACAAGGAACCCAAGGCGGCTTACATAATCCTCCTCCTCCTCTCCATTTTATCCTCACAACAACCCTGTGAGGTAGGTTAGGCTGAGAGTCAGTGACTGGCCCAAAGTCACCCAGTGAGTTTCATGGCCGAGCGGGGACTAGAACCCGGATCTCCCAAGTCCCAGTCCAACACCCTAACCACTACGCCACACTGGCTCTTTACCAGGTTTAAGTCTTTCCGAAAACAAATTTTAATTGGCAATCTTCCCACAGCAAACTCTAAACATTATGAGCTCACTGGTACTAAATAGTGAGAAACAGCAAATTCAGACCTGCTGGGGACACAGAAAACAATAAGCTATAGAGTGGAGACTCAAACACAAGGGCAACAGTGGTCTTGCACCACTGTATCCTCGCCATCACAATGGTCTTCCAGCTGTTTCCACTACAACCAGCTAGATAGCCACTCTGAATGGCATGAATACTGGCAGTTGTTATTTCCTTTCCCTAGGGCATGCTCTAATTGCCAAGTGGCTGAGCCTCTATGACCCAGTTAATCTCAACGCTGGACTAAGGGGCTACGTGAAAGTCAACCTTTGTGTCTTAGGAGCCGGGGATCACCCACCGGTAAAAAATCTCAACGTTGTAACACTTTCAGCACCTCGGCAGGGGCAGAAAATGGGCATTCCAGACTATGTAATGTATTTGACAGTGGTTAAAATGATGGCGGGCTTTATTGTAAGTCTGGAATAATAAGGCAGTATGCCTGTGTGTGTACTCCAGACAGTTGCTGGGGAACATGGGCGGGAGGGTGCTGTTGCACTCATATCCTCCTTGTGGGCTTCCCATGGGCAGCTGATTGGCCACTGTGTGAACAGAATGCTGGACTAGATGGACCCTTGGTCTGATCCAGCAGGGCTCTTCTGATGTTCTTCTGTTCTTAAGACATGTTTTCCTGGTGGAAAATTTGTACAGACAGAGATTTTAAATTTAAGCCGTACTACAGTACTTGTATTGCAAGACATCGCTTGTATATCAAGTCAAATTTTTTTAAAATAAATATTTAAAAATTTGCTTGTCTTGCAAAACGCTCTCAAACCAAGTTACTTGCAATCCAAGGTATTGCTGTATTTACATTTTTATCATTTTATTCTTTGGTTGTACGCTGCCCCTGGGAACGTGACTGAAAGGCAGTATAAAAACGACGTATAATGAATAAATGAGTTAGGTTGTTGTGCGGGCAAAAGGAGGGAAGAACTCTGCATGCTGCCCTGAACCTCCAGGAATAGACTACCCTGCAGCATAATCTCCTCCCATGTGGCCCAGGACGTCTAGGATTTCCCTGGTGGCACAGGAAGAAGCTGAATGGCAGCAGCATAAGGAACATCGGAAGCTGCCTTGTACTGAGTCAGGCCTTTGGTCCATCCAGGGATGTTGAAGAGTCCTTGGTCTCGAGTCATGAGTCAAGTCACAAGTCTTTGGACCCGAGTCTCGAGTCCGAGTCCGAGTCCTTGGTCCAAAATGGTGACTCACGAGTCACGAGTCCTGAGTCACTCCCAAAACTGACTCCACGAGTCCCTATTAAAATCAATGGGGTTTCCCCCCAACAAAATAAGGCTACTTCAGATGTGTGGCTTCAATAAATTCTAGGCACAAGTGTGCCTTTTTATTTCAAAACTCTGCCACTGATTTTGGCAAGAACAGACCAGGCAGACAAACCCAAAATAACCAGGCAGGCAGAGGAGGCAGGGAACCCCAAAGCAGGCAGGCAGAGGCAGCCAAACCCAAAATGTCTGACCCTAACCCAAACCCCCCACAACAACACATCAATCAAAATAAATCTCAACACATTGTTGGGGCTGCGCTCCTGGTAGCTGTCCATAGTGGCCGAGCAGCGGCGCGCCTCGCTTCCATGCGCTCTTCACCGGTGATCGCGCTCCTTCTGGCACAGCCAGAAGACTCGTCAACAGCCCAGGGATGTTGACGAGTCCTTGGTCTCGAGTCCCGAGTCGAGTCTCGAGTCCCATTAAAAATATTGGGACTCGAGTCCGAGTCGTGTCCGAGGGGGGACTCAGTCCGACTCACGAGTCGAGTCCTCGAGTCCGAGTCCCCATCCCTGGGTCCATCTAGCCCAATATTGTCAACACAGGCCGGCAGCAGCAGCTCTGCAGGGTTCCAGGCACGAGTTTTTCCAGCCCTACCTGGAGATGCTCCTGGGGGTTGGATTTAGGGTGTTCTGCGTGCAAAGCATTTGCTCTACCTCTGAGCAAGAGTTCCCTCCCCCCGAGACCCGACCGATGTGGTTGAGCCCACGGTGCCAGTGGAACGTAAGAAGCAGCCCTTCGAGATCGCTAGCTCTCCCTCCCAGAAGTTCTGTCTCCTGGGCGGCATATATCGATATTGTAAATTAGGAGCTGGGTTCCGTTTTGGAGAAGCTCTCGGGGGGCCCACATTCCAGTTGTGAGCAGGGCCAAAGGCAAAAGGGGTAGGAGCAAAATACCAAAAACACCAACCTATTTTAACTTAAAGCCCGTACTGCCAGTAATTAAGACTTAGGAGAGGCAGTTCACCCTTTTAGAATGGGAAAAACCAGTGCAAAAGCTGGAAAAAAACCCCCAATGATCGGGGAAAGGGGGTGGGGCATGGGGAAGGGGGCGTGGCCACCAGAGGGAACTTAGGGAGGGAACTTGGACAGATTAGGGCCCCAGGTGGGCCGGATTTGTCCGGCGGGCCTGAGGTTCAACACCCCTGTTGTAATCTAAATAAGTAATTACCTAAAGCGGTTTGGGTCTCTAGTGTAAATACGCTCCTGTGGCATTCCCTGCAAAACTGTAGCCTGGTTCTCTGGCATAACACTTGTTTCACTTACGTTTGGTGCTTTTTCCCCCCCCTTTAATGATTGGCACAGGAATGCACACAGTTTCATGTATTGTCAGAATGGGAAAATCCACATGCATCCTGCAGGGATGACCTGTGGGATGTGGAGCTGCTGGCATTATGCTGACAGATGTCTTTGCTTTTGCGCCCTTCTGTCCTCTCCACAGGATACAGACCAGTTATCGGAGATTGACGATTTGGAGAGCGCCGTTCTGCAGTCAGCAGCGATGCCAGGGGCACGCAGGGCCACCCTCCAGCTCTTCGTATACAGAGCTGAGGATATGCCTCAAAGTAAGTACCCCAGTTCAGTAAATGGTCTTTTCATTGTACTTGTGGGCTTCGTGGCAGACAAAGAGAGGGGCCCCAATTAAGGAGGGGCAGCGGTCCCTTCCTGTGTCCCAGACCACATGCGATTTATGTGGAACCAGACAAACAATAGTTTTCCCAAGAGCTGAAAGTGCGATGAATATGAAAGAGGTTTAGGTTTCTGGGGTATACAAATTTATTTCTTATGTTTCACAGGTACCTCTGGCCAAACAGGGTTTTATTTTTATTTTTCGTGGGGTGGGTGTGACAGAATAGCTTCATAGTGCCTTTTGATTGGTAGCACTAGGAGCTCTTCACCTACAACGGGCCCAGGTTACCTTATGTGGCCAGCACCTTGTAGTCCCTCAGTAAAACGGGACTACGGTATTAAAAACCACCTGAGCAGACTGTGTTTGCTTTCCTTGGCAGTGCAGGACGGCATTGTGAATTATTTCAAGACCATGTCCAAGGATCCCACAGGCACGTCTGTCGACCCTTCTCTGGAAGCTACTTTTGCAGGGAAAGTGGTGGGTAACGCGCACCCCTGATTATTTTGTTTTTTTCCTTAAAGGAAGAGAGTAGAATTTGAAAAACAAACATCCGCTATTAATTAAAGGTACTGTAAGTACAAACTTATTCAATAAACAAACAACAGCAAAAACCCTTTAGGCTTAACATACTGTGTTAACAGCTTTCCATGTTCACTCAAGTTCCAAATCCGTCCGTCAACCTTTGTGCAAGCCGTCACATGACCGGCTTGCACAGCAGAAGAAATAACCACTGTGGCTTACTTCCCTCACTGGGATCATGCAAACTGCTGTCCACTGATGGCCTGAGAGAAAGCAAAAACCACCTCTCTTCCAATTCCCCAAAGCTTTCTTGATTGGTCACCTGGATTTTATCCTCATTTATTATAGGTGAGGCTAGTGGCTGTATGCTAGCATTCCGCATTTGATATTTAGTCTCTTGATTAGAAGTCAAGCATTGAGCAGGGGGTTGGACTCGATGGCCTTGTAGGCCCCTTCCAACTCTACTTTTCTATGATTCTATGATCCAGTTTGAGCATTATTTAGCACTGCTGTACCCTGAAAGCTAGGCTCCGTGAGGCATTTATTGTGCACTCGTGATCCCTTACTCAAGGAAGTTTATGGGTCCTTTTCACAATGTCGTCATCCTCCAGGGCCTCTCCCATGTTTTCCAACCATTTTCGCAGGGTTTTTTTAGAGCGAGGAGAGTGCAGTATTAAATTTCAAACAGGAACAAAGCCGTGTGTAAAGTTGCAATTCCGCTATACTGCAGCTATACTACAGCGCCACCTTGTGCTTGGTTAATAAAATATATAGAAAGGCAGAGAAATACAAACCCCAAGGGGGAAAAATACCCCGTGTAAAGGACACACTTTTCTTCCCGCAATGAAAATGGAAGAAGAAGCCTCAATAAAGCCACAGGATAAATGCCTCATGTAGCGAAGCCTTGTATAGAATGGCCCCTCTTTATTGATCTGTTTCCTTTGTCAACATGCTCAGCTCAAGACAAAAGTTGTGTTCGGAGATGCCAATCCCGTGTGGAACCAGCTGATGTCCTTTCCCATGGAGGTAAGCTGCATCATTCAGAAACTGGAGGAAAGCAGTGGGGGGAGAAAGTACAGGGTTGCACTTGGGGCATGATCCAAACATCTTCCTCACCACTGATGACCCCATGCTTGGGGGGGGCGCAGTTATTTAACCCATTCTCGACTGTATCCCAGGTTGCAATCTGTTTACAGTATTTTTCCATGTATAAGACTATACTTTTTCCTAAAATTGTTAGACTAAAAATTGAGGGTCGTCTTATACACGGAAGTAAGCCAAGGAGAGAACCGTGCGGTTGCGAAACTGCCCAGTGGGGGGGCGTCTTATACATGGGGGCGTCTTATAGACGGAAAAATACGGTACTCTGTGCTATAGGAACTGATTGGCAGCCACTGAGAATCAAGTCTGCTACCATTTAGAAATGAGAAAACTTCACCTTGGATCAATTTGTAATTGGGCTTGGCGAACCAAATTATTTCCTACCCTAATCAGAAAATAGCTCAGCTTCTTTCTTTTTTCCTGAGCCCAGTTCTGAAATTCAGAATCCTGTTAATCCCAGAATATAACCCCATAATATAAAGTAAGGGGAGACATGATAGAGATGTACAAAATTATGCACGGTGTGGAGAAAGTGGACCGGGAGACGTTTTTCTCCCTCTCTCATAACACTAGGCTCTAGGATCATCCCATGAGGCTGATCCGTGGGAGATTCAGGACAGATAAAAGGAAGTACTTCCTCACATAATGCCTAGTTTAACTGAGGAATTCACTTCCACAAGATGTAGTGAGGGCCGCCAATTTGGACAGCTTTGACTGAGCAAATTCATGGAGGAGAAGGCTATCAATGGCTACTAGTGCTGATTGGCCGTGTGCTACCTCCAGTATCAGAGGCAGTATGCCTGTGTCCACCATTGCTGGGGAACATGGGCTAGATAGATAGATAGATAGATAGATAGATAGATAAGGAGCCTACAAGGCTATCGAGTCCAACCCCCTGCTGAGCTCAGTGCAGGAAACTAGAGGAGGGGTCTCCCATCCAAGTAATAACCAGGCCTGACCCTGCTTAGCTTTCCACACTCAGACAAGCTGAGCCAGTGTGAGCCACAGGCCTGTGCCATTGCACTCCTATCCTGCTTGTGGGATCCCATGATGATTGGGCAGCTGTTTGGCCACTGTGTGAACAGAATGCTGGACTAGATGGACCTTGGTCTGTTGCAGCATCGCTCTTCCTAGGTTCTTATGAGTGGATAACGACGAAGTTTTTGCAAGCAGGACATGGTTATTTCTCTTTGCACTAAGAGGGCACAGCACATAGTTAAAACTATGGAATTCACTTCCACAAGATGTAGTGATAGCCACCAATTTGGAGGGCTTTAAAAAGGGATTGGACAGATTCATGGAGAATATGGCTATCAATGGCTACTATGGTTGATGGCTATACGCTACCTCCAGTATCAGAGGCAGTATGTACACCAGTTGCTGGGGAACGTGGGTGGGAGGGTGCTGTGGCACTCACGTCCTGCTTATGGGTTTCCTCTTGGGGCAGTTGGTTGGCCTCTGCGTGAACAGAATGCTGGACTAGATGGAGCCTTGGTCCGATCCAGCCCCGCTCTTCTTCTGTTCTTGATCAGAAGTGCAAGAGGGTCCAAAGGCTTCTTCCCACCCCCACCCCCATGAGTCCCACAAATCCCCCATCAATGAGCCCCTGAGTTCTGCTCACGATGCAGGATTGCCTGGGATGCGGGAGTGTTTTCCTAACTGGCATGTCTTTCCACCGCAGTTGCCTTCCATGTATGATCTCATCAAACTTACCATTATTGATGGGTAAGTGCTGACGCTTTGGTTCATATCTCAAATACAACACAAGGTCTTATTTATTTATTTATTTCATTTCATTTCATTTTTATACAGCCCAATAGCCGGAGCTCTCTGGGCGGTTTACAACAATTAACAAGACAGTCCCTGCCCCCGCAGGCTTACAATCTTTTCAGGTCTTGGCCCCCTGAAAAGGTGAATACCGAACACTGACGTGACAACGTGACACCTTTCCCTAAGGAGGAGGAGGAGCAGGGCCCTCGACGAAGGTGCCCTGCAGCAGTGAGTGAGCACCTGGACAGCAGACTGGAACAGGTCACCTGCTCACCATCTTCTCCACGATAGGGCGATGTATCGTATTTCCATTTGAATTATAGTAATGATTTCTAAATCATAAATGATTTCTGCGTGTACACATCTAAATTAGCATCTGCAAATTTCATGCAAACAGGTGTTGCCCTTTCGTGTGTCTCTTTCGGTGAGATTTCCCTCTTTTGGGGCGATGTGTGTAAGTGACCACCCTGGCGGCAGCGGTAACTCTGTGGACAACTTGGCTGCCGTAGCATTCCTCACCATGCCTCAGAGTTAGCATCATTCCAGGGCACTGTTTGCGTGCGCACGTGCGTGCGTGCGCACGCGCGCGCGCATGTGTGCGCACGTGCGTGCTTGCATGTGTGTGTGCGGTGTGAGAGCTGGACTGACCCGGGTTCAAAAGCTTCCCTAGCCAGTGACCCTCAGTCCCAGTCACGCAGGCGGAAGGAGGAGATAACAGCAGTTAATAAAGATTAAAGAGTTTATTTGTAAGACCCAATTACATGGGATTAAGGCAAGCAATGCATCTCCTACTCACTACATCATTGCAGATACAAATCCAATACCCCAGTGGTAAGGCTAGATGAAGTGAAGTCCAGAACAAGTCGAGACGAGAGAAGAAGGAGAAGTGAAAGCTATCAACAAGTGTGTTAGCTTTATACCACCTATAAATAGGATATTACTCACCCCAGTTGTATAACCTATTCATCAGCATGTTTACCCCAAATCTGTCCAAGGTTGCTGAGTCATACCACCTTGAGACTATGTCTCGTGACTAGAGACCTTGTGTACTTGAACTCAAGAGACACCCACCATGTCAGGTGATAATCTCGATGTCAGGTGGTAATCTCGTTCTGCCTATGCAAAACCCAACATGCGGGTGGTGGGGAGTGGCAACCACTATTCAAAAGTGAAGAATATGTCCTTTTTCAGGAAAGGGGTAAAAAAAAAAAAAAAACACCACACATTCATACATTTTCTCAGAAAGATATCTACTGAAGATTCAGAACCAACAGAAGGAAGGACTTCTTCACATAGCCCATAGTTAAAACTGTGGAACTCACTGCCACAAGACATAGCAGTGGCTTGGACGGCTTTAAAATCCAATCAACTTGGATGGCTTTAAAGGGGAATCAAGCAAATCCATGGAGGATAAGGCTATCAATGGCTCCTAGTCATGGTGGCTACATACATACTATCTCCAAGATCAGTGGTAGCTTGCCCTGGCATACTAGCTGCTAAGGACCGATGAGGATGCCACTGTGCTCGTGTCCTGTTCACGGGCTTCCCATGGACATCTTCCTGGCCATTGTGGGAACAGAATGCAGGACTAGATAAGGCCTTTGGTCTAATCCAGCAGAACTCTTTCTATGTTCCTAAAGCAGATCCCACAAGCCTGAAGTCTGCTCACGCCTAATGTAGATCAACCATGGCCAGATCTATATTTGGTGGCCATTCTGTTTTCCAGACGGAACTAGTTTTCCAGACAGGGAGCTTCAGCTATTGGGTGGTATAGAAATGTAATAAATAAATAGTTTGGGAGGGTTTTCTCCCTCACAGGTGAGATGAATAGGCCCATAGCTGGATGTTTTTGAGTAATGGGGCCTGAAAACTACAGGGTTGGTGTTAGGGTCCTCATTTCAGTATAAAGCAGCCTAAATATGTCTTCTGATATCTTTACATTGCATTATTAATTTGCTAAAATGTATTCTTGCTGAGCATTGACATTTTCTATTCCATACGATTATCCGGCCTTTATTTTATTTTTATCCCCTGCTTCCATTTTCCTGTTTGGGAACTAGAAGATTTTTTTTAAAAAAACATTTCTCAGTTCTGAGGGACTTTATTCTAAACACACACACACACACTGTCCCCAGATTAAAAAAAAAATACTTTCCAGGGGGATTTTTAAAAAAAAAATAAAAAAAAATAGAAGCCCTTGGCACTCTCCACTGTTTGTTCAGACCCCCATAGCTACGCCATGCACCATTTTTATTGTTTGTTTGTTTGTTTGTTTGTTTTCTAGGCAGCAGCATGGTGACGGCAGTATTTTGGGGACCACTTTTATCAGCCTCTCCCAGATCTCTTCCACGGGGGCTGAAATTGAAAGTAAGGACGCTCGGATTCCTCCCCACCACCCCACCCCTGCAGAGGGGCACATCAAGGTCCAGCCGAAGAGTCTGTGCTGCCTGAGGCGGAAAATCCAAATCATGGCAAAGCCCTTCCGCTAACTGACACAGGGCACAATCCACCGGAAAGTCCCCCTGCGGAAGCAGGGGTGGCGCCAAGTTGTAGACCAGTGTTCTCCAACCTTGGTTCCCCAGATGTTTTTGGCCTACAACTCCCAGCGTGCCCCAGCCAGCATAGCTGGCTGGGGCATGCTGGGAGTTGTAGGCCAAAAACATAGCGTAGCTGGCTGGGGCATGCTGGGAGTTGTAGGCCAAAAACATCTGGGGAACCAAGGTTGGAGAACACTGTTGTAGAGAGCCCTGGACAAAGTGCCCTCCTCCATGGGCCTCCGCATGCCCCTCAGGAGCAACAAGTTTACCTGACAACAGGGGGTGTAGCCTACTGACGGAACTGCCACAAACATTAGGGCATTGGGGCTGAACCTGCTGGCACAGCCGCCATTTTAATTCCCCCCCCCCCAATGCAAGGCCCATGATTTATGTAGGCAATGCACTGAGGGGAAATTATCATGGCAGGAACTGTATGAGTTGTCCAGAGAAACCCATTTCTTGGCTGAGAGCCTTTGCTGCTAACACACAGGGCTCTCCAACCTTGGGCCCCCAGATGTTTACTGGCCTACAGCTCCCAGCATGGGAGCCAGCATGGCTCATGGCAAGGGATTCTGGGAGCTGTGGTCGTCCAGCGACATCTGGGGACCCAGGGTTGGAGAGCCCTGTGCTAACAGGAAGCGTCATTTCGTGAGGAGGGGCGGGGCTGGCACGCACTCCTTACAACCACCTGGGTGCCTTAGCATGGTTTTCTGCTAGTCTCCAGGCTTTCATGGTTGGAGCTCGGCTGCCAAAAATGAGGATTAGGATTTCATCTGATTTGGTATTGGAAGCCAGGTAATTTTTTAAAAATTATTTACATTTATTTATCGCCCATCTGGCCGGCAAACCAGCCACCCTGGGCGATGTACACAAAATAAAAACAGGATAAAATACATTTAAAACAGTATAAATCTTTAAAATCTTAGCCCACCCCATATTCCCGCCTGAACAGCCAAGTTTTTAGTGAGCGGCGGAAGCTCATAATCCTGAATTAAAAGAGTTTAAGGAGGATAGGTTTTTTTTTCCTTACAGAATCTCAAAAGATCACAGCGTGAACTTTGCAGGGTTCTGCCTGGCCCAATTACAGTTTAGACTGGACCTGCTGATTCTGAATGGTATGGCTATGGGAGGAGATGATAAAAGCTGAATGGCTGCCAAAAATTCAGATTAAGATTTCAGCTGGACAGCAGTAAGGGTCTTTTGAATCCCCCCTCCCCTCCTGGAAGCCAAGGAAGTTATCCAGCCGACAGTGACTGGCTATGGAGGCTCACCTCACACTGGTCAAGGGCCTGGGTGGGTATAAAGCTAAGAGGTTTCTGGCAGAAGACAAATGTTCTTCATTCAGCCTTCACGGGGAAGGCATTATGCTCTTCAGTGTTCATCTGTGAGCCTGGAATCCTGACTGAGGCCCTGTCCTAATGGAAGTGGTGAGAGTGTTGGACTGGGACTCAGGAGATCCGGGTTCTAGTCCCCGCTCAGCCACGAAACTCACTGGGTGACTTTGGGCCAGTCACTGACTCTCAGCCTAACCTACCTCACAGGGTTGTTGTGAGGATAAAATGTAGAGGAGGAGGAGGAGGACGAGGATTATTTAAGCCGCCTTGGGTTCCTTGCAGGAAAAAAAGCAGGGTATAAATATAATAAATAAAATAAATAAATAAAAAAAATAAAGAACCTTACCTGTGGGTCACGTATAGGAGAGGCTAAATAGGGTTTTATTATTTTAGCCTGCAGCATGGTTTCAAAGGGTTTCTCTATTGGTCAAAAAGTTGTAGCCTGGTGTTAAGGCTTCTCCAAAAGAGGTGCCTCTGGTTTTCGATCTTTGATCTTTGCACACCTTTTTTTTACCCTTTTGTTCCCCCTTCCTTATTGTAAATAAAGTTCACTGTTTCAAGCTTGTGTGTGCTCCGTTTTCAGATCAGTACTAAATTCAGCACCTTCTGCTTTGGTCTTGCTACTGCTTTGGGTTTTCGGCTGCAGGGCTAGAAGCAGAGGTTGATCAGGTGCTGCTGATCCCTGATTTCTGGGGACCCAGGATATCCAGAAAGGTCCGAGTATCCCCTGGCTCAGCCTGGGTGGATGGAAAAGGGGTGCTGGCGGTGTGTCGGGTGGTTTGTTTGCCCGCTGGCCACAGAGTAGGGAGCTGAGAGTTTGGGGGCAGCCCCCCTAACCCCCCCGTCCCATCTTGCCATCCTCCACACAAGTAAAAAGTCAGGTTCCCAGGTCTGAAGAGCACCTGGAAGAGAATGTTTGGTCTGGAGGCATCGCCTGTGTTGGCCCGGTTGCCCAGTCTGACTAGGAAGCCTCACAGATCTTAAGAGCTATGTAGAAGGCAGCAGTAGGGTGTTGGTTGGCTCTCTGTGATGGCTTGATATCCAGGTTCAAGCCCTCCCATGTCTCCCTGTAAGGCCCTGTTCACTTCAGCGGGGCTGGACACAGGAGAACTTCCTGGTGGATTGTGCCCCTCTGACAGGGTTTTGGAGGGCCCTTGGGCAAGACACCCTCAGTGGGCCCTCTCCTTTCTCAGTGCGCCTGCCTTCTCACCGCCGTGGTCACCAGCTGCTCTTGCTCCTCATCCTCTTCCTCATCAACGCTGCTGCTTGCTTTGCTGGACAGGCAGAGAGCCGGCGAGAAAGGAGACCATAATAGCGTCTCCTGCTCCTTCTTGCCACCACCGTTGTCTGGGCCAGAGCGAGAGGCAGCCGGGGACACGCAGACGGAAACGGTGAAGAGGAGGAGCAACTCCAGGGGGGCTCTTGTCAGGGGGGGGGCTGCTGGGGTGTGGCCCCTCGGCAGGTGCCCAACTAGATCTACCCGGCCCTGCGTAGCCTTTCATAGCACCCCAAACTGGCCACCTTGCCTTGGCTGAGGATGATGGGGCTGGTGCACAAGCTCTTCTTCCCTCTGCTCAGGCTCTTTTTTTGGTTTCAGAGGACTTCTCAGGCTTCCTGCCGTGTTTCGGGCCGAGCTTCCTGACCCTCTACGGGAGCCCAAAGGAGTTTATGAGCCAAGTGGACCCTTTTGACAAACTCAACACTGGGACTGTAAGTCTGTCTATTCAGCTGACTCCAGGATTTTGCTTTGTTTGGGGGGGGGGTGTTGTTGTTGTTAGACAAATTGAAGCAGACAGATCCCTGAAAAATGGGCATAACTACCTTTAGAGCGCCATAAGCCAGCCATGTGTTGTTCGTTGGTAACAGCAGATGGACGAGTGCTTAACGTACTAGTAGGGTCCTGCAGATGAGTCGCTGTTCTTGCATTAAAATCATCTGCAAACGTTGGGAGAGTCCCGCTTTTAAGGCATTGTGGCAAGAGGATCATTGTTTGGAGAGACCTTGGCAGTGCAAACCTAAACTGGTTTTTGAGGACTGTGGGAACGCCCTCCCCAGAGAAGCTCAGCTGGCATCGATATTGTGGTCTTTTCGTTGCCAGGTGAAGACCTTTTTATTTTCCCAGCCTTTTTGACCTTTGAGGACTCCAATCCAATCGAGATGCCCATCAGCCTGCAAACCTGGAGGAGGATGGGCACCCTATGCTGAGCGAGTGGAGTGGCGGTGGCGATCTTCACCTTCCCGCTGGGGTGCCTTAGTGGGAGAGGGAAGGGGGCTTCAGAGTACATGGAATACGTCGTACCCCGGCCTCTGCAGTCTCCGCCCCTCCCCGTTCCCCCTCGTATGCCCCCTTTTCCCCATCTCCAAGGTCAAGTTCCCAACTTCGGAGAGGCAGCCTGCGCTGTTCTTTCCGCGGCGGCTGCAAGGGACAGACGGGGATCAGAGCGCGGATTCCCCAGCTCTGAGGTCAGAGCTCTGGTCTCTGACCTCAGATCTGGGAATATGAAGTATCCTATGGCTCCCTAGATGCTGTCTAGGGGGGCATAGGATTGCTCCCTTGGTTTAAAAAAAAAACATGTTAGGGTGTGTTTAAAAATCCGTGCACCGTTGCTGGCATTTTCTTTCTTTGTTTTTACTCTAGTTTTATTCTGTTTTAAATTGTCGGTGGTTTTTTTTACAGTATATTATGCTGTGTTTCATTGCGCTATTGTATTTCATGGTTTTAAGTTTTGTTTTGTGAACTTCCCAGAGAACTTCAGCTATTGGGCAGTATAGAAATGTAATAAATAGATAATAATTCCAAATTACATAGTGGGAAAATGTTCATCTTTTTCCTTTGATGTCATATATCTATTACACTGTAAGCCATTATGGTAGGCTTATACATCCATTCTACTCCTTGTACATTGCTTAGGAATATTTCAAGTCAAGTGTTAAACAGATGATGATGTGATGGTGTTTCTAAAGGGTGCAATCCTAAACAGACTTGCTAGGAATGAAAGCACCGTCGAACTCAGGCTGCAATCCGATGCACGCTTAACCTGAGAGAGTAAATCCTTTGAAGCCAATGCGTTTTTGCTTCTCTGACTAAATATGCATAAGACGGGGCTCTCGGTGCAATTTACTTCTGTGTGAACAAGCTTAGAGGATCCTGCGCAGCATGTCTAGCCAAAGCCTCCTTCCGTGCTTCAGGGTTTCCTCGTTTGTGATGAGGTCTAGGATCTTGGGTCTTCTTCTTTTAACTCAGTGTTCTCCAACCTTGGGTCCCCAGATGTTTTTGGCCGACAACTCCCAGCATGCCCCATGGGGCATGCTGGGAGTTGCAGGCCAAAAACATCTGGGGACCCAAGGTTGGAGAACACTGTTTTAAGTGAAGGATCATATTCGCAGGAGCACGTTGCGTGCACGCACACACACCCAGGCGAGGCTGGTGGCGACTCCTGTTTCAGTCGCGGCTCTCCTAAACCATTGCATCTTTTTGTTCGAGCTTTATAGAGCTGTCCGTGGTGCTGAAATCCATCCCCAAAACAGGTTCGCCACCATGGAGCACCATGTGGATAGCTCCTGCAGAACTCCAAATGAAAGCTGCAATGGATCAGGAGCCCCGCTGAAATCACAGAAACATAGAATACTGTAGAGTTGGAAGGGGCCTACCAGGCCATCAAGTCCAACCCCCCGCTCAATGCAGGAATCCAGGTCAAAGCATCCCCGACAGATGGCCGTCCAGCCGCACCTTGAATGCCTCCAGAGTGGGAGAGCCCACCAGCTCCCTAGGTAGTTGGTTCCATTGTCTTATTGCTCTGACAGTCAGGAAATGTTTCCTGATGTTTAGGTGGAATCTGGGTTCCTGTGACTTGAGCCCATGATTCCGTGTCCTGCAAACTGGGACGATCGAGAAGAGATCCTGGCCCTCCTCTGTGTGACATCCCTTCAAGTATTGGAAGAGTGCGATCATATCTCCCCTCAGTCTCCTCTTCTGGAGGCTAAACATGCCCAGTTCTTTCAGTCTCTCCTCACAGGGCCTTGTTTCCAGTCCCTTTATCATCCTTGTTGCCCTCCTCTGAACCCTCTCCAGTTTGTCTATGTCCTTCTGAAAGTGTGGTGCCCAGAACTGGACGCAGTACTCAAGATGAGGCCTAACCAGTGCCGAGTAAAGGGGAATTATCACTTCCCGCGATTTGGAAGCTATACTTCTATTAATGCAGCCCAAAATAGCACTTGCCTTTTTTGCAGCCACATCACATTGCTGGCTCATATTCACCAACCTCTACTGTGTGCGCGTGCGTGCGCGCGCGCGCACACACACACACACACACACCAGATTGCACATCACACATGCAGCATTCTGCATTTTGTGATTTCTAGATCCCCTGCTTTTATTGCATCAATACATCTTGGAGAGAACATGCAAGCCTTTGTGTTCCATCATGGGCCTCATCATCAAGACTGAGCATTTGCACACACGGTCACCAACGTGTGCAATTTTAGACCAAGCGAAAGAGAATGGGGAAAAATCTTCCCTGCGCTCTTTCTTTTCTACCCCTCATTATTCTTCTGCCTCCAGGTCCGCTGTTCTGATCTTTCTTCCGTGGCCCCTTTTGCTCCACGTATCTTGTAGGAGGAAGGGATCGCTTACCGTGGAAGAGTTCTTGTGGAGCTGAAGACCATCCTGGAGGCAATCCCCATTCAGAGAACAGATGACATTCCGGCAGAAAGGATTAGAAGGATCGAGGTAACCAGGCAACGAAATACACCCAGTATTGTCCTGCAGCGTGCAAAGGAGTATGGATGGAGGACACTTCATTTAGCAAGCTTGTAAAGAGCTGAGCCTTGCAAGATGAGACTCTTAGGGAGCAGTCAAAGTGGCCGGCAAGCGAAAGAAAAGAGAGCAAGGAAGAAATGACTCAGTAGGGGCAGGAATGTTGAAGAGTCCTTGGTTTCTCGAGTCACGAGTCTTTGGAGCCCTTGGTCCAAAATGGTGACTCACGAGTCACTCCCAAAGCTGACTCCATGAGTCCCTATTAAAATCAATGGGGTTTTGTCCCAGCAAAATAAGGCTATTTCAGATGCGTGGCTTAAATAAATTCTAGGCACATGTGTGCCTTTTTATTTCAAAACTCTGCAACTGATTTTGGCAAGAACAGACCAGGCAGACAAACCCAAAATAACCAGGCAGGCAGAGGAGGCAGGGCACCCCAAAACAGGCAGGCAGAGGCCTTTGTCTTGGACAATTCAAACTGTGGAACTGTGGTTAAGAAGAGACCAGGCAGGCAGAGGAGGCAGGGAACCCCAAACAGGCAGGCAGAGGCAGCCAAACCCAAAATGTCTGAAAGGTTGCATTTTAGGGAAATGATTTTAAAAAACAAACTTGCTGTACTTCCTAAAACCTATCCATGTTGCATTTGAGGAACACGATTTTGGAACACGAGTCCTTGGTCTCGAGTCCCGAGTCGAGTCTCGAGTCCCATTAAAAATATTGGGACTCGAGTGGGACTCGAGTCAGAGGGGGGACTCAGTCCGACTCACGAGTCGAGTCCTGGAGTCCGAGTCCCCATCCCTGAGTAGGGGTCATGCCCACACACACACTCACACTCACACTAATTTTCTCTGGGACACATTCCCCGTTGTCCCGAGAGAGAGAAAAAGAGAGCCCACCACCACCACCCTGCCTCTCATATATGGTGTCAGTTCCTTCCCACCCACTCACATGCGTTGAGCCGTTGCACATTCATTCTATTTCCAGTCTGCAGGAGGAGCGTGCCGGTTGCTTATGTGGGCAAATCAGCAGCACAAGAGAGAGGCCTCTCTGCCTGCGGGGAGGAATCCCCGACATATGCACAAGTACCAAAAAAAAAAAAAAAAAAGGCATTCTTTTAAAAAACCGAAGTATGTTGGGTTTTTTTTAAAGGCTCCTCTCTCCTGCCATCCTGCCCCTCTGCCCTATTCAAATCTACTTTTGACAGACAGGTGGGGGTGGGCAGAACCTCCCTGCAAATGGCACGGGGGGGGGGGGGGAGGGAGAGGAGGAGATGTGGACAGGAGAAGAAGTGGAAGTGCAGGCCAGCTGGATGGGGAATGCTGGGAACTGTAGGACTTTTTTTCTGTCTAAACCTGCATAGGATTGCACCCTAAGTCTAGAGTCTAAAATTGCCTAGCTGAACCACTAATCTCAGTGACTGCCTCCTATATTATTGGCAGAAAAGTGGGATGAATTATTATAATACATAAAGTAGTAAATGCATACAGTTAGACCTTGGATTGCAAGTAACTTGGTTTGAGAGCGTTTTGCAAGACAAGCAGATTTTTAAATGTTTATTTAATTTTTATTTTTTTTTACTTGATATACAAGCGACGTCTTGCAAGACAAGTACTGTAGCACGGCCATGAAACTCACTGGGTGACTTTGGGCCAGTCCCTGACTCTCAGCCTAACCTACCTCACTGGGTTGTTGTGAGGATAAAATGGAGAGGAGGATTATGTAAGCCGCCTTGGGTTCCTTTCAGGAAAAAAGGTGGGGTATAAATTTAATAAATAAATAAATAAGCTGCCTTGAGTTCCTTGCAGGAAAAAAAAGGTGGGATATAAATATAACAAATAGATGAATAATTAAAGTGATGGGGCAGTGGCAAAGAGTTTGGGCATCAGCACATGGGCTTCTGTGGGCATGCCAGGGCATGCCTTTCTGGATGCTGCAGCTTGCTGGCTTTTCTTTCTTTCTTTCTTTCTTTCTCTTTCTTTCTTTCTTTCTTTCTTCCTTCCTTCTTTTAAAAAATGATTTCTAGTCAGGGAGCAGCCAGATGGGCATGTAGATGGTTACGGATGCTCATTTTATTTATTTTTACTTTTAAAAATATATTATCCTTTACAACAAAATAGTTAATTAGTTTGAGTTCACCTCAGACCATGGTGTAGTGGTGAGAGTGTTGGACTGGGGCACGGGAGATCCGGGTTCGAGTCCCCGCTC
This sequence comes from Shinisaurus crocodilurus, assembly GCA_021292165.1. NCBI lineage: Eukaryota > Metazoa > Chordata > Lepidosauria > Squamata > Shinisauridae > Shinisaurus > Shinisaurus crocodilurus. The sequence goes on along the minus strand of CM037884.1, from coordinate 32,541,903 downwards.
GGCCATGAAGTTCACTGGGTGACTTTGGGCCAGGCAATCACTGACTCTCGGCCTAACCTACCTCACAGGGTTGTTGTGAGGATAAAATGGAGAGGAGGAGGAGGAGGATTATGTAAGCCGCCTTGGGTTCCTTGAAGGAAAAAAGGCGGGGTATAAATATAATAAATAAATAAATAAATAAATAAAACCCCTTCTCTCTGATCACTGACTGGAGAAAAGGCAACAGGGAAGCTTGAGGGCGGATTGGGGACCTGCTGTAGGCCGAAAGGCCAAAACTTCCCCTCATTGGACTAGAGTCTACTTCGTTAGATGCGTTATGCCAGGAAGCTTAGGCCTTGATAACTTTACGGTGCTACATTATTACGTGTGTGGGGTGTGTGTCTAAAATATGTGGGAGACATTGGCAAAACCAACACCTCCCTCCCGCAACTCATGCTGGCCCTTTGTTTCCACAGTACTTTTTGCCCCAGAGCCGATACGGACTGTGCGCCGTCTTTTACTCAGCCACCATGTTGTCCGATAACAAGGAACGGATCCAGTTTGAGGTCAGCATCGGGAACTATGGCAACAAATTTGACGGGACTTGCAAACCTGTTGCCTCCACCACTCAGTACAGCCATGCCGTGTACGATGGTAAGGAATGAGGGGCAGAGAGGCAGTTGGGTTGGAAAGACGGGGTTTCGTGGGAGAGGAAGCGCTATTTGCAGGGTCGGTGCAAGGCAGTTTGGTGCCCTAGGCAAGAAAAGATATTTAGCGCCCTCCCTTCCCACTTGAGAGCGCTGTGGCTTTTTTTCCAAGGCGTTTCTGGCGCCCCCTTTAGCCCTGCGCCTTAGGCGGCTGCCTAGTTGGCCTAATGGTAGCACCGGCCCTGGCTATTTGTAGATGGAGGGGGGCGTGGCTCAGCCGTGGAGCACATATTTTGCGTGACAGACGGTCCTGTGTTCGGTCCCCTGCGTCTCCATTTATCTAGCGCAGCGTTCTCCAACCTTGGGTCCCCAGATGTTTGTGGCCTACAACTCCCAGCATGCCCCAGCCAGCTATGCTGGGAGTTGTAGGCCACAAACATCTGGGGACCCAAGGTTGGAGAACACTGATCTACCACATCCCTGGATCTCCGTCTATCTAGCGATCTCATCTTTGTCCCACCGTACCCTCAAAGAGCTTGCCGTCTTTCCCCCCCCACCCGCCGCCCTTTATCCTCACAGCAACACCATGAGATAGGGCAGAGGCTGAGAGTGGCTGACCCAGGTTCACCCAATAAGCTTTTTCGCTGAGCAGGAATTTGAACCCCGGTCTAAGCTCAACAGTCTAACCGCTGCTCCACACTGGTTCTCCAGTAGCAGGGGTGGAAAGACCTCTGCCCGCATCCTTAGGGGCTGGGCTAGAGGGACCGATGGTCTGAAGCCGCTCTATGTGTTCCGCGAGGGACAAGGCCCCATAACGGTTCCCCACGCACGCAAAACCAGGCTATTCTGTCCCAGGTAACTGCTACTACTACCTGCCGTGGTATGACACAAAACCCACGGTGGCCATCACTTCACTGTGGGAGAACGTCGGCCACCGGATCGCCTCTTTGAACATCCTGCAGTTGATTCACCTCAGGCTGGTAAGTCCCGGCCGGAGCTGGCTATGAAAGGGAAGAGGAGCACGTTCAGGGCAAACCACCCAAACGAGATGTGATGGAGCGTTGACGGTGTGTCCGTAGGGATGGATATCCCGTGTTATCTTACATCAGTGCTTCTCAATTATTTTCTGTCATGCCCCCCCTAGGAAGAAGAAAACATTTCGCGCCCCCCGCGCGACTGTAAATAGTATCATTTGTCTATAAAATTGTTATAAGTACACCTCTGCATAACACTGTATCCTTATTAACGTATAAGAGAATAAAAAAAGAAAGAAATGTGGATCAATTTACAACAAAGAATAGCTTTATTAACTGTAGCAGAAAAGATTTAAAGGAGCACAGTGTTTGCCGAGGTCAAACGAGCCCCCCTTTACGGAGCCTCGCGGGGCCCCCCCGGGGGGCCCGCCCCACTATTTGAGAAGCACTGTCTTACATGGGCCTGTTAGATGCCTGCTGTAAGTTCGCAGGTGGGGGGGGCATGATCATGGAAGTAGCCATCCCCAGCATCAGAGCTGGCTCTTTCCTGAGCCCACAACGAGCCACGTGGCTCAGGTGGGAGACTGGGAGGGGGGGAGACAGATCGCGCCCCCCATCTGCCGCCCATGGGGCCACCTGTCACCGCCGCCACCACAGTCCCGCCCCAGCTGCTGCCGCCACTGATGCCTTTTGTAGCACTCTGGGACACACGCTCATTTGGGGCGTGGGGCTGGCATGGCCAGATCACAGGGGCTGCTTCTGACCTAGCAAAGCCCTCTGCAGTGAGACCATGACCCCGAGCACCCCTGGGCTCACTGCTTGCCCCGCTTGCCGGCCGTGCCTCCTCCTTGCAAGAAGTAACTCAGCCAGAAACGACTGTAGACAGCCGTTGGTTTGGCTTATGGGCTGTCCAGCCATAGACACACGTGCTTCCTTCCCTAACAGAAGAAGAATCTGGATACCCTTAAAGCCATCAGCGTTCCCAGTGACCCATTTGTGGACGCCGTTTGGAAGAAGCTTCAGAAAGAACTGGTGGAGGACTGCAGGTGAGCAATGGGGAGCATGTGTGTGTGTGTGAGGAGGCTATTTATACCCAGGCAGAAGTGGATTTGTTCCCTTCCTTTAAGGAGCAGCCTTAAAGGGAGGGGAACAAGTCTGTTTTCCCCAGAGACAGGGATCGTTTTTCACAGCAGCATCAATACCTCAAGACGAGTAGCCCCAAAAGCAAACATCTTCCCCACCTTATTGATGAATTGAAAGCTAAGAACTCAACTCACTGGGTCCAGAGGGTATCTATCCAAGAGTTTTTTTTAAAGAACTCAAATGTGAAATTGCTGACTGATCTTCCAGCGAAAATATGTAACATGTTCCTAAAGATCAGTCTCTGTACCAGCGGACCGGAGACTGGCAAATTTAACATCAATTTTAAAGGAAGGATTCAGCGGAGATCTGGGTAATTACAGACAGATCGGTTAGCTTAACATATGTTCTGGGTAAATTGCTGAAACACATTATTAAAGATAAAATTATCAAACACACAGAAGTTTGAAAAAGAATCCTGCTCATAAGAATCAACATGGATTCCGCAAAGGTATGTCCCGTGTCACTAACTTTTTCGAATTTTTTGAGAGTGTCAATTAATGAACATGTGTGGACGGAGGTCATCTGGTAGACATTGTTTACTTGGACTTGCCAAAGGCTTTTGACAACGTTTCTCATCAAAGACTCCTGAGCAAATTTAGCTGTCATGGAAAAGGAGCAGTCCTTTTATGAACAGGTAACTGGTTAAAGCAGAGAACAGGAATTAAAGGGTCAATTCTCACAATGGCAGGATGTGAACAGTGGTGCCCCACAAGGATCTTTATTGGGACCGGTGCTTTTTAACTTGTTCATAAATGATCTGGAATTAGGAGTGAGCAGTGAGGTGGCCAGATTTGCTGATGACACCAAATTATTTAGAGTGATTAAAACAAAAAGGGACTGTGAATAGCTCCAAAAGGATCTCTCTCCAGACTGTCAGAATGGTCATTAAAATGATAATAGAGTTCCAGGTAAGCAAATTTATAGTGATACACTATATGCTGGGGCAAAAAAATATATCCCAATTTCACATATATACTGATAAGATCCTAGCTGATGGCAACCGACCAAGAAAGAGATCTTGTCTTGGCTTCTTTTGCAAAGCTAATGAAAATGCTGACCCAGTGTACGGCTGCTGTGAGAAAGAAAAAGGCAAATGCCATGTTCCACATAATTACAAAGGGAATTGAAAATAAAACTGCCAATATCATACTGCCCTTATACAAATCTATGGCGCGACCACACTTGGATTACCGTGTACAGTTCTGCCACCCCACCTTGAGTAGGATGTTGTGGAGTTGGAACTTGAGGCCTCCATGCAAATTGGTGTAGGGATCGGGCCCATTGCTCCTGCACAAGTGCTCTGGGAACTGACTCTGAGTCATAGGAGGAGGGGCTAGAAACCACAGCTGAGATGCCAAGGCTGGGGGACTCTGGGATAAGCCAGGCAGTGTTTGGGGGTAAAGCAACTGCAGTCTTTGTGGTGTGGGAAAGCAAACTGAGCAAGTTAATGAGGAGGAGGGTGGATCAGGTATCATAAATCCTAGGGTGTGTCATCAGCTAAAGAGGGCGGACCAGCTGAGAAGTGTCAGGCGTTCCAAGCAATTGGCCCTTAGGCAAGAGCATCCGCCTTAGAGACAGAGTGTGGGTAATTTGAGCTTGGAAGAGAGGAGGGCAATTCAGTTTGGAATCAACTTCTTACTTATAGGCCACACTTCTTGAATGGCTAGTATACTAACTTTGTTTGTTTCTTTTGTTACTGACTTCCGGTAGTCCCCGAGTTAAGAACGTCCGACTTACAGACAACCCATACTTAAGAACGGACTTCTGGGTTCCCCGGTGCTACGTCGTTTACGTAGCGTTCATAGCGCCCTATACTACGCAGTTTACGCAACTTGCATAAATGCCGATTTGTAACGTATACAACGCTATGCTGTTCCGACTTACATACAAATTCAACTTAAAGACATTCTTAAGAACGGAACTCGTTTGTAACCTGGGGACTGCCTGTACTGCAATACACTTCATTTGTACTTTTAAGTCAGTCTGACTGTCCAGCATTAACATAATCAAGCGTTAGTTGAGAAGTCATTGCCTGTGTCTGCCTGGAAGCGGTGAGGGAGAAGGTCGGCCTCTGACAATTGGGTCCAACGAGGGAGGTCATGTGAACAGGTAGTGAGGAGGTGGGCCCACTCGAGGAGGAGGAGGCCCCACTGAAAGCATCTCGTCCCAGGACTCCCAGGACCTGCAGCTGGCACGGAACGTGTGTACTCGAGCGAGGCAGTGTCTGTTCTTCGGTCTCCCCGCTCCCCCAATCTAGTTATGCACTGCACGTTCTCTGCACTCTCGATTCTCAGGAAGCCTCTCCCTGGCATGGAAGTCCAGACAGCCGCCACCATGCTGGATCTCCAGATGAGGAAACTGCGCGCCCTGCTCCTCCAGAAAATCAGCAAGGCTGCCGAGAAGACGAGTTGGAAGACCCCCCTGCAGAAAATGGTTGCCAAAGCCGAGAACTGGCTGAACAGGATTGCCTTAGTCACTAAGGAGGTACCCCCCCAATCCTCACCCCAAAAGAGGAGATATTAGCATATGCTAATTTAGAGGGAGGGGCTGTGACCCAGTGGTGGAGCAGCCTCCTTTGCATGCAGGAGGTCCCAGGCTCGATCCCCGGCAGGACTGAGAAAATTCCTGCCCGAAACCCTGGGGAGCCGCTGCCGATCAGTGCTGACAATACTGGGTGGGCAAGGCAGACCAAGGTTCTGCCTCAGTAGGAGGCCGCTTCCTGTGTTCCTTCCTAGATGTATAGAGAGGCACATTTAAAAATAATTAGAATTCAAATAAAAATAAAACACATCTCACCATCGACTAGGGGACCTGTGTGCCCGCTGCTCAGTTGGCCACTTGTGCATCACACACACACCCAAAAGAAGACGGTGCTTTGCATAAAATTTGCTTATGCTAATTTATACGTATGGACACAAATGTAGAAATAATCACGATCTTATCATAGTGGGGAAGACGGCGAGACGGCGAGCCGTGTGCCTGCTCAGTCTGCTGTCCCAGCGCTAACTGCTGGTGGGCAAATGTCAAGGCCCCTCTTCTCTCTCCCTACGGTTCTTTCTCTGAATTGGACAACCCTTTCAAATAAAAGACACCTTCAAATAGAGGACTGCCCTCTGGCAGCCCTTCAAACGGAGGATTCTCTTCTGCAAAGCAGGACACGTCATGGCCAGCCTACTACATCTGCTCTCCAGAGGTTATCTATGGATGGGCAACTTCAGAGCCCCTGATGCTCTCCCTTCTTATGGTTCTTTGTTTTTAAACCAGGCTTGGACTGGGCAGCCCTTCAAGTAGAGGACTGTCTTCTGTAAAAGAGGGTATGTGGCCACCTTACTGCTTGAACAACGGGCATGTTCGCATGACACGGGAACCGCGGGGGAGCAGAAGTCCCCCGCGGTTCCCGTGCCGTGTGAACGCCGACCGGGGGTGCCCCTGCGGGACGGCTGCGCGCGGGACGCACGCAAAGTGACCATGGGCGGTAGAGGGGTAAGCCCCTACCGCGCGTGCATGGCCACCCTGCCGTGCGAACAGCGGGCGGCCGTCCCGCGGGGGCCGCACAGAGGCGGCAGCCCAGAGCGGCCGGAGCTGCCGCCGCTCCGGCCTGTAGGGGCAAACGGCCCCTCTGGGCATCCTGGGGCCCCGCCCCCTAGCGCCGGGAGGCCCGCACTGCGGTGCGGGGACTGCCAGCTCCACCGGCCCCGCCAGACCCCACAGACGGCCCCTTGGTCCATCCCCTGCTCATAGCCTGGGTCGTGCGAACCGGCCCAACGTCTCCACCCGCTCAAGGGCTGCTTCCTCTGGTGCTCCTCAAATAAACCCACTTATTTCCGAGGCAAGAATGCTCTGCTGCACAGAGACCCTTGAAGGAGAAAGTGGGCTTCACAAGGGGTCAGGGGTCAGGTCCATGGGAGGACTGATCAGGCTGCCAGTCTAAGGGGTCAGAGGCATGCAACGGCGCATAGTAGCCCAGGGCCTACTCCGACTATTTGGCTCAAGGCCAAAAACAGACGGTATGGTAAATGTGTGATTGCATTTTTCTGGTTTTCCCGTTCAAATTAGCAGCAGCTGTCGTGAGGAGGAGGAAAGCAGGGCTGGTGGGACCTTTTGGCAACTTTCCTTCTGCTGGGGCAAATACCTTTCTTCCAATTGGCAGAGGGTGGGTGTTTGATGGGACTCGTGACGCAGGGGGGGAATAAGTTAACCCTGGGCAGTTATTATTTTTAAAGGCCAAAAAACAGACGTGTTTTTAAATGCAATCGTCGCACAATTAAGATACTGGGTCTGATCGAAATTTAGTCAGAGTAAACGCACAGAAATCAATGGGACCTACATTTACTCATGATGACTAATTCAATTTCTATGAGCCAACTCGAAGTATGACTCAAAGTGGATCCAACCCAATGTCTGTTCAATGATAAAAAAAAACACCTGCCAGTTTAAGACCAGAGTCCAGGCTTTCTCGTGTTGGCCCAAGCTCCGCAAAGCCAGGAAGTTGGAAGCGAAGGCTGGCTGACGCCTGAACGGAAGTGGCCCCGTGATCGGTGATGATATTGTGCAACGTCACACGTTGTGCTTGCTTACAGCTTGCCCTCCCTGCACCCACGCTTTCCCTTGGTCTTTCAGGCCCAAGTCCAGATGGGGAGGATGGCGTGCCTGGGACCAGCAAAGATGTCCCATGTTGTCCTGGCCCTGTATTGCCTTATGAAGCATCTGAGCCTTACCGTAATGCTAGAGCAGTGTTCTCCAACCTTGGGTCCCCAGATGTTTTTGGCCTACAACTCCCAGCATGCCCCAGCCAGCTCTAGAGCAGTGTTTTCCAACCTTGGGTCCCCAGATGTTTTTGGCCTACAACTCCCAGCATGCCCCAGCCAGCCAAAAACATCTGGGGACCCAAGGTTGGAGAACACTGTGCTAGAGGAAGTCTCCTGTGTGAGTTCACCCAGGCCTGCTTCTTGCTTGTAAGCAAGCACCAGTTTGTGACGCTGCACAACATCGTTACCGACCGCGGGGGCACGTCTTCCTTAGCTTCCAGTTTCCTGACTTTTTGCAGAGCTTGAGCCCACATGGGATAGCCCCACGTCGAAGAAAACACACTCTTCACGTGAGATTAGGAGCCAAACTCTCGGAGGCTTTATTGGAAGAACGCCGCAGCCTGTGGGGAGAGGATGCTCCGAGTCACACAAGAGACAGTCCGACAGTACAAGGCACCTCTGCCCCACCCAAGAACTGTTGAAGTTTATATGGGTTATCACACAAGCATAAACAGAGTTCAAAACAAGAAGTACACTTTAGATAGGGGTCTTAGGGGAAGGGTTATGCTAGAAGTCTTAATGCTTATAGCCACCAGACAGGTCTTTCTCAACTTTTTTTTTTTTAATTTTATTTACTTTTCAAAACAAAATATAACAAAATACAAGAATAACACAAAAATATAACATAAACAACAGCTATGCTGGCTGGGGCATGCTGGGAGCTATAGGCCTTTTGGGGGGGATGGCGCCCTTAAAGATTTAAAAGGCCTGACAGAACAGGAAAGTCTTAGCCTGGTGCCAAAAAGATAGCAATGTGGGCACCAGACAGGCTCCCCCTGGGAGAGCATGCCGGAGCACGGGGGCCACCACCAAAAATGCCCTCTCTCTTGTTGCCACCCTCTGAGCTTCGGAATGATGAGCGGGTACTTGAAGAAGGGCTTCTTGTTAGACACCGTAAGCTCTCTGGAGGAAAGGCGGGGTATACACATTTTAAATGAATAAACAAATGCTTGCAAACATGACCCCAGTAAGTGAGCACACTGGCTGTCTGTCCTTCTGCTTCCCTTAGACTCAGATAAGCATACCGGATGTGATGATCTGGATGCTGTGCGACAACCAGCGGGTGGCCTACGCACGGGTGAAGTCTCACACCATCATGTTCTCCAAAGCTGGCCCCCACGCCACAGGCAGACAGTGTGGCAAAACCCAGACCATCTTCATGCAGGTAAAAAGGATGGGTCGGGCTGGGCTCGTTGGCTTCGCAGGTTCCTGCAGCAGGAACCCCTATGATCTATGAAATCTATGAAAGCCACTGGGGGAACTCGGTCCTCAACGGGCACCCCACCACAGCCCCCTCGGGCCTCCCTGTCTGCTCAAGGAAGTTGCTGGTGTTCCTCCAGTTCCACCAGTCATGTTTTCTCTCCTCCTGATGCTGAACTTGTATCGCAGGAGCCAGGATGGAGCAGCAGTTATGTGGTTCAGCTCAGGGGACATCCTCAGGGCAGCAGGGCAGGCTGTGTAGTTACAACTTCCACGGCGGGTCTGTTTGAACGGACTAGATATTTTTGTGCTCCATCTTTGTATATATGTATACTTTTGTTGTTGTTGATCAGTTTGGAAAACTGATCACACCACACAATGGTGTCGGACTCGCTGGAATGAACGGGGGCCATGCAAGACCACAGCCAAGGTCTTCTTGCTGCACTTCTTTGCCCAATTTCAGTTGAGTTTGTAGAACTCCACACAGCTGGTCGCACATTCCTCTTGTAAGCTTCGTGTCTTCAAAGTAACTTAAGTCTGGGGGAGGGTGAAGGATGGGGTTACATGCATATGGAAGGAAAGATGCCAGAAGGGGGGGGAGGAGGAGGAAGAGGAGGAGGCTGAAGAGGCAGGGGGAAGAGGTGATCATACGTTGTTGCGGGCTCATTGAAATGCCAGATACCAAAGCTGGATTCATGCCTCCAGTTCTGAGCCTGGGGATGTGTGTGTGACCCTGGGAAAACCCATTCCGTTTGAGCTCGGCAGACTTCCAACACATTTCTGACCCGACTTCCAAAAGTGGGCTGAGTCAGACGGGGGTGTTTCGGGCTTCCAGCTTCCACAAAATTGCTCAAAATGTGAGCCAAGAACGGTGTCGTTCTAGCCCAATTCGCGCAAGTTGCAATCTGCGCAAATCGGGGCCGACCCGTTAGATTCGAGTCACTGTTGCCGCTCTTGTCGTTGTAGCGTCAAACACGAGCAGAATGGCGGCAGCCTCCTCACACTACATATGCACACCCTCCACCTTGGCCACCTTGAATTTTCTGACACTTAATTTCAGATTTGCACAGAATTCGAGCCCCCATTCCGCAATTTGCGCGAATTTGTGGAGCAGAGGCCCCGATTTTTTTTTGCGCAAATTTCTCCGGCCTTAAAAAAAAAAAAAAAAATTAGGCAAATGGCATCCCATTTTAAAAACAGAAGTCTGCGTGCTGGCTCGACTCACATCAGATCGTCAGCGCCAGTGCAGGGTTGACAGAACAGAATTCACGGGGCCGAGTTGAGAAAATCCATCGGATTTTATCTGAGCCTTTAGCACAGTGCCTGGGTATTTCTAATCTCTACAGCAATGGAGACTAGAAACATCCTGGGCTTTTTTAAAGCAATGGAAACCAGTATACAGTAATACCTTGGATTGCAAGTAACTTGGTCTGAGAGAGTTTTGCAAGACAAGCAAAAAAAAATTTAAAATTTTGACTTGATAAACAAGCAAGGTCTTGCAAGACAATTCATAGGGATGTAACCGCTCGCCTCGAGCGGGCGTAGCGGGCCGAAATTGGCCCCGCTCACGCCCACCAGAGACTCGCTTTGATATAAGAGTGGTTTTGGATTACAAGCACGGTTCCGGAACGAATTATGCTTTCAATCCAAGGTATTACTGTACAGGCCTGTGGCTCACGCTGGCTCAGCTTGTCTGAGTGTGGAAAACTAAGCAGGGTCAGGCCTGGTTATTATTTGGATGGGAGACCCCTGCTCTGGTTTCCTGCACTTGTCGTAGGCCTTGTCGTAGGCCCCTTCCAACTCTATATGAATCTATGAATCTCTGCTTTGCATAGGCTCCAGCCGAAGCTGTTCTCAGCTCACCTGTGATGCAAAGAACATGTGTGCATAACTCTCTTGCCACTTCCCCACAGGGTGCACAAACCAAAGGGAAATACAACCCTATCCCCGCTCTGCTCCGGGTGCGGTTGTGGCTCGGAAACATGGCCGACAGCGCAGAGTTCGTGAAATGTTGCGAAGGGAGGATCCTCGTCCTCGCTGAGACGGTGAGGCAAGCCAGACAGCTGACCTTCATGGGAAGGGTCCAGTTTGAATTGGATTGTGGGGGGGGAGACCCGAGTTCAAATTCCTGCTCAACCATGATGCTCACTGAGTGAGCTTGGACCGGTCGCTATCTCTCAACTTAACCTACCTCGCAGGGTTGTGACAGGGATAAAATGGCAAGGTGGGGGGATGCATCCTGTTTACCACTCAGAGTTCCTTGGAGGGAGGATCATGGGATGAAAATGCAGAGAGTTAAAACAATCCTGACCTATTGCTGGTTTTCATTCTGGTGCCTTCAGTACGAGAACCAAAAGAAGACGCATGGGATATGGGGAATCAGGGACCTGACGCCGTACCCCAACTTTTCAGATGTGACCGGGCAGATCAGCCTTCCCAAAGACAAGTTCCAGCTGCCCGTGGGTTGGAAATGGGATGGTGAGTGGACTGTGGAGCCCCAAAGAAGGTGAGGGGGGCACGGGGAGTGGGAGTGGGAGTGGGAGTGGGAGTGGGAGTGGGTGTGTGTGTGTGTTGTTTTATTTGGCTTTTTTTAAAAAATAAAAATATCCTACATTTCTTGCAAGAATTCAAAAGTGGGTTATAATAAAATCTAAAATGCACATAACAAAAACTAGGGGTGGGCGGCGATCTGCCGGGACCCGACCCGCCTCCGGCTTGGTGGATGCCGCTGCTGCACCCGCTGAGCCGGGCCAAAAGCTGGTGCACGCCGCACACCAGACTTTTGGGTTCCTGGCGGGCCACTGTTTATGTAGAAAATGCCTTAAGATACATCAAAAGCGGCCGCAATTTGTTTTGTGCAAATAATGCAAATTGCAGCTGCTTTAGGCGTATCCCAATGCATTTTCTATGTAAACAGCAGCCCGCCAGGAACCCGGAAGTTTCTTCCCCAGCTCGACTCGGGAGAATGCGAGTCGACACCAGGGAAGAGGTAAGTGGGACGGAGTTCAGGGGGTCAAGCCCAGCTAGTCCACTGGATTTCCACCCCACCCTCCAATGAAATCCTCACACATCCCTAATTACAACAACGTAATACAGATATGAGAAGTATCTGTCAATCCCAATGAAAATGGAACATCGGAAAGCTTTTACACGCCTAAGATTTGAACAAATGGATACTATGATGACATGGGGGAGATTTTATAGTATTCCATTTGAAGATAGGTTGTGTGTTTGTGGAGAACCAGCCCTTGAGGATCTGGCTCATTATGTACTCGAGTGTCAATTATATAGAGATATAAGAGAAAGATATTTAGAGCCTCCCTTAAAGAAAGTGAAATACAGGGGTAGAAAGGAGAAACTGAGCTGTTTATTACATTCATCCAACCCACATGTGATACAGAGGGTCGCGGTATTTGCCGTTAAAGCTATCAAATGTAGAGCAAATTATTTGGATACGCTTGCTGTGGAGTGCTATAAAGATTCAGAGACATTAATGTAAGGTGATTGACTTGATGCTAAAGGTTCCTATATGCCATTTATATTGTTGCCCTTTTATCCTATTTTAAAGGTTTAATACGTATTTTATAGTTTTTCTGTTTTAACTTTATGTGTATTTTAATATTGTAGTGCAATGATCTTTAGATTGAGCAATAAACGTATTATTCAACATAATACAAAGAAATAAAGTCAGTAACTAACAACCCATCAAAGGATTCAGCAGGATATATATATATTTTTAAATGTGTGTGAGAGAGAAATGTGTCCCCGTTCAAAGTGGAGAGGACAGGACAAGCAGGAATGGAAGCACACCAGCCTCCCCGGAGAGCCATGTTTTTATAAGGCAACAAAAAGAAAATAAAGATGGGGCCAGGCAGGCTTTCCCGGGGAGGACACTCCACAGTGTTGGTGCCACGATGGACAAGGCCCTGTCCCTTGTACTTTCTTACTAAGCCTTAGTCAGGAGGGTAACCTGGAAATGGATCTCAGTTATTGAGCAGAAAGGCCTTAGGTTTGGGGGGTGTGAAATAGGGAGGCATGGCTTTCCATTCCAGGTCACGTTCACATGTGTTCAAAAGTCCGTTTCCATCCCGTTTCCATGTTAATCTGCAATTTCTTCCGAATGCACACAAAGTTTGCATTTAAAGACATGTTTAAGCCTGTATTTTTGAATGTATCTCCCCACAAAATACACATTTCTAAATCTATTTTATCTAAAATAAAAATTTTAAAAAGAGGAAAAAACCCAACGGGTTTTTTTTAATACACTTTGGTACTTTTTTTGAGCCGGAACTACATCACAACATCCAAAGAAGTGCAAAATCCACAGGATAACTACGTTCTGATCTGCACATCAGTCCAAGAGGTTCCCCAAGCATCCTTCGCACCACGGTAGAGAAGGTGGTGTCCTGGAACTGTAAATACATGTGACTTTTCTTGTTGGCGCTATTGTATTGTTATGGCTACGAACTGACCATTAGATTGTTGGATGGGTTAATAGCCCAGAATGGTTGGCTGATTATTAGTGCTAAAAGTTAGGAGATAGTTGGGAATCTCTCTCTGTGTGTTTGAAAAATATGCCGCCCAGGAACGAGCAGCAGTGTATTCTGGTTCCGTGGTGAGTAGAAAGCACAGGATCTTGCCCATTATGCTTCCGACCAGGCTTTTGCTGGACAAAGAGACAAACCACAACGAAGCGCTGGAGGAGGTGTATGAGAACCAGAGCCGGCAACCTGGCCGCCGGTGGAGACCAGCCTCCATCCCCTACAGCAATGCGGTGAGTGAGGGGACACGAGGAACATACAAGGATTTCGTCTCCGTTCGCAAAGCATCAGAATTTGCCCCCAACGTGAACAGAAATGGGAATAGAATCATAGAATCATAGAAAAGTAGAGTTGGAAGGGGCCTACAAGGCCATCGAGTCCAACCCCCTGCTCAATGCAGGAATCTAGGTCAAAGCATCTCTGACAGATGTCTGTCCAGCTGCACCTTGAATGCCTCCAGATTGGGAGAGCCCACCACCTCCCTAGGTAGTTGGTTCCATTGTCTTATTGCTCTGACAGTCAGGAATTTTTTCCTGATGTTTAGGTGGAATCTAGGTTCCACATTTGGGGGGGGGGCAAAGCTCACATATTCCTGAGCTTTGCAATCATGTCCGAAAAATAGGCATTGTCACACTTTAGTCAATGGGGGGGGGCGGGAGTACACACTTGGGGTGCGTGCTTAAAAAGAATGTGCACCCAAAGGCACGCTTTTCCCATGCAAAAAGAAAAAAAAAAAGCTTGGGAATGAGGCTAACCAAAGCTTTGAGGTGGAAATCGAACTTGAGCCTCACTTATTCTCCCACTCCTAGGCCAGGAGAGGCTGTGAGTGGCTTGGCCTGGGGCTGATCTGATAGCCGCCGGGGCTGGGGACAGGACTGTGGCAGAGGAAGCCCTTCCTCCTTGGGCAATACCAGAGACGTGGAACTCTCTCGCCACATGAACTCTCCTGTGAGGCTTTAGCGAAGCACTTCGCAGATAAAATCGATCGGATTAGGAGTGGGATATCGTACGTCGTGGACACAGGGAGTGAGCGGGAGGAGGCCAATGGCAGACCGGTTTTGTGGGATCGGTTTCGGCTTCTTCCTTCTGATGAAGTGGACAAGGTGCTTTCATCTGTGAGGCCGACCACCTGCTTGCTTGACCCTTGCCCATCCTGGCTCATCATGAGCTGCAGGGAGAGACTGGGTGAGGGGATCAAGGCGGTGGTGAATGCCTCCCTCGCGGAGGGAGTGATGCCATCAGCCCTCAAGGAGGCAGTAATAAGACCGCTTCTAAAGAAGCCCTCCTTGGATCCCCAGGATTTAAACAACTTTCGCCCAGTCTCCAATTTACCATTTCTGGGCAAGGTGATCGAGCGGGTGGTGGGTGCTCAGTTGAAGGCACACTTGGATGAAGCCGATTATTTGGATCCGTGCCAGTCGGGCTTCAGGTCTGGACATGGGACGGAGACGGCCTTGGTCGCCTTGGTGGATGATATGAGGAGGGCTTTGGATAGGGGCGAATGCTCCTTTCTAGTCCTCCTCGATCTCTCAGCGGCTTTTGATACCGTTGACCACGGTATCCTCCTGGACAGTCTGGAGGGGTTGGGCTTAGGAGGCACTGTATTGCAGTGGTTCCGGTCCTTCCTCTCTGGAAGGTATCAGAGGGTAGTTCTCGGGGAGGAGGCTTCGGACCCTCGGCTGCTCACTTGTGGAGTGCCGCAGGGTTCCATCCTCTCCCCGATGTTATTCAACATCTACCTCAAGCCGCTGGGAGCTATCATCAGGAGGTTTGGGGTGCAGTGTCATCAGTATGCGGATGACACGCAGCTCTACCTCTGTTTTAAGTCCTCACCGAGGTTGGCCGTTGAAACCCTGTCCAAGTGCCTGGAGTCAGTGGCTGGCTGGATGGGAAGGAATATGCTGAAGCTGAACCCCGACAAGACCGAGGTACTTCTGGTGGGGGACAAGGGAAGGTTAGGGGATGTTGACCTGGTGCTGAATGGGGTACATCTACCCCTGAAGGACCAGGTCCGCAGCTTGGGGGTCATTCTAGACTCCCAGCTGTCCATGGAGGCTCAGGTGGCAGCTGTGAGCCGGGCGGCGCTGTATCAACTCCATCTGATACGGCAGCTGCGCCCCTACCTTCCTAATCACCTGCTCCCATCAGTGGTTCATGCCTTGGTCTCCTCTCGCCTAGACTACTGTAATGCGCTCTACGTGGGGTTACCCTTGAAGACGGTCCGGAAGCTTCAGCTGGTACAGAACGCGGCGGCTCGCCTGATTAAGGGCAGCCGCCGGCGTGATCACATCACGCCAGTGCTTAAAGAGTTGCACTGGCTACCAGTTGCTTGCCGAGCCGAATTCAAGGTGTTGGTTTTGACCTTTAAAACCCTACACGGCTCCGGCCCAGCTTATCTCAAGGAGCGCCTCCAGCAACATCAAGTAGGCCGCTCAACAAGGTCTGCCACGGACGGCCTTCTCCTTATCCCATCAGCCAGAGCAGCCAAGCTGGTGGGGACTAGGAAGAGGGCCTTCTCTGTGGCGGCCCCCACATTATGGAACTCCCTCCCTAGTGACCTTCGCCATGCCCCCTCCGTGATGAGCTTCCGCCGTGCATTAAAAACATGGCTGTTCAGGCGGGAATATGGGGTGGGTTAGGTTTTTAATGAGAATTTTTTAATATTGTTTTAATTATTATATTTTATTGTGTTTTATTGTATTTTAATTGTACATCGCCCAGGGTGGCCGGGTGACCGGCCAGATGGGCGATTGATAAATGTAATAAATAAAAATAAATAAATAAAATATTGCCCAGCCAAAGCCCCATCCGCTCCAGGGCCGGTGCAAGGCAGTTTGGTGCCCTAGGCAAGATCAGATATTTAGCGCCCCCCCCCCTTCCCACTTGAGCCCTCCCTCCCTCCAGCCCTATGCCCATTATGAAATAAAAGTCAATTTGCAAGCTTGATATTTCGGATCAATTTTAGATAACTTCCTGTTGGTATATCATCACTATATTATTAAATGTTTTAGTATTGTTTATTCACTTTTCAATGCCGAAAAAATTGTGAAATTCCGTCTACTACAAGTCAAGATCTGATTGGTAAAACAAACTTGGTAAAAGACGCATTTTAGCGCTGTATTTTTTTCCCCAAGGCGTTTCTGGCGCCCCCTTTAGCCCTGCGCCCTAGGCAGCTGCCTAGTTGGCCTAATGGTAGCACCAGCCCTGATCCGCTCCCATGCACGTGTGCCGCCCTCTGTCTGGGCCTGGTGGCTCCCAGGTTCTGAGCTGGGCGTGGGGTTCCCTAGGAAGAGGCGTTTCCTCGGACCCCAGTATATGCTGGGATCAGGAGGACGTGGCTTTACTCCAGAACCAGGACCGGTGCAAGACAGTTTTGGCGCCCTAGCCAAGTTTAGGTATTTAGCGCGCCCCCCTCCCACTTGAGCCCTCCCTCCCTCCAGCCCTATAAGAAAGCCCGCAGCCCACGCGGGGAGGAAGCGCTCAGCGCACCGGCAGGAGGAGTCCCAGCCCGGCTCCTGCCGCGGATCGAGGCGCGCGCGCGCCTCCGCAAGCGGCTGCCCTTCTTGGAGGGCAAGGTCCAGGAGCTCGCCGCGTCCACCGCCGTCTTCTTCCGAGCCTCGCTGTTGCCAGCCCGGCCTCCTCCTCCTCCTGCTCAACCCGCGGTAGTTCCGGGGCGGTGGCTCGTCGGCTCTCCCCCCACCCCCCTCACCGCGAAGGGTGCAGAGGAGGAAGAGGAGCGCCCCCGCCCCTGGGGAGGACTAGGAAGTCCAGATCCATCCACCGCCGGTGCTGGTGTTTGGTGGCGCGCGCCCAGGGAGCTGGAGAGGAGCCACCGCGGGAAGCGGGGGCGGATCCCGCCCGGCTGCCGGTGGGCTGGCCGCGCCCCCTTTAGCCCACGCGCCCTAGGCAGCCGCCTAATGGAAGCACCGGCCCTGTCCAGAACAGCCACTATTAAGTGGCATTAAAATAAGGGTGATCGTGGCACGCACAGAGGGAGTCCAGGCATGGGGTGCATATAGGAGTCCAGAACATGACTCCTATATGCACCCCATGCCTGGGCTCCCTCTGTCCGTGCCACAATCACCCCTATTTTAATGCCAACATTCCCCTGCCTGGAGACCAATAATACTTTAAAAAACTCTGAAATATTAGTTGTTTACCAGAACCCTTCCCACACTCCAGCTAATGCCGTCGCCCTTGGGAACGTCCAGAAAATTACACTTTTTCTATTGCCAGACCATAGTTGCAGACTCACCCATTTTGCCCCATGCTCTCTCTCCATTCTAGAGTGGTGCTCCTACCCCGCCAAAGGAAGAGATTGTGTGTCCCCCAGGCTGGCTCTTTGTGGAAGATTGGAAAGTGGAGGTGAACCGGGCTGTGGACGATGCTGGCAAGTGTCCAATTTCTACCCAGTTAGGCCCCGGAGTGGTCTCAGAAAGGAATGACTGTTTCCTGAGGTCTTCTCATGGGGCCTCACGAGAGCACATTTTTCCTCACTTAGGCTGGGAGTATGGCGTTGCTATCGCACCTGCCCACTTCCCCCGCTCCTGGAATGCAGCTGAGAAAACCTACCACACTCACCGACGTCGGCGCTGGCTCAGGAAACGCTCCCGGAACCTGGTCAGCACGAACCGGGAACACCAAATGGCCACCTTCCTTCGCCTGGTAATGGGCACTGATGGGGTTGTGACCAGGGGCTCGTTCGCACTGACAAGCAAGGGGTGGGTCCCCACGACACGACAACCCACACTGCGTCACACAAGCCACACAGGGTGGGTTGTTCGCCCCAGGGCTGATGATGTGCCTGACAGACGACCGGGCACATCGTGGGTCACCTCTTCCCCACCTTGGCCTTCCTGCGGCTATCCCAGGGAACCCTGTGAGGGCACTGAGGTTTCCCTCCCTCCCTCCCTGCCACCATCAAGGCGAGAAGTGGGGGGAGCCTCTGACAGTCACCTCCAAGTGCCACTTGGGCACTTTGGGGCCAGCTGTCAGCAGTGCTCACCTGCTAGCTGCTTGGCAAGAGTGGCGAGGGGATTTTGCTGTCCTCCTTGCCAAATAAGCCATCCTGACACACCCGTCCCGGGTTCATACGACACAACAACCCACGGTCAGTTGTCGTGTCATGTGAACCAACCCAGTCATCGTAAGAGATAAAAACTCAGTAGCAATAAATGAAGAGCAAGCCTGTGGCTCCATGTGGAAAGCTAAGCAGGGTCAGGCCTGGTTATGACTTGGATGGGAGACCCCCTCCTCTAGTTTCCTGCATTGAGCAGGGGGTTGGACTCGAGGGCCTTGCAGGCCCCTTCCGACTCTATGATCTATGAATCTAAGTTCTGAGGCCAGGGCTTTATATGGCCTGGTAGGCAGGGTCTGGCCATCAGGATCCGCTGATGGGATACCGGTACTTCAGGCAGGCTGGTACCGCAGCCTAGATGGCGCCCTTGAAGCACAGAACTCAGACCCGGCAGGCTTTCAGTGGAGACGGAGTGCTAGTGATGCTCAAGGTAAGGCATCTGCCGAGAGCCCCGGCTCAAGGCGCGCACCCCCCCTAGCCCCTTGCAGGAGTTGGCATAAGTCAGCATAGCTGTACCAGTCGGCAGCACTAGCAGAATATCTTGTACTTATCCACGGTTCCCTGCTATTTGCACTCTGGAAAGTTGAGCTAGAAACTATCAGGGCTTTGTTGAGCGTTCTAAGATAGGGGTGCCAATCTTGATTCCAAGCAAATATATCAGCTTTTCCCAATCCGGCACCCTCCAGATATGTGGCCTACAACAACTCCCATCAACCCCAGCCAGCACTGCCATTGGCTGCGCTGGTGAGGGACAGGGAAGGCCGTCCGATATCATGGCTTAACCCCAGTCTTATCCCTGGTTCTTTTCTACCCCCTGCCTGCCCCCTCGCCCGTTTCCTGCAGCACTCAGACCTGAAGTTGAAAGAAGACACTTGGGAATATGCTCCGCTCTATGGCTGGAGGTTCCACCTGCAACGGCGGCCCAACGATGTGTTTCGCCGGCGATGCTGGTGCAGGAAGCTCGTCTGCATAAACCCCAGTCGCGTGGCACCCGTTTTCTTCTTGGAGGGCTCGCTGGTAAGGAAAGGCAGCTGCCACGGGCACCATCGCCCCTCACTGTGGCATCCCTGCCAAGGAATAAGAGGATATCAAAGAAAGTGTGAAAACACCACCGTGATAGAACTTTCTTTTATCTATTTTTAAAATTTTAGACAACTTTTTACAATACATGTTGCAGTATCAGATTTATTATATTTATATAAACTTTAAAAGCTATTCAATAATCAAACTTTACAAACTGTTCACTAATCATGCTGTGACATAGAGTATAAATCATGTATACCGTAATTATTTAAATACCCAATGGTAATCACCCCCTTATCTTTCAGGGGTTTAGCATCCACCAAGCTTTACTGTATTATGCTTTATAGAGTTAATGAAAACCTTCCTCTGTTTTTTCTTTCTCTTTATGGAGTAGCTGAAGCCTTTAATTCTTTTGAGATGGCCTTCAAGTAAGCCTTCCTCTCTGTTTTTTCTTCCTGAGTGGCTTAAAGCATTATTTCTCCTTGGAATGGTTTCCAGAATCCTGATATTCACCGTATCCTCACTTGTTTTTCTCCCCAACAAGAAACCGGTTTGGAATTCTTGTTTCGTGCATATTTGCCTTTATCAAGGGGTTTCAAGGATAGTCACAGACTGTATCAGTTTCATTACATTGTTCGAAACCTTTTGTAGGTTGCTATTACGCTTAAATCCTCTCATAAGGAATAAGAGGATGCAGAGTCAGCCTTTTCCCTTCTAGATAGAACTTGATGCGGCATGCCCCCAGCCAGACAGATCTGGACAGATGCCTCCACCAATAGGCCGTAGGGATTCCCCAACATTCTGTCAGCATGTCTTGCCTTATGGCGGGGATGTTTCTGAACATCAGTCCTAAAGGAATACAGAAAATGTGCGGAATCTCGCATGAGGCACAAAACTGGGCTTATTGAGAATCTCAGCTTGTTTATCTTGGAGTGCAAGTTTCTAGCCCTTATGGTTCCAAATACCATAATACCTTGAAAGTGTGTGGGTAATGCCTGGTGAAATCTCAGAAGCCAGGGGGGGGGGGGGCAGAACAAGACAGTCCGCTTTCAGTATTGCTGCCCTTCCCGTAACTCAGTGTTTCTCAACCTTGGGTCCCCAGATGTTTTTGGCCTACAACTCCCAGCATGCCCCAGCCAGCTATGCTGGCTGGGGCATGCTGGGAGTTGTAGGCCAAAAACATCTGGGGACCCAAGGTTGAGAAACACTGCTGTAACTAGAATAAAGGATGCAAAATAACAAAAAAAGCAGAATAAATTATCCAAAATAGCAAAAGGCGGAATAAATGATGCAAAATAAAATAAATTATGCAAATACATTTAATTTGCATAATTTGTATGGGAAGCAGGCAGGATCACGCTTTTCTTGGGACAGAATCTATGGCATCTCTACTTGACTTTCCAGGCTTGGAATTCTACACTGCCTGGGGCTGACGTGTGTGACTTCCAGCTATCTCCTTTTCAGGGTGTGGAAGTGGAGGGCCCGGGGAAAAAGAAAAAAATGGAGGTGGGGACAAAAGAAGAAAAGAAAGAGGAGAAAGAACCAGAGAGACTCGCCCCTCAAAGCCTTCTGAAGATGAATACACCCCTCCTCTTCTGCGTCTTCAAGGGTGAGTAGTCTACTCAAACGGATAATCTGTGTCCTGCACTTAGGAAAAAAATACCCAGGTTCCACAATTTATGCAAGCGGAATAAGTTACGTAATGAGTTTGTTTGAGCGGCAGAATTCTTTTTAGTTGTTTCCTTCTATCCTGGGCAAGATCCAGTGAAAACTGGAGTGAGGTGGGAGAACAAACAGCAGGTATTGGGTACTCTGGATATCCTGCAAAATTCTCCCCTTGGGGAACTCTACATTCTGCTCCCCAAATATGTACTCAAATGGTTTAAAATGTGCATATACCTGCATAGAGTGTGGTTTTTTTCCTGCTTCCAAAATTTCAAAGAATGAAGCAACTTTATTTATTTGGGGTCTGGGTGCCTGGCATTGTGCTCTTTCCCAGGAATTTTAGTATTTTAGTCTCCGTTGTTTTTGTTTTAAATCCCCTACTGTATTTTAAAGCTCTGTACTGCTGCTAGGTTTTATGTCAGTTTTTACTCCTATTTTATACTGTACTTCTAAATTTTTAAAATTTTTATACTGTATTTTATGTTGCAGTTTGTGGTTTTTAATTGTTGTGAACAGCCCAGAAAGCTTCGGCTATTGGGCGGTATATAAATGTACTAAGAAATAAATGTCCCTGAATGTTCAAAATAGCTTACTTTGGAGTACGCCTGCACAGGATCCAGCATAGCCTTTCCTTTTTCCTCCCGCCTCTTCATCGGTGATCCCTCAGGCAGAATGACTCCCTCAGCCCTCAAAATCACCTCACTCTTGTCTCAGTTCACCGTTTCCCACTAAGCCAATGTTCTCCAACCTTGGGTCCCCAGATGTTTTTGGCCTACAACTCCCAGCATGCCCCAGCCTGCTACGCTGGCTGGGGCATGCTGGGAGTTGTAGGCCAAAAACATCTGGGGACCCAAGGTTGGAGAACACTGCACTAACCCCTCCCCACCCCCATCAGAATGCTGACAGGAACAGTGGAATTGAAAACACTGGAGTACTGGCAGCATTCCAACTTCAGAGTGAAACTGAGCATGCCTGACATAACTTTGCCAGCAGTTGCTGCCATATAGACTTCCATGGCCAGAAAAGTCTTGATAGCTTTTAAACCGCTGCTCAGAATTTCACCAAACCAGCAAAAAGGCACACCCCCTCAACAAGCCCGAACAAAGTACATCAATGGTTTCCCCCAGAATTTGAAAGAAATATATGAGATGCCAAACCGCTGCTTGGGTAAAAAAAAAAAGTACAAATGTGTCCATTTTCAGCACTTTTTAACTTGCTGTATCTGTGTGGCAATTTGCATCGGATGGTTTGAAATTTTGCACAGTTGTAGACCTCATCAGGTAGATCATGGATGCTAGGTTCCAGGTTATTAGCTCTACAGGTGTAATTTTTATAAGCTGTAGAATTTTGAGGCATATAAGTGGAAGACCGCCAACCTGGTCTTCTGCGCGGGTTCAATGCTAAGGGGGTAGCGAGTCCTGGGGGCGGGCCTTCTCCGAGGTCCCCCAGCGACTATCACCCTTAGCCCAGAACAAAGGGATAACTTATAGCCACAAAAGTATCTTTTATAAAACAAGTTTATTTACAAACTCACCTTCACAAACCCAGACACACGCCAGCAATACAGCGTATCAGTACGGTACAAAGTAGCAAGCAAGAAGTCTCAAGGACACCGTGATTTCAGGGCTCTCAGCCAGTTAGTTCAGCTCGGGCTCCAGCAGAGGCCCGGTCAACCGCATGCTGCTAGCTGGGTTCCCGGCGGAGGTCCGGTCTACCCAAGCGGCTTGTGAGTGATTTCAGCTTGGTTGCCCGGGGGTCCAGTCAACCCAAGCGGCCAGTGATTTCAGCTTGGTTGCCCGGGGGTCTGGTCAACCCAAGCGGCCAGTGATTTCAGCTAGCTGGAGCGCGCCGGGTTCTGCTACTCGGGGTTGCCGATCCTTTGTTCCCTTACCCCAAGCATGGGGCAAGATTGCTGATCAGGTCCAACAACTCAGTTCCCTTGCACAGGGTGTTTTATACCTTGGGTTTCAGGTAGCCCCTCCCTCTGCAATCAGGTGGGTGGCCAATCGGGTGGGTTGCCACCCTCCTCAGGTGGGCGGCCAATCAGGTGGGTTGCCACCCTCCTCAGGTGGGTGGCCAATCAGGTGGGTTGCCACCCTCCTCAGGTGGGCGGCCAATCAGGTGGGTTGCCACCCTCCTCAGGTGGGTGGGGTCCCTTTGAAGCCACCTGCTTAATGGTCCCATCCTGTGGTGTTGAATGGCCCTTTCTTATGGGTGCCGAAATGTCTGCTCTGGCAAGGCATTCAAGTCTTATGTAGATGGGGTTGATATACGAGAGCATTGACGAACCTGGGAATGCTTCCTGCCTTCCCCCCTGGGGTGATTCTATGCAGATGTTGATTGTCCCCTTTGGTCTCTGTGGAGACTGGCTGTCTCCCCCCCCCTGGGTCTCCTTCCCCCCTCGTTGGTGAGTGTGTGTGTGTCAGACAGGGGTTTTAGGTTGGCTTTCTCCACAT
The DNA here is from genome assembly GCA_021292165.1 of Shinisaurus crocodilurus. Classification (NCBI taxonomy): domain Eukaryota; kingdom Metazoa; phylum Chordata; class Lepidosauria; order Squamata; family Shinisauridae; genus Shinisaurus; species Shinisaurus crocodilurus. Next base: position 32,518,390 of record CM037884.1, on the reverse strand, counting down.
CTCCCCCCCGGGGAAAAGATGGCATTGGGGTCCCACACCCCAATTTCCCATCGACTTGCCCATCACCTGAGAAAGCCCGGGAGAGTGCATCAGCCAAGACATTGTCTTTACCCTTGATGTGCTCAATTTCGAAGTCAAAGTCTTGCAACGCCAGACTCCACCGTAGGAGTTTTTGGTTGTTGCCCTTGACTCTATCTAACCAGCACAGGGGGGAATGGTCAGTCTGCAGGCGGAACCGTCTCCCCCAGAGGTAGGGGCGCAACTTGGTGATGGCCCACACCACGGCCAGGCACTCCTTCTCAATGGTGGCAAGACTACGTTCTCGGGGCAGGAGCTTCTTGCTCAGGTATGCAACGGGGCGCAGCCCTTCTCCCACCTTCTCCTGTAACAACACCGCCCCCATCCCGGCCTCAGAGGCATCCGTCTGTAGAACGAAGGGGGATTCGAAGTCTGGGGCTTGCAGAATGGGGGCTGCCGTGAGGCAGGCTTTTAACCCGTCGAAAGCGGTCTGGCAAGCCACGGTCCACTGGACCCTGTTCAGGTGGCGCTTCTTACAAAGATCAGTCAGAGGGGCTGCTAGCTGACTGAAGTGTGGCACAAACTTCCGATAGTACCCTGCAAGTCCCAGAAAAGCCTGCACCTGTTTTTTGGTTGCGGGTTGGGGCCATTTCTGAACCGACTCGATCTTAGCTTCCATGGGTTTGATGCTCCCCCCTCCGACGCGATGTCCAAGGTACTCAACCTCCCCTAGCCCCACCTGGCACTTCTTTGCTTTCACTGTCAACCCAGCGTCCCGGATCCGCTGGAAGACCCGCCGGACATGCTGCAGATGCTGTTCCCAAGTGGAGCTAAAGATAGCTATGTCGTCCAGATAGGCACAGGCAAATTCTCCCAACCCGTTCAGCATTCCATTCACCAGCCTCTGAAAGGTTGCCGGGCCATTCCGGACTCCGAAGGGAAGGGTGGTGAACTGGAATAAACCCAGGTGTGTGACAAAGGCAGACTTGAGAGCAGCATCCGCGTCCAGCGGAACTTGCCAGTAGCCCTTGGTGAGGTCTAGGGTGGTAATGTACTTGGCCCTCCCTAGTTTCTCCAGCAAGACATCCATGTTGGGGATGGGGTAGGGGTCAGGGACGGTCACCTTGTTGATTTTCCGATAGTCCACACAGAACCGCACCCCCCCATCCTTTTTGGCCACCAGGACAATCGGGGAGGACCATGGGCTAGAACTAGGGACGATCACCCCTAGGTCTAGCATGGCTTTGATCTCCTCAGCAATGACTTGAGCATGGGGTCCCACCGCCCGGTATGGCAGAGATTGCAGAGGGGGGCTGTCACCCGTTTGAATGGTGTGCTGGATGAGTGGGGTCCTCCCGGGGCGGTCTGAGAACATGGTCCCAAATTCATCCAGCACCCGCTTCATTTGCTCCCGCTGAGCCTCGGACAGGGCGGGTGACAGTGAGATTTCTTCCATTCCCCCACCATCCCCCCATTCTCCCAACAGATCCCCATCAGCGAAGTCCTTATCATTATGTTCCTTCACACAGCCCAGTCCCGCACCCCGGTCCACATACAATTTCAACATGTTCACATGAAACACTTTACATTTTCCAGGAGTCCCAGCAAAGAGTATTTTGTAGTTGACTGGTCCAAGTTTCTCAACTACAGTCCCCGGACCCTCCCACTTAAGACACAGCTTGTCCGTTTTGAGGGTACGCAGAACCAACACTTTATCACCCACCTCCAAAGTCCGGGCTACTGCGGTTCTATCATACAGCTCCTTTTGCCGCTGCTGGGCTGCCTTCAGATGCTGTTGGGCGGCTTCTCGAACGCTGTGGAGGGTGTCCCATAGCCGCCGCAGAAAAGTGTGAACCGGCACGGGCGAACTGCTGGCAGCCCCCTCCCATTCCTCCCGCAACAAAGCCAAGGGCCCCCGTAGTTCTCTGCCAAACATCAGTTCATTCGGGGAAAACCCGAGGCTTTCCTGCGGAGCATCTCGGTAGGCAAAGAGGAGGTAGGGTAGGGCTTGGTCCCAAGTTCCCGGGTGACGGCTAGCGTATGCCCGGATCATTTTCCCCAAAGTCTGGTTGAAGCGTTCAACCAGTTCGTTGGTCTCGTGGTGGTAAGGCACCGAAGTTACATGGTCAACCCCCCCCAGGTCCCACATCTTCTGGAACAGTTTAGACATGAACCCGGTGCCGCAGTCTGACACGACCGTGCGGGGCATTCCCAAGCGGGCAAAGAGAGAGAGCAGAGTCTTAGCCAGGCTGGCTGCAGAGATGGAGGCGAGCGCAAAAGCCTCCGCGTAGTGGGTGGCAAAGTCCACTACCGTCAGTACAAACTTTTTCCCCGTCTTGGTGGGTGGGTTCAGGGGACCCACTATGTCCATAGCAATCCGTTCAAAAGGGATCCCCACCACCGGAAAAGGCTGAAGGGGAGCTCTTGGGTGATCGTGATTGTGTCCCACTCGCTGGCACACATCGCAGGACCGACAGTAAGCCTTAATGTCGGAGGCGATCATGGGCCAGTAGAATCCCTCTGTAATTCGAGCTTGGGTCCGCTTTTGCCCCAGGTGTCCTCCCCATGCCACGTCGTGGGCGAGGTGCAACACGGCGCGGCGGTACCGTTGGGGAACCACCAGTTGCCTTTGCTTGCACCCCGGTGCCACTTCCCCCTTTGGCTCGAACTCCCGGTACAAAGTTCCATTGTCCCAGACAAATCTTTCCATGGCAAGGGACACCCCGGGGTCTTGGTTGGCCAGAGCGCGACACTCTCGTAAGGACGGGTCCAGTCGCTGGGCTTCCTTGAATTGGGCTTGTGTCCCAAAGTCTTTAGCCATCTGAGCAAACCCTTCGTTCTTCGGGGGCTCCGCTATGGCCTGGTTTTCTCTGGGGTGCCCCGCAGGGGATGGGGTCACCCCGGGTGGTGGAGGGGGCACGGGCTTAGGCTTTGGGATCGGTGTGGTTACGGGCGGCCCCCCTCGCCTGTCCTGTCCCCGGGTGATGACCCCCATCTTAGCTTTGGCCACCCGGAACGCGAGGTCGTTCCCGATGATGATGCCCCACTCCTTTTGGCGATGGATGATTACGTCCACCTCTCCTTCCCACCCCTGGTACTTGATCCGGACCCGGGCGATGGGGACGGTGATGTCGGGGGAGTTATAGGGTTTGATTGTACACGTACGTCCCGACAAAAGTTGGGACCTCTCTATGCGGTCCCGGGGCAGAGCCGTTACATCTGCCCCAGTGTCCCTATACCCCACCCTGGGAACATTATTGATATAGATGGACTCACAGAATTGCTTGCGGCTCCATCTCAGCTGGTCCGGGGAGGCGATGCGATACAGCGATGCACGGGGTTCAGGACGGTAGGAATCCCACTCCTGGAGTTCCTCCTCGGCACTGCGATCCTCGGGGATGCTTGCATGGAGGGAGAGGACCGACCGTCGCTCATCGTCGCTGTCGTTGTCCTGAGCGGCTGCAGCACCCGCGACGCGTCCTACTTTCCTAGGCGAGGGACGGGCATCCCGGTTCTTGGGTTGGAGCTTGGGGCAATCCCGCCGCAGGTGTCCCATCTCGTTACAGTGGAAGCACGCCCCGGACCGAGGGTTTTGGTTCCCCTTGGTCCGAGGGGCCTCCCCGCGCCGTCGTGGCAGGCCCTTTTCCGGCTCCGGGTTCTTCTCGGCCACGGCCGCGGAACTTCCCTTGGTGGATGGGCCCGTCCAGTATAGCCCCATCTCGTCGGCCAGGATCCCCGCCGCCTCACAGGTACGGGGCTTCTGATCCCTCACGACAGCGGCCAGCTCCTTCGGGATGGTGGTGAAGAACTGCTCCATGGCGAACAGCTCGACCACTTCCTTCAGGGTGGAGGCCCGGGAAGCCTCCACCCAGGACTCGCAGACGTGCATCACCTGGGCTGCCCATGCCACGTGGGTGGTCCCAGGGGAAGGTCTACCCTCTCGAAATCTTCGCCGGCAATGTTCGGCGGAGAGGGCGAAGTGTTGCCTGACCGCTGCCTTGAACGCCTCGTAGCTAGCCGGGGTCTTCCGCAGATGAGCCCCGAGGAGGTCAGCCAGGTCCCCACTGACCTGGGTTCGTAGGGCGGACAACAGCAAGTTGTCGGGGACCCGCTGCTCCTGGCACGCCATTTCAAAAATGGAGAAAAACATCAGGACATCCTGCCCTGGCTTGTAGTAGGGGAGCGCCTTGCGGTCCCACGACGGAGGGAGAGGAGCGGAGGGGACAGTCGGGGGAGTTTTCCCCGCCTCAAGCTGCATCTTGGCCAGCTCCATCTGCATCCGGATCATTTCGCGCTCGTGGGCCATCCTCTCCCGCTCGTGTGCCATCCATTCTGAGGGAAGCTCCAGGGGCTCCAGGGGCTCCAGGGGAGCGGGGTCCTCGGTCACCACATCCTCTCTCCCATCGGTCGGAACTGGGATAGGGCGGCCCCTGGGTCGGGCACCCGGGGCCAGACTTGCCAGCAGTTCCCTCTGCAGCTCCGTCTGCCGGATCAGCGCCGCCAACCCCGGGGTGATGGGGGTTGCGGGCAGGGGCCGCCGTGGCTCGGCTCCCCCAGTCGCTCCGTCAGGCTCTGGGTCGCCCATGGTGATCCTCAGGCTCTTGCTACTTTGGGTCTGGGAGATATTCTGGGCTAATAAGTTATCCCACCGCTGCCACCAAGTGGAAGACCGCCAACCTGGTCTTCTGCGCGGGTTCAATGCTAAGGGGGTAGCGAGTCCTGGGGGCGGGCCTTCTCCGAGGTCCCCCAGCGACTATCACCCTTAGCCCAGAACAAAGGGATAACTTATAGCCACAAAAGTATCTTTTATAAAACAAGTTTATTTACAAACTCACCTTCACAAACCCAGACACACGGCAGCAATACAGCGTATCAGTACGGTACAAAGTAGCAAGCAAGAAGTCTCAAGGACACCGTGATTTCAGGGCTCTCAGCCAGTTAGTTCAGCTCGGGCTCCAGCAGAGGCCCGGTCAACCGCATGCTGCTAGCTGGGTTCCCGGCGGAGGTCCGGTCTACCCAAGCGGCTTGTGAGTGATTTCAGCTTGGTTGCCCGGGGGTCCGGTCAACCCAAGCGGCCAGTGATTTCAGCTTGGTTGCCCGGGGGTCTGGTCAACCCAAGCGGCCAGTGATTTCAGCTAGCTGGAGCACGCCGGGTGCTGCTACCCGGGGTTGCCGATCCCTTCGTTCCCTTACCCCAAGCATGGGGCAAGATTGCTGATCAGGTCCAACAACTCAGTTCCCTTGCGCAGGGTGTTTTATACCTTGGGTTTCAGGTAGCCCCTCCCTCTGCAATCAGGTGGGTGGCCAATCGGGTGGGTTGCCACCCTCCTCAGGTGGGCGGCCAATCAGGTGGGTTGCCACCCTCCTCAGGTGGGTGGCCAATCAGGTGGGTTGCCACCCTCCTCAGGTGGGCGGCCAATCAGGTGGAACTTTTGGAATCAGATGGAACTTTTGAAAAGCAAATTGCCATTGTTTCAAGGAGGCACGATGTGGTAGTAATGGGGGACTTCAATTTCCCTGATATCTGTTGGGAGACTTATTCAGCCAAACATGGCCCCTCCAAGAAATTCCTGAGCTGTGCTGCTGATAACTTCCTCCTACAGAAAGTGGAGGAAGGAACTAGAGGATCGGCTATCCTTGACCTGATTCTAACCAACAGAGACGAGTTAGTGGATAAAGTGGCAGTTTCGGGAACTCTGGGGGAAAGTGACCATGTTATACTTGAGTTCTTGATTCTAACAGAAGCAAAAGCTGAGTGTAGCCAAACACGTACCCTGGATTTTAGGAAAGCCAATTTTAACAAACTCAGAACAATGATTAGTAAGATCCCATGGCATGTGACTCTCACGAGAAAGGGAGCCCAGGAGGGGTGGGAGTTTTTAAAAAAGGAAATTTTAAAGGCACAATTGCAAACAATTCCCACAAGGAAAAAAGGCAGAGGGCAACAGAAGAAGCCAATGTGGCTTCACAATAAACTCAAAGATGACCTGAAAACAAAAAAGGACACGTATAGGAAGTGGAAGGAAGGACAGGCTACAAGGGAAGAGTACAGGCAGGTAGCACAGAACTGCAGGAATAGTGTCAGGAAGGCTAAAGCTGAGAATGAGCTAAGGTTAGCGAGGAATGCTAAAAGCAACAAAAAAGCTTTCTTCAGATACATGCACAGTAAAAGACAGAAGAAAGAACTGGTGGTTCAACTACGCGATGAGGATGGCAAATTGATAACAGAAGACAAAGAAAAGGCAGAAGTGTTCAATTCCTACTTCGGCTCGGTCTTCTCCCAAAAGAGGGTCTATGACCCCCCTGGCAAACCTGAAGTGCAGACTGAAGGGGCAGAATTGCAGCTTGAGATTGATAGGCAAATGGTCAAGGAGCACCTGATTACTCTGAGCGAGTTTAAATCTCCAGGGCCTGATGAGCTGCATCCTAGAGTAATAAAGGAACTGGCAGAAGAACTCTCAGAACCACTGTCTATTATCTTTGAGAAATCATGGAGGACAGGTGAAGTGCCAGACGACTGGAGGAGGGCAAATGTTGTTCCCATCTTCAAAAAGGGCAAGAAGGAGGAACCTGGGAACTATAGGCCAGTCAGTCTGACATCAATCCCCGGGAAGATTTTTGAGCAGATTATAAAGAAGTCAGTCTGCAAGCACCTTGAAAACAATGCAGTGATTACTAGAAGCCAGCATGGATTTGTCAAGAACAAATCCTGTCAGACTAATCTGATCTCATTTTTTGATCGGGTAACCTCCCTTGTGGACTGTGGGAATGCTGTGGACATTATATACCTGGACTTCAGCAAAGCTTTCGACAAAGTGCCTCATGATATCCTGATTAGTAAGCTAGCTAAGAGTGGGCTAGATGGAACAACTATCAGGTGGATCCACAATTGGCTAAAGAATCGGACTCAAAGAGTGCTTATCAATGGTTCCTTCTCAAACTGGGGAGAGGTAACGAGCGGGGTACCACAGGGCTCGGTCCTGGGCCCGGTGCTCTTCAACATTTTTATTAATGACTTGGATGAGGAGGTACAGGGAATGCTTATCAAATTTGCAGATGACACAAAGTTGGGTGGAACAGCTAATACTCTGGAAGACAGAAACAAAATCCAAAGTGACCTCGATAGGCTGGAGCGCTGGGCCGAAAACAACAGAATGAAATTTAATAGGGATAAATGCCAAGTGCTGCACCTAGGGAGAGGAAACCAAATGCAGAGTTACAGAATGGGGGACACTTGGCTCAACAATACTACAAGTGAGAAGGATCTTGGAATTGTGGTAGATCACAAACTGAATATGAGCCAGCAATGCGACGTGGCTGCAAAGAAGGCAAATGCAATTTTGGGCTGTATTAATAGAAGTATAGCTTCCAAATCGCGGGAAGTGATAATTCCCCTTTACTCGGCACTGGTTAGGCCTCATCTTGAGTACTGCGTCCAGTTCTGGGCACCTCACTTTAACAAGGACATAGACAAACTGGAGAGGGTTCAGAGGAGGGCAACAAGGATGATAAAGGGACTGGAAACAAGGCCCTATGAGGAGAGACTGAAAGAACTGGGCATGTTTAGCCTTCAGAAGAGGAGACTGAGGGGAGATATGATCGCACTCTTCCAGTACTTGAAGGGATGTCACACAGAGGAGGGCAAAGATCTCTTCTCGTTCATCCCAGTTTGCAGGACACGGAATAATGGGCTCAAGTTACAGGAACCTAGATTCCACCTAAACATCAGGAAAAATTTCCTGACTGTCAGAGCAATAAGACAATGGAATCAACTACCTAGGGAGGTTGTGGGCTCTCCCACTCTGGAGGCATTCAAGGTGCAGCTGGACAGACATCTGTCAGAGATGCTTTGACCTAGATTCCTGCATTGAGCAGGGGGTTGGACTCGATGGCCTTGTAGGCCCCTTCCAACTCTACTTTTCTATGATTCTATGATTCTATGATTCCTCAGGTGGGTGGGGTCCCTTTGAAGCCACCTGCTTAATGGTCCCATCCTGTGGTGTTGAATGGCCCTTTCTTATGGGTGCCGAAATGTCTGCTCTGGCAAGGCATTCAAGTCTTATGTAGATGGGGCTGATATACGAGAGCATTGACGAACCTGGGAATGCTTCCTGCCTTCCCCCCTGGGGTGATTCTATGCAGATGTTGATTGTCCCCTTTGGTCTCTGTGGAGACTGGCTGTCTCCCCCCCCCTGGGTCTCCTTCCCCCCTCCTTGGTGAGTGTGTGTGTGTCAGACAGGGGTTTTAGGTTGGCTTTCTCCACAATATATAAGTAAGGAAATTTATTTTACTAGCCAAAGGCCATGACATACATCAAAACAATATGTGTGTATACATACACATACATACAGAAGTGCAAACTTCCAAGCATTATGGATACAAGTTTAGAAGAAAAACAAGTGATCTTCAGCTTAGGACTCAGAGTCTCCGAAACAGTTTGTAGCAATTTTGTCTAATTCTTCCGATTCCGAATCTTTTTTTGCTGCCAGGGCAAACAGGGCCACTTTTGTATGTGACATAACAATTGGCGTCGCTCAAAAGAAAAAGAACAGATTCTGCGAGGGCATTCTTATAACCACAGGTTAACAAGGGTTTCAGAAATCTCTCTCTTGGGTTAATTTTGAGGCTTATAGTGGAGGAACCTGTTTTTTGCGACTCACGTCAACACAAGGGCTGCTTTTTGTGGAAGCTCACGTATAATTGATATACAGTTGCATTATGCTATTATATATGGATATTTACATATGAGGAATGATTAATTTCTGGTTTTGATTTAGTTAGTTAGTTTTTGTTTTGTTTTGTTTTGGTGTAATTCACAATAAAAAAATAAATGGGGGAAAAACACACAAAAGGGCCACTTTACTATATATTGTACTTGTGTTCCCCCAGAGCACGCCAATAGTTCCCTTTTCTCTCTCAGTGGCCTCTCTAGCTAAGAGTTTGGATGGTGCGTTGTGGGGAAACTACTTTAACAAGCCAGAAGGAAAGTAACATGCATGTAAACCCCTCTCTCTTCCAGGTCCTGTCTATTTCCAGTTGCGCTGCTACATCTACCAGGCGAAGGATCTAGTAGGAGCTACTGCGAAGGGCTCTGCAGGTACGGGATATTATCCAGAAGAGACACACACCCCACCTCCTGTGCCCCCTATATTTGCTGAGGGAACTGTGCTGGCTGCCCATTCGCTATCAGGCCAGGTTTAAGGTTCTAATACTAGTGTACAAAGCCCAAAACAACTTGGGACCAGGATACCTGAGAGAGCACCTTCTCCCTTACCAACCTGCCCGGTCACTGAGGTCATTCTCCTGGTGGTTCCTCATGGACCTATGGCCCGATTGGAGTCCACCGGGAGAAGGGCCTTCAGTGTGGTGGCTCCATTTCTATGGAACTCCCTGCCTCTGGAGGTCAGGCAGGCTCGGACACTGTTGCTTTCGGCGCCTACAGAAGACATCCTTGTTCTGGGAAGCCTTCCCTGCTGACCAGCCACAGTTTTAATAATTCCTTGTTTTCTACGCATTGCCTTTATTCTTTATCTGTTTTTATCATTTAAATGTTCACCTCTCCGAAATCAGCTTAGATATGGAGCGGTATAGAAATACTGTAAGTAAATAAATAAATAAATAAATGTTCTATCACACAACCACAAGGTGGCGCTGCGGTATAGCATAATTGCTGAATTAAAAGTGCTTGTTTTAACATGATAGCTAGATAATAGCTGATCATCCTCGTTCTTAAAAACAGCCCAGAAATGCCTGGAAAGCGCAGGAGAGTCCCCTGGAGGCCAACGACAACAGGCAAAGAAAAAACAGGGAAGACAACATTAGAATGCATGGCAGAAACAAATCACCACCTTTTTATTGATATAGATGACAATGCAAAATTCTGGTAGCAGACCTTAGCACTTGGTAACCTGGTCATCTATATTGGGCTAAGACGACCGTCATGTAGAGCCCCTGCAAATTACCATGAGTAACGAATCTCCAGTGCACAATGAATGCCTCGTGCGTCATGTAGAGCCCCTGCAAATTACCATGAGTAACGAATCTCCAGTGCACAATGAATGCCTCGTGTAGAGAAGCCCTACAGGTGATCCTTTTCAGGCGCACCTGTATACTGGCTCTACACATCCAGAGCCATAAAAGAGGTGATGTGAGAGACCGAAGATCTCCCAGTTTATTTTATTTTCTTCAAAAGCAGGTCCAAATTGGATCAGGGCAGTGGTGGGTGGAATGGGGAAGGATTAACTCTTCCCCGCCCCCCCGCCCCATGTAGATATCCTGATCTGACTCCTGATGCTGCCCTACTTTGGGAAAAATACAGCTGCCTGCCTGTATCATGCCTGTCTTCTCTCTCTCTCTCTCTCTCTCTCTCTCTCTCTCGTGCAGTGTTCTCCAACCTTGGGTCCCCAGATGTTTTTGGCCTACAACTCCCAGCATGCCCCAGCCAGCTTCGCTGGCTGGGGCATGCTGGGAGTTGTAGGCCAAAAACATCTGGGGACCCAAGGTTGGAGAACACTGCTCTAGTGGGACTAACAGCATCTTTCAAGGCAGGGGGGGCAATTTAGAGCAGGAAAATGGCCTAGGCTTGTGTGCAAAGCTCGACAGGGGGTGGAAGCTTGGCAAACTCGCCGGGCTCGACCCACACCCCCGAAGCTCTGCTCGGCTTACCTTTCCCTGGCTCGGCTCATCATGTCCTTGCAAGCCGAGCCGGGGAAAGGGACTTCCATGTTTCGGGCTGGCGCTACAATTTTTATGTAAAAACCAGCGTAAGCTACGTTAAAATGGCCATGATTTGCATAATCGGCACTACTTTTTTTTTTTTTACATTAAAAACAGCGTAAAATATGTTAGAACAACCGCAATCTGCATAGTTTATGCCACGCAAACCGTGGTTGTCCTAACGTATTTATTTTACGCTGTTTTTAATATTAAAAAACGTAGCGCCGGTGATGCCAACCGTGGCCATTTTTTAAAAAACATACCGTAGTTTGTGCTGTTTTTTACATTGAAAATGTAGCGCTGGGGACGCAGAAGTCCGGCAAGCATCTCAGGTGATGCTCGCCGGAGGCTCGGCTATGGCACTGAGGAAAAGATGAACCTGGTACAATTTGGGGGATTAGGGCACGGCTGCTAAGAATTCTCTGTTGGAGATCCCTAGATCCTCTCACCAAACTAGAGTTCCCAGGGTCCCCTGAAGATAGAGGGAATTTCATTTCATTTCATTTATTTCATTTATATACCGCCCCATAGCCGAAGCTCTCTGGGCGGTTCACACTCTATACATAAAAACAACGTTAAAACATACAAAACAGTTTAAAAAATTAAAAACCAAATTTAAAAACACAGTTTAAAATAACAATACAAAAGCCAATAAAACTGAGCCTACAGGTGACAATCCCCCCCCCCCGTGCTATTCCAAGCTCCTAACTAAATGCCTTGGCATAGAGGGAAGTCTTAACCTGGTGCTGAAAAGATAGTAAGGTTGGCGCCAGGCGGGTCTCAGTGGGGAGCTGATTCCATAACTGGGGGGCTACCACCGAGAAGGCCCTCCTCCTCGTTGCCACCAACCGAGCCTCTCTTGGAGGTGGCAGTCGGAGGAATGATTACTGACGAAATCATAAGAAGAGCCGTGCTGGATCAGACCAAAGGCCTCTCTAGTCTAGCATTCTGTCCATGCAGTGGCCAACCAGGCACCTGTGGGAAACCTACAAGTAGGAGATGCGTGTGAAACAGCACCCTCCCAGGAACTGGAGTACATAGGCATACCCCCTCTGATACTGGAGGTAGCATATAGCCATCATGATTAGTAGCCAGTGATGGCCTTGTCCTCCACGTTGGTGGGCATCACTACATCACGTGGTAGCAAGTTCCATCATTTATGTCGCCATGCGTTGCGTGAAGAAGTACTTCCTTTTCGTTTGTCCTGAATCACCCACCATTCAGCTTTGCTGGGCAGCCGTGGGTTCTAGCATAAGAGAGGGGAAAGAATTCCCCCCCTCTCCACTTACTACACACCATGCAGAATTTTGTACACCTCCGTCATGTGTCCCCCCCACGCTTACTTGCCTTTTTCCTAAGCTAAAAAATCCCCAAACATTGCCACCCTTTCTTCATATAGGGGACTTCAAGGGCTTCTCAAGTGCACTCATGAGTACTCCTCACTCACAGTAGTTTGTGGGACCTTCACACGACGTCGTTGTCCTCCAGGGCCTCTCCCGCGTTTTGCAGCCATTCTCGTGGCTTCTTTTAGAGTGAGGAAAAAGGGAGGTGTTATTTCCTATTATCTCATGATAGGATGCTATGCGAAGCTGGTGTATTTTTGCAATTCCGCTATATTACAGCTATACCACAGCACCACCTTGTGGTTGTTTAATGGAATTATATAGAAAGGCAGAGAAAGAAAAAACCTGGGGGGGGGGGGAACCACGTGTAAAGGAGCCGATCTTAATCCCACAAAGAAAACGGAAGCAGAAGCTTCGGTAAAGTGGCGGGTTAAAAGCTTCCTGTAGAGAAGCCCTAAGTCCGTGTTGTAGTTGAGTGGTTGACATTTGAACTCGTGGTGGTAACTTGCCCATCTCTTCTCGCTTTTTTTTTTTTATTGTGGATTTCAACAAAACAATACTTCCCCGCCTCTTGACATTTTGTCACTGGGCTAGATCCCGTGGCCTACGTTTCCTTCCTTCACATGAGCCAGTGCACTGATGCTGTCATTGGCACACTGCACCCCTGCTGGGATCAGGCCCTCCTCTTCGAAAACGTCTTGATCTATGGAGACCCTCGGGCGACCGAGCAGGAGCCACCTGTTGTGGCAGTGGAGATCTTTGACTACGATCCAACTGTACGTATGAAGTAGGGACGGACGCATCTGTTTCGGTTTCTCTCCTTATCTCATTTTCCCAAACTTTAGTTCGGTTCATCCTGAACTTTTGAGATTTTTTTTTTTTTTTTTAAGTTTGCATGAAAATTCATAAGCATTTTTTGTGCACGTTTCTCCTAGCATACGCATTTCTGTCTAATATACAATGCAAACAATTTTCAGATTTTAATGCGTTCTTAATGTTATTTCCCCAGATGTGTACACTTGTTTCTGTACACATCTTTTTTGATTGGAGGACTCAGAGAAGTGCGAATTTTGAAGGGTAACTGAGTTTCAGTTCACACAGCTGTTCTAAAGCGCCGCAAAATTAGGTTAAGTTCACATTTAAAATGCAAACCGAACAGATTTCACTCCCATCCCTACGATATGAGGCTCTCTCCTCCACAGGTGCGTGAAGAGATTGGGGGGGGGGGGAGATGGCAAGCAAAAAGTCAAGGCTTGCTGGTGCACTGCAGACGTGCAGTTGAGATTCGGGCATTACTATTCTGGCATTGTTAACCTGTGCTAACAGCCTTCTGGACAGTCCAGAAGGCATTCCCGTGCGTTTCACCTACAGCTCCTGGCTGTGCATACTGAATCAGGACATAAGAACAGCCCTGCTAGATCAAACCAAAGACACACCTACAATGGCATGGCCAATTAGATGCCTTCAGGAAGCCCATAAGCAAAGCATGAAGGTAACAACAGCACCTTCTCCTCCCGGATAATATCCCCAGCAGCAGCTGGTATACAGAGATTAGACTGCCTCTAAACATGGCGGTTCCATTAGCTATTATGGCTACTCGTGACTGATAAGACCCAACCTCCATAGATTTGTCAGATCTCGTTTTAAAGCAGTGTTTCTCAACCTTGGGTCCCCAGATGTTTTTGGCCTACAACTCCCAGCATGCCCCAGCCAGCTATGCTGGCTGGGGCATGCTGGGAGTTGTAGGCCAAAAACATCTGGGGACCCAAGGTTGAGAAACACTGTTTTAAAGCCACGTAAGCCCGCGGCCAGCAACCCCATGACTTGAAGGGCCCTAGTGCAGTGGTAGGGCACCTGCTTTGCTTGCAGAAGGTCCCAGGTTCGAGCCCCGGCATCTCCAAGGAGGGCTGGGGGGGGGGGAAAGACCCCGTGCTGCAACCCCGGAGAGCCGTTGCCAGTCAGTGTTGACGGTACTGGGCTAGCCAAACCAAGGGTCTGACTCCCAACAAGGCAACGTCCGATGTTTCTATGCAACACCACTTCTTATGGCAATGAATTCCATGCAAATTATGTCAAGAAGTACTTTCTCCAGCCCTTCTTTGTTTGACCTTTATCTGTTTGAGTTATATATCCCTCCTTTGCACCCCCAAAAATGGCGGTCAAAAATGGCGGCTAACAAGAATAAGACCAAGACTAAGACCAAAAACGGTTTTAATTTATGAATTAAAACAATCGTAAAGACAAATACATTAAAAGCACAACAGTAAAAGGAAGAAACAGCACCCAGCCCAATAGAATCCTCCCCCACTTCAGCAACGTTATCAGTTGTATATGGATAAAATACATAAAGTGGAATTTCCTGGGATAAACACAATGCTGATACCTGGTAGAAAGTTTCCAGCTGTTTTCTGTCAGCTGTGAATGAGTAACGCACTGCCGATCATACTCACCAGGTGCCTAAGATCACTGACTTCTCCCTCCACGCAATTCATAATTTTATCAACCTCAACCACCACCACCCTTGTCATTGCCATTTAAAAGCCCCAAATGCTCTAACCCAGTGTTCTCCAACCTTGGGTCCCCAGATGTTTTTGGCCTACAACTCCCAGCATGCCCCAGCCAGCGTAGCCAAAAACATCTGGGGACCCAACACTGCTCTAACCTTGCCACATTGGGCAGGTGCTCCGGCCTCCCTGTTTTGGTTGCCCTTTTCTGTCCTTTTCCTCAGTTCTGTGATAGCCTTTTTGTGATGAGGAGGCCAGAACTGTGCACCGCACAGCCATTCATAGGTAGGGAAGTACGGCGGCTCATTTGAGTGCAACGGACTTCCTGCTTGCTTCCTATCCAAGGATCGGAACTGGGCTAGGTTGGAGGTTTTTCCACAGGTTTTCATCTCTAAGATGGGCTGCAGTTTGCACATTTTTTTAAAAAAAAATGCTAAGGAAATTTGCGCAAACCACGCTATTTGCACAGATTGGAAGTCAGAAACTACATAGTTGTAGCACGATCTGTGCGAATCGCACTAGACCTGTATAGTTTTTGGTTTCCAATTTCCGCAAATAGCGCGTGATTTGCACAGATCTCCTCCGTGTTTTGAAAAAATGTGCAAACCACATCCCGTCTTAGAGATGGAAGTCTGTGCGAGCTGGCTCGACTTGCGCAAGAGTGGGTTGGCGCCACCCCGAGGCTAACGAACCGGGATGTGGGGTGCCGAATCGTGAAAATCTGTCAGAGTTTTTCACCACCACCGCCCCCATCGGATTCCTCACGCATCCCTGCTCACACATGGCTGTATTTCTCTGATCCGCAAGACTTGTTGTGATAGAGAATACAAGAGGAAGGTGATCCGGAAGTTTATGCAGACCTGGCGCAAGATGTCTGGCGCCTGGGGCAGACAATTTAGATGGCCCACCTGCCCACGTTCTTCCATAGCTCAAGTCCATGTCAGTGAGGTTTGTACAGAAGTATTTTCCGGTGGATTGAGCGAGTGCCCCATGGGGGCAGGGCTGACTATCTCCCACTCTGCACCCGAAATCCACCTTGGCGGAAGCCGTTTAGCCTTATCTCGTGTCAGAGGTGACTCTGGTTATACCGTCAAGGGTAGCTGGTTAATCCTGAGCACGTGCAAAATGTCTTCTCCGTCTGCTTTTTGGAAGTTGTGTCGCCTATCCCAACCTTCCCCACCCAGGCGCCCTGCAGATGTGTTGGATTACAACTTCTACCATCCCCATGGCTGGCTGGGGATGATGGGGGTTGTAGTCCAACACACGGCCATGCTGGCTGGGGTGATGGGGGTTGTAGTCCAACCCATCTCTGGGGGGGGAAGGCTGACCAATCCCATTGCCCACAGGCATCTAGGATGCCCATTGGTTTTTGACCACTCCGCTCCCAACGCCTGGAGTGTGTAGTCCTCCCATCACCTCTTCCTTTTAGGGCCGCTCTGACTATTGCATGGGAAGGAGCTTGTGTATTCCAAACGTGTACCTGAATCTCGATTCCCGAAGGCTGCCCCGTCTCCGCAGGCATTTGATCACCAGAGAACAGAAGGATGCTGGTCAACTCCTGGCTGCTTTTGAGCTTCTATTGGACAAGAAGGTAACAAATAAATAAAAAGCAGGCTTTATTCCGGGTTTAAAAGAGAAGCTCAAGAACCTAATTACAACGCAAAGGTGGAGTCTGAGCTCCAAAACAACCCAAATAAAGAGGGCACAGGAGGGCAGCATTTTGCTTTGCAGCATGCAGCGATCCTCCCGGTTAAATTTTAAAATTAATTTTTAAAGAACCTTAAGAAATATAACAAAAATCAGAAAGGGGGCGAGGAGCCTGATGATGGGCACCAAAAGAGGTGTCCATGGTGGGCACATGATTGGTGCCAAGGGTACGACTCTGGCTAAGGCATCTTTCTATGTTCTAAATGTGTAGCTACTGTCGCCTTTGGGCATAATCCACCAGCGTGAAGTCACTTCTGCTGCTACCGTGCTCTCCCTTTGAGCTGCGGGTCCTCCTGGGCTCTCACGCAGGTCCAGTTCATTTCAGCGGGGCTTGTGCAGGAGGACTTCCCAGTGTATTGTGTCCTGAGTGGCTTTGTTGCCTTCGTTGCCTTAATAACAGAACGTTTTGCAAAGCCTGGAGAGTGGAGACAGATGATACTTTTGTGACATCGTTTTCACTCAGAGAGGAGGCAATGGTTTGAAAGAGGGATCACTGTTCATCTACACTCATCCCGCTTGTGCCTCTGGGTCAAACAGGTTTTTCAGGGTTTTGTGCGGCTTCTAAAACCTACACAGCCTGTTTGATTGGAGATGGCGGTGGGGGCCAAAGAAATGTGTCTATTACATACCCTAGAAAGCAAAACCTCTTTCAAGCCACTTTTTGGATCTTTTAAAACAGGGGTGAGGAACCTTGTTGGAAAGATATGGAAAGGAGTCGGTCCTATCCTGGTTAGGACAAAGCAGAGTTTTCCCCCCTTATGCACAGCCTGGTTATTGAAACTGGGTTATCACCACGTGGGTTATTAAACCCTGATAAAAAGGCTCTTAAAAGGAAACGGAGTGTCCATACAAGGTTTAAAACTAATAACGACATGTATTAGTTTTACTTACAGTCCGTTTATTCATATATGCAGGATGCGTATAGGCAGATTCGAGTCTTGGGTGTTAGGAGTCCGCTTCATTGGAGGTCACTGGCTGTAAGCCAGCTCAGACCGTGTGTCCCATCAGGTTGGAGAGGCGGGGGGGGCTGGCCACAGAGAGGCCGGAAGTAGGGAGGAGGAGGGGGTTACAAAACATGCGCCCTGGGGATTGCTCAATTAACCCTTTCCTCCCACTATAGATAGATAGATAGATAGATAGATAGATAGATAGATCATAGAGTTGGAAGGAGCCCACAAGGCTATCGAGTCCAACCCCCCTGCTCAATGCAGGAAACTAGAGGAGGGGTCTCCCATCCAAGTAATAACCAGGCCTGACACTGCTTAGTGGTTGCATTACCTCGTTGATTTACGCAGGCAACATTACAATTTCCATCAAACTTCAGGTGCCCCACCCACTTTCCCCACCACCAATCATGTGTTGTTTCCTGGCTTTGGTGTGGTTCCCCCCCATTCTAAAAGGTTAAAAGTCCCTCTACTGGGGCTTTGTTACAGGCAGCGAGAGCTTTAAGCTCACATACTGGGGGTATTTTTTGGTGGTTTGGGCTCCACCCCTTTCGTGTTTGGCCCTGCCTCTTTTTACTTTTGACCCCACCCCACCCACCCCGCCCAGCACTGGTATGCGGCTCCCGGGAGCTTCTCTGAAATTGAATTCGGCCCTCGGGCTGAGAGAGGTTCCCCACCCTTGCTTTAAAAGCTGTTGTCCTTCTCCGGCACGAAGGCCCAGGGCAGCAGCTCACTCATGAGCGGCTGCGGGAAAAGTGGTTCTCGTGTCCTGTCAGCAGAGCTCTCCACCTACTCCCTACAGGACGGATCCCTGGGGAAACATCCGCCTCCTGCGTGGAAGGATGGGGCTTACACGATCCCTAAAGGAATCCGGCCCATCTTGAAGCTGATGGCCATTGAGGTGAGCGCAAAAGCCGGTCGACGTCCGGTTAAAACAAGACAGGGCGGCAAAAGAGCAACGAAAGGATCTCTCCAGACTGGCAGAATGGGCATTAAAAATGGCAAGTGCAAGCAACTCGGGTGGCTTTTAAAGGGGGTTAGACACATTCGTGGAGGATATACGGCTGTCAGTGGCTACTAGTCTTTATGGCTACATGGCTACCTCCAGGACCAGAGGCTGCGTAACGCCCCTCAGTACCAGTTTCTGGTAGGAGGAGGGCGCTACGGCTGCCACGTTCTGCTTGTGGGGACTAGTGCCAAGGGTAGGCACGGTCGGGCACCTGCCGAGGGCCCACACACCCCAGCGGGGGCCCACGGACAAGATCCCCCTGGAGTTGCTCCTCCTCGTCACCACGGCAACAAGCTGCTTGTCCACCTGCCTCTCGCTCTGGCCCAGACAGCAATGGCGCTGAGAAGGAGAGAGGAGCAGAAGTAGGCCACGGCCTACTTGGCCCCTGCTTGTCAAGCAAGCACGTGGTAGCAACGATGAGAAAGAAAAGGAGACCACATGCAGAGTTACAGAATGGGTGGACACTTGGCTCAACGATACTACGAGTGAGAAGGAGCTTGGAATTGTGGTGGATCACAAAACTGAATATGAGCCAGCAATGCGATGTGGCTGCAAAGAAGGCAAATGCGATTTTGGGCTGCATTAAGAGAAGTATAGCTTCCAAATCGCGGGAAGTGATAATTCCCCTCTACTCGGCACTGGTTAGGCCTCATCTTGGGTACTGCGTCCAGTTCTGGGCACCACACTTTAAGAAGGACGTAGACAAACTGGAGAGGGTTCAGAGGAGGGCAACAAGGATGATAAAGGGGCTGGAAACAAGGCCCTATGAGGAGAGACTGAAAGAACTGGGCATGTTTAGCCTTCAGAAGAGGAGGCTGAGGGGAGATATGGTCGCACTCTTCCAGTACTTGAAGGGTTGTCACACAGAGGAGGGCCAGGATCTCTTCTCGATCGTCCCAGTTTGCAGGACACGGAATAATGGGCTCAAGTGACAGGAACCCAGATTCCACTTAAACATCAGGAAACATTTCCTGACTGTCAGAGCAATAAGACAATGGAATCAACTACCTAGGGAGGTGGTGGGCTCTCCCACTCTGGAGGCGTTCAAGGTGCAGCTGGACAGCCATCTGTCAGGGATGCTTTGACCTGGATTCCTGCATTGAGCAGGGCGTTGGACTCGATGGCCTGGTAGGCCCCTTCCAACTCTACTTTTCTATGATTCTATGAGGATGAGGAGCAAGGGCAGCTGGTGACGATGGGGGAGAGAAGGTGGACTCACTGAGGGAAGCGGCCCACGGAGGGTGCCTTGCCCTCCAAAACCTGGAGCCAGCAGTGCCCGTGGGCATCTGATTGGCAGCTGTGGGACAGAATGGTGGACTAGATAGATCTGATCCAGCATGGCTCTTGCGTTCACTCCCGCAGGAGCCAACACGCAAGCAAAGGGCACTTTAATCCACTCCTCTGCATTGTGAGCGGCAAGACAGGCTTAGATAGGGAGTGCTTCAGCTTCTATGTGAAAGTCAGCAGCTAAGATCCACAACCAGCACAGCCGGCTGGGGCATGCTGGGAGTTGTAGGCCTTTTTTTCTGTCTAAACATGCATAGGATTGCACCTTTAAGAACATACGTTCAACATCTGGGGCCTTCTTCCGGCTGCCACCTCCACGTGAGGCTCGGAGGGCAGCAACAAGGGGGGGAGGACCTTTTCTGTGGTAGCCCCGCAACTGTAGAACAACAAGCTCCCCCCTGAGGCCCGCCTGGCGCCAACTCTGTTATCCTTTCAGCGCCAGGTTAAGACTGCCCTCTACGTCGAGGGCTTTTAATAATTGAATGGTATATGGTGGGGTGGTAAATTGATTTTAGTGGTCGTGTTTTATTAAGTCGTTTTAGGGGTATTTTTAAAATTGGTTTTAAAAAATTCATAATGTTTTATTTATATTTTTAACTGCATTTCATTGGTTGTTTGTTTTTAATCGATTGTTGTACACACCGCCCAGAGAGCTTCGGCTATTGGGCGGTATAGAAAACGAATAGATAGATAGATAGATAGATAGATAGATCGATCGATCGATCGATCGATCCATGCTGGTTACAGTCCAAGGGTTCATCTAGCCCAGTGTTCTCCAACCTTGGGTCCCCAGATGTTTTTGGCCTACAACTCCCAGCATGCCCCAGCCAGCTACGCTGGCTGAGGCATGCTGGGAGTTGTAGGCCAAAAACATCTGGGGACCCAAGGTTGGAGAACACTGGACTAGTCCATCATTCTGTTCACACAGTGGTCAAGCAGCTGCCCCGATGGGAAGCCCACAAGGAGGACATGAATGCAAGAGTGCACCTGGGCACTGCTGCCATATTCCCTGCCCAGGCTCCTGCAGGAGCGTTGCAACGAGAGGCCCTCAGTAGACGAGCCAAAGGAAACACATGAGCCAATCAGCAAACATCTGCCCCCCAAAAAGTGTTCATTCCAGGTCTCTTTCTCTCTGTCCTTTTCTCTCTCTTCTGGGCTGGCTTTTCTACATATTCATTACGACTTTCTCGCAGATCCTGGCTTGGGGCCTCCGAGACATGAAGAACTACAACTTGCTGGCCATTAACAATCCCAGTCTCATTATCGAGTGCGGAGGGGAATCTATTCAAACGCCGACCATCAAGAACTTCCAGGAGAACCCCAATTTTCCAATTAGTATCTATCTCATGAAAGTGGTGAGCAACCCTCTTGGCCACTAGTGGGCAGCAGACTCCGTTCACACGGCGTGGATCTTGAGATCGGGGCTGAAATGAAATTCCACACACCCACAAAGGAAATCCTCCGACATTTCAGTTTTCACTAATCAAATGTTTGTTTGTGTTTGCAATTGTTTCTTTATTTTGTACTTTAATAATTTTTTAAAAAAAATAACCGGAGTTCCCCGTTACATCTGAATGCAGGGAACTCTGGTTAGTTTCAACTATGGTTTGTGAGAAAGCCAGGATCATAAACAATGGTTTGATACCAGCTTATTTGTACAAACCATACCTGAAAGTAACCATATCAGCAAAGTAGAAGCAGTTGTAAAGATGGAATGGTACGGAGGCGGGAAGTGGGGAAGAGAGATGTTAGCTGACTGTTGACTTCACCACTGAAGTGATACACACGGCTGTCTATGGGGGACCCTGCAAGACCATTAAGTCCAGGGCCCAGCTGCACCACTGCCCCCAGGCATTTGCTTCCTGGAAAGGTTCATACAAGCCATCTCTCGATCTCCTTTAGTATCTACCGGTGGATGAAGATTACGCACCTCCCATCGAACTGAGGGTGATGGATCACAGAGAGTTTGGATACAAGCCAGTGGTGGGCCATGTGACCGTGAGATCCATGGACCAGTATTACTGTGACCCGTGGGAAGAAAGGAAGGCCCATAATCTACCTGCCAGAGGTATCTGCCACTACCTTACAAAATCTCTGTCTGGCTCAGGGCGGAGGATTCCATAAAAAAAAAAAGAGGGCTCTTAGGGCTGAACTAGATGTCTGGCGGCCGACATGGGGTTTAACCCTTTTCCCACCTGCGACCTTCCCCCTGCAAACCTCTTCCCCTCTTCACACCACCGCTTTTCCTTGTGACGCAGAAAACATGGCTCAGGAAACTAGCCGTTCTCTCTCTCTCTCTCGTTGCAAGGAGGACAGAATGTGGATAGCCTCATTTTTATTTTATTTTGTATTTATTATATTTATACCCCGCCTTTTTTCCTGCAAGGAACCCAAGGCGGCTTACATAATCCTCCTCCTCACAACAACCCTGTGAGGTAGGTTAGGCTGAGAGTCCGTGACTGGCCCAAAGTCACCCAGTGAGTTTCATGGCCGAGAACGGGGACTAGAACCCAGATCTCCCGAGCCCCAGTCCAGCACTCTCACCACTACGCCACACTGGCGTATGCTGGAAGGGACCTCAGAGGTCACCTAGTCCAACCTCCTGGCTGATTTAGGAAAACTACTAGCACAGCATTCCTGATAGGTGGCCATCCGGCCGCTGCTTAAAAACCTGCAGCACCGTCGGAAAACCTTCCACAGTCAAACAGCCGGGCTGTAACCGGAAGTTCTGCCCAATATTTAGCGGAAGTCCTTTTTCTGGTAATTCAAACTCATTGATTTGGGTCCTACCTTCCGGAGCAGGGGTTCCCAACCATTTTTGGACGGTAGGCACGTTTGGAATTTTGAGAGCATGTCATGGAGAATCTCATACTATGGGCTGCCATAGTGGGCAAGCCTGGGCACGAAACACTTATTTCCCAGAAGGCAAATTGGTGAGACTAAAAGAGAAGCTCAAGAACCTAATTACAAAGCAAAAGTGGAGTCTGAGCTCCAAAACAACCCAAATAAAGAGGGCACAGAAGGACAGCATTTTGCTTTGCAGCATGCAGCGATCCTCCCGGTTAAATTTTAAAATTAATTTTTTTTAAAAAAAATCTTAAGAAATAAAACAAAAATCAGAAAGGGCGAGGAGCCCGGTGGGCACCAAAAGAGGTGTCCGTGGGCACACTGATGCCAAGGGGCACCATGCTGGAGAACCCAACTCTGGAGCAACAGCAATATAGCGACAGAAAAACATGTTTGCCGATGTCTATCATAACGCCTCTTAGGGTGCAATCCCATGCACGTTTAGACAGGGGGAAAAAAAATTCCTACAACTCCCAGCATTCCTCAGCCAGCATGTAGACTGTTGTAGGGCATTTTTCTGTCTAAACCTGCCTAGGATTGTGCCCTTAATTGTCTCTTCCCCAGGCTGAGCAAACCCAGTTCCTTCAACCCCTCTCCATAGGAGGTGGTCTCCAGGCCACATTCCTTGGCAGAAGGGCAGGATCCAAAGAGGAGGCCTGTTGGGTCACTTGTGCCACCTGGGCTGTGGATACCCCAAGTGTGCTGTGAAGCCTGGTCTTGACTCTTGCGTGACCAGCTAAATGGTCTGGGAGCACCTGTGGCCAAAGCTAAAGGAAGCGTGAATCTGTTTGGTGAGTGGGCGGGAAACTTGCAACCGTCCTTCTCTGAGCTTTCCAAAGGATGAGCAGGGGACAATAAACTAACTAAAGGCCTACAACTAAAGGCCTACAACTAAAGGCTGGGGCATGCTGGGAGTTGTAGGCCTTTTTCTCCGTCTAAACTTGCATAGGACTGTGCCCTAACAGAGCAACCCGTCTAGAGCAGGGCTCTCCCACCTCGGGCCCCCAGATGTTGCCAGCCTACAGCTCCCAGCATACCCAGCCAGCATGGCTAATGGCAAGGGATTCTGGGAGCTGTAGCCCAGCAACATCTGGGGACCCAAGGTGGGAGAGCCCTCCTTTAGAGGTTTGCCATTAATTCCATGCTTTCTCTATTTTTCTCCTCTTCCCCAAACAGCCATTTCCAAGGTGAAGATAAAAAAGGGTAAGTATTGCTACAGCGTGGGAGTCTTCTCCCCTTGTCCTGACAATATTTTATCTTTCTTCTTTCCTTCGTTCTGAAAAGCCGGGCGGCCATGTGTGTCCTACTTTACAGAGGACGGACCTCCACTAGTGTAGGTGTGAAGGACCAGCACCCGGGTCCTATGCGTGAGTTCGGCGCTTAACGGGTTAACTGGCACTGAGTTACAGCCCGTACAAGCGATTGAAACCGACTAGGAGGTTTGCGCAACAAAAGGAAACTCCAGCCCTTTGTATGTCCAAATAAGGCTTTTATTTACTATACAATATACGGAGCGGAACTAATAACTTTCTAGGAATACTATAACGTCAACATGACCTGACGTGATCTCCGAGTTTATCAATGAACGGGTTCCCAGGCTAGCGCATTGGGATTAGTCAGTTACCTTAGACTAAAGACTTTACGCTGGTCAGTTTCAGCCTGGCTCCGGGTCTGCCTGATCCAGGGAAGAGAACAACTTATTCCAGCCACCGCTGGAGGACGAATCTTGATAAAAATAACCCGTGTTCCCAACAACCCCCAAAAGGAGGGGAGAGGGGTTTTCTACCCGAGTTTCCCGCTCTCTCTCTGCCCCTGTGGTCAGGTGGGCTTATGCCTGCCCCTTCGTGTCAGGTGGGCTTATTCCTGTCCAGCAAAAAGGTGACATGTTGGGTACTTTACAGCTCTTTGAGACTGCCCTGCTAGTTTTGATGGTCTTGATGGTCCTTTCCTGGGTTTTGTGGAATCCAACCGAGGTCCTCCATTGTTGGTATGCGGATCCGTCTGGCTACTTCCTCGTATTTCCAGTCTCCCTCCCCCGCCCCCTTTTGGGAAGAGACTGAGTTGTGTGTGTGCGTGTGCATATGTACTCGTGTCAGGCTTTCTCCACAGTAGGGCTGTCCGAGAGGACCGTCCTCTGTAGCGAACATGACCTCTATTTCAAGCGTTGCCCAGTCCAAGCCCAGTTTAAAGATCAACAACAACCCCAGGAAGGGGTCAAGGCCAGGGTGTCTAAAACACTGGCATATTGTAGGTTAGAGCTCTTATTGTCAGTAGTAACTAAGCCTTAGAAGAAGAGCCATTTCAACCTTTTAGGGTGCAATCCCATGCATGTTTAGACAGGAAAAAAAGGCCTACAACTCCCAGCATGCCCCAGCCAGCATAGCTGGCTGGGGCATGCTGGGAGTTGAAGGCCTTTTTTCTGTCTAAACATGCATGGGATTGCGCCTTCAGAAAGGGCGGTGGGGGGGAACTACACAGTCTAGGTCAGGGCTCTCCAACCTTGGGTCCCCAGATGTTGCTGGACTACAGCTCCCAGAATCCCTTGCCATTAGCCATGCTGGCTTGGTATGCTGGGAGCTGTAGGCCAGCAACATCTGGGGACCCAAGGTGGGAGAGCCCTGACCTAGGTCATATGCTCTGGCTGTGGGGCAATGAAAAAGTGCAGTGTATAGATAGCACAAGGCAAGCAGTCTTCTGTGGAAGCTGGGTTTTCCTTACCAACTGAGGGACTCCATAAGCTTCTTAGAAACCCCAGGGTTCCCGGAAGGAGGAATATAATTTGTCAGCCATTGGATCTGTAGAGTTTCCCGCTTGGGATTCATTCTGCTGCTTCTTGTAGGCACCGAGAAAGGCTATTTACAAGCCGTGGCTGTGGAGGAAGCGAAAAGAAGAGAAGGTGGGTCATAATTAATGTCAGGGTTAACACCGGTACATGCAGGGGGGTGGTGCGCGAGGTACCCAAAAGATTCGGGGGCTCAGGCCCACAGGACCAAAAAAAAAAAAAAAAGCACAAATTTGCATATGCTAATTTACATATGCTGTAAAGTCTCCCTGTATGTGTGTGTCTTTAAAGGACCCTATTTGCAAAAAGGGATGCATGGACAGGGGAGAGGAGGTCACTTGGTTTTCAGCAAAAAGCCTCAGGCGGAAAGACTGAAGGGGGTGGCAGCAGGAGGTGAAGCACATGTGGGCCAAAAGCCAGCTCATCCAGGGGGGATCAGATGCAACAGAGATCCTCAGGGCCCCTGGATCTTTATTTCAGCAAGTGCCCCTGGGGACACAGCAGGGTGGTGGGGCAGAGGGCCTGCCAGAGATTCGGGGCTCCAAAGGAAAGATCCGGGGCTCCAGCCCTAGTGGGGGGCCCTAACACCGCCTCTGGCAATGCTGGCTGGGGCATGCTGGGAGTTGTAGGCCAAAAACATCTGGGGACCCAAGGTTGGAGAACACTGAGAGGTAGGTGGCACATAATGCCATGTCAATTACAGTTCAGTCCATTTTCTCTGCTAAATTGACTTTATGGGGTAATCCAGATCTAAACATAATATTTTTGTTTTTGCTTCTTATTCAGCAAAAACTTTTGTTTTGTGTCTATTGGACACCGCAACGTCTCTTTAATAAGGGATTGTCTAATTCGGCTAATTGTTGGCAGTGCAATGCAGCTAATGCTTCTTCTAAACATACGTACATTTCGGTAATCTCCAGTAGTTGCTTCTATTCAGGAGGAGGTTATTGTATGCATAAATTTTGTACTGGAACAGTCTTTAATATTCACTGATGTACACGCTCTTTTAAATTACTTACCTGCTTCATGGAAATTAATGACTGGTCAGCATAAGTGGATTCTCTGCACCCTTTTGTAGCTAAAAGACTGATATTACAACATTGGAAGGATAAATGCTCACACCTCCTATAATGCAATGGAATTAGGACCTTATAACGCTTTCAACATTTGAACGGGTGGCATGTAGATGCTACCTTCAAATGGATGCTTATTTGGATATTTGAATATATATATATATATATATATATATAATAAATAAATAATAAATATTTGACCTGCTTTTGTTGAAGCCTATGTCCAGTTGCTAGAAAGTTGCATTTGCATAGATATGGGTGACTTTGGGCCAGTCACTGACTCTCAGCCTAACCTACCTCACAGGGTTGTTGTGAGGATAAAATGGAGAGGAGAAAGAGGATTATGTAAGCCGCCTTGGGTTCCTTGAAGGAAAAAAGGCGGGGTATAAATATAATAAATAATAAATAAATAAATAAATATGCATTTTGTTTGTATTTGTGGAGGAAGAGGGGGGCTGGCTGGCCCGCCAGACTCCCAACCCTTTCCTCCCTGCAAAGGGAACCCAGCACTTGCTACCATGTGGCCCAGAAGGGGGGCTGGCTGACCCGCCACTACCCCACCCTTGCCTGCTGGCAAAGGAACCAAGACCCCCAGAGATCTCAAGGTACCAGGTTGCCAGCCTCAGCTGTCTCTGCAACCCTACTTGAATCTCTGTTCAGGGACTCGCCTTCAATTTTGTAACCTGGATTTAGATACTGAACCAACAGAGTACTACAAAACCCATGTAGAGTGAACTCAAGACAAGGTTTATTTCTGGTAGCATCTTACAACAAGATTAGGCAAATAAAAGAAGCACACAAAATAGAGAGACACTTTAGTACACAGTAAAGCTGCAAAATAACAAAGACCTGATTCCTTAAGATCTCTCAGGCACACGCACCTGTTACCTGAGGGTGTCTTCTTCAAAGGGTTAGATCCAGCACAGCCTTGCCGCCCGATAGAGAATTACCACACCTACCCGAAGGTCCAAGATGGGTAAACCCTTACAAGGCTTGCTTTCTCTAGTGCCTTCAAACCAGCCAATTTTACCAGAGGCTGTCTGGGGTCGATTCCTGAGGGGGGGCCCCCCTAAAGGCTCGGGCCCCTCGCTGGCACGCTGCCATGCCAGGCACGCTACCAAAAAGGACTGACCAGGAACAAAGGCTTCCACGTGGGGAAAAAAGCTCATCCCCCTCCCCTTTTCTGTAGCCTTCTTTCTTCAGCCAATCAATTTGAATTTCACTTGGCCATGCAGGGGGAAAGGGAACTGTGAGTCATGGCTTGAACTATCTGCATGTGAATGCCTTCAGCCTGGCTCCTCCAGACTTCTAGACGCCAGGCCCCATCTCATGTTCCATCACCTTTTGCTTCCTCCCAGCCCCCACCTGGTTTACTCATGAAGAGGCGTGTGTGTGTGTGTGTGTGTGTGTGTATATGTGTGTTTGTTTGTTCCTGCATGCATGCATGCAGGAACCCTAAAAACTCTTTTCTCTACACGCTAACTATGTACACCCCACCCCAGCCAGTTCACACATGAGGTGTGTGTGTGTACCCCCAAAGGCTCGTTTCTCCACAGTATTCATTTGCTGTGGATACATACAAATTCATGTATGTATATATATTTTTAAAAAACAAACCAAAAAATGTGGACTTGCCCAAATTTCCTTCTCTGTTTTTAGAAGGTGGACGTTGAGGAAGAGGAGGAAGTCGATTGGTGGAGCAAATACTATGTGACAGTGGGGGATCTGGCAAAGAGCGGAAATTACCTGGAGAGGGGCTTCGACACCGTGAAGGTGTGTGTATTAGGAGGATGTCTGAACCCCAGAGCCAGAGCGCAGGGGGTGGAGCTGCTTGCTTTCTCAGTATATGCCTGTGCCCCGAATCGCAGGGGCGAGGGAGGCATTTGTACTGGAGAAGCAGTGCGAAGGAGGTATGCTTAACCCCTCCCTTTCCCACTAATTTCTTCCCTGCAAATGACTCCCCTTCCCTCCCCTGAGGCTTACTTCTGGTGTTGGAGCCCAGCTGGGATACGAAATGTTATTAAAAACTGCCTCTGGGAGTTAGGGAAAAATGTATCTGAAGAGGAGAATTGGTGGCTGGGGGTGGGGGGGTTAAGCACATCCTTTCCACCCACCAGTTTCTCCACCGTAGGTGCCTTCTTCACCTCCTCAGTTGCTTTACAAGTTCTGTCCTCAAACGTGAACCTGAGGCTGGCAACTGAGATGGGCAGTGGTGTTTATTCTACATGAGGCCTTGGTTCCTCCCCAGGGAGCAACGGCTATGGTGCTGAGCATATGCGTTTAAGCTCTGGGGAGCGCAGCCAATGTACAGTCATGCCTTGGATTGAGAGCATAATTCGTTCCGGAAACGTGCTTGTAATCCAAAACACTCTTATATCAAAACGAAATCCCCCCCAAAAAAAATTTGTACAGAGATTTTTAATTTAAGCCGTACTACAGTACTTGTATTGCAAGACGTCGCTTGTATATCAAGTCAAAAAAAATTAAATAAATATTTAAAAATTTGCTTGTCTTGCAAAAACGCTCTCAAACCAAGTTACTCTCAAACCAAGGTATTACTGTACTAAGCCAGGATCTCTGCTGCCTGCTCCTAGATCTATAACTGCGAGCTGGAGGAAGTGCCAGAGTTTCATGGCTTCCAGGATTTCTGCCAGACCTTTCGGCTGTACCGAGGACGGGTGAAAGATGATGACCCCATGGTGGGGGGTGAATTCAAGGTGAGAGTTGGCCCTGCAGTGTCTTTGTTTTCAGCTACAAAACTCCATACTGGGGGCTACTTCAGAAATCTATTTGAGCCACTGGTGCTGATAGGGCTAGACCAGTGATGGCGAACCTTTTTGAGCCCGAGTGCCCAAACTGCAACACAAAACCAACTTATTTATTTCAAGGTGCCAACACTGCAATTAAACCTGAATACCGAGGTTTTAGTTTTAGAAAAACAACTCATACAGTTGTCCGACCTAATTAACCTCTTTTGTCTTTAAAGAAAAACACAATAACAGAGCTTTCAATGATACAAACAGTTTTTTGTTGAAAAAAAATCAACTCAAAAAATTATTATAGTACTACATTGTACACATAGCCCGAAGGGAATTTATACAAACTTTTTAAATAATTAGGCACATGTATTTTTGGATAAGGAATTCTCAACTTGTAATATGATTATATGCCAGACTGAAATTGTATGGGGCAAGCTTTACCCCGGGTCCTTTCCCTGCTTCTACAGGTGTCAGATAAAGTAAAAGTCAACCTATACTAGGATGAGCAAGATAAACAAGAAAACTAAACGTGCTTAACACATTTTAAACACTTTATGTCTTGGACTGCAAACACTGCATTAGGTAAAAGTTTGCATTGGGCATGCTTTTGCACAATTAATGTGATTTTTGCTATTGCATGCATGCTGATAATTTGTCAAACCTTGGCTCATTCTCCGTTAGTTTGAGAGCAACACATGCAGCACTCAGGTCAACTGTTAGGGCTTTACATCCAAGCCATGCTCTGTGCATCATTCTTCAGAATCTTTTAAATGTGATAACAATGTAGAAAAGAATTCTGTAACAGGAATTCTAGAATAAAATCATTCTGTTCCACACTGTGAGAAAGAACAAGATCATTAGTGTTTTGCAGAAGGGGACGGTCTTTTCACGATCTGGTGACCAATGGCTCGAGTGCCCACAGAGAGGTCCCTGCGTGCCAGCTGTGGCGCCCGTGCCATAGGTTCGCCATCACTGGGCTAGACCTTGTTGGGACCAAAGTCCACCACCCCCCTCAGCCCCAGGGCCCCCCAAGTGACCACCCAGAGTGTTGGAGCCCCAACACAGAGAGCAGCAGATGATGAGAAGGTTCAGGGCAGCAGACGCAAACCCCATTTTATTCCTGTAATCAAAATATTATTTTCCTGTGATTATTCCTGTAACCCGGGAATCGTTCTATTTCTGTGATTCCTGCACAGAATTTATTCCCGTAAAAAGGGGAAATCATTCTTCGTTTTATTCCGGTAATGTGCAATGATTTAAGGGTGCACTCCTATGCATGTTTAGACGGGGGAAAAAGTCCTACAACTCCCAGCATGCCCCAGCCAGCCATGGCTGGCTGGGGCATGCTGGGAGTTGTAGGACTTTTTTTTTTCTGTCTAAACATGCATAGGATTACGCCCTAAGTGAATTTAAAATGCAAATTTCAAGCTTTGGAAAACAGTTTTGTTGTTGTTCTAAAATATCAGGAATGCAGGAGCCATTGTAAAACATGGGGGGGGGGGGAGAGATCAGTGTTAATTGTGTGCTTCACAACGGAAATAATAAACATGGCCATCTAAAGGTGGGGGCATAAAAGATCATTATGTGCAGGGTCTAAAAATGACCCAGTTGCACCCTGACTTCAGCTCTTCTTCAGAAGTATATTAAATAATTTCGTGGAGATCTGGGTTTCCATAAATTATTTCAGTCGCTTGACTCGCCAGGGTTTTTATATTTATGTTTTCTTCAATTTCTTGCAAGGCTTCGATGCATTCCACATCTCCTTGAGAAGCAGAAGTTCAGCAGGGGCAGATCACGGCCATCTTCAAACCAGGAGAAAAGTGCCACCTGCTGGCTTTCCTGTTCATCATGTGCAGCTGTGTAAAGGCACAGGAGCTTTACCAGAAAAAAAAAGTTGGCAACTCTCACAGGGTGCCTAAATAAAACTGCCTTGCTTTGCAGGGGCTTTTCCGGATCTATCCACTGCCAGAAGACCCCAACATCCCACCACCTCCACGCCAGTTCCAGGAGCTTCCTGAAAATGTCTCTCAGGCATGTCTGGTCCGGGTTTACATCATTCAAGCCTTTAACCTCCAGCCGAAGGACAGAAATGGTCTGGTAATAATAGAAATGGCATCCCTTTGCTTGCCTGCGATTCTTGTTTTCTCCTCTGCACCTCCCTGCGGGGTTGGAAGTTCCTTTACAGAGTCGGTTCTTTTGTTGGGAGATTTATTAGGGCTTCTCTCTACTACATTAGGCTTTTAACCCGTTTTAACCCACCACTTTACTGAGGCTTCTACTTCGGGATTCTTTGCGGGATTAAGATCGGCTCCTTTCCACGTGTTTTTTGGTGGGGGTGGGGGGGTTCTTTTCTCTCTGCCTTTCTATATGTTCCATTACACAGCCACAAGGTGGCGCTGCAGTACAGCAGAATTGTGAAAATACCTGACCAGTTTGTAGCATTTTATAGCATGCTACCCCTTTAATAGCTCATTATCCCCTTTCTAAAAAAAAAATAATGCTGCGGAAATGCTCAGAAAGCATCCAGGAGGGGCCCTGGAGGAGGATGACATTGGTAAGGAATCAGGAGGGCCTCATGTAGAGAAGCCCTTAGGCCAGTGCTCTCCAACCTTGGGTCCCCAGATGTTTTTGGCCTACAACTCCCAGCATGCCCCAGCCAGCATAGCTGGCTGGGGCATGCTGGGAGTTGTAGGCCAAAAACATCTGGGGACCCCAAGGTTGGAGAACACTGCCTTAGGCTCAAGAAGACACGTGGTGTACCTTTCATTTTATGCTATATATTGATTTATAAAGAATCCAATATAAAGACAATCAAATCCATTACACTAATCAAAACAATCACACACACACACAAATCAGCATCCTTTTCTAATTATGTCCAAAAAAGCCCAGCATTATTTCCCCCCCAATCTCATATGACCACGATTATTATTCCAATACAGTAGGACTGCAGAAACTCAGGCCTGGGGGGGGGGTGTCAAATGCAGCCCTCTGGATTTTCCCAGAAGGCCCCGCCCCCTTCTCCTGGCCCCGCCCACCTTCCCACCAACTGCTGATCCTTTTGGTGGCTTCCCAGCTTTTGTGCAGGTTCCCCCCCATTCTCAAAGGTCGAAATGCCTCTCCGAAGGCTTCATTTCTGGCAGGGAGAGCGTGGAGCTCAAATAGGCTGCTATCTGTGGGGGGGGGGTTTAGCCTCACATCCGAGCACACAATAAATGCCTCGTGTAGAGAAACGCTTCGTCTTTAAGATTAAAGAAGACTCTCGGTTATTTTAACAAGCATTATAAGGGTGACGGGATGCTCACGGTAGTTTGCGGTGGTTTTACACGAGGTCGTTGTCCTCCAGCATTTCCCTGCTGTTTTTTTCAGAACGAGGAGAATGAGCTATTTTTTAGCTATCACGCTAAATCGCGCTAAAACGAGCACGTGTATTTCCAAAATGTGGTTGTGTAATAGAACATATAAGAAGGCAGAGGAGGGGGGAAAACCCCGGGGGGGGGGGGAAACACGTGTAAAGGACGCGATCTTATTCCCGCAAAGAAATCAGAAGAAGAAGCCTTGGTAAAGCACCGGGTGTAACACCTCATGTAGAGAAGCCCTAACAGATTTTCTCGATCATCCCAGTTTGCAGGACACGGAATAATGGGCTCAAGTTACGGGAACCCAGATTCCACCTAAACATCCGGAAAAATTTCCTGACTGCTGTTAGAGCAATAAGACAATGGAACCAACTACCTAGGGAGGTGGTGGGCTCTCCCACTCTGGAGGCATTCAAGGTGCGGCTGGACGGCCATCTGTCGGGGATGCTACCTGGATACGGAATTTTTAATAACTTTATTACTTAGCAGCTCTGATAAGTTGGTCACTGAACAAGTGGCCAAATTTCTGAACCAGGCTATCTCCACTAGATTATATTTGACTTCTCCCTCTCATGTGTTCAATTAACTAGTTGTATTGTATGTCTGTATTATATTGTGTGAATGGCCTATTGACTGCAATAAAGAATTGATGATGATGACCTGGATTCCTGCATTGCGCGGGGGGTTGGACTCGATGGCCTGGTAGGCCCCTTCCCAACTCTACTGTTCTATGATTCTATGATTTGTTGCAGCATTGAAAATGCTGCATTTGATTTGTTAGAACTGAAAGTGCCCAAAGGCTTACTTGCTGTTTGAGTTGCCACAGGCTAGCTTGACTACCATGCTGGGAATTCATATAACCTCTGTCTCTTTACAAATCTGTTTGCGAAGACGGAGTGTGTGGGGGGGACCTGAATGTCTGCGCAGGCCTTTTTCACAGGCCTCTCCATCACCAGGGCCGGATTAAGATAGGGGCGATTGGAGCGGCAGCTCCAGGCCCATAACAGAAAATAGGCCACAATATAGGGACGCTCGGCACGATTTGAGTTACCGTAGCTCTGATCGTTATCATTCAACATAATTAATGATTTTTTCAAGATTAGAAAGGTGTTCTAAGCACATCTGCATTACAGGCTTGAGGCAAGACCTAGCAAGAACTGTTGTTCTCAAATTAGCATTTCGGTAGGTTTTTGCATTTCAATCACTGTTACTACATTTCTTTGAAGCACATGGGGGGCTTGCTAGGGTCTGTAATATTCAGATTTAGAAGGGATCTCTCTCTCCAGCCTCGAGCAAAAGATCTTTCTGATTCGCAGCTCAATTGTTCAAATGCTAGTTTAACAAAAAAACAAAAACGAAACAAAGCGACAAGAACAACACAATTATTCTTGGTCAAGCAAAGCTTCCTGGCTTTTTGTTGTGGCTGCTTTTTCTTTTTTAATAAATAAATTTGGGGGAAATTGGGAAGACCCTTACTGATGAGCTGCAGGAGTTTTTGAGTTTTGGCACTTTAATGGTAATTAAAATATTTAATTTGTTTTAATATAAAATTGCGTCTTCATTTTATTTATTTCCATAAAAAGGCCCACCAAAATCCTCAGCACCAGGCCCATAATGCTCTTAATCCGGCCCTGTCCATCACCATCCTGCCCTTTCCCCTTCCTGTGGAGCATGTGTGGACCGAGCCTTATCAGGGGGGGGGGGTCAAGTAGCAATTTTCTCCTAACGTCCCGCACTGGACTGCATCCCACTACAGTGTGACCCCTACATCAAGATCAAGCTAGGGAAGAAAAAGGCTGGCGAGAGAGAGGAGTACGTTCCCAACACCCTGGAACCTGTCTTTGGAAGGTAGGTCTGGCACGTTGGTCTCCGGGTGTTTATATATATAAATTGAGAGCCACTGTGTTTGTAGGGCTAGCCTTCCACAATCTGGTGCCCTCCAGGTATTTTGGACTACAACTTCTAAGTGCTGCACCTACGCTATTTTGGGGAGGGAGTTTAAGCACCATGGAGCTTAACTTATAAAGCTCAGGATAAAACCTGCAATGGATGAGGAGCCCCACTGACACACAGGAGTCACCAGCCTTGCCTGACTTTGCTACATTTGTTAGTAAATCACCTACGAGTGTCCTGGGCACCGTGCAAATTGTTTTTTTAAAAGAGGCACACACATACGTATCTGCCAGTGACTACGATCTGAGCAAGCAAGACACAAAAGGTATTGGCAACGGGAGGGGGAAAAGAATAATCCCCCCCCTTTCTGTGACCCCCACAGGATGTACGAACTCATGTGCTCCATCCCAACGGAAAAGGACTTGAAGATCACGTTCTATGACTTCGACATTTTCCCTCCTGATGACATAATTGGTGACACCAGCATTGACCTGGAGAACCGGCTCCTGTCCCGCTATGGGGCCAACTGTGGGCTGCCACAGTCTTACTGTGTGTAAGTAGCTAGGAGTCGGTTGATTGTGGGTATGACTTTTGGGCCCACACGGGCAGCTTGCCTTGAATAGCTCGTGGTCACTTTTGCTGCAGCTGCTGACAATTTAAGCCAGGGGACCGTGGATACTCTCACAAAATGGCTGCCATGAGGGGGCGGGGGGGCTTGCCCATTCATAAAATGGCAGGCATGGCCAGTCCCAAAACACTCATTTCTCAGACAGCAAACTGGTGAGACTGAAAGAAAAGTAACTTGTCCAAGAACCCAAATACAAGACAGAGGTGGGTGTCAGAGTTCTAAAAGACAAAACCACTATTTTGAGCCCAAATAAAGACAGCACTTTGTTCTGCAGCACGCCAGCCTCCTGGCTAAAAAATAATTAATTAAAAGCATCTTAAGAAACAAAGATCAGGAGGGGACAGGGAGCCTGGTGGGCACAATGAGAGGCATCCATGGGGCATATTAGTGCCCATGGGCACCATGTTGGAGACCCCGGGTGTAACACTCTCTTCCCTGCCACAAATTTTATTTATTTATTTATTATATTTATACCCCGCCTTTTTTCCTTCAAGGAACCCTAGGCGGCTTACATAATCCTCCTCCTTCTCTCCATTTTATCCTCACAACAACCCTGTGAGGTAGGTTAGCAGATGCACTGGCCATGTTTTCCACAGGGCTGCCAGCCCATGTCTCATCATACATGTGTCAAGATCTGCTCAGCCTGCAAAGCGCTGCAGCTCCACCTGGTGGCCTGATAGAGAAGGCAGACAGGTCCACCGTGCAAATGCTTGCAGGATTAGCACCAGACCTGTAGGTACTCGCAGGATTGGTGCCAGTCCACTGACGCAGACCAGCTGGAAGCCACAGGGGGCCCTGTAAAAAGCTTCCTGTTCCTGCTCAGCTTTTCCACAACAACACAAGTCTTTGTGGTGGCTGCATCGTGTTCTAGCTTTGGCTTCTGCCTCCGGTCTTGCTATGCCTTGCTGGTATTTGACCCTTGCCTTTCATAGATTTCATAGATCATAGAGTTGGAAGGAGCCTACAAGGCTATCGAGTCCAACCCCCTGCTCAATGCAGGAAACTAGAGAAGGGGTCTCCCATCCAAGTAATAACCAGGCTTGACCCTGCTTAGCTTTCCATGCTCAGACAAGCTGAGCCAGCGTGAGCCACAGGCCTGAGCATGCCCTGCCAGTATCTGACCCTTGCCTGAGTAAGCCCTGGTTCTCCGTCCACTATTCCCGGTGTTCCTGTCGAGAATGCCTGCCAATTATGTCCTGGAACTAACAACATGCTTTTTTCCTGGAGAGTAGTGACTTGGGGGGGGGGGGCGAGGGTAATCATTGCATCTGCTGATTGTATTGTGCAAGCAAAGGTGTGTGCTTCAGGCACAAAATTCAGGATGCTGAAAAAGTCAACTTTCATTAAACTGTAATAAGTTTCTTGACCTTGTGGCTGTGGAGGGAGTTTGAAGAAGTCTGATGAGGTCAGGGGCCTAGTGATATCTCATACACCAGAGGGGGCTGAGCAGAGGCAGAAGAAGCAGAACCATTTACCGTACGCAAAACAAGTTAATAAATCTGCACAAAATTAATGTGTGTGTGTTTTTTCCGAGTGCAGGACCTGGTGCCTGCAGGGGAAGTTGAAATATTTCTACACAGCGGGGAGTAAATATCCTTGCCCTGCAGAATTTGTGAAGGCCAATGTATACAGAATCAAATAATAAAGCTTTTCCTAGACTGTACCGCTTTGGGGGCTTGCGGTGGGAGTTTTGGACTGCAGGTTTCAGTGCCTCCCCACACTAGAAAACTAGCATATCACGCAGAGGGTCTCCAGCTTAGCTTTCTCCTATTTTGCCACATTTAGGTGACTTTCAAACATGCAAGACCGTACTGCCTGCAGCCCAGTGTGATATAGTTCAGGAAAAACAAGGCCACTCTGATGTAAACACCACTTTACACCAGCAACACCAAGTCGGCCGCTCAGCAAGATCTGCCACAGACGGCCTTCTCCTGGTCCCTTCAGCCAGAGCAGCTAGACTGGTGGGGACTAGGAAGAGGGCCTTCTCCGTGGCGGCCCCCGTACTGTGGAACTCCCTCCCGAGTGACCTCCGCCATGCCCCCTCTCTGCTGAGCTTCCGCCGCTCACTAAAAACTTGGCTGTTCAGGTGGGAATATGGGGTGGGCTAATGATTTTAAAATTTATACTGTTTTAAATGTATTTTATCTTGTTTTTATCTTGTGTACATCGCCCAGGGTGACCGGTTTGCCGGCCAGATGGGCGATAAATAAATGCAAATAATATAATATGTACGGTATGTATATATATATATACTTGACCCCCGTGATCCCTTCTGCTCCCCACAGTTGTGGTCCCAGCCAGTGGCGAGATCAGCTTCTTCCCAGTGAGCTCTTGGAGAATTATGCTCGGACCAAAAACTGGACTGAGCCTGAGATCAATGAAGATGGAAGCAGAGCCCATTTCAGGGGAAGGACGTACCAGCTGTCTGACTTTGGTGAGCTGGGAAAATATTCCCATGGATTGGGAGCAGGGCCAGCCCTACCGTTGGGCAGAGCGACGCAGGCTGCCTCGGGAAGCAGATGCTGGGGGGCAGCAAGTCATGGCAAGGGGTTGGAGGGCGGAGCTGTGCGTGCGCCACACGGTTTGTCGTGCACCCCTGAGGTTTGCCTGCTGCCCTCGGGCACAGTGGAGGATCAGGACCAGTACAAGGCAGCTTTGACGCCCTAAGCAAAATCAGATATTTAGCGCGCGCCCCTTCCCACTTGACTCAGACCTGTACGGTTAAGCACATCCGGAACTGCTGGAGGCGAAGCGAGGCACCCTGGCTGATCCGGAGCCGTTTTGGAGCGTGGGTGAAGGAGGGGAGGGCGAAAGGAAGGAAGACAGAGGGGGAAGGCGGCGAAAGAAGGGAGGAAAGGAAGAGGAAAGCGGCGCGCGTGTGCGCGAAAGAGAAAGAAAACCACAGAAAGATTATTTTAAAAAAGATTAAGGGGGGAAGAGGGGGGGAGACTGATGAAAAAGGAAAGAAAGACAGACAGACAGACAGACAGAAAGAAAGAAAGAAAGAAAGAAAGAAAGAAAGAAAGAGGAACACAAAATGAACTGAAGTAGACCATTGGAGAAGGAGAAAAGACAAAACAGATTAAGAGGAAGGAAGAAAAATTAGACTGGCTGGAAGGAAGGGGAGATTTTAGGGAAGGAAACCCAAGCGCGGTGTGGACCCGCAGCTCGCTCTTCCTTCCCTCCTGCGGTTTTGCTGACGCCCTGCCCGAACTGCGCGGGGCCGGCCGACCGGGCCGGCCTCTCCCACTCCGCTCCCATTTGCCCGATTGCATAAACGCGTCATTATCCAGAGCGAGGGCTCTCGCGGTGCGGGCGTGCGAAGGGCTGCTTGGCCGTTCCAGTCCCCTTCAATTGCGAGCCCTAATGCATCACCGCCTGCCCATCTCCGCCCCGATCGATTCATTCATCCCTGAGCGGAGCGTTTCTGCGCCCTCTTTAGCCATGCGCCCTAGGCAGCCGCCTAGTTCGCCTAGTGGCAGCGCCAGCCCTGTGGAGGATGCTGTCCCTTAACCCATGCGGAAGTAAAACGTAAAGGCCGGTCTGGTCGGCTTCTGTACATGGAATGGTGAGGGGAGCAATCTTGTCCCTTGCCTCAGGCAGCAAAATGTCTTGAGCCAGCCCTGATTCGGTGGGGGAAAGAAACATGACCTCTCCTGAATGTACACCTGCTCCTCAACCAGGTACAGAGTTGATGGCACCACAACTGGGCACTTGCTGAGGACCCACACTTCAACAGCAAGTGGCCATGGACAGCAGGCTGGTGGGGCAGAGGGCCTCCCGGAGATTCGGGGCTCCAAATGAAAGATTCAGGGCTCTAGCCCTAGTGGGCTGCCCCCCTAACCCTGCCTCTGCACAAACCCATTGAAATCTAGGTCACTCTTCGAGAGCATTGTAGTAAAAAAGAAAAAAAAAACGCAAAGAAAAACGGTGCCAACTTTCTGCAAATTTGCACAATTTTACAGGTTGTGGAATTCAGATTGCCTTGCTGCAAAATGGTTGATTTTATTTTTATTTGTTATGCCAGAGTACGTATATTCTGCCTTGCTGGAATGTCTCAACCCCCCTGTGATCCATTAGGCCTCCATATAACCTGATTCTGCTGTCTTTGGCTTCCCCCTTTCAGAGGCCAAAGCAGCTTCGCACGACTGCCTGGGCCCCCCGAAAGAGCGTTTGGCCCTCTACCTCCTCCGCACCTGTGGGCTGGTGCCTGAACACATAGAGACGCGCACCCTCTACAACACTGCCCATCCTGGGCTTGACCAGGTAACTCTCTCCAGCGCATTATGTTTGCACTACGCAACTACATTTTCAGTGGTTGCTGGATGGAAAGCCTCAACTTTCAGAGGCATGTGATTAGGAGAGGAACTCCATTGTGTGCCCTAGAGTTTGGCCTCCCCTCAGAGGTGGGAAACCTAAAGCACCTAAGCACTTACATGAGATGATTATTTATCCTATATACTAGTAGCAAACTCATCCTCTGAGCATGGACTGTTATGTTGCCAAAATGGCAACCTCTACACACAAAAGGGGAGTTCTCAGCAGCTTCGGGGAATCCCAGTGTTTGCAGAAGTACAAAAGGCTTCAGGGAAAAAACCCGAGTGGGGGAAAAACCTCCTCCACTCCATGTTACCCTCACAACAACCCTGTGAGGAAGGTTAGGCTGAGAGTCAGTGACTGGCCCAAAGTCACCCAGCGAGCTGCATGGCCGAGCGGGGGCTTGAACCTGGGTCTCCTGAGTCCCAGTCCAGCACTCTCACCACTACATCACACTGGGTCTCCTATTCTTACGGCTATTGCCATCGGGTGCCAATGGGTTGCTTTAGCATCATATTATGACAGTTCTTGCTGCTTGAAATCTGCACCTTATTGCTCTAGTATTTTTTGTTACTGTGTTTTAGCATTGTATTGCCTTACTATTATGCTGACGCTTTAGCTTCATTGCCTATTATTATTATTATTATTATTGCTATTATTGTTATTATTATTATTGTTATTTATTTATTTGTTTGTTATATTTATACCCCACCTTTTTTCCTGCAAGGAACCCAAGGCGGCTTACATAATCCTCCTCCTCCTCTCCTTGTTATCCTCACAACAACCCTGTGAGGTAGGTGAGGCTGAGAGTCAGTGACTGGCCCAAAGTCACCCAGTGAGTTTCATGGCCGAGTGGATTCCAACTAACTTGGTTTCCAACTAACCTTGGATTCCAACTAACTTGGTTTGAGAGCATTTTGCAAGACAAGCAGATTTTTAAATATTTATTTAATTTTTTTTTACTTGATATACAAGCAACATCTTGCAATACAAGTACTGTAGTATGGCTTAAATTAAAAATCTCAGTCTGTACACATTTGGGGGGGGGATTTCATTTTGATATAAGAGTGTTTTGGATTACAAGCACGTTTCCGGAATGAATTATGCTCTCAATCCAAGGCATGACATCATCATCATCATTTCTATACTGCCCAATAGCGGAAGCTCTATGGGCGGTTTTAGGTTTCTGCCCGATTGCACTTTGCGTTACCTCTTGTGAGGCAGCAGCGTCTGAAGGTCTCTAGCCGATCTCTGCATTTTAGCCCGCCGTATTTCATCCTGGTCTTCTGTGCTTGCACTTTATTCAGCCAGCAGCGCATGTGCCTTGGCAGTGAGGTCTCTGGGAGGGGGAGGATGGAGCATAGCTATTCCAACAGTCATGGGCAGAGCGGGAGGAATTGTGCTGCTGGGCATTGGATAAGCCAGAGGGAGGGGGCTCAACCTGTACGGGACGGGGTTGCACTCCCCCTGAAGGAGCAGGTTCATAGCGCGGGAGTCCTCGTGAAGCTATCATAAATAAAATCATTGTCATTTGAGGCTCAGGTGGGTCTCTCAAGGCCACCTGAGAGCCAGCGTGGCGTAGTGGCGAGAGTGTTGGACTGGGACTCGGGAGATCCGGGTTCTAGACCCCACTCAGGCCATGAAGCTCACTGGGTGACTTTGGGCCAGTCACTGACTCTCAGCCTAACCTACCTCACAGGGGTTGTTGTGAGGATAAAATGGAGAGGAGGAGGATCTTGCAAGCTGCCTTGGGTTCCTCGCAGGAAAAAAGGCGGGATATAGATATAATAAATGAATAAATACCACGGAGTGCCTTCTGCCAGCTTCAGTGGGTGGCACAGCTAGGCCCCTATTTGGACAGAGATAGCCCGGCTTCCCCAAACCGCCAATC
Organism: Shinisaurus crocodilurus; assembly: GCA_021292165.1. Lineage (NCBI taxonomy): Eukaryota > Metazoa > Chordata > Lepidosauria > Squamata > Shinisauridae > Shinisaurus > Shinisaurus crocodilurus. The sequence goes on along the minus strand of CM037884.1, from coordinate 32,477,313 downwards.
ATTTGCTGGTTTCCTGGCTTTTGTGCAACTTTTACCCCATTCTAAAAAGTTGATATGACTCTCCTAAAGTCACTGGCAGTAGTTACTGGCAGTAAGAACTTTATTATTATTGATTTTCATTTCGATACCACCCAATAGCCGAAGCTCTCTGGACAGTTAACAACAATTTATGCTAAAATACGCTGGTATTTATTTATTTATTTGTTTGTTTGTATTTCTGGCCCCAACCAACACTGTAATGCGGCCCACAAAAGCATCTCTGAAGCTGAATTTGGCCCTTGGGCCAAAAGAAGTTTCCGCAACCCTGATCTATAAGGATTCTGTCTCCCTCATCAGGAGACCAGTTCAGTTGAGTGCTGCTGGGTTGGATCCTTCATACGAAGTTGTGCCAGATAAGCTAGGCCACATGGGGAGAGAAACAGATCGCCCTCCTCCCCTTGAGTTGGGCCTGAAATCACTTCCCAGACTCCAAATTGAAGAACAATGTGTGGCTCACGCTGGCTCAGCTTGTCTGAGCTTGGAAAGCTAAGCAGGGTCAAGCCTGGTTATTACTTGGATGGGGGAGACCCCTCCTCTAGTTTCCTGCATTGAGCGGGGGGTTGGACTAGATGGCCTTGTAGGCCCCTTCCAACTCTATGATCTATGAAATCTAAGACAATAAGGGAAACAAAGCAGGCACCAAAATTCAAAACTTACCAGCCTAAGCAACTGGAGTTCCTTTGGGGTGGAGGGAGAGTGTACCTCCCCTTTCGAAAAGCTGCAATTGCCCATTTCTTTTCCCCGGCCCAAGGAAGAGCAGGGAAATGACCCAGATCGTGTAGATCGCTTTATCATTCCTGACTGTGCCTCTCTCCTATTCAGGGCAAAGTACAGATGTGGGTCGACATCTTCCCAGAAAGCTTAGGTGAGCCGGGACCCCCTTTTGACATCACCCCAAGGAATCCCAAGAGGTAGGTGCAACACAATCACACACACACACACACACACACACACACACACACATTTTTTGACTCAGGACAAATTGCCTATTAGTTGCCCAGCAAATTTTTTCAGTCAGCTTGAGTGAAAAAGGTTGGGGATGTTGCCATCTCCCATCCCCTGCCCCACCGAGAGAGAGGAAGAACATGGCGAGCGGGCATAGGTCAGGTGAGAGGTTGGCCATCCCATCCCAGGACTGTCTACCCTGACTGGTACTAGCGGCTCCCTGCCGTCTCAAGCAGAGAAGGGGGTTTCCCATCCAGAGAAGGAGGAGTGTGATTCTTTTAACTGGAGGTACCAGGGACTGGGACTGGAAACTTCTGGGCGCAAAGCACGTGCTCTGCCACTGAGGCACAGTCCCTGCGCATGCATGGCCCTAGGGCGCCCCGTACACTGTGATATCGGCAGCAAAGCTTTGCACCACCTTAAAAGCTGACACGTTTAGGGCGCAATCCTATGCACGTAAAGACAGCGGGGGGGGAAGTCCCACAACTCCCAGCATTTCCCCAGCCAGCGTTGCTGGCTGGGGAAATGCTGGAGTTGTGGGACTTTCCCCCCCCTGTCTAAACGTGCATAGGATTGCGCCCTTCTTGTGACATCGGCTTATTGCGACTGCGGTCCAGTTTGCCCGATGCATGAATTTGTTATCCTGAGTTACGAGCACGCCCGGCGGGGTGGAACAGTAAACAGTGTGAAGTCAGAGATGAATGAAATGCGGAAAAGCACGCACGGCGCCTGTGCCGCAACACGGGCACGGTCTTACAGGTTGCACCCTCCATGCTCGTGTCGTGAGCATCCTATGCAGGGCGGAGAAGCGGCGGAAGCGATATTCCCCTCCCCGTTCTCCTGCCCTGCGTGAGAACAGGGGCGGGGGGAGCGGGGACACACGTCCTACAACTCCCAGCATCCCCGGCACGCCGACCTCGGAACTGGGAACCAGAGAGCTCTGACCTCCCTCCCCCTTCCTCTCCGACCTTGGAGTTGGGAATCCGAAATATCCTATGGGCCCCTCAGTCACTGTCTAGGGGACCCATAGATTGTTCCCTCCGCGTGTTCTTCTGCAATATAAACGTGGTGTCATTCTTTACGGTGCCACAAGACTCTGGGTTGTTGTTTTTGCTGCAACAGACTTAACGTGGCCGCCCCTCTGGAAACGGCGTTTGTTTCCCAGGAGCGTGGATCGCACACCTGCTCTCCCCTTTTTCACGACACCGTCAAGGGGAATCATGCCTGCTTCACACGGGCACCAGGGCATGCAGGCCTGTCCTGCTGCATCCCCCCCCCGAGATACTGGAATCCCTTCCCTCTTCCCCACCTCCACGTATCAAACGTCATGTGTGAGCTGAGGTGTGCATACAGAAGCTGTTCCTCTGCTGCAAAGAGGTCGATCGATTGCATGGATGTGAGATACATACACACGTGAGCACACACAGGACATGCTATGTGTGGTGCTGGGTAGAGCTCGGCGGCGGAGCAGCTGCTTAGGATGCTGAAGGTCCCAGGTTCAATCCCGGTTGTCCCCAGTTAGAGCAGTGTTCTCCAACCTTGGGTCTGGGAGTTGTAGGCCAAAAACATCTGGGGACCAAGCCTGGTTATTACTTGGATGAGAGACCCCTCCTCTAGTTTCCTGCATTGAGCAGGGGGTTGGACTCGATAGCCTTGTAGGCTCCTTCCAACTCTATGATCTATGAAATCTATGACCCCAAGGTTGGAGAACACTGAGTTAGAGAATCTCAATAGGGGCGGGAAAGACCCTTGGCTGGGACCTTGGGGAACAGCTGCCAGGAAAAGTAGACAGCACTCGGTATACTGCAAGGGAACGCCGTCTCCCAGGTGGAGCCTGAGGACTTATGCCTACACCCTCATGACACAGCAGGGATCCTGTGTGAATTGGTCCTTCTTCAGAGGAGAAGCACAGAAAGTTTCCACACGCACTACAAGATAGCTTGTAGGCCTGCTCTGTGCGTAGATGCAGCAGGATATAGATCTCTCTCAAAACAGGGCCGGGCAGAAGGTAGATCTGCAGACGTTTTTGGATTCCAACTCCCATAAGCCCCTGCCAGCCTGGCCAACAATCAGGAATGCCGGCGGCTGAGGTCCGAAACATCTGGAGATATGTCTTCTGCCCACCCCTGTCTCAAAGCACGCACCGGCGACTAGGCGCTCCTGCTCCTCTTTCCTCTAGTTACGAACTTCGCTGCATCATCTGGAACACCAAAGATGTGGATCTGGAAGACACCAACATTTTTGGAGATAGGATGAGTGACATTTATGTGAAAGGGTAGGTGGCAAACGGACGGGGGACTGTGGCGGCAACTTACTGGCAACATGCACTTGGGCCTAGAGCAGGGCTCTCCAACCTTGTTGCTGGACTACAGCTCCCAGAATCCCTTGCCATTAGCCATGCTGGCTGGGTATGCTGGGAGCTGTAGGCCAGCAACATCTGGGGACCCAAGGTTGGAGGAAAGCAGTCAGAAGCAGTGAGGTCAATGAAATGCAAAAAGTACAGCCTGCGACAATTCAATTCATGTATTAAATTTATAAATCACACACACACCCCCGCTGCCTACCAGGCACCTGGGACAATGTACAGTGTACAATAACAATATCATAAAAATGTAACATCATCATAAAAACTAGGAACACAGGAGCAAAAGCCATTCCATACGATACAATTTGGTGAAGGTATCTTTGTTGTTCAAAGCCATAGGCCACTGCAATTCCAAACAGGCAAGAAATAAAAACAATACACTAAAAAGTAATTTTAAAAATAGAAACTGATATACAGACAGTGATTAAAATGATTCGTTTAAAATTACACTTCCCCTCCAACAAAACAACAAAAAACGGTACAGCCCTTCCCCATAAATTAATATAAGGGTATAGAATTCTGCCTGGCCCCTAGATTTCTGGCAGCCAGGGCAAGTTTCATAACCATTTAAAAAAAAAAAAACAATACACTAAAATGTTATAAATATATATGATATGGGTGTGTGTGTGTGTGTGTGTGTGTGTGTGTGTGTGTGTATATATACACACACACATATATACATATACAACATATATGTATAATATTATATATTTAAAAAGGGGGAATATACAAACAGTAATTAAAATAACTCATTAAAATCACACTTTCCCTCAAAGCAACAGGAGTAGTACTGACCTTCCCCATTTATTTATTATTATTATTATTATTTATATTTATTTATCGCCCATCTGGCCGGCAACCGGCCACCCTGGGCGATGTACACAGAATAAAAGCAATAAAATACATTTAAAACAATATAAAAATTTTAAAATCTTAACCCACCTCATATTCCCGCCTAAATAACCAGGTTTTTAATGAGCGACGGAAGCTCAGCAGAGAGGGGGCATGGCGGAGGTCACTCGGGAGAGAGTTCCACAGTACGGGGGCCGCCACAGAAAAGGCCCTCTTCCTCGTCCACACCAGTCTAGCTGCTCTGGCTGAAGGGACAAGGAGAAGGCCATCCGTGGCAGATCTTGTTGAGCGGCCCACTTGGTGTTGCTGGAGACGCTCCTTGAGATAGACTGGACCAGAGCCCTATAGGGTTTTAAAGGTCAAAACCAACACCTTGAATTCGGCTCGGCAAGCAACTGGTAGCCAGTGCAAATCCTTCAGCACTGGCGTGATGTGATCTCGCCGGCGGCTGCCTTTAACCAGGCGAGCCGCCGCGTTCTGTACCAGCTGTAGCTTCCGAACCGTCTTCAAGGGTAACCCCACGTAGAGCGCATTACAGTAGTCTAGGCGATTAATTCCCCATGAATTAATATAAGGGTACAGAATGATGCCCAGCCCTTAATTTTCTAGCAGCTAGGGCAAATTTTGCCACCTGGGTTGTAATATATACATCATTACCTGCAAGTAATGTACAAATCTGAACCAAACAAGGTCTACCGGTATTTGACAAAGAATTGGGAATATGATAGAGGGATTTATACCTTGGGGACTCATCCTCAAATTTGAGAGCAGCACTAAAATCACAGTGGAAGAGCAACATGAAAACATCACACAGCATTACAATGGAACAAAACAGTCTTTATTCCCTTTCTAAAGCAAAGGAGCCAATCTCATCTTTCTTGGGGCAAAGTCCCACAATTGGGGTGCTGCTACCAAAAAGGCCATGTCTAGCCTCTCTATGTGGTGGAACATATAACGGGGCCTCCAATTAGGATTATAAATTATGGGTAGGTTCATATAGAAAAAGGCAGTCCTTCAGATATCCTGACCGCAACCCATTTAGATGTAGGAAGTTGTAGGCCAAAATATTTCATAGATCATAGAGTTGGAAGGAGCCTACAAGGCCATCGAGTCCAACCCCCCTGCTCACAGGAAACTAGAGGAGGGGTCTCCCATCCAAGTAATAACCAGGGTTGACCCTGCTTAGCTTTCCACACTCAGAGACAAGCTGAGGCAGCGTAAGCCACAGGCTTTTAGAGGACGTACAACTCCCATGAGCCCTCACCATTGGCATGGGCTGACTAGGGCTGATGAGGGTTGTAGGCCAAGATATCTGGAGGCCACAAGTTGCCCACCCGATTTAGAACTTCGTAGCTCAAAGCCAGCATCTTGAATTGTGCCCAGAAACAAACTGGAAGCCAGTGAAGTTGATCCAAGACCAGTGTGAGGTGGTCAACAAAACATTCTTCTGACAAAAGTCTGGCTGTTGCATTTTGCCCTCTGAACACTTTTCAGTGGCAGCCCCACCGAGAGGTGATTAAGGCGTGAATTACTGCAGCCAGCAATTCCTTCTCCCCCAATTAAATGCACTTAATGGTCGCAGTAATTGTTGATGGCACTATCCTCCTAGTATTGTTTACAATATGTTACATTATTTTATGTTACGTTGTGGTTAGTTTCTCTACCTTCTTTGGACCAAAAGAGCTCACAAGAGGGAAAAGAGAAATGTCTATTTATCATGCCTTCCCCAAGGAAATTTTATTGGGGTACACACATTTTAAGCTGTCTTCCTTTTACACTGGCTTTGCTCTCTGCAACTTGGCGTTTTTATGCTGCATTGTACTTTTTATTGGTTTTATCATTACTGAATTTTAATTTGTTTCTCGTTGTGTGCAGGATTGATAGGGCAGCCTATCAAGCTTTCAGGGGGCTGTCACTGAGGTCCCAGAGGGACATCAAAGTCCTAGCCTGGGGCTAGATCAGTGTTCTCCAACCTTGGGTCCCCAGATGTTTTTGGCCTACAACTCGCTGGCTGGGGCATGCTGGAAGTTGTAGGCCAAAAACATCTGGGGACCCAAGGTTGGAGAACACTGATCTAGTCCATCATTCTGTTCACACAGTGGCCAAGCAGCTGCCCCGATGGGAAGCCCACAAGGAGGACATGAATGCAAGAGTGCACCTGGGCACTGCTGCCATATTCCCTGCCCAGGCCTGCAGGTGCCTTGCAACAAGAGGCCCTCAGTAGACGTCAGTATGGAGAGTGGGGTATGCTGGGAGTTGTAGGCCAAAAACATCTGGGGACCCAAAGGTTGGAGAACACTGGCCTAGATGATTTACGGTACCTGAGCATTGAGGGCAAGGAGCAGTGGTCGTTCCATTCTGTCTTGCATGAGAGTAGTGGAGGAACGTGGACACCTCTCCCAAATCTGCCAGCAGAGCTGCCTAAGGGAGTGTTCCCCAACATCGTGCCCTCCAGATGAGTTGAACTACAACTCCCAGCATCCCCCAGTCAGCTGGCTGGGGAATACTGGGAGCTGCAGTGCAACACATCTGGAGGTCACCAGGCTGGGGGGAGGTGTGCCATAATGCAACGTTCATAGCCGACGGATCCGAGTGCACCCCAGAATCTGGCCTGGCGAAAGAGTTTCTCTGGGCAACGTCTCCAACATCGCCTTTGCACTGTCCCAGGTGGCTGGACGGCCTGGAAGAGGACAAGCAGAAGACGGACATCCATTTCAGGTCTCTGGCAGGTGAAGGCAACTTCAACTGGCGCTTTGTGTTTACCATGGAGTACCTGCCCATGGAGCAGGTCTGCGTCCTCACCAAGAAGGTGGGTGGAATCAATGCTGCTAAGGCTGGTGGCCAGCTCCCAGTTCTTTTTAAATTCTTTTTATGATATATTCATTATATTTGATGCAAGGATCAAAACATACAGAAGTTAAAACAAACTCTCCATATGAGAAATGTATTTCTGAAAAACAACAATGCATTTATACCAGGCAAAATATTAAGCCTTTATATGGGGTTTAACCATTCCAGTGGATGATGACCAAGTGACATGGAGTCCTTCTACATACACAACTACTGGGCTTTATATTTCTTTCATTAACGTGGTCAAATGCATTTGGGGGCTTAAGGCATACGGTCAATTTTGCCAATAAAAGAGCATCCCACATTTTTTCCAGTTGTTTTCATTTCAAAGGCATCTCCTTATGTTTCCAAGGGCGAGCATAAACCAGACCAGCAACCACAAGTGCATTGAATACTATCTCATGTTTCTTTCTAGGAACGAAATCTGGTATAAAGGATCCATAGATACATTAACATGAGTAGAGGTCAATATTGCTTGTGCAATCATTTCCCAAAATAATTGAGCTTTGTAATACACCCACGGCAGCTGGATCAAGTCTGCTCAGTTTTTGGCATGGTACCAGCCACTGCAATTCCCCGTTTCATAGATCTTACCTACCGGTATAATTACCGAGCTGTTAAATGCCGCGGTATTGCCGTTTTTATCATGCAGTTCTCTCTTAACATTGAACTCGCAATAAAATGAGTTCCAGCTCTAAAAAAGGCAAGACCAAATTCTGGGAGAAATTTGCTTTGTTTGTAAATCCTTTCCCCGTTTTTCTTGATAATATTTTACACCTGCAGTATTAATGCGTATTAATATATTTTAAAGAAAATCTTTGTGACTGGATACAGAGTCCATTTTTCACAGTCAGTTGGATTCTTTGTAAATTGCCCAGAGAGCTTTGGCTATTTGGCAGTATAGAAATGCAATAAGTGAAATGAAATGAATGGTTCTTGAGAAGCGGATGTTCTCTAACTTGTGTAGACATACAATTTCCATGTCAGGAGAAATTTAAATACAGTCATGCCTTGGATTGAGAGCATAATTCGTTCTGGAAACGTGCTTGTAATCCAAAACACTCTTATATCAAAAAGAAATTCCCAAAAAAAAATTTGTACAGAGATTTTTAATTTAAGCCATACTACAGTACTTGTATTGCAAGACGTCGCTTGTATATCAAGTCAAAAAAATAATAATAAATATTTAAAAATTTGCTTGTCTTGCAAAACGCTCTCAAACCAAGTTACTTGCAATCCAAGGTATTACTGTAGGGCCATCTTGAATTGTGGGGGTTGTTGGCTTTGTCCCTTTCAGATATGTCTAGATATCAGTATATTTTATGTTTTTCCCAATAAAATCAAGATGTCCAGCTCATCTATAGCAGGGATGTCAGAGAAATGAGTTTGGATTTCAAGGAATCTGACCTCCGGATTCCATAGTGGACCAACTTTTTCCAAGTTGCACAGATTCCATGGACTTGCAGATCGCTTTTTCTTTTTTCTTTTTTTTACTTTTGGCAGGGGGGATTTGCACAAGCATGCACACTAGCGCAAGTGAGCATTAGTGCAAATGCACATTTGCAAGCAGGAATGAAATTCTCATACATCCCTTTAAAAAAAAAAATCTGATTCCTATCAACAAGCAGACAACAGAGCAAAAGATGCCTGACAATCTGGAAAACACAAACAGAACAGATTTAACGAAATCCATACACCCCTAGTCTATGGTGATTTAAATCTGGATTGTCTAAGAACTGAAGAAAATGGAGAGATCTAATGTGAAATCTTGCCTTGGTAATTGTCCCATGTGGGCAATAATGTATTGATAATTAATACATTATTGGAATTGTTTTAAGGGTTCTTTTGCTTCTTTGTGATCCAGGTGGTGGAGTGCAAAGGGATTTGACAGAAGGCTTGTTCGATATTTTTAATTACTGGGTCACCTTTAATCATTTAGCCAATCCATTATCTAGATAAGTTTAGCAGCACAATAATATAGAAGTAAATTGGTAATGCCACATCCTCCATTAGACCATGAGTCTTGAGTCTTGTGTCATTGTTATGTTTGCTGTAGACTTTTTTTTTTTAGGCAGCCCATATAAATTAGTTACATTTTTCTTGCCACTCTTTCAACAATTTTTCAGATAGCAAATTTGGACAATTAAAAAAAAATTAAAAATGAAATCTACTTTGATAGGCTTTTAAAGTTTATAAGTTAGTATAGTACTTCAAAACAACTGCTTAAATTTTATGCATGTACATTTTACTTGATTAAACCAGTTCGCCTTCAGCACTCATCCTGAGCCAGTGTGGTGTAGTGTGAGAGTGTTGGACTGGGACTCTGGAGATCCGGGTTCTAGTCCCCACTCGGCCATGAAGATCACTGGGTGACTTTGGGCCAGTCCCTGACTCTCAGCCTGACCAACCTCACAGGGTTGTTGTGTGAGGATAAAATGGAGAGGAGGAGGAGGAGGATTATGTAAAGGGAGAGAAAGAGGAGGGTCCCTTGCAGGAAAAAAGGCAGGATACAAATATAATAAACCCATTAAAGTAAAATAAATCTTGTGGCGGCGGTGGCAGCAGCAGCATCCTTTGTTAATCTTGCACAATGCAAAGAAGTTATTTCCTTTGCTTCGCCCTGGAATTCCTCCTCCTCCTCCTCCTCCGTTTCAGCAGTTGTCTTTTCTTTCTTTTTAAATACATTTCATTGTGCATTTCGCAAAAGCACGGATGGCATTTATCATCTGCTCTCTCCAGGCCAGCCATAAATCTGTCGCATTCTTCTTCCAGCGCAGCATAGCCTGCCGCCGTTTTTGTTCCAAACTCAATCATATTTGCACCGAGGCCATTCCTCACAACTAAGGGATATACAATCCGTGCCCCCCTGAGCACTTGTAGTTGTTTTTTTTTTTTTTAAATCCGTTCACCCTCCAGATGTGTCGGACTACAGTCCCCATCATTCCCAGCCAGTGTGATGGGGGGGGGGGGGTTTGTTGTAGTCCAACACATCCGGAGAGCGCCAGGTTGGGGAAGGCTGCCACGGACCCATATGGACCAACTTCTCTGCCCAGCAAGCCTGGGAAAAGGAGGTGTTCCGGGTGGTGCTGCCACCTAGTGTCTGTCAAGTACCTTGCAGCATGCGCGTCTCTGAAAAAGAGCACAGCTGCTGTTATACGCCACACTCTAGCCCAGTGTTCTCCCACCTTGGGTCCCCCAGAAGTTTTTGGCCTACAACTCCCAGCATGCCCCAGCCAGCTACGCTGGCTGGGGCATGCTGGGAGTTGTAGGCCAAAAACTTCTGGGGGCCCAAGGTGGAAGAACACTGGGCTAGCCTGAGAACCTCTTAAGGACCTTGGCCAGCAGCTAATTCTTAGCAGGTGCATAGTTTGAACGGAGCAAGGGCTGCGGGGGGGCCCATTTCCACAAGCAGCGTCGCAAATCAAGGGCTGCCTGCCGCCTCCTCCGCCAGGGGCGGCTGGTGACTCCTCTTTCCTTCGGTGGGGCTCCTTTGTCCATTACAGGTCTCGCCGTTTGTATTTGGACTTCCGCGGGGAGCTCTCCGCGGTGCTGAACTCCATCCCCCAAAATAGGTTCGCTGACATAGAGCGCCATGGAGAGCTCCTGTCCCGTGAAGCTCCAAATAAACAGCTGCAAAACCTGCAATATGGAGAAGGAGCCAGAGTGAAATAGGAGTCACCCTGTCATCCCCGACGTGAATATCAGCTCAGGCGCTGGCAGAGCACTCCCCTTATTCTCTCCCAGACACGGCAGAGGGCACTTGGAAAGCAGCGGGGGCGCATCATAAAGAGAGGTGCCTTGAGACTGGGGGTTATGCTGAAGGCCAGATTTAAACTCCCCTGCTCTCCGCACCTGCCTGGGTCACTGCTGTGTCTCTGTATCGTAGAATCATAGAAAAGTAGAGTCGGAAGGGGCCTACCAGGCCATCGAGTCCAACCCCCCCCCTCAATGCAGGAAACTAGAGGAAGGGTCTCCCATCCAAGTAATCACCAGGCTTGACCCTGCTTAGCTTTCCACACTCAGACAAGCTGAGCCAGCATGAGCCACAGGCCTTAGGTGGACTCTGGGTTCCTGTCACTTGAGCCCATTATTCCGTGTCCTGCAAACCGGGATGATCGAGAAGAGATCCTGGCCCTCCTCTGTGTGACAGCCCTTCAAGTACTGGAAGAGTGCAATCATATCTCCCCTCAGTCTCCTCTTCTGAAGGCTAAACATGCCCAGTTCTTTCAGTCTCTCCTCATAGGGCCTTGTTTCCAGTCCCTTTATCATCCTTGTTGCCCTCCTCTGAACCCTCTCCAGTTTGTCTACGTCCTTCTTAAAGTGAGGTGCCCAGAACTGGATGCAGTACTCAAGATGAGGCCTAACCAGTGCCGAGTAAAGGGGAATTATCACTTCACGTGATTTGGAAGCTATACTTCTCTTAATGCAGCCCAAAATAGCATTTGCCTTCTTTGCAGCCACATCGCATTGCTGGCTTGTACCTGTAAGTCTCTCTCTCTCTCTCTCTCTCTCTCTCACACACACACACACACACACGGATCTGGTTCTCATGACACGACAACCCACCATGGGTGATCAGCCATGGTGGGTTGTCGTGCCGTGCAAACCCAGCGCGGTTTCTGCAGGGTGGCTTATTTTTCACAAACAAGCCACCCTGAGAACCCAATTTAGGGTTGTTCATGCCCGTGGTGACCTGTCGTCTCACCCAAACCCAGCTGGGCGATTTTACTGTGTGTGGCCTCCCGCTTGAGCACTGCCCGGCCATAGCAGCAAAAACCACTGCCGCTTCTCGCGATCCTGGTTGTGCTGCCGCCATCCTCCCGCATCCCTTCGCAGCTCCCTCCGCCCCGTGCTCCTAAAAATCGAGAAGAAAGGACACCTGAGAGTGCGAAGCTGCAGCCCCAAAGTGCACCATTTTAAATTAACTTTTCTTCTTTTCTTAACTTTTGAGTAGCAGTGACCTGAGCTAATCAGATGCTCGCTAACTTAGTGGGCTAATACATATTTTATGGGCTAGCACATTTTGTAGACTTCTTAGCAAGGCTGCCCTGGCCAAAATTTCTGCAGTGATAGAATTGGATTTATTTATTTATTTATTTATTTATTATATTTATACCCCACCTTTTTTCCTGAAAGGAACCCTAGGCAGCTGACATAATCCTCCTCCTCCTCCTCTCCATTTTACCCTCACAACAACCCTGTGAGGTAGGTTAGGCTGAGAGTCAGTGACTGGCCCAAAGTCACCCAGTGAGTTTCATGGCCGAGCGGGGATTTGAACCCAGGATCTCCTGAGTCCCAGTCCAACATTCTAACCACTACACCACACTGGCTTGGACAAGTCTTTGATGCTTCTCATTCATTCATTCATTCATGCATGCATGCATGCATTCAAAGCATTTTTATCCAGCCCATCAGCCAAAAAGGCTCCCAGAATGGGTTACAAAGATAAGAAATGAGACAGTCGCTGCCCACAGGCTCGCAATCTAAAAGACGCAACACAAACGACACAAAAGGAAAAGGAACTGGGAGGGAGGAGGAAGGAGGGAAAAAGCAAATTCAGGCACTAGATTCTTAGTGGCAAAGTTGTAGGCTCCCATTTCAGCAGTCCTTTTCCACCATCTTTGCAGCAACATTTCTGGAGCCTGGATGAGACCATGCAAAAAGTGCCGCCCAAGCTCATCATCCAGATCTGGGATAATGACAAATTCTCCGCTGACGATTTTCTAGGTAAGAACAACCCTGGACTGGGTGAGGGACTTTTGGTCTTGAGGTGCGGCAACCTAACAAGGGCTTTTTTTTCTGGCTCCTTTCCACAAGATTTTTCATTTCCATGGCCGATGTGGAAAACAATAATTCCCGCTTTCTGTGCCGCCCGCAGATTCGTCTCCATCTTTTGTTTTTGAGACATGCTGTCAAAACATCCTCATAAATATTTCCACAGAGGCATATTTCCATTTCCACATTGATCTGCAGGTGACACTTACACTCGTGCAACTGTAGTTCACACACATCCAAGATGGAAGGCACATAAAGAGCCAATTCAGACATGTTCGATGCCCATGGGGTGGGTTTAAGGCAGTAGTTTGCACATTACACCAGAATTGGGGGGGGGGCTTGGAAACAAAAACCCTCACCCCCAGGGTTTCCCCTTAAGCCAGAAGAGGCAGAGCGTACAAAACAAGAACGGCTTCCCCCTGCCTCGGATTCCTCTTGGGCGCACTGCGCAATGGCGGCCCACTCGGAGCCATGCTGGGCCCTTTGCTGTTCTTGCAATCAGGGGTGGTGCTAGCTACCACCAAAAAAATCCGGGGCTCAGGCACACAGGACCAAAAAAAATGCACAAATTTGCATATGCTAATTTGGATATGCTCTAAAGTCCCTCTGTGTGTGCGTGCATCTTTAAAGGACCCTGTCTCCTAAGGATTTGTAAAAAGGGATGTATGGACAGGGGAGAGGAGGGCATTTGATTTTGGGGGGGGGGAACCTCAGGCAGAAAGATTTGGGGGGCAGCAGGAGGTGAAGCACATGTGGGCCAAAAGCCAGCTCATCCAGGGGGGGATCAGATGCAACAGAGATCACCTGGGGCCCTGTCCCTTTCTTTCAGCAAGTGCCCCTGGGCAGCAGGGTGGTGGGGCAGATGATGGCCTCCCAGAGATTCGGGGCTCCAAATGAAAGATTCGGGGCTCCAGCCCTAGTGGGCCGCCCCCTAACACCGCCTCTGCTTGCAGTCACATCAAATACCCGACCTCGGCATCCACGGGAACTGGGCCTGCTTGCTACCTTAGCGGAGCCCTCCCCCTTGCATGGTGCAGGATCTTCACACAGAGACTCAGTTCAACCAGCATGCCAGCCAGGCTTCTTTGGGACTCACTGGAACCCCGTGTGAACTGAGCACAGGCCCTAGAGCAGCCTTCCCCAACTTGGCGCCCTCCGGATGTGCTGGGCTACAACTCCCGGTATGTCCCAGTCAACGTGGCTGGCTGGGGCACATTGGGAGCTGCAGTCCAACCCATCCAGGGGAAGCCTGCCCCAGAACATGCCGCTCCTCCCCCAGCAGCTGTGACACAGCACAGGGAGGCTGAGCACCTCAATCCTCAAGACAGTGGATCATTGCAATGCGCTCTCTGTGGGGCGGCCCTTAAGGCTGCTCCGGAAGCTGGAGCGAGTGCAGAATGCAGCAGCTCGGCAGTTGTCGGGAGCTGCCCCTTTTCAGCGTGCAACTCCTTTGCTGGAGGAACTGCATTGGCTACCTATTCGCTACCAGGTCAGGTTTAAGGTTCTGGTACTTGTGTACAAAGCCCAAAACAACTTGGGACCAGGTTACCTGAGAGAGAGCGCCTCCTCCCATACCAGCCTGCCCTGTCGCTGAGGTCATCAGACAGCATGCTCCTGGTGGTTCCTCGTGGACCTGTGGCCTGATCAGAGTCCACCAGGAGAAGGGCCTTCAGTGTGGTGGCTCCATTTCTGTGGAACTCCCTGCCTCTGGAGGTCAGGCAGGCTCCGACATTGTGCCGCTTTCAGCACCTGCCGAAGACCTCCTTGTTCCGGGAAGCCTTCTCTGCTCTTCAGCCCCCAATGTAATGTTACTGTACTTTGTTTTCAATGCATGGCTTTTGTTTGTTTTGGCTGTTTTTACCTTTTTATTATCCACGGCTCCAGAATTTTACTTAGATGTGGAGCAGGATACAAATACTGTCAATAAATTAATCCTCCTCCTCCTCTTGCAGGCATTCTGGAAATGAACTTGACCAAGATTCCGCGACCTGCCAAGCGGCCCCGCGACTGCACCGTGAAAATGCTGCTGGACTGAAAGCAGTGCCGCCTCCGCCGCCTCCTCCCCTTTCCACCACCACAAAGAGACGCACATTTCCCTGTTTGTGCAAAAGAATATGAGGGGTTGGTGGCCCTGCATTGTCTTCGAGAAGGACAAGCCCCGCGTGTCGGTAGGCAGAGAGAAGCCTCGGGCGCCGAGCAGGCCGGGCCTGACGCATCTGCCTGGCGTGATGTATTTGGGGGCTTTGGACTAGGGGACGGATACACGGGTGGATGAGTGAGGAACTAGCGGGGAACCCATCCCCAGGGGAGGCTGGGGCCCCCAACGTCAGTGGGGCTGTGGATCCGCTCCGGAGCTTACCCCAAACTTTTAAGGAGCTATCCCAGCAGCAAGCTTAACGATACCTAGAAAATGGAAAATGCAACGTGATGATCAAATAGAGGAATGGTCTAAAGAGGTATGGGATACAGTAATACCTTGGATTGCAAGCATAATTCGTTCCGGAACCGTGCTTGTAATCCAAAACACTTGTATATCAAAGCGAAATTCCCCATAAGAAATTTGTACCCCTATTTTTAATTTAAGCTGCAATAAAGAATGATAGTGTAAAGTCTTCATCTTTCTTGACCGTACTACGGTACTTGTATTGCAAGACCGTCGCTTGTTTATCAAGTCAAAATTTATTTTTAAAAAAATTGCTTGTCTTGCAAAACGCTCTCAGACCAAGTTACTTGCAATCCAAGGTATTACTGTTATTGCTATTAATGATAAGTTAACGTGTAGTATTAAAGTTAAAAGGGGATTATCGAACCAAAATGATTTTAAAGATACATGGACAGCATTTGTAGATTTTGCTTTATTAAGTGGGAAAGGACTTCACAAGAAGAGTCATTACAATTTTGGAAGGTTGAATAGTTACGTAGTTATTTGGTCCCGGTGTGTGTGTGTGCACTTATTATTTGTTGTTATTGTTGTTGTTTTTGTTATGTGTGTGTTATATAATTTGTCGGTTTATGTCTTTCTCGTTTATATGTTAACATTTAAATAATTTCTTTAAAAGGAGCTATCCGCGGTGCTGAACACTGTCCCCAAAACAGGCTCGGCGGCACCCTGGGTAGCTTCTTAAAAATTCGGAGTGAACTCCAGAATGGATCCACAGCCTTTGCTGACATTGGAGCCACCAGCCGGCCGTGCTCATCTCACTTCGTGGCCATCCAAGCTCTGCCTTCATTGTCGTAGCTTCCCCAACTCCTCTCCTTTCCTAACGTTCTATGGCAAGATTTTTCCAAATATACCAGGATATAAACCTGGTATATAAATCTGGCATATTTATCTACCAAACATAAACCGGCCCACGCAGCCATGGGTTCCTCCGGGGGGGAGGGGGCAAGGCCTGGATCCGAGATCCGTGTTGACACTGGGGGATGCAGGCAGCCGGGGGTTCAGCTGGAGCCGAGAGGAGTGGCCACGCACACACACACACACACACCCCCGATGGCCACCTAGAGAGCAACAGGTGACAGGGCAGCCGCAGACATGCTGAGCTTCGGCACCTGGGCCCATATCAGCACGCCCGGACTCACACTGGGGCTGACACTGCTCACCGCAGCATCGCTTCTGGCTTATTTTAAAAAAAAACATTTTCTAGTCGGAGCAGCTGGATGGGGCATGTACAGACGCTCAGCAAAATGGTGCTTATTATTCCCAAGTAAATGTGTTGAGCATCAGAGCAGCAGAAGGCAAAGTCCATTTTAGTCCTCTAGCCAGGATGGGTGCTTTGATTTGAGTTTAGAATGTGACACTGCACGTGCTCGGGGTGTTTCTCCTTCTCTTTGCGTCAGGGGCAGCAAACAGGGTTTGTTCGCTTGGGTTTTTTTGCTCTAACATATATAAGGAGTGTAGAAGCAGCTGCAAAGCAAGGAATGGCGGCGGCAGCGGTGGGGGGAGGGGAATGTTAGTCGTCTGCTTCACAACTGAAGTAATACACGTGGCTTTCTAAAGGGGGTGCCCTATAAGAGAGCCAGTGTGGCGTAGTGGTTAGAGTGTTGGACTGGGACTCGGGAGATCCAGGTTCTAGTCTTCACTCGGCCATGAAGCTCACTGGGTGACTTTGGGCCAATCACTGACTCTTCAGCCTGACCTACCTCACAGGGTTGTTGTGAGGGACAAAATAGAGAGGATTACGTACGCCGCCTTGGGTTCCTTGCAAGAGGGGGGGAAAAAGGCGGGATATAAATGTAATAAATAAATAAAACCACGAAGCCCAGCTTCTGAAATGACCTCGCTGCCGCACTGCAGCCAACAGCGCCGGCGCTTTTGTGTCTCTGGCTCTCTAGGGCAAGGTTGAGATGACGCTAGAGCTGCTGACCGATATGGAGGCCGAGGAGAGGCCAGCTGGGAAAGGAAGAGACGAGCCAAACACGAACCCCTTTCTGAAGCCGCCAGAGTAAGACTGCGGCCTCTCGGGGGGGGGGCTGGTGCAGGAGCTGCTCGGGAGTGGGACACGGGGAGAGGGTCGTTATCCCTTTGCCAGAATAGAGCCTCCAAAGATTCGGGGGGGGCTTGGACGCTTCTGAGGCAGGGCTGTGCGAAATAAGCCGCCTCCAACCAGCCTAGCCACCGTGGCCAGCTCCAGATGGCTTGAGAGGGCCCTGGGCAAAGGGTCTTCTGGCGGGGGCCCTCCCCTGGCAGTGGGCCTTGCTGGCAGACTCCCTTTAGTTTTCCACCGCCCCCTCGAGCGGCCTTCCTCGATCTGGTGCCGTCTGTAGTCCAACACATCTGGAGGGCCCCCAGTCGAGGTTGGGGAAGGCTGCCCTGCAGCGACACTGTGCCAGCAGCATTGTGGGAAATTTAAAGGGTGGCAAGAAGATGGAGGCAGTTGCCGTGGGCGACGACAATTTCTTCTGGCCCCATCCTTCTCTCCCCGTGACTAGGAGGCCGGAGACCTCTTTCCTGTGGTTCACAGCCCCACTGAAGAGCCTGCACTTCATCATATGGCAGAAGAGCAAGTGGAAAATCATCACCTTCCTTTGCATTGTGCTCGTGCTCTTCCTGTTTGCAGCCTTCATCTACTCAGCCCCTGTGAGTCTGCTGGGGAAAGGATGGGGAACTAGACGCACAAAGAGGGCGAGACACCTTGAGCTAGGGGAACTTGTAGCATTCAGCCAAATATCTGCTCCCCGTTCCAGGGGTGGGGGGAGGGCGAACATAGGGAGTACAGTTCTGCTATCCTTGGTCGCCCACCATGTTCTAGCTAATCTCCTTTTCATTTCTCAGGGCTACCTGGCAATGAAGTTGATCAATCCAATGAAAGGTTTGAAGCCCGTATCCTTAGAACTGCCTCCAAGGGAGGACATGAAGACAGCTCCCAAGCTGCTGCCGCCAACTCCGCAAGAAACACCACCACCAATTCCCCGAGAAACATCACTAACAACTCCTCAGGAAACACCACCAACCCCCAAGCTGCCGCCACCAACCCCCAAGAGAACTCGGCCAGCTCCCAAGGGACACGGCCAGCTCCCAAGAGGACACGGCCACGGCCAGCTCCCAAGAGGACACAGCCACGGCCAGCTCCCAAGAGGACAGGGCCAGCTCCCAAGAGGACACGGCCACAGCCAGCTCCCAAGAGGCCACGGCCACGGCCAGCTCCCAAGAGGCCACGGCCACGGCCAGCTCCCAAGAGGCCACGGCCAGCTCCCAAGAGGCCACGGCCAGCTCCCAAGAGGCCACGGCCAGCTCCCAAGAGGCCACAGCCACGGCCAGCTCCCAAGAGGCCACAGCCAGCTCCCAAGAGGACATGGCCACGGCCAGCTCCCAAGAGGACTCAGCCAGCTCCCAAGAGGACTGGGCCAGCTCCCAGGAGGACTGGGCAAGCTCCCAAGAGAACTCGGCCAGCTCCCAAGAAGTTGCAGCCATCTACAAAGAAGCCACTACCAACTTCCAAGAGGAAACCACCAATTACCAAGAAAAGTCACATCTAGTAATTAACTGTAGCAGAAGCCACTCAGTTATGCCACAGTTTGTGACATCTTGCACCAAAGGAAAAATCTCCCTTCATGCCCTGTGTTGTCGCCTCCAAATACTGTGCAGCCGGGATCGAGCCCTGCTACTTCTAAATTGTGCATCTATTCTATGAAAGTCTCCCAATTCCCTCGCCTTCCTCCCATTACAGAAGCACTCTTGATTTCAGCCAACATGTTACAGAACCAACACTCGACAAGACGAGCTTGTGGGGAGGCAGGAACAGAACATAAAGTGATCTGTGGGAAAGAGAGGTAGAACTGCAGAAACGGGGAACTTCCTGAGCATTGTTCCATTCCCTTCCATTAAAATAAATCAAATGAAAGCCAAAACAGAGTGTACATCTTGTGGGTTCTAGAAGTGGAGCTGCAAACATTTACAGCACAATCATATTAATTAATTAATTGATTTGTACCCTGCCTTTCTACCAAAAGTGGCACTCAAAGTGGCTTACGATCACTAATAAAGCTTGATTTAAAAAAACAATAAGCAAATACATTAAAACACAACTTAAAACACAACAGCAGCAACAACAGAGTAAAAAAAGCATCCAGATCAACAGACCCGCTTACACACCAAGGGCCTGCTTGAATAAAGTGCCCTTTGCCTGCCAGCAGAAGAACAGCGGAGGGAACAAACGCAGCCTCCTTCAGCAGGGAGTTCCTCAGCCAGGGAGCAGCCACCAAGAAGGCCCTCTTTCGCATTGCCACTAATGCGCCTCTGAAAGCGGTAGTCTCGAAAGAGCGGTGGTCTCTTCCAAAGATTTTACGAACTGGGCAGGCTCGTATGGGAGAAGGCGGTCTTTCGGGTAGCCTGGTCCCAGGCCATGCAGGGCTTTTATAGGTCATACCCAGCACTTTGAATTCTGTCCAGAAACAGACCAGTAGCTGTTGTAACAAGGGAGTTGCATACTCCCTGTAACCAGCCCCTGGTCAACAGGCTGGCTGCAGCATTCTGGACCAGCTGAAGTTTCTGAAGACAGCCCCACAGAGAGTTTATTACAGTAGTCCAAACGAGATGTAACTAAGGCATGCGCGACCATGGCCAGATCAGACATCTCTTGGAATGGGTGCAGTTGGCGCACTAGTTTCAGCTGTGCAAACGCACTCCTGGCCACCGCTGAGACCCGGGCATCCAGGTCCAAGGCTGAGTCCAAAAGTACACCCAAGCTGCCAGCCTGAGTCTTCAGCGGGAGTGGAACCGCATCCAGCACAGGGTTGAATCAATCCCTATTCCCTGATCATCTGCCTTTTGACTAACTGGGTCTGGGAGCACCTCCGTCTTGTCCGGATTAAGCTTCAAGTTTGTTTGCCCTCCTCCAGTCCTTTACCGAGATCAGACACCGATTTAGAACTAGAGAACAGCTTCCTTGGATTTGGATGGAAAGGGGGGAGAGAGAGATAGAATCATAGAATAGTTGGAAGGGGCCTACCAGGCCATCGAGTCCAACCCCCTGCTCAATGCAGGAATCCAGGTCAAAGCATCCCTGACAGATGGCTGTCCAGCCGCACCTTGAATGCCTCCAGATTGGGAGAGCCCACCACCTCCCTAGGTAGTTGGTTCCATTGTCTTATTGCTCTGACAGTCCGGAAATTTTTCCTGATGTTTAGGATGGAATCTGGGTCCCTGTCACTTGAGCCCACTATTCCGTGTCCTGCAAACTGGGATGATCGGGAATAGTTGATCGGGCCCTCCTGTGTGTGACAACCCTTCAAGTACTGGAAGAGTGCGATCATATCTCCCCTCAGTCTCCTCTTCTGAAAGCTAAACATGCCCAGTTCTTTCAGTCTCTCCTCAGTTGGGCGCTATTAGCATGCCGGGTAACCATAGGTGGTTGCTGGGTGGATTGTCCTGGATTGTTTTTCACAAACAAGTCACCCTGATAACCCATGGCTTATAGCAGGGTTGTTTAGGGTGGCTTGTCGTGATGTCCAAAACCAGCAGTCGCTGCAGCGTGGGTTGTTTAAGACAGCGAGAGAGCCACCCGGCAAGAGTGGCAAAAAAAAACCCTGCCGGCTGCTCCTCACAATCTCGCTAACCATCTTCTCCCCTCTCTATTACATCTTGAAATGACACTACTAGGCAATTTACTTTTCCACTTCATTGCCTGCCTAGGCAGCAAAACCATTTCTCTCCCCCCCACCACCCAACCTTTGGGGAGATTTCCACAAATTTAACGTTATTTATTTTAACTTCCAGGGAGATTTTCACAAATCACCTAAAGCGCAGTAACTACTCCACTTTAGTGCAGTAATTACTGTGCCAAAGCAGAGTAGTTACTGCACTTTAGATTTGCCTTGGAATTTGCGTGCTTACCCACTCAGACCCTGCTCTGCCTTGAAATTTGCGTATGTTTAGCGATCCTGCTCACTGCTCTGTAGTAGCCCTCCTCATGTACATCTGACACCAAGCAGAGGAGGGAAGCGACACGCATGAAGGGGGCAGCGCAGGGCTCCCCAACCTCTTGGGTCCCCAGATGTTGCTGGACTACAACTCCCAGAATCCCTTGCCATTAGCCATGCTGGCTGGGTAGGCTGGGAGCTGTAGGCCAGCAACACCTGGGGACCCAAGGTTGGAGAGCCCTGCGCTAGCGGCTGGAGGAGGAGCGTTTTAGGGGTGGGTGCTCTTACCTTGGTAGAACAAAAAAAGGCATTTGCTACCAAGGGAAAACCCAAAGTGGAGGGTGAAATTGACAACAACGTTGACAAGAGGGGAATATCTGCATGTTTGGTTAAATAGCAGACAAGCAGTCTTGCACAAACAAAAACCCACACACACTCCCCAAAAAAAACCCACACACACTCCCAGGTTCATAAGGACTCAGAAAATTTCCTTTTTGTGATCTGATGTGTGGGGGTGCATGCTCAGAAGCATCTAAGTCAGTGTTCTCCAACCTTGGGTCCCCAGATGTTTTTGGCCTACACCTCCCAGCATGCCCCAGCCAGCGTACGCTGGCTGGGGCATGCTGGGAGTTGTAGGCCAAAAACATCTGGGGACCCAAGGTTGGAGAACACTGCTCTAAGTGGAGGATGAAATTGACGACGACATTGACAAGAGGGGGATATGGCTATGCTGGGCTCAGTTTGCAAATGCATTCTCAGAAACCTACGGTAAATCCCTTTGGAGATCTGATACAAGGTGGGGGGGGGAGTTCCCCTCATGAGCCGGCAGCAACCCCAGGGGACCAATTGCAGAAAGGGCGGTGAACATAGGAAACAAGGATCTCTGCCTTAAAGCCCCCTGGGATACGTGCCGGCAACGGTGGGAGGACCGAGGGAGAAACAAGCCACAAGCTGCCAAGCGGGCGATTGTCAAGAGCGACAGACAAGCCCTCCACCTTGGCTTATATACTCAGGGTGGCTTAGTGTGACGTGTGTGAACTCACCCAAGGACTAAGTTAAGCCATCCCTCGAGCAGTAAAGGGACTTCAGGTTGTGTATGTTTTATTTCAAGACACAAAACGCGTACAAAGAAAAACAGGCAGATGCACACAAGTTTTTCGACTGATCAAGCCAAAAAAAAAAAAAAAAAAAGTTTCTTTGAAAGAGGCAACGCTTCCCAGCTACAATATTGCTTTGCCATCATGTAGAAAGGTCTCTTACATCCCCAGCCCAGAAAGAGAAATGATCCTACTGAAGCAATTAACCCAGTAACCCCAATACTAGAAACTGTCCTTTCTTGGAGCATTTAGATGCCACAGCAACTGGGGCTTATACATTCACAATGGGACATTCTAGTGGTTCGTTTGTATAGCACAGAAGGTGCTGGGTTCCTCCGGTAAGGAGGCTTCTCCTGATGCTCCAAGACAAACCATTCTCCTAAAACAGTGTTCTCCAACCTTGGGTCCCCAGATGTTTTTGGCCTACAACTCCCAGCATGCCCCAGCCAGCGTAGCGTAGCTGGCTGGGGCATGCTGGGAGTTGTAGGCCAAAAACATCTGGGGACCCACGGTTGGAGAACACTGCCCTAAAAGCTAAGCAGGACTTCAGCATCCAGGACCAAAATACAAAGAGGTGCTTGGCATCGTTGGGGCAGCCTCACTGGGCAAAAGGCTCATTTCAAAAGGTAAGCTGGTGGTACTTGCATACAAACCAGGTCTTTGAGCATATACAAATGAAGCTGCCTTATATCAAGTCTGGCCACTGGTCCCTCCAGACCTGTATTGCCTACTCCGAGTGGCAGAGGCTCTCCGAAGCCTTAAGCAGTTGTGGGTATTTTTGTTTTGTTTACTGTTCTAGTCCTGCTGTCAGATTTTTAAAAACTGGAAATATCAGGAATTGAACCCAGGACCTTCTGCATGCAAAGCATGTGCTCTACTGCTTAGCACAGCTTATGGAGTTTGCAACCTTCTGACCTAAGTAATCGCTGGGCTGGCTTGGGGATTTATGGCAGGATATTCATGTTGGGGTCCATAGTCGCTACTTCCAAATCAGAAATGGGAAGCATGCTATTTCCCTTCTCCCTTCCACTGGGAGAAGGCACCTAGAGGACCCATGGCAGCTGGCCCACAGGGAGATAGCAAGCCACAGGAGGAGGAACTGGGCTATCTGGCCAGCATCTGTGTACCAATTGGACTAGTGATACTGCTCTGATTGTGTGGGTCACTAGCACTGGCCACTTCAAGCAATAGGGAAGACTCCCGACGGATGATTCTACTGGTAATACAACTGTTTGTTGACCTTTGGCTCAAAATTGCATATCTTCTGGGTGACCCACTACTGCAGTGTTTCTCAACCTTGGGCCCCCAGATGTTTTTGGCCTACAACTCCCAGCATGCCCCAGCCAGCTATGCTGGCTGGGGCATGCTGGGAGTTGTAGGCCAAAAACATCTGGGGACCCAAGGTTGAGAAACACTGCACTACTGCAACATGCCAGCTACCAAGACATGGGAAGCTGTTGCCTCAAGCTACCTCCACCAAATGCTTCCCTAAATAGTAAGAGGAACATCCCTGGGGAGCAGAAACAGAAGTCCCATGAAGGCTCCTCAAGTTCAGTTACTCTGAGCATCTTTAATAGGCCACTAATTAAGAGATGCTCATAGTTAAAGGAATATGTGCACATTTCATATCCCAGTTCCAAAGGCTACTTCACAGCCTCAGACTTATTTTTATTTTTTTAAAGTAAAGATACTAAGCTTTTTGAAAGGACAGCTACCAAGATGATCCTTCTAACTCAGCTGGTAGGCAACTTGTAGGCCCTCTAGGAATGTATAGAGGGGCCTACAACTCCTATCAGCCCTAGCTCGCATCGCCAAAGGCGAGGGATGACCAGAGTTGGAAGCCAAAACATCTGGGAGCGTCGCAAGTTAGCCACCCCTGTTCTAACTAGAGCAGCCTTTCCCAAGCCCGGTGCCCTCCCGATGTGTGTTGAACTACAACTCCCATCACCCCAGCCAGCATGGGAGTCATAGTGCGACACCTCGGCAGGACACCAGACTGGGGAAGGCTGGCCTGGACTCCTCCCACATTGTTCCGTCTTCCCACAAAGGATCCATGTTATCCTGGGTCAAGCTCCCCGCTCTGCAGACTTCACACACCTCCCTTCTCTTACCCTGCAAAGGCTTCCCAGGGAGACAGCCATGCAAGGCTGTTGCAGCAACAGAGGAGGAGTTTTGCAGTCCCTTGAAGACGAATTAACACATTTATTATGGCAGAAGCATTTGTGGGCTAGAGCCCACTTCATCAGATGCAGGGAATATCATCCTGAGTTGGCAGATATAAGGAGGGGGGGAAGAAAGAAGTGCAAGAAATACAGTGATAATTACATCAGAGCTTAGAGATTATGTAAAATAATTACAGAGACCACACACACACAACATGGTGCTGATAAACATCCTTCTCAGTTGTGGCATCCCATTTGTGGAATCAGCTCCCCAAAGAGGTGCGCCTGGCGCCCGCTCTGTATTCTTTTAGGCGCCAGGTGAAAACCTTTTTATTTGCCCAATATTTTAATGGTTGCTTTTTTAATTCATTTTTATTATTCTACTGTTATCTCCGGACTGATTCTTTTGGGCTGCTTGGTTTTATTCTGTGATTTTATATTGTTCTGCATTTTATTTTATATTCTTCTGTTTTTTTAAGATGATTGTTTTTATCTTGTTTCTCTTTGTAACCGCCCAGGGAGCCTTTCGGCTGATGGGCGGTGAACAAATATATTAAATAAATAAATCCTGGGACTGACAAGTTAATTAACAACCTTAGTGTGATGAAAATCCAGAATCTTCGTACAAGCCATAGGTGATGAGTGTTAGGGTTTATTTATTTATTATATTTATACCCCGCCTTTTTTCCTGCAAGGAACCCAAGACAGCTCCTCTCTATTTTATCATCACAACAACCCTGTGAGGTAGGTTAGGCTGAGAGTCAGTGACTGGCCCAAAGTCACCCAGTGAGTTTCATGGCCGAGCAGGGACTAGAACCCGGATCTCCCGAGTCCCAGTCCAACACTCTCACCACTACGCCACACTGGCTCAGTTCCAATTCAGTGCTTTCACTGAACTCGGTTCAGTTCCAATTAAGTGCTTTCACGCCTGGAGTCTCCCCCTTTGAAGCTCCATTGTACGAGAATAGCCACGGTAAGGTCAGCAACGAAGTGCCCTGCGAGAATGAAACGTTCTCCCTACTGGTTTCTGAACACGGACCACAAAAGCTTAATGCCACAATAAATGTGCTAAATCTTTCTGGATACCGCAAGACTGTTTTTCCTCAAAGGCTTGTGCACAAGAAACAACTCATGAGCCTGCTGGTCATGCAACGCTAGGAGCAGCCCTACTAGAAATCAGGTCAAAGGGTCACCGAGCCCAGCATCGTCGCGGCCAATAAGCGCCAGCCGGATGCGTTCGGGACGCTGATGAGCAGGATGTGAATGTGACGGCCCTCCCCTCCGAAGGCATTCAGAGGTAGACTACATTGAAGGCAGCACACAGCCCGTTGGGGTGGGGCAGCACAAAACGAACACTCAGCCTTGGACCTACCGGTCTGCAGGCCTCCCCACACAGAGGGCCTCTTAGAGGCGGGGGGGGCACCCTTCTCCTGCTTGCCTTTTAAACCAGGGGAAGTTAGGAAACATCCCACTTATGGCAGTAATGCAAGAGGCTGGCTGCAACAGAGAGACAACTCCGCATTTATGGCTCACGTAGAAAAGGCCTCCAAAGGCTGATGCAGTTTGTGAACTAGTGGGGCGACCCAACATGCAAACAGACATACCACTCGGGCAATCTCTAAATTAAGAGTCAACTGACTTGACCTTTTCTTCTAGAGCAGTGTTCTCCAAACCTTGGGCCCCCAGATGTTTTTGGCCTACAGCTCCCAGCATGCCCCAGCCAGCTATGCTGGGAGTTTGTAGGCCAAAAACATCTGGGGACCCGAGGTTGGAGAACACTGCTCTAGAGGGTTTTTTTGTTTCTTTGAATCCATCTTGGGGATCCTTCAACAACTGGCCAGTTTGCAACTTACCATGTTTTGTTTCCTCTTGCAGTCCCAAAAAGGGAAGTGGTGAACGGTGTGATCTGGACAAGTGTCAAAGCATTCATCGGCTACTTTCAGACTAGGGTTCAGCCAGAAGAGGGGAGATGGGTTTTTTAGTGATAATTTTGGCAGCGTTGAAAAGCAAGCCCTGCCTCCTTCAGCATTTATTTTTTTTTCCAGTGAACAAGTTGAATGGAGGCCACAGCCTATGTGGAGGGAAAGCAGCCTGACTGGCCAGGATCACCCATGTGACCAGTCCAAGAAGCACAGCCCTCCCTCTCAATTGGCTTTGTTTGCTCTCATTAACATGGTCACATGGCCAAATTTAACTGGCTACACAGAAACACGTTATCCGTGTTCAATACATGATCACTGATTTGCTAGGATTAAAGGAGGAGATCAAAGCTTAACTTTTTCAAAAATATGCCAAAGCTGGGGAAGAGAAGGAGAAAATGAACATGGCACGGAGAGAAGAGGGGACCATTAAGGGGTTTGGGGAAAATATTATCTCCCTCCATCACCCTACAAAGCTCCATTGCCAGCCCATTTGGAGCAGAACATTTAGCATAGCCTAGTTCAAAAAACACCAAAGCTAACTAATATGAATTTAAAAAAAAAACAAAAAACATGTTGCCACTGGAAAGAAGGGGTGGGAGAGATCCACGGTAAAATCTGTGCACAGAGCGTTACAGTGCTCAGATGGGCGTGGCTAGGCTCTCCCATCGCACAGGACAGCTAAAGGTTACTACAATATAAAATCGTCACTCCGTATCGCTGGAAGCAGCCGTGAACCTCTCCCACACCAATTTAAGCCGGTTTCCGTATCGATGGGGCTAGAGACAGGTCGGGTAGTGGTATTCCCAGCAGAGAGGAAAGCATGCAAGGGTCACTGCTTAATTCTCAGGCTAAAAAGGCCCAGTGACGGCTGGCATTCCTTCCAATCAAAGTGAATCCTCGGCAAAGACAAAAAAAAAATTAAAAAAAAAAAGCTGACCTGTAAACAAAGGAGGACCCCATCAGTGGGAAGGAAGAGAGGAACTTGTAGCTGTAGAGAGCCGGTGGACCAGGGCAGCAGTGGAGAGCAGCTGAGACAGCTTTCCCCAAGCTGGTGTTCTCTAGAGGTTTTGGACTACAACTCCCAGCATTCCAGCCCACTGGCCATGCTGGCTGGGAATAATGGGAGTTGCAGTCCAACACACCTGGAGGGCACCGGGTCAGGCCCCTCCAGAGAAAGCGGAAGGGTCGGCTTAAAAAGAGGTAACAGCAGCGAAGAGAGTTAGCAGCGTTTTGCCTAGAACAGTAGCTTATCGAAAACCTTCCGACCTTCAGGAAGCTGGCCCACTGGCTTCACCATGACCCTCAGTGCACTCTAGAGCAGGGGAGGGCACAAGGTAGATCTCCAGAGGTTCTGGACTTCAGGCTCCCAGAAACCCATGCCAGCATGGCCAGTGGAAGGAAAGCTGGGAGTGGAGTCCAAAACATCTGGAGACCTACTTTCTACCCACTGCTGCTCTAGAACTTTCCAGGGATGATCCGTAGCGGTGAG
Source organism: Shinisaurus crocodilurus (assembly GCA_021292165.1). Lineage (NCBI taxonomy): Eukaryota > Metazoa > Chordata > Lepidosauria > Squamata > Shinisauridae > Shinisaurus > Shinisaurus crocodilurus. The sequence continues at coordinate 32,449,456 of CM037884.1, read as the reverse complement.
CAAAGCGAGACTACCGTCGGCGATCTTCGCATTGAAGTAGCCGCTGCAGCCCCCCGACAAACTTCTGTGGAACTCCAGGGTTTCCCCGGCACACGACTGACCTCGGGGGGGAAAGGGCATCCCTCGTACCCTTCCCACAGTCCTCTCAGAGCACTGCTGATAAGGGAGGCCTCTGAGTTCCGCTGAAGCAGCAGGTGGGATTTCCCCTCAATATCCATGACTGGAGACAGGTCTAACCAGGGGCATCCCTGGACTTTTAAAAACAAGGGAATCCACAGAGGCTACATTTCAGCCCCTGTGCAGGGGCTGACTGCTGGGTCACACCCGATAAAACATACAGCAGCTTAGCCAATTAAGACAGCCAAAACTCTCAAAGAGAAAAGGTGCACGGTGCATGGGTTTCTGGGAGCTGAAGTCCAGAACCTCTGGAGATCTACCTTGTGCCCTCCCCTGCTCTAGAGTGCACTGAGGGTCATGGTGAAGCCAGTGGGCCAGCTTCCTGAAGGTCGGAAGGTTTTCGATAAACTACTGTTCTAGGCAAAACGCTGCTAACTCTCTTTGCCTGCTGTTACCTCTTTTTAATAGAAGAGAAGCCGCCATATTTTTTTTCTTGGAGGGAGGGAATACACATTTGTTTATTCAGCAGGATAGTGCGTTACTATGATTCTTCCCTTGTTCTACAAACAGTACAAGGAATATTTGGGCCGTGGGTCATAAGGTAGTGGTCTTGCTTTCTCACAGCTGCAAGTTACCAGTTTTCCTTGCCAAGACAGAGATTTCCCCCTAGATACTGGTTAAGGCATCCCAGAAAAACATTCAGACTAGACTAGCCAAGTCTGACAGATCATGATTTTCCCCCGCACGGCCCCCATGGGCTGCCGTTCGGACACTGGCCAGACCAAAGCTCCTGGCTTCCAACCAGCCCCCTGGAGGAGAACAGAGGCTGCCGACTCCAGATGATTGGCTCCTTGATCCAACCTGCAGCGACGTGAAAGTCCATTTTGCACGACATGATTGAGGATATGTCTATAACCCATCAGGCCTTGTTGAAATGCCGGTGTTGAAAGCTCAGCTCAGAGAAGGCAAAATAGAGCAGAGAGGTATGGCTGCCTTCCCCATAGCGGGCTCAGCAAGGCGGCCACCAATCCGAGTGTCAATCCATTCAAAGTTTGAAGATTCGGATGGACTGGAGCCCTGGCCGCAGGGCTTCTTGAGACTAGCTGCCTGCATAACGTGGCCATTCACGCCAATGGCTGTCCAGAAGGCAAAACAGAAATAAGGAAGGGGACCGTCGGGACACCTGCAGATCAGTAGAAGTGTTTCCGGCTCTGTTCCTGCCACTTGTTGTAGACGATGATGCCGATGACGATGGCGAACACGACCGCAACCAGCGAGAAGAAGACGATCAGGAAGAGAGCGAGGCCGCTCATGGGCTCCATCGGAGTCTCCACTGAAGAGGACAGGAGCACAGATCAGGCTCGGGTACAAAAGTTATACAGTAATACCTTGGATTGCAAGTAACTTGGTTTGAGAGCGTTTTGCAAGACAAGCAAATTTTTAAATATTTGATTTTTCTTTTACTTGATAGACAAGCGACGTCTTGCAATACAAGTACTGTAGTATGGCTTAAATTAAAAATCTCTGTACAAATTTTTTTGGGGGGGATTTCGTTTTGATAGAAGGGTGTTTTGGATTACAAGCACGTTTCCTGGAACGAATTCTGCTCTCAATCCAAGACATGACTGTACATCAGCAGCTGTGCATCTCTGGGTGGATTCACTTTCACCTTCCATGTCAAGTTAGATTAGTAGGCTAATAGGCAACCATGATAGACCTGAGAGTCCGGTGGTTAGACTGCTGGACTTGGGGGGTGGGGGGGCAAACTGTGGTCCTCCAGATGGACTACAACTCCCATCATCCCTCTTCTTTGGACTATCCTGGCTAAGGTTGATGGGTGTTGTAGGCCAAAACAACTGGAGGGCCACAAGTTGCCCACCCCTGGACTAGGAAGGCTCGAATCCCCACTCAGCCATGAAACTCACTGGGTGACCTTGGGCTAATCACTCTCTCTCAGTTCAGCATACCTCAGGGTTGTTGTGAAGACAAAACTGGCAAAGGAGAACCATGTATGCCACCATGAGTTCCTTGGATCGCAGGCAGGGGATAGGTGAAGTCAAGCAAAAATAAGCAATCGCGAAACAGAATCTCCATCCTCAGAGGTGGCATGCCTCTGAATATCAAAGACGGGGGGGGGGGAGCAGCAGGGGAAGCCCCCACTTCCATACCCAGCTTGTAGCCTCCCAAGAAACATCTGGCTGGCCACCAATCCAGCAAGGCAATCCTTAATGTTCTTCGGTCTGTGTTTTTAATTAACATATGAAGGGCCCTGAACATAGTTTCATAGACCATAGAGTTGGAAGGAGCCTACAAGGCCATCGAGTCCCACCCCCTGCTCAATGCAGGAAACTAGAGGAGGGGTCTCCCATCCAAGTAATAACCTGGCCTGACCATGCTTAATTTTCCACACTCGAACAAGCTGAGCCAGCGTAAGCCACAGGCCTGTAGGATACAAGCTACGGGGGGAGGGGGGGGGATCAAAATGGGTGGCTTAAAAGAGTTACAATCCAACACATCTGAAGGGCACCAGGTTGGAGAAGGCTGCTCTACTACCAGGCTGGGAGCTTCCCAGGAGGGGGGGGGCTAACCGGGGGATGCTGGGAATTTTAGTCCAACACAGCTGGAAAGCACCAGGTCGGGGAAAGCTGGTTTATATGGCTCAGTGGTCCACATTTTGACAGAACTGGTATCTCATAGCAGCTTCCACACCTACAAGATGTCAGCATGAAGCCATCGCATTGGAAGGACAAATTACATCTCCCTCCCAGCAAGGTGAGGGTCATATACATGGAAAGTTGCCTTATCCCGAGTCAAGCCATTGGTCAGTATTGCCTACGCCGACTGGCGGCAGCTCTTCCGGGTCTTGGCGGGGAGCCTTTCCCAGCCCTACCTGAAGATGCCAGAGAGTGGATCCGAGACCTTCGGCAGGCAAAGCTGGCACTCCAGCCTGAGCTATGGCCTTTCCCCTGCAGTGGCGTCTCCCACACACTCCGAGGTGGCTCCCACACTGCCACAGGCGCCCCCGTTTCCAACCTTCAGGGGCCTGCCTCGTGACCAGCGAAGGTGACCTCCCCGTCTCAGCCCTGCAGGAGCGCCCCATTCCTTCACAGGCAAGAATTTACTGTGCAACGCCAGCCCTTTTACATGAGAAGGGCAGCACCCTCCTGCAAGCAACCAAGGACGCCACACGCCGCGGCTCCAGCCCCAGAGCCTCATCGCTCCGCATCCACTCACGTCCAGGCAGCTTCATGTTGTCCACGACAGGAAGGAAGACCTCTTTGTCCCGCTTGTCTTCCTCCAGTGTCCGTTCCACCGTCAGCTGGTACAGCTTCAAGGAGATTATGTCGTGATTATCTGGGGCAAAAGAGGGGCAGGGACAGTGAGGGCTTTGGGCACAGGGAAGACAGACATACCTCCCCATGCCTGCCGAGACTCACACCACACGGGAGGATGCCGTACCTAGTCCGGAAACTTCAACTAGTGCAAAATATGGCCGCCAGACTGGTTACTGGTACACCTAGGGGTGCTCACATCACACCAGTTTTAAAAGCACTCCACTGGCTGCCAATCAGTTTCCGGGCGAAGCATAAAGTGTTGGTTATTACCTTTAAAGCCCTACATGGTTTGGGTCCAGGCTACCTACGGGATCGCCTTCTCCCATACAATCCACCCCGCACACTCAGGTCCTCTGGGAAGAATTTACTTCAGTCAGCCAAAACTAGGCTGACGGGTACTACCCAGAGGACCTTTTCTTCTGCTGCTTCCAGATTATGGAATGGCCTGCCGGAGGAGATTCATCAGCTCACCAGTCTTTTGGAATTTAAAAAAGCCATAAAGACTGATCTCTTCCAGCAGGCCTATCCGGCGGAATTTTAGGTTGCCTTTAAGATGTTTTTACGATATTTTAATGATGTTTTAATGATGTTTTAATGATGTTTTTAATATGTTTTAAGATGTTTTAATAGTATGTATTGTGTATTTTATATTTTTGTTGTTCCCCGCCTCGATCTAGACGGAGAGGCGGGTAAGAAATAAAATTTATTATTATTATTATTATTATGCGCAACCCATCCTGCGTTAACTAGGCATCTTTCCTAGTTTCAGCTAGCACAACCATCTCAGGACTGGTTTACGGCCGCTGGCCAACAAGAATGATGTTAATTCCACCTGTTCAGACAGAGGGGCTCTCCCCCAACTCCCTGCAAAGAGCAATGGCTTCCCCATTCACTAAGTGGAGGGAATCCTGTGGAAGCAGGCTGCCTAAAGGGACCCATCATGAGAGACTTTGCAGAGACCCCGGTCCCTGGGAAGCTAGATGCCTGCAGCATGCTCACAGCGTGGCAACAGTGAAGTCAACTGCAAATTAGATGCAGCAACAGATGCAAGCGTTAAGCTGAATTGCTGTGCAAAACCCGCTGGGTATCGAGGGGCCTCAGTGAAGGCAGGAGATCCCCAGCTACCAGCCACTGTGAATTCCTTACCTCATCCTTGAGAGAAGGATGTTTATTTATACACCCTCCTGCTGATGTTAAATGGGGTGGCTGGCTCTTCTCTCGCCGGTTTATTGATAATTTGCATCCATATTTCACCACTGTATTCAACAAACGGTATGTTGTTGAAGCGGTTTTGTTTCATCCAGATTATCCTCGAATCGAAAGTGAGGTGCCTTGGCTGGACCAGGCCCCTGGGGTAATACAGGGATGCAGCTTTGCACTCTGGATACAGAACAGGAGACGGCGATCCTTATGTTTCAGCCGGCCTCCAGAGCCATACCTGATAGGTCTCCAGTGACGGAAGAGACGCCAAAGTAGTATCCTCGTGGCAGGTGGACTCCTGGGAGGTCTACGCAGTCTCCCCATTCATGCTTTCCATCGATATCAAGCAAGACCTGAAACAGGAGAGACCCAATCCAATGTAGCCCTGAAGGATCGTCTCCTCCCATATGTTCCTGCCCAGACACTAAGATCTGCATCAGCGGTCCTTCTCCGAGAGGCCCTGCCGAAGGAAGCGAGGCAGGTGGCTACCAGGAGGAGGGCCTTTTCTGCTGTGGCACCCCGGTTATGGAATGAGCTCCCCAAAGAGGTTTGCCTGGCGCCTACTTTGTATTCTTTCCCGGCGCCAGGTGAAGACCTTTCTGTTCTCCCAGGCATTTAAATCATCTTAATCATTTTAATCTTGTAGTTGTTTTTAATTCCGTTATTGTAACTGCCACTGCTAGCTCTGCTGTTTGTTTTTAATCTGTGGTTTTGAATTTTATATTTTATATTGGATTTTATGATTTTAACTGTTGGAAGCCGCCCAGAGCGCTTCGGCTATTGGGCGGCATAAAAATGTATTAAATAAATAAATATAAATAAAGAGAAGACACAAACACACACACTGGGCCAGGAGCACAGAAACGGGCACTCACAGTAAGCCTCCTCTTGACGTAGCGGATCACCAGGAAAGTGTCGTGGTTAAGGTTGCGCACCATTGCCGTGCACCCGCCGAGTTCAGTGGGTCTCCCATCCCTGTCGTGGTCATAGGCGAGGGAGCCATTGCTCACCATGGCGGAGACGTACGGGAAGACGCGCTAGAGGAGAAGACAGGGCCGCAGGTCAGCCGGCTAATTTTGTGCTGCTCCTTAGGAGATCTGGTCGCATCAATCGGGCAACAGAGAGAGAAGACGCGTGCCGGGGGGAACAAGCAGGACAGAAATGGAACCCGGCACACGCATCGGCAGGGTCACAACACACTCTTGAGAAGCAAGCATCCCAGCCAGGGGGGTGGCACAACCCTAGCCGACTCACGCCTTCGAGTGGAAGGTTAACAACAAGGAGATACCGTACTTATGAGTGACGTGGGACGGGCAGGCTTTGGGGCTGGGGAGGAGAATAGGAGATGCCCCGTGTAATTTTGTTACCCCAGCTACCAGCCTCTGCGAATTCCTTACCTCATCCTTGAGAGAAGGACGTTTATACACCCTTCTGCTGATGTTAATTGGGGTGGCTGGCTCTTCTCTCACCCACCCACCCACCCACCCTCCCCCCCCCACTGGCATTCTTCAGCAAAGGCATTTCACAGCTATGGAGCACAGCCAGGCGACTACATGGGCTGGCCTGAAATGCAAAAATCGTTCTCTTTTTTTTTTTTAAAAGAAAAAAAAAAGCTGGTTATTGTTCCCATACTTGTAAAACTGGCTGATTTTTATTTATTTTTTGCTGCACTAGTGATTCAGGTTTGGCGGGGCTTTGAGAGAGTAAAAATCTCCTTGGGAGCTGGATTTGGCCCACAGGCTGCCAGCTGACCACCCCTGCCCCACACTGTGGCACAATAAACACACCCTCACAGCATCAAGTGGCAAAGCAGACGGCAAAGAGCCACATGTCACTCTCCAGTAGTGAAGGGTGTGTTTTGATCCTCCCAAATCTATTTTGCCTAGCCTTTAGCTTCCTGTCACATTGGTGCGACACCAGACAATACAGGGGAGGGCCTGGGAGGAAGAGAGGGCCAGCAGCAGCTCCAGCGTGAACTGATGCATTCAACGAACACGGGCGGAAGGCTGGACTGAGCTCATTCTCTCTAGTCCAGGGCTCTCCAGCCTTGGGTCCCCAGATGTTGCTGGCCTACAGCTCCCAGCATACCCAGCCAGCATGGCTGATGGCAAGGGATTCTGGGAGCTGTAGTCCAGCAACATCTGGGGACCCAAGGTGGGAGAGCCCTGCCCCACTGCCTTTCCAAGCAGAAGCAAGGCACACTGCAAAGGAAGTGGGGGCAACAGCAGCACAAGAGCAGAAACAAGTTCATTCATTGATTTATTTGAAGTATTTTTGTGCCACTCCTCAGCCAAAAAAGCTCCCAGAGTGGTTTACATATAATCAGCTAAACAAGACAGTCCCTACACATAGGCGTGCACTCTAAAAAGACACAACACACAAGGAAAAAAGAATGGGGAGGGAAGAGGGGGGGAAATGTGATCCTGCCCCAGAATTCAGTTTTCCCTAGGCAGCCAGCTTTCATTCCTAATAGATAAGGAAGCTTCTAAATATATATATATATATATATATATATACTTGAAAGCATATGGAAACAGCCCTTCCCCATCTGTCCACCAGCATCTGATAAGTCAGAAGTACACAGCCTCTAAAATATGAAGATTCTATCTTGCTGTAATAAGCAATTTGTGGCTAGGCCTCTCCTCCTTCATGAATTTGTCTAAGCTCTTTTTCAAGCCACCTAAGCCAGTGGACATTGTGGTCTGACCCAGTATGCTTCCTTTGTGTACTTATGAAGCACTTTAAGAATATAAGAGCCATGCTGAATCAGACCAAAGGACTGTTGTTGTTTTTTTAATATACATACATGGATTTGTATGAAATGCATACAACTTTAAGTGATTATACATAGGCTCCAACAAAAGCGGACCAAATATCCAAACGAGTATCCATTTGAAGGTGGCATCTATATGCCACCCGTTCATATATCAAAAGCGTTGTAAGGTCCTCAATCCATTGCATTAAAGGTGGTGTTAATCCTTCAAATGTTGTAATATCATTCTTTTAGCTGTCAAAAGGGCACAGGAAAGATTTCCTCTTCCATTTGTTAATTTCCAAGAAGCAGGTAAATACTTTAGAAGACTGTGTACATCAGTGAATATTAAAGATCGTTTCAGTACAAAATCTATCCGTGTAATTACCTCCTTCCAAAAAGAAACAACTACTGGCATATGGCCAAAACATATGTTTAAAAGAAGCATTAGCTGAATTAGACATTCCCTTATTAAAGAGATGTTGCGGTGTTCAACAGACACAGAACAAAAGCTTTGGCTGAGTAAGATGCAGCCTAAGGTCCACAGACACAACAGATAGACGCAAAAGCAGCGATCCACTGAGTAGGCATTTTGTGGTGGTACATATAGTAGTTTCTCAAGTTTCCAAATGGGCCCATGGGTCCAAAGAGGTCGGGGAACCCTGTCCTACTCAGTCCAGCATACCCACAGTGAAATGAAAGACGTTTGTCTCCAAGATGGGTCGCAGTTTGCACATTTAAAAAAAACACGACAGAAATTTGTGCAAATCACGCTACTTGCGCAAATTGGAAGCCGAGAACCATGCAGTTCTAGCGTGACTTGCGCAAATTGGAAGCCGAGAACTGCCATTCTAGAGAGATTTGTGCTACAACTATGTCGTTTCCAGCTTCCAATTTGCACAAATTGCATAAATTTGCGCAAACAGTGTGATCTGTGCAGATTTCCTTAATGTGTTGTTTTTTTTTAATGCGCAAACCACGGCCCATCTTAGAGATGGAAGTCCACAGAAAAAACCCAACTCGGCCCACCTTCAGATCATCAGATTGGAAGCAGGCAAGAAGTCTGTCAAGCTCAAATGAGCTGGACTTCCCAGCATCAGGACATCCCTAAAAGCTGGTGCCGTTAGCAAACTCGACTACAGTCAGTGCTCACCCTTAACTCCAAAATGTCTGTCCTGAACCTTAATGCCCATCAATTTCATCCCCCCCCCCGCCCAGTTCTTGCGCTATAACAAGGAGGAAGACCTCTGAGTCCCAGTTTGAGTTGCCTTCGTGAAAAAAAATATTCCCCCCTCAGTATACATACAGCCCTGTCTGCATTGGATCCCATGTGTGGTGACTATACTCCTACAGAATAGCATTACTGACTCTTGGAAGAAAGCAGTATATCAATGGAATTCTTTCATTTTAATTAGTTTGAGTTCACCTCAGACCGTGGCGTAGTGGTTAGAGTGTTAGACTGGGGCACGGGAGATCCGGGTTCTAGTCCCCGCTCGGCCATGAAGCTCACTGGGTGACTTTGGGCCAGTCACTGACTCTCGGCCTAACCTACCTCAACAGGGTTGTTGTGAGGATAAAATGGAGAGGAGCAGGAGGATCATGTAAGCCGCCTTGGGTTCCTTGCAGGAAATAAGGCGGGATATAAATATAAGAAATGAATAAATAAATTTACAGATTAGAAACTCCGGTCTAGAGTTTGTGGTTTGCTCAAGACCACCCGAGGAGTCTCAGGAGGTGGGGGATTTGAATTCACAGCTCCCTAGGCTGCAAAACCCATTGCACTGAAGAGAGCCTCAGAAGAATCGGGCAGAAGGGGGCAGGGGGGGAGATGTCCCAATCATTCCCAAATGACACAGCCGACACAGGTTTGCAGGAAGGGGAGGGAGACTGGTGAAGGACAGAGTTACAAAGAGCGGTCCAGCAAAGCAGGCTACTGCCCAACAGCTTTTCCCTCTGGCTCCAAGCTCTGCAACCCCCTTACCTGGAAGGCTTACAGACATACAGTCATGCCTTGGATTGAGAGCATAATTCGTTCCGGAAACGTGCTTGTAATCCAAAACACTCTTATATCAAAATGAAATCCCCCCCAAAAAAAAATGTGTACAGAGATTTTTAATATAAGCCGTACTACAGTACTTGTCTTTGCAAGACGTCGCTTGTAGATCAAGTCAAAAAATATTAAATAAATATTTAAAAATTTGCTTGTCTTGCAAAACGCTCTCAAACCAAGTTACTTGCAATCCGAGGCATTACTGTACTTAAAAGAGGGAGAGAAGTGGGGCGGGGCGGGGAAGAGGATGCTACACAAGCTTGGAACAAGGCTGGGAAAAAATCGTCAAGTACCTGGCTTCCTGAAGAATACCTCTTCTTCTGCGCCTGAGAATCCAGAACAGTTATTGCGAAGCAAGGGAGAGAAGGAAGGACAGAAGCAAGAAACCGTCACACAACAGGGAGTTCAGTGCTGACCTAGGAAGTGGGAAGGGAAATCCTTCCCTTCCTCCCCACCAACCAACCAACCAACCACACTGGCTTTCTCTCTTGCCCTTGGCCCAAGTCATTCAAACACTTGGAAGGCATGACCGGGGGCAGATTCGAGGGCAAATCTAAAGAAACTCTAGAACAGGCAACGATGATGTGCAAAGAGAGCCATGCGCTGGTGCAGAATGATGAACCGCAGTACCCAGCACCACCATCACGCAGGAATCCATTTGAGACACGCACCAAAATGCACTGGAAAGGAGGGGGTTGTATTTTTTACGAGTTTGCAAAAGCTGGCCAGCGTACTGTATGACCCCCCCACCCTAATTAGGCAGCCCACCAGCCATGTACTCTTGCTTGCCAAGTGCAAGAATAGGAGGATTACCAAGCAATTAATGCAATCACTCCCAGACTGCGTGCAGAGAGAGAGAGACGTTGACTCAGGCGGCCAAGAGCGCCTGCAGGCCCAGAGACTCAACCTCAGAGGCAGCATCGCGATGCGATGTCCTGCTCCGGCTTTGCCTCCCTGCGATCAACCTCTAACCGGCGACAGGCCGCTCCACAGCATCTGGCACTGCAACTTGGACCATTCCAGTTATTTTTAAACACAGACGGGCAACAAAGTGACCCAGCCTTCTCGCTGCCTCTCTGCATGAGTCACTGCTCTTGGTTTCCATCAGGAGGCACGCTCAGACCAGTTACTCACACAGAGAGACGCAGGGGGTGAGGCTCCTCGGAGGCAGGCTAACTCAGAATTTAAAAGCAAACCTCCTCGGGGTGGGGGAACCCGTGACCCGCCAGATGCTGCTGGACTCCCAACTCCTCTATCAGCTCCAGCCAGCATGGCCAATGGTCAGAGATTGTTGGCCAGCGACATCGGGTGGGCCACACATTCTGCACTGCTAGAGTCAGAGTTAAGTGCTAGTACTATACGAATTCAGAAAGGGGGGGGCACGACTGTCCAACACTTGGGAAACTTTACAGGTGGCAAACTACACAGGGGCTTTGGGGGTCACTGGTTGTGAAGGCCGGCCGTAGTGGGAAAGTGGATCCCAGCCCAACGGCCACATTTCAGTCGGTTCTCAACTTTCTCTTCCACCCAGCCTGTCTCCTCCTCTTCCTCCCCATCTGCCCCACCAACCCCAACAGGTACATCGGCTGCTAAGCTCCAAGGGTGTTACCTACATTACATCTACAGCCATGCCTTGGATTGAGAGCAGAATTCGTTCCGGAAACGTGCTTGTCATCCAAAGCACTCTTATATCAAAACGAAATCCCCCCCCCCAAAAAAAATGTGTACAGAGATTTTTAATTTAAGCCGTACTACAGTACTTGTCTTGCAAGACGTCGCTTGTCTATCAAGTAAAAAAAAATATACCGTAAATAATCTTTTTAAATTTGCTTGTCTTGCAAAACGCCCCCAAACCAAGTTACTTGCAATCCAAGGTATTACTGTACATATATATACACACATGACAGAATTGCTAGTATTGAACTCCCGTTAATAAAAGGGAGCCCTGCAGGGTTATCACCAGATTCTCTAAAAACCAGATTCGGCATCTCATGGCATCGGATGAAAACCCTCCGCTGATCAGCTACATTTTAGAAGGGAGTACAAGGAGCTCCGTTTGCAATTCACATCAGGTAGGCAAACAAAGGCAAAGTACAAGCGGTATTAGCAGACCAGAGCAAATATAAGCCAGTGACAGCAAACTACTTGATGCTCCTACAGCAGGGGTGTTGCTGGGGTGTGTGTGTTGTGTTTCAAATAAAAAATAAAGGGCATGAATCTACAGAGCCTGACTTGTAGTTTTTACCTCTTCTTGTAAGCTGGCTTGGGTTGCTATTTGAAGATGGGGGACCCGGGGGGGGGGGGGAGAGAAGATGTTAAAAGTGTGCTATGGAGTTACTCTGTTTGCCAAAAGGGATATTCACAGTGTTCCCACAGGGATGGCTGACTGGTGAGCCCCTCGTCCCAATCTGGCCCCAGAGCAATTTCACTGAAAGCCAACGTGCAAGGATGGTTTCCTAAAAACGATTTTGGCGCTTAAGTACTGTAGTGAAGGATGGGGTGTGCCTGAAAGTGTTACACGCACACAGGCCTCAGATGACTGTCCGAAAATAAAATGGCTCCTGAGAGGGAGTACGCAGTACCCCTGCACCTTTGACAATCAACAGCGACCGTTCTGTCCAGGGCATCAGCTGTGCACACGGTCAAGACCACAGGGGCATCAGTAGCGGCTGCCCATCAACTTGGGAATTCTCTTCCATTGCCAAAGCATCTCTGGAAGCCATGTTAAGATGGTTTTTTAATTCAAATTGTCCTTTGGCGGCCAGGGATTGAGAGGCACAACAGCTGGGAGAAAGATACCGTTCCCCACCCGAGAACTTGGAATGGGACGGGCTATTCTTTCAATTATGTCATTGTTTAAATCAACCATCTTTGTCCTGGAACAATGGACCGCAAACTCAGCATCCCACATTGCAGCTGTGCAGAACCTCTGGCGACCCTGTTCTGCCCTGGTAGTGGAAAGAAGTGCTACAGGGTTCCCTGGACTAGGTAACTTTTAGAATGCAGACAGGGATCCAATGTTTGGTTCCTGGCACAAAAAGACTCCCTGCTCATACAAAAGATGGCATCTCTGGGAGGCGGCTAGGCTGAACCCGTCATCCTCTTCTTCCCTCCCCATTCCTTTTTCCTTGTGTGTCGTGTCTTTTTAGATTGTAAGCCTGCGGGCAGGGACTGTCTTGTTAATTGCTGTAAACTGCCCAGAGAGCTTCAGCTATTGGGCAGTATAAAAATGAAATAAATAAATAAATCCTCACACGCTCATTTCCTATGTGCAGGGAGATTTTCCACAGGGATGCTAGAGGCCAGTTTTCAACCCATCATACTGGAAATGAAGCTAATTAGATAGGGGCGTGCGTTTGGTGCTTTAGTACCAGGCTGGTAACCAGGCAGCTGGGATTCTTCCACCATAGCATTTGATCGAAACCACATATTTAAACCCCTTCACACATGAAACAGTGCCACAGGGCCTACTTCTGTACTGTGCAACCCCATGCTGCTGGCAAGTGTGTGTGAACAGCGTATGCAACCATGTCAGCAGGGCCAACTGCATGGGACCTCGCACGGATTTCTGTCGTTCACCCCACCTATGGTTATATACCGATGCTGAACCAGCTGGGTGTGGGCACGTGAAAAGAGCAAAAATCGCACGGCTACACATCCACGTAAGAGGAGCCAAAAGCTGATGGCATTGGCCTGGAATAGGCAGCCAGACAGTGCAATATTTACAGGTTAGATATTGCAATATCTCACCAAGACCAAAAAGAAGGAACAGTCACCGGATCAAAGCCGGGGATTAAGCTTCAGAAACATTATCCGTGGCTGTGAAAACCTAAGTGGCAGAGAGGCCATGGCACTCCTTCAAGCAGGATGCCATTTGGGGCATCAGGCAGGAGCACCCCAATTCTGACTTGGCAACAACAAAAATCAGACACGTTAGTCGCATACAAGACCACTCTCTTTCAAATTAGCAATCTAGTGTTCTAGTGTTGGGAATGCACATCAGATCTACACTGTGCACACACGCCCATGTGTCAATATAGGCGGCTAACATCTGCACCACCTCCACAGATGAGAAGAGAAGACCGACGGGGGACAGTCATGGTCTTACGAGTTTAACCCACATTTTAAGTAGCTGGCTGTAACACTTTTTAACAGGAACATACTAAAACAGTGTTCTCCAACCTTGGGTCCCCAGATGTTTTTGGCCTACAACTCCCAGCATAGCTGGCTGGGGCATGCTGGGAGTCGTAGGCCAAAAACATCTGGGGACCCAAGGTTGGAGAACACTGTACTAAAAGCTTAGCAGTTCAAGACTGGTTTCTGAAAGGTGCACTGATGTGCCGGCCACATTTTAGAAAATTAATTTCCAAAGAAGCCCAAGTTTTGTTTAAGGGGGTGGGGGGGGAGAAGCAAGATTCTAGCCCCTAAGGGTATGAAGCTAAGCTCGGAAGTGCATAGACATTGCCTGTGAGGATCTCAGAAGCCTGGCTACACTTTCCAGCAATTGGGGTGTGTGGCTTCAGTGCCCTGCATAGATCACCGCCCTTCCCCAAGATCAGCAAAACTAGGTTATGAAAAAAATGAACTGTACATTCACCCATCTGGCAAAACTGATGGAAGCTGCAGAATCCAGGACAAAATTTAGATTGTGCTAACAAATTAGAATTCTGCATTCGGGCAGGGTATACAGATCAATCACTATCTGTGGCTGATTTTATCTCATCCATGGCCATTTCAGGACTTACTGGCAACAGAGCGGACCCCTAAAAAGCCTCCTTTATGGGGTTCCAACAGGCAGGCAAGGAAATTAAGGCACGATCCCACCTCCCAAACAACTTTCCCGCTGCTTGCACAGCTGCTCCGAGGCCACCTTACCTCCTGTTGCTTCTCCTCATTTGGGTAGGTGTCTACAAACACTCCCAGCCCTAGAAAGTTATCCTTGCTCCCGAAGACAGGCCCTAGAATAGATTTCACTGTGTTCACAATCGGCTACCACTGGCAGCTGGTTTGCTAGCGTTCTATTCCACACTTGTAGAAAAGCACAGGTTTTTGGCTTCTCTACGGCATGGCCGGGCTTACCCCACCCACCCCAACCAAGCTAAAAAAACCTGGCTTCCCACTTACACAAAGTTTTCAGAAAGATTATTCCTAGGTACCCAACAGCACAGCACTTCTCACCTTCGGAGCTTCGTTTGAAGCATGCTTGCCGCCAAGACAGTATTTCTAGACCAGTGTTCTCCAACCTTGGGTCCCCAGATGTTTTTGGCCTACAACTCCCTACAACTGGCTGGGGCATGCTGGGAGTTGTAGGCCAAAAACATCTGGGGACCCAAGGTTGGAGAACACTGGTCTAGACCGAAGTCTATAGCAGAGAAGTGAAAGAGTCTCACATCTCTCTTTAAGAGCTACCATAAACATCTTCAGTCAGAGATAGCTAAACCAAGGATCAGCCGCCGGGGCAATCCAACATGGCAGACCTACCAAATTTTGGTCAAGAGGCTCGCCCATATTCTCACTCCAAGGGAAGCCATTTCCAAATGTTAAGAGAATCCGCACCCCGGCTGTTGATTATGAATATAATAGGCATATACCTTTGAAGGGAATGCGATCAGCAAGTGCATGTGCTCCACGACTATAGAACATTCTCTGCAAGGAAACCACTAAAAGGGTGGAGGGAATCATTGTGCAGCAACACACACTATGGGACCCCTGACCACTACCTAGAGGGGTAGGCAGCCTGGAGCCCTCCAGATGTTTTGCACCACAACTCCCATAATCCTCAACCATTGGCCATGCTGCCTGGGGTTCATGGTGCTTGCAGTCCAAAAAACATCTGGGGTGGCACCAGGTGGCTCGCCCTGTCCTAGAGAATAGAGCAGCCCTCAAGAATACAGGTCAGTCTCTCCTGTTTAAAGTTCTCCTTAAACCAGACTTTAAAATAAATAAAACACATTCCCCAGCTGTTAAGATTCCTGGTTCCTTGAGGGTCTGTCTAGATACCCCATTAAAGAGGTAGTAGTATGAACACACCTAAATAACTGGGGAGAGGGGAAGAGAGGATTGGCATGACATTTGGGGCCAAAACGACTTCGTCGTGCAGCCTTATGTGACGCAAAGGATCGCAAGGATCCTTTCCCCTCACATTTTAAGGATCACTGGCTCAGAACTAGGTTCTCGCACTATCAGATGCATTCCCCAATACTACAATGAAAACATAAGTGAAGAGCCGGAGGCTGCAGCAGGCCGTATAAAATATATTCTAGTACACAACAAGCTGATCTGACTATCTGAATCCAGGGGCAGGTGGAGAGCAGGTGGGCTCGCTGCGACGTATCTGATTGTGTCTAGCCCAGTGTTCTCCAACCTTGGGTCCCCAGATGTTTTTGGCCTACAACTCCCTACAACTGGCTGGGGCATGCTGGGAGTTGTAGGCCAAAAACATCTGGGGACCCAAGGTTGGAGAACACTGGGCTAGCCCCTTGAGCACTGGCTTGGGGTTTAGCAAAGCACTCGGGAGCCTTTTACCTGGCTGCATTCGGTCCTTCGTGTACCAGATGGCAAAGCCGTCTCCGTTCAGGTTCTTCTTTCCTTGCCCATGGATTTTGAAGTGCACTTGCATCTCCCAGTCTCTCAAGTAACAAGGCTGTTGAAAGGGGGAAAGGGGAGCAAGAGGAGAGAGAGAATATTTGAGACGTGTCCATTCCAACACCTGCCACGAAAGAACAAAACATGAAGGCTGAGGCCCTGTTTACACTACAAATGTAAAGGGGTTTGAAAGCAAGACTGTAATAGACATGGTTTCCCACAAGGAACTGGAGCCTTCCACTGATGCCAAGAACTCTGTTAGCAACACATTTAAAAAATAAATACATACATACACACACACACACACACACACACACACCACCAGCCAGTGTGGCGTAGTGGTGAGAGTGTTGGACTGGGAGTCGGGAGATCCAGGTTCTAGTCCCCACTAGGCCATGAAACTAACTGGGTGACTTTGGGCCAGTCTCTGACTCTCAGCCTAACCTACCTCACAGGGTTGTTGTTGTGAGGATAAAAGGGAGGAGGAGGATTATGTAAGCCGCCTTGGGTTCCTAGCAGGAAAAAAGGTGGGGTATAAATATAATGAATGAATGAATGAAATTGCACTTGACACTACAAGAGGACAGGTCCCCACCCTGAAGGACTTACAATATAAAATGTGACACAAAGGAAACAGAGGAAGGGGATGTCAGGGTAAACAATATGCAATTATTTCAGTTAAACGTATTTGAGGCTTCATTACAGTAGAGCAGGGGTGCGTAACACATGGCCCGCGGGCCACATGCAGCACCACTGGGTGTTTTTGTGGCCTCCACTGCCTTGCTTAAAGGGAAATTGCCTCTTTTTTGCTGCTGTGCCACCAAATTTCAGCAGCAAATTCGGTGATGTGGCAGCAGAGGTGTGGCCCAGAGCGGGCATTGTCCCTGGAGGGCAATGCAGCCCCCGGACTCCCAGAAGTTGCCCAGCTTTGCTATAGAGTATGGGGAATAGGGGGTTGGGCCAAAGGCTTCACAGTAAGGTATACGTTTTGAAGGGAGGTAGCATTACACAGGTTCTGAGAGGCAGTTCCAAGTACACAGAGCAGCGAGGGAGAAAGGTTCCCTCGCACAAATCCAACCTCCCCAAGCTCCCTGTGGTGAGCCATTTATTAAGGCCACAATCCTAGACACGCACTTGGGAGAAGGCTCCAATGGGGCTTACGTCTGAGTCAACAAGATACAAGAGATTGGGCTGGAAGGCGGTGGCTTATTAGCGTTATTTACCTTTCTATAATATCCATTAATATCCAATAGCAAAAGCTTGCTGGGCAGGTCACAAAAGATTAAAACCTTAAAAATACAGTATAAAACATAATTTAAAAGCCACAGATGTCTCCCTTACACTGCCAACGAAGGAGAATGCAGAAGAATAGTATACACTACCATCTAGAGCAGGAACAGGCAACCTGGTGTCCTCCAGATGTTTTGGAGGACAACTCCCACAAGTGCTCATCCCTGGCTATGCTGGCTGGGGCAGACGGAAGCTGTAGTCCAAAACATCTGGAGGATACCAGGTTGCCTTAACCCTGATATGGAGATTCAACACACGGAGTTCTCTTCCTTTTGCTGCTTGCCGCCCTGTTTTTAAAGAGGGGAAGCGACTTGGGCCTGAGACTTTTCCTGCATGCTTTTCTTCCCTACATGTTTCTCTGCGTTGTCCGATCATGTGCAACGCTTAGCTTATTTTAAGCACTTGCAATATTAAGAGTGGCACTCCAACAGCCTTCCCCAGTCTTGTGCCCTTCACACGTGTTGGATTGGAACTCCCATTATTCCCAGCCAGAAAGGGGAAGCCATTTTAGGGGACTATAATACAGTTACAATTGCCTCCACTGTGTCTACTAAAAGGCACAGTAGAACCTACGAATAGGTTGCAGCTATGCTCTTTGGGGGCAAGCAGTGGCAGATGCCAGCACTCCCAAAACCCAACAACAAAGGGCAGCACTCTTCCGATTCCTCTTGCCAAAAATCTATATATTCCCTTGCCAACTGAGCTATATTTAGGACCCAAGATAAAGTAATTAATCCCAGCTGGCATTATTAAGCTACGGGAAGCTGTACACAGATATCAAAACAAAACAGTTGGCATCCATTTAAGGGAGTGGAGAGAGGACCTCCACCGTGATTAATGAGCTTACCCCAGTGTAAAGACGCTAGAATAAGACTAACATATTACCTGGATATTGAACTCCACTAACCATGCCTACATCCTTCCATGAGAGAAAGGAGGAAGCTCACCATTCAGACCCTGCATACAAAAGACCGTCTGAATAGCTATCGGGGTTGCAATTATTTAAATCAATGATTACATCTTTGATTTAAATCATCAATAAAAATCGATATTTTTTTTCAATTTTTTGCAAAAAATCATGATATTTTTTTTTTGCAACCCTGTCGTGTAGGTAGCCTAGTAACCGATAATACTGGTAACATTAAAAAAAATAAATGAGGAAAGTGTTTTCTGTATAATTTGGTGTTCTTAACTATTAAGTGTCGGCTATTTGTACATGTGGTCGCCTGAAACTTTGAAATTAATTTTATTTTTAAAAAAATGGGGGGGGGAGAGAGAATTGATTAAATCAAAAAAATCATTGATTTAAATTTTAAAAATCAATTTTTTCAATTTTGCAAAAAGATCGTGATTTTTTGCAACCCTGATAGCTATGATGGAACTCAAGGAAGAAAAAACTGTTTGAATTATGTAGGGCCCAGGCCATTTAAGGTGGAACCCTAGGCAAGTTTAGAGGGGAAAAGGCCTACAACTGGAGCATGCCGGGAGCTGTAGGCCTTTTTTCTATCTAAACTGGTCTTGGATTGTGCCCTTAAAGACTTAATGGGCTCCTGTCTTGGTTTAGACTCTTCCAGCAAAGGATCCAGTTTATCACCAGCCAAGCTCATCACATCAACAGTGAGGTCGGAGGGGAAATCATCAGTGACCACTCACAATGTAATGTTGATAATTAACTTGTCAATCCCAGCATGTTTAACACTTTTAAGGCCACAATCCCATGCATGTTTAGGGGGGGAGGCCTTGCTGGCTGGGGCATGCTGGGAGCTATAGGCCTTTTTTCTGTCTAAATATGCTGCATAGGGTTGCACCCTTAGTGTGATTAAAAGCACACCATCTTGATGAAAGCTACAGGAGACAGAATCAAACTTATTTAGCAGTGTTGTCTTAGCAGTTTCACTGCTGAAGTCCCCCTTTGAAGTTCCTTTGTCCGAGAACAGCCACCCTTTTCTGACTCTGAGAGAAGAACCATCTCTCTACCTTTAATTTCAACTGTAAGGCATTTTCCTTCTGGCCAATGTTTTCTAAGAAAAACGCACCTCGTAACCACTTCTGATTTTTTCCATATACACACCTCAACAAAAAGGGAAAACAAAGCACTGAGAGCATCACATGAAGATTATGTCCTGCCCAAAATCTTGCACATGTAAACCTTCCCTTAACAAGGTGACAACAACAAAAAAGGTCATGACAACACAGTATTGCTTAATGCATCTGTCGAAGGGAGTTTGGATTCTATAGTGGCCAATCAAGTCAGCCAAACTTGAAATTTTCAAGAGAGTTGATTTAAAGAGCTACCCCACTGTGTGACCTATTCACAGTCATGTCACAATAGCTAGCAACCACAGATCCAAAGTCCATGAAACTTTAGTTTTGAAATGTTATCCTGTCGAGGCCAGAAGACAATCAGTCAACATTAAACATTTCAGTTTGGGGAGACCATGTTAACTTTGCACATTTTTCTGTTGCATACAAATAGAGATGCGTGGTTTTTATTTTGTTTTTAACACCAGCTGGTGCAATTCCTCAACAAATATGCAAACCATGAAATGCAAAACTACACTGTGATTCTACATGATCCCTGGCAAGCAATGGTCACAATGCATGTCTCTTGCTGCACATGAATTCAGTCTTGGTGAGCAATGAAGTATCATAGGAACTCAAGTTCCCACTGCTGTTCTAGTACAAAGGATATTTCATGCTGGCTTTATTTTAAGAGGAGATTCTATTGGCTAAAGCAAACAATATAAATTAAACACTGCACCTTTGTCCTAGCCATAAAAAAGCCTGAAGATTTGCAGAATGCATACAGGGGAAGAATACACGGTCAAAGCCTCTGAAGAAAACAAATAGGATGCACGGCTGAAGGCATTAAGAAGCAAAGGCAGCAAAGACTCACACAACCCTCCAACAGCATCAACGGCTACAAAACTAGAAGCAAAACAGGGAATAGCTCGAGAGTTTGTTACAAAAAAGTGTTGCCTTTTAAAAATAGATATTCAAGATGATATACAGAAATAAAAATAAACATATAAAGAGATACAAACTAGCGAATGATAGTGAAAGAATTAAAAACCAACAGCACATAACCTAAGTGCAGCAGGGCAAACCCAACAGCAGAAGGGAACCAGCCTAAAAAACACCTAAAATTAGACAACAGTTTAGGGAACCAGACAAAACTCTCAAGAGAAAGTATTCCACGGAGTGGGTGCCACTTCCTCAAGCTCTCTCTCAAATTGGTTGCCTGGTTTCTGATCTCATTTCTTTCTGCGAGCATGTTAAAGCTTCCCCCGACCCCTCACCCACTTTTGTAAGGTTTTTTTCCGCGGGGGGCGGCCCTCTGGGACCTCCAGAGGGCCAGATTTGTTCCCTGGTCCCGAGATTCTCCACCCTTGCTCTAGACTCTCCCTTTCTTACATCCTGCGGTACTGGAAAGGCAGCAGCTGGAGATGGAAATACATCCCCAAAGCTGTGCTTAATTTCTAGAGCAGTGTTCTCCAACCTGGGGTCCCCGGATGTTTTTGGCCTACAACTCCCAGCATGCCCCAGCCAGCTTTGCTGGCTGGGGCATGCTGGGAGTTGTAGGCCAAAAACATCTGGGGACCCAAGGTTGGAGAACGCTGATCTAAAGCTTCTAGACCAGCTTTCCCCAGCCTGGTGCCATCCAGATGTGTCGGACTACAACTCACTAGACTCGTAGCCCGACACATCTGAAGGCCACCAGGTTGGGGAAGGCTATGATGCTACACCGCCCTCTGGGGTGGCTCCATGTTGCCAGAGGTGTTTGGAGCCACCCTTCCAGATTTTGCATGTTCAAGGCATTTGGACTAGCAATGCCCAAAAACAGTTGGGTTTCTGGTTATGCAGAACCAGCAGAACAGCAGTCCCAGCACCAGAAACACATTATGGTCACCAAGGATGGCTAATGTCTAGAAGCAAGCTAAAATCAGGTTTGATCTGGGGGTGGGGGGGGAGAGAGTTCATTACAAACAGTGCAGGAAATTCTTTGATAACCCCAAGTCGCACTCTGCCAACCTTGCTCGAGCTGGCGCCCGATAGATGTTTTGGACTACAACTTCCACCATCCCCAACAGGTGGCCACAATGGCAAGGAGCTGATGAGAGTTGTAGTCCAAAGCATTGGGGAGGGGCATCAGGCCAGGAAAGGCTGCAGTACAGGCCTGTGGCTCACGCTGGCGCAGCTTGTCTGAGCGTGGAAAGCTAAGCAGGGTCAGGCCTGGTTATTACTTGGATGGGAGACCCCTCCTCTAGTTTCCTGCATTGAGCAGCGGGGGCTGGACTCGATGGTCTTGTAGGCCCCTTCCAACTCTACGATCTATGAATCTATGCCAGTGTTCTCCAACCTTGGGTCCCCAGAGATTTTTGGCCTACAACTCCCAGCATGCCCCAGCCAGCATAGCTGGCTGGGGCATGCTGGCAGTTGTAGGCCAAAAAAACCTCTGGGGACCCAAGGTTGGAGAACACTGACCTATGCTATAAACAAAGCACCGCGTCCAACTCATCCTGTATTTGAACTATACACTTCCACTTCGCCTGTGCTCAAACTAGTCAGAATCTGGCAGCCTTTTGCTGGAAGTCTGTTATGAGAATACGTAACATTTATACGGCATTTGAACCATTTCACCTACATTTTTCTTGCTGCAACGACCCTATAAGGGAGGTCAGTGTTATGCCCACATTGCAGATGAAGGGGCTGCAAGTAGGAGAGGGATTTGCCTACTAGAGGGCCATCTAGTGAATTCATGGCAAAGGTGAGATTCGAAGTGAGGACCTCCTGCTTGGTAGCTCAGTGTCTTGTCACTACACTATACCAGTCAGTCTGTGGACCTCCCAATGCAAAGCTTGCGTAAAATGCATTTGCAAAAGCCACAGAAGGAATGAGAAGAGAAAATAGGACTGCATTTCATCCGAGTAAGAAGGATTCAAACTATGCAGCGTTTAAACCATTTGTGGTTGACTGGTGGGCCGGGACCCACTTCTGCGACACAGCCTGACCTAAGGTGGGTTGCAACTATCATGCAAATACATGGTACAAAATTATGAAGTGTGTCCCCAAATGCACATTCGGACAAAGGGCGACTCTTGGACCTGAAACCGTTGAGAACTACTTATTTAAACATATGCAAAGCCCCCCTCACCAGGAATTACAAATTGCCCGTCAGAAAACCCGAATTTATATGCTCCAGAACCCAGAGGGGATTGCAAACTGTTTGTTTCAGCTCACCAAGGTAACCATCCTATTTCCCTGCGCGTGAGACATTCTAGGCAGGCCTTAATTCTCTTAGGGATTTCACTATCATCTTATAAATTGCCTCACCCTTCACCACCTTAAGTTTCAGATAGGATAACACCGAAAGTTAGAAGCCAATTATTTCTGCTGTAATGAAGCCCCAGAGCCCACCCACAGGCCATTAGAGGGAAGCATCAGTCTTACCACCCTGTTCCAGACAGCACCCTGCTTGCTCTGAATATCCGGAGTGAGGCGGACAAACTGGGTCATCACCATAGCGTTGCCCATAAGTTCCCACAAAGAGGAGCTGGCTGATCCTACACCTGAAAAGTAGGAAGAATATTGAAAGCAGACTCCGTCTACAGATAAAGCCAGTTCTCAAGGTATCACCACATTCTAGCACGGCCTTCCCCAACGGGGCACCCCCCGGATAGGTTGGACTGCAGTTCCCATAATCTCCCAGCCAGCTTTGCCAAGAAACCATAACCATAACCAAGAAACAGAATCCAGAACGGAGCTACGCAGCTGAGCAAGGAGGGCAAAGGAAAATAGCATATAGATCGTTTTCCCAGCACGCGGTGGGCATTCACCTCCGCGGGGAGAAGTCAAAGGCTTCACTTGGGGACAACTGAGGCAGCAAGAGCAAACTAGGTCCTTCACCCCCTAATCTGGGTAGCCCAGGCCACTCGCCAAACAGGTATAATGAGTCTCTGTGCACAGGCAACCCCACACCTAACCGTGCCAGGATACAATCCCTCGCTCCCTACACACGGGCACAACGAAAGGCAGTCTGCTAGCTGTTTTAACCCAGCCGGCACATTCATTCATCACACCCACATTCATTCACACCCGTCATCTCGACCTTTTCTGCCCCAGCCGCTAACCCCTCTGAACATCTTCGGCACCCAGAACTCCAACACTCACCAGTTACATCCTGCTTTCCACCCCAAGTTCAAGCCTACGGTACACGCGCACGCACAGACACCCATCATGTCCCTCGTTTCCACCTGGACCCAGTTACAACTCACCCACCCCAG
Organism: Shinisaurus crocodilurus; assembly: GCA_021292165.1. NCBI lineage: Eukaryota > Metazoa > Chordata > Lepidosauria > Squamata > Shinisauridae > Shinisaurus > Shinisaurus crocodilurus. The sequence continues at coordinate 32,425,843 of CM037884.1, read as the reverse complement.
CTCTTCTGCGCCTTGAACAGTTGCTCAGGTAGAAATGCAAACGCTTTCCCTTTTCACTACATGTCCTTGCAAGGCAGGGCTACACCTGTTGGATCCTTTCCTGGCGTGCCACTGTTCAAGGCACAGGAGGGGGCCCCACTCCCCCCCCACTCAACAAGCACCTCCCAACATTCTCTCTGCCCTTGTGCAGAGGGGCAATCCTATGGATCCCCCCATCCTCAAACAGGGCCCCTGCACTTTTAACATTTGCACGACAGGCAGGCAGGCAGGCATGCGACAGGTGAAGCATTTCCAACATAAAGACGCAACATCGAGGGGAAACAAATATTCAGCGCCAACCGCTTTTTTTAACAGCCCGGGGCTCCAACAGGTGGAACCCTCCCTCCCCACCTCTATGACCCTACAGGGGTAACACCGGGGGGAGGGGGGAAGCCTTCACGGCTCCTCTACCGTGACAGACAGGCAGCCCAACAGGTAAAGCTCTTCCTAGTAGCAACACCAGTACTACGCTGGGAGAAGCTCCACCTGGTGGATTTCTGCCTGCCGCGCAAGCCGTTTAAAGAAAGGCACAGACAGGAGCCCTGTGAGGAAAAAGAGACCCGCTGCTGCCGCCGCCGCCGCCCACTCACCCTGGTAGGGCTTGGTGAGCGAGTGCTCCCGCTTCAGGTGCTCCTCCATCTGCTCGGGCCGGGCCCCGCCGAAGAAGAGGAGGAACAGGAGGAACAGCAGCAACGCGCAGAGCCCCGCTTCGCCCCGGCAGCCTCGCCTGGAGGCCGCCTCCGCCTCCGCCACCGCCATCTTCCCCTCGCCGCCGCCAGCCCCGACTGAGCTCTCCGGCGCGCCCCCGACGCTTCTCATAGACTGCAGTGGACGCCGCTTTCATTGGTTCGTCCTTTAGCCACCGCCCATTTCCGCGTTCCTTGAGCGCTTTTGATTGGCTGAAGCGAACCTTCAACGCGCGTCGAAGGGTTTTCCCGTAAAGGGTTCTGGGAAATGTAGTTCGTGGCTATGACCCCACTCCACCCCGCCTTAAAGGGACACGCGTTCGTTCTCATGCCAGGGACGTCCAAGATGCTCACCGCAGCTTGGTAGGGATTCTGTCGTCTAAACAAATGCCTCCGTCCCGTGGCCAGAATACATGAGGGTTTGGGACACCCCCCCACCCCGGGGATATAATTTAAGGGCCTTCGTGAAATTCAAGTTATTTGCACGCAGCCCAATCCTATGCATCTTTATTTGGCAGTAAGCCCCCCTGAATTAAATGGGACTTTACTCGCAGGTTGCAATGCATAGGATTGCAGCCTCAACTTCTTCAATGATTTTATTTAAACTATTTTAACATTTATTTATTTATTTTTAGAAATTTAAACTATTTTAACATGTATAAATAAGTACCAGTCAAAGTCAATCCAGTGCATTTGCACTCAGCTGGCCGGAATGCTGGAGGGCAGAAGCAGATTGACCATTTCGACGGCAATCCCGTGCACACATACATGGGAATAACAGCGCAATCCTATACAATATCTTCGCAGAAATAAGTCCCACTGAGTACAATGTTACTTACTTGCACCTGGTAAGTGTGTATAGCACACTGCAGCCTCAATCGCACTGAATTCTATCTGACTTACGGTACTTCTGAACCAGAGAATTGGAATTGAAAGTTTTGTCATCTGTTCCATGAAAACACCATCCATATCTTCTGACTGGCCGGGCAGTCTGCAGTAAACCACCACCACCACCACAATATAGCCTTTGTGTTCTCACTCCTGTCTTTGCCCAGATGCTTTCAACAGAGCTTCTAATGCTAGCTTTGCCATTTGTTTTTAATCTGTGGTTTAAAATTTTATATTTATATTATATTGTATTTTATGGTTTTAACGGCTGTAAACCGCCCGGAGAGCCTTCAGCTATTGGGCGGTATAAAAATGTATTAATTAATTAATTAATTAAATAAATAAATAAATATTATTTATAAATATAAATAATCACACAACCATGGATTTCCAAGCAGGTTACACATTCTTCACACGTTTGATTGGTAGGGCCAATGGCATCATATGCCGCTCCTCACACACTTCCCTGTTCCCTCCCACCTTAGCTACAATCTTCTCAGAAACTGGGGGAAATGGATTTTCCCAGCAATATACATGTATATCGAGCAGTGTTCTCCAACCTTGGGTCCCCAGATGTTTTTGGCCTACAACTCCCAGCATGCCCCAGCCAGCGTAGCTGTCTGGGGCATGCTGGGAGTTGTAGGCCAAAAACATCTGGGGACCCAAGGTTGGAGAACACTGCTCTAGAGCTGGCTGGGGCATGCTGGGAGTTGTAGGCCAAAAACATCTGGGGACCCAAGGTTGGAGAACACTGCTCTAGAGCTGGCTGGGGCATGCTGGGAGTTGTAGGCCAAAAACATCTGGGGACCCAAGGTTGGAGAACACTGCTCTAGAGCTGGCTGGGGCATGCTGGGAGTTGTAGGCCAAAAACATCTGGGGACCCAAGGTTGGAGAACACTGCTCTAGAGCTGGCTGGGGCATGCTGGGAGTTGTAGGCCAAAAACATCTGGGGACCCAAGGTTGGAGAACACTGATATAGAGAGACAGACGGATCAAAACAGTTCCCTGCATTTTTGGATTCTCCCTTGCGGGCATGGCTACAAGAACTGTCATGATGACCACCTGCACTTCAAAATTTACCACTAAACCACTGTCATCTTATCTAGTTTGGGCCAGTGTACATTTTTGGGGAGATGGTTGCCTCTAATAATATGTGGTCCTAGGCTAATGATAGCATTACCATTAAAGTCAGCTCATGATTGTCCCAACATGTTGACTATGATATCATGGTTACATTGGCAACACAGTAACAAAGATCACCAAAGGAGCAATTGCCCCTTAATCAGGAGAGGCAGTGCAAGACCTGGATCGGCGCCTGAACTCAGTAGTGGGCTGGATGAGGGCCAATAAACTGAGGCTGATTCCAGGTGAGTGGTTTCCGAGTCAAGGGAGACAGGCTCATTGCCTGTTCTGGATGGGGTTGCGCTCCCTTTGAAAGATCAGGTTCATAGTCTGGGGGTACTCAAGGGGGGGCCCAGGTGGGTCTGAGAATATGGGACCCTCTGGCCTAGTCTTGTCTACTCGGACTTGCAACAGTTCTCCCAAGGGCTTTCCGACCATACTGACCAAGACCCTGTAACTCCAAAGCCAAAGACGAACCCAAGACCGTCTGCATGCAAAAAAGCATGTCGTTCTATATAGCAGTCTTCCCCAACCTGGAGTCCTCCCAGATGTGTTGGACTACAACTCCATAGCTGGCTGGGGGATTATGGGAGTTGTAGTCCAACACATCTGGGAGGGCTCCAGGTTGGGGAAGACTGCTATATAGCAAGGCAGCTTCATCTAAAGAAACGTTAAGTTATACAGGTTGCAAAATTCAGCTTTACTTGGCACAGAATTTGGGTTACCTTAAGCACAGATATATATATAAGCACCCACAGCCCTATTTCTCTCCCACCTGACTAATGTGAGAGGCTGCCACCACAGCCCACATTACTTCTATTTGTCCTGCAGAAGTTCAAGTGACCTCATCAGACTGGTCTGCCCAACTGCTTTTTTAAATAGTTTCTTGTGTCCTTCTGAGCAGCAAAAAGAACCACGATGTGTGTCCCCCCCCAAAAAAAAATTGGCTGCGTTTCAGGCATGGACCGGCAAACTCCTCCTCCTCCCATTAATGCACTCTGTGTAACAATCTGTAAAGCTTTTTTTTTTTTTTAAATCTTGCGCAGGGGATGAAAGGCACTATATAAATGCAAGATATTTATAGCCTTCCTAGCATTTCTCCCCAGGCAAAGGACCAGATGGACACTGCTGGTTTGCTTTGTTGCCGCAATACCAAGCCAACGATCAATGTTTTCCAGAATCCAGAGGACAGTCGCTGTGTACCTTTTTTGCACTGTGAGTTCCAAACCCTAAGAGAAAGCCTGAAGAGTAAGATATGGAGCTCAAGACGGTAAATATCAAATCACCAGTCTGCTTTGAGCACATTTACTCTACAGACTCAGCCCTGGTTTCAGCAGCCATTCTTTTCCCCCAGGGAAGCCTAGCAGTAGAAGATTTAGTTCTATGACAGAGCTTCGGTATCTGTAAAGAGAATTCTCAGCAAACTATGATTCTCTCAGCTTCCTTTGGAGGAAGCCATGACTGTTAAGCTGGTATAAAGCCAGTGTGGTGTAGTGGTTAGAGTGTTGTACTGGAACTCGGGAGATCCGGGTTCTAGTCCCCACTCGGCCATGAAGCTCACTGGGTGACTTTGGGCCAGTCACTGACTCTCAGCCCAACCTACCTCACAGGGTTGTTGTGAGGATAAAATGGAGAGGAGGAGGAGGAGGAGGATTATGTAAGCCGCCTTGGGTTCCTTGCAGGAAGAAAGGTGGGGTATAAATATAATAAATAAATATAAAACTGTAGTGCAGATCAGGAATGGGCAGATCTCAAGCTGGTGGGAGATCTGTTGTAGTTTTTTATTAGAATCCCAAGGTCCACCAGCTGGAGCTACAACCAAAATAGTCACCGGTGGTGCTGGTGGTGAAGCCACACGCAAAATAGTGGCACAAGAGGGCATCTGACACTGAGATAACCTGAATGTACAAGTATAGATCTACATCCAAGTTACAAAAGATCAGGAATTCTAACAAGTAATTCAAAAACTGGCCAGTACAGCTGCACGAAGTTCTGGTCTAAAACAAGCAGTTGATACACATATTTTACATGAAAATACTGAAACTAAGAAAGCAATATCAAGTAGGCTGCTCAACAAGGTCTGCCACAGACGGCCTTCTCCTTATCCCATCAGCCAGAGCAGCCAGGCTGGTGGGGACTAGGAAGAGGGCCTTCTCTGTGGCGGCCCCCACATTATGGAACTCCCTCCCTAGTGACCTTCGCCATGCCCCCTCCGTGATGAGCTTCCGCCGTGCATTAAAAACATGGCTGTTCAGGCGGGAATATGGGGTGGGTTAGGTTTTTAATGAGAATTTTTTATATTGTTTTAATTATTATATTTTATTGTGTTGTTTGCTGTATTTTAATTGTACATCGCCCAGGGTGGCCGGGTGACCGGCCAGATGGGCAATTGATAAATATAATAAATAAATAAATAAATATTATATATCTATATCTATCTATATATTCCTAGCTGGCATTTTTACTCACTATTCTTAAAACTATCAGCAGCCAGAAACCCTTGCCAATCTATTGCAAATCACCCAGAGATTTCCTAGTAGATCCTGATCCACCTTCTGCCTGCCCCTGGTGTAGATTCAGCCAATGGCTGCGTTCAGACACATTGAAGTGCCAGAATTGCTGGAAATTCAGGCTTATCTTTCATAACCCGATCGATCGCCCTTGCATGGCTCCACTAACTAGAAACTAGGGAGGAAGCAAAAGTCAGACGCCGGCTAGTTGCTTCCCTAACAACCAATGAATGGGGACCTAATTTCAAACCCTAATTTCAAACCCTGGCTTCAGACACTGGTTTGCTAGGGAAGTGTCAAATCAGGAGTCCAGCTTCAGACATAATGGGTAACTTTGGCTTTCTCATAGTTTCTGGGTAGTTTATTCATTCCGGCTTGCGACAGGAGCCAAGTGGAGGCGATTGGGAAGCATGCAGCCGCATGCTGGTCACGAACAGTAAGTCAGAATTCCAATTCTGGCTTATCGGTACATCCAAGCACAGCCTAAGGGTGCAATCTTAGGGGGGGAAAGTCCTACAAGTCCCAGCATGCCCCAGCCAGGATGGCTAGCTAGGGCATCCTGGGAGCTGCAGGACTTTTTTCCTGTCTAAATGGGCATAGAATTGTGCCTTAAGAGTTGGATAAACTAGTTTCTTAAATCAAACACACTTGGGCTTGCCACATTTTTATTTATTTTTTACCGGCCTGGCTCCTGTGTTTTCCACAGAAGCTTGACACACAGAGGTTAAGGAAATGAAGCGTTCCCCCATCACTTTATTTATTTCGATGCTAAGAAAAGCTTCAGCTGCTTAATTTCTGTGTCTCTGGCTGCACAGGAGCAGGGGCTGGGTCAAAACATGGCAATCCCAGGCACAGTTTTGACCCATGAATTTTGCACTTGGAAACCCTCTCCACCTGGTGGCTGCATCTTTTAAAAACAAACAAACAAACCAGAGATAATAAATAAGGTAGCTATCTTTTAAAAGGGCACATTCTTATGGGGAAGGCATATGCAAGCTTTTGATATACACAGAACTCTACATCAATGACAGAATGGCTATGAAGAAAGCAAAGATTGTTTAAAATACAAACATTCTGGGCCATAATAATTCAGTTCTGGATTTAAATTGTGCAGAACCCTCACCGCACCCATAATTTGGCAATTACACTGACCATCTGCAAAAGAGGGGAGGGCTCCAGCACATCTTTTGCCGAAAAGAGGGGAGGGTTCCAGTACCTTTAACAGATGTGCATTTTGGGAGGTGAAGTTTGTCATGCAGGGGTGAGAAAATCCTTCTTCACAATGACTAGAGCAGGGCTCTCCCACCTTGGGTCCCCAGATGTTGCTGGCCTACAGCTCCCAGCATACCCAGCCAGCATGGCTAATGGCAAGGGATTCTGGGAGCTGTAGGCCAGCAACATCTGGGGACCCAAGGTGGGAGAGCCCTGGGCTAGAGGAACACATTGCTCTCCTTTGCGTCTGCTCCCGCTGGTGTTCATTGCTGCATCCCACCCACATCACCTTGTACCTTTTGCTCAACCTGTACTTTCATAAATGAACAGATTCTTACAAATGCACCACAAGGCTCTAGTGAACTCTTCCACAAAGTACACACGCTCTCAAATAGTTGTGCTGAATTGCTGGCCACCCAGGGAAGTAGGAAACATGAAATCGGATAATAATTGGCAGGCACCTGTATGCAAGACGCACACAAACAGCTGTGACATCACAGAATGTTCAAGAACAGTCTTAACCGCTGAGAGGGGAGTTTGATGAAATGGAACGTGGGTGCTGTGAACAAAGTTAGTTTTGCTAGGGGGGGTGGGAAACCTCACACAGGGCCTAGGAACCAGAAGGGATGCCTGCTTTAGGCTGCCTGGTGGGATGAGGCTTTGGCGGCAGGAGGGGTGAACGTACGGGAACCTAGGAGAGAAAGGACGGGGGGGGGGGGAACTTCGCATAGGGAAATGGAATGCCAGTTTGACTTGGGGTGGAGAGGGGAACCTTACACTGTACCTAGAGACAGAAGGATCTGTATGCTGCTGGTAGACAAATGTGATGGAGGCAGAACACCTACCGATTCAAATACAAGCAGTCACATCTTTGCCTGCACAACTCTAGCATTATTTTTATTTAATCATTTGCATGTATAACTACTTCATGGCCAAGGCTCGTGGTGAGTAAAAATCAATTTTTTAAAAGCTAAAATTTAGTTCAGAGAGAGAAAATCTGTATATTGTATGAACCCCGCTTTAGTACTGAAAACCACATTGCAGTCGCTAGGGTTGTGTTGAGCACTGCGCGTCTGATAAGACGGCGCTCTTTTTCGAGAGTCCTATTTTTCCCTCCGACAACCAAAGTTTCTACCTTGCCTTCTGCTGACAAAGCATCAACGGAGATCGAAAGCAGCACGAGATGTTCTGCACTGAAGCCCTTCTACTCGAGAGTGCTGCCACTACTGGCCTTTATTGTATTTTATTTTTAAACGACAAATGGCCTAAAACTCCTGAATCATTAAAGCAAAGCTAAAACAGAGGAGGAAACAGTACCAGACCAAGGGCAGGGGTCCCTTGAAGCAGAGGTGCAAAACCTCACGCCCAGGGACCAAATCCAGAACTCCTGGGTTCCCTAAATGCCGCCCCCCCCCCCCAAGCACTGTACCTTTGGTGGTTTCCCAGCTTTTGTGCAGTCCCCCCCCCCATTCTAAAAGGTTGAAATGCCTCTCCTAAGGCTGAGTGACTGCCAGTAAGAGCTTTAGGGCACAATCCTATGCAAGTTTAGATAGAAAAAAAAAAGGCCTACAACTGGCTGGGGCATGCTGGGAGTTGTAGGCCTTCCCCCCCCCCTGTCTAAACTTGCATGGGATTGTGCCTTTAAGCTACAATATGCTGGTATGTTTGGCCCCGCCTCTTTTGCCTTTGGCCCCGCCCACCACTGGAAAAGCAGCCCCCCGCCCCCCCAAGCTTTGAAATGGAATTCGGCTCCCGGACTAAAAAGAGGTTCCACACCCGTCCCTGCGTTCGGAGCTTGATGCCCAAGAGCCTTCCTCGCTCGTAAACGCCAGGGTTTTTTTTTTCAGCCCTGGATCATTCGAACCAAGAAGAGACCATGTGCAAAGTGCATTTCTCTCCAGCACCTCCCCTAGCGAGGGATTTCGAAGGCAAGGACCATCATCGTCATCACATGAGATTCCCCGATTCGGCTCGACTCCCCCTGCAGGTACGGGCGGGAGCGGAGGCGGCGGCGGCGGCTTCCGCTTTCTGGGCGCCTCCTTAATGGAGGCAAGCCGGCCTCCCGGCGCTTCCTTAAGGCGGCCCCCCTCCCTCCCTCCCAGGGGGGCGTGTTGTAGCCAAATGAGCCGAGGCCGTGACGTGCGCTCCGTCCCCGTCCCTCCCAGCCTCTCTAACCGCCTGCAAGCAAACCTTCGCGAGCGGCTGCCCGGGCGAGTCTAACATGGCGCTGCGCTGGAGCGGGCGCCTGCACCGAGGAAGAGGAAGAGGAGGAGGAGGAGGAGGGGGCGAGGCCGGGGCATCGCCGCCGGCTCTGGGGCGGCCGCTGCGGTGTCCGGGGCCGCTCTGCCTGCCGCTTCTGCTGCTGCTGTGCCACCCGCCGGCCAGCGGCGCGCAACAGCATCCTCCTCCTCCTCCGCCCGCCCGCGGCGGCCCCCTGATCCTGGGCATGCGGCTGGAGTACAGCGACCGGCCGGCCCCGGAGCTCCGGGACTTGGGCATCATCCAGGTGCTGGAGGGCACCGAGATCCAGCTGCGCCTCTACGGGCTGGGCATGTCCCCGCGCGCCTACGAGCTGGTCTCCTTCTCCGAAGTGGGCCAGCCCCGCGGCGGCAATGCCAGCCGCGGGGCGAATGCCACCTGCCCGGAGAAGACGCAGGACCTGGAGGTGCAGGTCCGGGAAGGCGGAGAGAGCAGGGACACCTCCGCCCTGGTCTTCGTGAAGGTCCAGCTGCTGCGGAAGGCGGAGAAGTCCAAGCTCTACGTCCTGTGCACCCGCAGCCGCCCCGGGCAGCCCTGGCTGCGCCTGGAGGGCAAGGATGCCTTCCTCCAAGTGGTGGAGGAGAAGAAGCACCTGCTGCCCCTCTGGTTCCAGGTGATCCTCATCCTCTTCCTCCTGGTGCTCTCGGGCATGTTCAGCGGCCTCAACCTCGGCCTCATGGCCCTCGACCCCATGGAGCTGCGCATCGTGCAGAACTGCGGCACCGACAAGGAGAAGCGCTACGCCCGCAAGATCGAGCCCATCCGCCGCAAGGGCAACTACCTGCTCTGCTCCCTGCTCCTGGGCAACGTCTTGGTCAACACCACCCTCACCATCCTGCTGGACGACCTCATCGGCTCCGGGCTGGGGGCCGTCGTGGCCTCCACCACTGGCATTGTGATCTTTGGGGAGATTGTCCCGCAGGCCCTGTGCTCCCGCCACGGCTTGGCCGTGGGCGCCAACACCATCACCGTCACCAAGTTCTTCATGCTCTTGACCTTTCCCCTCTCCTTCCCCATCAGCAAGCTCCTGGACTGTGTGCTGGGCCAAGAGATTGGCACGGTGTACAACCGGGAGAAATTGGTGGAGATGCTGAAGATTACGGAGCCGTACAATGACCTGGTGAAGGAGGAGTTGAACATGATCCAGGGAGCGCTGGAGCTTAGGACTAAGACGGTGGAGGATGTCATGACCCCGCTCCATGACTGCTTCATGATCCACAGTGACGCCATCTTGGATTTCAACACCATGTCCGAGATCATGGAGAGTGGCTACACCCGTATTCCTGTTTTTGAGGAGGAGCGGTCCAACATTGTGGATATACTTTATGTCAAGGACCTGGCCTTTGTGGACCCCGACGACTGCACTACCCTCAAGACAATCACGAAGTTCTACAACCACCCTGTCCATTTTGTCTTCCATGATACCAAACTGGATGCCATGCTGGAGGAATTCAAAAAGGGTAAGGAAAGCTGAAAGAATCCTTGCTAGACTGACACGCTGGCATTGCTCTTGGGGCCTTTCCACACATTACATAGCAGAACACCTGGGTCTGCCGTCAAGTGTAGGCCCCAAAAAAAGAGCTGCAGCCAATCCTGATGCCTGCATTTCCATGATGCCTGTGTTTCCATGATGCCTGTGTTTGTCTCATTTCCGCATTACGTTAGCAACAGAATGTGTGAAGGCAGCCTTAGAATGAATAAGCTTGCTTGTTTTCTTGAGCAGGTTCTGCTGCCTTGAGCCACTCATGTATTCTCAGATGTTGGTTCTGTTGACTTAACAGCCTTCTTGACAGAAAAGTGGAGTGGGTCTCCTTCTCAACACTTTTCAACTTTTCTGTCAACAGACTTTGAAGTCTGGACAAACCTCTTCACTTCATCAGCCACCGTGCTGAGATAAAGCAGAACCACAACAGGCAGATCTGTTTGAAATAAGTTTTTAAAAGAATGTTTTGGGGTCTACTTCGTGTGTGTGTGTGTGTGTGTGTGGTGGGTGTTTCCTCCCCTTGTTGGAAAACAAGCTAACTAGGATCAAATAGGATGAAAGTGAGAAATGAAATCCTTCCGGAATGAGATCCTTCCGGTCTTGGGCCAGATTAGCTCGGTGATGGGCCAGGAAAGCACAGCTGATTTCTCTAGCCTTAGACCAGAATAACTGAGAACCTGGGCCTTGGGGAACTGCTTTGCAAAGGAGAATTATTATTATTATTATTATTATTATTATTATTATTATTATTATTATTTAAGCTTGTTGCTTTGAGAGTTTATAGGGAGGGGGGAAATGCAACACTGCCATACAGGATGCCTTGAGAAGTTCTGCAGAGTGTATGCATAGCTATTACTAACCTACCGTGATTTTCCCCTTCAGTTCTAAGAGCTGTTGATGCAGTTTCATTGCCAAAGGGATGTTTCCAACCATTTCTGGGGGAGTACCAGGAAGCCTGGAAGTTATGATGAAATAAACACTGTTAAATGCCTCCTAGAGCCCACAAGTGCACTTTTCTTTCTTTTAAAGTTACAGTGTCGAGGCCAGCGTGTAAAGAGTCGGCTAGGGGCACAATCCACCAGGAAGTTCTCCTGCGCAAGCCCTTGACGGACTGTGCCTTGGGTGTGCTGCTGTTCAGCCGATAGCGTCTGGGTTTTGCTGCTGCTTGCAACAGTAACATTAAGTAGAAACATGTTACAAGTATAAATCAGGGAGAAAAGGAGTAGGCTATTTTGGGGGCATTTTACCCTTATGTCAGCCTGGAACTTCTTCCTGTATTTGCAGCCCAAACATGGCACCGTGGGATTATTGTTGGAATCTTGGCACTGATTTAGCAGCAAAAGTGAAACTGCAGTCTGGGTGTGTATGTGTGTGTGTTTTGTTGTTCTTCTGAAGGAAATGCTTTGCTTGCAAACTGGGCTGAGCATGTGGGTGAAAAGCAAGCTGGCCACGGCTGCAGAAGTTCTCTGGAGTTTTGGTGCAATGAAAGGCCGTTGGTGCCGTAACATTCTAAACTTGGTTATTATGGACTCTTTACAACCGAGACGTTAAACTTCTTCCTTCGGGTTCATGGAGAGCTTATCGTAGTGATTCCCAAGCCCATGTGCTCTGAGAGAGCTGCTTAGGGGGTGCCACAAGAAAGACATTAATAATTGGCGGTTGAATGCATTAATAATAAATTAATCCAAACAATTAACGGCTTGGGTGAGCTCAGAGTGCTTGACCCCTGTGGGCAGGCTGTGTGCTTCCTTGTAACCGGCCTTGCCTCCTTCGAATGGGGATGGGTGATTGGGTGCTGTGCCTGGTTCAGTCCCGTCTTTCATTCACTCCTGGTGCAAAGATTGCTAGCAGAATTACACTCCCTCAGAAGAGGCTGCCTGTTGCGTCTGTATGAGTCACTGCTCCGGCGCCTTACCTCTTTCCAGTTAGTCTCTACTGCAGGGGTCCCCAACACAACGCCCACAGGTGCCATGGCACCCATAGGTGCCTCCAGCAGTGCCCATAAAGCTCTCCACTCCCTCCCCCTTCAAAAAAAAAATATTTTTTTTCATTTCTTAATTTAATTTTTTAAAATTTATTTAGAGTTTCTAATAATATACAACAAAAAACCATGCCAACATACAAATAACAACATGGTGTCCCCTTCACCATACAGGACCAAAGAATATTCATCCTCTATATTCCCCTATTACTCAATATTTTAAAAAAAATCATATCTTGACAAGGCATGCGCCTTTTCCCTTGACTAACACAAAATCTAAAAATGGCCCCCAAATTTCCTTAAAATTATTTCTCTTTAATTGTCCCTTTTTGCATTTAATGCAGCAAGTTAACTTATCATTTACAGCAATGTTCCATACCTCCTTGTACCAATCAACAATTGAAAAAACATGTTGGACTTTCCATTTCCTTGCTATCATTAATCTCCCAGCTGTTAACAAGTTTACAATAAGTTCCTTTATATCTTGGGTACAAACCAGTTCTCCGTTAATAATGCTAATTTGGGACAGACCTCCAAATTTAAACCAGTTATTTCCAAAATTTCTACAAAAAATTTATTCCAAAAATCCAAAACGCTTTTGCAGCTCCACCACATATGAGCATATGTACCAAGTTCCTGACAGCCCCTCCAACATGCTCTAGAATAGTTCTATTCTATGCTCTATTTTATTCAGAGAGAGAGAGAGAGAGAGAGCCAGTGAGGTGTAGTGGTGAAAGTGTTGGACTGGGATTCGGGAGATCCGGGTTCTAGTCCCCGCTCAGCCATGAAGCTCACTGGGTGACTTTGGGCCAGTCACTGACTCTCAGCCTAACCTACCTCACAGGGTTGTTGTGAGGGTAAAATGGAGAGGAGGAGGAGGATTATGTAAGCCGCCTTGGGTTCCTTGCAGGAAAAAAGGCGGGTATAAATATAATAAATAAATAAAATATTCAATCTTACCGGTGTCAGGTACCATTTCCAAATAAGTTTATAAAAATTCTCTTTCATCCTCACTGACATATTTCTTAGTATTCTTCTGCCCCAAATATTTTTCCACCCTTCATTCAAAATCTCCTTTTTTTTTTTTTAGTAAAAAAAAAATATTTTTACTAAAAACCTTTTTTAAAAATGTTTGGACGCCAGGTTTTCCTTCCTATTTCCTGAACCTGCCGCTGATCAGCTGTTGGGCGGACAGGAAGAGAAGGAACGCGTTGCCTCCTGGCCCTGCTCGGTCTTCTTTCGCCAACACAGAGCTTCCCCCCTTGCCCTCTCTCCGCTCCCAGCCTTGCTGTTTCTCTCCCCACTCCGAGCCTCTGGCCTTGCTTTTTATTTATTTATTTATTATTTATATTTATTTATCGCCCATCTGGCCGGCAACCGGCCACCCTGGGCGATGTACACAGGATAAAACAGAATAAAATACATTTAAAACATTATAAAATTTTTAAAATCTTAGCCCACCCCATATTCCTGCCTGAACAGCCAAGTTTTTAAAGAGCGGCGGAAGCTCAGCAGAGAGGGGGCATGGCGGAGGTGACTCGGGAGAGAGTTCCATAGTACGGGGGCCACCACAGAAAAGGCCCTCTTCCTCGTCCCCACCAGTCTAGCTGCTCTGGCTGAAGGGACAAGGAGAAGGCCGTCTGTGGCAGATCTTGTTGAGCGGCCTACTTGGTGTTGCTGGAGACGCTCCTTGAGATAGACTGGACCGGAGCCGTATAGGGTTTTAAAGGTCAAAACCAACACCTTGAATTCGGCTCGGCAAGCAACTGGTAGCCAGTGCAGCTCCTTGCTATCTTCACTCCCTCCCAGTCCCTGGCCTGGCTCTTTTCTCTCCTTCTCACCCCTCTATCTCTCTCTTTCTTCCTCCTCCCAGCCCCTAACCTTGCCCTTTTTCTCTCCCTTCCTAGCCCCTTCTCTCGTGCCTCACACGCACACACTGAGCACCTTCCCGGGTGAGGGCTCTGATGGCAGAGGAGAAGCTAGGAGCAGTAGGTGGGGGAACAGAATGCCTGAGCCTGGGGTCAAGGTAGGGGAAACCTTTCCTTTCCTTTTCAGGCTGGGGGCATTTTCCTTTCCTTTGGGGCTGGGGAGGGTGTATGGACAAGATGAGCAGAGCCCTCCCATGTAGGCCGACTCAGAAGTAATTCCCACTGAGTTCCATGTAAGTATGCATAGGATTGTGACCTTAAATGGGTATTTCGTTTGAGCTTCTGTGGGGTCAAATACTGTGGATTGGCTTTGGCGTTCAGACCCTTCCTCTGTACTCGGTTTCGTGGGTGAATTACTTGTCTTTTGACTAGCCAGGCCCCCCACGGCGGCCGTTATGTGACTAGTAGCCGCATCCTCTGTGTGAGCCATTTTGTGGTGGTGCCCACAGCAGTCTCCCACATTCCCAAATGTGCCCACAAGTCCAAAAGGGTTGGGGACCCCCTGCTCCACTGGGTGTGGGTGAATCTGCTGCGCTTTGGGCCTGAGCAGATCATGCCACCGTTCCTGGCACACAGAGAGGCAACACAGGCTTGCCCAACCGTCCCAAAGAGGCTGCCCATCCTGTAGGAGCTTAATAGGCAAACTGAAAGCAGTGACTCATGCAGAAACACAGAGGGTAGACTCCTCTGACAGCTCAACCCTATGCCTGCCTTTTCAGAGGAAAGCCTATTGGGTGAATGTGCATAGGATTACAGTCTGAAGTTGGGTAATCCCAACTCTGAGGCTGCAATTCTAATCTAAGCACCCTTACTAAGGAGTGAGCCATAGGCCTGTGGCTCACGTTGGCTCAGCTTGTCTGAGCGTGGAAAGCTAAGCAGGGTCAGGCCTGGTTATTACTTGGATAGGAGACCCCCTCCTCTAGTTTCCTGCATTGAGCAGGGGGCGGGACTCGATGGCCTTGTAGGTCCCCTCCCACTCTGTGATCTATGAAATCTATGAAACACGATAGGACTTACGGTATTTCTTTCCTTTTTTTTCTTTTTTGACCTTTCATTGTCCAATTTTTATTTCTATATGAAACAAACACATAATATCAAACATATAACAATTAACAAAACAAAATAGACCTCCGATTTTCTTCTACAGCAAATACAGGTAACAATAATTTTTCTTACTCGATAATCCAAATGAGAAATCTCTTTCTTCCCATTGTCCCAAATTCACTTATTATTCCATAAATCCACAAACAAACAAATCATTATTTTCCAGTCTCTGCAAAAAGTCAATTAGAGGTTTCCACTCAATAATAAACGCAGATGTTGTCCTTTCTCTAATTAGTGATGTAAGTTTGGCCATCTCTGCCAGCTCCAGCATCTTGACCAACCATTCTTCGATAGGACTTATTTCTGAGTAAACATGTACAGGGCTGCGTCGTTAAATCTTTTTGGATGCAAGAGTGGTGTTGCCAGATGCAGAAGAGGAAAGGACCTGTTCTACGCTCCTTTGCGTAGAAAAGGGGGATTTCAGCAGGCATAGTTTGCATGCCAAGAAACACCTGCTGAAATTCCCTCTTCAGAGGCCTGTCCTCTTCTGCATTTGGCCATGGCTCACGCTGGCTCAGCTTGCCTGAGCGTGGAAAGCTAAGCAGGGTCAGGCCTGGTGATTACTTGGATGGGGAGACCCCTCCTCTAGTTTCCTGCATTGAGCAGGGGGCTGGACTCGATGGCCTTGTAGGCTCCTTCCAACTCTATGACCTATGAAATCTATAACCCTATGTGAGAGTGATTTGTGGGTCTGGCTGGGAAGAGGGGGCCTCTACTAGCAAAAATTTAGGAAATTCTGCCTCAAACTTTTATCTGGTTGTTCTGGTGTAGGGAGAGACTTCGCCGTTTGTCCTGTGAGATGTCTGCTTTTCTGGGGAAATATTCAGATAACCTGAAGATACGGAGAGACTTTAGGGCAGCCTGAGCCTGCCCCAACGTTGGTTCCCTCCAGATATTTTGGACGTTTCCAGGTCCTGTCAGCTGCAGCCGGTGGTCAGGAATGCCTGGGAGTTGCAGTCCAAAACATCTGGAGGGCAGCAGGTTGGAGAAGGCAGTGCTGCTCGGACTGAAAAGGAAGCATCAGCTCTTGGAGCCTTGCGGATATAAGTCTACAAAAATGGCATCTGGAGTGCCCCAGTTTGGAGCGGGATGCTTTAGATTAGTGTTCTCCAACCTTGGGTCCCCAGATGTTTTTGGCCTACAACTCCCAGCATGCCCCAGCCCGCTACGCGGGCTGGGGCATGCTGGGAGTTGTAGGCCAAAAACATCTGGGGACCCAAGGTTGGAGAACACTGCTTTATATGGTAGGAGAATCAAATAATTTGGGGCAGGTGAAAATCACTTGGCGAGTGGGACCCTCTGATAGTACTCGAAACCCCCAGTAGCATGTTGTCTCCCCTGAAAGATGCCTGCATAGGCTTGGCAAAAGACAGATGAGACATTCACAGATGAAGGGACAGTGCACCCGCTCTAAATCAATGTGAGCGAACATGTGATTTTTTTTTCACCCAGCCTGGAGGGCACATCAGCCACAGTCAAGCGAAAACCAGAATAGACAATCGCTGTGGAAATCCAGAGCTTAATTTGAACCAGAGTTCAAACGGGTCTTGGCCTTAGCCCCGTAGCTTTCAGTGCAAGCATGCAATCCAAGAGAGTACTGTTTAGCATGCGCAGAGTGTACTTTCCTCACCAGTGAGGTACCACAGCCGGCCTCGTCTCCCAGTGTGTGGCGTTCAGGTAATTCCAGCCCCTCTTGCTCTAGAGCAGTGCTGGCTGGGGCATGCTGGGAGTTGTAGGCCAAAAACATCCGGGGACCCCAGGTTGGAGAACACTGCTCTAGAAATTAAGCACAGCTTTGGGGATGTATTTCCATCTCCAGCTGCTGCCTTTCCAGTACCGCAGGATGTAAGAAAGGGAGAGTCTAGAGCAAGGGTGGAGAATCTCGGGCCCAGGGAACAAATCTGGCCCTCTGGAGGCCCCAGAGGACCGCCCCCGCTTTCCCCAGTACCCTGGCATTTGTGCAGTTCCCCCCCCCCATTCTAACAGCTTGAAATGCTTAGACTTTTTTCTAAGACTTATGTAATAGCAGTAAGAGCTTTAAGCAAAAAAATAGCTGGCATCTTGGCCCCGCCCCTTTTGCCTTTGGCCGCCCGAACACAGGCCCACAAGGACGTCTACAAAATGGAATCCGGCCCTTGGGCCGAAAGAGGTCTAGAGCATTTTTACATCTCTGAAAGTCGGAACGGCCGTGATGCGGGGAGACCTCTGTGCCAAAGCTCTTCCGGATCCTGGGCGGGGCCAATACGCCAGAGATGGCCCCACCATGTAGCAAGGAGCGATTGGCAGATTTTGGGTGGCTGGTTCGGGCTTTGTTCCATGAGACAAGCGTGTGGTGGATTGTGTCATCCTATATGCTTTTGTCACTCGCTGGCACTGAACTTGGTTATATCTGGACGGAGTCAGGAGTTTCCTGTGTCTGGTTTGTTCTCCGTGGAGGGAGCCAATCAAGTTCTTGTCCGGTTTCCTGCTTGGTGTGTCCTCTACGGTAAGTGCCTTCTCTGACAGTCAGGTTCAAATCCTTGCTCGGGTGTAAAGCTTACTGGGTGATTGCGGACCAATCGATGTTTCTCAGCCTCACCTCCCTCAGGGGGTTGTTGTGAGGGCTAAAATGCCCTGACCTCTTTGGTGGAAGTGTAGGATAAACATAAATACGTAAATGAGAATAATCATAAAAGAGTGGGAGAGAAGACAGATCTTGCCAGCGGAGTACAATCCTCTGGGGAGTTCTCCTGCACCCATAAGGTCGTGGTTGAGCTATGCTGTTTAACATCTACATGAAACCACTGGGAGAGGTTATCCGGAGGTGTGGGGACGAGGTGTCATCAATATGCAGATGACACCCAGCTCTATCTCTCCTTTTCATCTAATCCAGGTGAGGCAGTGGCTGTTCTGAATCAGTGCCTGGGCACGGTAATGGACTGGATGAGGACTAATAAACGGAGACTCAATCCAGATAAGACGGAGGTACTGTTAGTGGGTGGTTCGTCTGCCCGGCTAAGTGATATTCAACCAGTTCTGGATGGGGTTGCACTCCCCCCTGAAGGATCAGGTTCGTAGCTTGGGGGTGCTCTTGGATCCACAGCTGTCCCTCGGGGCACAGGTGAACTCGGTGGCACGGAGCACCTTTTATCAGCTTAGGCTGATATACCAACTACGTCCTTATCTGGACAGAGATAGCCTAGCTACAGTTATCCATGCTCTGGTAACCTCTCGTTTGGATTACTGCAATGCGTTATACGTAGGGCTGCCTTTGAAAACGGTCCGGAGACTTCAGCTGGTCCAAAATAGGGCAGCGAGATTATTAACGGGGACTGGCCGACATGAACATATTATTATGCCAGTGCCTTGTCATCTGCACTGGCTGCCAGTCTGTTTCCGGGCCCGATTCAAAGTGCTGGTACAGTACTTACATTCAAAGCCCTAAACGGCTTGGGGCCAGGGTATCTGAAGGATCGTCCCCTCCCATATGTACCTGCCCGGACACTAAGATCTCCCTCAGTGGTCCTTCTCCGAGAGCCCCTGACAAAGGAAGTGAGGCAGGTGGCTACCAGGAGGAGGACCTTTTCTGCTGTGGCACCCTGGTTGTGGAATGAGCTCCCCAAATAGGCTCGCCTGGCGCCTACTTTGTACTCTTTCTGGCGCCAGGTGAAGACCTTTCTATTCTCCCAGGCATTTTAATCATTTTAATCATCTTAATTATTTTAAATCTTGTAGCTGTTTTTAACTCTGCTGCTAGCTCTGCTGTTTGTTTTTAATCTGTGGTTTTAAGTTTTATATTTATTTTATATTGTATTTTATGGTTTTAACTGTTGTAAACCGCCCAGAGAGCTTTGGCTATTGGGCGGTATAAAAATGTATTAAATACGGTAAATAAATAAAATGGGGCCTTCGTAGCTCACAGCCTCCGCAACTTACATAGCACCTGTAGGATTCGTCATCTCTTGGTGCAATTCTTAAAATTGCATACCCTATTTTGATTTAGGCAAGAACCCCAACACGCTTCACAGCCATCCGTAAGACGCTATATATAAGAATGTTTTGACCAGGCAAATTCATCCTCTGCTCTCCTATTTCCCCTGTCCATTCTCACTCGCATCCGTATTGCTCGTCCTCTTAATGTATAAAATCCTACAAAGCTTTCCCAGATCTCTGGGCTGTCACTTTTCCCTAAATTCCGTAAGGGTGCATGTCTGACTGTGTCTGTGAAGAAGACACTCCATTCACCTCTAGGGAGAAGAGTGTTAGAGAGGTGCCTACTTTAGGGACGTTTGAGCTACATCATCCCCCTTTGGGGCTCTTCCGGCCCTTTGATTGCCAGGGTCTCTTTCAACTCTATTTACTTTCCAGCTTTTTGACCGGGGCAGTTAATAGGAATCCAAGTACAAGGCCTTCTGCAGTTCTGCTTTTGGACTGTGACTTCCCCGCTGCCTTTTTTTGGGAGTGGCAGCAGAGCAGGGAGAAGTGTAATCCCTTCTTCAGGACTTGTTTGCTTAGGGTTGGGTCTGTTTTGAGTCAGAGGCCTGTGCACACACCTGTCTGATGAAGGGCTGCCTATCGCTGCCCTTGACCCGCAGCCAACCTGGCTGACCAAGGAGCAGCGACAGGGTGCCAGAGAGTTGAACTGCCTCGCTCGCATGCTCCCACAGAGGCATGAAGAAGACGCATGAAGACAATGGAACCAACTACCTAGGGAGGTGGTGGGCTCTCCCACTCTGGAAGCATTCAAGGTGCAGCTGGACGGCCATCTGTCAGGGATGCTTTGACCTGGATTCCTGCATTGAGCAGGGGGTTGGACTCGATGGCCTTGTAGGCCCCTTCCAACTCTACTTTTCTAGGATTCTATGCCCCAGCGATGGTTTTGTGCAGGGGTAAACAGCCCAGTGCCCTCCAGATGCTTTGGACTACAGAGCCCATAATCACTGTCCATTGGCCGTGCTGGCTGGGGCTGAGGGGAGTTGTAGTCCAGAACATCGGGGGGGGGAGTCAGGTTTGCCTCCCCACTGGTTTGGAACTCTTCAGTCCGTTGCTGTGGAGTATGGAGTCAAGGCAGCAGATTCATCGGGAGCTCTGCAGGAAGAAAGCGGGTATGGATCATTATTGCTAATAATAAACAAGTCAGGCAAACTACCGTACTTGCTTGGAAACCATAGTTAATGGGGGCTAGAACGTTGACATTGAACAGCGGAGATCTGAGTTCAGATCCTTGTTCACCCATCAAGGTCAGGGGATAACTTGGAGGATGAAGATTGGGAGAAGCCTTTCGAAGAATTGAGGGAGATTTCATGTTCTCTGATGTATATGTACCCATTTCTTTTGTCCCATCGCTGCCTGTGGTCAAACAGGTTTTGTAGGCTTTTGGAAACCTAGAAAAAAACCTACCGCAAGCAGTGACCTCTCTTGCAAACTGCCCTGAAATTCTGGAAAAACCCTCTCCACTGCCTCTGCATAGTTGTTGTGAAGTTAAAATGGGGAAACCCGATGTGATCTGTCCTGATCTGCTTAGAGCAGTGTTCTCCAACCTTGGGTCCCCAGATGTTTTTGGCCTACAACTCCCAGCATGCCCCAGCCAGCATTTACATGAAATGCTACATGTAAATTTGCCTGGGGCTGGCTGGAAGATTTGGGGGCAGGGATCTGCCTATGTTGTTGATACTCTTACTTGTCTGCCCCCCCCCCTTCTTCTTTCAAAAAAGAAAAGGGAAAAAAGGCCAAAGTTTTGCAAAGGAATTAGTGGATAAACTCCAGATTTACTCAATCCAGTCCTGAGTAAAGATAATCAGTGCTGGCTATTTAAAGCAGAAGACATAATATGGGAAGCAAATGTGAAACAAAAGGCACAAGATGCATCTTCCTGAAGATTTTGTTATTTATAAAATTACTGACTCATTATATCCAACATCATATAGGAGCTCGATGATGATTATGATGATAATAATAATACATAATAATGATTATGATGATGATGATTCACATTTATATCTCATATGTAATTCTCTCCACCCATTTTAGCCTCATGATAGCCCTGTGATACAGATTTCCGAAGAGAGACAGTGAATGGCCTAAAAGCATCCAATGAGCTTCATGGCTAAACAAAGATCTAAACCCAGGATTCCTCAAATCAAGGTCCATCCCTCTAGGCTAGCTGCTATACCACAGTAGCACTCAAAGAAACATTTCTTAAACAGGGTTGGGAAAAGTGCAGAAAAGAGCAACTAAAATGATCAAGGGGCTGGAGCATCTCCCTTACAAGGAAAGGTTACAACTATCTGGGATTGTTTAGCTTAGAGCAGGGCTTCTCCAAACTCAAGTCCCCAGATGTTGCTGGACTACAGCTCCCAGAATCCCTTGCCATTAGCCATGCTGGCTGGGCATGTTGGGAGCTGTAGGCCAGCAACATCTGGGGACCCGAGGTTGGAGAACCCTGGCTTAGAGAAAAGGCGAGGAAGATAGAGGTGTACATGACAGAGGTGTACAAAATTATGCCTGGTGTGGAGAAAGTAGATAGGGATTTTTTTTTCTCCCTCTCATAACACTAGAACCAGCGGGGTCATCCCATGAAGCTGATTCGTTGGAGATTCAGGACAGATCAAAGGAAGCCCTTCTTCACACAGCGCAGAGTTAAACTATGGAATTCAGGAGACCAGATGAGGAAACTTTATGAAAGCTATATCCTTTCTCCCACACACACACACACACACACACACCCTTAAGCCATAATTGACCAACCTAGGTGGATAGATAGGCTCATAAAAACGTTTGTGGGCTATTGATTTTTGTAGACTTATTTATGCTGGGAGTTGTAGTCCAAAACATCTGGAGGGCCCCAGGTTGGGGAAGGCTGGAATACCAATACGCTTTGGACTGAATGCACCTGGAGAATGTAGTCTCCGTTTTCATCTGGACATGTGTTCTTTCAAGGTCAAGATCAGATATATTCTGCAGGGGAAAGGGCAGCTCCAGCAGTTCCATTTGTCTCTTGGTCTGAGCAGCCGGAGCAAAACCGTGTGGGTACAGAACCTGGACTTTACTGGCCTTTCTGATCCCAAACTTACTTTGGCTGGATCAGTAAAAGACCACCCAGTTAGCGACGATGTGCGTCTTCCCTTTTTTCCATTGATCTGCCTAGCACAGGGCAAGAGTGTGTGAACACTGCCAGCCAAGGAAGACCAGAAGAAAAGTCCTCCTGGATTAGACCAGGGCCGGATTAAGAGCATTATGGGCCTGGTGCTGAGGAGGGCACGCGGCTGAGGAGGGCGCAGAAACGCTGCGCTCCTCTTCGCTGCCGCTGCGCCGCCCCCGCCAGGCCTCTGCCTCCGCTGCGCCGCCCCCGCCAGGCCTCCGCTTCCCCTCCCTCCCTCCCGCCGCCGCGCCCTCCCGTCCCGCTCGCCGCTGCGCCTCCCCCCACCCTCCCGCTCGCTGCCGCTGCGCCTCCCGCCGCCACCGCCATCACCACCACCCCGACCCCCCCGCCACCTACCTTCTCCGCGTCGTGTCACTTCCGGAGCCCGCCCGCGTTGTTTTGGGAGGAGGAACCAGGGCAACAGGGCTTAAACCTCCTCCTCCTCCTCGGCGGCGGCAAACAGTCCATGTAGTGTTAACCTTCCCCGGGGCCCATGGCGCCGGCCTGATTGTGTCGGACATACACACTCCCCCATTCCAAAGAAGGACCTGTGGGGCCTGCGGCGGGGGGTGGCTGATGGGAGTTGTAGTCTGACACATCTGGCAGGGGGGAAAGGCTGCCGTAAATAAAATGTCATGTCGTGTGAAGAAGCATTTTGTGGAATTCTTTTCTCTGGAATTGCCTTCCTTTGTTTACTCGCTTTTAATAGAATTAGTACTATTTCACCATTTAAAAAAAAAGAGAGAGAGAGAAAGAAAGAAAGAAAATAATGAGAAGATATCAGTAATTAAAGCATCTCCCCTCCCACAACTCTCATAATGCTGAAACTGGTTGGTGGGGTGTGTGGATTCAGGACAGACAGGCTGCGTCTACACACCAAGGCTGCAATCCTGTGCACAATTACTTGGGAGTAGGTGCCACTGAATATAGTTTCTGCATCCCGGGCATGTTACCTTTGTCATGTCTCATTTTCAGTTGGGAAGGCTTAGGTTCATTTGTTGTTTTGATCCGAGAAAGTTTTGTCGTTTGATTTCTTGTTTGATTTGAGGAAATGGCGACTTCTGCTATTTCTGATTGCCCCAAGAGAAGGACTTTCAGATGTCACGGTCTAGTTTGGTGGCTGTTGCTAACCCTTTCAAAAGAGCGTTTTGAAGGGCGCAGGATTAATTTTGCTGCTGCCAAAGCAGGTGCCTGTTACAAATGAGCTTAGCTCCTGCTTTCCTGCTGGGAAGGAAATGTGATACTTTGGAATAGGATCCCCAGAAGGAGTTTAAGATCCTAAAAATGCAGAGGAAGGTATATGTGTCTATATTGCCCTTGGCCTGGTACACACAAGCGCCCGGTGTGGTGGTAAAAATGTGACTCATCAGGCTACCGGGGAGAATGGTTTTATTTATTTAACATATTTTAATACCCTGCCCATCAGATTTGCGGGGGGGGGGGATACTCCCAGGGTTGCTTGCAATAAACCAAGACAATTAAAAAGATGGCACAAAACAATATTAAAACCGCAGAGCAGCAGTGAAATGATAGAAGCCATCAGCAGCGTAAAAAACGTGGAACTCAACAAGCAGGACCTGCAACAAAATATTGCTCTGTGCAGCGCTCCCATTCAGGTGTGCGAGCCAGCCAGTGCCCTTTGCTAAAATTCGCCGTTCTTTTCTTCTTCTCCCCTCGCCACTCCCATTTCCATTTTCATTCAGTCAACAGAAACTTGCTGTTCTGTGGCCACCAGTCATGCTCAACCTTTCCCCATTAAAGACTTTTTTAAAATATATATATAGTTCTGCAAACCTTGGGGTTTCTCTGAGCATGCTGTTATTTCTCTCTTGTTTCTCTATGGCTCTGTTTGGCCTCCTACCTGGTTGGCACTCACCAGCTGAGTTTGTTATTAGATGGAGTGCTGGGTTTGGGGGGGGAGGAACAATTAAAGAAATCCGGACCAATCAAAAGGTTTTCACCCCGTTCCAGAAAGACATACAGTCTGGCACCAGGTGAATCATCTTGGCCATGCTGGCTGGGGCTGATGGGAGTTGGGGTGCAACAATACGCAGAGGTGTTGGAAAAGAAGGCTGTGGAGAAGATGGCTATCAAGGTCTACTAGTCCTGATGGCCCCTGTGCTACCTCCAGGATCAGAGGCTGTATGCCTATCTACGCCAGTTGCTGAGGAACATGGGTGGGAGGGTGCTGTGGTTCTCATGTAGAGGGCCACAGGTTCCCCCACTCCTGATCTTGTCCAACCCCCTGTCGAAGCAGGAAGTAAATGGGTCCGCTTGAATACCGTACATCACTGGGATGTAGGACTAGGACTTTTTGCCGCCCCTGGCCACCTCCTCTTGCCTCACAGTGGGGCTGCCTCTATAAGCACACTGGAAGATGCACTTCCTGGAACAATGGCCAGATGATAAGAACACAAGAAAAGCCCTGCTGGATCAGACCAAGGGTCCACCTAGTCCCGCATCCTGTTCTCACAGTGGCCAACCAGCTGCCCTTGGGAAACCCACAAGCAGGACAGGAGTGCAACGGCACCCTCCCGCCCAAGTTCCCCAGCAACTGGTGTACACAGGCATACTTCCTCGGATACTGGAGGTAGCAGAGAGCCATCGGGACTAGTAACCATTGGTAGCCTTCTCCATCAATGTGTCCAATCCCCTTTTGAAGCCCTCCAAATTGGTGTCCGTCCGTCACTGCCTCTTGTGGAAGTGAATTCTGTCGTTTCACTCTGCACTGTGTCGTGATCTGCCAAGATGAGAAACTGAGCGGGAATCCTGACACGTAGGAATCCCCTGACCTGAACGGGACATGCGGTTCAGCCGCAGCTAAAGGTCGTGCGTGGAGAGCGCTTGTCGCTTCCTCTCTCTTACGCATGCTCAGCCTGCTTGAAATGCCAGGCCAGTGACCAGGGCAAAGCCACTCCTGCCCATAGAGTTAATCGCGGGAGTGATGGCAAAGATTTCCGTTCCCAGGTGCGGAGGTGGCCCATTGGGGCTCAGGGCTCTCCGTCGTCTCCCAAGTCTGGCCTGCCTAAAATCTGAGGAGACCACCCAGAAGCAACACAGCACGTTTTGGCGCTTGACTGAGACCGAAAACTAAAAAGGTGCCCTTCCCGGTGTGGTAAAAAATATAATGATAAATGGGAGAACTGTGAATGTGGGTTCCCCCCCCTTTTTTTAATGGCACTCCAGAATCTGCTGCAGGAGAAGGGCCATTTCACCTTTTCCAATGTTAGGGCTGGCTCGGTAAACCAGGTCACCCGTGCCTGATAGCTGATAACCCTCTGTGACTTAGTATCTGACACTTTCATCCTGCCCTTCCTTTCAGGGGCTCAGGAGGGCATGCCTGGTTGTCTGTCCCCCCCTCCCTATTTTATCCTCGCAACAACCCTGTGAGGTAGATTATGTAAAGGGATGGTGACTAGCCTAAAGTTATCTGGTGAGCTTCATGGCTGAGGGTGGATCTGAACCTGGATCTCTGATACTCTAGCCACACTGCTCAGTGCTGTGGATGAGTTGTTGTTTTTTTGCAAGAGGGAGGGGAAAGATTTCAGGGGTGGGGTGGGCTTCACAGGCCACCTCTTGTGCGTGCGTGTGTGTGTGTGTGTGTATATACACATACACATGCATATATACACATACACAGCACTTGTGGTTACTTTTTAATACCTTGTTAAAAAACAGATAGTGCGATTATTAAGAGATTAGATAAGCACATATACGGTATATGGAGATCTGTGCCTTGGGTATGCATTTCTAGAACATAGGCCCATGTCATTGTTTGTAACCAGAGAGCTGGTCAGTGTTTGGGTTTGGCCAGAGTGAGAGAGGAGGTTCCCTTCAGGAGTCATCTTATATGATGTGAAATATTGGCCCACCCCTGGGTGCTTCTTTACATGTGAGTGACCTGAGAATTGGAGCCAGATATGGCTAGAAAGATGTAAACCGACAAACAAAGGAGAATTTGGCTTGTAAGGATTTTGGATGCTTGCCTAAAACATTCAGATATCGCCAATGCACAGTGTGAGTTGGGCCCTTGTGCCTTATTGCCACAGTCCGGAGCCCAGCCTTCCCCCAACCTGGTGGCCTCCAGATGCATTGGACTACAACTCCCATGGAATTCTGGGAGCTGTAGTCCAACACATCTGGAAGTCACCGAGTTGGAGGAGGTTGGTCTGGCCCAAGGCCTACTTGTGCAGTAGCTCCCCTGGATAACCTATGTACGCGGACTGGCTCCCAGCCTATGGGCAGCCAATTAAGCGGATCCACCATCTTGCATAGGATTCACACCAATGTGGGCTGGGAAACGGGCGCAGCCATGTCGGATATTCAAGGGCTTGCCCCACAGCTATTGATTTATTTTATTAAAAATATTTCCTGGCAATCTTTCAGGGCAGGAGCCCTCCCAAGGTGGCATACAGCAAGAAAGCACATCATAATGCTCCCAACGCCTATGTGAACATCTTGAATCTTCCAGCCCATCCAGTGGATCCGGAGCCCGGAGCCTTCCTGATATCTCCGGCCACAAATCTTTGCGATTGTGTGCGTTGGAACGACAAAACGATGGGCTGGGCTTAGAGATCATGAGTTTTAGTCCAGCGTTGTAAATGTCGTCATCGTCTTGGGTGCCCTGTTGCCCAAGTGTTTACACCGCTGCAGGTTTGTAGCAAAATCTGTGGCACGCCTGTGGCGTTATTAGCACACACACACACACACCCCAAGCGCATGGAAAGGAGGCCATGGAGAGAAATAAGTCGGTGGGGCGGCAGCTTCATGCCACGCCAGCATTGGGAAGCTCATGTAGGTGCAATAGAGGCCTGGAGGAGTCACGGGCCTGCGGAGGCAAAGGCAAGTCAATAAGGAGGGTGGGCCTCTGGATAGATAAAGTCAGTGCTCATCACTGCCTTTGCTTATTCAGGATGAGGCAACACACCCAACCCTCAGGGCAGGTAACATAACGTAGTGCGCTCTGGATGTGATTGATAGTTTTTTCCCCTCCACCTGACAGCGACTGACTGTTCTGCTCTTACCGGCTTTTCTAGTTCAGAGACCCTCTGCGGCTTTTCCAGTTCAGACCCTCTGCAGATGGACAGTCCTCATGCTCTTGTTTAGTTCTGCGGAGGAAGCAGGGAGAGGAATGTGTAGAACACATAGCCCATGGCGAGAAAAGGGGGAATAAAACGGACTTTAAAAAAAAAAGAAAAGCACGCACCTCTTTAAAAAAAAAAAAAAAAGAAAAGCACACACCTGGAGGCGTTGCAATTCTCTGGATCTGACTGCAAGTTCATGTGTCCTTTTTTATTGTGATGGGAACTGTTCCAGATTGGCTTAGGTTCCTTGGAGTGGGGATGTTTGTGTGTGGCTCTACATGAGGAGACTCCTATTTTAATTATTAGATATTATTTATTCATTCATTCATTCATTATATTTATACCCCCCTTTTTTCCTGCAAGGAACCCAAGGTGGCTTTCCTCCTCCTCCTCCTCCTCCTCCTCCTCCTCCTCCTCCTCCTCCTCCTCACAACAACAACTCTGAACAAGTTTAAATCTCCAGGGCCTGATGAGCTGCATCCTAGAGTAATAAAGGAACTGGCAGAAGAACTCTCAGAACCACTGTCTATTATCTTTGAGAAATCATGGAGGACAGGTGAAGTGCCAGATGACTGGAGGAGGGCAGATGTTGTTCCCATCTTCAAAAAGGGCAAGAAGGAGGAACCTGGGAACTATAGGCCAGTCAGTCTGACATCAATCCCTGGGAAGATTTTGGAGCAGATTATTAAAAAGTCAGTCTGCAAGCACCTTGAAAACAATGCAGTGATTACTAGAAGCTAGCATGGATTTGTCAAGAACAAATCCTGCCAGACTAATCTGATCTCATTTTTTGATCGAGTAACCTCCCTTGTCGACTATGGGAATGCGGTGGACATAATATATCTGGACTTCAGCAAAGCTTTCGACAAAGTGCCTCATGATATCCTGATTAGCAAGCTAGCTAAAAGTGGGCTAGATGGAACAACTATCAGGTGGATCCACAATTGGCTACAGAATCGGACTCAAAGAGTGCTTATCAATGGTTCCTTCTCAAACTGGGGAGAGGTAACGAGCAGGGTACCACAGGGCTCGGTCCTGGGCCCAGTGCTCTTCCACATTTTTATTAATGACTTGGATGAGGAGGTGCAGGGAATGCTGATGAAATTTGCAGACGACACAAAGTTGGGTGGAACAGCTAATACTCTGGAAGACAGAAACAAAATTCAAAGAGATCTCGATAGGCTGGAGCGCTGGGCCAAAAACAACAGAATGAAATTTAGTAGGGATAAATGCCAAGTGCTGCACCTAGGGAGAGGAAACCAAATGCAGAGTTACAGAATGGGGGACACTTGGTTCAACAATACTACAAGTGAGAAGGATCTTGGAATTGTGGTAGATCACAAACTGAATATGAGCCAGCAATGCGATGTGGCTACAAAGAAGGCAAATGCTATTTTGGGCTGCATTAATAGAAGTATAGCTTCCAAATCGCGTGAAGTGATAATTCCCCTTTACTCGGCACTGGTTAGGCCTCATCTTGAGTACTGCGTCCAGTTCTGGGCACCACACTTTAAGAAGGACGTAGACAGACTGGAGAGGGTTCAGAGGAGGGCAACAAGGATGATAAAGGGACTGGAAACAAGGCCCTATGAGGAGAGACTGGAAGAACTGGGCATGTTTAGCCTTCAGAAGAGGAGACTGAGGGGAGATATGATTGCACTCTTCCAGTACTTGAAGGGATGTCACACAGAGGAGGGCCAGGATCTCTTCTCGATCATCCCAGTTTGCAGGACACGGAATAATGGGCTCAAGTTACAGGAACCCAGATTCCACCTAAACATCAGGAAAAAATTCCTGACTGTCTGAGCAATAAGACAATGGAACCAACTACCTAGGGAGGTGGTGGGCTCTCCCACTCTGGAGGCATTCAAGGTGCAGCTGGACAGACATCTGTCAGAGATGCTTTGACCTGGATCCCTGCATTGAGCAGGGGGTTGGACTCGATGGCCTGGTAGGCCCCTTCCAACTCTACTTTTCTATGATTCTAACCCTGTGAGGTAGGTTAGGCTGAGAGTCAGTGACTGACCCAAAGTCACCCAGTGAGTTCAATTTATACATTGAAAGCAACCTTGGTTCAAAGGACTTGGTGTATAAAATAAAAGTGCTACCTTAGCACAGCACTCTAAGTGTGGCTCCCGTGTTCAGTTCAACGAAGCTCGTGCGGGAGAACTTCTGGGTGGATGGTGCCCCATGGGTCCGAGCCAGCGGTCCCCCATTTCTGCCGCTCTTGACAGCATCCCAAATCCAGCCGCTGAGCCAGTTGCCTCGCCCTGCCTCGCCGCTCCAAACAGAAAAGAGCAGGTCACCCGAGATCTTTCGTGATCCCATGGAGTGAGGCACCACAAGCCTTTTTCAGACTTGTGTGCAGAGGAGCCACTGGCTGCAACCACCCTGCAGGGTCGGTGGAATAATGATACTTTTGCAGAGGTGTTTCTCTTGCATCAAAGAATCCCAGAACTGGGGAGAACCCAGTTTCATCCTTCCTTAATCTTGCGCATCCGCCCTGGCAGAGTAAATTTACACAGCATGGGGAGGATGGCGCCTGCAACAACCGCAGGGTTATTGAGGCAACGTGCAACTTTGCAGAAGCAAATTTTGACTGAGGGCGGGTTGCTGCACGCCTGGGTGAGGGTGGGAGGGTGCCCCCCCAAGCCATGCTTGAGGCATGGGGCTTGTTACTCCATGCACCACTCCCAAGGCTGTGGTGGGGGTCTGTTGTATCCCTGGGGCACAGAGCCAGTGTGGCGTAGTGGTTAGAGTGCTGGGCTGGGACTTGGGAGAGCTGAGACACCCCCCCCCCTGCTGTGAAGCTCACTGGGTGACTTTTTTTTGTTGTCACAAGGGTTGTTGTGAGGATAAAACGGAGAGGAGGAGGAGGATTATGTCAGCCACCTTGGACTGGGGACTCAGAAGACCTGGGTTCTAGTCCCCGCTCAGCCATGAAACTCACTGGGTGACTTTGGGCCAGTCCCTGACTCTCAGCCTAACTGACCTCACAGGGGTTGTTGTGAGAATAAAATGGAGAGGAGGAGAGAGGATTAGTGTAAGCCTCCTTGGGTTCCTTGCGAGAGGAAAAAGGCGGGATATAAATGTAATAATAATGATAATTATAGTGGTAATGATGGTGAAGAACCAACTTGCACTGCCACAGGCCGACCTGGTGTGAACTTGCAGTCTCCTCAGGCAGCTGCTGATGTCCCAGTGGGTGGGGGGAAGAGACTTCCTCCTGGCCTGGATTCCTGCATCGAGCAGGGGGTTGGACTCGATGGCTCTGTAGGCCCCTTTCCAACTCTACTTTTCTATGATTCTATGTCTGTCCTGAGTCCAAGCGTCCAATGATTATTTTTTTTTCTCTGATCCTGGGCTTCTGAGCCACAAGCCAACATTTTAATTTCCAACACAGCGTCGTTCCTCTACAGCAAGGGCCTTGTGCAACATTAAAATGGCAGCTCCCGGGCCCATGGTTGGGCACCATCCAATGCTCAACAGAGAGTTGCTATTGCAGCCCACTGCCGGTACTGGTAAGCCTGCCGAGGGGACCTACTGATGTAGGAGGGGGCCCGCCAGAAGGCATTCTGCCGAGGGCCCCCCTCAAACCTGGAAATGGCCCTGGCCACAAGATACAGTGGTGGCCATTACTTTGGACAGCTTGTTAAAAGTGCGGGAGGAAATTCATGGAGGACGGGCCCGCCAACAGTGGTTAGGCCGCAGTGGCAAAATGCAGACTCCTCCCTATGGGTTCCGGCGGAGTAACTAGAGGTAGGTTTCAGTCTCCCAAGGCAGCCTGTAGCAGGTCTTAAATCAGTGTGGTAGGCAACTTGTTGCGGTCTGGGGGCCACCCCTCCAGGCCCTGCTGCTGCACCACCGAATTTTGGCAGCGTGGCGACAGACCAGAAGAAAATAAATGGTGGCTTGCCACTGAATTTAGGTGGCAAGCTGCCCCGGAGGCTTAAAAGAGACAGATTTATTTTGAAAACAAGCGAAATCTGTTTTCAGGTTAAATCTGTCCCTTTTAAGCCTTCTCCGTCTGTGTTTTTTGTCACCGCCGTGCCACCGAATGGCTGCGCCAAGGGGGCTGGGGAGCCTGCATGTGGCCCGGGCGTTGCTCCCGCCTGCCGCAAAGCCTCCGCACTCAATGAAAGAAGTGCTTCAAAGGGGAAAGCTCCAGCATGAAGCTGAGCCCTGGAATTCGGGAGCAAATGTGTGGGATTCATTAGCATGCTTGCAGCCTGGCAGCGGCACCTGGACTTAACAAATCCTGGGAGTGGCGGCTCGCTCACTCTAGAAAGTAATTGCACTTCTTCGGGTGTTTATGTACGTTATAAATCTTGCTGTGCCCATTTGTCACCATCAGTGGCATCTAATTGGGAGTAGGTCACACCCATATTGATTGGAGTCTGTATTAATTTGTGGTCTGCTGCATATGACTGTGTGTGACACACACACACCGGGAGCAATCTCTTGCACTGCTTGACCTTTTGTCTTCGATTTGTAACACACACACACACACACACACTCATCTACACACTCGCTGCACACGTACACATAAAAGAAATGAATTTCCTCTCTGTCCTCAGGATTATTGTATTGACTCAACTGGGGCCAAACTAGGTGAGAACTCATTCGTGCGATTCGCAATTGTGTGAATGTCGGTTAAAATAAGTTTTTTTTTTTTTTAAAAATAAATAAAATAATTCAATTTTATTTTAAAACTGGGAGCTCGAGGCGGCCAACAACAGAAACCATAAATCTAACCGTGCAAAACGTCCTCGCAATTTAAAATAAAAGCCACCAACAGCGCAATCCTGTGGCCCCCTAGGCAGTGTCTCTAGATGGCCATAGGATTGCTCGGATTCCCCAACTACGAGGTCAGAAAATCGCTCCGACCTTGTAGCTGGGGGATCCATGCTCGGATCCCACCCCCTCCCCCCTCGCAGCCAGCACAGAAGAACCGTGCCGGCTGCATCCCCGAGGTTGTAAGAGCAACCCCGGGGATGGGTTTTTTGGGGGGTGTTCCAGGGGGAGGGGACAAGGTATCCTGGGGGCGCCTCGGCCTCCTGCCTTTCCATCCCATGGCTGCCACACTTTAGCAACATAGGAAGCTGCCTCATACCGAAGTCAGACCATTGGCCCATCTAGCCCAGTATTGTCGACACTGACCGGCAGCCGTGGCTCGCCAGGGTTTCGGGCAGGATCCTCTCCTAGCCCTACCTGGAGAGGCCAGGGATCGAACCTGGGACCTTCTGGCATGCAAAGCAGGTACTCTATCACACTGAGCCAGTTGGTGGCTCACGCCGGCTCAGCTTGTCTGAGCGTGGAAAGCTAAGCAGGGTCAGGCCTGGCTGATTACCGTGCTTGGATGGGAGACCCCCTCCTCTAGTTTCCTGCATTGAGCAGGGGGGTGGGACGCGACGGCCTCGTAGGCCCCTTCCAACTCTATGAGCTATGAATCCCAGTGGCTGGAATCATCCATCTAAGTCAGTGTTCTCCAACCTTGGGTCCCCAGATGTTTTTGGCCTACAACTCCCAGCATGCCCCAGCCAGCTACGCTGGCTGGGGCATGCTGGGAGTTGTAGGCCAAAAACATCTGGGGACCCAAGGTTGGAGAACACTGATCTAAGTGCTTTGCCTTTGCCTCCCGCCCTGCATAGGATGTCCGTAATCCTTTGAATTCAGGAGGGTTACGGACATTCCGCTTGGATGTGCCCTAAAGCAGCGTCCTCCTAGCCTGGTGCCCTCCAAATGTTCATAGATCCATAGATCATCAAGTTGGAAGGGGCCTACAAGGGCATCGAGTCCAACCCCCTGCTCAATGCAGGAAAACTAGAGGAAGGGGGTCTCCCATCCAAGTAATCACCAGGCCTGACCCTGCTTAGCTTTCCACGCTCAGACAAGCTGAGGCCCAGCGTGATGGGATGCAGGCTCTCGTGAAAAGGTCCCTGTGCGTAGCTCTGGCCTCTGCGTGGACGCATGCAGGCAAGGATCCCTGGACAGACACCCCCCGGAAGAGAGGCTGGGGGATCATTGGTGCGGACAAGAGGCAGAGGTAAGACACAGACAGTGACAGAGACGGGTTAAGCCCAGGTTGCCACCTTTCACCTGGGCACTCCTAGCATTAGTGTGTTGAACTACAAATTCCATCACCCCCCAGGGGCATGAGTTTGGGGAATGCTGTATTAAGCATTCAAACAGGAAAACAACAGCAAATGATGAAACTAGAACTGCAATCAAAATACTTGAAATATTAATTTTAAAAAATACAGATGAAAACCGCAGACTAAAAATTACATATTACTACATGCTTTTCTAAAAATGCCAGGTAATTTGCATTGGATGAAAAGCTCCCATTCACACCAGTGTTGGGGTATCCCATCCAGGCTGGAACCTCAGTGAAGACCAAGGGTTAAAACCACCTGCTCCCGCCACTGGCCAGGCCTTCTGGATCGACCTCCATGCTGGCTGCTTCACATTTTAAAAACCATTCAGGCGATTGCCATTGTGTAAATGGCGTCTTGCCTAGTTCGACTCTTGGGTGATCATTTTGTACGTCTGGCAAAGTGGGCTCTGGCCCATAAAAGCTTAAGCCACAGCAAACATGTTAGTCTTTAGGGTGCTGTGGGCAGTGAGGAGGGGCGAAGGATTTTCCACGATGGAAATTTTCCAAGATGGATTTTTTTTTTTTTTCTGGAACTTTTTCCAGTGCTTTCTTTTTCTGCAGTAAATTTTTCAAGGTCAGAAGTTCATTAGTAACCATGAATGGATGCCCGTTGCAAATATAATATTAGGCAGGCTTGGCAGTTCCAAAGTTGTAGATAAGTAGTTAAAATGTATTAGATGAGTGGTTACAAAGTATTAGGGCACAATCCTGTGCATGTTTAGACAGAAAAAAGACCTACAACTCCCAGCATGCCCCAGCCAGCGTTGCTGGCTGGGGCATGCTGGGAGTTGTAGGTCTTTTTTTTTTTTCTGTGACCTAAACTTGCATGGGATTGTGCCTTTAAGCTACAATGTGCTGGTATGTTTCCGCCTCTCACGTCTCCTGCTGCTTTATTTTTATTGGTGTTGTGACTTTGACTTTCTTGCCATTTGACTTCCGCTACAAACCCACTGCTCCTTTGTTCCAGAATTTCCTGTGAGCCCAAATGTGTACCTCCCGGTGGCTACTGATCTAAATGAAAAGATGAAATTTGAATGTTGAACTTCTACCTTCCGGGCGTGGATGAGTGGAACCAAAGAAACCTGTAAATTGGGGTGGGTGGGTGGGATGGATGGATGACCCTCCAGATGTTGTTGGGTTACAACAACACCCATCATTCCTCACTGTTGGCCATGGCGGCTGGGTCAGCTGGAGAGCCACACGTTCCCCACCCCACTTCTAAACTCTGCATCGAGTCCATTTAAGTGCATGTGTCTCTGTTACGTATGCATTATGTATTCCTGTTGCAGCCTGGGAGCTTCGTCGTTGGGAGTCCGGGACCTCTTGGAAGCAAAACTGGACACTCTTTGTGAACAATCGGGTTTTTCCGGCATCCTTCTGCCCTTTTGTCTGCTTTTTGAGTGCCCCGTTGCTGCTGTGCCCGTTGCAGTAACCCAGAGATTGGACCCGGTGATCTTTAGATCTCTCCCAACTTCTACCATTCTGTCTCGGTGCCAACCTGTCTGCGGTGTTTGGGGTGGAAAGCGAGCCCCCTGGCCTCTTCCCACGTTTTTTTTTTTTTAATCTGGGGATGCCGACTCCAGCAAGCATTGTGAGGCCAGGGCAGCTGGAGTCGCTGCTGGCCGCAGGAGCCTTCTCACCGGCTGAGGTCATCATCCCCTATTTTTAGAGCTGGAGTTCGTGTGACTTAATCCTCTTCAATTATGGCTGTCTGGGAACCCAGCGATAGGGGTGGGAGGGGGGCAGAGCGCACACGGCAGGCTGGCACATCTAGAAACTGAAATCTGCCACCAAGGGTGGTTTTCACATTGCACAGCTAGGGAAATCATCCGGCCGTTGGCTGATCTAGCCCAGTATTGCCCGATCTGGCTGGCACTAGCTCTTCCGGGTCTTGGACAGGCAGAGATCTTTCTCGTCACCTGCTACCTGATTCTTTTAATTGGAACTGCCAGGGATTGAACCCTGAGACCTTCTGCATGCAAAATCTGTGCTCTGCCACTGAGCTAATGGCCCCTCCCTGATAGGAGCGATTGTCCCGCAACTGCAGCCTGTTGTTTTTCTGCGCATCCTTCACATTCTTGAGAGCTGTCCTTTCCTTATAAATGTGTGTGGGGCGCCTAGCCCAGATGGCTGTTGAATGGGCAGATGTTTCTGCAAGCTGGGGAACGTGCCTGTTTAAAAGGCTTACAGAACCTCAAAGGTCCTTGCTAGCTAGGGCTGTGCACATTCTGCACTTAAAATATCCCAAGTAACCCCAGCAAGCCAAAATGTAGCTATTTGACTGCGATCTTATGCACCCTTCCTAGGGAGTCGGTCCCATTGAACTCAGTGGTACTTACCTACTTCGGAGTAAACATGTTCAGCATTGTGGTGCACATAATTCAGTTCTGTGTTGTTGTAACATGGATTTCACTGCCCACAAGATGTGGTGATGGTTGTAGGCATTCGGAGGTACACTGCCTTTGAACTTGGAGGTTTCATTTAGGTGGGGAACCTTTTATTCTGTTGTTGTTGTTGTTGTTGTTGAGGGATGCTTTCCTTTGGGGGTAATCTCTCAGGGGCCGTATGCTGGCGGTGGGCAGCGCCAGGGGCCAAAGTTGGTCTCTGTCCCGGAGGGGGACAAATCACTCTTGTCAGAGGTCTGAACCGATTGTTTGATTTAAGCCTGGGGTCTCCACCATGGTGCCCATGGATGCCAATGTGCCCATGGACACCTCTCTTGGCACCCATCAGGCCCCTTATCCCCCCTGATATTTCTTTTATTTCTTAAGATTTTTTAAAATTAAAACTTAAAAAAATAAAAAAAAAACCTGAGAAGCTGGCTTGCTGCAAGTTACTTTTCTTTTCAATTCACCAGTCTGCCTTCTGGGAAATGAGTGTTCTGTGACCAGCCGTGACCACCATGGCAGCCATTTATGCATGGGCAAGTCACACACCCCCCATTGCAGCCATTTTGTGAGAGCACCCACGACACTCTCAAAATTCCAAATGTTGGTGGGGGGGGTATTTATTTATATGTTTTAATATACACACATGAATTTGTATATATCCATAGCAATGAAATACATATGTAATGCACATGTATGAAAATACAACTTGCTAGCAATTCTACAAAGGCTTCAACAAAAGTAGACCAGATACCCAAATACGGTAAGTATCCATTTGAAGGATGGCATCTATATGCCACTCGTTCAAATGCTGAAAGCGTTATAAGGTCCTCAGTCCATTGCATTATAGAAGGGGAGCTGTTTATCCTTCCAGTGTTAGTCCAATATCAGTCTTTTAGCTGATAGTTAGTCCAATATCAGTCTTTTAGCACAGAGAATCCATTTACACGGACCTTTTTTTATTTCCAAATATGCCCACTAACACAAAAAGGTTGGGAACCCCTGATTTAGGCTGCCATGACTGGAGCTATCCTCCAGGAATTTCCCTTCTCTTTTTTTGTGTAAAGCTAACTAAACCTGTGGCCATCACTATTACCTTGAAGCAGTCAGTTACTGAAGAACTTCTCACCCATGCTGTGTGAAGACACACTTTCTTGCCTCTATCCCAGTGTTCTCCAACCCTGGGTCCCCAGATGTTTTTGGCCTACAACTCCCAGCATGCCCCAGCCAGCGTGGCTGGCTGGGGCATGCTGGGAGTTGTAGGCCAAAAACATCTGGGGACCCAAGGTTGGAGAATACCGCATCTATCCTGACCATATACAGTTAAGAACTGTAAGAACGTCCGACTTACAGACAACCCATACTTAAGAACGGACTTCTGGGTCCCCTGGCGCGACGTCGTTTACGTAGAGTACATAGCGTAGTAGACTACGCAGTTGGCGTAAATGCCGCTTTTAACGTATAGAACGCTGTGCTGTTCCGACTTACATACACATTCGACTGAAAGACGTTCTTAAGAACAGAACTCGTTCGCAACCTGGGGACTGCCTGTACTGCAAATCAGCCGCATTGTATTAGCACCGTGTTTTACTGTTATGAGACAGGGAGAAAAAAATGTATATCTCTTTCCATACCACTTATGATTTTATAGGTCTGTGTCCGTGTGAACTTTTTATATTTTCACACTCGGAGAAAACACCATTTGGATTGTGATGCTTCTGGTAACAAAAGATCCTTGGCCTGTACTGGTTGGAAAAAGTGCTCCTCCTCACCGGCTCTAGCGCCCTGACTTCATCTCCTTGTGAAACGATAGGTCAAACCAGGGCACTGACCATAGCTCGGTGATAAGAGCACAAGCTTTGCATGTCTCGGGTTCAGTTGCTGGTATCTGCCCATCAACAAGCACACACAGGACATGCTATGTGTGGTGCTGGGTAGAGCTTGGCAGAGGAGCATTTGCTTAGGATGCTGAAGAGACCAGGTTCAATCCCGGTTGTCCCCAGTTAGAGCAGTGTTCTCCAACCTTGGGTCCCCAGATGTTTTTGGACTACAACTCCCAGCATGCCCCAGCCAGCTATGCTGGCTGGGGCATGCTGGGAGTTGTAGGCCAAAAACATCTGGGGACCCCAAGGTTGGAGAACACTGCAATATAGACTTGCATAATCAATATGGATGGAGAACTCTTGCTTTCCCTGGAATAGAATTTGGACTGCCTGGTTGTGGAGTTTCCCTTCCACTCCCACAGCATGGCTGACACACAGCCCTAGACAAGGCACGCCTCTGTCGGGCAAGCGGCCACTCTTTAATGTGTGCGCTGACAACAAGAAACACCGGGAAAGATGGAGCAGTGGACCGTTCTATGTTCCTAATGGTTGGGGAAGGACTACTGCTCAGGGGTAGATTACATGCTTGGGATCAGTCTTCCTCAAACTGGTGCCTTCCGGATGTTTTGGACTGCAACTCCCAGCATCCTTGACCCTTGGCCATGCTGGCTGGGGCTGCTGAGAGTTGAAGTCCTTATGCCCTCCTGACGTTTTGACTGATTGGAGCAGGCGTGCTTTTGATAATGAAGTCCCAGGTCTGGTCCCCGACATCTCCAGGCAGGGCTGGGAAAGGGCCCCTGTCTGAACTTGGGGAGCTGCTGCCAGTCGGTGTGCACAATGCTGAGGTCGATGGAGCAGCAGTCTGACTCGGAGGAGGGCAACTTCCTCTCTTCCGACAGCCTTTTTTTCCCCCAGGGCCAACGAGAAGACGACCGCTGTGGTCTCAGCTGTGATCCCCAGTCTTGCCTGAGCTGTCATTTATTTATTTATGTTAGCAGTGCCCCTCAAGGAGTTTACCACCCACCAACTGTTTACTTGTGGATTTCCTAGTCTCAAATACCCATAATCCTGGGTTTACCAGGCAGAGGGGAGAGAGTTGGAAGGGGAGCGCCTCTGGAAGCGTGCATTTGCTTCTTGATTACTTCTGTCTCCTGACTCTGGGGGACCCCAGGAGGGCTGGCTTGCCTCGCATCTATCTATCTATCTATCTATCTATTATATTTATACCCCGCCTTTTTTCTTGCAAGGAACCCAAGGCGGCTTACACAATCCTCCTCCTCTCCATTTTATCCTCACAACAACCCCGTGAGGTAGGTTAGCTGAGAGTCAGTGACTGGCCCAAAGTCACCCAGTGAGCTTCATGACCGAGCGGGGACTAGAACCCGGATCTCCCGAGTCCCAGTCCAACACCCTAACCACTACGCCACACTGGCTCTCCGCATCCTAGGCTGCCACAGGACAAAGCTGAGGCTTGGTGCTTGAGATGTGGCCTTCTTGAGGCCCGTCCTACTTGACTCTCAACGCGATCTCAAGGGCGGTGAGGATCGTGCGTGGCAGTTCTCGTACAACGCCTCTTAACGTCAGTGCCCTCCTCGATTGAGAACATCAATTCGTGCGTCGCACAGGATGTGATTTGGTAGAGGCAAAGCCCCTTCTCCGCCGACTGCCTGCCATGTTTTTTTATGCCACATGCACAGGTGCAGAGGAGGCAAATCCCCGTCCTTCTGCAGCACAGAAACTACGCCGGCTGGTGGCAGAGGCACAGATTGCGCCATTCCTCTGCTGCCTGCCTGCTTTATGTCCAGCATAAAAGCCGTGTGTGGAGGCTGGCAGGAGAGTCAGAGTTGCTCCCTCCCCTTGCTGTTGTTGTTCCCATGGTGCAAACAAGTCTACGTTGTTCCTATGGTGCACACACAGGGAGCGTTTACCTGCTGCAGGTCTAGCACATCAGTGTTGGTGTTGGAGGATATTTGTAATTTAATTTGTGTGTTAACGTAGTTTGGTATTTTATACAGTCATGCCTTGGATTGCAAGTAACTTGGTTTGAGAGCGTTTTGCAAGACAAGCAAATTTTTAAACATTTATTTAATTTTTTTTTGACTTGATATACAAGCGACGTCTTGCAATACAAGTACTGTAGTACGGCTTAAATTAAAATCTTGTACAAATTTTTTGGGGGGATTCGTTTGATATAGAGTTTTTAATTACAAGCCGTTCTGAACAAGTTATGCTCCAATCCAACAACGTATTAGATTAGCCAGTGTAGCGTGTGAGAGTTTGGACTGGGATAGAGATCCGGTCTAGTCCCGCTCAGCCATAAACTGGTGACTGGGCCAGTCCGACTCCAGACACTACCTCAAGGGTGTTGTGAGGATAATTGACGGGATTATGTAAGCCGCTTGGTTGAGGAAAAAAGGCGGGTATAAATATAATCAAAATAATAAATAATTGTACAGAGATTTTTAATTTAAGCCGTACCACAGTACTGTATTGCAAGACGCCTGTTACAAGTAAAAAAAAAAATTAATTAAATATTTAAAAATTTGCTTGTCTTGCAAAACGCTCTCAAACCAAGTTACTTGCAATCCAAGGTATTACTGTAGTAGTATGTAGCGTGTAGCTTTAGATTTTGTTATGATATAGGGTTATTTTTTAGTTTTTTTTAGTTGTAGATTAATTTAGTATTTAGGAAACACTTTGTGACATTATAGGTGTAATGTGTTTGTTTGTTTGTTTGTTTGTTTAAACCTGTTTACATAGCCAAGCTGTTTCTTAAACATGTGTAAACAATTTCTGGCAGTTTGTAGTGATAATACATCACAACAATAAGTGCATCCTGCATAGTAAAAGCTGGTGGCGGAGAAAAGGGGTCACACTAGCCCTCTTGGTTTCTGTACTGGACGCATAGGCGAGAGCTTCGCTTCTTGTGCTTCCAGTGTGGAAAGTGGGCTACCAGAGGAGGGGGGGTGAAGCCTGCTTGGTTTCTATAATGGCCGGGTGCTCCTTGCCCAGCTTAGCGGCACAGTCGACTGCCGGAAGAGGGGCTGAGCGCTCCGTCCCCTTAGCCCAGCAGCCCGCTTTGTTTCTGTGCTGGGCAGGAAGGAGGCAGGGCGTCCCGCAGGCACTGAAAAGCGGAAAAGGGGAATCATGCCCGCTTCACACGGGCACCGGGCATGCAGGCTGTCCTGCGCTGCATCCTCCCGAGATACTGGAATCCCCGCCCTCTTCCCCACTTCCACGTATCGATTGCTGCATGGATGCGAGATACATGCACACGCGTGAGCACACACAGGACATGCTATGCGTGGTGCTGGGTAGAGCTTGGCGGAGGAGCATTTGCTTAGGGATGCTGAAGAGACCAGGTTCAATCCCGGTTGTCCCCAGTTAGAGCAGTGTTCTCCAACCTTGGGTCCCCAGATGTTTTTGGCCTACAACTCCCAGCATGCCCCAGCCAGCTACTGCTGGCTGGGGCATGCTGGGAGTTATAGGCCAAAAACATCTGGGGACCCCAAGGTTGGAGAACACTGCAATATAGACTTGCATAATCAATATGGATGGAGAACTCTTGCTTTCCCTGGAGTAGAATTTGGACTGCCTGGTTGTGGAGTTTCCCTTCCACTCCCACAGCATGGGTGACACACAGCCCTAGACAAGGCACGCCTCTGTTGGGCAAGCGGCCATTCTTTAATGTGTGCGCTGACTGACATCATTCTCTAATGGACAGAAGAACCTGGTGCTTTCCCCAAAGGGCTCATTTTAGCCATTAACTCCCGCTTTCCCCACCTCCACCGCCTCTTTCCTGTGGTTTTAGTAAACAACTTTATGTAATGCAAGGTGGGGGTCGTGGTTCTGTCCTCCTACAAAAGCCTGCATATGTGGATCGGATCTTTTTTGTGCAATAAGGTGGCCGGCAAGCCGGATAGGGTGGGAAGTGTAACGAACGAACGCCAGGGGGCTGGATGGGGTTTGTGTGACCTCGTGTGTGGAGGATATTGAGGCATCTGTGCCTATCTTTAGCAGGGTTGCAATGATTTAAATCAGAACGATTTAAATCAAAGATTTAATCATTGATTAAATCATCGATAAAAATTGATATATTTTTTTTATTTTTTGCAACCCTGTCGTGTAGGTAGCCCTAGTAACTGATAATACTGGTAACGTAAAAATAAAAAAATATAAAAAAATGAGGAAAGTGTTTTCTGTATAATTTGGTGTCCTTAACTATTAAGTGTAGGCTATTTGTACATGTGGTTGCCTGAAACTTTGAAATTAATTTTACTTGAACAAAAATGGGGGGGGAGAGAATTGATTAAATCTAAAAAAATCATTGATTTCAATTTTTAAAATTGCTTTTTTTCGATTTTTTTGCACACAAAAAAATAAATCATGATTTTTTTTTTGCAACCCTGATCTTTAGCAAGAATTGCATCTGTGGTTTTTTTGTTGTTGTTTATGTTTATTCAAGCTTTAATATATAATAAACAATACGTAGTAAACACTGCAAATATAGTAGATAGCAAATATAATTGTGCGCGGGTCCTCCGGAAGGAGTACATTAAACCTGCCCTCTTCCACAGCCTCCTTAACTACAAGACTTCACCAGTATGTGCAGGCAGTGTTTCTTTGTAAGACTTGGCCTCCAGTTACGGCACTGAGACCAAGCCAGCTTATAGACTTACCACTCCGAGTAAGGAATTATACGCCTTCCTCTCCCACCCCCAGCCCCAGGGCTTTAAATCACAAAAATGTCCAACTCTCCCTTTTTGAAGCGCTGGCTTTTCAGGTGGCACTCCTTCACGTAGACAAACTGGAGAGGACGTAGACCAAGCTGGAGAGGGTTCAGATTCAGAGGAGGGCAACAAGGATGATCAAGGGACTGGAAACAAGGCCCTATGAGGAGAGACTGAAAGAACTGGGCATGTTTAGCCTTCAGAAGAGGAGACTGAGGGGAGATATGATCGCACTCTTCCAGTACTTGAAGGGTTGTCACACAGAGGAGGGTCAGGATCTCTTCTCGATCATCCCAGTTTTGCAGGACACGGAATAATGGGCTCAAGTTACAGGAACCTAGATTCCACCTAAACATCAGGGAAAACTTCCTGACTGTCAGAGCAATAAGACAATGGAACCAACTACCCAGGGAGGTGGTGGGCTCTCCCACTCTGGGAGGCATTCAAGGTGCGGCTGGACGGCCATCTGTCAGGGATGCTTTGACCTGGATTCCTGCATTGAGCAGGGGGTTGGACTCGATGGCCTGGTAGGCCCCTTCCAACTCTAATTTTCTATTATTCTATGGTACACAGTTTTTCTTCAGCAGAGGGCATCCGCTCCTCAGGAAGTGGCTCTCCGGACCCAAGCTGCGGGCGAGGCTTTTCAGGTGCCTCCGAGAAAGACTGCCACGCCCAGACTTGGATATGCCTGAGGTCTTTCGGTAGCGGCCAACTGGGAAGTCCCAGGTCTCCCAGCAATGGAATTCCCGGGGGGTGGCTGCAGGCGAGGGCCCCAGCCCAGCCGCCTGCTCCTTCCCCTTCCCAGAGCTTTATAGCCACATCTGGATGAGGCCCAGCTGTCGCTGCTGAGGCTTCGCTCTCCCACAGCTGTGCTGTGCCA
Source organism: Shinisaurus crocodilurus (assembly GCA_021292165.1). NCBI lineage: Eukaryota > Metazoa > Chordata > Lepidosauria > Squamata > Shinisauridae > Shinisaurus > Shinisaurus crocodilurus. The sequence goes on along the minus strand of CM037884.1, from coordinate 32,382,450 downwards.
CCCTTCTCAGCTCGAGCCGTCCCCAGGCAGGACTCCCCTTTCACTTCATACTCAGACCTGGCTGCCTGGGTGTTTTCAGCCAGAGAAGGAGTGTGGCTCTATGCAGTGAGTCCTAGCGGACTGTTACAGTAATTAAAAGCATAGTAAGTGATACAACTCCCAATCATCCTTCAGTAAATAACATTTCATCGTATTTAGGCCATAATTCAAAGAACTGTATGTTAAGAACTTACCGTAGTCCAATTTTTCCTGAAATTTGGCTTTACCCTTTCCCCATCTCTCATCTTTACAAATTCAGGTTAACAGCCATTGTCGCTGGGTGACTCCGAATGTTTCCGATGCTTAGCTATTAGTAGCTCCACCACAATCAGTAGATTCCATACTAACTCGGGGTCTTCAATTTTAACTGCCTCCTTAAGATACCCTAACAGCGCCATTATCAAAGGGTCATCCGGGATAGTCTTGCCAATGGTTACCTGTATCTCCTTCCTCACTAGCTCCCAGAACGACCGAATCCTCAGGCAGTCCCACCACATATGGATCATATGTGCATGCATCCATGTTTCCAGCATGCATCAGAACCCACATTTGGATCCATCCTATACCGTTTCCTTGCGGTCAGGTACCACCCGTAAATTAATGTATAATGCTTTTCTCTCATATTGATGGCATATGATCTTACTGCTCCTTGGGTGCAAATATATTCCCATTTATCATTCGATAGCTCATATCCTAAAAGCTTTGGTGCCAACTTATTTAAAAATAATTCCCTATCTCCTTTGTATTGTCCAACAATATGTCATAAGTAAATGCTAGAAGCCCTTTAGGTGTTTTCTCCGAAATTAATTTGTGAAGAAAAGCAGACCGGGTCTCGGTCCAGCCAGAGGCTGGGAACCTCATGCCAATGTACATAGTTTCCTCTGATGGCTCTGTGCCACCTCAGAGTCTCCGATGTATTCGCATGCAAACGTTGCCCAAGCACTCTAGTCATGGTCAGGAGTTCACCCCCCTGACACCTATGAGCCTTCCCTCCCCTGCCTAACCCAGATGAAGTTCATCCTGATTGGCCAAAGACAGCCAAGCTACTGAAAGGAGCCGTGGCTTTTGGGCTTTGTTGTTGTCTGGATGCGAAGGAGCACGGAGTAGGGCTTTTTGTTGAGGCAGGCCCTAAAGAAGACCAACCCCCAGGCAAGGAGTAAGTGCCTGGGTATTTATATAGTAAGGGACTAGTTTTGTTGTTTTACAGCTCTACTTGTGTATACCAAAGTGTCTCCCCACCCTTTTCCCTCTTCCCTCATTCCCCACCTTTTATTGTAATCAGTTTACCTTAAATAAACTTTCCTGGTTCGACCCCCGCACGGTGTGTGTGGTTCCTCTGTGGTTCAGTGCTCAAATCCAGTGTATAGACGAAAGGCAAGGCCCTGAGAGAATCAGTGTCAGGACGGCAGAGCCAAGGCTGGCAGTTTGGGCGCCTTTGATCTCTCGTCTTGAGATAAAGGACCGGTTGGCAGTCCTTCACATAATTTCTTTTCCAGTCTGGTCTGTTTGCTTCTTAATGTATTGCTCCTCATCAACTGCACTGTATCGCTTCTCAGCTGTAGCCCCCTGTAACCAACTGGGGCAAGGATTGCATTTTGAATGGTTCAAACTGCATGGCTTTGAAAAACGGAAAGGTCCGTGTTCCTACTAGAAGTGAATAGGAGAGAACAGGTAGACTGGCTGTGCCCTCTCTCTGTAGCTTAAAAAGGCATGTGGGGGTGGGGGTATGAAATGTAGAGCTACGTGGACAGAACGTGCGTTACCAAATTTCATTCCAGTATCTTCAGATAATTATGTCATAAACAAGAGGGGCGCGCAACAAAATGTTGCAGCGTGGCGTGCTCCCGTTCAGTGTTCCAGCCAGCCATGCCCTCCTGCACAGTACTCCATTCCATTCCCCCCCGCCCCCCGCAACAGAAACTCCGCATTCTGTGGCCAGTGAGCCATGCTCCCATCAGCCCTAGCCAGCATAGCCAGTGGTGAGGAAGGATGGGAGTGGCAGGTTAAAAACTCGGGGGCGGGGGCGCATGTTGCCCACCCCTGCTCTAGAGCATCAGAACATTTTCCGATACACACTGACAATTCTCCTATGCGAATGACCCTATGCAAATAAATCTAATTTGCGCTGGAAAAATTCCCAGTTAAAAATTTCCAGAAAACCCACATCACCGCCTGCCGCAGCTGCTGCTGCTGCTGCTGCACGTTGGCTGATGCATGTGGCCTTTTCTAGTTTCCCCTTGCCGTGGCGGTCTTCCTAGGAGGCAGCGGGTGTATCCTACCAGTGGCCCTTGGTCCCCTGGCTGATGAATGGGTCCATGGTCAAATGAAAATCGTTTTGTGCTCTGCAGCCCACTCACCCTGTCTCTGTTCTGGCTGATTTCTTCAAGATTTTTGTATAATTCTCTGGCAACTTTAAAAACAACAACCCCCCCAAAAAAAACACCTTTCTTATCTTTTGGTTTCCAGTGAAATACATCTTCTTTTTTCCTTTTTTTTTTTAATAGGCAGAACAGAGAATGTTCTATGGAGATGATAGACAAACTCAAATTCTGCCAGAGGAGTGGGAGAATAAACCTTACCAGCCAGTTCTTCAGGTTGCTCTGGCAGAGTCGAGTATAAATTTACTGCTGTCGGACACGGAATCCTGTTGCGTGCGTGTGTAGCTTGCAACTGGTGTCCAAAGGTGAATGGTCAAGCTCTATTCTGCCGCAAAGAAGGATTTGGTTTTAATCTCTGGCCCGTGGATTCTAATGCCGCTACTATTCCAGGGAAGAAAGCAATGCCATTTCTCTGTCATTTGCTATGCAGTGGAGTACTACAGGAGGGTTCCAGGGCACACAAGGGTTCTGTGAGAGAACTGCAAGTTTGCCATAGGATTAAATTAAATATTCCTCCTGTAAACCCAAAATAGAGATAGGCAAGCTCCTCTCGACAGATTTGCTTGGAATTAAGCCAAGCTGTTTACCTCCAAATTGGTATGTATAATACTTAACTCCGCCTTCTCCAACCTAGCGCCCTTCAGATGTGTTGGACTGCAATTCCCATCATTCCCAGATGTGTTGCAGTCTTAACACGTCTGGAGGGTGCAAGGCTGGGGAAGGCTGCCTTAAGCTTTGTACAGTGCAGGGTTTAGCAACTTGTGGCCCTCCAAATGTTTGGTCCTATAAACATTTGGAGTGCGTTGCCATCAGTATGCTGATGACACACAGCTCTATTTCGCCTTTTCATCTTCAGCAGGTGAGGCTGTGGATGTGCTGAACCGGTGCCTGGCTGCGACAATGGACTGGATGGGGGCTAACAAACTGAGGCTCAATCCAGACAAGACTGAGATGCTGTTAGTGGGTGGTTCCCCTGACTGGATGGAGGGTGTTCAACCTGTTCTGGATGGGGTTGCATTCCCCTTGAAGGAGCAGGTCTGTAGCTTGGAGGTCCTCCTTGAGCCATCTCTGTCACTTGAGGCTCAGGTGGCCTCAGTGGCACGGAGTGCCTTTTACCAGCTCCGGCTGGTGGCCCAGCTATGCCCCTATCTGGACAGGGATAGCCTGGTTTCAGCAATCTATGCTCTGGTAATCTCTAAGCTTGACTACTGCAATGCACTCTATGTAGGGCTGCCCTCAAAGACTGTTCAGAAGCTGCAGCTTGTGCAAAATGCGGCAGCCAGACTAATCACCGGGACCAGAAGGTCCGAACATATAATCCCTTCGCTTCGCTTCTTGTTGTCCCCAGGCTTGCTTTCCCTTTCTGTCTGTCTGTCTGTCTTTCTTTCTTTCTTTCTTCCCCCCCCCTGTCCCCCTCCTCCTTTTCTTTCCTGCTGCGGCTACTTCGGCTCTCCGCTTCCGCTTCCTGAGCCTTATGCCGCTCCTGTTTCTTTTGCAAGTGGGTCTCTTTAGCAAAGCTGCTTTCTAGTACAGCACATGGGGTGATAAGGGGAGGAGAAGAGGGGGGGCGGTTAGGGAGGGAGGGAGGTGGCGGCGGCGCTGGAGGGAGGGAGGCAGAAAGAGAGGGGGGTAACCAGAGTGAACTCTCCCCAAGCTGAGGAGCCCCCACCCCTAGCCAGGGAGAATGATAAAAGGAGTGGGGGTGGGGGAGGAGGAGGAAGGGGGGCTGGGGGAGCAAAATAATAATAATAATAAATTTTTATTTAATAATAAATATCAGAAGCAAAAAATAAACCAGAATTTTGCATGCACGCGAAAGTAGAAATTGGAGAGGGTGGGGGGAAGAGGAGCTTGCAGGAGAGGAGATGGGGCGTGGGGGGGGGAGAGATAAATTTTGCACATACACACAAAAAAGAAGGTAAAGGGGGGTGGGAACAAAAAGAAGAGAGAGAGAGAGAACGAGAGAGAGAGAGAGAGAGAGAGAAGGGGTAAGAAAAGAAAAGGAGGGGGGGGGAGAGAGAGAGGGAAGACAGACCAGAGAATCCCAGTGATCAAATATGCTAAGGAGGAGGAGGATAATTTATTATGATAATAATTTTTTTAGGTTTTGCCAATTGACTTTTATTTCATAATGGGCATAGTGCTGGAGGGAGGGAGGGAGGGCTCAAGTGGGAAGCGGGGGGCGCTAAATATCTGATCTTGCCTAGGGCACCAAACTGCCATGCACCGGCCCTGGGCCCTCCTCCTTGTTGCCACCAACCGAGCCTCCCTCGGCGGTGTCATTTGGAGGAGGGCCCCAGTTGCCGAGTGCCGTGTCCGGGTAGATTGCGGTTGGGAGAGGCGTTCCGTCAAGTATTGCGGTCCCAAGCCATGTAGGGCTTTATAGGTTAAGACCAGCACCTTGAATTGGGCTCGGAAGCATCTTGGCAGCCAATGCAAGCGGGCCAGAACAAGGGTGCCTCTTGTATCTACCGATTACTCTCTGTTCTAGAGTTGCCTCTTTCCTTTGAAGGCGGCCAGTTACGCTCTTCCAGTGAAGTCCGTGGAGCTTACAAGTGCTACATTGTGGCTGGATTGTGCCGATTATGACTGATAAAGCAGTTGATAATAGTTGCTGATTTAATTAATTTAAACAGTGCCTTTGATCAGACATAGTGTTATGGTTTAGTAGCGTTATGTATTAAGTGTACAAGGCCATAACATGTTTTAGGGTGCTGGCTGGAGAATGCTGGGAGTTGTAGGCCTTTTTTCTGTCTAAACTTGCATAGGATTGAGCCCTTACGAGGACAGGCCTTCTTTTGCTTCGAGCATGAAAATTCACCAGTTTACTCTAGCCCTGCTGCCTGGTGGCCCCTAGGTTATTGGATTACAACTCCCATCATCCCCCACGCTGGCCATGGCTGATGGGAGTTGTAGTGCAATACAGGGGGGCGCTGGCTTGGGGAAGGCTGCTCTAAGCAGCTAGCTCTTGTTCTTCTTTCTTCTACGTCTGTACTATATAGCAGTCATCTTGTTCATCGGGTTGCAAACCTATTCTTTTTAGTCATTCTCCTATATGTGGCTTCTTAATATTGCAGTGACCATTTCAGCTGCAACCAACAAATTCCCCCAACCAGTTCGTTTATTTCTTTATTTATTATATTTGTACCCTGCCTTTTTTCCTGCAAGGAACCCAAGGTGGCTTACGTAATCCTCCTCCTCCTCTCCATTTTATCCTCACTACAACCCTGTGAGGTAGGTTAGGCTGAGAGTCAGGGACTGGCCCAAGGTCACCCAGTGAGTTTCATGGCCTAGCGGGGACTAGAACCCAGATCTCCCGAGTCCCAGTCCGACACTCTCACCACTACGCCACACTGGCTCTCTTTAATGACACATTTCCTGATTTCTTTTAACAGAATGACCAGAGGGCTTATATGACCATTTATCTCCCAGATACTTTTAAATCCCTCCTTCTGATATTTCTTTATAACAGGGCTCTCCAACCTTGGGTCCCCAGATGTTGCTGGACTACAGCTGCCAGAATCCCTTGCCATTTGCCATGCTGGCTGGGTATGCTGGGAGCTGTAGGCCAGCAACAGCTGGGGACCCACGGCTGGAGAGCCCTGCTTTATAATTTGGCCATGCCACCAAATATGCAAACGATGATATGCATTTCCCCCATTTACATCACTGACATTCCCCTGTGTATCATCATACGTTCTTTCAATCCTTCCAGATTCATCATATTTCTGGGAAAGGATTTATAAAAGTTCTCCTTTGTGGCTGGCATAGCCTCTATACCAGTGTTCTCCAACGTTGGGGTCCCCAGATGTTTTTGGCCTGCAACTCCCAGCATGCCCCAGCCAGCTACGCTGGCTGGGGCATGCTGGGAGTTGCAGGCCAAAAACATCTGGGGACCCAACGTTGGAGAACACTGCATACCTCCCTCCTTTGAAAACAGGTGGCTGTGTCAAGAAGCTGCCCTTTGAACTTGAGATGCGGAATGATGCTCTGAACCAAATTTCATCCCGCTCCGTGTTCAGCAAACATTGCAAACAAACTTAGAAGTGGAATGCTGAAAGGGCTCGTAGTTAAGCTGAAGTAATAAGTACGGTAATAAGTTTCGGGGCATTTGAAGTGCTTTATGTTTTGGTTTAAAAAAAATGGAACTGGCCTGAGTAGTGGCTAAGTGGCTAAGTGCTAACTAATTGGCTGGTGCTGTAAATTTCTTTTATTAAGAAGAATTTGTTTTTAATTTATTTGCAATGTTTTGATTAAGGTTTTGTTTTTAAAATGGATTTTATTGTGAGCCACCTTGAGCGGCATGTTTTGGCGGAAAGGCGGCATTATTATTTTTTTTAATGAAAAGGGACATATGCGTATTATCATTAATAATAGTCGGTGGTTGTGCACTTTTGCCACGAGAGGTTTGAGTTTGTGGCAGTCTTGCAACAGGCCTACAGACCATGGCTTTGACATTTCTATTTATTTATATATCCTGCCTTTCAACCAAAGAGTTCGAACCATATACATAGTTCTCCCTCCCCTTATTTTTATCCTCACAACAACCCTGTGAGGTAGGTTAGGCTGAAAGAGGGTCACCCAATCAATGAGCTTCATGGCTGAGTGGTGGTTCGAACATGGGTTTGCCTGGTCATAGTCTAACGCTCTGACCAGTACGCCTGCAATGACATTGCTTTATGGAACGTTTTTGTTGTGCTGGAATCTATGAGTTGGCGTAGATGTTATATAGATCCAGCTTACGCATCCAAATAACCCCCTACGCAAGCAGTCTACTCGTGTGAGCAGTTTAACAATGAAGGCGATGACTTGCAGGAAATTGCAGCTCCTCTTCTATGATTAGGGGAAAAAAAACGCGTCATCAAGGAGCAGTTGCTAAGTGTATTTCTCACCAAGCATGGGAGGTCTTCTCCCACCCAGGATGAGGAAGGGGCGAGTGGGCTCTCTCCCTCTCTAATTGCAGTGGGCCAGGATGTCTAATTGCCCTTTTCTCTAATGCTGTAATAGCATGCAGAATTACGCGAACTGATCTTCCATTGTGTCGCGTGAATGCTCTGAAACAGGGTGCATTGTGCAGTAGGCGTGTGATATTTTTTTTTTTTTTAGGCTGTATTTGTGTGGGAAAATTCTCCCATACCCCTATTCCAAAACTTCTCACATCCCTCTTCTTGGTAGCCTGCTCAGACTATCTGGTGTTCGGTGCAAAAACCGAGTTGGCTATTCAGTGCAAAGGCCTGGTATTCCATGCAAAAATTGAATTTGATCTATTGTCAGTTTGGTCCTCTCGCCTCCATCTATAATTGTACTGCCAGAATCATTCACCTCATTGCTCAGAGCATGCGCGCGCCCCCCTTCCTTAAATTCCTACACTTTCGGTGCCGCTCTGCCCTCATATCCTCATATACCTGTTCTACTATGCTGAGGCTGCAATCCTATCAGCACACCTGCCTGGGAGTAAGTCCCAGTGAACACAATGGAACTTACTTCTGAGTAGACATCAGTAGACACTGAGTAGACATGTGTATGTCCCTGTGAAAAAACCATGTCCAAAAAAAAAAACAAAACCCCGTTTAAAAGGAACCAGAGTTTTGACAGCTAGCTGTCAAAACTTCAGTTCCTTTTGAAAGGGAGTGGCTCACTCTTTTCCATGTTCCCAAGCACCTAGAGCAGTGCTGGCGAACCTATGGCACGCGGACCACAGCTGGCACGCAGGGACCTCTCTGTGGGCACTCGAGCCATGGGTCGCCAGATCGCGAAAAGACCACCGTCCCCTTCTGCATTCAGCGGCGGGTTTCCATAGTAACTCCTCTCCACTCATTCCTCGCTGGCCTCCACAGGCAGGCGCACACTCCAACATCTCCACCCCCAGAAGCGGACTGCGCAGGCACCCAGCTCTCCTTCTAACTCAACAGACAGCTCAGAAGCACAGCGCGCGCGCGCCCGAATCTTTGCGCGCCCGGTGAAGAGCCGTGCCCTGAGACAGAGCGGGGCGCGATTAGCTAGTGCCCCCTCCTCCTTCCTGCCAAATTTAAGGCACTTTGAAATAAATAAGTTGGTTTTGTGTAGCAGTTTGGGCACTCGGGCTCAAAAAGGTTCGCCATCACTGACCTAGAGTCTCAGGAACAAGTGGAAGTGAGAGCACTCTTAGGACAAAATAATAATGATAATAATAATGATAATAATGATAATAATGATAATAATAGATGACGATCTTTCTGCGAAGGAGGTATAAATCCCAACAGTCCCTTTTCGCAAGCACAGATCACTCTCGTGCTTTTGGTTCGGCTTGGCAGCTCACCTCATAGCAGCTGTCAAACCAAACCAAAGTGGGGGGGGAAGGCTATTTAGAGCCTCTCTGGGTCAATGTGGGTGGGTTGGTACTCTCTGCACTTTGCCAGCAGGTATCTCCCTGGACATTGCTCAGGCGATGCTGCCCATTTTCAGACCTCCGTAAGTCTGCAGGTGTGCACTTGCAAAAGAACAGGGGGAAAACATTTTTAAAAATAATACGTGCAAATATTAGTGCACATTTGGGGGTCGAAAAAAAGAAGAAAAGTTTGCAACCACAGACAGCCCCTCCAAGGTGCCGCTTTGGCACGTTGAAGGGGCTGTCAGTGGCTGGCAAAACGGGGATTGTGAAAGCCGGCTGTCAAGCCGGAGATTGTGATCTAAAAAAAAAAAAGAAAGGAAAGGGGCAGGGGAGCGATAATGGCAGGGAGTGACAGTGACAGCCACCCCCAAGTGCTGCTTGGGCACTTGTGGGCCAGCTGTCACTGGCAAGTGCCCAGGTAAACCTGGCAAGAGTGGCAAGGGTTTTTTTGCCACTCCTGCCAAGCAGCTTGCTCGCCCCTTCCCTTCACCCACGATGGGGACGGTGGCCCGGGTTTGGGCAACATGCCATTGTGGGTGAAACAACTCCTAGAGCAAGCTATGGGTTGTCAGGGTGGCTTGCTGCCCTTCGACGAGCCACCCGGCGGGAAACAGTCTGGGTTTGCACAACACGGCAACCCACCATGGCTTGTCATGAACGATGGATGGTAGTGTCATGCGAGCCCAGTGTCCCCGCCGCTGCCCCCTTGTGCTCAGAACCCACTCCCTCGGTGTCACTCCTCTCCCCGTTCAAGTGTCGGCTCACGGCCTACCCCTTCTGTGACGCCTTTTATTTGTTTACTTACAACAGTGATATAACACCCTTCAATTCTCATCAAACAGCAAATTAAGTATGGCAGATAAAACAGCAGCAGTGGTCATCAAAAACGAGCGGGCTTTAAAGTGCCAGGCGAGCTTCCTCGGCGAGGACATTCCGTAACTGTGGTTCCACGGGCTCATCCCCAGCGGAAGGAACGCGCATGGTATCTGCCAGCCGACAGTGACACACCGTTTGATGCTTGCAGATCCTGTGCGTGCACGCATATCGAAATACTGCGTTGGCACTTCCAGGGCAGGAATTGTCAGCAGGGCCCGGCAGGAATTTAGGCTCCTGCTCCTGGATGTGGCTCCAGAAAAGTCACACGGGTAACCAGTTTTGGCACAATGGTTCCAGAGGCACGCCACACACGCGCTCAAAGGGCCTCTCTGAAATCGTGGAGCTCTGGCGTGGCTTAGCTGCATGCACGATTCAGTCCAGTCCATTGCGAGCTGGGCTCTGAGCTGAGACATTTGTCCAAAACGGGTGCTGGAGGGGAAGATTCCGGCAGAAGGACAGGAGCGGGATGCAAGGAGGGGAGAAGGGAAGCTGGGAGATAGAGAAGGAACCCGCAGGCAGTCGAGCGAGCGGAAATACTTGGAGCAGAACTAGTAAGGGCAGAGTCTATCTCAGCCTTCCCCAACCTGCTGCCCTCCTGGTGTTTTGAACAACAACGCCCAGCGTGCCTGACCATTGGCCATGCTGGCCGAAGATACTGGGAGTTAAAGTCCCAACACATCTGGAGGGCAGCAGGCTGGGGAAGGCCGCTGTAAGCCTGACAGGACAGGGCACACGATGTTGCCCTTTCCCCTTCCAGCCGGCACCCTCACGTGGCCCTGTGAGCGACGTGGGTCATCAAAGCACAGGCCAGTTGGTTCCTGGTTTGGTTTCCTGACCTCTGGCATCCGGATGCAGCCCATCTCTGTGCTGAGAGTCAACTCCGGCAGATGGTTTCCTGGGGCCGACGTCTGCTCAAGTCGCTGTGGTCGTAGGGCGTTGTTTTTCCCCAGAGCTCTGCAGCAGCAGCTGCTCGATCCCAGAATCCTGTGTGGGTTTCTGGAACTCGTGCAGCTTGCCAGAGTGGTGTAATAACCGGGGTGTGTCTCTCGTCTCTCCCTCAGGTAAATCGCACCTGGCCATCGTTCAGAAGGTGAACAACGAAGGTGAAGGCGACCCCTTCTACGAGGTGTTGGGTCTGGTGACACTGGAGGATGTCATTGAGGAGATCATCAAGTCGGAAATCCTGGATGAGTCGGATATGTACAGTTAGGTCCATTCCAAATCTCAGCTATTTTGGGGTGGGGGTGGGGAGAGATTTGGGAATTCCTCAGATTCCTAGAGGGTCCAGTTTTATTTATGCAATATCCCATCTGCATGCGCGCACACACACACACAAACATTCATCCCTAGATGAAAATGCTCTATATGCAAAAAAGGACAACCAAAATGATCAAGGGGCTGGATGGAGCAACTCCTCTATGAGAAAAGGTTACGGTGGTTGGGGATTTTTAGCTTAGAAAAGTGGCAGGTAAGGAGTTGCGCGGGGCGGCGGGGGATATGAAAGAGGTACCGTATATGTAAAACTGTGTATGGTGCGGAGAAAGTGGGTAGGGAGAGGTTTTACTCCCCCTCTCATCATACTTGAACCAGGGGTCATCCAATGAGATTCAGGACAGATAAAAGGAAGTACTTGCTCACCTGATGCCTAGTTTAACTGAGTAATTCACAACTACGGGATAATTAGTGATGTCCACCAACTTGGACGTCTTTAAAAAAGGAGCTAGACAACTTCATGGAGGAGAAGGCTACCAATAGCCACTAGTCATGATGGCTACATATTTCGTCCAGTCTCAGAGGCAGCATGCCTATGTGCGCCAGTTGCTCGGGGAACACATGCGGGAGGGTTCTGTCCCGCTCATGTCCTGCTTGCGGGTTTCCCATGAAGCATCTGGTTGGCCACAGTGGGAACAGAACGCTGGAACAGATAGGCCTCCGGTTTGATCCAGCAGGGTTCTTCTTATGTTCTTTATTAGAAGTGCAAGAAGGTCCAGAAGCTTCTTCCTACCCACAGTTCAGTGGCAGAGCACATGCTTTGAGCCCCAGGTTCAGTCCTTGACTTCTCCGGGTAGGGCTGGGAAAGAAACCCTACGGAGTCGCTGCCAGGCAGTGTAGGCCAGGCATGGGGAAACATGTGGCCCTCCAGATGTTCTTGGACTGCCACTCCCATCATCCTTCAGCATTGGCTATGCTGGCTAGGACTGATGGGAGTTGTAGTCCACCAACTCCTGGAAGGTCACACGCGTTCCCCACTCCTGGCGTAGACACTATCCGTCTTGGTGTAAGGCAGCTTCCTATGATGTCCTGACTCCCTCGGGGGTATTCCTGGCCTCTTCCCTAAATGTTCGCCTTTTTCTATTATTATTATTATTGTTGTTGTTGTTGTTGTTGTTGTTGTTGTTGTTGCCGTCATTGTTGTTGTTACAGAGATTTCACGCCATTGCTGCATGGTCTTCAAGTTCAGTGCTTTGCTTTTCCCTGTGACAGACAATGGCAGCCATTCAGTTCTATAGGAGAAATTAAGGGGTGCGTTCAGGGACGCTGTTGGAGTGTCTACTAAACCTGCTCTAGTGTTTTGAGGTGAGGGGCAAGATTTGCTCCTTCCCCAGCTATGTTCATATTGCAGCTATTTGCTTGGCCCCCATAGAACTTAATGGGAGCCATTGAGAGACACGTCACTGTGACTGGAACCCTAGGACTGAGCCGTTGATACACTGAGAAGTAACAAAGGAGGCTGGGTCTGGCAGCAGAATAGCAGCTTCAGAGTGGGGAGGTGAAACCTCCTGAACGCGGGCATGAGCTGGTTTCGGAGTCATTAGTCGTCAGTGACATCATTTCCCCCCCAAGCTTTACTCTGTCACCTTGCAGACTAGGAACATGTCTGTTACAAAATGCTGGGCGCTTCCAGGAGTGCAGGTTGCGTGCCCATGTGGTGGACACACGGAATAAAGATGGCCCGTTTGTCCTCGTGCATTAAATGGCAAACTCGTTCTCGGTGGGGCACCCTTCCTGTTAACATGTCCCCCTTCCCTCTGTGTAGCTGACAACCGCTCCAGGAAGCGGGTGAATAACCAGAAGAACAAACGGGACTTCTCTGCCTTCAAAGATAACGACGCCGAGTCCAAGGTGAAGATTTCCCCACAGCTGCTCCTGGCTGCTCACCGCTTTCTCTCCGCGGGTAAGAGATCCCGCGCAGAATGGCTCCCCATGCCTAGAAGTCTGGTGATAGAGAGAGAGGCCCGGGGACATTTCCTGCCTCCGCTGGCGAGGACCCCCTCTGCTTGCTCAGCCCTGCAGAGGTGCCTCCTGCCAGTGTTTGCCGTGGATCTCCGGGATGCTTTCGACCTGGTGCAGTGTGGCAGCAAAGCTCCTGTCCACGCTACGGTTGTATATTGATTGTTATGTGCCAGTGTGACACATTTATTTATTTATTTATCATATTTATACCCCGCCTTTTTCCCTGCAAGGAACCCAAGGCGGCTTACATAATCCTCCTCCTCCTCCTCTCCATTTTATCTTCACAACAACCCTGTGAGGTAGGTTATGCTGAGAGTCAGTGACTGGCCCAAAGTCACCCAGTGAGTTTCATGGCCGAGCGGGGACTAGAACCCCGGATCTCCCGAGTCCCAACACCCTCCACCACTACGCCACACATAGCACCTCCCAACGGCGTAGGAGGCTTCCCAGTACTTGTAAATAAGTAGTTATGCCCTAACGATTCGTGATAAATGATGTCCTAATGATTAGTTATTAATTTATACCTGAATCATTTGTTATTAATTATATCCTAGTTGTTAGTTATTCATAATTAAATAACTGCTCAGGTAGTATCGCTGCCACCACACCCTGATTGCCATATTTCCCTGGCTGGGCTGGGAGCACCTTGTTCTTTATCAATCCAGACACGGTAAGCAGGATCAAGGACAGGGTGTTGTGGGCAAGGTCCTGTGCGGGAGGAATCTCTAAAATGATGTAACAGGATCCACTGAATACTTAAAATGGGGCTTTTTTATTCACAAGCAAAAAGGCTTAATGATGGGAGACAACGATTAACATAGTTTACTCGAGAGAAGCAAAAGAAACAAACTGGCCACGATCCCTACCTACGCTAACTCTAACCCTGGGGTCATTTAGAGCAGGGGTGGGCAGGAAGTAGATCGCCAGGTGTTCCGGACTTCAACTCCCAGCATTCCTGACCATTGCCATGCTGGCAGGGACTTCTGGAGTTGAAGTCTAAAACATCTGGAGATCTACCTTCTGCCCACCCCTCCTGAAAAGCAGCCTCCCCCAGTCTGGTGCCATCCCAGATGTGTTGGACTACAACTCCCAGAATTCCCCAGCCAGATCCCAGCACCACCACCACCCCATGGCTGGCTGAGGGATACTGGGAATTGTAGTCCAATACATCTGGGAGACCATCAGGTTGGGGAAAGCCGATTCAGAAGGTACTACCAATTATATATTTGTGTGACAAAGACAGCACCATCTCTCAGGCTGTCTGCCTCATCCTAACGGACAGATTCCAACTGCTAGCGAGGCTGTCCCCAATTCTGCCTCCCTCTTGACAGACAGCAGCCAATCCTGCCAGATCACTTTGCTACAGCCATGTTAAAGGTTATGGCTTCCCCCCACCCCACCCATAAAATCCTGGAAGTGTAGTTTTCTTGAAGGTGCTGAGAATACCATGTCAGAGAACTGCAATTCCTAGGGAGAGCTGGGGGACATGGTTTAAACCCATTTCACTTTGCAGTGTGGATACTCCATAAGGACATCAGAAGAGCCCTGCTGGATCAGGCCAAGGGCCCATCTAGTCCAGCATCCTGTTCACACAGTGGCCAACCAGCTGCCCACAGGAAACCCACTAGCAGGACAGGAGTGCAACAGCACCTTCTTGCCCACTGTTGCCCGATAGGCATAGAGTACATCTGATAGTGGAGGTGGCAGATAGCCGATCAGGACTAGTAGCCACTGAGATAGCCTTCTCCTCCATGAATTTGTCCAGTCCCCTTTCGAAGCCGTCCAGATTGGTGGCCATCACTACGCCTTGTGGAAGTGAATTCCATAGTTTAACTACGCGCTGTGTGAAGAAGGACTTCCTTTTCTCTGTCCTGAGTCTCCCACCAATCAGCTTCATGGGATGACCCCTTTGGGTTCGAGTATTATGTGAGAGGGAGAAAAATGTCCCCTAGTTCAGGTTTCTGTGAACGAACTGGATATGTTCCCTCCGCCTCCGCCTCCTATCTACAACATGTGGGTAATAATAATACCCTACCTTATAGGGGTGTTGTAAAGATGACTGAGACAATGTATGTGAACACTCAAAGGGAGATAAATACATTCAGCCAATTATATTAAATTTTTAAAAGATATTTTTATTGGTTTTAAAGACCAATACAGTCCAAAAGTACATCACCAACAATAGATTCATAGATCATAGAGTTGGAAGGAGCCTACAAGGCCATCGAGTCCAACCCCCTGCTCAATGCAGGAATGGAGGAGGGGTCTCCCATCCAAGTAATAACCAGGCCTGACCCTGCTTAGCTTTTCATGCTCAGACAAGCTGAGCCAGCGTGAGCCACAGGCCTGCATACACAACTAACATTTTAAAACAGAACTTCTGAGTGTTACCCCTACAAATTAATAATCATTAATAAATCATGGGAAGAGATCGGAAAGTTTGACATAAAACACATTGTCATTACAGTCCTGTTGTATGTTTCCCTTAGCCCTATAGATATTTCCATAAACTGTTAAGTATATTATTCAAAAAACCCAAAAGGTAAGGAAGGCAGACTTATGCTGCTGAGTAGGATATAAGCAGAGCTAAAGAGCAACCCAGAGGTACACCATTCCAGTCCGATTTTGTCCACAGAAAAGCACTCTTGTTTCAGTTTTAACTCAATGGCTCGTTTACACATACCAGCAAACCGTGGTTTTACACTACAGCAGTGTTCTCCAACCTTGGGTCCCCAGATGTTTTTGGCCTGCAACTCCCAGCATGCCCCAGCCAGCTATGCTGGCTGGGGCATGCTGGAAGTTGCAGGCCAAAAACATCTGGGGACCCAAGGTTGGAGAACACTGGTTTACAGAGGAACCTATTCTGGCCTCAGTACTTTCCATCCTGTGTAAACACAGTTGCTTGTTACAGAGCAGGGCAGACTCTTTCGTCTTAAGAAACTTGACTGCCATTGACCTTACATTATATCCATAGTGTGTGTTTGTCCACACATGCACTAGTTCTCACTCACGTAGACCTGTGACTGTGGACCATATCAGTCCAGGCTGCTGGTCTGGGATCACAGAATGGAATGCCCTTCCGTACAAAAAATAAGACTGTCCTGTACTCCCGGGCATGTGATGGTATGTGATGGGCCATGCACGTCAGTTGTTTCTGTCAGGTCCGGTATCTTATCATAAATGTTTTAGCTGTTTAAATTGTTTTAAATTTTGTACGTTAGAGATTGTATATTATGTTTTTATTATTATTATTATTATTATTATTATTATTATTATTATTATTATTATCTTGCATTGTGATGTGTATTTTTTTGGCTTTGGCTATTGGGCGATATAGAAATGAAAATAATAATACTGTGACTTCTTTCTCGTGGCACACGTGGTTTTGTGGAACATCTGAAGTCCTCCTGTTCAGGTGTTCAGCCAGAACCGGTGAAAGCGCCAAGTGGGCCAGGGGCATGCACACTGGTCCACCTCCAGCATCCCCTCATGCGCCAGCTATGCCCCCTCCACCCTTGGCCTTTGTGCGTCCACTGCAGTGAAGGGGGACACTGACTGAGCCCCTTCAGAAGCCTCCCCTGAGTCGGGAACCCCAATTCTAAGAGTACCTGTTCAGAGCCTCGCACTGAGCATGCCAAGATTGGGAGTGGAGGAGGAGGAAACGTTGGGAGCTGCGTCCGCGGGGGCCCTACACACTTTGTAGCACCCCTCCCCTAATATTCAAGCTGAATGTCTGGATAGGGAGTTGTATTTGGTTGCCTGCTCCAACCAAGACAACTCCAATTTAGTTTCAAGGATAATCGGGGAGAGACGAAAGCGCTTGTATGAAAGATAACGTTCAGTTTATTGAATACGAGGATGGAATCTGGATGCAGATAATAAACGATCGAGGAACAGGCGAAGATAAGCCTGTCTTTCACACAAGTGGATTCGTCTCTCCCCGATGATCCTCGAATCTAAACTTGAGGTAGCCTTGGCTGGACTAGGGCCCCGGGCTAATGCAGGCTTGACTACTGAACATCATTTGTAGGTCACACACATATACCGTACATCCGCAGGTGCAAGGACGGCCATCAGTTCCCTTTGCTCTCTTGTCTCGAGGCCCATCAAATCTGCCGCCCACAGTCCGGCCAAATCAGATCTCAGTGGCTAATATGAAATCCATCGAGAAAGGTCATTCCCATTGTCTCATTCAGAAATTACAGGGGATTTGCCTTCTCGGTAAGACAGCCTTCTATTATCCTGTCTGCTGCGGCTTTAGGCTTGAGTGAAAGTTTGCTCTTCGGTTTGTTTGTTCTCTTCCCCCCCCCCACCACCCACCACCACCTCCTTCCCTTCCTCTACATCTCTTTCTCAGAGCAATGCCAACAAACAGCCCCAAAGTGATTACCAAGTTTCTGGGGAGGGTGATTGCCTGAGATTGGGCTCCAGCTAGGAGAGGGTGCTGTGCGTTTGGCCCGGAGGTGGCAAGGCGGAACATGGCTGCGCAGGGCGGAAGAGTCCTGTTTTTCCTTCTCCAGCTCCTTCCTGCCGAAGCTGCAAAACCCTCTTTCAGGGAAAATGCTAATTGCCAGAGGAGCCTTGCTTCTTGGGGCGGGGGAGAGATATATAGATAATAATACGAAAATTCCAGTATGGGGAAAGCAGGTACGCTGCCCCAAACCCTGGTCAGCAGTTAATTTTCCTGAAGGACCATTTCAAGCATTATATGAGGGGATTTGGGGCCAAAGCCAGCAAGTTCCATTGCTACAGGTGGCACTTTCTCTGCATCTCTTTTGCCTTAACTTGGCAGCTTGGGAGGTTGCTTGCCAGGGGTCGGGTTTGGCCAGGTACCTTCCAGTTGCCAACCCAGAGCATCCTTCTTAGTTCTGAGGGTGTGTTTCAGCAGCTTGAGGAGAGTGGAAAGAAAAGAAACAGCTGCCGGGAGAGAGAGAGCAGCTTCTGACATTTTTAAACCGCTGAGTTTTGAAGAATATCTGTGTGATCCACAGTTTACATTTCCAGTTTCAGCAAACCTTTTCTCCCACTCTCTCCCCCTTGGGGCAGAAGTAAGAGCTGCTGATAGAAATCAGCGGAGAACTCCAGGATATGATTGTAGCTGTGCTGGGGCAGCAAGTGTGTCCCCCCCCCCTCACCCAACACCCACCCACCCCAAGAGGTACCACTAATTTGGATGGCTTTAAAGAGCCAGCGTGGCGTAGTGGTGAGAGTGTTGGACTGGGTCTCGGGAGATCCGGGTTCTAGTCCCCGCTCGGCCGTGAAACTCACTGGGTGACTTTGGGCCAGTCACTGACTCTCAGCCTAACCTACCCCACAGGATTGTTGTGAGGATAAAATGGAGAGGAAGAGGAGGAGGATTGTGTAAGCTGCCTTGGGTTCCTTGCAGGAAAAAAGGCGGGGTATAAATATAAATAAATAAATAAATAAATAAATTTAAAAGGGGGATTGGACAAATTCATGGAGGAAAAGGCCATTGGTGGCTACCATTCCTGACTGGCTATGTGTTTCCTCCAGTATCAGAGGCAGTATGCCTATGTACTCCAGTTGCTGGGGAACATGGGTGGGAGGAAGATGCTGCACTCCTGTCTTGCTTGTGGATTTCCCGTGGGCAGCTGGTCGGCCACTGTGTGAATGGAATGCTGGACTAGATGAACCCTTGGTCGTCTGATCCAGCAGGGCTCTTCTTACGTTCTTAGTAAAGAGAGATGTTCCTGCTCTCCCAAATTCATGTCTTATTTGGAAGATAAGATAATCTCTTATTTCTATGGGTAGCTCTCTCTTCTGTGCCAGGGAAGATTTAGGAATGGCTTCTCCAGCATGACGCTGGAAATTCCTTGTCCAGGTGATGCATCTGTCACACTTTTTTCTCATCTCTCTGCTCGAAACCATTGATCTTCAACCGGTCTTGGGGGTTGGGACCCACTTCTGGGTCACAACGGACCTAACGTGGGTCGCAACAGCAGCAGATATATGGTAAAAAGAATTAAGAAGTGGAGAGCCAGCGTGGCGTAGTGGTGAGAGTATTGGACTGGGACTCGGGAGATCCGGGTTCTAGTCCCCGCTCGGCCATGAAACTCACTGGGTGACTTTGGGCCAGTCCCTGACTCTCAGCCTAACCTACCTCACAGGGTTATTGTGAGGATAAAATGGAGAGGAGGAGGAGGATTATGTGAGCCACCTTGGGTTCCTTGCAGGAAAAAAGGCGGGGTATAAATATAATAATAAATAAATAAAAATAAATCCCCAAATGTGTGTTTGGGCTAAAGGTGGATCCTGGATCTGAAAAGGTTGAAGACTACCGCCTAAACAAGTAGGGGAGGAGAAGCGTGCGTGTACGTACGATGCTTCCCGTCCTTCCGCTTGTTTAGAATGCCTGGAGCTGTTCCAAGACATTGGTTCTCTTCATATTTTATTATATATTATTATTTATTAGAAACATTCTTATGCCGCTGCTCAGCCAAAAAGGTTCCCAGAGCGTCTTACATATAATCCATTAGACAGTCCCTGCCCGCAGGCTTACAATCTAAAAAAGACACGACACACAAGGAAAAAGGAATGGTGAGGGAAGAAGGGAGGGAAATTAATTAATATTTTCCCTTTGGGGCCTAACCTTTGTGTCCCAACCACGGCTTTTTACAGACGTGACACAGTTCACTCCATCCCTCATTTCGGAGAAGATCCTGCTCCGTCTGCTCAGACACCGCGATGTCATCCAGGAGCTGAAGTTTGACGAAGAGAACAAGAAGTCGCCCCAGCACTTCCTCTTCAGCAGGAACAAGCCGGCTGACTTCTTCATCCTCATCCTTCAGGTAGTCTACTCGCGCCTGATCCCTTCTGCAACAAGAAAACAGGCAGAGCTTGTCAGGAGGGAGAGCAACATCCCTACAAACAACAACTACATACTCCCACTTTGTGCCTGGGCTTCAACCTGGGAGGAGAGAAAGGGGATTTGGGTCCAAATCCAGTCTCGGTGTTCGGTTTCATTAGGAAGCCTTGCGCTTTCTCAGTCACACCGGTTTGACTGGGAAATGGGCGCAGCAGGGCCCTCCCTTGCAAAGGTGTTGTGAGGTGAATTAGTTAACGAGTGTAAAACACTCCTTAAGGGCTGGATAACATCTAATTCTAGGCTGTCTTACATGTGCCTGTGTGGGTGCGTGCATGTGCGCAGGCACACACACACACACACACACAGAGATGTTTGTCTGCCCTCACTGTTTTTGTCACTGAAGATCCCTGATAAGCTTTGTCCACCCCCACTGTTCTTATAATTGATGGATCCCTGATAAGCTTCCACCGCAGGATCCCTGATAAGCTTCCACCTCGTGGATTCTGCATGCAAATGCTGCTGACTCTGGCGGCAACAGAGCTGCCCAGGCCTGTGTGGGAGTCTCATGTTCTCTCTCTCTCTCTTACAGGGTAAAGTGGAAGTGGAGGCTGGCAAGGAGAACATGAAATTTGAGACTGGGCCTTTCTCCTATTACGGGGTGATGGCCTTAAGTCCAATCGTCACAACAAGTAAGCTGCCCCACCATCTTGACCATTGGCTATGCTGGCTAAGGCTGATGGGAGTTGTGGACCAAAACATCTGGAAGGCCACCAGTTGTTGCCCACCCCTGGGCTGAATCACTTTCGGCCCCGAGTAATGCATGGGTATTAGGGGATTGTGCCAAAGGGTTCGCGGAAAAGGAGAGTTTTGAGGAGGGATAAAGAGTTCCAAGGATACGGGGCAACCAGGGAGAAAGGGTGGAGTCTTTTTGAGGGTGGAGCTGGAGGAGCAAAGCTCACGGGCAGGGGTGTGTTGGGATGCAAGAGTGGAGGGAGAAGGTGCAACAAGGCAATCTGGGGCTTTGAAGACAAGGACGAGGAGCTTGTGCGAGATCTGGGAGCAGGCAGGAAGCCAGTGGGCTGATTTAAGGAGGGGCGTCACGTGATTTCGGCGGTTCACGGCGGTGAGCACAAGATCAGTGTTTCGGAAAGTCAGTCCGGAGGCGAAGGCCGAAGGAAGGGGCGAGGAAACAGGAAGCGGCGAGACGAAATGTTGAAAACCACCAAGGGGCAGAATGGGGGCGCGGCTGGAGAGGAAGACGGTTCGCCGGGCATCAAGATCTGAGGTGAAGGTCGAGAGGGAGCCCAGGAGGGCCACATAGGAACGACGGTGCCGGGTTGCGAACGTGAATCGAGCCTTGCAGAATAAACCTCAAAGCTAGAAGAGCCGTGGGATGGGAGGGCGGGAATTGGCAGGGCTTGGAGAGAAGAAGGCCACCACCACCGCCACCACCATGACAGTCAGGTGTGAGGAATGCGGGAGCGGCAGAGAGCCTCCCACGGAGAAGGCGACCACTTAGTCCGTGTCAGGGTGGGGATGCCAGGCTGCAGTGATGGTAGGTGACTTGAAGGATAAAGAAAGGAACAGATCTGGGGTAGGTAACCTGCTGCTGTCCCAGCGCTTTGGACTACAACTCCCACCAGGCCTGGCCAGCAAGGGATTATGGGAGTTGTAGTCCCAAACATCAGGAGGGCACCAGGTTGCCTACGCATGGAATAGATCACGAAGAGGGTGGCTGATTTCTGGGTGAGAGCGCGGCAGTTCAGGAGGGGAGGGGGGCGGGCGGCCAACAGGGACGAGAGGAGGAGAGCGCAGGCGCATGGCGCCAGTGTGGCCTAGTGGCGAGAGCGTCGGACTGGGACTCGGGAGATCCGGGTTCTAGTCCCCACTCGGCCACGAAACTCACTGGGTGACTTTGGGCCAGTCACAGACTCTCACAGGCCTAACCTACCTCGCAGGGTTGTTGTGAGGAGAAAATGGAGAGCGGGAGGAGGAGGATTATGTAAGCCGCCTTGGGTTCCTTGCAGGAAAAAAGGCGGGGTATAAATATGAATGAATGAATAAATGGGTGCCATGACGGTGGAAGCAAGTGCCAGAAAGCTGAGGAAGAGGACAGGGCCGCGTGGAGCACCGGAAGGGGGGGAAGGCGTTTGGCAGAGGCACGGGCGAAAGCAGGTGTGCTTTGCACAAAGGAGCGGCCGGGTCACACAAACAGTGCCCCCTTGCAGCCCTTCGGCTGCCACCTTGACCAGCCAAGCATGTGTGAAAACGAGGTCCCCTCCTGCTCAGGCTAGGTTTCTCAGTGCAGCCCGGAGACTTGCTGCTTTAGAGTAGCAGTACCTTTGGGGGCCAGAAAGAATGCTTTCAGGGGCTGGATCTGGCCCACCGGCTGCCAGCTGGACATCTCTGCCCTACCTTGGAGACTTTTCTGTTTCAGGGGAGTGGCGTCTGCCGATTCCGGTTATTGCAACATTAGACGCTAGACTTGTGCCATCTAGTGGCCGGCCTTGGGTGCTCCAGCCTGCAGCCCCTTTATATTTTGATCAGCCTCCCGCTGTCTGGTGGTCTCCAGATGCGTTTGGACTGCAACTCCCAGCATCCCCCAGCCAGCGCTTTTATCCAAACATCTATATGCGGGGGGGGGGAGGTGGGGTTTGTTTCTGTGGGCTTCCCGTTACGTTGGTGAAACTGAGGAAGTCGGTGTGGGGAAACAGGTCCAAGGACGTAGAATGAATCGGTAGCGGAGCAGAGCAAAGGTTTTCGCGCGTCAAATTACTGAGAGTTTTTTCCCCACATTTACCGTTTAAATTTATGGGGACGTTGCTGCAAGTCACTCCCCCAGATCAATACATAGTGATGCACAGAAGAGCGTGTGTATCCTGTGTCTGCTCCTTGTCATTTTGCACCATATTTCACAACATTCCCTGAAGCCATCGCTTGATCACCCCAATATGTGAAGCTTCCCCGTCAGAGGGCAGGCGCAGCTGGACACTTGAGTCCGTGGATTTTGGGTGCTGTTATGGGTGGCAGAGCGGGAGACAGAGAGGTGACCCATGGACCACCAGGAAGTTCTCCTGCCCACGGCCCATTCGAAAGAACCAGAGCCGCACAAGAGCACTGGACTTGTGCAAGAGAATGTCCCCGTGGTGATTTAACGCGTGTGCGCACGGCAGGGACGTGGGAGGGGGTGCCGCTTGAATTTTCCACCTTGGGTACCGGAATGAGCCAGCAACGAACCAGCCAGCCTTCTGTGGGTTCTGTTTTATTTTTTTTTTACTCCTTGTGAAGTCAACTACAGTAATACCTTGGATTGCAAGTAACTTGGTTTGAGAGCGTTTTGCAAGACAAGCAAATTTTTAAATATTTATTTAAATTTTTTGACTTGACATACAAGCGGCGTCTTGCAAGACAAGTACCGTAGTACGGCTTACATTAAAAATCTCTGTACACATTTTTGGGGGGGGGGGGGGATTTCGTTTTGATATAAGAGTGTTTTGGATTACAAGCACGTTTTCCGGAACGAATTAGGCTCTCAATCCAAGGCATGGCTGTGTAATGATAATTACTTGGCGCATTGCAAAGGTTTCTTTTGACTTTCTCCTCCTTTTGCACCTGTCTCTTGTCCTGCGCGTCCCTCTGTGCAACTTTGCGCCTAGCTCCTCCGGTCATACCCCATCGCCAGTCTCTTACGCAACGAGGGTCTTTGTATGCCAGGGTGTCAGGTAAACATGCATCCGTGCATGGAGTGAGAGGGGGCGCATTAACCCTTTGCCTGGATTTTATGTGACACAAATGAACTGCATTAACTGAGCCCTGTGGGATAGGCTGGCTTGCACTGGGGACACAGAGGAGAGAGGAGGGTGGTGCCGCCACCTTTGCACTCCCTCGTTCTTTGAAAATACGCACGGTGTTGTTGGAATGGGGAAGAGGTGGGTTCAAATCACCACTCGGCCGCAAAGTGGCCTTGGGCCAGTCTCTCTCACTCTCACTCTAGTCTATTTTACAGGCTTGTTGTAAAGCTAGAATGAGTAAGACTCCATGTGTGGTACTCCAAGTATCTCTGATTAATAATGATAATGATAATGGCAGCTTCCTTTACTATACAGGCAGTCCCTGAGTTAAGAACGTCCAACTTACAGACAACCCATACTTAAGAACAGACTTCTGGGTTCCCCGGCACTATCTCGTTTACGTAGAGTACATAGCGTAGTATACACTACGGAACGTGTGTAATTTACACAATTTGCGTAAGTGCCGATTTTAACGTGCAGAATGCTGTGCTGTTCCAACTTACATACAGATTCGACTTAAAGACATTCTTAAGAACGGAACTTGTTCATAACCTGGGGACTTGCCTGTACTCAAATTTTCATTTCTAGCAAGACCCTTGAAGACCTCTGCCCAATTCAGTCACTGGTCCTAAATGCATGTTAATTACCAGTTAGAAGGATCCCATTATGAAGCAGAATGTGGGACTCTGCTGAGGTTGAAAAGTATCTCGAACGTGGGTGGGGGTGGGTGGAAGGCTTGCTGGTCTCTGTACTCAGGCGCTACATTAATACATGTGGGATCGTCAGGCTGGGAGTGGGGGAGACGGTGTTGCCCCTTGTGCATTTCCATTGTACACCGCTCGTAAAACATATTCCACATTGCTCTGCATCTTTGGAATTTCCAGGCCTTTTTGCAATGCTTCAGATGCTGGATTCCTGTAAAAACGTTTCCCCCCAAGTTCCTATATCAGAACTGAGCAACTGACTGTTAAATGACTGGAAATCTCTTCTACTGGGCTGAATGAATGAAATATTCTATTCTGTTATCCAGGACAAATTATCAGGGATGGGGACTCGGACTCCAGGACTCGACTCATGAGTCGGACTGAGTCCCCCCTCTGACTCGAGTCAGACTCGAGTCCCAATATTTTTAATGGGACTCGAGACTCGGACTCGGGACGAGACCAAGGACTCGTGATCCAAAAATGGTGTCCTCAAAATGCAAATGGATAGTTGAGGAAGTATACAGCAAGTTTTTTTTTAAAATCTTTTCCTAATGCACCCTTTCCGCATTGGGGTTGGGCTGCCTTGCCTGGCCTGTTTGGGTTTCCAGCCTCCTCTGCCTGCTGGCTATTCTGAACCAGTTCACAGTTGAATTGTCAAGACAAAGGACTCTGCCTGCCGGTTTTGGGTTTCCTGCCTCATTCCTATGCCGGTTAATTTGGGGGGTTGTCTGGCCTGGTCGGTTCTGTCAAAATCAGTTGCAGATTTTGAAATAAAAAAGGCACACTTGTGCTTAGAATTTATATGATCTCCGGATTGACTGATTAAGAGTGCAATCCTATGCATGTTTAGACCGGGGGGGGGGGAGTCCTACAACTCCCAGCATTCCTCAGTCAGCATAGCTGGCTGGGGAATGCTGG
Source organism: Shinisaurus crocodilurus (assembly GCA_021292165.1). NCBI lineage: Eukaryota > Metazoa > Chordata > Lepidosauria > Squamata > Shinisauridae > Shinisaurus > Shinisaurus crocodilurus. Next base: position 32,357,314 of record CM037884.1, on the reverse strand, counting down.
GAGTTGTAGGACTTTTTTCCAGTCTAAACATGTGCATAGGATTGCGCACTGATAATGCAAAGACCCAAGATGACAGATAACAAGGGGCGCACACCTTTTGCAGATGAGGGGGTGTGTGAACACTTTACCCCTCCCTCTTCCTCTCTCCAGAGTAATTTCTCCCTTGCTTCCCAGTTGGACGACTATGACATGAGGGCAAGTGCAAATCATGGCCAACAAACATTTATATTGAAGGGGGGGGGAATGTCTATTTTTGTGACGTTTGGAAGTGCAGAACAAGCTGCCACCTTCTGATTTATTGGGAATGTTGTAAGGAGGAAAGAAAGACTACGTACGGTTATAATATATAAGGCAATACAAATAATTACCAATCAATTGGAATATTAATATGACTGACTGCAGAATGAAAATCCGTATAGCATCTGAGATGAGATTGTATTACTTATAATGAGAATGTTAATAGGGGGGGAAAATCATGATTAATGCAAGTTATGTTTCCCTCATAAACCCGAGGTTGACATCGTGGTCTGAAGTGGGCTTGCAAACCCGTGTTGTGAGGGAACGTGGGGCTGATCTACACAGGAGGGGGGTTTTTTCCTGTCACTGTAATGCCTGGCTCACTGGCATGGCGCAAGACGCACTCCCCAATCCAAGGTTCCCCAACCTCTTTGGACCCGTGGGAATTTGAGAAACTGCTGTGGGCGCCACCACAAAATGGCTCCCATGGAGGGTGTGGCTAGTCACATGACGGCTGCTGTGGGGACCTGGCTAGTTAAAAAGTGAGCTAAAGAGGGGCGGGGTGTGTGGGAGAAATAGTGAGGCTAGAGGCTGGAAGGGAGGGGGAAACAGCAAGGCAAAGGGGTCATAGATCGTAGAGTCGGAAGGGGCCTACGAGGCCATCGAGTCCAACCCCCTGCTTGATGCAGCAGGAAACTAGAGGAGGGGTCTCCCATCCAAGTAATCACCAGGCCTGACCCTGCTTAGCTTTCCACGCTCAGACAAGCTGAGCCAGCGTGAGCCACAGGCAGTGAAGGTTGATGAAGGAAGTGTAGCCCTCCCAACTGGCCAATACAGGTCACAGATTAGTTCAGATATTTTTGCCCGGTGTGGCTCTAAAACAGTGTTCTCCAACCTTGGGTCCCCAGATGTTTTTGGCCTACAACTCCCAGCATGCCCCAGCCAGCAGTAGCTGGCTGGGGCATGCTGGGAGTTGTAGGCCAAAAACATCTGGGAACCCAAGGTTGGAGAACACTGCTCTAAAATCATAACGTTGCTTCAAGGGGGGGGGGGGGGGAATCAAATATACAAAGATGTATTTACATGTACTAAACAACAGTACAGTTTCATAAATACGCCTCCAAGAGAGTACACTGCACACACACACACACCACAGACACACACACACACAGCTTTAGGAGTCCTCAGCCCAATACAAGTCCTCTTCCACACGGATGCTGAAGAGGGATCCTCTTGCTGGTACTGCAGCTTGAGCCTATAAAATTAGGGACGGGTCTCAGCCCATAAATCCCAGGCCCCAGGCCTGCTCCCTTCTGTGGAGTTTCTCCTGCTGCTGGCTGGGCTGACTGCGGTATTTTGCCCTCCTACAAGTGATGACATAGAAGCAGCTTCAGGAGGCTGACGGGAGGAAGGAAGGAAGGAAGGAAGGAAGGAAGGAAGACAGGCGAGCGGTCAGGCGCAGTTCCCGCTCATCCTTCTCCGTGTCTAGTTTCAGAGGTGCGTTCTCCGTCTCACATGAGCAATCTGAACCGCTCGGCGTCCCTCTGCTACCATGAGCGCTCCGGCTCTATGTCCTCCACCTTCAGCGGCAGCAACAACCAACTCAACGCCAACATCAGCTCCCAGTACATCCCAGACTTCAGCATGCGCGCCCTCACGGACCTGCAGTACATCAAGGTGAGGCTTGGGTCTGGTCTTCACCAATGGTCAATTGTACAAATATCTGCCTGTCAGACCTGCAGTATATCAAGGTGAGGCTTGGGTCTGGTCTTCACCAGTGGTCAATTGAACAAGTATCTGCCTGTCAGATCTGCAGTATATCAAGGTGAGGCTTGGGTCTGGTCTTCACCAGTGGTCAATTGAACAAGTATCTGCCCTTCAGACCTGCAGTATATCCAGGTGAGGCTTGGGCCTGGTCTTCACCAGTGATCAATTGAACAAGTGTCTGCCCTTCAGACCTGCAGTATATCCAGGTGAGGCTTGGGCCTGGTCTTCACCAATGGTCAATTGTACAAATATCTGCCTGTCAGACCTGCAGTATATCCAGGTGAGGCTTGGGCCTGGTCTTCACCAATGGTCAATTGAACAAATATCTGCCTGTCAGACCTGCAGTATATCCAGGTGAGGCTTGGGCCTGGTCTTCACCAGTGGTCAATTGAACAAGTTTCTGGGCTGCACCCCTTCAGATTGCAGGTGTGGGGCTCACAGGACTGAATCCCCCTCCATACTAATTTAAAAAACAAAACAAGAATGTCTCCACATAGAAAGCTAGCTTGTCAGGGAGAAGAGTTCTAACCTAACATGCTGGTTTTCTACATGGAGGGAATTGTTTTGCATGGAGTATTCCGTCATTTAACCTGCCTCTCCCGCAGCTGAGGTGGATGTGCCCTTTGGGATCTTTCGCCTGGGCTGCTTGTATTGTGTACACACAGAGACTTTAACCCTGAATGCAGAATCCAGCCTCCTGAGAGTCTCGGCAATTTTTATAACCCACATTTCTAGTCCTTATGGTTGAAATGTGTAGATGATGCCTGGAGAAATCCCAAAAGCCAGCAAGGAACTATGTAAGATTTCTAGTGGTCAAAGGGTAGGGCATCACTACCCCATGATTAACAGAACAGAATTACTGTGCAAAATAGGGTGTGTGTGTGTGTATGTGTGTATGTTTGTCAGGATATACATGTAAATTTGCTTAATATGTCTAATGTATACACATTGTGGAAAGTTACTTTTCATAGTGCAGAATTTTGATTATTATTATTATTATTTTTTAATTCTACACCAGCCTTCCCCAACCTGGTGCCCTCCCAGGTGTGTTGGACTACAACTCCCATCATGCTGGCTGGGAATGATGGGAGTTGCTGTCCAACACATCCGGAGGGGGGGGCCCCCGGGAGGAAGAAGGCTGTCCGCACGTGCCGAGCGCTGCGATGAGGGCTGAGCGCCTCTTTTCCTCCTCCGCCCCTGCAGATCACGCGCCTCCAGTACCAAAATGGCCTCATGGCCTCCCGCCTCGAGAGCTGCCCCCAGTCTCCGGAGAACAGCCCCCCCAAACTAGACTCCACGCCAGAAAAGGGGGTCTCTGTGGCGACCAGTGAAACAACGAGCCTCATGAACGAGAGGAACTGCCAGCATCACAAGACTAACCACAGCCCGCCGGACGAAGTCGTCTGACCCGGCCTTTGGGGCGGCCTGGTCTCTGAGCCTGCTCGCCTTACCCCTTCGCTTCCCAAGACACACCAGTGCCCATGAGAGGATTTTGATTGTGCACCTATAAACCTCAGGTAACGGTTGCAGCCGGGGAGAGAGAGAGAGAGAGAAAGAGAGAACTTCCTTCTCCATATCCTGATAACTTTTCTCTCTTAAGCCCTTTACACACACACACACACACACACACACACACTGTACACCTCTATTTCCCATGCAGGACGGTTTGATCTGTTAAGGGAGGCAGCCCAACCTTGAAAGCAATGGTTCGGCTGCCAGTTACGAGGATACGGGTTCTGGATGCTAAAGGGAATCCTCTTTATGGCGGGCCGGAGTCTCGAATCTCCTGCTGTGATCCGGATCCACCCTGGTTTGTGTTCCAGCCGGGGTGGGGTGGGGTGGCGGGTCAGCTCACCACAGGATATCTAAAGGGAGCTCCACTCGCTGCTGCTTTTTTAAATTTTATTTAAAGAGACGGAAATGGAGACGAAGCAATAACACGGCCAGGCGTCCTTGGAAGGGAGCGATCTATTCCGGGGTTTGCTTGATTCTGGTTCTCTCTCCCTCAGCTGAGGGCTGCGGGGGGGGGGGGTGCCCTCCCCGGCTCCATTCCAGTGGCACATAGGTACGGAGACTGCACAGAACTTGCCGGAAGGAGATGAGAGCAGCAAAAGCAGTGGCCTGTCAAGACGTACGCAGCCGTCTGGTGATCAGACAGGAATCCTTTTCCCATCTCAGGGAGTTCTGAATCTTGTATGTTGTCTGGAGATATGTTCTATTATTTTTTTAATTTTCATTGTTTATCAAGCCGGTTGTCATTTAATTGGAGAGAAATATCTGACAAGCGTCGGGGAGCGAGGCAGGTTTGAAAAGTTGGTGGAGTCTGTTCCCTCCTCGCATCCCTTCGGAGGGACCTCTATTTCGGGGCAGGGGCGTATGTGTTGCCGTTTCCCCATCCAAGCTCTGTTTGGTTTCAGCCTAGTGTCCTGTGCTCGAGGAATCATAACACGGCCAAGTGATAACAACAAGGAATAGCATCCCAGGGGTGATTGGATGAACTGTACCACTTCCTATTGCAGGTGAAAAGCTTCCCTGTGTGGAAAAAACCCGCACAAAACTTAGCAGAGCAGGACAACTATTTCCCTGGATGTGCTCTTTTCTTCTTGCAGGCAGGTATGTTCTTAGTTGTTGGGAGTTGTTGTTTTTTTACACATAGGGGGACATTCTAAAACGGTTGTCTCAAATCTCAAATGGTACTGTCCGACCGTTCTGCCTACTCATTCTACCATGTTTGTAGACCGGGCCGAGAAAATGAATCCCCAGACTTTTAATTTCAAGGTGTACCGTATGCCCCTGCTTGACGGATCCGAAGGCAGTCACAGACAGAATCAGTTGCGGGATACGGTTTGCAGTGACAATTGGACCGCGAGGTTGGGAACAGCATTGGAAACTGGCACATAGAGAGCTATCCAGTAGCTCTGTACCCTTTTGCGGAAGCAGAAGTTTTAAACATCTTCTTTTGGAGATGGCTCAAACATGTGGCTATAAGTGTAGTAATAAATTGTATTTTTGTTTCATTCCTGTCAAGCCTGTCTTGGATCTAAATTGATCTTGGTTTTATTTGTTGAGCCCGATGGAGGCCTCCTTCATTGGCACATGCGAAAACAGAGTGAATTCGTACCATCAGTTTTTACGGGCAAATGGCACCACAAACAGAACTTTCCCCTCCATTCTTCTGTAGTGACTGTGAATAAACAAGATTCCACTGGGTGGGATCAGGACACAGCCACAGTAGATGCAGACGGTTAATTTTCAGTGGTCAAATGTCAATTGGTTAGGCCTGAGTGTAAAATAAATTCAACTGCAATCTATCTGGTTGTTGCTTTTAGTTAAGGCTGGGCAGAGAGTAGGCTTCTCTGACTGCAGTTGTTCATAAACAAGGCAGTGGGTTTGATCAGTGGGTGCCCGTAGGGATGTACCGAAACAGGGAAATCTGGCTTGTTTCAGCTCAACGGATTTCCTGCCCACTTCCAATCTGATGATCAGAAGCGGGCCGAGTTGGGGGGAGTGTTTCACAGAGTTCCACCTCTAATTAGAGATGGAAGTCCGTGAGCTGGCTTGATTTGCACCACAGCAAGTCAGCGCCAGCACGGGGCTAATGAACTGGAATCTGGGGGGCCAAATCATGAAATCTGTCAGATTTTCACCCCCCTGGGACTCGGGAGATCCAGGTTCTAGTCCCCGCTCGGCCATGAAACTCACTGGGTGACTTTGGGCCAGTCACTGCTTCTCAGCCTAACCTACCTCACAGGGTTGTTGTGAGGATAAACTGGAGAGGAGGAGGATCATGTAAGCACCTTGGGTTCCTTGCAGGAAAAAAGGTGGGATATAAATATAATAAATAAAATAAATAATTCCCCACACATCGGTAGGTGGAGGTGAGTGGGCAAAATATCCTATTTCATTCAACCTGGTGCCCGGCAGCTGCGTTGGACTACAACTCCCATAAGTTGTAGGGAGTTGTAGTTGTAAGCATAGCTGGCTGTGGGATTTTGGGACTTGTGCGTCAGGTGACGTTGCTCAGGGGCTTGCTCGCAGGTAGGTAGGGGTGTGTGTGTGTGTGTGTGTGTGTGTGTGTGTGTGTGTGTGTGTGTGTGTGTGTGTGTGTGTTCGTTCGTTCATCTTCATCTGCCAACTTACCAAACAAAATTTGGAAATATTTTAAAACGCTTAGGGCGCAATCCTATGCATGTTTAGACAGAAAAAAAGGCCTACAACTCCCAGCATGCCCCAGCCAGCAACGCTGATTGGGGCATGCTGGGAGTTGTCGGCCTTTTCTCTGTGTAAACATGCGTAGGATTGTGCCTTTAGAAAAGTGTTCTGGAGACTGGGAGGAAGGCATATCCATGAGCTCTGCTCTTCCAGCCCGACACATCCCTGGATCTTCGCTCCACCACCCTGAGCCATCCCACGGTCTCCTGTTCCCTCAAAGGACTCCGCCTTTTCTCCCTTGCTGCTCCTCCTGCTTGGAGCTGCCTCCCGGAACACCTGCCGGACGCCACCTCTCCTGTCTCAAATCCCTCTTTTAAAGCCCACCTTTTCCATGAGGCCTTTTTGTCCCCCATGCCGTAAGAGTGGGCAACTTTGGGTGGCCCAGGGGTCAATTTCCAGCACCCCAGCACCCCCCCCAAGGGGGCCACACTGATGCTGCTGCTGCACTGCTGTAATTCAGTGGTGACAACAAAACAAAACAAAAATCCATCGGTTTACCACTGAAATTTGGTGGCAAGTCACTACGGAGACTCAAAAGGGCCGTATCCGGCTTGAACACGAGCTGAATTTGGCACTTTGCAAACCCCCAGTCTTAAGGCTGCCGTGACCACTGAATTTCGGCGCCAGTGGGAGCCACACTCAAGGCCACGGGGAGCCGCATGCGGCCTGCACAGTGCATGTTGCCCATCCCTTCCCCACAGAAACTCCACCTAAGCACATGTAATTGAAGTATAGTAATGCCTTGGATTGCAAGTAACTTGGTTTGAGGGCGTTTTGCAAGACAAGCAAATGTTTAAATATTTATTTAAAATTTTTTTTACTTGATATACGAGCGACGTCTTGCAAGACAAGTACTGTAGTACGACTTAAATTAAAAATCTCTGTACAAATTTTTTTGGGGGGGATTTCGTTTTGATATGAGAGTGTTTTGGATTACAACAAGCACGTTTCCGGAACGAATTATGGTCTCAATCCAAGGCATGACTGTAATGTATTCACCTGTTTAGCCCAGCTCCGTTTTACTCTCCTTCCTCTGTTATCTCCTTTATGTTGAATTCAAGACTGTAAGCCCCTTTGGGCAGGCACCTGCCCTCTTGTCAAGAACCATGCACATTGATGGTACAATAATAATAATAATAATAACAACAACAACAACAACAACACAGTTGTCCGTGTCCCCCCCAGGTTTAAACTGAACCATTCGGATAACCTGCAAGAGTGTAACCGTCTCCAGAGGGGTTGCCGTTTTAGTCTGTTGCAGCAAAAACAGCACAAAGTGTCTTGTGGCATCTTCTTTAAGGTGCCACAAGACACTCTGTTTTCTTTGCTGCAGAAGTGTATGTTGTGGTTATGTTTTGACGTCGTCCCGTCCCCCCGTCCCCCAGAGCTTGTCCCAGGACTGAAATAATGTTTGTGCACATGTTCAGGGTGCAATTAAGTTTCCTGCCACGCTCTTAAAATGTTACGTCAGTCGTCACGCACAGATGGACTGCTCCAAATGCTCTTCCATTGGTCTCTGCCTAAACCCACGAGCAAGCCCTCTGACTGTGCAAACAGATTTCAGTGGCAGAAGAAGCACTGGGGTGGGGAGACTCGGGGGTGTTGCTAGGCACTTGAAAGATCCGGGGGCGGGGGCCCATAGGACGCGCATCTACGTAAAATCTGCAAGACATTTTCACTCAGCTTCACATAGTCTCTCAGATTTGGTTTTGCTTCCACTTGAACGAACGAAGGGACGCTGGCTGGCATGCTTGGCAGAACGGAAAACTTCTGGATCTACAGACTCAGAACTCACATGGCCTTAATCTGGAGGACAATTCGTAAGTTTTATGCCCACTCCTCTGTTCTTTCCTCCTTAGGCATTTTTATTTCCCAGCAGTTCCAAACTGCCACTCTTGGTATCCATTTAACACGGTGTTCTCCAACTTTGGGTCCCCAGATGTTTTTGGCCTACAACTCCCAGCATGCCCCAGCATGCTGGGAGTTGTAGGCCAAAAACATCGGGGGACCCAAAGTTGGAGAACACTGATTTAACATCACAGCTGCTGATGAGGGTGGAAGCTGAAACGTTTAGGGCTGTGTGGAATAGGTTCGGGGCTGAGACCCCATGGGACCAGGCCTAGCAACGCCCCTGGGAAGACTTATCCGAGTTCCTCCATCTGCAAGTAATGCAGTCACTTTTGCAGTCTCATCTGTGATTCCCCCCGCCTTTTTTTTGTTTTGTTTTCGATTAGCCAAGGTCGGTTGTTCCACGGCAGGGCTTTTTAGAAGGAGGCACCTGACCCAGGATGGGCTACGATATTCTGGGTAGGGTAGGAGGTGGGGCAGCAAGGCAGGATTGAGGAAGTCCGTAGCCACGCCGTGGGATACTTGTGAGGGCACAGGCCAAAAGATGGCTTGCCCCTGCCCAGGCACCCTGTGGTAGGAGTGGGTAATCTCGGCATCCGGAGAAATTGGATCATTTGGTCACTCCTGCTGTAAAGATTCAGAATTAAGTCCTGGGCCAAAGTATTCAGCCCAGAGTTTTTCTCCATTTTCATAGTGGGTGACGCTGGGGCAAAGACACCGCCTAAAGTTTGGATTCGTCTTCAGGGGGTTGGTACATTTTAAGAATGTTTGTGTGTTATCTTTAAATATGAGGTGGCTGAGGGGTTCTCTTCTCCCCCCCCCCTTTTTTCCTTTCCATTTTAAAATGACAACAACAGAAACCCTTGCCGCTGCTTTAAGCGACTGCTTGGCTGCTTTCAGCAACCTGACCTCGTTCCTGGGACAGAATGCCCCGAAGAACGACGATGCCCCGCATCGTTCCTACAGGCATTTTATGAGCGGGGAAAAGATGTCAGGGGCCGTTCTGCCCCAGGAACACGGTCAGTCGGACTGCTGAGAGCAACCAAGCTGCCACTTGAAGCGATGGCAAGGAATTTAGAGAGAGAACCTCTCTGCCACCTCATATTTAAAGGTAAGAGAGCCTTAAAATACCCCCCCCCCACCGAACATCACCAAATATCCTGCATCTTCACAGGGGGGTGAGGGGCCCACAAAAGTGTGTGTGTGTGTGGGGGGGGGGTATTTGACCCTGCTTGACTCAGAATTTCCTGTAGCCTGTTGCATCTCTGAATGAGTCCCTGTTCTGGGCTGGGCTTCCCCCCCCCCCGATCAGGATGTACGCCCAGATCTGTGATTCATGCAGAGAGACAGAAGGTGGTGCTCCTCTGAGGGGCAGGGCTAATCCTTATTCCTACGTTTGTCCATCTGTGTCAGACTTTTAACTGTACTGAGTGGCAGTGATGAGACCCTTCCTGCTATGCTAATTTTCTACTTGCAGGGTCGTTGTTGTTGTTGTTGTTTTAATTTGCACTCAGAAATGTGACCAACCTACGAAATGTATTCCACCACCTGATTCCCCTGCTTGTCTAGGCCAGGCCGGTAACATCTTCCTTAATCATAGCTTCCTGTATTGTACATCCAGAACGTTTGTCATGACTGAGCTCCTTCAAACGTTGCAGTTTCTCAAGGAACGTGGTTTAAAAATAAAAAATAAAAAAATGTGTAGAATGTGTAGAAGATTCAGCCCAAGACATTTTCAATCGTACCCCAAAACTGACCACTGCCTATAATGTCGGGCTGGCAGTGGCATGAGGATGGTCACACGTGGGAACTTTGGTCTTTTTTTTTTTTTAATCGGCTGGGATGCTGCCTGGAACGCAGCAGCCCTCAAATCCCTTTGCAGAGCAAAAAATGGGATTGCTTTGCAATGGCGCTCGGTTTGTGCCGAGGCCCGAGTTTGAATCCTCACCGTGCCACCATTTCTTTGGTGAATTCATTTATAGGGCTGTGGACGAATCACATGCCCATCACCCCACCCCGTTTCCCATCCATAGAACATGAGAAATGGAGGGCTGCCAGCACCAGCATCTAGTGGTGCCTTTGACTGAGCATCTTGATATGGGGGCAGTAGTGGGATGATCGTGCTTTGCTCCAGGCCATGATGTGATTTCTGCCGCTCACGCTGCAATGAAAGGCTTGACAACCGTAGGGCAGGCTGGTCCTCCCCCACCCTTTCCAAATCCACCCACCCAGTTGACAGCATGTTTTCCCAAACGGCTTCTGGCCTCGCAGGGGGGCAGGATGGAACCCACAGGGAAGCCGACGTCCAGCTCAGCCTTCAGGGCAGCAGGGTGCCACGGCAGGTGAGCAATACCATTTTTGAATGCTCCCCTATGTTAGAAACAACAACGTCCGGTCCGACGAGCAGATAAATAGCACATCAAGTGAAAAGCAGGGAGAGGGCTGGATGAGACCCTTCCTGCTATGCTAATTTTCTACTTGCAGGGTCGTTGTTGTTGTTGTTGTTTTAATTTGCACTCAGAAATGTGACCAACCTACCTTAGTATTCCACCACCTGATTCCCCTGCTTGTCTAGGCCAGGCCGGTAACATCTTCCTTAATCATAGCTTCCTGTATTTGCCTAAGCAGAATCGACTTTTGTACTATTGGGTTTGTTTATAGCAATACTTGATTCTGGAAAATCTAGGGGGGGAAACAGCTTCTTCCTTTACCCTTTTGACCTTTTTGGGAAAACTATGCAGAAGGCCAAGATCCGTCTACGGCCAAGGAATGGCATCCATTTTAACCCCCCTTGCAGGGATATCTTAAATGGATCTTTGAGCTTTTAAACAGTTTTAATTTAATTTGACTGTACATGTGTTTCATCTGAATGTAGCTTTTTGTCTGACTTTCAAATTTCTGTTGTGTGGGGGGATTGTTGGGGTTTATTTCCCCTTTTTAAAAAAATTATTATTATTCCTAAGGAAAGCACAGTGGTTTCTCAACATTTGCCCCTTTGTGGGTGACATGATGTAATTTATTGTCTTTTTTTCTGATTTTAAAATACAAACACTAAACTTAAGATCCTAGCTCCCATGAGGGAGATATGCTTTAAAAAATGAAATAAATAATATTATCAAATCAAAATGTGGTGGGAAATGTTGGTGATTTTTATTTCAAAGTCTCGTGGTTGGCTTGCTCCTTTTGTCAAGGCTGTGATCCTACAGAAACTTACTTGAAAGTAGGTTGTGTTGAAATCAGTGGGATTTAATTTCCAAGGGCACAATCCACTAGGGCTGCCAACTTCTTAGCCCACTGCTGCTCCTGGACCTTTACAGTAGCTTGCTCTGCAGTCATTAGTGCTTATCTACAAGCTGTGAAACGTCTGTAAAATCTGCAGACACTAGCAGGTGGTGTTTATCTCCTTGCAGTTGGCATCTGTTAATTTAAATAGATCAAGCTGCTGTTTAAAAGCAGAGGAGTAGGCCAGGCTGAGTCTTTGATCTGATCAGTTGGCAACCACACACACACACACACACACACACCAGTAGTTGTTATTGACCAGGGATTGTGCCAGTCCTATTATCTGGAGGAGCCAGTGTGGCGTAGTGGTTAGAGTGTTGACTGGGACTCGGGAGATCCGGGTTCAAATCCCCACTTGGCCATGAAACTCACTGGGTGACTTTGGGCCAGTCGCTGACTCTCAGCCTAACCTACCTCACAGGGTTGTTGTGAGGGTAAAATGGAGAGGAGGAGGAGGAGGATTATGTAAGCCGCCTTGGGTTCCTTTCAGGAAAAAAGGCGGGGTATAAATATAATAAATAAATAAAAATAAATAAATCCATCCCTGGCAAACTCCTTTTGAGGGGAGTGGGGGCCATCCTTTTAAAAGTTAGTCTCCGTTGCTAGACATGGCCCTTGTCTGGCTACAGCCCCCTCCCCATGGTCTATAAACTGAATTTATGACTGAGGGGGAGGGCAGTGCATGTGTGGGGAAGCAAATACAGTCATGTGAAAAAGAAAGTACACCCTCCTCGAGTTCCATGGTTCCATGTATCAGGACAGGAGAAAAATCATCGGGCCCGTACCAGGTCTCAACATTAGGTAAAGACAAATCTCAGATGAACAACAACACATGACAAGAGTACACCCACCGTGGCATTATTTATTGCACAGAAATACAGCCAGAATGGAGAAGCCGTGTGGGGAAAAACTAAGTATACACCTTATGATTCAATAGCTGGTAGGACCACCTTTAGCAGATGGTTTTCACCACCCTAAGATCCCATATCCCATGCTACATACAACAACAACAATAATATAATTATTATAATAATAACTTGTCTTATTAAGCTCCATTGAGCACCAAAATGAAAATGAGCAAACCTGACCCCTTTGATTTAAATAGATAAGGAATGAGGAGGTGCAAAGACCCCTGGCATGCAGGTGAAACCATGCAGCTGCTCACTGCTCATGTAGGTTGCAAGACTATAGTTAGTGGCTCTATCTCCATCACAGATGGATAATTAAAGCAGGTACCCCTGGGGCCAGTCAGATCAGATCTAGGGCAGCTTCTTGTGGGCCCGTGGCCTCTTCATGGGGTGACTGGAGCTCCTGGCTTTCCCGCAAGAGGGCAGCAATACATTTTACGAACAGAAAAAGCAAACATGAGCCCTGTTGTGCCAAAAATCTGTATTGGGGCAATACCTTTAGACTTAAGCCAACGAAAGTGTCACAAAATAGTTCTCTGGAACTCTTCAGCAGGCTAGCCCCGCTTTCCCCAATCTGGTGCATTCCAGATGTAGGTTGGACTGCAATTCCCATCGTTCCCAGCCAGCGAGCCCTGCTGGTAAACCAAGAATTGGGATGCTATGGCAACTGGTGACCATGGCGGTGAGAAGGCGGACTCGGTGAGGGTGCGGGCCATGGTGGAGGGGCTCTCGCCCCAGGGCACTCCCAAACCTGGAGCCGGCATTGGGTAGGAGGCAGGGATGTTGAAGAGTCCTTGATCTCGAGTCACGAGTCGAGTCACGAGTCTTTGGACCCGAGTCTCGAGTCCGAGTCCTTGGTCCAAAATGGTGACTCACGAGTCCCGAGTCCCAAGTCACTCCCAAAACTGACTCCACGAGTCCCTATTAAAATCAATGGGGGGTTTCCCCAACAAAATAAGGCTACTTCAGATGTGTGGCTTCAATAAATTCTAGGCACAAGTGTGCCTTTTTATTTCAAAACTGCAACTGATTTTGGCAAGAACAGACCAGGCAGACAAACCCAAAATAACCAGGCCTTTGTCTTGGACAATTCAAACTGTGGAACTGGTCAAGAAGAGACCAGGTAGGCAGAGGAGGCAGGGAACCCCAAACAGGCAGGCAGGCAGTGCCCTTTGTCTTGGACAATTCAACTGTTGAACTTGATCTTCGCCGGCGATCGCGCTCCTCTCCACTCCTTCTGGCACAGCCCAGGGATGTTGATGAGTCCTTGGTCTCGAGTCCCGAGTCGAGTCTCGAGTCCCATTAAAAATATTGGGACTCGAGTCCGAGTCGAGTCAGAGGGGGGACTCAGTCCGACTCACGAGTCGAGTCCTCGAGTCCGAGTCCCCATCCCTGGTAGGAGGACCAATGGCCTTACTCAGGGCGAGGGAGCGTCATGTACCATGCATGGTCAGACTTCACTGTGCTTCCAGATACAGGAGTCGACGCAAGTCAGTTGACCAAATGGAATTGCCGTGTTCAGAGGGGCAGATAACAGGGGAAGACTTTCGCCTTCATACCCTGCTTGTGAGCGCCCAGTAAACCTATTGACAGACCTGACATTTTCCACACGAGAGCCACACATCCAGAGAGATGCCTTGTCTCTATCAACACCTATTACCGTGATAACTAAGAGCGCAATCCTATGCATGTTTAGACAGGAAAAAAGTCCTACAACTCCCAGCATGCCCCAGCCAGCAACGCTGGCTGGGGCATGCTGGGAGTTGTAGGACTTTTTTTCTGTCTAAACATGTATAGGATTGCACCCGCCCTAAATGGACCTTTATACCTCTAGATTCCAGATGCTGAGGAAAAGCCCTGGTGGGAGGTTGTCGCCTCCCCAGCTTGCTTCTGAGCTGCCCGGAGGCATCGGGCTCAGGCTGCTGCTGGAAACGGGACACCAAGCAAGATGGAGAACCCACTTTGGTTTGATTCTGCCTGGCTATTTTTTAAAAAAAATATCATTCTTCTTTGAGAGAAGAGGGTGAGCTTGCAAACCACATTGCAACAGTGCCCTTCCTCCTCCCTTGAGCAGCCTCGAAGGAAGGACGAAAAGGCTCTTCCCCCTCAGGCCTGATTTTGCAATTCCTGGTCCCAGCCAGTCCGGTTCTTCCTTTTACACAAACACCGATGCTCCTTCAGGGGCAATGAAAACTTGGCTGCCGGATACAGGATACAGCAGGAGCGCATACAGAGCTGCTCCGGTTCAGCCCTGATGCAACCCGTGTCTGTCACAGCTGCAGACCGGGGGCTGAACACCAAGCCCCCTCGCTCAGTGCCAGACAGTTGTACTTGTCTGCCTGTTTCATTAATTAAAGTCTCTCCCTGACCTTTCTGTCTGCGCTAGGCACCCAAGATGACAAACCACTGTACCATGTAAGCACACATTCTGCGAAAGCAACCTTCCCCAACACCCACAATCTGGGAGTTGTAGTTGGACACGTCGGTTGGGGAAGGCTGCATTAAAGCATCTCTGCACTTGTCCGTGTGTGTGTGTGTGTGTGTGTGTGTGTGGTTTTTTTTTTTTTTTAATAGCCGTGTAGGGGGATAGAGAATCCGGACTGGGACTGTGGCACAACTGGACGTGTTGCTGTTTTTTGAACCCTGGCCTAAGTTTTTTTTTTTTAACCCTGGCCTAATCCAGTGCAGTCCTAACCAAAATGCCCCCCCCCGGCAAAGCTGCTAATTGCCCCAGGTGACAAATACATAACACGTAGCTTGGCCCATTGGTGTATCCCTCATCCTTTTTATTCTTTTGGAAGTGTGGATGGGGTTTTGCAGAGTAACAGGGTGCTTCCAGACGGAGGGGAAGTATCAGAAGGCACCGTGCAGCCGTTCTGACTTTTCTTCCTTAACGGGTTTTCTGCGTTAAGGAAGAAGAAAACATGAGAGGAGTCCCAAGTGGATGACAATGACATCTGGATCCCCCCCGTCAAATTCTGCGAATGAGGCAGGGTGATGATGGCATCATAAAAGCCTCCTCTGGAAACACGCAATAAGGTCTTGACCCCAAGGATCTTACAGTCGGCAACATAACACAGGGGAGGAGGCCACAGAGATAGGAGTGAAAGAAGAAATTGAGGATAAACGGGACACACGTGTGTTCTGTTCAGTTCAATGACATGTACTGAGGCTTAGTTTCAGTAGGTCTGTGCCAAAGACTTAATGGAAAAGGCGGGCTTCGAAGGAAGAGGGGGAGAGAGGCAGCATCACCCAGCTGTCCTGTGAAGCAGGCCCAGGCCTACGGAGTAGCCAGGGAGAAAGGGCAGAGTCCTTTGGGAGAGCAGGAGACCTCTGGGAAGAAGAGCTCTGTGCAACTCAAAAGCTGGCATCCTGGAACACTGGTTTGTTCTGTGAAAGTAAGGAGCTGGGAACCAGCTTCAGCCTCATGATATCATCTTCCGAACTTTGTGGCCAGTATTTATAGAAGGGGTGGTTCAACTGAAGGCCCTTCCAGGTGTTTCAGCTGACAGCTCCCATCAGCCCTAGCCAACATAGCCTAATGGTGAGGGATCATGGGAGTTGTAGGCCAAAACATCTGGAAGGCCACGAGACATCCCCCCCCCTAAATAGGATGTGTTTAAATTTTAAAACATCCTAAATATGAAAGCATCATTGATATTCGCTTGTCTGCCTGACCCTGCTTATGACTCTTAACAACCCCTGTCCTGTACATGTTTACTCAGAAGTAAGTCTTAGGCTGTTGCAGTCCTATGCACTTTTACTTGAGAGTAAATCCCACTGAAATCAGTTGGACTTACTTCTAAGTAAGCATGCACAGGCTGCGATCCCGCGGGCAACTTACTTTGGAGCAAGCCCCAGTGAAGCTCAAGGGAGACTTCGCCCCGAGTAAACATGCCATTGCCTAGGCTCTGCTGTAGGGCTGCAATCCTATGCATACTTATTTGGGAGTGTAGCCAGTGGTCTACCGATACTCCACGGGTCTTACACCCGAGTAAGCATGCAAATAGGATCTGACTACATAGGAATTAGGGTCCTTTCCGAAGTTTTGCATGAGGAATGGTGTGAAAGGAGTGGGGCGGGTAGGACCCCCCCCCCACGCACCCAGATCCTATTTACATGTTTACTCGGGAGTAATCCCCACTGAGTTCTATGAGGCTTGCTCGCAGGTAAGTGAGCGAAGGATTTAAGCCGTGCAATCAGATGATCCTCCTCGCATGTTTACTTGGGAGTCCGTCCCAGACCCATCGGGGGGTGGGGGTGGGAGTTGTGCTTTTCATCCCCAGCTCCTCCGCACCAAAAGGAGCAAGGCAAACGGAGCGACGCGGCCCCTTTAAATCGTCGCTGCCTCCTTCTCCCTCCCCCCTCCCCTCCTCCTTGTTTATAACACGGTGCTACCGAACTTGCGCCTTGTCCACCCCCCTCCTGTCTTCGGTCACGCCCCCCAGCCGTGCCCTATTGGCTGAGCCGCGCCGGCCGCGCGCCGGCATTGGCCACGGCGCCCGCAGGCAGGTTCGGCGGCGCCAGGAGGGGAGTCAGCTGACCTTTCCCGGGGCCCGTCCACTCCCCCTCGGAGCTGCCGCGGCCGCCGCTCCTCCTCCTGCTGGCTCCAGCGATGGTGGGCGCTCGCGGCTGGCGGGGACTCCTTTGTGCCTGGGCCGCCGCGTTGTGGCTGGGCTGCGCGGCGGAGCAAGGGGAGGCTTCGGCCAGCAAGGCCCCCCAGAGCTACCGGGCTCCCTCCAAAGCCTGCCCCCCGCAGGCCCCCCAGGAGCCCCGGGCCCCCCACCCCAAGGTGCTGGGCTTCCGCCTGGAGGAGGGCGCCTCGGCCGCGGGGGGCCTCATCCGGGCCAGCCCGGGGGCCACTTTCCGCCTGCGCCTCTACGGCACCGGCCTCAGCAACCACAGCTGGCCCTGGGTGGCCTTCGTTCCCGTGGAGACCCCTTGCGTGGTCCCCAGAGCTGGGGGGCCTTCCTCCACGCCCGCCCCCGCCGGGGCCCCCCAGGTCCTCGCCCATGACGCGCTGCCCATCGGGGAGCATGCGGCGCTGGTGACGGTGAAGGTGGCCCCCGGGGGCACCCAGGGCCAGTACCGTCTCTGCAGCCCGGCAGGGGGGCCTGGACACCAGTGGGCTCCCGCCGCCCCCGGCGACGCTGTCTTGGTGACCGAGGACGAAGGCGGCGGCGGCGGCGGCGGGAGGGTGGCCGCCGTGGCCTTGCCACCTCCCTTGGCACCCTGGCTGCTGGGCACCTTGGTGGCCTTGCTGCTGGCCCTCTTGGCCGTGCTCCGGACCTTGCAGCTCAGCACGTTGTGGCTGGACCCGGTGGAGATGTACGTGCTGCGGGACTGTGGCTCGGAGTCTGAGCGAGAGGCTTCCAAAGCCCTGGAACCGGTTCGGCAGCGCGGGACGTTCGTCCTGTGCTCCTTGCTGCTGCTGAGCTCCTTGGCCAATGCTGCCTTGGCCGTGCTTTTCTACCAGGCCGTGGGGACGTTGGCCCCTGCCATCCTGGGTGTGGCCGGCCTGGTCTTCCTGCTGGCCGAGGTTGTGCCCTTTGCGATCAGCTCCCGGTGGGGGCTCTTGCTGGCCCCGCGCGGGCTCTGGCTGACCCAGCTCTTCATGCTGCTCACTTTCCCCGTCTCGCTGCCGCTCAGCAAGGTGCTGGAACTGGCCTTGCGCCATGACACGAGCACGTGCCTCCTGCGGGAGAAGATCCTGGACATGGTGCGCAACAGTGACCCCTACAATGAGTTTGTGCGGGAGGAGTTCAGCAAGGGCGCCTTGCGCAACAAAACCGTTGAGGACGTCCTGACGCCGCTGGACGAGTGTTTCATGCTCAACGCCAGCGCCGTACTGGACTTCAACAACATGTCCATGATCATGCAGAGCGGCTACACCCGCATCCCCGTCTACGAAGATGAGCGCACCAACCTGGTGGACATGCTTTATGTCAAGGATCTGGCGATGGTGGATCCCGACGACTGCACCCCTCTCAGCACCATCATCAAGTTCTACAACCACCCGCTCCACTTTGTCTTCAATGACACCAAGCTGGACGCCGTGCTGGAGGAGTTCAAGCGAGGTAAAAGAGATGCCCTCAGAGCTCTCATGCTTTGTACGCAGAAGGTCTCCGCTTGTCCAGTTTAAGGGTCTTGGGTAGCTGGCCTAGGAAAGACCTCTGCCTGGGACTCTGGAGAGCCACTGCCTGTAGATTAAGCAATTGGGTTTTCAAACTGTGTTCTGTCCTGTGATGCCCCAGAGTCTCCTTAGAGTCTTATCCAGGGTTCCTCAACAAGATGACCAGTAATGGCAAACAAGCTACCCTTGAAGATAACTTGCCCATCACTGGCACAACGGACTAGTCCTGATCTCCTGCAATGCACAGGGAGTGCTTAGTGTTCTAGGGTGCGCTCTCAATTCCCACAGAGCAGTAGTGGGGCTCAGCGATGCCTTGCCATACCCAGTGGAATCCTCCACAGCAGTCTGGCATTCCAGAGCAGGTACTTGGGGGTTCTTTGGCCGACAAGTCAATATGGAAAAGGTTTCCTGGAGGCAGAAAGCTTGAAGACCACTCTAGGCGAGATGAATCTCAGTGGTCTGGCTCAAATTGAGGCAGCTTCCTTGGCTGTATTGTGTTGGGTGGATTGTATTCGTCTCCTTGCAGGAATACTGGCATCTCTCTGGCTCATGTTCTGGGTTACTTTCCTTCTCAGTGATGACAATAGCTCAGTGGTAGAACACATGCTTTACATGCAGAACGTCCCAGATCCAATCCATGGCATCACCAGTTTTTTTTTTTTTTTTTTAAAGATCAGGTACCTCATGATGGGAAAGGCCAGAGACCCCGGAGAGCTGCCACCACTGCTGCTAGTCAGAGTAAACAATACTGGGCCAGCTGTACAAGTAATCTGGCCTGTTATAGGGCAGCTTCTTATGCAAATGAATTCTGATCTTGGTGCTTTGGAGAGCCCTGGTTTCTCCCTTTATGAGCCTTATCAGAGTGGCTGTGTTAGTCCTACAGAGCAAGAGCCGAGTGAAATGATAACTTTTATTGGGCCAGCTAATTATCTGAGAGTGGTGCCAGCTTTTGAACCCCATAAGCTTGTCACATGTTCGTTATCACTTGAAGGTGTACGTTGTAAAGCGCTTGTATGGTCCCTCTGTGTGCAGCACTGTTCAAAGAGCTAAGCAGTGCAGCAAGAGCTGTGCTGAGTGTCTTGGTGTTGCTTTGGATGCGGATGTTTTCCTGTTATTGGAAGGCCGTTTCATGCAAGCCAGGTGTAAGTTGCCATGTGTGTGATCTTTGTTTGTAGGGCTTTTGGAGGGGCTACACTGTATATTCCATATTGCCATATTCTGGCAAGTTGCAGCCAATCGCAGTTTCCCCTCAGCCTGCGTTTATCTCTGTCCCCCAAGAAGATGTCTGTCTTGCATTCATCCTTTGCTTTCTTCCATCTCCTCTTTTCCCTCCTCCAATAGACATTTGGCTTGTAAACTCTTTGGGGCAGGGACCTTCCTTCTTTGTTTATCTTACTCTGAAATGCCAGCTACATGGCTGGTTCTGTATTGGCTTTCAGACTTTCAGGAAGTCCTTTCTGCGTATCCTCTTTGCCAAGGATCATAGAATAGTAGAGCTGGAAGGGGCCTACAAGGCCATCGAGTCCAACCCCCTGCTCAATGCAGGAATCCAAGTCAAAGCATCCCTGACAGATGGCTGTCCAGCTGCACCTTGAATGCCTCCAGAGTGGGAGAGCCCACGACCTCCCTAGATAGTTGATTCCATTGCTCTAACAGTCAGGAAATCTTTCCTGATGTCCAGGCCTAATCTGGCTTCCTGTAACTTGAGTCCATTATTCTGTGTCCTGCAATCTGAGATGGTCCAGAAGAGATCCTGGCCCTCCTCTGTGTGACAACCTGTCAAGTACTGGAAGAGTGCTATCATATCTCCCCTCAGTCTTCTCTCCTGAAGGCTAAACATGCCCAGTTCTTTCAGTCTCTCCTCATAGGGCCTTGTTTCCAGTCCCCTGATCATCTTTGTTGCCCTCCTCTGAACCCTTTCCAGTTTGTCTGCATCCTTCTTAAAGTGTGGTGCCCAGAACTGGATGCAGTACTCAAGATGAGGCCTAACCAGTGCTGAGTAGGGGGAACTAGTACTTCCTGCAATTTGGAAGCTATACTTCGATTAATGCAGCCCAAGATAGCATTTGCCTTTTTTGCAGCTACATCACATTGCTGGCTCATATTCAGCTTATGATCTAGAACAATTCCAAGATCATAGAATCATAGAATTATAGAAAAGTAGAGTTGGGAGGGGCCTACCAGGCCATCCAGTCCAACCTCCCGCTCAATGCAGGAATCCAGGTCAAAGCATACCCGACAGACGAGATCCTTCTCGCGTGTAGTATTGTTGAGCCAAGTAATCCTGTAACTGTGCATTTCGTTTCTTTTTCTTAGATGCAGCTGCCGTGGAAACTGAGAGTTGCCCAAAATTCTAGGTCATTTTCTAAGGCATACACAGTTCACAGAGAATGTTGGCCCGGCCGGTTAGACCTCACTGTTGCTCTATATCAGGGCTCTCCAACCTTGGGTCCCCAGATGTTGCTGGCCTACAGCTCCCAGCATACCCAACCAGCATGGTTAATAGCAAGGGATTCTGGGAGCTGTAGTACAGCAACATGTGGGGACCCAAGGTTGGAGAGCCCTGCTCTAAACCAAGAGTGGGCACCTTGTGGAACTCCAGATGTGGCTTACAACTCTCATGATCCCTCACTGTTGAACTATGCTGGCTAGGACTGATGGGAGTTATCAGCCAAAACAGCTGAAGGACTACAAGTTGCCCACCCCGCTTTATATTAATGGAAGTTGCTGTTGGTTCCCATTATTGCTCTTTATGGGCTGTAGGAGTACCCTAGGGCAGTGTTCCCCACCCTGGTGCATACCAGATGTATTACAACTCTCATCATCCCCAGCCAGCGTGGCCAATGAGAGTTGTGGCCCAACAGATCTGGGGGGGCAGCAGGTTCAGAAAGGGCACCCTAGAGCATGCCAGACATTCCCCCCTAGCTGAACACTAGGGGGAAATTGGGCAACCGGTCTTCCAGGAATTTGTCTGCCAGTATTGATTCTGAGGAACTCTGAGGTTCCCTCAAACACTAATTACTAGTTCTCTTAGGGCACAATCCTATGCAAGTTTAGACAGAAAAACGGCCTACAACTCCTGGCTGGGGCATGCTGGGAGTTGTAGGCCTTTTTTTCTGTCTAAACTTGCATAGGATTGTGCCTTTAACCTCATAGATCTCTTTAATCATTTGTAGCACATTTACTGCCTGAAAGAGAACCAGCTTTCTTCCAGTTAAAACATTTCCTCCTCTGGTCGCCTGGAAGGAGTCATTCCTTGCTGCAGGTGACCGATAAGTGGCTGTTTACAAATCTGATATACATAATAATGCCTCTGGCAACCTCCGCCTTCTGCATGCTGTCATTAAGTGTTTACACATGGCCTCAGTACTTCCCATCCTGTGTAAACACAGGTGCTTGGTACAGAGCTGGGCAGACTCTTTTGTCTAAGAAACTTGACTGCCATTGACCTTATTTTATATCCATAGTGTGTGTTTGTCCACACATGGCTGTGCACTAGTTCTCCCTGACGTAAACCTGTGACTGGACCATATCGGTTCAGGCTGCTGGTCAGAGGTCACAGAATGGAATGCCCTTCCATACGAAAAATAAAAATTCCCTTCATGTAGGTTGTAGAAAATATATGTTGGGGTGGGGGGGTGAAACCAGGTTGAACCCTTTGCCCTGATGTGCAAACTTTCTATGTGAAGGGAGTGCTTCTTTGTATGGAGGAGCAATCCGTCATGTGAGGGCCCCTGCCTGCAGGCTGAAGTGGTACCGCCCAGACCCAGGTTTCCCACCTCGGAGAGGGCAAGGCCTGTGTTGCACAGCGTGGAAGCAAGTAACTCTGTTTCCATGGTGAGTCTAGCACAGTGTTCTCCAACCTTGGGTCCCCAGATGTTTTTGGCCTACAACTCCCAGCATGCCCCAGCCAGCATAGCTGGCTGGGGCATGCTGGGAGTTGTAGGCCAAAAACATCTAGGGACCCAAAGGTTGGAGAACACTGGTCTGGCAGGACTCTTCACCAGTTTGGCGTGCAGAGGAGGTCCAGAATTGGTCGTACCTTCCATGTTGTAGTACAGACATTTATGTTGGAACTGGGTGAAATTCTGGACATGTAAGAACAAAGCAGGGCTGTGGCACCTTTTGGCTTTGGTTTTCATTTTTTCTCAAGTTAGTGCCTCTGGAAGCTCACACGCTACAATAAGGCAGCAATCCTAGGCACACTTTGCTGTGGCTGGGAGTAAGGCCCATTGAACCCAGTGGGACTTTCCTCTGAGTAACCATGCAGAGGGTTGCTCTGTACAACAGTGAATTTCCGTGTGTCTTAGGCGAGGCGAGGCTGCAATTCAGTCAGAGCACATGTAAAGTGCAGACGTGATATTGGGTGGAGAAGTTGGCTTTCTTTTCATTTACGGGAGCAAGTTTCTAGCCCTCTTGGTGTTTTTTTTTTTTAATGTATTTATTTATTTTAAAGATGTATACCCTGCCTATCAATTCAGTGATAGCCAAGGCATTACATTTAAATAATGCAAAAACTACCCAGCAGCTCTTGTTCCTCCACCTTTTGGCAGAGGCCAGCGTGTCCCTCCCTTCCCTTGTTTGATCCAGCAGTCCCAGGGCAACTAACAGTTGGAAGCTGAGTTCTTTCCGGCATGGATGCTGCTTGTTCCTTTGCAGACGGAGGGGCCAGGCTGGCATCCTTTGGATGTGAGGAAATGCTTGGGAAATGTACGTGTCGTAGAGCTTGCTGATATCTCAGGGCTTGTGAGTATGAGATGTCTAGCGCTTAGAGGTGGGTCTACAGCTCCCTGCAGAGCTCCATAACTAGCAAAAGCAGAAGGAGGGAGCAGTGCTATGGCCCCTAGACAGCATCGGAGGGGCCATAGGATATTTCGGATCCCGGATCTGAGGTCAGAGACAGCACTCTGACCTTGGAGCTGGGAATCGGAGCTCTGACCCCTGTCCCCTGCCCCTCGCAGCAGGTGCAGAAAGAACCGCACCGGCTGCTCTCCGGGGTCGGGAAAACAACCTCGGAGAGGGGTCAAAGGGGGGCGTTCCGGTGCGCGGAGAGGGGAGGAGACGACAGAGGCCAGGATGCGAGTTATCCTGAGGCCTCTCCAGGCGCCTCCCCTCCCCCTCCGAAACACTGTTGCCGCTAGCTGGGCAAAAAAGCTAGTCTGGCAAAAACGTAGGGCGGGAGGACGGGCTCCTCCCGCCCTGCGTAGGATGACCGTAAGCCTCCAGGGCTTATGGCCATTGCGATAGAATTGCGCCCTGCATGATGTAACATAGCGACAATGCATAACTCGGAGGTGGGCAGAAGGTAGATTGGGATCTCTCGTAGACCTCTGGGTGATTTGCAGAAGATCAGCACGGCGAGGGTTTCTGACCATAGCCACTAGCGTTGTAAGTTTAGAAAGCCCGTCTACCATTGCGTCCATTGCTTATCTCTTAGCCTAGTTGTTCCTCACTGTAAAATATTGGGTATCAAATAGTTGCTTTTGACCAAGCCCTTGTGCAGTTCTTCCCCTCGGTCGTAGAGTTTTGTGTTAGAATCCTTCTCCTATAGTAACTTAGAGGGAAACTTGTTCTTGTATATGTAAGTCATCCCAGTGTGCGGCTCTTGGAGTACACTGCAGTAGGGAATTCTCTGTCCCCGGCCTGGCCATTTTTCATCCGGCTCCAGTTGGTTCACCTCGGGGTTCTAGTAAAGAACAAAAGTAGATCCCACAAGATTGAAGTCTACCCACTTCTGGAATAAATCATGCAGAGTAAGAGATTAAAATCTGCTCAGCTTTCATAATTACCGGCCCCTGAATTCAGCATTTCCTAGCACATTATTTAGGTTGCATAAATACATGATTGTGATAGTTGTAGCATGGCATACACATCAGCCCTGCTCATAGGGAAAGATTGGTAGTGGAACATGAATGCAGGGCAGGTAGTTGTGAGCACCACAGACATCCCATCCGTATAGACACTGGAGCCATTTGCAGATATCACTTGCACATCTTCAGATATACATTCGCAGTTCATGAGGACTAGTCAGTTGTGTGTGTCTCTTTTTTTTTTTCCTAACCAAAAGCTGATATCATTAAGAAACCTAGCTTGGACCTGGAAGATGTCCACAATTATAGGCCCACTAGCTAATATTCCCTTCCTAGACAAAGTGCTTGAGAGAGCGGTGGCTGGCCGACTCCAGCCACTCTTGGATGAAACTATTGAAATGCATTGTATATGGGGCTACCTTTAAAAATGGTTGTCACACAGAGGAGGGCCAGGATCTCTTCTCGGATCATCCCAGTTTGCAGGACACGGAATAATGGGCTCAAGTTACAGGAACCCAGATTCCACCTAAACATCAGGAAAAATTTCCTGACTGTCAGAGCAATACGATAATGGAACCAACTACCTAGGGAGGTGGTGGGCTCTCCCACTCTGGAGGCATTCAAGGTGCAGCTGGATGGCCATCTGTCAGGGATGCTTTGACCTGGATTCCTGCATTGAGCAGGGGGTTGGACTCGATGGCCTGGTAGGCCCCTTCCAACTACTTTTCTATGATTCTATGGTCCAGAAACTGGTCCAGAATAGGGCCGCAAGATTTTTAACTCGCACTGTGAGGTTCAATCGTATTATGCCAGTGCTTTATTGCTGCACTGCCTCCTGGTCAGTTTCCATACCCAGTTTAAAGTCCTGGTTTTAGCCTTTTACAGTCTCCAAAGGGCTTGGGACCGAGTTACCTGAAATATTCCCTTCTTCTGTATATACCTACCCAAACCTCAAGATCCTCAGCAAATCTGGAGAGGCAGCTGGCTGGTAGGGAGAGGGCCTTCTTGTGGCGCCCTGCCTGTGGAATAGCCTCTCCAAAGAGGCTAGCCTGGTGCCATCTTCATCACTAGGTGAACCAAGACCTTTTTTTTTAAATTCACCCAGGCCTTTTAAACAACCAGCATTTTCAACAAACAGAATCTGGGGTCTCATTGTGTAAGCTGTGCGTTATTTTGTAAGTGGAGCTTTTATTTTGTGAACTGATAATTATTTAACACTGCCTTTTGTTTTTGCTGTTCTTTAAATGATCCAGTATCATGGATGGATATTATGTATTTTACTTCTTGTTTTGTATGCCACTCCGGGAACATGTACAGTAATATTGTATGCCACTCCGAGAACATGTACCTAACTTGGTCTGAGAGCGTTTTGCAAGACAAGCAAATTTTTTTTATAAAAATTGATAAACAACTTGATAAACAAGCGACGTCTTGCAATACAAGGTAGGGATGTAACCGCTTGCCTCGAGCGGGCGTAGCGGGCTGAAATTGGCCCCGCTCACGCCCGCCAGAGGCTCGCTTTGATATAAGAGTGTTTTGGATTACAAGCACGGTTCCGGAACAAATTATGCTTGCAATCCAAGGTATTACTGTATATAAATCTAGAAGTAGTAATACAGTCATGCCTTGGATTGAGAGCATAATTCGTTCTGGAAACGTGCTTGTAATCCAAAACACTCTTATATCAAAATGAAATCCCCTCAGAAAAATCTGTACAGAGATTTTTAATTTAAGCTGTACTACAGTACTTGTATTGCAAGACGTCGTTTGTATATCAAGTAAAAAAAAATTAAATAAATATTTAAAAATTTGCTTGTCTTGCAAAACGCTCTCAAACCAAGTTACTTGCAATCCAAGGTATTACTGTATTATGAGCATCAGGAATCCAGATTTTTGTGCAATATTCTGCACCTGCAGAATCCCAAAAGGCCTTGCCTCTAAAAAAAAAAAAACTTCCCCCAGTTTGGTAAGATTTGTTTCACTCCTGTGCTTCTAGACCCCGCCCCGCCCCCAACTCCACCACCCCGTTCTGTATTTTCAGATCCCTTTCTGCCTTTCCCTGTGGAAACTGGTATGATATAATTGGGCTTTGTGTAGCTTTACAGGAACGCTCTCACTGTGTCTTTCCCAACAATAACAAAGCCAGCAGGTGCCCTAGCTGAGGAGAGGAGGGTGACGCCTTTGGTTTTTGTCACAAGGGATTGCGCAAAATATTCTCAGAATGACAGACAGACCCCCCCCCCCCAAAGCTTTTGCTTTCTTCCAGGAAGCCAGCAAGCAACCAAGGAAAGCGTCGCTCATCCTATAGAGCAGTGTTCTCCAACCTTGGATCCCCAGATGTTTTTGGCCTACAACTCCCAGCATGCTGGCTGGGGCGTGCTGGGAGTTGTAGGCCAAAAACATCTGGGGACCCAAGGTTATAGAGGTTGAGGAGCTGTTTTCAACCAAATTGCAAAATGGGAAAGGTTGGGGGGGGGCACATTCCATCCGTGGGCGTGGCCAAGTGTGATTATTCCCCATCTCAAGATCTTTGTAACAGGTCGATTCTTTGTACAGTATTTTTTTTAAAAAAAACTTTGGATAATCTCGTATCTCCAATCAGTGAGCGGAGAAGACAGCCAAAGAAG
Organism: Shinisaurus crocodilurus; assembly: GCA_021292165.1. Taxonomy (NCBI): domain Eukaryota; kingdom Metazoa; phylum Chordata; class Lepidosauria; order Squamata; family Shinisauridae; genus Shinisaurus; species Shinisaurus crocodilurus. The sequence continues at coordinate 32,330,490 of CM037884.1, read as the reverse complement.
CTTGCGGTGGATGGGGCACCCCAAAGGGTGTGTGTGTGCATATCCAACACACGGGCCAAGGTTCCCCATCCCTGTTAATACAGACTTCCTCCAGCTGTCTGGAGCATCTCTGGTCAACTGCGGGCCTCTCTGCTGGCTCCAAGGGGTGGGCTAGATAGATAACTAGCAAGAGGAAAGGGTTTGTTTTGGATTTTGGTGTCCGGTCTTTGGGACGGAGGAAGTGGAAAGCGTTCAAAAAGACTGAGCTCAGACCATCTTGGGGGCAAGTGCTCTAGGGTGTATATTTCGCTGCAGCGGAGCCCTTGGTTGCAACTGCAGCCTAGTCGCTTCTGTAAAGTTTTGGGAAATATTCTCCCCCCCCCCCCCAGAATAGCCACACTTAACACTGTAAAGTGTAAAGCATTCTCTATTCTCCTTAAAACCAAAGCTAGCCCTAGGCATGAGGGCCCCTCCCTTCAACGCTGGCGCCGCCCGACCTGGGGAGCTTACTGCTGCTCTCCAGGTGGGTTGGACTGCAACACCCATCATTCCCAGCCAGCATGGCCATGGACTGCCTGAGCTTGGGCCCAGGGCAGATGTCAGCACTGTTGCCAAGGCATTGCACCCTGGGCAGCTGTGCGAAGGCGTTGGGAGCTGCCACCGGCCCTGCAGAAGCCGTCCGACTTTCTGCCTTTGTGTATGGAAGTTCTGCTTCGCTGTCATGCCCGAGACCTGTTGGTGGACCCGGCGGCCTCTCCTCCTCTGTGCGTGCCAAGGGGCGGCTGCTGTCCCGCCGTCGCTTGCCCCCGCTGCCTGCCTCCACGCTTCTCCTTGCGACGAGGCGCCCAGTAGTTGCTGCACGTTTTCTTGAACCCCGGGCACAAGGAAGTGCCCAAATTGAAGAAGTGCAGTCAGATGAGAAGTTCATCTGCACATGTTTGTTTATCTGAAGTATTTTTATCCCGCCCCTCAGCCAAAAAAAAGGCCGAGTAATACAACTGGTAAAACAAGACAGTCCCTGCCCGCAGGCTTACAATCTACAAAGGCACGGCACACAAGGAAGAAGAGGTGGGGAGGGAAGAGGAGGGAAATTAAGTAGGCTTTCAGCAGGGCTGGTGGAATTGCCCCACTTGCCCTTTCATCTCACTCTGTACAGCCTGCCGAAATGGCTGCTGGTGGTGACAGTGTGTGTGTGGGGAGCCTTTATGGGGGAGGTCTTTCAGGGGCTGGTGGAATGGCCCCACAATGGACCGCATGATTTATTCCATGTGGAGCTCACATCCCTTCATCATATGCAGTACTAATGCGGATACCACTCACGCATGCCGCTCGCATGCACACACTCTCACCCGTATTTTACACAAAAAGTCGACCCACAACTTGAAAGCGCTCTCTAGTCCCTTCCGCACTGAATGTCTTCCCACTGAAAGTGCTGGTGAAAGCCAGAGAGGTAATAAAACGTGGCTCTAAAGTTGGCGGTCTTGGCTGCCTCCCTGGCAGAGAGGACCCAGAGAATACGTATACAGCCTCCCGGCTTTTCCCTTCTCCTACCTGGAACAATTCGGTAACACTTAAAAATACAGGCCTGTGGCTTATGCTGGCTCAGTTTGTCTGAGCGTGGAAAGCTAAGCAGGGTCAGGCCTGGTGATTACTTGGATGGGAGACCCCTCCTCTAGTTTCCTGCACTGAGCAGGGGGTTGGACCCGATGGCCTTGTAGGCTCCTTCCAACTCTATAATCTATGAAATGATTAAGGGCAGTTATTGTTAATACAGTCATGCCTTGGATTGAGAGCATAATTCGTTCCGGAAACGTGCTTGTAATCCAAAACACTCGAAATGAAATCCCCCCCAAAAAAATTTGTACGGAGATTTTTAATTTAAGCCATACTACAGTACTTGTATTGCAAGACGTCACTTGTATATCAAGTAAAAAATATATTAAATAAATATTTAAAAATTTGCTTGTCTTGCAAAACGCTCTCAAACCAAGTTGCTTGCAATCCAAGGTATTACTGTAATAATAATAATTAATACTAAGATAATATTTGCAGGTAGTTTTGCCTGCCTTGCTCTGCACAAAAATACACTTCTGCTTTGATGGAGGACCTTCCCCTCCTGTGAGGTTTCTTTCTCCTTTCTCCCCCTGCTGCCACCAGCCCGCCTGAAAAGCTTGGCAGGAATTGCTGGCTGCACCTTTGACCCCTGCATAGTTGCCGGGATCTGGCCGCCTTGCCGAGGCGTGAAGCGACCAAGTGCTTCACCGGTTCCTTTTGTCGCCCTTGCCAGTTTCCTCCAGGGGCCTCCGGTCATTTTATACTCTGGGAGAATAAAGCCTCCTAAGAACCTTAGTTTTCCTTTTTATGTCTCCCCCCCCCCCCCGCAAGTCTCCAGGTTTGATTATCCTTACTCATAACTGAGGGGCTATTCCCCCCCACACACAGCACCTCCTGGCACATTGCAGGAATGATCAGTCAGCGAGATTTCATAGATATAGATAGATATAGCTCTGATAGAGTTGGAAGGAGCCTACAAGGCCATCGAGTCCAGCCCCCTGCTCAATGCAGGGAACTAGAGGAGGGGGTCTCCCATCCAAGTAATCACCAGGCCTGACCCTGCTTAGCTTTCCACGCTCAGACAGGCTGAGCCAGCGTGAGCCACAGGCCTGTATAATTAGTCTTGCTCCCTTGCACCCCAGCAGCCAAAATAGCTGAGCATTTGGGGGGGGGGGAAGTCAGCTTCTCGGCGTCTGTTGCTGCCTTTCGGAGCTTCTGCAGCCAGTGGAATTGGTCTTATTTATTATTTCTTTGATTTTTAAAAATGGCACTCAAGGCGGGTTACAAAAACAATTTAAAATCGATCAGAACAATAAAATACATTAAAATACAATAAAAACGTAACAGTTACAGAATAAAAACAGCACCCAACCCACAGATCCACTTACAGGCCAAAAGCCTTCTTGAATAAAGCGGTCCTTGCCTGCCGTCGGAAGGGTAACAGAGAGGGAACGAACCTAGCTTCCTTTGCGGAGAGTTCCACAGCTTGGGGAGCAGCCACAAAAAAGGCCCTATCTTGTGTTGCCACCAGATGCACCTCTGATGGTAGTGTTCTCGAAAGAAGGGCTTTTCCAGAAGATCTTAAGGACTGGGCAGGGTCATATGGGAGAAGGTGGTCTTTCAGGTCCCAAGTTGTATAGGGCTCTATAGGCCATAACCAGCACTCTGAATTGTGCCTGGAAACAGATTGGTAGCCAGTGAAGTTTCTGTAACAAGGAAGTCACGTGTTCCCTGTCTGCTGGGTGCCAGCATAATGTTTGGCATTGGGGAATCTCTGAAACAACCTGGTGCTCTCCAGATGTTTTGGCCAACTCCCATTAGCTGCAGCCAGCATGGTCAAAGGTCAGGACTCCTGGGAGTTGTAGTCCAAAACATCTGAGGGCACCAGGTTGGGGAAGGCTGCAAAAATAGTGTGCACCTGATCCGGCGTTAGTTGTGCCAAAACAAGGTGCGAACAAGCTGCTTGCTGCAGGAAGATGTGGGCACTTGAAAACACATCATAATGTGCATCTGTTTCACGGCAATGCTATGTGCATGGAGTAGACCACATTCCTCAGTCGGATGCACATTCCGATGCGCATCAGAATTTATGGCATAATTTATGGCTGAAGGTTCCAGACCAGAAAGTGGTACATGGAGGCCCGCTTTCACACGCTGGTCCTTTTAGCTTGATTGGGGGTGGGGGTGGGGGGGTATGTGAAAACACATCCTTTAAATTTAAGCAATTTTGTCTCTAATCTTATACAGCAGCTTCCTCCAGATGGTTAGGCTACAACTCCCAGCATCCTCAGCCAGCATGGCCTTTCCCACATCTGGAGGGCGGCAAGCTGGGGAAGGCTGCTGTACACACTTCGCTGATGGGAAGCACCACTCAACGTAGCTGGGCTTCTTCACGCATAGGATTGTGCTGTAAGGCTGCAGTCCTACGCACACCTACTTGGGAGTAAGCCCCGTTGAACTCGGTGGGATGTACATGTGAGTAAATGATAGGGTTGTGCTGTGACTGGGGAGACCCGGGTTCTAGTCCCCGCTCAGCCATGAAGCTCCCTGGGTGACTTTGGGCCAGTCACTGCCTCTCAGCCTAACCTACCTCACAGGGTTGTTGTGCAGAGAAGATGGAGAGGAGGAGGGCCATGTAAGCTGCCTTGGGTTCCTTGCAGGCTATCAATGTAATAAATATGCACCTTAGAAAAAGTTAATGGTCTACACACAGGCAATCCCCCCAGAAAACTGAAATCTGTGTATCGTAGTATTCAAACAATCTGAATTTGCATAATGTATCTTATGAGTGCACAGTTTCTTCTGCTAGTCCTGGGGCGGGTGCAGGCTACAGAAGCAACCCTGATTCAAGCATCTCTCTGGTTTCTAGGACCTTGACAGGCATTGCCCACACACAGTCAAGCATCTTTTCACCACCACGAGGTCTAGCAACATGGTATTTTCTTCTTCTTCCTCCTCCTTTCCATGTAAACAAGTACTGTACTGATTACTCAAGATACGGTTCCATTTACTCTGGTATTGCCCAGTCCACGGGTGGTGAATATGTGGCCCTCCATATGTTGCTGGGCCATAACTCCCATCAGCCCAAGTTGGCATAGCCAGTAGTGAGGGATTATGGGAGTTGCAGTCCATCCACATCTGGAGGACCGCATGTTCCCCACCCCTGGACTGGTCGGGCCGGCAGCAGCCGTCTCGGGCAGAGGCCTTTCCCAGCTCTGCTGCCTGAAATCCTTGTAATAGGTGCCAGCCTTCCCCATCTTGCTGCCTTCCAGATGTTTTGGGTGACAGTTCCCAGCACTGTTGACCACTGGCCATGCTGGCTGGGCTGATGGGAGTCGGAGGTTGTGCCATGGGTTGCACCTGGGACTCTCTGCCTGCAAAACTTGCGTTCTGCTGCTGCGCTATAGCATAGCTGGCTTGGGGGATCATCGCAATTATAGTCTTAATACGTCTGGAGGGCCCCAGGTTGGAGAACACTGCATTAAGCTGTCTTTCAGGGTGGACGGACAGAGCAGAGCCAGAAGGCACAATCCCCTGGGAAATTCTCCTGCGCGTGCCCCCGTTCAGATGAATGGGAGTTGCGCAAAAGCACTGCAGTCACTTCACTTCAACGAGGCTTGCGCCAGAGAACTTCCCAGGGGATTATTCCTCAGATTAATGAATCAAAGGGGTGCCCTTTGAGTTTTCTTCCCCACGCGCCAAGATCTCAGGCCGCGACCGTACCCGGCTAAACCTCTCTGCTACAACTGTGGTCTCTTGGACTTGTTCCGCCACCCCATAGGGACCTCTGACGGGAGATTGGGTTCCCTCCCTCCTTTTACTCTGTCCCGTCCTCCAGGGGCACATGTTGTACAACACGCAGGTGGCGTCATGAGCCTTTAAGAAGCCCAGAGTGTGCAAAAGAACAAAACAACCTCCTGCTGGTGTTTGAAAGGGCTCTGGTCCCGCTGAGTGGCACGCAGCCAGTGTGAGCGCATGGGGCAAATTCCAGGGAGCTGGGTGTGGTCTAAAAACCTTGAGAAACACAGGGCGAAGGGAGATCTGAGCCGCTTGGAGCATTTGCAGGAACGACCCTGCAGGAGACTTTGAAAGCGGGCAAGGAACATTCTGTTTGTTTGTGGCGCACGGCTGAACCCAGCTGTCCTTGGGAGTCTAATGCGCGCGTATGGACAGACAGCCCCCAGAAAGTAGCCTATGATCAAAACCTGCCTATAGACGCAAAAGTCTCCTAATCCGTTGCCGAGGCAATTGACTGGGGCCAGAGGATGTTACTGGGTGGCATCAGGTGTATGTTGTTTTGTTGGTTTTTTTATTTTTAAAATGTGTACTTGCACCTTTCTGCACGTTAGTCTCCAACGCCGCTTTGCAAACAGAATGATAAAAATCCAAACAGGAGAGGGAAAACAATTAAGGAAAACAAAAAATCATTGTGCTACAAATCTGCTAAAAATCAACCCAGAGACAAACAGCACTGACATTGCAGCAAGATACCCAGAAGCTCAAGATGAAAGACTGCTGAAAAGCTTAGATTAAAGACTGCTAAAAGTTTACACCTGGAAGACAATAAGAAGAGGGCGAGGAAAATATATCTGTGGAGGGGTATTCCGCAGTTGGGGTGCCACTACAGAGATGACCCCCATGCTAGTAACCTCCCAGGATGGAGATACCAGGAGCGCCAGGGCCTCAACTGACCATGTCAGTAGGATTTTGTGCCCCTTAACCAAAAACTGCAGAAATCCTACTATTGGAACGCTTGGCACAAATGTGCCTAAATCGACCATTTCCGTGCTGAATGAAGCCCATGTCATTGTTGGGTGCAGAGTACTAGGAGGATCAGATATGAGATGCTGGTGGGTCTGTAAGTGGCTGGAGGCAGAGGAGATTTCATAGATTTCATAGATCATGGGCAGGGGATCGAGGAGGCTGTTGCCTGGCCAGGAATCCAGGCTGCAGTTGTTATGGTCACGGGATAAAATGTGGCCTGGGTCAGCTTGGGAAGCCTGCTGGGAGACAAGGGGCAAAAAGTAGCAATTGACATGAGGAGAGCTGTGCTGAATCAGACCAAAGGTCCTTCTGGATCGCCCTTCCTCAGCATAGCATCCTCCAGAGGTGTCAGACGACAGCTCCCAGCTGGGGGATTCTGGGAGTTGTCGTCCAACACCTCTGGACGATGCCAGGTTTGGGAAGGTTGATCTAGCGACCAGACGGGCTGTTGTTTCCAACTCCTGGTTTTCAGCCTCTGAACTTGGAGCTTCTATTGAGCCGTCAGAGCTAGGCCTCTGTTCTATGAAATTGTTAAAAGCTATCGTAAGCTGGTGGACGGTGCCACATTCTGTGGCGGTAAGTGCCGTAAATTAATTGCGGGTTGTGTGAAGGAAGTCTAGGGAGCTGGCAGAGGTATTGTCTGGATGAAACTCAGGGAAGGAGCCTTCACAGCTCCCACGGGTGACGTTGCCCGCTTCTAAGGGAGCACAGCGGCCCTTGTGGCTTTCTGGGGATCACCTGACTCCCAGGATCAGGAGGGTTCTGGTCCGTCATATCTGAATCTTAGTTCGGAAAAGCCTTCAGTTCCCTCCTTTGGCCTCAGTTACAGTGAATCAGTCCCTCACCTACAAGGTTCCTAATTTCAGACCCCTGTGGCCTAATGTCTACACATTTAGATCTGTAGCCTGCTCTGTCTCAAAGGTCACACCTAGGGGCTAGAAACTTGCACTATTTAATTTTATTTTACCTTAGGAAGTTGGCATTTCAGGATACACTTGGGAGTGTGTGGGCAAGGCCTGACGAAATCACACATGCCAAAGCAGCTTCTGGATAAGATTTCCGATGGCCAAGGAGCCGAGACCTCTATGTCCTGCATAACATCCCTCCACCCTCCCAAAAAATACAAAAAAAAACAGTTCTGATCATGTGGACGGTGTTGGACTACACCTCCCATTAACCCCCACTAAACATGGGGGTGATGGGACGTATAGTCCAACACCTCTGGAGGGCGCCAGGTTGCAGAAGGCTGATGGAAGATAGAAGTGTAAAATGAATGATGCGAAATAAGAGAAATCATGCAAATGGGCGTAATTCGTACAAGTTACAGAATTCTGCATTTGTTGCTGCCTTTATTTTAATAAATAGTTACAGTGCAGTCCAGTGTTTGTTTACTCAGAAGTAAGTCCCATTGAGGTAAGCAGGCATGAGGCTGCATCTGTGATTGTTCCATTTCTTCTGGTTTCGTGTTTTTCTAATATATCTACCGTAATATTAGCTTTCCAGTAGCAGTGTTGCTTATTCTACCCTAGCCTACCAAACCTGATGATGATGATGATGATGATGATGATGATGATGATGATGATTTTATTTCTATACCACCCAATAGCTGAAGCTCTCTGGGCGGATTACAACAATCAATTAAAAAAAATACAATACAGTATAAGATATACACAATGAAAGCATTATTAAAAAAATTAAGGAAGATAGGAAGCTGCCTTACGTCAGGCCAGACTAATTGTCCATCTGGCCCAGTACAGTCTACTCAGACTGGCAGTAGCTCTCCAGGGTGTCCTGCAAAGAAGGGTTTCCCCCATCACCTGTCACCCGAGACCCTTTTAATTGGAGATACGGGAATTGGGGCAGGGGCCCTCTGCATGCAAACCACTTGCTCTAACACTGAGCAAGAGTCTCGCTCCTCCGTGCCAACCACCAGGTTTCCCAGCAACGTCGGCCACATAACAAGGCGCAAACACGCAGCTTGCTGCGGGAAGATGCGGGCGGTGATGTGCACCCGAAAGCACATTGTCGCGTGCGTCCGTCTCAAAGCAGTGCCGTGCACGTAGACCGCGGTTCTTCCGTGGGATGCACATTCGACTGCACATAAGAGTTTGCATCCCATTCATGCCTGCAGGCCCGAGTCCGGCGAGTGGCACGTGGAGAGGCCTGCTTCACAAGCAGATCTTTTTAGCTCGATGGCGGTAGCAGGGGTGGGAGGGAATACGAAAACTCAGCCTTCAGATTTAAGTAATCTTGTCTACAATCCTGGACACCAGCTTCCCCCAACCCGGTGCCCTCCAGATATGTCGGACTACAACTCCCATCCCCAGCCAACATGGCCTCAGTACAACCTTAGTCTCTGGGCCATTTCATACATCACGCACGGTCGACCCAGATCTGCCACTGAGTACCTTTTCTGATGCACACTTTGCAAAAAAATAATAATAATAATTCACTTTTAAGGGTGTGGTTGACATATTTGCCTCAGAATCCCCACACACACACCACTCTTGGGCACTGGAAGCCTGACCCGACCACGTGTTGTTCACAACCAGTGACAGGAATATTTTGCTCAAGACTCAACCGCCATTTCTGTCCTCTCTTTATCTCTCGGAGGGAGAGGCAGAGAGGTCCATTCTCTATCTACATTGTTCTTTACTGAGCCCTGGGCATTCCCTTCCTTTCTTCTCAGGAAAATCCCACATGGCCATTGTTCAGAAGGTAAACAATGAAGGTGAAGGCGACCCTTTCTATGAAGTCATGGGCTTGGTGACACTAGAAGATGTAATCGAGGAGATCATAAAATCGGAGATCATGGACGAGTCAGATGACTACAGTAAGTGGTTTCCGTGCAGGTATGGCCTGTTTGGGTCTTAATTTTCTTCTGGTCCTGTCTTTCTCTTGTTTAGCCAAGATGTCCTAAAAACGTCCCTTCCTCTATATGGACTGGGCTAGTAGAATTATCTGTTTATAAGTACCCAGTTAATTGTAGGAGAGAGCCTTGCATACCCTACTTCACTCACCATTTCCCCACCATCTTTTGTAACATCCATCAGAGTTGCCAACCGTTCCACTTGCAGATAATTTAAAAGGCAAACAATGCATTGCAGTGGACTTTGAAGGTGTTTAGTTAACTCTAAAGCACTTGGGATGCACCCATTGCAGCTTCTGGACACTCTTCAAGGGTAGCCCCATGTAGAGTGCATTGTAGTAGTCTAACCATGTGTTAACCAAGGACTGTTGCCAGATGTTAGGACCTGGCCTACACATACAGGAGAATGTGGTGGTCAAAATGGATTGCATCAGGTCTGGTTGCAAGTGGGGGATTACAGTTCTGGATGCTCGTCGAGAGTAAAAAGCAAACACCCCTGCAGTTAGAAAGCTAGCACTGGAAAAGGTTTTTTTATTAATTAATTAATTTATTTATTATATTTATACCCCGCCTTTTTTCCTGCAAGGAACCCAAGGCGGCTTACATAATCCTCCTCCTCCTCCTCTCCATTTTATCCTCACAACAACAACCCTGTGAGGCTGAGAGTCAGTGACTGGCCCAAAGTCACCCAGTGAGTTTCATGGCCGAGCGGGGACTAGAACCCGGATCTCCCGAGTCCCAGCCCAGCACTCTCACCGCTACGCCACGCTGGCTCTCTGTTTGAAGGGGGCTGTTGTTGTAGGAGAGCACAAAAAAGAAAAGTAATCACCCACATGCAGCCTGAAGTGGTGTCGTCCCACCCTAGCATATCATTCCGTTGCGTGTGTAGGGTAGGCCTTGGTCCTCGGGGAAGGGGAGTTCTTCAAATGGCTGGGGGAAGAAAAGGGAATTAAATCAGCCCCTCTTGATCCACAGCTCAGAACCTGGGACAGTGTGCAGCTGCTACCACGAACGTTGTACCCAGGGCTAGGGGTGGCAGTTCCCATAATAAATGCCCATGTGCCCCCTCAAGGAGACCTGACTTACATTTTGAGAAGCAGGGAGCATGCTGCTGGGGTGGCGCTTAGAGCTGGGTATTCTCTGTAGTAGAAATTCCACAGAAACCTCAGGCTCTGACTGCAGTTTCCTTCTAAGTGCGCTGGAGTTAGCTGAACACCCTCAAAGTCCGCTGCAAGGCATTGTTTGCCTTTTTAATTAAGTGCAGGTGGAATGGCGACTCTGGTAGGAGGTGACTAAAAATGGCAGGCGAACGTGTGCGGAGAGGCTGCTCAGGTGCCTGGTCCTCCTCAGACGACCTGTAATTATTCCCTGGAACGCCCCCCTTTCCTCTTGGCTTTATACCCAAGGCTGCGGTAAATACATAAATAAAAATTCAGCACCAAGGTATCTCAACTTCTTCAACCTCTATAAATTCTTCAAAAATCAAAGTTGCATGTGTTAGCTCATTTTCCAGAATGTGTCATAATCATGGGGGGGGGGGGGAATGCAGTCCCCACCCTCTAACCGTCAGGTTTTTTTTTAATTCAGCTGCACTTTAAAATTAGTTTAATTGTATTCAGCTGAGATTCCATCAGCCATTTCCTGGATTCATTCCAGCTTACTGTCAGGAACATAAGGACTAGAAACTTGTGGAGGGTGGGTTAAAAAGATGGAAACTACTAATTTCCAGGGAACTGAATTCTGCACCCTTAATTACGTTCTGTGGTTTTTCTGCACTGGCACAGTGCTGTGGAACTTCCATCACAGTTGTGTTGCATGCCCTTACAAGGGAACCCACCACCTCCTCCAGAAAACTGAGCTGGTAGTGTAGTGATCGAGGGATGGATGGATTGGGCTTGACTCCTCTGTCTCCTCTTGCCTTTCTTTTCTTTTTGCTTCCTCCATCCCACTTCTCCCTGTACCCCTCTCCAGGGGAGAACAAATTGAAGAAGAAACCACCCCCACTTGGAACCTTGATGGATCGCAGGAAAGAAGATTTTTCCTTGTTCAAAGTGTCTGACAACGAGTATAAGGTGAAAATCTCCCCGCAGCTTCTCCTGGCTACACAGCGCTTCTTATCCAGAGGTAAGACCCAAGGAAAGAGACCCATATTTCAGCGGTCTTTGTTCTTTCCACACTTCCCTTCCCTCTCTGCCCAAGCTGGGTACACTGGGTGAAAATGGGGGAGATTCGACGCAGGGCTGAGATCTATATCAGTAGCTTTCAGTCACAATGTTAAATGGAGCCTCCCTCAACAGAGGCTGTCTGTCAGTATTTCTAGCCGGCTTCTCCATCAAAATAAATGCTCAAAGCTCAGAACCTGATTAACTTATTCAAGCCAACAGTAAAATACAAAATGCTCCACAATAAAAGAGAGGAGAACCAGATAAAAGGCTCCAGTTAACATCAGGGAAATTAAAATCTAACAGCTTGACAAGCCAAATTCTGCAAGCCTTTTCCCTATCAGCAGCTTAGAGAGTCATCGGTCCTCACACACCCCATAAGGTAGGAGTGGGCAACTTGTGGCCCTCCAGATGCTTTGGCCTACAACTTCCATCAGCCCTAGCCAGCATAGCTAATAGTGAAGTATCGTGGGAGTTGTAGGCCAAAATACCTGGAGGCCACAGAATACAAGTGTAATGTAATGATACAAACATATTCCATAATATGATTGTATGATTTCGAAAATGTTTATTGGCTGATGGTTGTTAACATCCATTTCTCAGCAGGGCTTGTCCTGATTTTATCTTTAATGACACTTTCAACCAATTTACCCGGAACAGACGTTAAGCTAACCGGCCTGTTAAGCTATGCTGGCTGGGGCATGCTGGGAGTTGTAGGTCTTTTTTCTGTCTAAACTTGCATAGGATTGCATCCTATGTTTAATTGCTGCTTACTCTAGTTTTATGGATACTGAGTCCTGTGTGTGTGTGTGTGTGTGTGTGTGTGTGTGACGTTTCTGCTTTTCTTCTTCCTCTTTTTTATTCTTCTTTGTTTATTTTTTAAAAAAAATAAAGGAATTGATTGAAGACATTTTTATTTAAACAACCCTTCCTTGATTGGCCAGCCACGGTTTTATGGGCATAATTTGATTCTGAATATTTTTATTCTACATTTTGATGCTTCTTTTCTTTCTTTTTTTATTGTTTACCACTCAGGAATCTTGTTAGATATCGAGTGGTATATAAATTCTATAAAATAAAAAAATATATATTTTTTTTAAATGCAAGGCATGAACCAACTGAAGCTTCCTTTTCTGTCTTTTCCTTGCCCCCCAGAGGTGGATCTCTTCAGTCCAGCCCGAATCTCTGAGAAGGTCCTGTTGCACCTGCTGAAACACCCCAGCGTCAACCAGGAGGTGAAGTTTGACGACACCAACCGCCTTGCTGCCGAGCACTACTTGTACCAGCGCAACCAGCCGGTCAATTACTTCATCCTCATCCTGCAGGTACCGCTTCTAACGGAACGTTTGTTGCGTGCCAGTGGATTGGCCAAGCACTGTTCTGGGGGGCTAGCCTGACCATGAGGGTGGGTGAGAGCCCCACTTCGTGTGCCTGATGGGAGGCATGCCGCAAACTGAGCAGCCGCCTTGCCTTCTTCCTGTCAGCTCAAGGCTCCCCATTCTATTATCTTCAACTCTTCAATGTAATCACTCCATGCTACAATTTTACCCTCAACATCAAGTATCAGAGAATTATTCCTGTCTACCAGTAGTGGACCTTGTCGTTTTTTAAATATACCTGCTACTTCCTTGTTCTTTTCATATACATTGAAGGAATCGTGGTTCTTCTCTAGATTTTCTCTCTCTCTACATTGTTCAGCCCACCATTTTTATTTAGCTTCCTTGATTTTATTTCGGATGTTCTTTGGTACTTGTTTATATTTAGATGTTACCTCTATTTTTTCCATTTTCATCTCTCTTCCATTAGCTCTAATGTTTCTTCTGTCTTCCACGTCATTTTTTATTTATATTTCTACTTCTAAGGTTATTATTGGCCACATCTACTAATACCTCTGTTAGTTTAGAACAAGTAGCATTTATCTCTAAACTATTTATACGTGTGATCTCGTCGGTACCTTCCTGAATCCCTTCTTAACAGCTGTACAGTAATACCTTGGATTGCAAGTACAGTAACTTGGTCTGAGAGCATTTTGCAAGACAAGCAAAAAATTTAATAAATTTTGACTTGATAAACAAGCAACGGTCTTGCAATACAAGTACTGTAGTACGGTCAAGAAAAATGAAGACTTTACACTATCATTCTTTATTGCAGCTTAAATTAAAAATAGGTGTACAAATTTCTTATGGGGAATTTCACTTTGATATACAAGTGTTTTGGATTACAAGCACGGTTCCGGAACGAATTATGCCTTGCAATCCAAGGTATTACTGTATATACAATTGGATCACTTAATTGTTCAATGTCTGTGCATTTTCTGCTTTTACTCTTCTGTGTTTTCTTTAATTTAATTCATTTAATTAATTCATTTCATTTCATTAGATGGCTTGTGTACCCACTCCTGCCAGTATTTCAGCAAGGCAAGTTTTGCTAAAGGTTCACTACAGTTCCCCTGTAGTAGATTCTTGCCTTTTAGGGCATTACTCATCACCATGGCGGATAAATTGTCTAGTAGCAATCTAAAACTTAAACTCACAACTGGGTTACCTCCTATTATGGCAAGTAGGGGCTCATACCGTGTATGCCAATTATTCCAAGATCTGGAAGTGAATGAAGGCTGGTATTCATGCTTCCTGCCCATGTATCTTTCAGAACTGTGCATCTGTCAAGAGTCCGAAGCAAGCTGTTATTTAAAATATATATATATATATATATATATATATATATTCTTTATATAACAGCTTTATCCTAGTCTCCTCTTACTCTCAAGTTGGAGAATTGTACATCATGTATTGAAATTAGATTTTGTTCAAAACAGCATTTAGGGTACAGTTCATGTTTCCTTTCCAGTGTAACTTACTGTTCAATTTCTTACACCGGGCCAATAGCATTTGGTCAGAGAGCAACTTGACTTACGCTGACTTTGGAGAGGGGAAGGGGAGAAATATAAGTACTATGTAACTGATAAGTTGTTACAGGGGTGGGTTAGGATTTTTAAGTTTTGTACTGTTTTTAATTGTGTTTTATACTGTGTGTGTGTGTGTGTGTGTGTGTCCCCTCTTGTATTTTATTGGATTGTACATCGCTCAGAGTGGCCGGATGTCTGACCAGATGGGCGATTCATAAATATAATAATTAAATAAATAAATAAATAAATAACAGCTGCAACCGGATTGTGGGCTGTTAGATTGTGCAAACTGGCCCAGAGAGATTGGCCCATTGTCACCCCGTGAAGTTCGTGGCCGAGTGGGGATTTGAACGTGAACTTCCCTAGTCTCACAACTCTAGCCAGTACACCACGCTCGCTATTTATACTAGGCCTGGCCAATCCAGAGGCCTCATACTGCCTGCCAACCACAGGGGCCGATGTTGTCGCATACCCTCGGGGGCTCTGGTCAACAGCTGCAGCAGAACTGAGCGAATGGTTCTAGAATGGGCTGCACCACTTCAGAATGCCCCCGGGGGTGAGGCTTGACATTTTTGAATGCTTCCCTCTGTTATCAACTCCGTGCAGCTGGAAAACCTTCATGGCGGGCAGTAGGGTTATGTGGGGACCTCTCTCCCCGATGTTGCTAGTTTACCGTTTGCGAGTTTAAATGAAAGGGAAGTATTCAGTAGTGTTATTCCTCACCTGTGAGCCAAAGTGGCACAGTCCATTGTACTACCTCATTAACTGCCTCATCCTGCTGCATGTGGAGGACCCGGGGGCCGCCCCAAGGCAAATCCCTGGCACCACCAGCACCAGCACCAGCAGCCCTTTGCTTTTGCATGGAAAGCCAACGAAGGAAGGACACGGCAGTGTCATTTCCTCCCAACAGTCCCCTTCACAAAGTGAGAGAACCGTCCCCTGTGGTGGGCGGGGGAATCCTCTCTCTTCGTGCAGAGGAGGAGGAGGAGGAGGGCGGCCGAGACAACCAGAAGCTGAGCCAGTGTTGGAGGAAGCGGGGGCCAGGGAAGATGGCATGGCCTGACCCTCTGCCTTCACACCAGCCTCCCTTTGCAGAGGGAGGAAGCAGCAGTCCTGCCTGTTGTCTCGGGGACCCAGGGCTGCCGGCTCCAGATTTGAGGGGGCCCTCGGCAAAATGCCCTCCTGATGGGCCTCCCGGTGGCGGACTGTACCTGGCGGCGGCAGGCGGCCCTCTTCAGTTTCCCACAATGCCCCGCGCAACTCTAGTGGGCAATGTAAATGGCCGCCCTCTGCCAACAGAGAAGCCCATCCGGCGGCGGGCCCTGACAGCTGCTGCTCTTAAGACGTCAGGTGCTGACCCCACGCGGTGAGAGGGGCTGTCTTGCATAGGGCGCCTCTTTCTCCTCCCCAGCCCCCTTGTCTGCCACAGGAAAAGGGGGTGGTGGAGGGATTGTGAGAATCCAGCATTGTGTTGGGGATCGGGGAGGTGCCCAGTCCTGGTTTTGCTCAGTACCAGCTCTCAAGGGTTTTTTTTTTTATTAAAAAAAGCTGCTCCTTGTGCTAAGGTACGTAGCTCAAGGGTGGCTGACTTTTTGTCTTCTCCAGGACAGTGTTTTAGAGCCAGAGCAATCCACCCCCTCCCCCGCAAGGAATCGTTAGGCTCTTTAATAAGCATTGGTTCACCTAGTAGTCGGAGCAGGTGTCGCAGGTGTGTGTGTGTGGCGGGGGGGTTGCATGCGTTTAGTACAGGGTTGCAAAACCTCCAGCCCGTGGGCCCACCCGCCAGGCACCCCAGTCCAGCCCGCAGAGCCTCCAGGGGTTCCTCTGGGTTCCTTCAGGGGCTGGGGCTTAGCTCTAAGCCCTGCCCCTGGAGGAATCCCCTCAGGAGGCATCCCTCCCGGTTATCTCCAATCTCAGGTAGGAGATAACGGCAGGGATTGTGGGGTGGCAGGAATTCCCTACACCGGGGAGAGCAGCTGTGCTCCTTGCTATGGACCCAAGTTCTGCCACTTCGCATCCTCCCATACCCGCTGTTCTCTCCAACCCGAAATTGGAGGTAAGAGCAAGGATGGGGCTGTGGTGCAGCCCGGCTCTGCTTTGCCTACCCCACTGCCTTCCCCCATTGCAGGAAGGAGGCGGGGCAGGACTTCTTCGGCCGAGTCCCCTTCTCACCTCCATACTAAACTGTAGTGCGAGGTCTCACTTGGACGTGGGACTGTGTGCTTCCTGCAGGAACCCCTTCAAGAGGTGCTTTGGCAGCGGTCTTCCGCCTTCCAGAATGATCAGAAATATAAAGAGAATCTTGCTGCTTGCTTTCCCTTGCAAGTGAAACTGGGAGCAGTTTTTGTTTGTCTCTTTAACCTCAGCCTGATTAAAATTGGGATACGGAATGAAGTTTGAGCGGGGGGTGACCCAACCCCTGGGAGGCCAGGTGACCCTCAGCTGAGGTCAGAGATGGCCAAAAATGCAACATGTTCCAGCAGAAGGCTCAGCTGCTGTTTATTTTAGTTTTTAAAAGTTTATACATCACCTCTCTGTCCTGTGACCTGCATGGCAACTAACAATAACATTTTAAGCCCACTAAAAAAAAATCCAGTAGAACATCCAAGTAAAAATATTGGAGGTTCTGTCGACGGTACAGAAAGTGTAGGTTATAAATATTTGAATAAATTTTTAGAAACCAGATATATTACTTAAAGCAGCACTGTAGAGAGCAGCAATAAGAGAAGCCCCTCACCATCGAATCGGGAGCATAAAAACGTCTTTTAAGCATCAAAGATGTCAGAATTGATGTCGTGTGAGTATCTCTGGGAAGAGTATTCCACAACCTGGAGGTCACCACAGGAAAGACTAGAGATGTGAAGGCCCAGGGAAAAAATGGAAAAATTATGGGGGGAAATGTTTCCCCCCAGTTTTTCGGGGGGACGGGACCATTTTTCTACAGAATAAAATGTATTTTTCCATATTTTTTCCAGTTTTTTTTCCTGGGTCTTCACATCTCTAGGAAAGACTCCTCCCCGGTTGCCTTAATGAAGGCAGAAACATTCGGAGAAGGGCTTCCAACGAAGACCTTGAAGAACAGGCAGACTCATGTAGGAGAAGGCAGGTCTTTTCTGCCCCACCTGGGCTACACAAATCCAGGATCTAGTCGTCATAGCGATCTAAAGAATCCGCTTGGTTGGGCCTCGGCCTGCTGTCCCTCCCACCTCCCTCAGGTTCAGGGTTGCTGCCCTCACTTTGCCGTTAATGTCCTCCCCAGGGCAGGGTCGAAGTCGAGATCGGAAAGGAGGGATTGAAGTTTGAGAACGGGGCCTTCACGTACTACGGCGTCTCCGCGCTGACAGCTCCTTCTTCGGGTGAGTCGCACAGTCCCAACTCTTCCCACCCACCGGTAGCAGCCTTCGACGTGGGGAGTCAGCTGCAGGGCCCTTGTTGGCAACTCATTCTCAACAGGGGGCATCCTGTCTTTTGAACCGAGCGGAGCCTTGACGCATCGGTGCAAATGAGTGGCAGCAGTGACTCTGCCCACGGACCCGCCCTTTCAAGGCAGAGGCAAAAGCTGGCCCTTCCCCCAACACGGCACCTTCCAAATGTGTTGGACTACAGCTCTCCTCATCCCCAGACATCATGGGCAGGGGATGATGGGGGTTGTAGTCCAACACACTTTGAGAGCGCCATATTGGGGAAGGCTGGGCAAAAGACTCTTTTTCCCTCCAGCCTTGATCATCAACAGAGCATCGGCAGAGTGCTTCCCTCACACCAGGGGGGTGGCCAGATGTTTTGGCCTACAATTCCTGTCAGCCCTAGCCAGCAGGGCCAGTTGTCAGGGAAGATGGGCGTTGTCGGCCAAAACATCCGGAGGGCCACAACTTGCCCGCCTTGGCCTTACACACTTCAGCTGCTGAGCCGCTGGATTGTCTGTCCTGGGCTTACTTTTAAAAACTGGACTGTGGCAATGCGTGGCATGGGTGGAGGGCTTTGGGCACTGCTCATTCCCCAGAGCCATTTTCCTGCTGGAAAAAAAACCCACAGAGACCCCCGAGCTGCTCTTTGTCTCTGAAGGGTGCCATTTGTTGTCGTGGCGTCTTTGGGGGCACATCAGCAGCCGTGGAGGACTTCCAGCTGGGAAAGAGCCGGCCCTGATCTGGATCACTCCCCCACCCCACTCCTGGCTGCTCTTTCTTTCAAAAACCAAGCCCGGGATATTTGATGATCACAGGACGAACGGCCTGGGAGTGAGGAGCTGGGGTGCTTCCAGGATGCGTCAGGCCTGAGCATATTCACGCTAGGCCCTTGACCAAAGAGCAGCCATGTTAGGCCTCTGAGGAGCATTTCCTGTGTCTCTGTCTTGCTTGGGCTGACTGCCCGCTCCTTCGAAACAGCCCACCCTCGTGGGAACGAGAGGCGGCTCCAAGGACGCAGGCAAGCTTTAATTGGTTCTTGGCAGCGAAGCGAGCTGCGCTTATCTGTGTTTGGGCCTACTATGCTGAGAACCAACATACCAGGTACACCAGCCCCAATGGTCGGCTGTGAGGAGAACCCTCACCCTGCCAATTAGCCTAGCCATATTGTTGTGCTTGGCAGTCAGCTTCAAGTCCTAGTATCTATGATGTCTAACTTAGCTGAAGTGTAAACGCTAGAAATGTATAAGCAGCTCCTGCTTCCTTTATTCAGTGTTCAGACCCTGTGCATGTGCGTCTGTTCCCGGTCCTCATTGAGGACCGGGAACAGGGCTGTTGCTGTTCAGTGAGGCTGTCTGTTGAGTAGTCTTTGTGTCTAGGGGTTCGGATCCTTGCACGCCGCCTGCGAGCCATGCTGGTCCATTCCCAGCGTGTTTTGGGTATGCGTGCGCTCTAAAGTAGCTCAATCAAGCTGTCACGTGTGAACAAGCTTGGAGCTGACTTCTCGTTTCCTGGGGATCAAAACGAACAGCCCTGACAAGCCCCCTGGTTCTCTAGGCGTGTCAGGAGCGAAACACAGGAAAGACCTGGAAAAGTCCTCTCTCTTGCACTAGGAGGGAAGAGGTTTCACAGAGCCTTTTCCCTGTGTGCCTGGGAGGAACGGTCTGAAGAGCGTAACTCAAAGGTAGGGCTTGGGACCAGATGGGTCGGGATTGGGCCCCTGCACTGCCAGCTGCCTGTCCTGGTTCCAGAGGGAATTCCTGCATCTTCTCGGATCTTTTGAGTTTGGATCTCGCATCCTAAACCCAGAAGGGCAGAAAGTTGTCAGAGTGGGCGAGAGCAGCGTCTCGAGCAAGCATTTTCATTTGTGGGCTCGTGGGTCAACCACTTCCTGTGGTTTCAGAAGACAGATTCTGGGCCAGGTTAACATTATGCAACAAGAAAAGCTGGATGAGTCCTGCTTAGGGTTCATGGAGTACTTTCTAATGTTCAGACTCCTTGCATATCATAGAATCATAGAAAAGTAGAGTTGGAAGGGGCCTACCAGGATTTCTCAGTAATCCTTCTAATCATCCTATAGTCAGCGCTGTTATCCCCATATTGCCGGTGGAAAGGACTGAGGCTGAAGGGGAGAGTTCATGACAAAAGCGAAACTCAGACTGAGGACTTCTTGGTGTATACCTCAGTGCCTTAAGGTGCCATCCTGTGCAAGTTTAGACAGGAAAAAAGGCCTACAACTCCCAGCATGCCCCAGCCAGCTATGCTGGCTGGGGCATACTGGGAGTTGTAGGCCTTTTTTCCTGTCTAAACTTGCACAGGATGGCACCCTTAGCCACTACTCTAACACCAGCTCCGAATTCTCCATTTGGTATAATTTATGCTAGTTCGGCAAATGTGCATATACTGTAATTTCCCCTGCATCCTAGGGATGAAGCGGGAAAGAAACCTACAGAACTGCATTTACTAACCTTTAGCAAAAACAACTACCGTGTTCAGAATGTTTCGTGCCTTCATGAGAGCTAGAAACATGTTTGTCTGTTTTTAAAAGCCTGGATTTTCGCATGGTTCTTTGCGCTGGAAGCCGTATCCCTCGGTCTCCTGGCTCCCAATGTCAGCAGTGTATTTTTCCTCTGATAGTTCATCAGTCCCCAGTGTCCACTCTCCGAATGAATCGCCGAGATCAACAGCCCGACTGCACAGGAGACCACCAACTATTCTGCATACTGTCCTGACTACACCGTCCGGGCACTCACTGACCTGCAGTTCATCAAGGTAAGCACCAAGGGAGGTTCCGGAGGCATCGCCAGACAGCCTCCAAATTAGTTCAGCGAGTAGTGTCTGCTTTTGAAATCAGCTGCATTTCTCCACGGTGCACCGTGACTCAGGCTCACTCGCTTGTGCGATCTAATGTCCGTAGGCTAATTTGGAACTTAGGGGCCCATCACGTCCAGTGCAGTTTGCCAGCTTTGTACAACGCTGGCCCGGCAAGGGCTGGGTAACCTCCCTGTTTTTGCAGTCCCAGGCAGACAGCGGAAGTAGGATGTGAATTGAGCCCCTGGTAAGCTGCATTCAGCTTGATGATTGGCAAGATGCATTGGCCAGAGTCGGGCAGGCCACAAATCACTAGGGTTACGGCCTTTAATCAATCAGTTGGTTGGATTAATCAATTAAAAACACCTTTACAGCACAATCTGTAAGAACCACTGTGTGGTGTGGTGGTTAGAGTGCTGGTCTGGGACTCAGGAGATCCAGGTTCTAGTCCCCACTCAGCCATGAAGCTCACTGGGTAACTTTGGGCTGGTCATGGACTCTCAGCCTAACCTACCTCACAGGGTTGTTGTGAGGATAAAAGGCTGGGGCATGCTGGGAGTTGTAGGACTTTTTTTCTGTCTAAACAGGAATAGGATTGCACCCTTAGTCATATGCAAGTGCATGCAGATTTAATCAATGAGTTAAGCCATCGAATGGATTACAGATCATTTGATTATGCGACTTAAGATTTCTTTAATTGGGTGACAGCCCTACAAATCATCCACCTACTTCTATCATCCAGCATTCTTTCTCTAGTTCTGGAAATCAGTAATGAACCAGAAGAGCAGATGAGTATTATTGCGTGTTTGGGATGGGAAAGGAGAAGCCCTCCTGAATCCAGTGAGCCAAAACTGGAAGCAATGGAATAGAACTCTACAGAAAGGCTTCATAAATAAACTCCATTCTGCCTTTGACCCTGTGAGATCCTTTGCTCTTAACTTAGGAGCCTTGGCTAGTTTAAAACAAACCCACCCTTTGATTTCCAACCTAATCTTGGCTGACATGCAGAATGGCTTCACTCGAAGTGGTGGCTTCTTCTCTCCAGGTTACCCGCTTGCAGTATCTCAATGCCCTGATGGCCTCCAGGATACAGAATCTCCCGCAGTCCCCTGATGCCATTGAACTGAAAATCATCCCCAGCAGCCAGACGAAGCTTCTGAACGACAAAAATGCTGCGGCAGGTACGTGCTTGTGCGGCTGTGGTCACCAGCTGGTGCGGTGGCCCACCTGTGCCAGGATCTGCCATTTTCCCCACACGTTTTGGACCATGGCTGCACGGCTCAGATGGAAGGGGGTTCCCATGGATGCTCTTATTCCTGCTTCAGCTCACAAGCCGCTGAAGTCCGCCTCCCCGTAGAACCCTCAAAGCAGGCCTAATTCCAAAAGCCTTCTGCGAGCAATTAGTTCAGAGCTCTGCCAGGAGCGATCTGTCCTAGGGATGTGTGAGGAATCCGATAGGAGGGTCAGAATCCCCGGATTCCAGTTTATTCAGCCCTGCGCTGGCGCTGTTGCGTGAGTCGATCCAGATCGTGGACTTCCGTCTCTAAGACGGGCTGTGAGTTGCGCATTAAAAAAAAAACCAAAACGCTTAGGAAATTTGCGCAGATTGCGCTGGTCCAATTCACGCAAATTGCTCGATTTGCACAGATTTCCTGAGCGGGTTTTTTTTTTTTTTTAATGTGCAAATCGCAGCCCGTCGTAAAGACAGAAGTCCATGAAAACAAGTGACTCGGCCCGCTTCCGCTCATCGGATAGGAAGCGGGCAGGAAATCGGTCAAGCTCAGACGAGCTGGATTTCCCAGCGTTGGCACATCCCTATAAATGTCCCTCCCATGGCAGCCTGCTTGGTGTGTGTGTGGGGGGGGTGTCAGGGAGGGGGGGAGGGAGGGAAGGGGTGTCGAGAGAGGAGGAAGGGGTGCGAGAGAGAGGGAGGGAAGGGGTGTCACAGAAAGGGGGATGGGGTGTCAGCGAGAGGGGAAGAGGGTGTCAGAGAGAGAGAGAGAGAGAGAGAGAGAAAGAGCAAGAGGGAAGGGGTGTCAGAAAAAGAGACAGAGAGGACAGGGGTGTCGAGAGAGAGAGAAGGGGTGGCCCTCCTCAAATTTTGGCTCTGGCCCCACTCACTACCGTCATGCGGGCCCCAACAGATCCCCCCCACCCCTGCCTTAGAGACAGCTCAGATATGGTGCACCAGTGGAGTCCCTCCCTGACATCCGGCGGTTTCCCAGTTCAGCCCCCCCCCCCCCCCCCAGGATGTCCAGAGAGGCCCTCGCTCATTAGTGGAGTGCACACAGTTTGCCTGGATAAGATCCCAGCTTGGAGCCCTACCACGGCCAGATGAAGGGCATGGCGCAGGAGGGCGGGGAGACGCCTCTGCCCAAGGGCCCCGAGAAGCTGTTTTGCTGCCCAAGGCGAAAATTAATTTTGTTCTCCTTTCCCCCCCCCCTCTTGTTGTACGCGTTTGGAAGGAGGACGGTTGTTTCGTCCTCAAGGGGACAATAAGATCTGGCTCGAAGGGGGCTGCAGAACTGTGCTCTCCCCTTTTGAGAGTTTTCCTAAATACAGGCCTGTGGCTTACGCTGGCTCAGCTTGTCTGAGCGTGGAAAGCTAAGCAGGGTCAAGCCTGGTTGTTACTTGGATGGGAGACCCCCTCCTCTAGTTTCCTGCATTGAGCAGGGGGTTGGACTCGATGGCCTTGTAGGCCCCTTCCGACTCTATGATCTATGAGATCTATGAAATCTATGAAACCTTGCTCCATATATGGGCGAAAGGGGGCTACAATCAAAAAAAGCAGGGGACGGGACACAGAACAGCCCCACACATTTCAGACCATGCCACAAGAGGGTGGTGATAGTCATTCGTTTAGGTAGCTTTGAATAAGAGAGGGCTGCCAGTGGCTACTAGCCAGGATGGCTAGATGGAACCTCCATGTTCCAAGGCAGTGAACCTCTTGAGTACCACTGGCTGGGGAGCAGCAGCAAGGGGGGGGCCTTTGCGTCCTGCTTGGAGGGTTTCCCTGAGGCACCCGGTTGGCCCCTGTGGGAAACAGGAGGCTGGACTAGGTGGACCTTGGGTCTGATCCAATGGCGCTCTTCTTGTGTTCTTACACTTTCATTTCCAAGAGCCTGGGGTGGGAGGGAGGGAGATTGTGGTCTCCCTGCCCCAAGCATCTGGCTCTGCTGCCTATTGCTCCTGCCTGCTCTGAGGGAGACTCAGAAGGTGGCAATAAGTGAGAGGGCCTTCTCAGTGGTGGCCCCCCGCCTGGCGCCAACACTGTCATCTTTCTGGCACCAGGTTAAGACCGCCCTCTACTCCCAGGCGTTTAATGGTATTTAATGGCAGATGATGGGGCATTTCTGTCCGCTGTCTTTTTAACACGTCTAGTAATTATTGAAACTGTTTTTAGCTGTTTAAATTGTTTTAAATTTTGTATATTGACATTTTTTGTGGTATTTTATTATCCGTATTTTGCGGTTTGTAATTTTATGAATTGTTTTGGATCGCCCAGAAAGCTTTGGCTATTGGGCGGTATAGAAAAGATAATAATAATAATAATAATAATAATAATAATAATAATTAATAATAATAATAATAATAATAATAATAATAATAATAAATAATAATAATAAATAAAAAAAAAAATAGGCGGCTGGGCTGACCCTGTTGGAAAGCTGCTGCTGCTGCCCAACACAGACCAGCCTGGCACAGACAGTACTGTGTTCTCGGGTATCTTGGAGTTCCTTGGATGTTTCTCGGGGTTCCTCAAAGAGAAGATCAGCAACAGCAGATATAAATGACCCTGGAAGTTGCCCCCAACTGATTCAAATGCTTTGGAGGCCTGTGGCTCATGCTGGCTCAGCTTGTCTGAGTGTGGAAAGCTAAGCAGGGTCAGGCCTGGTTGTTACTTGGATGGGAGACCCCTCCTCTAGTTTCCTGCATTGAGCAGCGGGTTGGACTCGATAGCCTTGTAGGCTCCTTCCAACTCTATGATCTATGAATCCGACATTTATTTATTTATTTATTTATTTATTATATTTATTAATCGCCCATCTGGCCGGTCACCCGGCCACCCTGGGCAATGTACAATTAAAATAATTGTATGCGGATTTGGCAGTGGACTGGCTTTTTCCGAGCCCTGCAGATTCCACGGACTTGCAGACCCGTTTTTTACTTGGGGTGTGTGTGTGCGCGTGTGGAAAATTTGCACTTGTGCTGATGCCCATTAACTCAAGTGCAAATTAGCACTAATGTGCATCCACGCAAGGGGAACAAAACTCTCGCACATCCCTTTAAAGAACGCGATCCTGTCGGTGAGCGAGGCAAGGGCACGAAAGACCCCCCTCATGCTCCACAGAGCGCAGACAGAACGGATTGAACAGCCGTGCTGCCTGTCTCCCTTCGAAAGGGGGCAGAGTTAGGACTCCGAGGTTGCCTTTTCGGTTCATGCAGGGAAAGAGTGGTGCCCAGCAGGCACAAACTGAGCGTGCCCCCTCTCCCCCAAATTGTGCCCAAGAATACTCTGCAATGTGCTAGGCTTCCCGAGCAAGGAAATCGATGGAAAATGTGAAATACTGTTGCCCTAGATGGAACTAGTGGTCTGCCTTCATGTACGGCGGCAGTTCCTTGGGGAGTCTAAGCCTGTCTCAGGGGCATGTTGTTGTTGCCTATTGCAGCACTGATGCACAACGGAGCACACAGGAGGACATCCCCGAGGGGCTTGCAATCTGTGATTTGACACTGGGAAGGGACACAGAGGAAAGCGAGGGAAATGGCATTGTTGCAGAGCAGTTACCGTATGTATGCTTAGGCCAGTGTTTCTCAACCTTGGGTCCCCAGATGTTTTTGGCCTACAACTCCCAGCATGCCCCAGCCAGCTATGCTGGCTGGGGCATGCTGGGAGTTGTAGGCCAAAAACATCTGGGGACCCAAGGTTGAGAAACACTGGCTTAGGCTTACTTACAGGAGGGCAGCCTTCCCCAGCTGGATGCCCTCCAGACGGGTTGGACTGCAATTCCCATCAGCCCCCCCTCGGCTGGGAATGATGGGAGTTGTATCCCCACACATCTGGAGGAGCACCAGGTTGGGGAAGGCTGCAGTCGGGGCATGGGAAGTAGGAGGTTGTGCCAAAAGCTTCACAGAGAAGGTGAGTTTAAGAAGGGATTGAAGCAAGGAAGGAAGGAAGGAAGGAAGGGACGGAGCATCACAGCATGTGCTCCACGAGGCAGTCGCAAGCAGAATCCGGGGAAAGGGAGCAGACGACCTTTGGATGGCGGAAGCTGTTGGAGTTCAAGGAAAGAGGTCTGCAAGCAGGGATGTACTATACTGGGATATTAGAGAAGAGACAGATGTGGGGACGGGGAAGGCCGTGGAGGGTTTTGAAGGGAAGAGTGACGGTCCTGGATTGTGCTGGAACCGGGAGTGCAGGGCTTGTGTCAATGAAGCGGCTTTCCCGGAAAAGCTGCGCCTCTCTTGCCTTTTCACTTGTTCTCTTTCTCTGCACCGTCCTTGCAGGAGCTAAATGCCTCTCTCTCTCTCTCTCTTTCCTGTTCTGTGTCTTCCTTTCTCCCTCCAGCCTTCCCGCTAAATCTCTCTCTCTTTGGCACAATTGAGAACTGCATTTAATACAGGCCTCTCTGCCATAGTCTGGAGTGCCTTTTTTTGAAAAAAAAACCCCGCAAGGTAAATATATATCCAGTCCGTTTTTCTCCCATATTTCCCCTCTCCTTTCACGAGTGCCCTTTGGGCAGTCTTCCAGCCACGTGGAGACCACCAGGCCCTTGAGGGCAGCTACCCGCACATCGTGGCTAGGAGAACACCCAAATGACCCACCAACAGTGGCGACCGATCGCATGGATCTTTCTTATGGAATCGGCACCGTGCCAGCGGGGAGGTGCCAATTCCAAGGGAAAACCCGAAGTGTTCAGCCGTTGGCCACACGGTTGGGTCATTTAAGCATTCTCCCAGGGGCTGCTTACAGATAATGGGCCCACATGCAGTTGGGGGAGTGTCCAAAGTGCGCCTATCTTGCGGCAGGATGAGGTAGTAGAATGGACTGCACCATTTCAGACGGCAGGTTGGGCAGTCCCACTTTGGCATGCTCTCCTGCAGTTGTTGTTTTTAAAGCCCCAGGAGTAAGAAAACTAGCACATCAGGGATAAAGGCCCTCTTGTGCTGGTTTTCTGCTTGCAGGGCATTTTGTTTCATGCAGTTGTGTTTTTCGTTTGTTTGTTGTTTGTTTGTTTGTTTAATATAAGAGAGGATTGATTCCTCCTCCTGCAGTCTAAAAATGGCACAGTCCATTCTCCCATCTCACTTTGCTGCACATGTAGATCAGGCCTTTGTCTCTGGTCGGTTGGATCATGAATGGGTTTTTCCATCCTGCCTTTCCCACCTTAAGCTGACGTGGATCTTCGGGGGGGGTGGGGAGGTGGATCCAACTTGCAAGAGGGTAGGGAATCCCTGTGGAAGTCTGGTTTTCCTGCCCTGGTTCCATGAGTGCCTGTTTTCCCCTCTCCTCTGTAGCCAGACGCAAGGGAGATAACCCGTTTCATTCTCGAGCCGTCTTCCCCAACCTGGCCCCCCTCCAGATGCGCTGGACTGCAAGTCCCATAATTCCCAGCCAGCGTGGCCTATCGAGGGGGAATTTGCCACGGTTCGCTACTTGACACACACAGGCTGGTTCCATGTTTGCAGGGCTGGGTAGCTGTTTCCGGGTGTTTCTGCCTTCCCTCCCACGATCAGAATTGTGTGAGTGGGGAAGAAGGGGGCCGCGCTCGCCGGCTCCGTCCCCTCCGTCTGTGTGCCCAGCGCTCGGCTCTGCTGCGCTGCACAGCCCGAGAGGGCCTCCGAAACGAGCCTGCTAGGTTACCTTGCATGATTTCAAACTCTGATCGTGCAGGTGGCCTGTCTTGCGTAGTGCGAGCTCCCGCTTCAGGCCTTCTCCTTCCAAGGCGTAGATCCCAACACCCGAAGGTTGGGGCCAGCAAACGGGGCTCCCCCCCCCACACCTCATGCGGTTCTAATTATGTAGGGGATCCACACCTCTGTAGGGCTTGAGTATGTTGCACTTCTGTGGGAGCACAGAATTCAGTATTGATCATAACATTCAACAGCCCAATGATTTCCTCTTTTCTTTTTCTTTCCTTTTCTTTTTGAGGCAATTTTCTAGCCCTTCCTGAGGCAAGTGCGGCGTACTGGTCAGCGTGTCGGACTGTAACTGGGGAGAAGCCCAGATTAAAATCTCCACTCAGCCATGAAGCTCACTGGGTGACCTTGGGCCAGTCACATCGTCTCAGCCTAACCTACCTCACAGGGTTGTTGTGTTGATAAAATGGAGGGGCAGAACCGTGAGTGCAGCCTTGTGCTCCTTAGAGGAAAGGTTGGGTATAAATAAAATAAATATATATATAAGTATTGACTGGTGAAATGTCAATAGACAGAAGGTTGGTTTATGATTTCCAATAGCTGGGATCGGACTCCGGTGCCCTTTGCCTCTTCCTGTAAGTGACAAAACCAGAGTAAAATCTGCAAAACAGCAAACAATGCAGAATAAATTATGTAAACCCACTCTATTTCCATAACTTACTACAGGAGAACTCCTTTCTTTTCCTTGCTTACCTGAGCACAAAAGGCCAGGTTTGTTGTTTTTAATATCACAGAACATGTGCAGTCTGCAGTCACTAGCACACATTCGAATACCTGCTTCCCTTCTGTGTGGAACGTGTGGCAAAACACTCCCCGCTTTCTTCTTTCTTTTACCACCCTGAGAGTGCAAGGGAAGAATTCCAAATCCACTGCCGATTTCAGCACCCTGGAAGCCTCAGCTTCCATTTTCATGTTTCTAGCCCTTATGGATGTGAACATGAGCTGGAAAATGGCCGAGAAGCACGTGGTGAAGTTTCAGGAAGCCAAAGTGGTGAAATCAGCTGGGGCTTCCTGTGCTCAAGAGGCCTGCAGAGCAGCATGTCCTGCTTCCCGACAGTCAGCATAAATGATGTAAAACAAACAAACGTGCTTATTGATACACTCGGCATGTATATAATAACACTTCAAGGATTCAAAGTGTTTCAGTTACATTGTCTCACAACAACCCTGTAAAGTAGGCCGACGTTATTAATCCTACATTGCAGGTGGAAGGGCTGATGCTGAAAGCTTCATGCCTTGCCTGAGGCCACCTAGAGCAGGGCTCTCCCACCTTGGGTCCCCAAATGTCGCTGGACTACAGCTCCCAGAATCCCTTGCCATTAGCCATGATGGCTGGGTATGCTGGGAGCTGTGGGCCAGCAACATCTGGGGACCCGAGGTGGGAGAGCCCTGGGAGGGTTTGTGGCTGAGGGGAGATCAGGGCCAGGGCGCTCACAGCACCTGCTCTTGGCCGCTAGGTTTCGCCCAAAACAGCATTCCTGCTACTTCTGCAGCTTGCAACTTTGAATTTGACCCGGCACAGGGCTTAGACTTTTCCTTTTTTTTGCAGTGTAGAGTTTATACAGCCCTGCTGGTGGCTCGGTCTTTTGCTGCCAAACTAGCGAGAGCGCCCAGGGATGAGGTTTTAACAGCTGCTCTGTCTCCTCTTGCTCCAGGGAGAAGCCGAAGCAAGCTCAACCTACTGGAAGAGGAGAGCCAGAGCACGGGGGTCTGACCTCCCGGAGGCAACTATGGGGCTGCCGGCGGCGGCGGCTCGGGAGGTCCCCCTCAAATCTCCAGCGCTGCTCCTGGCTCCCACCCGCGTTTCAGATGGACCTTTCACTTGGCGCCTCGCATCCCAGACAAGACTCCCGAAACCGCGAGGATCCCAGCCATCTCGGGCAGCCGGCTGGGCGGATTGCCACTCCGGTTGCTTCTGGTGCTTTGACCCGGCTGCCGCGCGCAGGACGCTCTTTCAGCAGCACGTGACTGCAAGGGGGTGGTTGAGCTTGGCGGGGGGGGGGGTCTCCAAGATTCTGAGCGGCAGAGAACAGCTGTGCTGCAAATACAGACTCGGTTGCTTCTGCGGTAGCCGATCCGAGCAGGAACTGGCAGCCACAGCGTTCCTCTCTGTTCCCTTGACGGTGTCGATCTCCTGTTCCATGCAACCAATCCCCTTTCTTCTTATTTCCCCACACATATACGCGCGCACACACACACACACTTCAGTTTGTCAGGCGCTATGCCAGGTTTGCACTGACAGCCCCAGGGATTGGCACCGGACCCCCTCCGCACCCTTTTTGGCTCTGCAGCTGCTGGCAGGGAAGCAGCATGCGCTGAACTCCAGCTGTGCATCTCTGCCTTTGACCACACCGTCTCGTACCGGGGCCAGCTCCAGGGCACGAGGCCTGCTCCCCCTGCCTCCCGGGGTCCCTTCGTGCATCCACCTTCCTGGCCTCCTGAATGCCGGGGCCAGCCTCCCGAGGCCTTTGCGCAAGCCTTGGGCCCCGGCGTCTGCCTGAGCTTGCCGAGCGCTTGGCGCCAGACACGGCGGCGTCCCATCCTGCTCTTTTCCCCAGCCCGCGTCCAAAATGTGCCAAAGTCCACGCTCCCTGGAGCTACGCACACGCAACCCTTCTGTGTCTTGGGGTTCTGCTTGCCAGCTGCACCGCTCACCCTCTCCCCAGAACACGGCTGCCCGAGGGGGGCTCTCTCTGGCAACCCAGGGAGCGGGATCCTTCTGCAAAGGAACCCCTTCCTTTCCAAGGGGCTGCCTGCCTCCCGGCCAGTTCCTGCATATGTGTTGTTGTTCTCCCTTGCTTTGTATCTCTAGTCCTTGCACTCAGCGCAGGCTTGAAAAGCACCGTCTGCACCGGCGGTGACAGCAAAGGCAAGCGGGCCCCCCGGTCGTGGCTACCCTGTACTGGCCTCGTCCGAATTCTGGAGTTTGAACCACGCTCCTGACTTCTCATGTGAGCTGTGTGGAGGATTTGCCTCTCCGATCTAAGCACTGTGTGCATTCCAAGCACTAAAGTTCCCATCTCGCCAACTCAGCCATCAGGTTCCGGCCCGAGCAGCTCAGCGGGGGCTCAGTTTGCCTTTGTGCAGAAGTGCCCTCCACTCCAGCGTTGGCAGAGAGACTGTCTTTTTTTTTTCTTTTTTTTTGGTCTAGTTGCTACTAACAGTATTTCTCCCCCAAGTTCTTATTTTTTTAAAGGAAATAAAAGACAGAGGAGTGGGAGAGAAAGGAAGTCAGTTTCCCTTTCTCTCTCCTTCTCCCTCTTCACAAACAAAAGCAGAACTTGGCTAAAAATAATGTATAATTTCAGGTAAATTATTTGTAACCTGCCTCTATGTTGTAGCCTTTCTGCAAGGGCTGTACCTACAAGTGGAATAGTCTAACCTTATACATCTATTTATAAGTTACTGGTTTGTAAGGAGTGATGGGTCAGCCGACACTAGAAGCTTGTTCCTTTCGTTCTGGGCAGGCGTCACGGTGAGGGGCTTCATGGAAGGAAATTTAAAAGTGCCGAGTCTTTCCTCTTCCTCTTTGGAAGAGCACCACCAGTTTGTTTTTTTGGGAGAAGGCCGTGCATTTGACTAGGCACTGCCCTTCTCTGTGGTGTAGGGGCCGCCCCTGGGCTCTGATCGGGGTCTCCTCACATCCTGCCAGGTCACACCATCTTGGCTTAGTAGGATCCAAGCCACTCTGGGAGCCCCAGACTTGGTCATCATCATTATTATTATTATTAATTTTATTTCTATACCACCCAATAGCCGAAGCTCTTCTCTAGAACCTACAGTCTGGCACTCACATGCATGTAGATTGCTGGATGCCTCTGCACTGGATGGCTGGAAACTGAACGTGTGAACACCAGAGAGAGAGGTGATATTGGGAGCAGCACTTTACTAAAGCACAAACTATGATCAACCTCTGTACCCACCTTTTTCAAAGCAGGGCTTGAAATAGTTTTATTTACCAAAGAGGAACCACATCACATCAGCTCAGTATTGCCAAAACGAACGTTTGAGTAACAGAAGTTTTAGCAATCCACAATCGGGGCCCCATTCAGTCCCTTAAGTAGAGTGTCATTTTGAAACACCCTCAAACACCCACCCTTGGGATCGGAGGACTCCCAGAGCGAGGGGCCGGATGTGTGGCAATGTAGGAGAACATATCCCAAGGCCAGCCGCCTTAGAGAAAGTCTTGTGCCATTCTGTTGGCTAAGAGAATCCATCACCCGTCCAACATGGCAAGGTGCTGCTTGCTCAGCACTGCTTGAATTTGTCAGTAATTTACAAAAAGTAGAGACTTAGAACATGGCTTGGGATGCGTTTAGATTCAAGATCGACTTGAAGAGAAGAGGTAAGATGTTGCATTGCTTTGCAAACATCCATTCAAGTAATTTCCTCCAGCCCAAGCTGCACTTTTACTCTGCAAAATGGGAGGCGTGCCAACTTTTGGAAAGTTCATTCTCCAGAGTCCAGTATCACCCACAGGCCAGACACAAAGGTCGAGACAGACCATTGTCAGCAGCCGCCGAGGGTGATGCCCAGCCTGGCTCTGGGGCTTGTTCACCGTGTTTACCTTGAAAAGTCATAAATATGTCATGTTTACAGTACGTGAAACCCAGTTCCATGAGGGAAGTAATCTGTAGAGCGGCTCGGGGAGCTGCGCTGCATACTCCAGAGACTCAAAATATTAGGTAGCGAGACGGTGCAAAGGCCAGCCGGCCACACAAAACTTTGTGCAACCAGCAACCTCTGGGCCTGTTTTGCATCGAAGAAACATCCTTTCAAGAACATCTGCCGGATGGGGATCTTGGCCTGACCAGCAGCGCCAAGGTCAGCACACAAGGAATGAGAAGGTCATGCCCGGAGATGCACCAGCGGCAGCTGGGAATGGCCAAGAAGCAGCTGCTGGCACCATCGGAGGTTACTGCGTTTGCAAGGGACAATCTTCTAAGGGCAAAGGCACTATCCCGGTTGCCAGGAAATGGCTTATCTTAAGTGGCACCCAGTTCTTCAGAGTCCGTGGCCTGAGAGTCTCCCATCTCTGTCCCCTTGGATCTGCTAGGAACATCTCCAACCAGTCCTCAACCACAGAGGACTGCAGTTTGGGGTTCCTGCATGTAAAGAGTAGGGGGAGACAGAGCACAGAGGTCTCAGGGGGTCTGCGGAAGGGAAAAGCAGAGGCCCGCTGCTTACAGGGCAGACTTCCCCAACCTGGCATTTCTCCAGATGTGTTGGATTGCAACTTCCCTGGTGTGTGTGGGGGGTGTTATGGGAGTTGTAGTCCAGCATCTGGAGGGTGTCAAATTGGAGGAGGCTGCTCCAGGATGTAGGCCTTGCGTCCCCTGTGGAGCTGAAAGGGGCTTGGGGGGGGGCGGGGGGTCACCCACCGCAACGCCTCCCTCTCAGAAGGCTAGCCTGCCCCTTCCAGGATGAGGTGGCTGTCCAACCTTCATTTGTCTCCCAAGGAATTTCCATCATCGCCTGTTTGCTCCATAAAAGTAGCTCCCAAAATTGACACCGTATGGAAATCCCTCCCTGTAGAAAAGCTCACCTTCCTCTCTCGCCCGCCTCTGGCTAGAGTGGACAACGGATGCCCTTCTCCTGGCCAGGCTGGCAACTGTCCTGGGGGGGGGGGCATGGCGCCCCCAAGGCTGCAAGCCCCCCCTCCCTCTCGTGCCTTCGTCTCCCCTGGCGGGGCCACCTCCGAAATGTGCCGCATGCACGAGGCCGTGCGCGATCCAGAGAAGGCGCTAGGAAGCGCACAGGGGTGCTCGGTGCTGCTCCATTCCTGGGCGCGGCGAAGCCTCCCTCAAAAGATCGTGTCCCAAGAACTTCTGTCCTCGGGGGATGCAACGCGGGCCTCGCCGGCACCAGCGGATCTGGAGCCCGGGGGGGGAAAGGCAGCCGAGTTGGTCCCCAGCCGGTGCAGGGAAGGGGCCGGGCTAGCTGACGGGGCCGACTCCCCGCCACCCAAGCCCCCCTCCCCCCTTCTCAGCAGGTCCTGGGGCGGGATCGCTGCCGGTCCGCGCACGCCTGCAGCGTCTCCCGGATGCCCGTCTGCCAGTCCTTCACCAGGTCCACCGGAGTCGCCGCCTCCTGCCGAAACAAGCAACGGTTGCTGGAGACGCCTTGCTTTGCCCCGCTCTTCGTCTGCGTGAGACGGGGAGGCTCGAAGGCAGCAGCAAACGGAGGGGGCTTTTCCCTCCCTACGCTTAATTGCCTTGGTGGGGGCATAACGGGGGAGGGGAGGGGCGGGCAAGCACTTTCCTCTCCATGACCTGTGATCCCCCCCCCTCGAAAATCCTCACACACACACACCAACCTGGGCGGGGTGCAAATTAATAACTTATTTTTTCTGGGGCAATATGGATGGGAAATCAATAGGCTGGCTTTGTCTTCTGTGAAATTGAAATAAGCCCTAATACTGATTTACATATAGGTGCATATATATATATACACATATAGATCACCTTCTGCAGAGTGGTGCCCTATGGGGCTGAGCCCCAAGTGTTTTAAGTGCCTCTGCTTGCTACGTCTGCAAACTCTTCCTCTTGCTCAGTATTTGGGTTTGAGCCTGATTTTGCAGATGGCAACTTTCCTTCCCTGTGCTAGGACACGGGGGCACAGTTAGAAGCCAAGGGGCACAGGCAGAGGGCAACCCTTTGTTGGGCCCTGTAGCTCTTTTCGCCCCTGCCAGCCATGCAGCCCACAGTGGTCTGTCATCCTCATTCAGCATCAGCCTAGTCCTCACTGAGGTGGTGACGCTGTGTCTGGACTGTAGCACTTGAGACTGCAGGTGGGGGCTTGCGCACACGCATAGAAAATCCCCCTGTATAAGAAGTATATGGCAAGGAGAAGAGTTCTAGCCATTACCCTGACCTGCTAGCTTTCTATGTTAAAGGACAGCATTCAACACAAGCCATCATCTGAAGACTGTGATGGTATATCCAGAAACAAGTCCACTGCCAGAATGACTGCTGAGTGGGCCTTATAGTGATACCTTGGTGGTATTCGTGCCATATTTATTATATTTATATCCTGCCCTTTTTCCTGCAAGGAACCCAAGGCGGCTTCCATAATCCTCTCCATTTTGTCCTCACAACAACCCTGTGAGGTAGGCAAGGCCGAGAGTCAGGGACTGGCCCAGGGTCACCCAGGGAGCTTCATGGCCGAGCGGGGACTCGAACCCGGGTCTCCCGAGTCCCAGTCCAGCATTCTAACCACTAGGCCACACGCTGGCCCTCCACATGGGGACAGAAGCACTAGAGGTGAGCAAACAGCCCCACTCACTCCCCGTGCAAGAGCGCCGTGTACCAGGCCCAAACAAACAGCATCCCTGCCACTCATCCTGGAAAGGTGGCAGAGAAGAACGTCCCGTCCCGTCCTCCATCTGTTCCTCACCTCGTTCTGGACACTAAGGTTTGCGCCGTACATCAGCAGTGTCTTCACGGCCTTGAAGCGTCCCAGCCTGA
Organism: Shinisaurus crocodilurus; assembly: GCA_021292165.1. Lineage (NCBI taxonomy): Eukaryota > Metazoa > Chordata > Lepidosauria > Squamata > Shinisauridae > Shinisaurus > Shinisaurus crocodilurus. Next base: position 32,295,658 of record CM037884.1, on the reverse strand, counting down.
CCGCGTCGTGAATGGGCGTGTCTCCTTCCTGAAGAGGGGTGTGTGTCAAGAGTGAGTGCCTATGGCAGTGTTCTCCAACCTTGGGTCCCCAGATGTTTTTGGCCTACAGCTCCCAGCATGCCCCAGCCAGCTATGCTGGCTGGGGCATGCTGGGAGCTGTAGGCCAAAAACATCTGGGGACCCAAGGTTGGAGAACACTGGCCTATGGTCTCCTCTACCAGTGCCTATTCAAGGGTGGAATGGGACGGGGCCCACAGATCAGTGGCACAGCACTTTCGCTGCATGCAGGAGGTCCAGGCCGGCCCTCCCATTAGGGAAAGCGAGGCAGCCGCCTCCGGCCGCAGGTCCCGGGGGAGCAGCGGTGAGGCGTGGGAGGACAGAGCAGTGGAAGCTGCTGTGCAGCCTGCACCCTGCGCCCTACGCGGCCTCGCTTCCCACAGGTGTGCCGGAGGATGCTGCCCCACTGGCCCACTGATCTATGCACCGAGCAGAGGTTGCCAGTTTATCCCTTTGCCTCAGGCGGCAAAATATCTTGGGCCAGCCCTGAGAAGGTCCCAGGTTCGTTCCCCGGCATCTGGGCTAGGAAGACCTCTGCCTGGAGCCCCCGGGGTGGGCGCTGCCAGCAGGAACACGCCAACTGTACTGGGCTAGAAGGGTGCGACTCCGTAGAAGTGGGCTATACACTAGGCTAGAAGTGGTTTGACCCTGTATACATGGTGCTCTGTGCTTTCCATGCTGGAGGGGGGGGGGGAGAAATGCTGTGCCCTGGGACAATCCAAATTCTGCAACCTGCACGGACTATGCAAGTGCGCATGGCTTGTTTTGCCTAATTTATTGTGTGGCAGAATCAGAGAACGTAGTCTTTCAGATGCCACAAGACTCCTGGCGGCTTGGACCACAAAGAGGCGGCCATTCCCGAAAGAGCTTGTGATTGCCTGGCACTGCCAGAGGGCTTCTGTTGCTAACCTGTCCCCCCCAAAAAACATGGATGGAGCCAAAGCCAAGGCTGGGCCACAGACCCACTGGCTGGGTGGGTGACGTGGCCGGAGGCGGCCACCAGCACTGCTGCTCACCACGGCGCTGCGGCAGGGGCAGGCCTGGCTAGAAGAAAGGCCCTCCCCCCGCCCCTCCTCGTACCTTGTCTTGTGCGTTGATGTTTGCCCCACAGGCAATGAGATGCTCGGCACACTCGCAGTGCCCCGTCCGGACGGCCACGTGCAACGGGGTGCTCCACAGCTGCCGGACAAAGAGAAGCCCTTAGAAGAGGGGCGCAGAACCATTTTGGGGTGGAGGGTGTGTGGCCCGAATGACCCACACACACAACCAGCCTTCTGCAGGCTGTATGAAGTCTGGTGGGCGTGGCCAGCCCCCCCCCATGCCGACTGGGCTTGGCCACGCCCGCCTGACATAATTTGCTCCCCGGGCCCGAAGCACCTGGGAAGGCCCCTGTGCGCAGCTTCTCCAGTTGGAGAGCTGGCCCAGTCCCCTCCACCGGCATGCCCAGGTGGAGAGAAGCTTCTCCGCGCCTAGGTACCGGGGAAGGAGCACCCCCTCTCTCTGCCTCCCCGTGGAACCCCCCCCCCCCGTGCGCCATTCTTCCTCCCATTTGGGAGTAGGAGTGGCGCACAGAGGGATCCCCCACTGGTATCTCCAACCACAGCTCCGAGAGAGCAGTGAGGGTTCCTCCCGTAAGAACATCGGAAGGGCCCCGATGATGCTGGATCAGACCCAGGGTCCATCCAGCCCAGCGTTCTGTTCAGACAGCGGCCAGACAGCTGCCCACGGCAAACCCACCAGCGGGACGTGAGTGCCACGGCACCTTCCCGCCCGTGTTCCCCAGGCAACTGGAGTACATGGGCAGACTTGCTGCCTCTCCTCCTCCCCCCTAATGCTTCCCTGACCCCCCAGGTAGGGGTGGAGCTTGTGGAGGGGAGGGGCTTCTGAAGCCAAGGGGGCGGGGCCCCAGCACAGGCCAGAGTTCCACACCCCTGCCTTAGAAGAGCACCCTAAAGCCATCCATGTGGGGGCAGAACTCATTCGGATATCGCAGACGGCACCAGCCCACACCGCTCGCTCACCTTGTCCCGTGTGGAGATCTTGGCTCCCCGACTGATCAGGCGCTTGAGGATCTCCAGGTGCCCGCCGCGGCAAGCCCAGAGCACAGGGGTTGCTTCCAGCTGTGCCGAAACAGAGCAGATGCACTACTATGTAACAGGTTCACAATCTGGGGCGGGAGCAGGGGGAGTCATGGGCCTGGCTATGGCATGAAGCCGGACCACCCCCAGCAGCCAAATTATAGTTCGGTGACGGTACTAAGACTTCTTTGACGGAGAGCCGAGGCCCTCCTGAAACTACATTTCCCAGAGTTGCTCAAGACAGGCAGAATACGCCAGACTTGTGGTGTAGGTAGGTGTACCATCAGGAGCTGGGCTGGCAGGGAACAACCCGGGCAGGATTTTCAGAGGCCAGAGAATTCACTGTCCTCCAGCTCTTTAGCACTCCCAGTGCCTGGCAGAAGCAGAATGGATCAGGTGAGAAGTGTACGCAGATGTACGTATTTAATGTGCATGCTTTACACGTCTCGGAATTCTGCTGCTCTTAACAGGCAGCGGAACGGGATGGCAGAATGGACTTCGGACTACCGGTGAGAGAGGCCACTTTTGAATGTTCTCCCCAACTGAAGGGGGGAAAAGAGGAAAAAAAAACCCTGCTCCCTGCAAATAGAAAATGAGCATATCAGGGAGAAATGTTCTTGCCCTGTGCTACCGTTCTGCTTGCAGGGAGTCTGGTTTTTTTACATGGGGAAACATATGTTTGGTGGTATATAGGGGGCGGGCGGGCACTCTGAAGTGATACCATCTTCTGCCGCTCAGTTCCGTTGCGTGCACAGATCAGTTTGGCATCAACGACCGGTGAAAACGGACCCCCCGCCTTCTTTTTTCAGGGGAATGCTTCCCAGGACGCGTGAAAAGAGAGGTGGGGCTGGTGGGTCCTGCCTGCTCACTTGGACCCCGGGAAGGGTCCAAGTCACGTTTTCCCGCCATCTCCGCCGCTTGCAATGCTCCAAGACCTCAGTGAGGCAGCAGAGCCCCGGGCGGGTCCTCCAGGCTGGGACTCTCGACGCCTGTCAGAGGACGGGACTCACCATGTCTCTTGGCTCCAGAGCAGCCCCGGCCTCCAGCAACTTCTCCACGATCTCTGCATGGCCCCGCAAGCAGGCCCGGTGCAGGGCTGTACATCTGAACTGCAGCGGGAAAACAACACACAGAGGGGATTGGCTTGGAGGTCCTGCTCCCCCCACACCCTCCACCTCCTTCCCTGGGGGTGGGCATCAAGTTGGCCCTACCAACCTAAGGAGGACACTCAGACTTGGATGGGAGACCCCCTCCTCTAGTTTCCTGCCTGCATTAAGCAGGGGGTTGGACTCGATAGCCTTGTAGGCTCCTTCCAACTCTATGATCTATGAAAACACCTTCCTAGGGCAGAACTACACCTTATTCTAGAATCGGAGCGCAGAACCATTTTGAGCCCGAGAGCCACATTCCAATCTTGGAAGGGTCTCAAGGGGCCACATTCCAGAGGTGGGTGTGGCCAGAAAGGGGGCGGGGCCAACGAGGGCAGGGCCTTTCCCCTTTTAAACTGATTCTTCTACCAATCTGCGTTAGGATGTTTCAGTTTTACCAATCTGCTTCATCTGAGGTCTTAAGACATGTACAGTAAGTCTAGGAGTCTGCCGAGTGTGGCGTGTGTGTGTGTCCGTCCCCCCCCCCCCTCAAGCCACCCACAGCCTCCATTGTTCATGTGTACTCTAGCGGAATGGTTAGGGTGTGGACTGGCCGATGGAATTGGTGGTGCTACCACCGACAGCTGCCTTTCCAAGTTCTCCTCGGTTAGTCTGGATTCTGGAACAAAGGCGGCTTCCTGCAAGAGCCAGCTTTGAGAAGAACTGCTCACAGCAGTAGGTCGTTGTTCCAAAGGGAGACGCTGTTGTTGGCGGCGCAGGTCACCTCAGTGCTGGGAAACTGTCAGCGCTCACACAAAGACAGTAGAACTCAAGAGCCGTCATAGTCCGGCAAATGTGGGCTTCCAAGCCCTTGCTTGTCAAGGTGACATGAACTGAGGGCCGGGATGGGGCGCCGGAGGAGGCATTGGCAGGGTAGCACTGCGGCAACTGAGATACCCAAATCTTCTGCCACCCATCAGTTCTCCCCTGCAAACCGGTCCCCAGCCAGCCCTCCCTGAAGTCCAGGATTTTGGGAGGCAGGGAGATCCGAACTCCAGGCCACAATTCACTGGGAAAGGGCCCCCAGCGAACAGTCTGGAGCATCTGACGCTGATGGGGGATTCACACCCCCAGGAATCAAACTGTGCCTCGGGAACAGCCCTGTCTCGTGTCTCTTCTTCCCCAGCTGAGATTCCCCAGCCCTGCTGCGCCACTGTATTTGCATCGCGTTCCCTTTCCTCGGCTGACTTCTGTTCTCCTTCTCCCCCTTTCACTGCTAATGCAACCGCTTGATTAAAAGATGGTTTCTGTTGGGAGGGAGAGGCTGGAGTTGCCGGCCTAGTGCCAGTACCTTGTCGTGAGCATTGGGGTCCCCTCCATCTGCCAGATACTTGTCGACCACGGGGACCCGGTTTTCCAGGGCTGCTTGAAGAAACTGCTCTGGTTCCACAGGTTCTGTCTAAGGAGAAGAGGGGAAGGAGTCAGCCTCACTTGTTTACGAGCCCCCCCCTGAATACCTTCGAGAGAGGACCCCCACCTGCCCTGTGCACCCCACCTCCAGTCCCCCACGGATGGGCTTCAAGTGCATGTATACGTCCTCCTTTTTAACCCTGTCTCCATTTCCTTCCCTCTCTTTTCTGTAAATATAAAGATTGTGAGCCCCTTGGAGCAAAGATACGGTACTCTTCTTCGTAAAGCCCCATGAGCACTGTATGGATGGTGCTGTAGAAAGAAGGCGATGATTTCTTCGCGCGAAATAGTATTTCTTATCCTGCCTTTTCTCATCTCGCCTTTCCACAAATACAGTCCTCAAATATGACTTACAACAAGCAACTAGAAACAATCCAATTACAGTAAAAAAAAAAAAAAAAGCCAAGAAAGAAAGTCAAACAGCAGCCAATAAACAATAAATAACATACATCACAGATTGAATGCTGACACAGCTTGGGAAAATAAGAAAATGTTTTTAACTGGCACCTAAAGGATAACAATGATCGAAAGTCTAGTGCCAACACTGAAAAGGCCCCGTTGCCAGAAGCCAATGTTTTTAACTGGCACCTAAAAGATAACAATGTTTGAGAGTCTAGTGCCAACACCAAAAAGGCCCTGTCGGCATCTCACCACTGAGGTTTGGTTCAGGGCCCCAAATGAAGATCTCAGTATGGATGGCAGCAGGCAGTCCTTCAGATATCTCACTACCAAATCATTTTAGGCCAAACCCAGCACTTTGAATTACACCCAGAAACAAACAGGGAGCCAGGGCTGATTCTATAGGCACTGTCTGGAAAGGTGTGATCATAGAATCATAGAATCATAGAAAAGTAGAGTTGGAAGGGGCCTACAAGGCCATTGAGTCCAACCCCCTGCTCAATGCAGGAATCTAGGTCAAAGCATCTCTGACAGATGTCTGTCCAGCTGCACCTTGAATGCCTCCAGAGTGGGAGAGCCCACGACCTCCCTAGGTAGTTGATTCCATTGTCTTATTGCTCTGACAGTCAGGAAATTTTTCCTGATGTTTAGGTGGAATCTAGGTTCCTGTAACTTGAGCCCATTATTCCGTGTCCTGCAAACTGGGATGAACGAGAAGAGATCTTTGCCCTCCTCTGTGTGACATCCCTTCAAATACTGGAAGAGTGCGATCATATCTCCTCTCAGTCTCCTCTTCTGAAGGCTAAACATGCCCAGTTCTTTCAGTCTCTCCTCATAGGGCCTTGTTCCCAGTCCCTTTATCATCCTTGTTGCCCTCCTCTGAACCCTCTCCAGTTTGTCTATGTCCTTCTTAAAGTGAGGTGCCCAGAACTGGACGCAGTATTCAAGATGAGGCCTAACCAGTGCCGAGTAAAGGGGAATTATCACTTCCCGCGATTTGGAAGCTATACTTCTATTAATACAGCCCAAAATTGCATTTGCCTTCTTTGCAGCCACGTCGCATTGCTGGCTCATATTCAGTTTGTGATCTACCACAATTCCAAGATCCTTCTCACTTGTAGTATTGTTGAGCCAAGTGTCCCCCATTCTGTAACTCTGCATTTGGTTTCCTCTCCCTAGGTGCAGCACTTGGCATTTATCCCTATTAAATTTCATTCTGTTGTTTTCGGCCCAGCACTCCAGCCTATCGAGGTCACTTTGAATTTTGCCTCCGATGCCAGCATATAAACTGGACACCATAATCTGGATTCCAAACACTTATCACAGGCAACCCCGTTTATAATCAATCAGCAGTCGTCTAATTTGGACATTGTCAAAGCACGGATATATCTGTGGCAAGACTGGGTTTTCTCAGGAAGGGACCCACCCAGCTGGCAAAGGGTGCTTTGCGGCATGAATGCCATTTAGATATCCATCTGCAAAAAAAGTTGTGTCTAGCAGTGCCTCCAAGCTGCAGGCCGTCTTTCAGGGGAAGTGCAACCCCATCTAACACACAGGCTGAATACTGCATATGCTGCTGCACAGAGATGGAGGCTGCGTGTTCTAGCAAAGCCGGTGAATACTCACTACCACTTCTGGCTCTTGCTCCTTGGGGCGGACCACTTTTTTCACCTTCTTCTTATTCTTGCGAAGCCTGACGATCGCCTCCAAGTCCTGCAGGCTCTCAAGCTTCAGTCTGGAATTGTTGAGTGTCTCAAGCTGGCAAGAAGAAGATGGATGAAATCAGAGCTGCGGACAACCGGCTTCCCATAGAGTTCTGTGGCCGGAGAAGGCCCAAAAGGGCCCCCCCAAAATCCAACGGACACTTTGCCCTTCACGCTGATGGAGCGTGGGGCACAATCCGCGCAGGACATTCTGCTGCGCAGGTTTCGCCGTAATGTCCTCCCAAGACGCTTCCATTCCTTTCAGTTGGGCTTGTGCAGTGTTTCTCAACCTTGGGTCCCCAGATGTTTTGGCCTACAACTCCCAGCATGCCCCAGCAAAGCTGGCTGGGGCATGCTGGGAGTTGTAGGCCAAAAACATCTGGGGACCCAAGGTTGAGAAACACTGGGCTTGTGCAAGATTGCTTCCCGGTGGCTTGGTTGGCTCAGATGATCTATCTCCCACCCTGCCACCCTTAAGGGGGCAAGCCTATGCAGGTTTAGACAGAAAAAAGGCCTACAACCCCCAACCCTATGCTGGCTGGGGCATGCTGGAAGTTGTAAGCCTTTTTTCTGTCTAAACATGCATAGGATTGCGCCCTTAACAGGGATGTTGAAGAGTCCTTGGTCTCGAGTCACGAGTCTTTGGATCCGAGTCTCGAGTCCAAGTCCTTGGTCCAAAATGGTGAGTCACGAGTCACTCCCAAAGCTGACTCCACGAGTCCCTATTAAAATCAATGGGTTTTTTCCCCAACAAAATAAGGCTACTTCAGATGTGTGGCTTAAATAAATGCTAGGCACAAGTGTGCCTTTTTATTTCAAAACTCTGCCACTGATTTTGACAAGAACAGACCAGGCAGACAAACCCAAAATAAAAATAACCAGGCAGGCAGAGGAGGCAGGGAACCCCAAAGCAGGCAGGCAGAGGCGTTTGTCTTGGACAATTCAAACTGTGGAACTGGTTAAGAAGAGACCAGGCAGGCAGAGGAGGCTGGGAACCCCAAGCAGGCAGGCAGAGGCAGCCAAACCCAAAATGTCTGAAAGGTTGCATTTTAGGAAAATGATTTTTAAAAATAAAATCTTTGCCGGCAATCGCACTTCTCTCCACTCCTTCTGGCACAGCCCAGGGATGTTGACGAGTCCTTGGTCTCGAGTCCCGAGTCGAGTCTCGAGTCCCATTACAAATACTGGGACCCGAGTCGAGTCAGAGGGGGGACTCAGTCCGACTCACGAGTCGAGTCCTCGAGTCTGAGTCCCCATCCCTGGCCCTTAACCATGCACATTATCTTCCACCTCACCGTGCCTCGTGCGAGGGCCTCCTTAAACAATATTGAGTTTACAAGCAGTAACTATCGGGTAAATCTATAGCCAGCCACCTCTGTCTGATGTTGCAGTAAAACCAGCAAAGAGTTTGGTGGCTAACAGATGTATGCTTTCATGGTCTAGAACAATGGTAGACAGAAAGTAGATCTGTGTCAAGGGAGAGGTCCTTCTTAGTGGTGGCCCCCCCGATTCTGGAACGCTCTCCCCACTGAGGCCCGCCTTGTGCAAACTCTGTTATCCTTTCAGCGCCAGGTTAAGACCACCCTCTATGCCGAGTTGCCGAGGCATTTGATGGCATATGGGAGGCTTATGTCAGCGGGGTGGCTGGGTGGTGGTTTTCTCTTACCAGGTCTAGTTTATTGAATGTGTTTTAATTGTTCAGATGGTTTTAATTTCGGTTTTAAATTTTGTATTGAATTTTTATGCTGTTTTTATTGTATTCATATTTTGTATTGCATTCTATTGTTTTGTATGAATTGTTGTTAACCGCCCAGAAAGCTTTGGTTATTGGGCAGTATTGGGCAGTATTATTTGGTTATTGGGCGCCTAACCTACCTCACAGGGTTGTTGTGAGGATAAAATGGAGAGAAGGAGGAGGATTATGTAAGCCGCCTTGGGTTCCTTGCAAGAAAAAAGGCAGGGTATAAATGTAATAAATAAATAAATAAATAAATATAGAGGAGATGATGATGATGATGATGATGATGATGATGATGATGATGATAGATTGCCAGGTGATTTGGACTTGAACTCAAAGCATTTCCGACTATTGGCCATGCTAGCAGGGGTTTCTGGAAGTTGAAGTCCAAAACATCTGCTCCCCTGAGGAAGCATTCTGGAGAACTCGAAAGGCTGCGCAAACCTTAAGAATGTAAGAACATCAGAAGAGCCCTGCTGGATCAGAACACGGGTCCATCTAGTCCAGCATTCTGTTCACACCGTGGCCAGCCAGTTGCCCGCGGGATCCCACAAGCAGGACAGGAGTGCAACAGGTCAGCACCCTCCCGCCCATGTTCCCCAGCAACGGGAGTACATGGGCATACTGCCTCTGATACTGGAGGAAGCACAGAGCCAATCAGAACCACTAGCCACTGATACAACTCCCAGCATGCCCATGCCTTTGTGGCAGGAAGGGTGGCCATCTATCCTGTTCTACAGAGCAGTGTTCTCCAACCTTGGGTCCCCAGATGTTTTTGGCTACGCTGGCTGGGGCATGCTGGGAGTTGTAGGCCAAAAACATCTGGGGACCCAAGGTTGGAGAACACTGCTACAGAGGACAGTCCTCTGTTTTGAACTTGTCCTCCATCTGAAGGCCTGCTCAGTCCAAGTCCAATTTAAAGATAAAGGACCCCCCCCCCCAAGAAGGGAGAGCGGAAGGAGGCCTGAAAGTTGCCCGTCCACACTTCGTGCCTGGAAAGCAGACTGATCAGTCTTCCTTGCTGCGGTGAGATAGATTATATTACTATTTAAATTCTAGTAATTATTTCCAAATTTGCATATCTCTATATAAATGAGCATGTCTACATTATATGTGATATGCATCCTCTTGGGGTCTGCAACCTTTAAGACAAAAAGAGCCACTTGGACCCGTTTCCGAAGGAAAAAAAAAACTGGGAGCCGCAAAACCATTGTGACATTGTGCCCCACATATAAAATGTAATAATTTCCCCTACCTATGCACCCAACATAATCTACCAGCAAGAGCTGGTTGATTATGTTGGGTGCATAGGTAGGGGAAATTATCAGCTGACGGATGATGGGGGTGTTGCTGGTGGATGATGGGATGCCACCAGCAACATCCCCCCCCAAGCAGTAGCATCCCGTCATCAGCACCATCCAGCAGTAGCACCCTCATCATCCACCAGAAACACCCTCCATGTGGTAATAGCACCCCTCATCATCCATCAGCAGGATTTGCTGGTGGATGATGGGGGTGCTACTGCTGGGGGGAGGGTGTTGCTGGTGGATGATGAGGGTGCTACTCAGGCCTGTCTTTAATGTGGGGCAAAAGGGGCAGCTGCAACAGCTGGAGGCACCCTGATTGGGAAACAGAGCACTTCCCCCTACCCTGGGGCTCTTTAGCTGTTGCACAACTACAACTCCCAGCATGCCCGGATAGCCAAAGGCCTACCTGCCTCCTCGCCTGCTTGTGCTCTCCGCGGCGAGCCGGCCGCGCTGGTCCCTCGACACGCTGGACCCCGCGCTATGTTTTTGGCGGGGGGGGGAACTTTGGCGCGTGCAGGAGCCCTCCTCTCTTCTGCCGCTCACCCGCTCGCGTCCCTGCTGCCCAGGGGGGGTGCTTCCGCCACGCCAAAGTTCCCCCGCCCCGCCAAAGTTCCCCTGCCAAAATCATGGTGTGGGGGTCCAGCGCGCCGAAGCAGCTGGATGTGACGCGGCGGCGGCTTCAGCGGCTCCAGCATTGACTCCAGCGGCGGCGGCAGCTAGAGCGGCGCGGAGAACGCTCCGCGCCGCTCAGAAGAGCGAAATCGGGATGCCCCCGCCAACAGAATCAGGCCATATGTGAGGCAGCGGCAAAGTTTTTTGCGGAGCAGGCAGCCTTGTCCTGCTCTCCTCTCTTCCGCTGCCTGCCTGCTCGAGTCCCTGTTTCCGGGGGCGGGGGGGTGCCGCTGCCACTGCCGCTGCCAAGTTTTTTTCCCTGCAGGAGCCCTCCTCCTGTCTTCCACTGGACCGGTTGGAGGCACGCAGAGGAAGGTAGGGGGAAAAATATTTGGTTTTTTTCCCCAGCATTCACTCAATAAGACGCACAGACATTTCCCCCTCCTTTTTGGGGGGAGAAAAGTGCGTCTTATGGTGCGAAAAATACGGTAAGTGACAGGCACCCAGGCCAGGCGGCCAGCGGAGTCTCAGACTGGAGCGGAGCCGCGGCAAAGGTTTGAAAGAGCCGCATGCGGCTCCGGAGCCGCGGGTTGCAGACCCCTGTAATAAGGTCATTTATTTATTTATTTATTTGGTGGCGCAGGAGTGGCCACCCTACATTGATTTTGGTTGGTCCTAATAAAGCTATTGCCTAACTGTGCATTTTGGATTCCCACCCCGCACCCCCCGCCCTGGATTAATTAGATTTTGGTTGGGTTTTTCCCCTGGATCAATTTAAAACACACCCACGTGGCCCACGGGAATGCTAATTAAAAAGAAAAAGGGCAGCCCAGCCCTGTTCAGTGATGGAAGAAGTCTTCCTGCCCTTTATCGCCCCCGTGTGGCCATCCAAGTGTTCTCCAACCTTGGGTCCCCAGATGTTTTGGGCCTACAACTCCCAGCAAGCTAGGCTGGCTGGGGCATGCTGGGAGTTGTAGGCCAAAAACATCTGGGGACCCAAGGTTGGAGAACACTGGATTCCAAAGGACATCACACACAACCACCTCCGTGGAGCTTCTCATTCACGTTCCCGCTCACCTTCTTCTTCTTCTCTTCTTCTGCCTTCTGCCTCTCCTTGTCGATTGCTTCCCACATGCCAGCCAGGCCTGGGCGCCATCTCTCGGGCTCCCAGGCTGTACCTCTCGCCAGCACCTCGAAACCTCGCACTTTCCCCTCATGTCGTTCGTCACTTACCTAAGGGGAGAAGAGGAAAGGGCCATCTGAGACTGTAATGCATTTTTAGAGCACTCCTTCCAACAGTGAATTCAGCTGGTGAGTGCCGGCAGGACTGTCGCCAAAACAGGGGGGCCCTGAGAAACAAGAGGAGGGGTCCCGGTGTGTCCCAGGGGAGTCCTGAGTGTTCCAGAAGTACAAATGGTTTGTTTTTGTTTTTTAATTTGTTTATTTGAATTTTAACATATACAAGATAACCGAACAACCAACAAAACATCTAATCCATTACAGAAATTGTATTAGATCAGAACAAAGTAAATCCCCCCCCCCCCGAACCAACATTCAAAGGAACAAATCTGGCTGGGCACCTTTTCCGGAGTCTTTTTCGGCCATAAAGTAGTCAGTTTTGTGATAGGTGGATATTTGTAAGTTTATTGCATCCAAATGTACTGGAAGGCTTGAGGTATTTTTGTTGTAGATGTTCTGTATGAAAATTGGATAAAAGGCCACCATTCTGCTTCAAAAGAGTTTGTTTTCTTTTTTAAATGGGTTTTTTTTAAAAAAAAATTTAAAGACAGCAATAACAGGGTAACCCTCCCGAAGTACAGATGGCAGCGCATGCTCGGTAGCCATGGAGTGTAGAATAACAGTTGGAAAAGGGAGAAGGAAAAAACGGGAGCGGAGGAAAGAGGGACTGGAATGCCCTGCATGGAGGAAATCACCCGCTGGAACCGTGGACTCCTGATCGTGCTGCAACATTTTGTTGCAGGTCCTGCTCGCTGCTGTTTCAGTAAGAAGGTAAGAAGAGCCCTGCTGGATCAGACCAAGGGTCCGTCTAGTTCAGCATTCGGTTCACACAGGGGGCAGCTGAGCCAGCCACCCGCGGGATGACCCCACTGGGTTCCAGTTTTTTGAGAGAGGGAGAGAAATGTCTCCCCGTCCACTTTCTCCACACCGGGCATAATTCTGTACACCTCTATCATGTCTCCCCTTGCTCACCTTTTCTCTAAGCTAAACAGTCCCACCTGCTGTAACCTTTCCTCGTAGGGAAGTTGCTCCAGCCCCTTGAGCATTTGAGTTGCCCTTTTCTGCAACTAAAATGCAAGTAATTCCACATGGATTTTAATACATTGCAATATTGTTTGGATATGAGTTTTCTGCATGGCTGTTGAACTCTTGTTTGTTGTTTGATACACTGAGCTGTTGTTTTGATATTGCCTGCTGTTTTCCTTTCTGTTTAACTGCTTTAGGTTTCCTTCAGGAAAACAAACAAACATTGAAATGGATTATTGTAACGGAATTTATATCCTGCCTTTCAAAGAAAAGATCCACAAGGCAACTAGGCGATTTTGTCAGGTTAGAAACCAATATCATGAACAAAACAAAACAGCGTGGTAGCCGCAGGAACCAGCAGAGCGGGCGGAAACCAGCACAAGTGCCAGCAAAACTATCTGCAGCCAGCAATATTCCGGGTGCAACCTGAAAACAGTAATGAGCCCCCAAAAGCTCTCTTAGAGCAGTGTTCTCCAACCTTGGGTCCCCGGATGTTTTTGGCCTACAGCTCCCAGCATGGAGCTGTAGAAGAAGGTGAAAAAAGCTGGCTGGGACATGCTGGGAGCTGTAGGCCAAAAACATCCGGGGACCCAAGGTTGGAGAACACTGTCTTAGAGCATCACCTTCACCAGGAGCACAAGGCCCAGCAGGGACAGAGCAAAATGGACCCCACCCACCCAGGAAGAAGCCAACACCAAGGAGGCCCTGTTGTGAGTAACCACCCCCTATACACAAATGTCAGGGATAACATGGAGCAGGGCCTCTGAGGAAGATCTTAGCAGTGAGGTACATTGATTGGTTTAGGAAGCCAATTATAGGGAAAGAACTCTGGAAATGAAATCAGGGGCTTTGCTTCCTTCCTTTCTTAGCGCGTGCTGCATCCACTTTATGAATAGTGAGGGGCTGAGAGATATATAGCTCATTGGTCTCCAGCATGACTTGGCCTAACGGCACAGCACATCAGTGGCGCCACCAGCATTTCCCCTTTCTTGATTTGTTTAAATTTTGAATGAGAAAGAAAAGAAAGGACAGAGATGGAAATGCTGACAGAGGAGGAGAAAACGAAGAGAGAGAGAGAGAGAGAGAGAGAGAGACAAGAAGGATTGGCGCTCAGAGAGTTTATACCACAGAAGGGGAACCTCTGGCCTTCCCTGACTAAGACCGGGACTTTATATAAAAAGTCTTGCTGCAGTTTTCAGACGCCACTTCCTGCCTTCATCTCTCCCCACTGCTCACCGGCCCCCTCAAGCAGGTTGCTTGACCAGTTACACAGCAGGCCCAGCCCTGGATCTAATGCAAGCTTCCTGCAGATGGCAAGACAACACACCCGTGGGCACCCTTAAATGGTCCTCCGAAATGTGCCGCCTCAAGCAGTCAGCTGCTCCCTGTTGCGCCGCTTGTGAGCATAACATTGCTGGCGTCATGCGATAGCCTGGCGGCGGCGCCGGCCTCACAGTCCAAGCATGACAGGAACGGCTCTTTTCTCCCCAAGGCAATTTCGGTCACTGTGACAGGGTGCCTCCTTCCTTCTTGGGTTAACCTGTGCCTAGGGAATGGACACGCGGAGGTCTTCTTGAGCGACCTCCAGGAGGCAGAGAGCAGGGCCTCGGCCTGACGCGGCCGCCCAAATTAAGACGTCTGCTGCACTGCACAAACCTCGGAGCTGGCCAGCGGCCTTGTTTGTGTTGTCAAGGGCTCTTGGGGGCTGTTTCTTTACCGCCTGCCTGCCTGCACAGATAAGGAGTTGGAGAGTATGTTTTGCACGCTCCCGGCTAACTTGGTTTCTTGAACCACGCACCACCGGGCTTTGCTGTGGAGCTGTGAAGCCCGCCCGCCCAACCAGAGGGAGCAAGCCTACTATTGTTTTCGTGGGTGCGTCTCGTGGGTCAAGAGTCCTTGAGGAGCCCAGGATTCGGGAGGGAGGTGACGGGAGCATCCCCTTAAGTTGGAAGAGTCAGGCCGTGCAAGCTGAAAACGTTCCCGTTCTGCTTCTGACCTGACGGGGTGCTCAAGGCTGGACCTTGAGACAGAGAAAAGTCCTACAACTCCCAGCATTCCCCAGCCAGCCTTGTAGGACTTTGAGGCCAAAGTTCAGGGGTCCACAGACCAGGGAGAGCCCAAATGACCCCCAAGAGAGATTGGCCGTTGATGAAGGCAGCAGAAGCCAGCTCAGTTTGATTCCTGTAGTCATGATTGATTGGTTGATTATATTTATATACCCCGCCTTTTTTCCTGCAAGGAACCCAAGGCGGCTTACATAATCCTCCTGCTCCTCTCCATTTTACACTCCCAACGACCCTGTGAGGTAGGTTAGGGCGAGAGCTAGTGACTGGCCCAAAGTCACCCAGTGAGCTTCATGGCCGAGCGGGGACTAGAACCCGGATCTCCCGAGTCCCAGTCCAGCACTCTCACCACTGCGCCACACTGGTTCTCAATGATGAATTAAGTGCACAATCCTATGCATAGACAGAGAAAAGTCCTACGACTCCCAGCATTCCCCAGCCAGCCTTGTAGGACTTTTTTTTCTGTCTAAACACGCATAGGATTGCGCCCTAAGGGAGCAATCTTATAGCAAGTAGACATTGTCTGAGGGGGCCACAGGATAGTGGAGGTTCCCCCCTCCGAGGTCGCAGGCCGCCGCTCCAACCTCGGAGGGGGAGTTCGAGATCCAACCACCCCCCTTCCCCTGACCCCTCGCAGCCAGCACAGAAAGAACCATGTCGGCTGGCCTCCGAGGTCGGAAAATCGACCTCGGAGAGGGTGGAAATGGTGGCGGGCGGGCAGGGGAGGAGTCTGGAGAGGCCAGGATAAACGAGAGCTATCCTGAGCCTCTTCCAGCCTCCTTCGCTCCCCTTCTGAAGGGCCATCTCTAGCCTGGCTAAAAAGCCCATCTCGCGAAAAGCCCAGCGATCGGAGGGCAGGGAGGTGACGATCGCCTCCGCCGTTCCTCACGCCCTGCTGGCTTCAGCCTGGCAGGGCATTGGACACACGGAAGCCTCTTGAGTTTGGAGGCTTCTGTCGCAGAAGGGCGCAACCCCTAGGACTGTGCCCGAAGTGAGTTTGAAATGCAGAGCTGCCCACATGCCCGGAGTATTTCTTTTTTTTTCTTTTTCTTAAATCAGGGTCAGCAAACACTTTGGTGCTCGTTTTCGGATTCCGCTCTAACGCAGCAGGCACATAGAAGCAGTTGCGAAGCATGGAACCGCAGTCGGTGGGCGGGAGAAATGTGAAGGCTTGAGACTCTGAAGTCCAGGACCTAAAATTATCTCGCTGCAACCGCTGGCTCCGTGCCGGGTGAGAATCAGGTGTTTGTTGGGGTTTTGCTGACCGTGGGCTCCAGCAGACAAACAACCGCGCGTCATCCCCCAGTTCTGGCTCCTGATCTCAACAGGAGATGTCCACTTTTTCACTGCAAATTAAAAGCATCTCAAGCCACAGAGTGGGAAGAGATCTCTCTCTATAGCAGCCGTTCCCAAGCCCTCGGGAAGTTTTGGGCTTGTAGTACAACACATCTGGAAGGGCACCAGATAGGAGAAGGCTGAACAAAACCGGAAAACATCAGAAAGCGGAGAGATCCACAAGTTACGCCCCCGTTGCCTGCCTAGCAAGATAAGGCAGGGCCAGCCCTACCATCAGGCAGAGTGAGGCGTCTGCCTCAGGTAGCGAAGGAAGATGCAAAACAGCAAACATTGCAGAATAAGATTTCATAGATCATAGAGTTGGAAGGGGCCTACAAGGCCATCGAGTCCAACCCCCTGCTCGGTGCAGGAAACTAGAGGAGGGGTCTCCCATCCAAGTAACAACCAGGCCTGACCCTGCTTAGCTTTCCATGCTCAGACAAGCTGAGCCAGCGTGAGCCACAGGCAGTGCAATCCTATGCCTGAATGATTACATGCGGGGAAAACCCTACAACTCCCTGCGTGGCCGGCTGGGGAATTCTGGGAGTTCTAGGACTTCCCCCCCCCCCCTGTAAATAAGCATAGGATTGTGCCTTAAATTAGACAGAAGTCAGAGAAATGATGCAAATCTATTCAATTTTCGTAATATACACAAGCCACCAAAAATTCCGCTTTTCCGGGCGCAGAGTTTGGACCGTTTGGGTGCTAGATTTTAATTCTCTGAATGCAGCGTGTACGTGGCCCTGACGTTCATTTCCATCAAGATAAGGAGAAGCAATCTTTTTGTGGTTTTAGCAGGGACACCGTCGGACTCTGTTGACATCTGAACAGCCTGATCTCGGAAGCTAGGTAAGCAGGGTCGGGCCTGGTTAGTACTTGGATGGGTGACCGCCTTGGAATACTAGGAGCTGCAGGGAGGGACCAGAGCTCAGCGTGACAGAGCACCTGCTTTGCATGCAGACGGTCCCGGGTTCGATCCCCGGCCTTCAGGTAGGGCTGGGAAAGAATCCCGCCTGAATCCCCAGAGAGCCACAGCTGCCAGTCAATGTCGACAACACTGGGCTAGATGGACCCGTGGTCCGACTCGGTATAAGGCAGCCTCCTAGGTTAGTCCGTCTCACTCAGTATTGTCTCCCATCCTGACAGCGGCTCTCCAGGGCTTCAGACAGGACAGGAGCCTTTTCCCAGCCCTACCTGTAGATGCCTGGGAATGAACCCGGGGACACTAAGCACATGATCTATCAATTTGCACAAGTCTGATGCGCTCCGAGGGGCAGCAGGCGATACACTCTGCTCTGTGCCATGAAACCATCCCCGAATCCATCTGCCTTGCAAATAGTCATGTACCTCTCTACCGGGTGCTTCCAGAGGGACAGCTCCTAGCGTTACCAATCAGAAGGCATTGTACGGCTATTCTGTCTTTCCCTCATTGACAGATTTGTTAATTTTTTTTGTAGTCAGGATTCAATAAAGATGGAAGAAGCAGTGGGAAAACATGGGAAGCTTACAAGCGGAAGAGACGGCGGGACGCCTAGTCTGGAAACACCCACTTTTCTCCACCTGGCACTTTCCTCCACCTCCATTATGCCCGTGCCGTCACGGCCCACATCTTTTCTCCTAAGGTAAAAACATTTTTTTCCCATGCTATTGCTGTGGTTGCACAGTTCTCCCATCACACACAAAGGAGGTCGCACTCACGCTAGGGCAGTGTTCTCCAACCTTGGGTCCCCAGATGTTTTTGGCCTACAACTCCCAGCATGCCCCAGCCAAAAACATCTGGGGACCCAAGGTTGGAGAACACTGCTCTCGGGGCATGGCTGAACCCAGCCATCAGGGATGAAAATAGCTGACTCATGGGCCGTTGTCTACAGCCAAAAGTCCTACAAGTTCTTTTGTCTGCAGACACCAGAAATGCACTGAAAATGTACTAAACGTAAGGAGGTTTGTTGGGATGCAGGGAAAGAGGTTCAGTAGGGGTGGGAATAGGAAATGATGGATTGCTCCATTCCTGAGGCTGCATTCAGACACCTCACAAGTGACAAGCCACGCAAGTGACTGGCTGATCAGATCAGAGCAGATAACACAGACTAACCGTCATGAATATTTGGATAAATCTTGTCATATAGGTATTTGTTAATACTTTACTACGGGTAGAAGATAGAAAGGAGGTTAACTGATGCCACCTGGAAGACTGCTAAGTTACCTTCTAAATCAGAATGGTTAAAGAAAATACAGAGTACAGTAAGTTAGGTAAAGTGGAGAGATTGACAAGAAAAGGTTTGGAAAGAAACCATCGCTATATACGTGGCTTATTGCTGTAGGATATTGGCCGATATATCATAAGATAAGCTAGAGGTATTTTTATTATCAGGATGATGCTGTTGCCATGACAAACAAATACTCTTAAATTGCATGGTCCCCCTCCCCCACAATTTAATCTTACCTTTACCCAGGAGGAACAGGCCTTTAACTCTCCTGAGAAATCCTGCCTGTCTCCCCCCCCCCCCGGGCCCGCCCCGCCCCATTCTCCTTGGCCCTGATCCCTGCACTCCCATACCACAGTACCCCTGCAGGGTTATAGATTCAGTGCTTTTTTTCTGGAGAAAAAGGTACCGGAACTCTTGGATTATGTTTCCTCGGGAGTAGATGGCGATTAAATTGTAATGAAATTAATAGAATAAAAGGTGCTGGAACTTAGTTCTGGTGAGTTCCACTAGAAAAAAAGCCCTGTATAGATTCATAGATCCGTAGGGTTGGAAGGAGCCTACAAGGCCATCGAGTCCAGCCCCCTCTGCTCAATGCAGGAAACTAGAGGAGGGGTCTCCCATCCATCCAAGTAACAACCAGGCCTGACCCTGCTTAGCTTTCCACGCTCAGACAAGCTGAGCCGGCGTGAGCCACAGGTTTAACCCCACAATCTGGCCCAGTCCTGAATCAGAGGCCCATCCTAAACCCAAAGAAGGTCCAAAGAGCCCATCCCAGACTGGTACGCCTAATTACCCTCGGCTGCCCCCATTCCGGTCTCTTACCAACTGCTGAATGCTGAAAATCTCCATGGTCCCCCCTGTTCCAGAGCCACAATGCTCACTCTCCGGCCACTGGCCTGGGCGGCTGTTTTTATTCCAGCCCTGGGGTGGGGGGGATTTGGGCTGTAGTCCAAAACTCCCCCCCGCTGGGCCCAGCAAACTGGATGATTCAGGTGCCATGTAACACCAGCTAAAATAACTTCATAGTTTAAAGGTTTGTAGAGCATGATGGTGAGGGAAAGGGTAGTGCCAGTAATGAGATTCCCAGACCCGCCGGGGCGGGGGGGGGGACTTATGCAATTATTTGGACTGGGGGGTTGGGGGGGGATCAAAGATAAAATGGGGCGTTGACACTTCCCAACTTCCCAGGAGATGAACTCAGCAACGCTGAGAATCTACACAGGAACTGAACTCTTCCTATCTTGGTACACTGTCGTCTTGTGGGACGCTAAAATCTGTCCTTCTGAGTTGAATGTTTTAATTCCCGATTGATAGCAACCTACGTACGTTTTTATCGGTGGGAATCCCCCCCTGAAAGCCAGTTACGGGACAGGTTAGGAATTTTAAACAAATAATGAAACACGAGCAAGCAGGCTGACCATCCTGGGAATATCATCTTTCTCGTCTTTCCCCCCCTTAAATCTCAGCCTTCATGCGGAAGGTGCGAACAAGCATCAACTCTTCATGGGTTGCAAGGAAAAACTTGAAATGAGGCAAGCAACCTCTGCTAATTTGGTCAGCACAATTTCCCTGTGTTCTTAATAATAATAATAATAATAATAATAATAATAATAATAATAATAGTAATAGTAATAATAATTTAATTTATATACCGCCCAACAGCCGAAGCTCTCTGCGCAGTTCACAACAATCCATAAAAACACACAATACAATATACAATAAAAACGTTATACAAAATTTTAAAAATTTAGATTTTTGTGGCCAGACCAAGAATAGGTCACATTTATAAAGCACTTTTAGAGTGTTTACAGCATTTAATATGTGAATCTTTCCCATTCCGTATGATCAGAAGAAGACACATCTTTGCCCCTCAAGCCTTCCCTGCTCTTATATTCAGTCTGCAAGAGGAAGGGCCTTCTCCGTGGTGGCAACCCGAACAATTAGAGTTGATCAGAATTATCCACATATTGCAGATGGAGACGCTGAGCCCGAGAGAAGGCATTGTGACCCAGGAAGCCCCCATTTCACATCTTACTTCACCAGATGTGAGGACTTATGGGTGCGGCTTCATAATTTTGAGATGACCAACCAAAGGAGACATAATTGATCAAATCTCTGCTCGGCGACAAACCCACTACACCAGTGTTCTCCAACCTTGGGTCCCCAGATGTTTTTGGCCTACAACTCCCAGCACGCCCCAGCCAGCTATGCTGGCTGGGGCATGCTGGGAGTTGTAGGCCAAAAACACTGCACGACACCATCCTGCCATCATTCTCTTAGCCTCAAGCCCCCTCATCTGTGCTTGTGGGCTAATAGTCTGACCTCCTGGAGAATGTTTCTGTGTACATGAAGCACTTTGGACCAAGAGACTGACTTTTGAGCTAGGAAGTTCAAAACTTACCTCTGCCTTGAACTCACGGGCTGGTCTCAGGCCAGCCTCAGGCTACCACTAGGCCTAGTGGGGTCGTCCCATGAAGCTGATTGATGGGAGACTCAGGAGGACAGATCAAAGGAAAGTCCTTCTTCACAGGGCGCATAGTTTAAACTATGGAATTCACTTCCACAAGGCGTAGTGGTGGCCACCAATCTGGATGGCTTTAAAAGGGGATCGGACACAATTCATGGAGGAGACGGCTATAAATGGCGACAGTCCTGATGGCTATATGATACCTCCAGTATCAGAGGCAGTGTGCCTGTGTACACCAGTTGCCGGGGAACATGGGCGGGAGGGTGCCGTTGCACTCATGTCCTGCTTGTGGGTTTCCCGTGGGCAGCTGGTTGGCCACTGTGTGAACAGAATGCTGGACTAGGTGGACCCCTGGTCTGATCCGGCATGGCTCTTCTTATGTTCTTAATACGAGGTCAATAATATTGGCCTACCTTACAGGATTGTCCAGATTATTCCAATAATGCTGGGGCAGGGCCCCCCTCTATCAGCCTGGGGGCCGAATTCAATTTCAGAGATGTCCCTGGGGGCCACTTTCCAGCAGTGGGCAGGGCGGAGGGGGTGAGGTCAAAAACAGAAACCATACCAGCATATTGTAGCTTAAAGCTCTCACTGCCGGTAAGTAAGCCTTATAGGAGAGGCCTTTTTCAACCTTTTAGAAGGGGAGAAAAAACTGCACAAAAGCCGGGGCATCACCAAGCAATCCGTGGTCAGTGGAAAGGGGCTGAGGCCACCTGGGGAATGCCAGATTGGGACCCCCAGCTTCAGGATCTTCACCCCTGCCATAATTATTGTTATTATTTACAGTATTTGTATACTTGTTTGTTCGTTTATTTAATTTATACCCCGCCTTTTCCCCTGATATCTAAGTAGATCTACTAAGTAGATTCCGGAGCAGTGAACAATAAAAAGATAAAAACAGATAAAAGAAACCAAGACAATACATTGAAATAATGTATGAAAAGTCCTTCGAACACCCTAAAGTGTGACACGAATACTAAGCATAATCCCGCAGTAACCATGATCTTCGTGGTGTGTCCTCACAGGGTTTTCTCCTGCATCAGCTGACACCAGAGCAGAGTTCTCCAACCTTGGGTCCCCAGATGTTTTTGGCCTACAACTCCCAGCATGCCCCAGCCAGCGTAGCTGGCTGGGGCATGCTGGGAGTTGTAGGCCAAAAACATCTGGGGACCCAAGGTTGGAGAACATTGCACCAGAGAGTTTGGGAGAAGTCCCCAGGGGGGAAAAAAAGGAAAGAAAAAGAACAGGGCACGCTGTGACCCCAGAATGTCGCCCCTTGGTTTCTGTGGACAGCACTTCTGCTGAGCTTATTCTGTGTTGCTGGAAAAAAGGCAGACGGAGGGGAAACACACCTCTGCATGAATGCACCTCTAGCCTCATCCAGCCCCACTGGCTGCTTCTTCAGCTGTCAAAGCCCCATATATAACATGGGTCCGGGAGGGAAGGGAAGGGGTTACAAGGATTCGAAAGCCAGGATACTGTGTGTCACTAGGGCCGCTGAAGCGTTCATATTACAGGTACGGGATGGAAATAGCCCCCAGATAGGATTGATATTCAATCCTGGTGTGATGCTATTCCATTTCCCCCCACAAAGCACTCAAGGTTACAGAGACACCGAAGAATTCAGCGTCAGGAAGAGCGGGCACTGGCAGTTTTGGAAAAGAGACACAGCTGACCCCCCCGGGTGGAGGTGGGGTTACAGGTTCAAGACCTCGCAGCTCTTTATTCTCCAAAGATTTGGGTAAAAAGGGCGGGGTGTGGGGGGACAGGCCAGCTAGCCAGCCCCCCCCCCCGCCCGTTTGCTTCTAGTGGCACAGGATACACCGAGATCGCTTTGCTCGATAAAGGATATCCCGTTACAGGACAGAGCCGTATCAGCCGTACCGACAAGGGCCCATTCACCCACCTGCTGCAGCTCGCTAAGGTGAGATAGATAGATGCCATCTCCGGTCAGTTTCCAGTTTCCGTACAGCACACAGCAGTTCATCTTCCCGGTAAGGTGAATGGAAGCAAATTGGGAGAATAAAACTGGAAGCACACCGGAACGAGCAAGTACACATTTCTGGTCTCCCGGGACATTCCCTCTTGTGGCCACCCTACTGAGTATTGTGAGATGCTATTCAGGCAACCTTCCCTCTGCGCACTTACCTGGGCATATGTTCCATTAAATTCAGTGGGGCTTACTTCCGAGTAGACATGCAGTGGGAGAGAGGAAGGTGACATCCAGCTGGGTGGGTTCACACGACTCGAGAACCCCCCCCCCGGTGGCTTATAAGCAACCCGGTGTGGGTCCTTTGCCTGCCCGCCCCCCCGATGTACCCGACAGATAATCGGGCACAGCGGGGATCCAGACCCGCCTCCTCCCCGCTCTTCCCCTCTCAGGCCCCTCCCAGGGGACACCGTGGAAGCACCAAGGTTTCCCTCCCTCCCTCCTGCCGCTTGTCAGTGGCGGCAGGGGAGCAGGGATCGCCGACACACCTCATCCTGGCTCGCAAGGAGACCTCGACGTCGGCAGAGCGGGCTGGCTCGCGAGCAAGCCTGCTTTCAGTAGCGGCCGCCCCGAGCTCCTGCCGATGCCGGCAGGGCCCGCTACTCTCGGGCTCTGCCGGCATCAGCAGCATCTTGAGGCGGCCGACGCCGGTAGAGTGTGCTTGCTCGTGAGCCAGCCCGCTCTGCCGACATGGGCAGCTGCCCCGCCGTGCACGGCGCCTCTGACAGCTGCCCCCAAGTGCAGCTTGGGCACTTTCGGGGCGGCCGTCAGTGACGCTCGCCTCGCAGCCGCTTGGCAAGGATGGCAAGGACTCCTTGGCGCGCAGCTCTCTGTAGCCATTCGGGTTACCCCAGCGGTTGTCATGCCGTCCAGGTTCAGATGAACCCGGCAACCCCTGGGGTGGCTACCACACCCTGCAACAAGCCACGGGCTGTCGGGGCGGTTTATAAGGCCGGAAGCTGGGCTTATAAGCCATCCTGAATAACCCATGGTGAGTTCGCATGACACACACATCCTCCCCCCCCCCCCCGTGGCTTATAAGCAAGGGCGGGTTGTTGTTGTGTCATGTGAACCCAGGCACTCTCTAGCTAAAATAGGCGCGCGTCACATTTGTTGGCCCGACTCCCTTCGCCCCACATCAGAATTCTGCCCTTGGGCTAAAAAAGGTACTCCCAAGAGCCAAATTAGACTTGACTCAGGAGACAAAACATCTCACCGTGGTTTTTATTTTGCTCCAGCGCAGCTGTGCGTGTGCCCCAATTTAGAGCAGCAGGGAGTGGCCGGCTCAATCCTTTCCCCACAAGCTGTTTTCCCAGCAGCATCCCCTGCCCCAGATGCTTTTTTAGCCCGCAGGGCAAAAGATGCTTGGTCCATGTATCTGTCCAGCTGTGGGGAGAAAAGCAACTGGGGAGAGTGATTTTTTAGTTTAGTGGACAAACAGTTTGCAGGGGAAGGGCTCAGTGTGCGCGTGTGCACGCACGCCCTGCTGCTCCAGTCGCATTCAACGTCCCCCCGAAGCTGCGCTGAAGTCTTTTTTTTCAAATGTTGGGGTGGGGAACATTTTATGTGCGACTCCACATCATATCGAGTTCAGCTCTCAGACGAAAGCTGTTTCAGGCCAGGCCAAATCATTTTGGTACCTAATGTAGAATGATAGAAAATGTAAACAAAGTAACACAGAACAGAGGAAGTTCACCTGGGCAAGCTTCATCTCCCACCGTCACCCTTAAGGGTGCCCTAAATATGCTGCACGAGGCACCGGAGAAATGCTAGGTACCAAAAAGATCCAGGGCTCAGGCCCAGAGGACAAAAAAAAAAGCACAAATTTGCATATGTTAATCTACATATGCTCTAAAGCAGGACTCTCCAACCTTGGGTCCCCAGATGTTGCTGGACTACAGCTCCCAGAATCCCTTGCCATTAGCCATGCTGGCTGGGTATGCTGGGAGCTGTAGGCCAGCAACATCTGGGGAACCAAGGTTGGAGAGCCCTGCTCTAAAGTCTGTGTGTGTGTGTGTGTGTGTGTGTGTGTGTTTAAAGGACGCTGTCTCCTAAGGACACCCCTATTTGTAAAAAGGGATGTATGGACAGGGGAGAGGAGGGCATTTGATTTCAGAAAAAGACCTCAGGCAGAAAGATGGGGGGGGGCAGCAGGAGGTGAAGCACATGTGGGCAACAAGCCAGCTCACCCAGGGGGCTCAGAAGCAACAGAGATCATCAGGGCCCCTGTACCTTTGTTTCAGCAGGTGCCCCTGGACAGCAGGGCGGTGGGGCAGAGGGCCTCCCAGAGATTCGGGGCTCCA
This sequence comes from Shinisaurus crocodilurus, assembly GCA_021292165.1. Classification (NCBI taxonomy): domain Eukaryota; kingdom Metazoa; phylum Chordata; class Lepidosauria; order Squamata; family Shinisauridae; genus Shinisaurus; species Shinisaurus crocodilurus. The sequence continues at coordinate 32,270,576 of CM037884.1, read as the reverse complement.
AGTGAAAGTTTCAGGGCTCCAGCCCTAGTGGGCCGCCCCCTAACACTGCCTCTCATGAGGCAGCTGCCTCACCTTGCCCTGTTGCTCAGCACAGCCGTGTAAATAGGCCCACAAAGTAACTAGCCTGCAAATGTTCTTACTAGCCTACACTGGGCTGGCAGAGGAGGGATGCAGAGCAGTATTTCCCTCCTCTAGCAGTCTGCGTGATTCCTGTGCTGGGTGCAGAGGAGGGAGCGGAGCACTCTAACCCTCCTCTGTCAGCCCAACTCACTTGCTTCCATGGAATTCCAAGCATTCGTCGCCATAGAATTCCTGGTCGCCTTTGGTGCCCTGGCTAACATTTAAATGCAAGGCTGGTACAGTCCACCAGGGCAAGCTTCATTGTTTGGGGTGCGCAGGCTGCATAAACAGGCCCTAACTCATCCGGAAAGAATGCATGAGGACAGAGTGTCTTCCAATGTATTTTTAAATACAAAATCCATTACTGGAATCCATTTTTCGGATAGCAAAACACAAAGGACACCAAACCCTTCCATGCAGCCCTGAATCCAAGAGTGGCTATCGCGTCTTTCCTAAATGATGCATTCCCCCAACCAGAGATAGCACATTTAGCTGCTTCTGGGGAAGGGAAAAGTCCCTTGTAACCCTATCAGGTCCCTTTTGGTGACAACCATGATCCTAGCATGATTCCTACCCACCCAAAGACAAGCCAAAAAAACCCCCTCCTGTCCATGGCTCCTAAACTTAGGCCAGGCCTTGAGGGAGAGCAACTGAAGGATGTTCTCAGCCAATGATATCTTCTACGACACAGGAAAGGGTCGAAAGTGAATCTGGTTCGGTTGCTTCTTTGTAATACCAGAGCATGCCAGTGGGAAGAGGGGAGAGAAGGACACGAGGGCCCTTGCCTACAGAACACCCCGAGTGAGTTCCTCTGCAGTCATCGGCGAGCAAGTCACTCAGTGCAAAAGCTTCCTCCTCAAGTCTTCGTTCTCGTCAGGAACCAAGTCGCAGGCGCGCCTGAGGTTCTTGTCCCGCGCGTGCCGCAGGTCCGAGTTATGCTCCAGCAAGAGGTGGCAGAGCTCCTGGTGTCCATTCTCTGCGGCCTGGATGAAAAAGGGGGAAAGGTCCTCAGCACAGGCTGGGAGGGGAGGGTTGGCCCTTGGCCAGGGGCAGTGCTAGGGTCCAAAAAGATCCGAGGCTCAGGCGCTACAACACAAAATGCACACATTTGCATCTGCTATTTTACACATGCTGTAAACTCTCTGTGTATGTGTGTGTGTGTGTCTTTAAAGGACCCTGGCTCCTAAGGACACCCCTATTTGCAAAAGGGGGTGTATGGACGGGAAAGGAGAGCATTTGATTGCAGGAAGAAACCTCAGGCAGCAAGATTCAAGTAAGGGGGGGGCAGCAGGAGGGGAAGCACACGTGGGCAAAAAGCCAGCTCGTCCAGGGGGATCAGATGCAACAGAGATCCTCAGGGCCCCTGCACCTTTCTTTCAGCACGTGCCCATGGACAGCAGGGTGGTGGGGCGGAGGGCCTCCCAGAGATTCGGGGCTCCAAGTGGAAGATTCGGGGGCCCAGCCCTAGTGGGCCGCCTCCTAACACCGCCTCTGCCCTTGGCCTCCCACTCAGACTCGTGGAACAGGCTTCGTGGGAGGGGAGTTGTCAACGGAAGAAGAAACAAGCCTGGGAAATAATGGCAGATTGCCTCCAAATTTGGAATTGTAGGGCGGGCATTCAGCCTGTTCCTCCCACCACCACCACCCAACACACAGGAAACTTGCCTTACGCCAAGTCAAACCATCGGCCCATCTAGCTCAGCAGTTTGGACGCCGGCCTTGCCGAACCTGATGCCATCCTGATGTTTTGGTTTGCAGCTCCCAGCATTCCCGATCATTGGCCACGCTGGCTGGGGCTGATGGGAGTTGAAGTCCAATGCATTTGGAGAGCACCGGGTTGGGGAAGGCCGGTCTACACCGACTGGTAGCAATAGCTCTCCAGGGTTTCAGGCAGGATTCTTTCCCAGCCTTACGTTACGCGGAGATACCGGGGTTCAAACCCGAGACCTTCTGCATGCAAAGCGTGAGCTCTGCCACCGAACTTGCGGACCGAAACAACTGGAGGATCATTAAACAGTGTGAGAGCCAGTGTGGCCTAGTGGTTAGAGTGTTGGACTGGCGGAGATCCGGGTTCTAGTCCCCGCTCAGCCATAAAGCTCACTGGGTGACTTTGGGCCAAGTCCCTGAGTCTCAGCCTGACCTACCTCACAGGGTTATTGTTGTTGTCAGGAGAAAACTGAGAGGAGGAGGATTATGTAAGCCGCCTTGGGTTCCTTGCAAGAGGAAAAAAGGTGGGATATGAATGTAATAATGTAATAAAATAAACAGAGGGCTCAAAGCACATAGCCAGCGCTCCGGCGGCCCTTATATTTGTCACGTGGACCCACAATTTAGCCAGGGGTATAAATCCGGCTTGGCCAAACAAGGCCTGCCTCTAACCGAAATGCAAGGCACCCTTTCCACCAATCGCACTGCGGCTCCTTAGAAATGTATCTCCCCCTCCGCTTAGGGGAAGCCATGCATCTCCAAGGGCCACAGCCGACTGTGGCTATCGGCGCATGCTCATGGAGGGATGAGAGAAGAGGCGAAAGGAGCCGTTCCTGCGAGCCGCACCTTGTGCAAGCAGTTCTTCCCGTCGTCGTCCGCGGCCGCCGGATCGGCTCCGTGGTCCAACAGCAACTTGGCTACGTCCGCGTGGCCGCAGTACGCGGCTCGGTGGAGCGGCGTGGCGCCGCCGTGGGTCCGGGCGTCGCAGGCGGCTCCGCTCTCCAGGAGGACACGGCAGACGCCGTAATGCCCGTTGCGGCTGGCGTAGTGCTGAGAGACAGAAAACGTGGCTGCTTTAGGGCGGCGGTCCCCAACCTTTTGGCACCAGGGAAGACCGGTTCTGTGGAAGACAATTTTTCCCCCGGACTGGGGGTGGGTGGGTCGCCCACTGCCCACCTCCTGCTGTGCGGCCGCGGGGATGTATCCGAGAGTCTTGAGGGGGCTGAAACAAGTCAAACTCGCCCCGCCCGGACTCTTGGCGACTTACTTGCTGCTGCTCGACCCAAACGCGCCAGGAAAAGGACCTACGAGGTCCCCGGCATGTCACTTCCTGGTTCTCTGGCGCTGCTCTTTTTACGTAAATGCCATGGTAAAGTACCTTAAAACGGCCACAATTTGCTACTCGCGGCCGTTTCAAGGTACTTCACCATGGTATTTACGTAAAAAGAGCAGCGCCAGAGAACCAGGAAGTGCCGCGACGAGTCTCCCGTTGCGTCACTTCCAGTTTTCCGAAAATGCTCATCAGGAGGCGAGCAGAGGGACGAGTGGCGGGGGGCGCTCGCCGGAGCTCACGAGCGCACCCTGAGAGCCAGCTGGGGTGCTCACGGTGCATCCCGGCCAGCATGGCGGCTGGGCATCCCGGCCCGGTTCCTAACAGGCCACGGACCGGTACCGGTCCGCAGATTGGGGGCTGGGGATATCCCTGCTTTAGGGCACAATTATCCTACGCAAGGTTAGACCGGAAAAAAAAGGCCTACAACTTCCAGCGTGCCCCAGCCAGCTCTGCTGGGGCACGCTGGAAGTTGTAGGCCTTTTTTCCTGTCTTTAGACTGGTGCCTTTAGACTGGTGCCGCATGGCCAACTCCCCTTCCCCACAGCAGATGGCCAGTGGGGGGGTGGGTGGGATGCCGGGCTGTCTCCCCACCGGCCAGATTTGGCCAATGCGTGCGGACACTAGTGCAGCCAACCCCTTGCATCCTTCAGAAATCCTTTTGGATACACTCACCAGAGCCGTGTATCCAAACGGGTCAGGCTCGCTGGGTTTGCCGTGGTTTCGGATCTGTCTTTTGACCCTCTCAAGGTCTCCATTCAGAGCAGCGTACCAGATCCCTAGAGAGAACAAATGATTATTATTATTTTTTGGTTTAAATTTCAGTTTCTGAGAAACCCCATCCCAAGGACTCACACGGTGCCTCCGATTAATGGGACAGCAGACTTATTTATTTTTTAAAACACGTTATTAGTGCAAAAGACTGCAGGTGGCCACCACACCATCTTAAAACAGGCATTCCTCCTTTCTTCTCTCTCGCACGAGGAAGGAATGGCTCTTATAACCCCTGGACGGGCCCCCAGGATGCAGACAGAAAGCTCTGTGGGTGTGGGACAGTTTCTGTCCGAGGACTGCATTCCCTCATGGGTACTTTGTCAGGATCAGCATGTCAGCTGAGGGCAAGCTGAAGCCAGCAGTAGGCAGGACCAGAGCTCAAAGTGGCTAGGTCACCCCTTTTCTCTCTCTCTCTCTCTCTCTCTCTGTGTCACCCCCTTTTCTCTTTTTCTCCTTCTGCCACCCATTCCTTTCGCTCTCTCCCTTTCTGACATCCCTTTTCCCTTTCTCTCTGCCACCCCCTTTTCTCTCTCCCTCTTCCTTCTCACACAGCGGACTGTACGGGAAGAGAAAAACAGCTTCTGCCACAGGTCTGAACTGATTGCACGCGTGCATGCATGGGGCTTTTGAAATCAAGTCTGAGGCCCACGGCCACATGAAGTTGGGCTGAGTGCTGCAGGCTTGCCCACCCCTGATGCAGAAGTGCCACTGGCGGAATGCCTGCTGGCGACAGGCCCCAAAGCAGGGCATTCTGGGGCGGCCTATCAGAGGCAGCCAGATCCAACGCCCCCAAGAGGCAGCAGGGTCGGGCCCGTTACCCAAGCCAGCCTGGAGCTGGTGTGGTTAATTTCCCTCCCACTGAAACTTCCCCGGAGTTCCTGTACCTCTCTCAAAATCCAGCTCGTCCAGAGTCTGGTGAACGCTCGGCACTGCCACGTGGTGGGAACAGCACGAGCCGTCCTGGTGGTGGTGCCCTGGTGCCGAGGCCATGGCTGCCCGCTCTTGAGGGTCCTATCTTGGCAGAACACTACAGCCGTGGTGGCGGGCGGGGAAGCTGATCTCCAGCACAAATGCAAACAGCATTTCAGCCCCTAGGACGAGGAAGACTCCTCCTTTTTTATGGTCTGACGCAAACGCACACACGCAACCTGGGGGGAACAACATTTCCTAGCATATAACATCCAGCCGGTGACAGAGAAAGCAGGATACAGTAAAACCTGGGATCGCAAGCATAATTCGTTCCGGTCCGGAAACGTGCTTGTAATCCAAAGCGCTCGTATATCAAACAATGCGAAATTCCCCATAAGAAATTTGTACACATATTTTTTAATTTAAGCTGCAACAGAGAATGATAGTGTAAAGTCTTCATTTTTCCTGACCGTACTACAGTACTTGTATTGCAAGACGTCGCTTGTTTTATCAAGTTAAAATTTATTTTAAAAATTTGCTTGTCTTGCAAAATACTTGCAAACCAAGTTACTTGCAATTCAAGGTTTTACTGTACTAATAACCCTGGGCAAGTTATCTGGCTGTGTCTTATAACACAGTCAGCCTAGGGCAAAGGGAATCCTAGAATGCGTAGAGTTGGAAGGGGCCCATGAGGCCATCGAGTCCAACCCCCTGCTCAATGCAGAACAGATGTGGGCAGCCCTATGCACTACACAGGCGCCCTGCAGCTTTCCCTGTTACCCAGGGGGGAGACCCCCCGATTCCCTGGCTAAACATTGTCACATTATCTTTCCTTTTAGGGGTAGATGCTTTGTTAAAAATTGTGAATGTGAATGATCAGCTCCTTGTCCAGGGCTCCTCAGAGTCAAATCTCTGCGTGCGGGGAAGCAGATGCATCTAAGGGTGCAATCCTATGCAAGTTTAGACAGAAAAAAAAGGCCTACAACTCCCAGGCCTTTTTTTGTCTAAACTTGCATAGGATTGCGCCTTAAGTCTCCTATTCCCTTGCACGTACAGGCACGACCACGAGGTACCATGCAGCGCCTGCCATTTTATATGATGCGGTCCATTTCAAACATTTGAGGTATTTTAGGACAATCAAGGCTTACACCAGTGGTTCTCAACCTTTTTTGCCCCATGCACCCTCTTCACCATATGTCAGAATGTCATTCCCCCCTTTCCAAGATTGTCTGACTTAATCTGTGCCATACAATAAGGTGTGATGTCCTGTAGATGATGTACAATCTTTAGAACTGTAATTTGTAGAAAGATCAGTATTCCAACAGTTTGAGTCTGTCTGTGGTCCCAATTCCCCGCCCCGAAACCCTAACATTTCCCCCTGGTTGAGAACCCCTGGCTTAGACCAACATCAGCTTTCACTACTACCGCCACTGTGGCCTGCTGTTGAAATCAGTGGAAACAGGGAACTTGGGGACAGGCCAGTCTTCAGCGACAGGGTGTGTGTGTGTGTGTGTCTTTAGCTCGCTGGCAGAGCACATATTTTGCATGCAGAAAGCTGCACCTCCAACCCCCTGTTTCGTTTCATACAGTTAAAAAGAGCCTCAGCACAGGAAGGGGAAACTCTACGTCAGATGGTAGGTTCAAGCTGACAATTTGAAAAGGGGCCATAACTCGGTGCATGCAGGCCCCGGGTTCAACAACCCCTGGCACGTCCGGTTATAAAGGATCAGGTAACAGGTGATGGGGAAAGCGGAGAATTTCGGAAGCTCCGTCAGAGTAAACCCGCCTTCCCCAACCTGGTTGTCCTCGGGTGTCGATTGCAACCAAGGCTGTGGAGTCGGTGCAGGGTCAGTGGTTGGTCGAGTCCAACTAGGCACGACTCCGACTGTTGGAATTTAAAAAGCATTAAATGTCCCATTCCAAAGTATATACTGTTTTTTTATTAAGCCCTGCCTTCCTCCCACTGCCCTATCTTCAGCAGCAGATCAGCACACAAAAAGAGAAGGCTGCAGCTATGCCACTACCTGCAATTAGTAATGTAGATATAATACGAGACCGGGAGTCGGAGTACAACGCTGAGGAGTCGAGTCGGACATTATCTCGATCACAGCCTGATTGCAACACCCAGCATGCCCGGCCAATATGGTCATGCTTGGCTGGGCAAGATGGGAGTTGCAGTCCAACACACCCAGAGGTTAGCAGGGCCCCCCCGACTTGCTTTATCGCCTTCCCCCAGCCTGGCGCCCTCCAGCTGCACTGGGGAAGGCTGGAGCACACACTACTGGACTAGAGGGACAAATAGTCGTCATGATGTAAGGCAGCAGGAGTGGTCAGACGCCAGGCCTGTGAGATCTTTTTTGGGGGGGGGTGTTTACTAGAACCCCGAGATCCACCAGCCAGAGCCCGCTGCAAAAGACGTACATTTCGAATGAAAGAATTGAGAGCCCAGGAGTTTCTTCTGGCTATCAACACAGCACGGACCTGACAGTTCTTCTGCACAAAAATCCATGCCTGTTGTTACCCCAATTTTTCTTCATTTGAGTACTATAATTTAGGGGTGGGGCTTTTGCTGCAGCTATTGTCCAACAACCAGGAGACAGAAACCCTTCGCCCATCTACTGCAAACCGGCGTCCAGAGATCTCCCAACAGATCCAAATCTACCTTCTGCTGCCCAACCTGGTGCGCACACCCACATGTTTCGGACTGCAGCAAACTCCGGCCACCCCTGACCACGGGCCATGCTGGCTGGGGCTGATGGGAGTTGTAGTTGGGGAAGGCTGGTTGAGAGAGACCATACCTCGAGCCCGCTCCAACCCGGCGCCCTCCAGATGTGCTGGACTACTACAGCTCCCATAGGCTGGGGGGGGGGGTTATGGGAGCTGTAGTCCCAACACATCTGGAGGGAAAGGCAATAAAGCTACGCGGAGCGTCCTGCTAAACCTCAAACCTGCAACCGGGGGGGGGGCTGCTAAGATGCTCCCGCCGCCGCCGCCGCCCCCTCCCAGGAATCGCGTGGAGGTTCAACGGCCCCCAGGAAAAGGGTTCGGCCCCCAGGAAAAGGGATGCCGCCGCCATCTTACCTGATACAGACACCAGTGTGGTCCAATCAGAGAGGAGCTGGGCGGGGAAAGGAAGCCGATGCGGCTGTTTAAAAAAAAAAAAAAAAAAGGTTCGGGGGCGGAACTGGAGTTGCCTCGTGCGCAGTAGCGGCAAACCTCCACTAGAGGGAGCAAGGAACTCGGGGATGTTTCTCTCCCCGGCCGGCGGCGCAGTCTCTGCCTGCCTGTTGATGCAGCTCTGTTAATTCCATGAGATCTACTAGCTTGGTTGGTGAATATATCAAGTGTAGTTTGCGAAAGTTGCCCTTTCGTTAAGCCAGGATTTACCCCCTCCAACTTTTTTTTTTTTTAAATCTAATCCTCTTTTTTTTCTTTCTCTTTCTCTCTGGCTGTAATGTAACTGAAGTGCGTATTCCCGAGCATGTGTAGAGTTCATTTCCTTGACTGCGGAGCCGGTGGCGACACTCCCCGGGTGAGTTACGTGAATCTTCCAGGCATGCTTGAGCTGTGAGGCTCTCCTGCGCAAGCCAGTGCATTGCAGAGGGTGGTGGGGGCAGAAAGTAGACCTCCAGATGTTTCGGACTTCAACTCCCAGCATTCCACATCATTGGCCATGTTGGCAGAGGCTTTTGGGAATTGAAGTCCAAAACATCTGGAGATCTAACCTGGTACCCACCCCTGTTTAAGGGATGCCCCCCTCCGTTTGTGCTGGGTAGCAGCCAAGTCAATCGGGCTACGGATTTGCTCCACATGAAGACTGAGAATATCACCTGGGATTGAATCATAGAATCATAGAAAGTAGAGTTGGAAGGGGCCTACCAGGCCATCGAGTCCAACCCCCTGCTCAGTGCAGGAATCCAGGTCAAAGCATCCCCGACTGATGTCTGTCCAGCTGCACCTTGAATGCCTCCAGAGTGGGAGAGCCCACCACCTCCCTAGGTAGTTGGTTCCATTGTCTTATTGCTCTGACAGTCAGGAAATTTTTCCTGATGCTTAGGTGGAATCTGGGTTCCTGTAACTTGAGCCCATTATTCCGTGTCCTGCAAACTGGGATGATCGAGAAGAGATCCTGGCCCTCCTCTGTGTGACAACCCTTCAAGGACTGGAAGAGTGCGATCATATCTCCCCCCCTCAGTCTCCTCTTCTGAAGGCGAAACACTTTGCCCCAACACTTCCCTGTGGCTTTATGTTTCAGGGAGGAAATGGGTCAAGATAGCCATGCAGCATTTGGGGCAGCCTGCCTGCCCTGACGACCCATTTCAGACCAGCAAAGACTCTTGTGGTAAACCCAGTCAGTCGCCTGGGAGGTAGCCCCCATCGAATACGATGGCACTTTGTGTCCGGGTAAACATTCATAGGATCGCACTGCAATTGTGGGCAGGCGCCTTCAAAGCCCAGAACCCCCTCTGTCAAATGTGCAAAGCGTTTTCCGCGATGGACAGATTCACACACACACACACACAGGGAAATATGGGTATAAAGAAACGAATGGGAAACAGCCCTGTGCCTAGGAATCTCGGGGATGACACAATAGGCCAGTGTTTCTCAACCTTGGGTCCCCAGATGTTCTTGGCCTACAACTCCCAGCATGCCCCAGCCAGCTACGCTGGCTGGGGCATGCTGGGAGTTGTAGGCCAAAAACATCTGGGGACCCAAGGTTGAGAAACACTGCAATAGGCCGAGCGTCGCTGTGTTCACGTAATACCTGCAGCTTTCTAAACCTCTGGTCTACATGACAGCCAACACCCGGCAGATTCTGAATACAGCCCTATGTCTGCAGGAGACCCGCCCTTGACCCCAAAGTAGCAGACGGCACTGACTAGATGCAGCCTGGAGACCTCTAATTTCAGAGTTTCCCCCCAGATTAATTAGAGCTGCTGACTAGCGGTGGAGACGTGGAAATAACGCTCTCCTGCCGGTGGGTGTCTGGCTCCCTCCTCCATCAGCAGGTCAGTCTCCTGCTGCAGCAAAGGCAGAAACCACCCGATGGCAGCTTAGGTCAGGAAAAGCAACCGCATGCAGCAGCGTTCAAAGGGAGGGAGCTTTATTCCGCCCTCCAGGTGAGGCATCACGAGCTGGCCAGGGTCCAATCCGGCACGCATCCAGCTGCAGATCAAAGTGTGTAGGGCACAGGTGCCGAAACAACTCTGTTGTTGTTTCCCAGCATGCTTTCTCCCTGGCACCAAGCCATCACCTGCTCGCAACAGAATTGGCGTGCAAAGCATGGTGGGTATTTTTTTTTTTTTTTTTTTTGGCCCGCAGCTAGAACTCATGTCAACAAGTGAAAACAGGGCATGCGGCAGCTTCTCCATCTCGGACAGGATATTCTGTTCACGGTGGCCGCCCCACGCGACTGTGGAACCCTCTCTTTCCCTAGAGAACCGCCGAGGTCTGTGTCCGCCCAAAAATACTTTCTGGAAGAACCGTAAAACGAAACAAGACAAAACACCCTTCCTCTCTGGGCAGGCATTCAACAGCTGGGATTAAGTAGGCATGAGCTGACTTTAATCTGACCTCTTTGCGTTTCCCACTCTGACTTGAGCCTTTGGGAAGAGGTGAGATAAAAATGGAGCTAGCTAAGCCACGAAGGTTGCAATCCTATGCATGTATAGACAGAAAAAAGTCCTATAACTCACAATGTTCCCCAGCCAGCAATGCTGGGGAATGCTGGGAGTTGTAGGCCTTTTTTCTGTCTAAACATGCATAGGATTCCATGCTAAATAAACAATTAATGCCTGTATTAGAGGCTCAAAAAGCCAGTAAACTCCAGATTCTTCCAGATTTCTCCCATAACTCCACCAGCTTCAGACTGGTCCGGCCCCCTGACCCATCCAATTCCATCTTGGCTCTGCCTTCACCCCTGATTTTTGAGAGTTTCCTCCAGACTCTACCCAATTGCTTGTTGACATGCCGGGCTCTGCACTGGATCTACCTGCCTTGGATCATGTCTCCCCTGTGTCGCCATTTGGGAAGGGGGGGGCTGGTATTTCTTTAAACAAAACCTGCCAATCAGAGGAGTTGGCAGGAAAGGCAACGATGCAGGCAGAACTCTGTGACTGGGTTCAGACAGCACGATAACCCACACTCAAGGGTTGAATGTGGGTTGTCATTGAACTGTGGGTTGTTGTTGAGAGCCAGTGCGGCGTAGTGGTGAGAGTGTTGGGCTGGGACTCGGGAGATCCAGGTTCAAGTCCCCACTCAGCCATGAAACTCACTGGGTGACTTTGGGCCAGTCACTGACTCTCAGTCTAACCTACCTCACAGGGTTGTTGTGAGGATCAAATGGAGAGGAGGAGGATTATGTAAGCCGCCTTGGGTTCCTTGCAGGAAAAAAGGTGGGGTATAAATATAATAAATAAATAAATAAATAAATAAACGTGGGTTATCGTTATGTCTGAATCCAGTCGAGATAACAAACCATGGTGAACAACCCAAGAACAAACCATGGGTTCTCTTCAAAGGTTGTTCGTGGTTAACAAGCCATGGGTGGTTAGTGCAGCTGGGTTCAGATAACACGATAACCCATGTTCCAACAACAACCCACGGTTCAATGACAACCCACACTCAACCCTTGAGTGTGGGTTATCGTGTTGTCTGAACCTAGTCCAAGGGTCCTTCTAGTCCAGCATTCTGTTCCCGCAGTGGCCAACCAGTTGCCCGTGGGAAACCCACAAGCAGGATATGAGTGCAACGGCACCGTCCTGCCCATGTTCCCCAGCAACTAGTGTAGTACTACATAGACAACTGGTGTACTTGTATATACTAATAGACAACTCAGCGCAGCTGGGTTCAGACAGCGCAATAACCCACGATGCAATGACAACCCACATGACCCAGCCCATACTCAACCCTTAAGTGTGGGTTATTGTGTTGTTGTATGCGTTGATCTTTAACATCCCATGCAAACCAGCCACTGTTGAAAAAAACAGCAAGGATAGTTTGCCAAGACAGTAGCCCTGTTCACACAACAAGTGGTGTAGAACAAGCGTGTGGAAAGTGGGGAGCAGCATAGCACCACTGGCCCCGACCTCTGTGCATTCATCTCAGTGGTACACTCAGGACTAGGACTCGGGACCGAAATCCAGCTGCCCCACGCGCCAGGGGACCCCCCCCAAATGACCACCCCTGAGAGTGGCAGAGCAACAGCAAACAGGCCCAGCACCAGCCTGATTAGGCCCACCAGAGCTGAGGCCGCTCGCCGCTGCATCCTTTCCTTCCTATCTTTAAAAACATTTATATAGTCAGAGGGCAGCTGTCGCGGCATGCGCAAGGTCGTCACAGACGCTCGCTTTCTTGTTTTTATTTTAAATATATGTTATCCTTTTCTGCAGGAAAACGGTGCTTACTCTGAAGTAAATATGCTTAACGGCAGGGCAGCAGTAGTAAGCACCACGTCATTCCCCACAGTCAGGATGGTGCTATGATGATATAAGTGAGTTTTAAACATGATAAAGATGCACACGCTCAGAGTATTTCTCTCTTTCTTTAATGTCAAGGTTGGGAGACAGTTTTGTTTGCTTGCTCCGACATATCGGGGAGTGCAGAAGCCGTTGTAAAAAGTGTGGAATGGGGGGGCGGGAGAGAGAGACGAGAAATATTAATTGTGTACATCACAAATTGAAGTAATACACATGGATATCTAAAGACCCCACCCCACTCCATAAGACCATTAAAGTTTGGTTGAAAGCCAGTGTGGCGTAGTGGTGAGAGTGTTGGACTGGGATTTGGGAGATCCGGGTTCTATTCCCCCGCTCGGCCATGAAACTCACTGGGTGACTTTGGGCCAGTCCCTGACTCTCAGCCTAACCTACCTCACAGGGTTGTTGTGAGGATAAGACAGACAGAGAGGAGGAGGAGGATCTTGCAAGCTGCCTTGGGTTCCTTTATAAAAAAAATAAAGGCACAATCCTGTGCAAGTTTAGACAGAAAAAAGGCCTACAGTTCCATCATGCCCCAGACAGCTATGTTGGCTGGGGCATGCTGGGAACTGTAGGCCTTTTTTTCTGTCTAGACTTGCATAGGATTGTGCCCTCAGTCTAGGGCAGTGAAGGCGAACCTATGGCACGCAGGGACCAATCTGTGGACACGCGAGAGGAGCGAGATTGCAGCAAGGATTCCCGAGGGGAGGGGCAGGAGAGCAAGCGCAGAGAGGCCAGGAGAGGCCGGGAGGGCAGCTGCCGCTTTAAATGAAGATTCCCCGAGGGGCGGGGCGGGGCGGGAGAGCAAGCTGGGAAAGGCAAGGCAAGCAGCTGCTGCTGCTTTAAATGCTAGGTCAGTTCCTCTCACCTGTGCGCTCGCTCTCAACCCTGCCTGCCTGCAAAGGAGTGGCTGGGTTGCTCCTTTAAATCCCCGCGCTCAGTCTCTCTCTCTCTCTCTCTCTCTCTCTCTCTCTCTCTCACGCACACGCACACGCACACGCACACGCACACGCACGTTCAAGAAAGAAGCAGAGACTGACCCACTGCCTCATTCAGACACAGCAGCCAAACAGGATACACAGCCAGTCCTGGCCCAGGAGGACATTTTGCTGCCTGAAGAGGACTGGCAAATGCCTCGCATTTCTCACTGGATGATCTGGGCCAGTCACTGCCTCTCAACCTAACCTACCTCACAGGATTGTTGTGTGAGGGTAAAAATGGAGAGATCATTTGTTCCTGGAGGAAAGGCAAAACAAATATGAGAGCCAGTGTAGTGGTAAGAGACCTGGGTGCTAGTCCCCACCTGTTGCTGTGTTTTTAATGTGTTTGAATGTATTCGTTTACTGTTTTTATCAAGTTTATTTGTGATTGTAAGCCACCTTGAGTGCCAATTTTCTTTGTACCCCTTGAGTGCAGGGTACAAATCAAATCAATAAATAAAACCCAGCCCATTAGCAGACTGGATAACTTTGGACTACACTGTAGTACAGCCTAAATTACATGTTAAATTCAGGATTACCAAGTATAGATCCTAATTACCAAAAACACTAATGATCTTGTTCTTTCTCACAGCGTAGAACAGAATGATTTTGTTCTAGAATTCCTGTTACAGAATTCTTTTCTTCATTGTTATCACATTTAAAAGATTTTGAAGAATGATGCACAGAGCATGGCTTGGATGTAAAGCCCTAATATGACCTGAGTGCTGCACATGTTGCTCTCAAACTAATGGAGTATGAGCCAAGGTTTGACAAATTATCAGCATGCATGCAATAGCAAAAATCACATTAATTGTGCAAAAGCATGCCTAATGCAAACTTTTGCCTAATGCAGTGTTTGCAGTCCAAGACATAAAGTGTTTAAAATGTGTTAAGCACGTTTAGTTTTCTTGTTTATCTTGCTCATCCTAGTACAGGTTGACTTTTACTTTTACTAATCCGACACCTGTAGAAGCAGGGAAAGGACCCGGGGTAAAGCTTGCCCCATACAATTTCAGTCTGGCGTATAATCATATTACAAGTTGAGAATCCCTTATCCAAAAATACATGTGCCTAATTATTTTAAAAGTTTGTATACATTCCCTTCAGGCTATGTGTACAATGTAGTACTATAATAATTTTTTGAGTTGATTTTTTTTTCAACAAAAAACTGTTTGTATCATTGAAAGCTCTGTTATTGTGTTTTTCTTTTAAGACAAAAGATGTTAATTACGGTAGTTCGGACAACTGTATGAGTTGTTTTTCTAAAACTAAAACCTCGGTATTCAGGTTTAATTGCAGTGTTGGCACTTTGAAATAAATAAGTTGGTTTTGTGTTGCAGTTTGGGCACTTGGGCTCAAAAAGGTTCGCCATCACTGCTCTAAAGTGTGTGTGTCTGTCGGGTCGGTCTGTCTTTTAAAGGACCCTGTCTCCTAAGGACACCCCTATTTGTAAAAAGGGATGTATGGACAGGGGAGAGGGGGGCATCTGATTTCAGGAGAAAAAACTCAGGCAGAAAGATTGAAGGGCAGGGGGCAGCAAGAGGTGAAGCACATGTGGGCCCAAAGCCAGCTAATCCAAGGGGATTAGCAACAGAGATCCTCAGGGCACCTGGAGCTTTATTTCAGCAAGTGCCCCTGGACTGTAGGGTGGTGGGGCAGAGGGCCTCCCAGAGATTTGGCGCTCCAAATGAAAGATTCGGGGCTCCAACCCTACTGGGCCACCCCCTAACACCACCTCTGGGTGGAATCAGAATATGCCCAGTTAGGACAGACCTTGGTTTGTTATGGATGATGCAGCGTGGAAGAATCTAGAGGGACAGGGGTAGGGTGAGGGCAAAATCTGGCAGGTGCAGAGTGCATGCAACCATGTGCCTTGCAGATGTTATGGACCACGACTCCCAGCATGTCTGATGATTGGCCATGCTGGCTGGAGCTGATGGGAGTTGAGGTTCAAAAAGAGGATAGTGGAACTCAGAGGACGACGTGTACCTGCTTTGCATGCAGAAGGTCCAGTCTCTGGAATCCCCCGTTGAAAAGATCACCACGATCTTTTAGATCCCTGTCTAAAAGCTTGAAGAGTCCGTCCAGTGTGGCGTAGTGGTGAGAGTGTTGGACTGGGACTCGGGAGATCCGGGTTCTAGTCCCCGCTTGGCCATGAAACTCACTGGGTGACTTTGGGCCAGTCACTGACTCTCAGCCTAAAGGACCCTCACAGGGTTGTTGTGGGAGGATAAAATGGAGAGGAGGAGGATTATGTAAGCCGCCTTGGGTTCCTTGCAGGAAAAAAGGCGGGGTATAAATGTAATAAATAAATAAACAATACTGCGTGAGAAGGATCAGTGGACTTCTGACTCAGTTTAAGCCCGCTTCATATGTTCAAGACGCAGGTGTACCGATCAGTTTGCAATCCTGTTTCTGCATGTAGATTTTATGCAAAAAAAAAAAAACCCTGGTCAGCTCAGTGGCAATATTTTCTGGACTTTGTCCATGTAGACAGCACAATGCCCAGCGGCTCAACCCCTAAGTGGCCAGGGCTGGCAGTTTGCAGTTTATTCCAAGGCTGTTCTTGTGCAGCTCCTGTTCATTTCAATGGGGCTTGTGTGTGCAAGAAAGCCCCAATATTCATTAGTGGGGGGCAGAGGTGCCCTTTGGCATCCAAATGCCTGGTTCCTGCCCTATTAAGAGGTGTGCGTTTCTTTAGAACGATCCTGAACCGCTTCTTGCCCTGGAGGACGAATCGAGGAGGATACAGTCGGTCTAGAAATGGAACGTTGAAGGGCACCACCAAAATGTTGAGCAGTGTTTCAACTTTAAGAGCTTAGCAGCCCAATCCTATTTGTGCCTATTCAGAAGAACTAAGGATGCAATCCTATGCAAGTTTAGACAGGGGAAAAAAGGCCTACAACTCCCAGCCAGCATAGCTGGCTGGGGCATGCTGGGAGTTGTAGGCCTTTTTCCCCCCTGTCTAAACTTGCATAGGATTGCGCCTTACGTCCGGCTGAATTCAATGGGGCTAGATCCCAGGTAAGTCAGCTGAAATACATAAAACCATCAAACGTTTAGAAAAACCCATTTGTGCGCACCATTATTCTCCTCCCTAGCGCAATGCTGTTCTCAGGTTCTTAAAATCCTATTAAACTCCCCGTTTCAAACCCACAATTTAGTGAATTAATCAATCCATCACATTGATAAATTGACTGAGCCTTTCAGGCCTAATTAAAAAGCTCTTCTTTTTTTTTCAAAAAACCTCTAGCCTTCTTTTCCTTCAGAGTGTTTGCTGGCTTCGAGCCATCTAGAAATTCCCTTAAGTACACGCTCCATTTCTTTGTTTTAACCCACGATTTAAACGTTTGGATATTGTTTGAGCCAAGAGAAGATCTTGAGGGATATTGTCTTATAGGGCATGATCCTATCTGTGTACATTTACTGAGATGAGAATTACGTACGGTAGGTCCCATTGAGTCCTGTGAGGCTTCCTCCCAAGTAAGTGTGCATGGGAATGTAGTCTTTACTGTGTCATTCTATATGCGTCTACTCAGAGCTAAGCCCCATTGAGTTCAATGGGGGTTACTTTCAGGATAATTGCAGTCTTGCGTTGATCCCTGAAGCCTTGAAGCAGGGGTGGGCAACTTGTGGCCCTCCAGATGTTTTGGCCTTCAGTTCTCATTATCCCTCACCTATCCCTGTCCGCTGGCTAGGGCTGATGGGAATTGTAGGCCAAAACACCTGGGGGGCCACAACAAGTGGCCCACCCTTGCCTGGAAAGGATCCTGGGTGGAAGTAATGCGACTCCCGAGAGTACACATCTGACCTCCAAGCTCCATTTCCCTCCCCGCACCTGCCACATACACACCAAGGAAGCTTTCGGCAGTAAGCGTTATGATGGAGAGAGCGTCTCTATTTCATTCTGGCACCCTTCCCCCCCCCTTGCTTGTATAAAAGACTGATAGTGGGGGGGGGGGAACTCCTGTCACAAATAGCTTAGCGACTGCTTAATGGGATGGAAAAACACGAGGCATGTGTTGCAGCAGGAACGAAGAAGCCGCTTCCCGGGCCAGCCCACGCGTGCACCGAGGCGTGCCTCGGCGCCAAACGATACCCGCTGCAGAAAGCCTGAGCAATGCTGACAACAAGGGGGGGGGGTGTCTTTTTTTTTTTTTTTAACACAACAGGAAAGGAGGCACACCGCCGCCAGGAGGCACGCTGCACGCAGCCCCTGGCTTTCGAGCTGTGTCCGCAGGCCCCACTGGGAGTGGGGAAAGGGACTGCCTAGTGCGTTGTCTCTGGTGCCAAAAGCCCCTCCCGAAGCAACTTCTTGGAAGTTGCCTGTGTTGCGTACAGAGAGCGAGCGAGGAAAGGGAGGGAGATAAGCACGGGCGGCGGCGTTTCATGGCAGGCCGACATTCGCTCATTTAGAATGGCCTTCTGGAACGGACCAAGGGGGCCCTTCACTTTGGCATTCCGCCGTCGACGTGACATGATGTGCTGGCCACCCTTTTGCGCGGCCTTCCCCAACCGGGACCCCCTAGGGGATGTGTTGGGACTTGGGACTACAACTCCCGTCATGCCCAGCCAGCAGGGCCAGGTTGGGGAAGGCTGGACCTAGTGCCTGACGTTGTCATACGGTCCTCTCAAGAGGTATACTACCTCTGAATGCGAAGGCTCCTCTGTTTAGCTCCTGAGGCTAGGGGACCGTTGGCAACCTTGTCAGCTGTGTTTTTGCCTAATCCAGTGTTCTCCAACCTTGGGTCCCCAGATGTTTTTGGCCTACAATCTCCCGCATGCCCCAGCCAGCGTAGCTGGCTGGGGCATGCTGGGAGTTGTAGGCCAAAAACATCTGGGGACCCAAGGCTGGAGAACACTGGCCTAATCTTTCTAAAAAGCCATGCCCAATAACAAACATGCAAAGGTGTCATCCCTTTTGTCCTTGATCTAGTCAATCAATTTCAGTGGGTGAACCCCCCGCCCCCAATTATTATTTTTTTAAAAGAGGGGGGGTGAAATGTCCTCCTCTTGCCACTGTTCATAATTTTATAAACCATCATCCCCAACACACACGGTTCACCTTTTTAATAAGCTGAAAAAGCTCCTTACCCTTCGATCCTCCCTTGCAGTAGTGTGCCTACAGCGTGCTTTGAACCCAGCAGCCCCTGAGACTTTTCCCAGGGAATTCCAGAATTGCCTAATCCACGGCCCTAACCAATCCAGCCTGCTTTTTCTCAGCAGGCTGGAAGCTGCCTGGAGTCATCCCTGACTGGTGGGGAAAGGCTTGGCGTGGCCCTGCGCTCAATCCCCCGTGATCATGGATGCCTCTCGTGGACCTGTGTGACGGCCTTCCCCAAATTTTAATGAGACCAGAAGATCGGCCTGTTTAGTGGCCTTCGGCACTGGGGTCAGCATACAGATAGCCCACTACATCGGATGATGGAAGTGTTATCCTCAATTTGCAGGTATACATACATACTCTGGGGGAAAGTGACCATGTTATACTTGAGTTCTTGATTCTAACAGAAGCAAAAGCTGAGTGTAGCCAAACACGTACCCTGGATTTTAGGAAAGCCAATTTTAACAAACTCAGAACAATGATTAGTAAGATCCCATGGCAAGTGACTCTCACGAGAAAGGGAGCCCAGGAGGGGTGGGAGTTTTTAAAAAAGGAAATTTTAAAGGCACAATTGCAAACAATTCCCACAAGGAAAAAAGGCAGAGGGCAACAGAAGAAGCCAATGTGGCTTCACAATAAACTCAAAGATGACCTAAAAACAAAAAAGGACACGTATAGGAAGTGGAAGGAAGGACAGGCTACAGGGGAAGAGTACAGGCAGGTAGCACAGAACTGCAGGAATAGTGTCAGGAAGGCTAAAGCTGAGAATGAGCTAAGGTTAGCGAGGAATGCTAAAAGCAACAAAAAAGCTTTCTTCAGATACATGCACAGTAAAAGACAGAAGAAAGAACTGGTGGTTCAACTACGCAATGAGGATGGCAAATTGATAACAGAAGACAAAGAAAAGGCAGAAGTGTTCAGTTCCTACTTCGGCTCGGTCTTCTCCCAAAAGAGGGTCTATGACCCCCCTGGCAAACCTGAAGTGCAGACTGAAGGGGCAGAATTGCAGCTTGAGATTGATAGGCAAATGGTCAAGGAGCACCTGATTACTCTGAACGAGTTTAAATCTCCAGGGCCTGATGAGCTGCATCCTAGAGTAATAAAGGAACTGGCAGAAGAACTCTCAGAACCACTGTCTATTATCTTTGAGAACTCATGGAGGACAGGTGAAGTGCCAGACGACTGGAGGAGGGCAAATGTTGTTCCCATCTTCAAAAAGGGCAAGAAGGAGGAACCTGGGAACTATAGGCCAGTCAGTCTGACATCAATCCCCGGGAAGATTTTTGAGCAGATTATAAAGAAGTCAGTCTGCAAGCACCTTGAAAACAATGCAGTGATTACTAGAAGCCAGCATGGATTTGTCAAGAACAAATCCTGTCAGACTAATCTGATCTCATTTTTTGATCGGGTAACCTCCCTTGTGGACTGTGGGAATGCTGTGGACATTATATATCTGGACTTCAGCAAAGCTTTCGACAAAGTGCCTCATGATATCCTGATTAGTAAGCTAGCTAAGAGTGGGCTAGATGGAACAACTATCAGGTGGATCCACAATTGGCTACAGAATCGGACTCAAAGAGTGCTTATCAATGATTCCTTCTCAAACTGGGGAGAGGTAACGAGCGGGGTACCACAGGGCTCGGTCCTGGGCCCGGTGCTCTTCAACATTTTTATTAATGACTTGGATCAGGAGGTACAGGGAATGCTTATCAAATTTGCAGATGACACAAAGTTGGGTGGAACAGCTAATACTCTGGAAGACAGAAACAAAATTCAAAGTGACCTCGATAGGCTGGAGCGCTGGGCCGAAAACAACAGAATGAAATTTAATAGGGATAAATGCCAAGTGCTGCACCTAGGGAGAGGAAACCAAATGCAGAGTTACAGAATGGGGGACACTTGGCTCAACAACACTACAAGTGAGAAGGATCTTGGAATTGTGGTAGATCACAAACTGAATATGAGCCAGCAATGCGATGTGGCTGCAAAGAAGGCAAATGCAATTTTGGGCTGTATTAATAGAAGTATAGCTTCCAAATCGCGGGAAGTGATAATTCCCCTTTACTCGGCACTGGTTAGGCCTCATCTTGAGCACTGCGTCCAGTTCTGGGCACCTCACTTTAAGAAGGACATAGACAAACTGGAGAGGGTTCAGAGGAGGGCAACAAGGATGATAAAGGGACCGGAAACAAGGCCCTATGAGGAGAGACTGAAAGAACTGGGCATGTTTAGCCTTCAGAAGAGGAGACTGAGGGGAGATATGATCGCACTCTTCCAGTACTTGAAGGGATGTCACACAGAGGAGGGCAAAGATCTCTTCTCGTTCATCCCAGTTTGCAGGACACGGAATAATGGGCTCAAGTGACAGGAACCCAGATTCCACCTAAACATCAGGAAAAATTTCCTGACTGTCAGAGCAATAAGACAATGGAATCAACTACCTCGGGAGGTGGTGGGCTCTCCCACTCTGGAGGCATTCAAGGTGCAGCTGGACAGACATCTGTCAGAGATGCTTTGACCTAGATTCCTGCATTGAGCAGGGGGTTGGACTCGATGGCCTTGTAGGCCCCTTCCAACTCTACTTTTCTATGATTCTATGATCTGGCGGGGGTGGTGGTGGTGCTTGCAAGTGGTGAGGTCAGAGGGAAATGACTTGCAAAAAGTACTGACAGTGACCATTCAGTCAGAGCTGGAATGGATGTAGAGCAGTGTTCTCCAACCTTGGGTCCCCAGATGTTTTTGGCCTACAACTCCCAGCATGCCCCAGCCAGCTACGCTGGCTGGGGCATGCTGGGAGTTGTAGGCCAAAAACATCTGGGGACCCAGGGTTGGAGAACGCTGCTTTATTGGGACCAACCACCATGTCCCCCAAATAGCAGGCAAACGTTTTGAGTTCTCCATTGTCCACGCTGGCTGGGGATGATGGGTGTAGTAGTCCACCACCTCTGGAAGGTGCTAGGTTTGGGGTGGCTGCTTAGGGATGCTGGGACAACATTTTTGGATGGCATTTATTTGAGAGTATACAATCCCAACAGTTGGTACTCAGATCTGTCTCAGGCCTTCAGCGGGGCTATTTCCAAACACTCCCCACCCCCTGCCCAAACACACACCTCTCCCTTCCCCACCAAACAGCTGAGCGGTAGGATTTACACCGCCACCGTTCCTCTGTCCTGCATGATCCCATGTTGTTTTCATACATTGATTTTATTATCTATTACGAATTATTGCAAGTAGAAATTTTTGATTTGGGGCTAAAGCGCCGGTGAACATTTAAAAAAAAACTTTTTTGGGGGGGGGAAGCATTTCCTCCTTTCCATGGCCTGCAACACGGTCCCTTCCCCCATGCAAACAGCTGAGGTTTACGTATTTATTTACATATTTTCATTTCGTGCAAAAAATGCAAATGCCTCACTAAAAAATGAAATGCAAACCCGAGCGAGCAAACGTTCAGCCTTCTTCTTCTTCTTCTTCTTCTTCTTCTTCTTCTTCTTCTTCTTCTTCTTCTTCTTCTTCTGTCGTCGTCGTCGTCGTCGTCGTCGTCGTCGTCGTCGTCTTCGTCTTCGTCTTCGTCTTCGTCTTCGTCTTCGTCTTCGTCTTCGTCTTCGTCTTCGTCTTCTTCTGGCTTGGCAGCGCGATGGCCAGCCCGGCAATGCGGCAACCCCTTTGGCCGTGGGAACGGGGAGTGCAGGGCTGCGAAGGGGAACCGAACACTTAATTCGGCGTGTGGGGCACAGAGGTTGATCCGCTTCCAGCTAATTGCGAGAAAGCAAACGCCTCTCAGCAGCCCTGAAGGGTCCTGCTGTGGAAGGGGCAGAAACCGGCTTGTGAGGAAGACCATTTTGTTTCCAGAGGTCGAGGGTCTGCAGCCCCCCCCATTTCCTGTAACAACAACCCCAGGTTGTATCTGGGGACAACTTCAGCCCCTCCTGCCCCAGGCTCTGGAGTTGCCAGTCCCCCCAAACTTCCTAATTTTTGAATTCTCATGCCATGGCTGGATAGCTGGCCGTCGCCTTCTCTCTGCTTTCCCCTTCCCCGTCTCTCGACTCGACCATTAAATTAAGATTAATCATCTGGAGACAGGCCAAGCTAAACTCTGGGGAGGGTCTGGCCGGCAAGCGTTCTCAGCCATCGCTCCGAGGGCCCCCGCGGCATCGCGCCCTCCTCCCGCTGCTGGTGGGAAAGGCCAAGAATGAGGCCAAGTCTGCTTACGGAACAGTTATTTTCCCAGCCCCTCTCGGCTGTGTTTGTGTTACGGCGAGCTGGACTTGCACTATTTCTGACGCAAGCGGGCGACCTCCCTCCTCAGAGGGGGATTGGCCTTGCTGAGAAGTGGCGTGGCTCACTCCGTGGCCAAGCCAGAGTTGCGAACGGAGTGGGCGGCCAGTGAAGCTGAAATTCCCCTTGCACTCTGAAATGGGAGAAAACCCGAACTTTCCAGGAACTCAGTGCAGATTTTCTGTAAACGGCCAGATTAGGATAGTAAATCGGGAGGCCTTTGGTCCAAAAGCAAAGCTCCAAGCCTTTCTAGGTAGCCCCCCCTCCCCTTTGCAGCTGGGGTGGCCTACTTTACAGAGGACGGACCTCTAGTTGAAGGTGTCCCCTTTCTGAAGGGCACATCCGGTTTAAAGATTTTTCTTACTAATTTTTTTTTAAATGTGAATTTCAACAAAACAGAACAAAAGCCATTACAAAAATAGTTTTCTTACAAGAAATAAATCAGTTACAATAGGTGTGTATGAAATGTATACCCATGAGTTAAAAAAACAAACAAACCATGATACATAAGCTTCAAAAAAGGCAGACCAAATATCCATATATTTATCTATCCCCAGGTGGCATTTAAATGCCACCTGTTCAGATGTTGAAAGTGTTGTTCAGTCCTCAATCTGTTGTCTTATAGGAGGTGGGCGTTTATCTTTACAGTGTTGTACTATTGAGAGCCAGCGTGGCGTAGCGGTGAGAGTGTCAGACTGGGATTCGGGAGATCCGGGTTCTAGTCCCCACTCAGCCATGAAGCTCACTGGGTGACTTCAGGCCAGTCCCTGACTCTCAGCCTAACCTACTTCACAGGGTTGTTGTGAGGATAAAATGGAGAGGATTGGGATATAGCCCTAAATGATAAACTAACTTGTAGTATCAAATGCAAAAAGGGACAGTTAAAGAAGAATTGTATCGATATATGGAATCAATTATTAGACTATGTATTAATAAAGTGGAAGGGGAGCATGCCTTGTCAGGATATGTTATATTTTTGGAATGTGGAATTTAATTGATCAAGGGGATGGAAGTATATTACTTGGTCCCTAAGCGGGTGTGTGTGTGTGCACCTTATGATTTATTCTAGTTGTACATTTATGTTTTATGAAAAAAAGAGAGAAAAAAACCGGACAGGAGGAGGATTATGTAAGCTGCCTTGGGTTCCTTACAGGGGAAAAAAAGTGGGATACAAATATAATAAGAAAATAAATATCAATCTTTTAGCTGTCAAAAGGGCACAGAAAATCCATTCACGTTGTCCTTGCGTTAACTTCCAGGAAGCAGGTACGTAATTTAAAAGGACATGTGCATCCACCAGGCCTGTGGCTCACGCTGGCTCAGCTTGTCTGAGCGTGGAAAGCTAAGCAGGGTCAGGCCTGGTTGTTACTTGGATGGGAGACCTCTGGTTTCCTGCATTGAGCAGGGGGTTGGACTCGGTGGCCTTGTCCATCGAGTCCTTCCAACTCTATGATCTATGAATCTATGAATCGGCTTCAACGATGGAGAACCATCAGAAGGGGGAACAGCCCTGAAGTTGCCCGTCCACACTCAGGACTTGGACAGCAGAACTGAGCAGGCCGGCGCGGCACCCAGCTCACCGTGTCACAGTCTCCCCTGCTATGGCGAGACGTACCGTATTTTTCCGTCTATAAGACGCCCCCATGTATAAGACGCCCCCCACTGGGCAGTTTCACAACCGTGCGGTTCTCTCCTCGGCTTACTTCCGTGTATAAGACGACCCTCAATTTTTAGTCTAACAATTTTAGGAAAAAGTATAGTCTTATACATGGAAAAATACTGTATTTCTAAAATGTGCACCTCTACGTATAAAGTGACCCATGCAAAAATTATGCAGATCTTTGCCCTCTTTGGGGGGCAGTCTCCCCGCAGCCCATCCCCCCTCCACACCGTGTCGTGCCTCTCCACGCTTGGCCAAGCCGCGGAGGCAAAGGGCCGTCCGCCCCTCTGCTGCACTCTGCCCGGCAAGAGAGGCTCCGGCAAGCACCACTCAGGGCCAGTGCAAGGCAGTTTGGTGCCCTCGGCAAGATCAGATATTTCGCGCTCCTCCCTCCAGCCCTATGCTCCTGGCAGCCGCCTAGTTGGCCTAATGGTAGCACCGGCCCTGGCACCACTGCCGATCTCTGCCCGAAGGCAGCAGACCACGTACTGTGACTAAAAATACTTTTAGGGTTAGGATCCTGGGCAGACATAGGCCATTCCCGTTTAAACCTTTGCTCCCCCCGCCCAACTTTGTCACCCTTAGAGGAAGCGCCCACCTTTTTCACATCCACATAAAAAGAGGATCCTACAGGCGGGCAGGTATTTAGATCACCCCCCCCCCCCGGGGAGATTGGTGTGCCAGCACAAAACCTTGGGGCAGAGGGGCGGGAAGCCATCTGTGCTCAAATCCTAGTGCGAAAAGCAGGGTAGGCCACTTGGGAGCTAGGATGCCTGGGTTCTATTTCTAGCTCCACGGAAGAGGGAAGAAACCTGCCTCCATTTCCTCTGCCGGATTCTGGGGATAAGTGCAGACCTCAGTCCTGTCGCATCCCCTACCAGGAATGGTTATAGACTTGAAAGAGAGCCCCTGGGCCGGCCGTCTCTTTCAAACTTGCTGTCCGCTGCTGCCTGCAGCCCAGCTGTTTTCTTTTGGTAGCATTAATTAGCCAGGACAGATCGGGCAAAAGGAACTACCAAGGCAACAGAAGGGCATGGGAAAAGGATCAGTGCCAAGAGGAGATCTTTCCCTCTTTGCAGAGAAGCACAGGGTCAAGCGAACATCACCCGCTTCCCATCGGCGTCCTTTGCTCTCGGCACATATAGGGACAGGCTGGGGCCGCTTTTATCCATCCCATTCCAAGGGCTCAAACCTTCTGTTTTTCCACATATGCAAACAAAACAAAAAAGGGGGGGGACACCTAACACCCCCAAACCATTCCCTAGTACTCCTGCCCTTGTTCAGGGTGGCAACTTGACTTTTCTCTGGACCTTTTCCCCCCCAGCTCTATCCCTGTTCTTATTTCTTACCCAAATGCACCCAAAGGTCAAGAATGCATCGATCGTTATAATTTATATGCAACTGGGACCTGCTGCAACAAAACGTTGCAGTGTATCCTCAGCTCCTGACAGGGCTCCTGTCTCAGGGCCAGCCAGCCATAACCACCTCCAGGATACACACACCATTCTTTCTCTCTCTCCACCGTTTTTCGGTTTCCTTTCCAAGTTCAGCAACTGCGGTGACAGTTACTCACAGTTTGCTTGTACATGCCACTGACTGGGTTCATTCCTAAAGATTTAAAAAAACTTTGCAACCTGGGTTCCCCCCGAAGTATACCAATATGGCCCCTTTTGGGCCACAAAAACATTGGCACTTGCCACCTGAGTTGGCTACTGAGTGATGAGCGGGGATGGAGAACCTCATTCCCGGGGACAGCAGCAAATCCAGCCCTCCTGGGTCCCTCAGATAGACACACCCCTTCCCCTGGCTAGATCCCTGCCCCAAGGAGTTCACAAACTGTGCAGTCTCTGCATGTGCTCCCAGTTTCGCGTAAGCCTGCCCACGAACAACTTTTCCACCTTCGTCCTGTGCTCACTGCTAAAATTAGCGAATTAGAATCCTTGCGGTGCTCAGAGGCATGCGTTGAAAGGGTGCAAAACGATTTATCATTCTGTGAGAACGAGATGACCAGAGCTAGACCGGAAGGGTGCTTGACACGGCACCTAGGACCAAGCCAGGTCCAGCCTCTCCAAAGAATCCACACAGCTCTGCCCCCTGCCTTCTGGGGAAGGACTGGATCAGAACTGGCTTAACGCCGTGGGAGAAGGGCACAGCTGTGAAACACAAAGTCGCCGGGTTGAGCCTCGCCTCTGCTATAGAAACCCACCATTGTGGCCTTTGTCTCTGCCCCACATCTGCAATATCGGGATAGCACCGGGGCCAGTCCTCCCGTTACACGGGCGTATGTGCCCGCATCAGGTGGCGGAGCAGGGAGAGCGGTGAACTGCACTGCTCGGGGCTCTCCAGAGCAAGCTGCTGGGTGCACCGCCAGCCGCTGCCACCACCTCTTCTTACCGCTCCTGCAATAGTTTGGCTGACCTCTCATGCAGGCCCCACAGCTGGGGTACAAGGCAGGAGGAAGCGGCCAGCCAGGCCAGCTGACTTAAGTGGGGGAGTAGCCGGCTGGCTGGCCAAGCAGGCAAGCAATGGCACTGCCTTCTCACTTGTGGCGGCAAAATACAAGTTGGGCTGGGCCTGGAAAGGACTGACCTACCTTGCAGGGCTGTTGTAAAGGTCATTAAACCTTTGGCTTAACCCCTTAATCCTCATCCCCAACTGCAGCCAACCCTAATTTGTGATCAGATGTCCCTCCTTACCCTTACCTCTCCTGTCCCTTCTCTTGGGGAGTTTTCTGCTCTGCCAAAATTTAGATTGTAAGCTCCTAGAAGGCAAGGGCCTGCCCGTTTTTGCTCATGAAACTCTGTGTAGCATCCTGTTCCTTGACAGTGCATGCATTTTATAAAAAAGGTATGATTTTTTTAAAAAGGGCTTTCCTTCTCATTCTCTGTCAGGCGGCAGGTACATGAGCAGCGCTAAGGAAAGGAAGAAATGATTGAAGAGTTTAATGCGACGCCAGGTCAGGGAAAGTGACGAGAAGAATGTTGCAATCCCGTGTTGCACTCCAGAGGTTTGCTGCAGATCCTTAAAAATAACCCATTTCATTTGTTCCTCGCAAGGTTATCGTTAAGCTAACTGCCTGATCTGCATATCTCTCACATGTGGCAGAGGGAAAACAATACCCACGGCTTTTTTTCCCAGGCAGGGAAAGGGAATCAGGCAGGGAGAAAAAAGAGCTATTGCCGAGCACGTCGTTACTTTCATCCTTAATATATTTATACATGCGGGTTTAAGTCAACAGGATTGGGAATACATTATGCTGGCAGTTATCACAGCACAGAGATCGGCCAGCTGCTCCGAGCGCTCCGGTTCTCTCCTCTCCCAGCCTTTTCCACCCTTTAGCAGGGACAGGTCCTGGGGGAGGCCTGGGCCTTTTTCGTCCCTCCCTGCTTGGCCCTCTGGAGCGCTGGGAACGGAGAAATGCCCTTTTATAGGCCTGCTGCTCGTTTTCCATGAGCTCACAGGCAAGCGGCTGCGCGAAGCTGGTGCAAAGATACCTCCCCCCCCAGATCACAGTGGAAAGAGGCCCAGTCAACAGTAATGCCAACGAGGGGACCGTGTTATATCCAGGATTGGATATCCCGGGTGGGGGGAAAAAAGGGGGGGTTGTCCTGTCCTGGGCAGCTTTAATCTGTGATGCTCCGGGAATTGGAAGCTTTGAATAAACAGCACCTACAGTTCCTTGGCAAGCAATGCGAATTGGCAGTGATTTTGTTTTCTAGGACGGAGAAGAGAGTCAGGGTGGCGAAGTGGTTAGAGCAGTGTTCTCCAGCGTAGCTGGCTGGGGCATGCTGGGAGTCGTCGGCCAAAAAACATCTGGGGACCCAAGGTTGGAGAACAGTGGGTTAGAGCGTTGGGACTGGGACTCGGGAGACCAGGGTTCAAGTCCCCACTCGGCCACGAAGCTCACTGGGTGACTTCGATCCCGTCAGACTCTCAGCCTGACCCACCTCACAAGGTTGTTGTGACTTGAGGCTGAAATAGGAGGAGGAGGAGGAGGGTTATGTCAGCCGCCTTGGGTTCCTTGCAGGAAGAAAGGCGGGATATAAATATAAATAAATAAATACATAAATGAGGAAATAAATACTCCCCCACCCCCACCCCTTACCTTTCTGCTCTCATATCCCTGATCTTCGTTCCTCCAACTTGGGAACGCAAAGGTCTCCTGCCCGTTTAAACAAGCCCGCCTTTTCTCGCTTGCTGCTCTTTGTGCATGGAGCCCCCTCCCTCCCAGGACACCGGCACGATGCCGCCTCTGCCTCCGTCTTTTCCCTCGGACGCCAGCTCATTTCTGTGACGTCTCGTTGGCGTCAGCCTCTTCATCAAGGGTGGGGAAACATCAGCCCCGGGGACCAAATCCAGCCCGCCCGGGGTTCCTGACCCAGCCCTCTAGGAAAAGCCTTAAGGTGCAAGCCTATGCATACTTAAGACAGAAAGAAGTCCTACAACTCCCAGCATTCCCCCCCAGCCAGCATGCTGGGAGCCGTAGGACGTTTTCCTGCCTAACCATGCACAGGATTGCACCCTTAAGCTACAACGAGCGGGTACGTTTTCTATTTCTGGCCCCGCCCCCTTTGCCTTTGACTCCACCCACCACGGGAATGCAGCCCCTCCCCCCCCGAAGCTTCTGCAAAACTGAATTTGGCCTTTGGACTGAACTGGGTTCCCCACCCCCTGCTCTTAAATCGTCAGACCTGATAATAATAATTACATGTAACGGCACTGACCCTCTGTCACCCTCCTTTCTCTCATTTCCCTGTTGTTTCTTCCCAACTCACGTCTGAATTTGGATCGAAATCTCCTTGGGGTATGGAGCTCTGTTACTCCCGCAAAATGCAGTGTACACCACTGTTCCCCAACCACTGGGTCCCCAGATGCTTTTGGCCTACAACTCCCAGCATGCCCCAGCCAGCGTTGCTGGCTGGGGCATGCTGGGAGTTGTAGGCCAAAAGCATCTGGGGACCCAATGGTTGGGGAACACTGGTGTACATGAGCAAGACGATGTTAAATTTCACCTCCCCCAGCCTGGCGCCCTCCAGATGCGTGGGCCACGCTGGCTGGGAATGATGGGACCTGCAGTCCTGACACATCTGGAAGGCGCCAGCTTGGGGAAAGCTGTTAACAACAACAACAACATCTCCAGTGCACTCCGCCCGCCCCGCCCCACTTGAGGGATCTGCATCGATTTCCCCAGAATTACCCACTGCTTGGAGAAGGGAGAACAAGACCCAACAATCACGGCACCACACAAGCTCCTCCGGGCTCTGTTTTGTTTTCCTCTCCGTTTTATTATTAATATAAAAAATATCCAGATATTTACAATCAAATAAATATATTTCAGTAACAAATAAATTACACGAATTGTTGGGGGACCGGGCGGGGGGGGGGAGGGAAGGAAGCACGAGGCATTTGATCAAGAAGACTCTCTCGTTATTTACACAGTGTTTGTTTTTGTTTGTTTTAAAGCAAGATAAAAAGAGGGAAGGAGAGGGAAGTCAGCGGGTGACCGTGGCGCGAAGCATGCAGGGTCAGGAAAGGGCCTGGCTGCGCAGAGGCCTTGGCTACCAGGCAGGTCTGCAGCCGGGGGGCAGGTCGGGGGTATCTACACCGCATGCTCCCCACCCCACGACGGGAGGGCGAAGGAAGCTCAGTTTAGTCACAGCAGTCAGTTAATTATTTTTTTTTTTAAAGGGACACACTTCTCGCTCTCGCAAACACACACACTCACCCGCCAGAGGCAGCTCTACCTCGGGCAAGGAAAGGGGGCTACCTCGGGTGGACGGCCCGGGGTGCCACGAACGGGGGTTGGGGGTGGCGGAGGAGGAGGAGGAGGACACAGCCCAACCTGACCCCTGGGGCACAACTTACTGGGGCGGTCTCCTGCGCATGCCCCACTGAGACGAACGGGAGGAGGCGAGGCCTTAGCAGGGCAAGGCTCCCCGCCCTGCTTTCGCGGACGCGCCCCTCCCACGCGCACCCAGGTAAAGCGGGCGTCATGCCCAGTTGCCGCCCGGAGGCTCTCTCCCACAGCCCTCCTCGGGCTGCCTTTCCGAGCACGCATCCTCGGGGGGGGGCTGCCCTTAAAAGGCCCCAGCGATCGGGCCGCACTTTGCAGCATCCCCCTCAAGGAGCCAGAGGGGAGAATTTGTACGCCGTCATCTGTCCTGGACACCAGCATTTCCTTCGGGGGGGGGGGAAAGCAGGCCCTCAACGAGCCTGGTCCAAGTATTGCATATGGCCGGCAGTTACTGGTCAGGCAGGGGGCAGAGAGGGAAGAGGTCGAACGGCGCGGCGCCACTGGCAACTTCGCACCGGGAACGAGGTTCCGCCTTGCCTTTTCCAGCGGCCTTTCGAGCACTGTCTTTAGTCGCGGGGCCGTTTCGACAACAGGCCTGGATCCGGCCCACCAGTCCGTCTGTCAAGGGTTACGTCTCCGGTGAGGTGCGACTCGCCACCCGAGGCAAAAGGAGCGCAAAAATCGCCTCCCACAAAGTCCAGGGGACGTCCCAAAAAGGAAGCACGGCTTAAAAAACACTGAATGTCTTGAGCAGCACGGCAACAGGGGGTCTTGGCAGTGTATAAAAATCGGGGAGGTGGTTAGAAAACATAAATGTTTAAATAGGATTTTAAAAAATAAAACTAGTAGTAGTAGTAGTCCCGGCTAGGGGCAGTGATCCTGGCCTTGCTTATGAGGTAGCTGAGTTAAGACGTGGGGGGACGAGTCCGCGGCGCGGCTCATACCGACGACTCTTCGGGGTTGGAGTCGGGCAGCGCTTGCCGCTGCTTGAGCTTGCGGCGCAGCTCCTCCGCGAGGTCGCTGTAGTCCGGGCGCTCCTCCGCGCCCAGGTTGAGGCGGATGTAGCCGTTGGAGGAGGAGCCGCGGATGTTGCCCAGGTTGATGCGGTTGGGCGAGTGGAGGGGCGGCGACTGCAGCGGCTGGCCGGGGATGCCGTTGGCGGTGGGGGAGGGGGTGGTGCCCCCGTTCTGGCACACGGCGTGACCCGGGACGATCTTCAGGGAGCCGTCCGAGTAGTAGTAGCTGGCCGGGTCCCAGAGTTTCTCATCCGAGTCCGAGGTGGTGCTGGGGATGAAGGTGGGGCTCTTGGCCTCCTTGGGCGGCTCGATGGGATAGACCAGGGTGCTCTCGATCGTCTTGGAGCCCTTCTCGAGCTCTTCCTTCAGCTTGCGCCTCAGCGAGAACACCACCAGCAGCAGCACCAAGCACACGGCCGACAGGGCGATCACCACCATCCACACCAGGCCCAAGTTCTCCAGGGGGGCCCGCGTCTCCAGCGACATGGCCGGGCCGGACACCACGGAGACCACGTAGCTCTCGGTCATCAGTTCGTTGAGCTCCTCCAGCTGGACGCACTTGTACATCCCGGCGTGCCTCAGACTGACGCCCAAGATGATCAGGGCCTGGAGGCGGGAGTCATACACGACTGAAGTCTGCTCTTCAGGCAGATCTTTGCTGTTGAAGGTCCAGAGGGCCTTGGCGAGGTTGGAGGTGAGGCGGCAAGGGAGCACCAGGTCCGTGCCGGTCATCACGGTGATATTCTTGGCAGTTACCTTGGTTCCTAGGGAGAGGAAGGAGAAGAGAAGCAAAAGATCAACCGGCAGGTCTCCCCGCAGTTTAGAAAACACAGAATTTTCTTGCCTTCAAGGGCTTTTCTATACAAGGCATTTATCGCGCACTCGTCGTCATTCCCTACTCCCTGTTGTTTACGGGTTCATTAGATGCCGTTGTGACATCCCAGTTTCGCTTCTGTGTCTAACCAGCTCTTTCGGTGAGTTTTTTTTAGAGCAGGGAAAATGCAGCATTTAATTGTGAAAGGGAAAGAAACCGGTTTTTCCACTTGTGTATTTGTGCTATTCTGTTATACCACAGTGCCACCTAGAGGTTATGTAGCGGAAAAGCAGGAAAGGAAACACTCTTTGTGTGGTGCTCAGATCTCAATTCTGCGACAAAAACGACAGTAGATACAGTGAATTAACGACCGATTAACAGCCTCGTGTAGAAAAGCTCAAAGCAAACTAAAACACAAACACCCTTAAGTCCTTCAAGGCACATATGGGGTTATCCTATTTTATCCTCACAACAACCCTTCTGTGTAGATTTGAACAATGACCGAATATTATAAAACAGGGAGGAAAAATGGATTTCACCTGGATAAGGAAATTGTACAGGGTTCAGAGGAGTTAAAAGGCATATAAATGCAAAACGTTTCAGTTTGACAAATTGGATTAAACACCATAACAAAGTATGTCCTGAACTATTTAAATGTATACTACATTGGAATAATAATAGGGTGTCTGGATTCAGACAACACGATGACCCACACTCAGAGGTTGAATACGGCTTGAGTGTGAGTTTGTCGTTGAACTGTAGGTTGTTGAAACGTGAGTTATTATGTTGTCTGCCCCAGCCGTGCTAATAAACCATGGTTTGTTAACCACAAACAACCCGTGGTTTGTTGCTGGGTTGTGAACTGTGGGTTGTTCGTGGTTAACAAACATGGTTTGTTAGCGCAGCTGGGTTCAGACAACACGATAACCCACTTTTCGACATCAACGCACAGTTCAACGACAACCCACACTCAACCCATACTCAACCCTCGAGTGTGGGTTAACGTGTTGTCTGAACCCAGCCAATGCCTTCCTTCTTTTTATGGGTACTTCAAACATTATACACTCTTTTACAGAAGAAGCTCTTCTACAATCAGACAATTCTCATCCACAGAAGAAGTAGATGACAAATTGCTCAGTAGATCCTTGACCAGACATTATGTTCTGGATAAAAGGGGTCTTTTGTACCAACAGCTGTTCATGACCTTTGCCAGATTAAATCGGATTGTTTTTTCAGGAGTTTAAGACTAAGAGACTACTGCAGAAATTCTCGAGATCAGAGAACCTCCCGTCTAACTCTCTTCTGACTCCAACTCTGAAATGTCCACGCGCATTTGCTGAGCACAGCATCCCAAACACATCGTTGCCCTGGTAATTTTGTCTCCTCGTTGCAGGACCACAGCACCAAAAAATTATGGGTCTCACAAAACACACACACAATCCAGGAGAAGAGACAGACTGAGTAGCCAAAGGAGTGCTGGCTTGGCAATGACAGTGGAGGACTGACCTGGCCTGGCCGCACGCAAGGGGTTGCAGATCGCTGGCTCCACTCCCAAATCCTGGAGCAGCACCGAGGTCCTACAAGAACCAAGAGTCAATACATCACAAGGGGTCTGCCACATGAGGAATGGAGCAAGGATAGGGAACAGCAGTCCGGGACAGAGGTGCGAATTAATGGGGGACACAATCCTCCTCTCCGTCTTATCTTCACAACAACCCGGTGAGGTAGGTTAGGCTGAGAGTCAGTGGCTGGCCCAAAGTCACCCAGTGAGCTCCATGGCTGAGTGGGGACTAGAACCCAGATCTCCCGAGCCCCAGTCCGACACTCTAACCCAGTGTTCTCCAACCTTGGGTCCCCAGATGTTTTTGGCCTACAACTCCCAGCATGCCCCAGCCAGCTACCAAGGTTGGAGAACACTGATCTACACGCTCTCCTTATGCAGGCACTGAGTTTGGCACTTGGAGATTGCAGCTTTTTTAAAAAAGTTTAAGTTTCTAGACCTCATGGTGACGGGGAGAAAAGCGACTGTAAAGCAACGGGAGGTATTCGTCAAAGGTTTGGGCACCATGGAGTGGTTGAACAGGGCTCCTGGGAGCTGATGCCTCGGCGCCCCGTGCATTCACACATGTGCATCTCGCCAAGCACTCGCCACATGTCCCCATGTCCCTTCCCAGACCCACCCACCACACTGCCCCTTCCCGGGTTCAACCCCAGGGTCCCGTACCCATCATACGCATCGATGCGGACACAGCGACTTCCGTTCCAGGTCCAAGCGCAGTAAGGGTCCTTGGCGAGGATGCAGTCAGAGCAGGAGTGGTACTTCCTGCAGTCAGCCACAGGGAGCTGGATAACTTGAGAGTTGGAGCCAACAAACAGCACCCTCTGGGATGAAAGGAAAGGAAGGATATCAATAGCGGAGCGGCATCTGGAGTCACACCACTTTGCCCCCCCCCCAAAACCTTACTCTTAAAATACCACTGAAAAAGCCACTGCTGCCTCATTCTCTGGGCCGCTGTCATCCCACATGCCTGCCACAGGCACACGCGCCTCCTGCCAAGTGTGGGGAGCACATGGATCTAAGCTTCTACCTGGTCTGTTAAACAACCAAGTTTCTAGCCCTGATGGTTACAGAGAAAACCTTAGAAGTATGTAGGCAGTTTCTGGTGTTATCTTAGAAGCCAAGAGGGCACAGGGGCCTCCACGATTCTGTTCTGTCTTGCTCTGTTTGGCTCCACTCCCTCAACACAAACCCACCTTTGTCGGAAAGGTCTGCAGACCTTTCCCATCCCACCAGTTCCTTACCCCAAAAGCTTCCTTCGCAAATTCCTGGATGTCTGAATCCTGAAAGCAGAATTAGCTGAAGCAAGCAAGTCGTCTCAACTTGCCTAATTTATTCTCAGCGACAGGTGTGTTTATGTGTGTGTGTGTGTGTGTGTGTGTGTGTAACACACACACACACACACACACACACTCTTAGCTATCAGGGCTGAGACCTTGGCTGCCAGTAGGGATTTGGGAAGGGACGGTGCTGGCCACCTTCTGAAATTTCAATCTTGGGATGAGTGGCCCTCTCAATGTTGTTGGGACTGCAAGTCCCATCATCCATCACCACTGGTCACGCTGGCTGGGGCTGACGGCAGCTGCAGTCCGACAACATCTGGCGGGCCAGCCGTTCCCCACCTCTGCCAGACAGGGCCTTCCTTACCTTCTGCAGGGACAGGACCAGGCTCTTGACCGGCTGGGCTTGCTCAAAGATCTGCAGCTCTTCGATGAGGTGGACGCCCGAGGGCAGCACCACCGCCTTGTGCAGCCACCCGTTATCTGCAGAAGATCCAAAGACAGGGCGTGCAGTCGGGACGGGGAACCCTCGCAGAAAGGGTCTTCGGGGGGCTATGTGGGCCGCTCCCCCGGCAAAACCGCCTCAGCTACTACCCCGATCTGGCCAGAGCCTCCGTATCCCAGCGCT
The DNA here is from genome assembly GCA_021292165.1 of Shinisaurus crocodilurus. NCBI lineage: Eukaryota > Metazoa > Chordata > Lepidosauria > Squamata > Shinisauridae > Shinisaurus > Shinisaurus crocodilurus. The sequence continues at coordinate 32,235,149 of CM037884.1, read as the reverse complement.
CCTCCTCCCTGAGAATCTAAGCTGCAGTTATGTTGCACCCAACCCACTGAGCAATGGTGCATGCTGGGGAGTTGAGCTAACCTTGATGGGGATCAAGGGATTAATCCAGGACTTTCTGCATGCAAAGCCAACGTGCCCTGAAAACTTGTCGCTCCGGGCCTTGCTGCCCCGTACCTGTCCCGATGTACAGCACTTCGTAGGGCTTGCCATCCAGGCCGTGGACTCGCTCCACCACCAGCTGGGTGAAGTTGGCGTCTTTCTTGACCAGCAGAGGCCGGCCGCCCCGTGGCGGCACCACCTCGTCCATCAGCGGGTGCTTCTTTGCAAAGTTGAGGGTGTTGTCCGGCAGCTCCAGAGAGCTGGTGAAGCTGTTCCGCCGGTGCCAGTTAGGTGATACACTAGGAAGGAAAGGAGCGTGCAGGACTCGGGTCAGGGCATAAAATGTCCTGACCTAACTAAGGCCTGGCTCTGGAGAAACGCTTCTTTATATTGACAAGGCACACCCATGAAGTGTGTGAAGCATTCACTAACTGAAAGTGTGCAGAGAACACTTCCCTTGCCACTGAGAACAAACAGCCATGCACACTTGGGGGGGGGGGCGGCGGGAGGAGACGCAGAGACTCAAAATCGAGGAGTGCCGGTTCCAAGCGGTTCTGGAACCTGGCACCGTTCCCCCTCCATCGATAAGCCTCTAGGTGAGGAGAGGCCAGTGTGGCGTAGTGGTTAGGGCGTTGGACTGGGACTCAGGAGATCCAGGTTCTAGTCCCCGCTTGGCCATGAAACTCACTGGGTGGCACTTTGGGCCAGTCACTGACTCTCAGCCTAACCTACCTCACAGGGTTGTTGTGAGGATAAAATGGAGAGGAGGTGGAGAATTATGTAAGCCGCCTTGGGTTCCTTGCAGGAATAAAGGCGGGGTATAAATAGAATGAATGAATGAATGAATAAATAAATAAAAAGCCTATCCGCTCGTGGGGACTGCTCAGAGTAACCAGCCTACTCCTATTGTGGCTGGAGGACAAGGACAGAGGTGGGAACTGAGACGGTCTATTCTCCGCTGGAGGGCAAGTGCTCAGCACCTAGGCAGCGATGGATGAGGCTCCATTAGAGCAGGAGAGGGGGTTCACGTAATAAGCTTGGACACACACACACGTGCAGGTTCCATGCGCCCGAGCCGAGATCCTGTAACAGCAGTGAAATTTCCACTGCACTGTTCAGAGTTTCCAACAAGTTTTGTCACAGCGCTGCCAACTGGCTTGCGTGCGACGGGACATGATGTACGTATGTTTTAAAAAGTGTCCCCCCCCGGGGGGGAAATATGGATATGGTAAAGCAATCTCATCATGGATCACTTCACAGATCCTGGGATTGTGTCAATCTGTCCTGAGCAGCAACGGGAGAGAGAGAGAGAAGGGAGTTAACACATGGACATCTCCCCGCTCACACACCAGGAGGGGGCGGCACTGAGGCCTCTCGGGGCGGGAGGTACCAGGTACTTACAGCTCCGGGACGGGGGACAGGCTCTTGGTCCGAGTACCGGACCCACTTCTGGGCTGTCTCACTGTACTCCTTGTAGTGACCTTCAAACACCTTCTGCACATCCAAAATCTGGTACTGGCAGACGGCAGACACATCAACATCTCCCCTGCAGGAGAAAGAAAGAAAGAGGAAAGAAATTAGGATTAGAGACAGCCAAGGTCAGAGTGGGCTGGGGAAATATAGGAAGCTGCCTTATATGGAGTCAGGCCCTTGGCCCATCTAGCTCTTAGCTAGATGTTAGCTCCAGGATTTCAGGGTTTTTGCAGCCCTACCTGGAGATGCCGGGGATTGAACCCTGGACCTCCTGCGTGCAAAGCACCGAGGATTTCAAACCACCCAGGAGCCTCCACTCTTGGCTCTCACCCCCCACAGTCCAACAGCCTGCCCTCGGTTCCCGAGCCCAGATTGGTTTCCCCAAGCCTCGGCGGCGTCACGTTCTGCGGTAATGACTGAAAATCCTGCAACTAGTTCTGTTCCAAAGCCAACCGCTGGCAGGAAGAAACGGCTCCCCCACCTCCCTTCTGCTTGGCGCAGGAAGGAAGGGGAGGCCCTCCAGCAGCGAATCCCAATTCTAAGCCCAGAAAGGTCCAAATCCCCAACCTGCGTTAAGGCATACGGATCTGAACACCTTGCTCTCATTTTGAAGCATTAACCTTGCACGATCTGTTCCTGTTTCGCAGAACTCTAGGAAGGTTATATTCGCAGGAGTGCGGCGGACAAGAGGAGATATTCAGGACACTGACACTGCACCCCTAGTCACTGGAAATCTTGTTCCAATGGCCCTCTGGCGTCTGAGATTTCAGCACCACCTGTTTTTGAGGGTATCTTCACAGCCTTAAGGGCTAGAAACTTGCTTTAAAAAAAAAAAAAGTGACAGCAGAGATTCTCAAGGAGCTCAATCCTGCACCCACTCCCACATTTTGGGCTATTTTTATACCCTCGCAGCATACGTCGAGCCCTTCCGCCCACCCATGTAGAGCAGGAGGACTGTCAAGCCCCCTTGCCTTACCAGCGTGCTTGGAAGACCCCGAAAAAGCTGGTCTCGCGCCAGTGATCCCCACGCAGAGTGTAGGCCCCCTGGATGCGGTTGAAATGCAGCTGCTGCTCCGGGATGGAGCAGAGCAGCCGCGCCTTAAGGAACGTCGTCCAGCGCTTCTGTAACGTGCGGGCGCCGCCCACGTCCCCCTGCGCAGAAAGGGGAACATTTAGGAAGCGGAGTGCCTTCGTCCTGCACACCTAATGGCTCCTTCTCAACTAGACAGCCTGCTGTGATTATATAGAAGAGCATCATGGCACTTTAAAAGAGCAACATTAAAGAGAGAGAGAATGAAGTCCCTGCCCCAAGCAGTTCACAAGCTCCGTTTCAACAGTTGTGTTTCAACTCTATTTGGGCGTTCAAAATCCTGCTTACCTCGACAGGCGAGCGGGGCCTGTCACATGCTCACACCATGCAGCCCCACCCCGCAATCTCACGTGTGTGACTCCCCCAGCCCCATCTGGAGGGGAGGGGCCTACAGCGGTACACGCAGAAGACGGATCGGGAGGGCGCATCGTGTGCACAACATTGGGGTGGGGCTACACGGCACAACCCCACTCTCGCACATTGAGGCAAGCCGGATTTTAAAATACCCGAACAGGGCCAATGTTTCTCCCGCTGTTTAACTTGTAAGTTCCTTGGGGCAGGGACTTCACTCACTCTCTCTCACCCCCACCCCACCCTCTTATATTCAGTTCCATCCTGGCAGTCAAAGTCTAGAACAGTGTTCTCCAACCTGGGGTCCCGAGATGTTTTTGGCCTACAACTCCCAGCGTAGCATCTGCCTGGCCACTGTGGGACCGGGTAGGCCGAACACGATATGAAACATACGAGTCCTACGTTGGCTCTCATAATAACCACAAGAGCCCCGCCTCCGTCTCTTCAAACATGGGATCCGCAGGAGCTCACGCGCCTTACCTTGCAGACTCTGGCCACGCGAGCCACCACCTGGTCAATGTCACAGTCAAACTCCACAGCCCGCTCGCTGAAGAAGAAGTAGACCTTGTCGTCGTCGCCTTTTGTCGCCGCCTTTACTCTCCTGGACGAAGGCCGAGCCCACGAAGTGGGGTTCTGCGAAGAGGAAATGGGCCGGTGATCGCTATGCATGGGCCCGAACACATCGCCCAGCCCGTCTCGTTCGATTGCCCACAAAACCACTCATCTCGCAGACACTCCTGGCCCAGAATATACCGTACACCGGAATTCATCACCCACGTGGGCCTTTCCCTCGCCTCAAGCATTTCATAAAGCGAAGGAGATGTGCACAGACGCACCCATCTCAACCTTCGCTTCCTCCTCTCCCTTGGTGTGTTAGACCCATTTTCTCCCCAGCTTCTCTGGAGCCGGCATGGCGAATTGGATAAGAGCGTTGGACTTTAGCCTGGGTTCAAATCCCCGCCCAGAGACGAGGTGTACCGAGGGCCTGGCTACACGCTACAGAGCCCGTCGGGAATTCTGAAGGCTCCCACAGCAAAGGGCCGAGGAAACGTGGAAGGGACAGAAATCACGCCCTTGGGCTGCCTTACTTCATCGGTCTCCCCTTACCTCTCTTCTTGGTAGCTAATTTCTCCCTGCTCTTTTCCCTCCCAACTCCGAGGGAAAAGTAGCTGCCCAGAAGAGAGGTAAAGGGAGGATAAACGACAGGCAGAGAAAGGCACTCAGTTTGCGCAGTTTCTATCCTCTTGTGCTTTCTCCAGCTGTTGGGGGGGAAGGGGAAGGAGGCTGCCAGAATTCCCAAGAGGCAGAGATCCACATGGTGGGTGACGGTGCGGTCCCGTGGTAACACGTAGCCGGGTTCTGAGGGGCACGGCAGGCTTATGGACGAGATGGAGAACCATAGCTCAGTGATAACAGGTTAGATCCCTGGCATCTCCGGTTAAAACAGGGACTGCTGAACCTCTTTCAGCCCGAGGGCAGAGTTCCATTTCGGAGCAGCTGGGGGGGGGGGACGACGACATTCCAGTGGTGGGAGGAGCCAAGGGCAAAATGGGGCGGGGCCAAAGGGCAAAAGGGGTGGGGCCAAAAATACCAGCACATTTTAGTTTAAAGCTCCAACTGCCAGTAACTAAAGCCATAGGAGAGGCCTTTCAAAGGAGGAAAAAACGCACAAATGCTGGGACACCACTAAACAACTGGTGTTTGGGGAAACGGGATGGGACCAGGGGGAGGGGTGTGGCCATTGGAGGAACCCCCCCCCGAGGGCCAGACTGGGCCCCCAGGCCTGACGTGCTGCACCCCTGAATTAAAGGCTGGGCTCAGACAACACGATAACCCACTCTCAAGGGTTGAGTGTGGGTTGTCGTTGAACCGTGGGTTATCGTGTTGTCTGAACCCAGCCGAGATAACAAGCCACGATGAACAACCCACAGTTCACAACCCAGGAACAAACCACGGGTTCTCTTCATGGGTTGTTCGTGGTTAAGAAGCCATGGCTTGTTAGCGCAGCTGGGTTCAGACGACGACCCACATTTCAACCACCACCCACGGTTTCGACCCATACGCCACCCTTGAATATGGGCTAGCGTGTTGTCTGAACCGAGTCGAAGGGATCAAGTGGCAGCTGGTGTGAAGGACCTCTGCCTGAGAGCCTGGGCAGCCAGTGTCGCCGGGAGTGGGCCGTACCGAGCCCGGCGGACAAACAGACCAATCTGCTATAAGGCAGCTTCCCGTGTGCGTGTGTGGGGGAATTCTAGTCCAAGTTACATATTGAAAGTACAGAAACACGGGGTGGCAGTTACTCCAGAGTAACCAATCCGGCGCAAAACGCATGCGGCTTGTATATGCCGCACCCGCAGGTGTCACGAGCCTCTCCCTGGGGCCCATCACAGAAAGCCCGCGCTCCTGAGGCGCCACAAATGCCCTAATGCGCAGAGGAGCCCAAACTGCAGGACCATCTCCCGGCTTCCCCTCGCAGCTCACCGTTGAGCCAGGTGGGCAGAAGCTCGGTCTTGACAGAATACTGAGGGCCCAGGTTGCGCAGGATCACAGACTCCGTGCCCAGGAAGTTGCTGAGCGTTGCCGAGTACAACTCTTCCTCTGGAATGGACAGAAGAGAAACCATCATCAGCCTAGCCTGTGGGAGCCCTGAGGACCAGGCCGTAAATAAGGAGGGCGGGCTTGCTTAGCACCACTTACCCGGTCACCTGTGGTGAGTATAAAGTTGCCTATAGGCAACCAGGCAGGAAAAGCTTTGCAGAAGCTGGTTCTTTCCCTCTCCCCCAGAACTTCTCCCACACGGCTCATTTCAATGAGCCTTGTGCAGGAGAACTTCCTAGTGGGACAACTAGCAACTGCCCTCCCACTATTTGGATCTCCCCCCCCCCCCGAATTGAGAATGAGGCAGAGCCTGGCTGTCACTTACCGACAATGAGGCCAGTGTATCCTTTGGCTGGGTCATAGGGGCATTTCCCCTTTCCATCTTCAAAGGAAAGCCTGTCCAAGGAGAAAGTGGCCAGGTCCTGAAAAGCATCCCAGGAAAGGGAGGGTGATTATGGGACTGAGCTAGTCGCCACCAATAATTACGCTAAGCAGATGTGCTCAAACACATTTCATGAACAGGAAAGCTCCCCGCCATACTCACAATGTAGGCGCACTTGGGTTGGAATGCATATGTGCCACAGGTATACATGTGAGAGCTATTGTAAGTCTGCAGGAAACTGATGTAGTTGAAACAGTCAGTCTGGGGGGAGGGGGAAAGAAGTGGGTTGTTAGCAAGTCTCCAAACGTGCCCAAGGTGGTTTCTATTGAATGTTTGCATCGGTCACGTGCCAAATTCAGCATCCCGAGAACCTTGGTTGTCTTTAAAATCAGGTTTCTAGTCCTTAGGGCTGGTAAAATCCGCTTCAAGTAGCAAGATTTGAGAAGCCAGAGAGAGGATAAAAGAAGAGATTCATTGGTCAGAGGACAGGCCTCAGTGGGCTTACCAGGAGCATATGGCTGGCCACTGTGGGACCGGGAGGCTGCACTAGATGAGAACATCGGGAGTCCTACGTGGGCTGCTCCGAATACCAGCACAGAGCCGCCTCCGTCTTCAAATATGAGCTCTTTCCCCCCACCCTCCAAATGACTAATAAGAACCAAAATACGATTATGCAAAATATGCCAACATGTATATTTTATGCAAATATAGTATAAGTCACAGAACTCAACTTTTCTTGGTGCAGAACACACAGGCAGAGTGGCTACAGTCGCATGGATCAATGCACCAGAATTCTGGCTTATGGCAAGTGTATTGCGTGCTGAAGAACTCAGCCTGTTTGCTCTCACTTTGCACCTCCCTGCTAGTGTGACTGCTAAACAAACCAGGGACGGTTCAGAGCAGGGCTCTCCCACCATGGGTCCCCAGATGTTGCAGGCCTACAGCTCCCAGCATACCCAGCCAGCATGGCTAATGGCAAGGGATTCTGGGAGCTGTAGTCCAGCGACATCTGGGGACCCAAGGCTGGTTTAGAGCATTTGTTCTTAAGGGGGGGGGGGATTTAGATGAAGCATGTATGCATTGCAGCAGTTAGAAGCTTAGAAGAGGCATTCCTGCTTCTCTCGCACACACCGAAATGGGTGATGCCTGACTTCTAAGAGAGTGCTCTGCCATCAACCGGCAAAGCCCGGTATGAAAAGCAATTTTTTTAAAAAAAATCAGCTGCCTGATTAATTGGGGGCAGCCTTATTGTCGACCGATACATTTTTAAATCTGTTAATCAACTAAACGCTGACGCTCTAGCAAAAACTATTTCGACGTCGACTGCCGAGGTTGGAACCGTGATAGGCAGTGGCCAAGTCCTGCCCACCCCCGGAGAAGAGCGCATCAGTGAAGATGAAAGGCGAAGTCCTGGAAAGGCTCCCCTCGCCTGGAAACTCCGGGGCTCGTGTATGCCTGCTGCTCGCGTGCGCCCGCGTCACAGACCCAGCTGAGCGGGCATTCGTGTTTGTCAGCAAAGTTTGCAGGGAAGATGGAATGCAAACAGAGCAGAGGGCAGCTTAAACACAGCCCCTGGCTGGCCTGCTTTGCACGAAGAAGCAAGGAACGCTCATGACGAGGGCTCAGCCGTGTTCCCACGGGAAGGACGGGGCGATGCGATGAAAGCGGGGAGACACCAGGCAGGCACGACGAGCCTTTTGAGTGCCAGGGTCACGCTCTCTCTGTCTCTGCCCCTTTGCACAGCGGTCAGCGGGAGCAAAGCACCTGCCATTCCCGTGCAAATAGTGGCATAATGGCTACGGCAACTGAGCTGTGACTCAGGAAACCCTGGTTCAAATCTCACCTCTGCCATCAACGCACTTAGGGAAATCTCTCTCTCTCAAATTTATTTATTTATTTATTATATTTATAGCTTACATAGTCCTCCTCCTCTCCATTTTATCCTGTGAGGTAGGTCAGGCTGAGAGTCAGTGACTGGCCCAAAAGTCACCCAGTGAGTTTCATGGCCGAGCGGGGACTAGAACCCGGATCTCCTGAGTCCCAGTCTAACACTCGCATCTGCAATATGGGGCACGTTGAATGCTTTTTGAGCCAGGTAAGAGAATACCACCCACCCCCCGGAGGGGATGCTTTTGGACCCACCCCCATTTTTCTTGGGAGCAGCTCTTCAAAACAGTACTCAAGCAAAGCAATGATCTCCCCCGCCCCCCCCGCGCGCCTTGTTTTGCCCCTTTAATAGGGGATGCCCCTATTAAAACTGCTCAGAATTGCTCGGAAAATTATCTTCCTGATGTTGCGGGGGGGGGGGGGAGGACCTTGATCGTTTCTGCATTAATTCAGTGAGCAAGGTAGAGCTAACCCGTCTCTTCTCTCTACGGAATGGCACTCACTCACTGTTCTGGGAAGAAGTGCAAGGTTGCATCGGGGGACGGACGGACAACAGTGACACATCTCTTGTTCACTGCCCAAACCACAAAGAAGCGAGACTGTCACTTATCATCATAGTTTCTTGGTCACCCAAGAGGGAGATTATGACCATGACAAAGAATAAAAACCATGAGTAAGCTCAAGTAAAAAAAACACAAAAAAAACAAGAGTGAAAAACCAATCATTACACACACACACACACACGTAAAACTGAGAATAAAAATCACAAGAAAGCTCCGGTGTCACCTGGCTTACAGTATTTTTCCATGTATAAGACTATACTTTTTCCTAAAATCGCTAGACTAAAAATTGAGGGTCGTCTTATACATGGAAGTAAGCAAAGGAGAGAACCGTGTGGTTGCAAAACTGCCCAGTCTTATACATGGGGGCGTCTTATAGACGGAAAAATACGGTACCTGATTACTTTTGCCCTTCTGGATGCACTCTGCTTTCTTCTCTGCCGGAGCTTCCCAGAGGATCTGCAAAGGACAGTTATTCTTCTTAATCACCACACGACCATCACACCTCGAAGTCTACTCCACCCTGTCACGAAGGCCCCCCGGGGTGGTTGACGGTACGATAAGAAAGCCGCACAGTCGCGGGACGGTACGCGGTGCTTTGAGACTGTTTAAAAATGAAACGCAGGCGCGTCCGGTGCTCACGGAAGCACAAGACGAAAAAGCCGAGGCAGAAAGCCACAGTGAACGCTGAAGACCCGGCCCGTGGATCCCAGCAGCCACGCGCAATGCTCCCCTTCCCCTCTCTCAAAGACCTCCACCGCACCCAGGGCCCGGCTGAAGACAATTTTAGTGCCTGCATTCGAAAAATACAAGTGGTCCCTTCCTGTCCACTTACAAATAGATGGCGGCACCCTGGCATATTTATTTATTTATTTTATTTATTATATTTATACCCCGCCTTTTTTTTCCTGCAAGGAACCCAAGGCGGCTTACATAATCCTCCTCCTCCTCTCCACTTTATCCTCACAACAACCCTGTGAGGTAGGTTAGGCTGAGAGAGTCAGTGACTGGCCCAAAGTCACCCAGTGAGTTTCATGGCCGAGCGGGGACTGGAACCCGGATCTCCCGAGTCCCAGTCCGACACTCTCACCACTACGCCACACTGGCATAGCTCCTGCTCCTTTCAAGAGGGCCTCAGCGAGAGAAACTTCTCCCTGGATGGTGCCCCATAAGTCAGGCCTGTTTGTCTCTCACTGTGCAACACCTTTGTTGAAGTCTATGTGTAGTCATGCCTACGGATAGTAGTGTATCTTGCTTTATATAAAATATATACGGGTTTGCATACGTATCTATCATAATTGATCTATTCAAATCTCATGTTTGTTTGTTGTTTGTTTATTATATTTATACCCCGCCTATTTTCCTTCAAGGAACCCAAGGTGGCTTACATACTCCTCCTCCTCTCCATTTTATCCTCACAACAACCCTGTGAGGTAGGTTAGGCTGAGAGTCAGAGACTGGCCCAAAGTCACCCAGTGAGCTTCATGGCCGAGCGGGGACTAGAACCCGGATCTCCCGAGTCCCAGTCCAACACTCTCACCACTACGCCACACTGGCCCTCAGTGAGAAAACTAATACGGTACTTCATTTTATTTTGTTTTATTCCGTTTTTTTTAAAAAAAATTGTCTTTGTTTTGATTTATTGAAATTCACAATAAAAAATTAACGGGGGAAAAGGGTCAGCTCTTGTTTTTTTTCTCACTGTGCAACACCTTAGTTGCACCCAAGATCCGACGCCCTCGACTTGCCCCAAAGTGGGGACACCAGAGCTTATGTATCGTGAAAAAAGAGGACAAAAGGAAGACACAGAGTGGCATAAATGTTGCATCGCTTATGGAGAGAGATGCAAGTGCTGAAAGAATTGCTTTAATTTAAATAGCATCTCAGCATCTTGCTATCGTAGGGAAGACTGTGGCCAGGTGAGCTGGGTGCCTGCTAAAGTCTGCTGTCCAGGGGCTAAATACTGATGGCAATTTCAAGCCCCCCCCCATCTACTCTCCCTTCTTAGGGTTCATAGAATCATAGAAAAGTAGAGTTGGAAGGGGCCTACAAGGCCATCGAGTCCAACCCCCTGCTCAGTGCAGGAATCCAGGTCAAAGCATCCCCGACAGATGGCTGTCCAGCTGCACCTTGAATGCCTCCAGGGTGGGAGAGCCCACGACCTCCCTAGGTAGTTGGTTCCATTGTCTTATTGCTCTGACAGTCAGGAAATTTTTCCTGATGTTTAGGTGGAATCTGGGTTCCTGTAACTTGAGCCCATTATTCCGTGTCCTGCGATCCTGGCCCTCCTCTGTGTGACAACCCTTCAAGTACTGGAAGAGTGCAATCATATCTCCCCTCAGTCTCCTCTTCTGAAGGCTAAACATGCCCAGTTCTTTCAGTCTCTCCTCATAGGGCCTTGTTTCCAGTCCCTTTATCATCCTTGTTGCCCTCCTCGGAACCCTCTCCAGTTTGTCTACGTCCTTCTGAAAGTGTGGTGCCCAGAACTGGATGCAGTACTCAAGATGAGGCCTAACCAGTGCTGAGTAAAGGGGAATTATCACTTCCCGCGATTTGGAAGCTATACTTCTATTAATGCAGCCCAAAATAGCATTTGCCTTCTTTGCAGCCACATCGCATTGGTGGCTCATATTCAGTTAAAGTTTCTTTATCTTTAAACTGGACTTGGGACTGAATCACCCTTCAAATAGAGGACCCATTCAGAATAGAGCACTGTCCTCAGACAGCCCTTCAAATAGAGGACTGTCCTGTAAAACAGGACACAGGGCCACCCTAGCAGATACCAGGCAAGGCCTTGCTGCTGGCTCCTCCTCTTAACTGGGCATCGGCCTACCAATGACTGTTAGCCACGATTGCTAAGCAGATACCTCCTTGCATACAGGTGGCAAACCTCTGAATGGCAGTTACTGGGAAGCAATGGCAGGGGAGAGCTCTTTGCCTCCGTGCCCAGAACCCAGCAGTGCTCCACCACTGCGTTGCTCTTCAACTCACCATTTCCTCGAGCTCCATGCTGCTGGTGCCGAGGGCAAAAATGGCTTCTCGGGCCCCCACGTAGAGCAACCCTTTGGGGTCGGCCAATGTCAGCGTCGTATAGTTGGACACTCCCGCCCTGGAGAAACGCTTGGTCACTCCTTTCAGTTCTGCAAGGGAAGGGAAGACAAAGTTAAGAGGATGGACTGGAGGAAAGAAAGTTTTATTTACGGATTACGTTTCTATACCACCCAATAGCCGAAGCTCTCTTAGCTCCCAGGCTCAGTACCACGGAATCGCACAGACCAGATCATGGGTTTGATTTTGTTTTTTGCAGGAGAACCTGCAAGCGGCTACTTGCGGTCCCGGCGACAAGCACTACCGTTGACAGCAACTCACCGAATCTGCATCGGAGGTCATTCTCTAGGTGCCTCTGCCATCAGAGACGAGGCAGATCAGGAGAAGAGACAGGACCTTTTTGGTGGTAGTACCCCGCTCCCTAGAATACCCCCCCACCCCAATGGAGGTCTGCTTGGTGCCTTCGTTGTTAAGTTTTAGGGATCTGGTGGCTAAGACTTTGGTGAGCGTCTTTATTCTGCTGAGAACTTTTACACAGGTAAGATTTTATGTTCATGGTTCGCCACTCTGGAAATTTGTTTACAAGGTGAAAATCAGGGATATGTGTTTTAAATAAATAAATAAATAATAAACATGTATTTCCTTTTCGAAGCTAGCAGGCGCAACCTACCCCTCATGTTTTCCTGTAGGGGCGGTACCTGCGCAAACGTCATCATGGGCCCTTACTGGTTAGCGCATGGGTGACACATTATGGAACTCCCTCCCTAGTAACCTTCGCCATGCCCCCTCCGTGATGAGCTTCTGCCGTGCATTAAAAACATGGCTGTTCAGGCGGGAATATGGGGTGGGTTAGGATTTTAAAAGAATTTTATACGGTTTTAATTATTATATTTTATTGTATTGTTTTATTGTATTATTTTAACTGTACATCGCCCAGGGTGGCCGGGTGACCGGCCAGATGGGCGATTAATAAATATAAGAAATATATAAATAAATCAGTTCCAGGCACGTCACTAAATTCGCTCCCGTGCACAATCCTGCTATTTCGAGAAGCACAAACTCCTGCCTTGCCTCTCCCTCTCTCATCCCGCCCACCACACACACACACACACACACACACACACACACACACACAGAAGCTGTGCGCTCATATGCACCAGCACCCCAGCATATGTCTCCAGAGGAAAAGAAAATTAAAATAATAATAGCAGCAATCCTTGAATAGCAATTTCCCCCAGCAGCAAGAACAGCCCTGCCCACTTTCCATTCTGTGGGTTCGCTGCAGAAGGCAGGTGCTAATACAGTGTTCCAGCATGAAAGCTACCGCTGGTTTGGGAGGGCTGAAGGACTGCCCAGCTTCTCTTTTAGTCTAAGTCAAATAATTTTATTGCAATTCTCCAAAGGAAAATTAAAACCAGACACTGCTAAAAAAAAAAAAAGCAAAAAAAAAAAAAAAAAGCAGTGTATATAGAACAAAGCTTTCTCAGGCCTACAAACCCTGCTCGAGCGTCTCCGATTTCTGTTTGGACGGAATGTACATTCAAGTCGGTGGCTTCCGACTCAAGACTTGGCAACCCAGAATAAATTGCGCTCCTGAAATCAGAAACTCTAAAATTTAACTTTGCAAGGGCATGCCCCATTTCAAAATACGAAACTGGCACGAAGACAGAAGGAAACACTAATTCTCTCCGCGTTATTCTGAATGTCAGAAGAAGAGACCCACAGAGCTCTGCAGGGTTTATTGTTGTCCACATGGCCACATCAAAAACAGCACAGTTCCTTTTCATAAAGATACCAACGACATCTCAATTGTAAGAAGCAGATAGAGGGGATAAAATAGAAATATATAAAGGAACTGGTTAGAATGAAAGCAATGACCTGGTTTGCACAGAACGCTGATTCATGGGTTATTTAACTCATAAATGGGTGGGTGGGGTTGTGTCGGAGTGAGCGAGTGCACTGCCTCCCATGTGTCCACTGCTTCTGCTTTGCAATCGCTTTCATCAACTGGGTTGCTGGGTTTTTTCATCAATTCCTGGGTTGCTTGATGTGACGTGCGAACCTGGAACTCTGGGTTGGTGAGAGACAAACAACCTGGTTTTAACCCAACAGCAAACCATGGTTTCAAACTCTGGGTTGTTTGTCCCTCAACAACCCAGAGTCCCGGGTTTCCACGTCGCATATAGCCAGATGCAAAGCGGAAGTGGCAAGCAGGCGGCTTGGCAGCTCGCTTTTCCCCGTGCGTCCCCAACAACCCCACGGGGTGTCGTTACATGCGAACCAGGCATGAGAATATGGGAGAATACCAAACACGTGCAGCAGTCGTGATGATGGAGAGCCTTTCATTACATTCAGAGCCATGCGCAGCCTGCACTATAAACATCAATGTTATGAGAATGAAATATGCGATTCTGTGGTGTCCTCTGTAAGAAATCATCTATCTATTCCTCAAGATAATGTCGAATGGCCTACTTTATACTTCTGCATGAACAATGGGTTGTTGTTGTTTTTTTTTGCTTTTATAAGTGCTGTAAACTATTTTGGCTATATTTTGTAAATGTCTAGGTCTTCTTGACATATGGTTTCGTAATTTTCCAACTTTTTGAGCTTTGAAAGAAAAGCGTTGAAAGAAAACATGGTTATGCAACTAAGGCCGGGTGTGCAGAAGTGGTACTGGCAAACTGTAATTTGCAGATCAGGAGCCGATCTCAGGGGGGGGGGGAAACATGCTCGGTTTCCCCCTCCCTTCTCTTCTGGCTGACCTGGTTTGCACGTCACCATGGGTGGCGCCTTAGCGTGACGTCTGAACCAAGTGTGGCTTTCCCATCGTGGGTTGCTTTTTGAAAAACAAGCCACCCTGAGAGCCCACGGCTTGTAGGTTGTTTCAGAGTGGCTTGTCGTGACGTCTGAACTTGACTGGGCTTGCAGGACAAGGCAAGCCATCGCGGGTAACTCGCCACAATGGGTGGTCGTGCCGTCCAAACCCCAGATAGTTTCCCGCAGGGCGGCTTATTTTTCGGCAACAAACCACCCTGACAGCCCATGGCTCGTCCTCGGGGGGGGTCGTTCGATCCACAAAGCCGGGAGAGCAATTTCACCACGGGTCGCGGGGATCGGCTAGTGAGCCGCCCGGCATGGGTGTCCTCCACCATTTCAAAACTTCCCCGAGTCTCCAGCTAGTCCAGAGAGAGGAGATATAAGCCAGTGTGGCGTAGTGGTGAGAGTGTTGGACTGGGACTCGGGAGATCCGGGTTCTAGTCCCCGCTCAGCCATGAAACTCACTGGGTGACTTTGGGCCAGTCACTGACTCTCAGCCTAACCTACCTCACAGGGTTGTTGTGAGGATAAAATGGAGAGGAGGAGGAGGATTATGTAAGCCGCCTTGGGTTCCTTGCAGGGCGGGGTATAAATATAATAAATAAAATAAAATAAATGAAATAAAATATTCGCTCCCTGCCCCCTTTTTGGAGCACTGACTGCTGCAGTTACTGTGGTCCCCTGACGGTTCTGAAAAAGAGCCCCGAGAAGGCGGCTGCAATGGGAGAGTGAATGGGACCCCAGCGGGCGGGTAGGTGTAAGTACTGCTGACGCTGGCGTCCCATTTGCTCCGCCTCATTCGGCCGCCTGTAAGGTTTAAAGAAAAGAAAAGAAAAGAAAAGAAAAGAAAACCTGCTGGAAATATTTGCACAGGTTTTTTTGGGGACTGGGAAATATATGCAAATTTAATGGCTGGGAAGCAAATGGAGGCTAAATTTGCTCAAAGTTAAAGGCAGAGCAGCGAATGGAGGGTAAATTTGCGCACTTGCAACAACTGCTTCATTACTGCCGGTATGCGAATTTCCTCTCTGTTGACAGCCCGTAAATTGGCACAGATTTCCCCTCCGCATATATTTCTGTGGGTGTTTTTTTTTTTTAGAACTGGCAGGGAACTGCAATAACCACAGCAGTAAGTGCTCCAAAAAGGAGCCGTGAAAAGGGGGTGGGGTAGTTAATATCTCCCTTTTCTGGAGTAGCTGGAGACTCGGGGAAGTGCTGAAAAGGTGGAGGGCAGTGAGGCGCGTCAGTTCAACACTTAAAATTGAGAGGGTTACATTGCTAAGTGGGAGATATTGTCGTCGTCCCCCCCGCCCTGCTTTGGTGCACCTACTTCTGCCATTTCCCACACAGACACACACTTTTCGGTGCTTTATAATTGACACCTCAGCAATGGGTCCCTGGCAACTGTGCACAAATTAGCCTTTAGGCAGTCTCGCCTTGTCAGTTTCCATGTATGTTACCTACTCCACTTTGCAGCTCCCTTTGAAAGCTGAAACATACAGGGAAATTGACCAGGCAAGACTACAGGTATCCGGCAGCCGAGCACACTCGCGAAAGACCGACAAAAAGAAAATAATGAAAACAAAATTACGACCACAACTGCACTACCTTATGGGGCAGAATTTAAAAGGGGGGGAAAAATACATGACCCCAACTGTGCATTTTTAGGGCTCCAAAAAAAGAGAAAAAACTCAGTGGCGAACAAAAAGGGTAGCAATCAGAGTGGGGAGACAAGACGGGTTGTGCCGCGAAGGACACTGGGATACCAGCTGGAGGACTGAGGGGGAAGGAGGGGGCGAACAAGCCACGGAGAGCCCGATCGTCTGTCGGGCGCACCGTGGGTTGTTCCGCGAACAACCCACACTGCATAGCTTATTCTCAGGGTGGCTTAGCATGTCGTGCGAATGCGGCCACCGTCACGTCAACATGGGTTCTTTAAAACGGGAATGGAGTCACTTTGGAAGAATGGCGAAAAACCCTGCCCGCCGCTCCTCGCAATCTTGCTGATGATATCCCCTCTCTATTTCTCGAAATGTCACTAGTCAATTTACTCCTCCACTTCATCGTCTCCCTAGACAACAAAGCCTTCCCCCCCCCCCCACCTTTGGGAAGATTTGTGCAAACGTAACTTTAGTCATTTTTATTTTTTCAACTTTCGGGGAGTTTTGCGGAAATCTGCTAAAGCGCAGTAACTACTCCAGTTTAGCGCAGCAAACTGCTACTAAAAAACCCTCTACTCCGCTAATGAGCACAAATGAGGTTTGCCAAGGTTGTGCTGCAAAGGCCCATGGGATACGTGCCGGGAGCAGGCAGGAGGACCAAGGGGGAAACAGGCCACGGCAAGCCGCAGAGCGCCTGATCGTCTGTCGGGAGTAACACAGGTCAGCGAGCGAACAACCGGCCGACCATGGCTGGCCCCGAGGTGCGAACTTGCCCAGGGTTCACCTAACCAAGGCGCCTTTAAAATGACAGCCTGTAAGCTCACTTTTAGAAAACCGTGGTTTCAGATGGCGCTGCTTCCGTAACTCAAGCGACATGTGGGGCCACTCACGTTTGCCGGATTCCAAGGAATTAAAACACTCAGCGCGACGCGGCAGGATTGCCGGAACAGGCGGGAAGCATCTCCCGCCCCCTCTGGGCTTGGCGGTAATGCACGACAGACTCTCGAGAGCAGAGTGGCTACCAGGTCAAAAGCCTTTTAAGCCATCAGAGGGGAGGGAAATCACAGATCTGCCTTAAGGGATTACGGTCTCTGGGCATTCCAGATGCAGGGCACGCTGGAACTGAGCTTTAGCCCTCAGGTGACGGGGAAAGGCCAGGACAAGGGGTGCTGAGAAACACAGCACGCCATGGTGCCCCATGAACCTCTGTCTCGGAGGGCAATCCCGCGAGCCTTCGTTACCAGCATCTCCCCCCGCGATCCTCCAGGGATGGTCTCTGTCCTAAACTAGCGCAGGGAAGGTTAATCCCAAACTGCTTCCCTTCCCCTGCTCAGTGATTAGCAAATTAGTCTCTCTGTAAGCCACCGGAAAGGAAGCTACGGAGCCAGGGGTGGGGGGGAGGGGAAACAGCTGTTTACACGGCAAAAGCAGAACGAAGCTGCGCTGGATGATATCATACGGACCTCAACACAAACATGGATAAGCTGGTGATCTGACAAAGAAAGGGAGGAAAGGGGGTTTCATGGGGGCAGGACAGGCACTGATTTTCAGACCACAGTTTTTCCGGCAAGCATTCCCAAACAAAGACAGGCACAGCGCTGGCTGCGGGCAGAAGGCCGCTTCCACGATTTCTCACCCCCAAAGTTCCAGGAAGAAATGGCACTCAGTCTTGGGAGAGAACAGAGAGGTGGCAGAGGTGGCTGGCTTGGAGACCAGTCATCAACTTTATTTATTTATTATATTTTATAGCCCGCCTTTTTTCCCCACAAGGAATCCAAGGCGGCTTACATAATCCTCCTCCTCCTCCTCTCTATTTTATCCTCACAACAACCCTGTGAGGTAGGTTAGGCTGAGAGTCAGTGACTGGCCCAAAGTCACCCAGTGAGTTTCATGGCTGAGCAGGGACTAGAACCCGGATCTCCCGAGTCCCAGTCCAACACTCTCACCACTACGCCACACTGGCTCTCTTTAAGACAGCAGCATGGCAGGGCCATCGGCGCAAGCCGGCGGCCATTAGTGGCAGTAGCCAACGGCTTTAAAAGATTATTAAGTTCCTATCGGTAGCTAGTCTAAGCTTTCTCCCATGTGCTGCCCTCCAGAAGTGTTGACGTACAACTCCAATTACCTGCAGCCAGCATGATGGGAGTTGTAGTTCAACAAACCTGGAAGGTGCCAGGTTGGGGAAAGCTAGACTAGTCTATTAGCCACGATAGCCAAGTAAAACCGCCATGCGCAAAGGCGATGCGCTGAGGGCGAACAACCGGGCGGCAGGAGCTCTCGCCTTCCAGCACTATTTCTGGGCTCCCGGCAGCATCTGGCTGGCTGCTGCTGGAAACAGAATACTAAGGTCTGATCCAGAAGATGGATCCAAGGCCTGATCCAGCAGGTCAGTTCTTATGTTGGAAGAGAGGAGATCAGGTCAGAGGGGCATGTATCCTGCAGGGGATTCTGATACATGATCTAGGGCAGAGATGGGCAGAAAGTAGATCTCCAGATGTTTTGGACTTCAACTCCCAGCATTACCAACTTCTGGGAGTTGGAAGTCCAAAACACCTGGAGATCTACGTTCTGCCCACCCTGATCTAGGGCAGGGTTGAGCAGAAGGTAGACTGGGATCTACTTGTAGATTCCCGAGTGATTTGCAGTAGATCTGCTAGGGTTTTCAGCTCCCAACAGTTTAACAAAAACGCCCCCCGCCTCCTAAATTAGGCTGCCGAAATCAAGAGAGCTTGGCGGGAAACAGAAGCAGATCTGTGTGTGCCAGCATCAATCCTGCTACTGAAAACATAATTTGTGAGCCGAGGCTGTGATCAGAGATCCAATGTCTGCCATTTCGAGCTACTATTTTGTGCCCGGCTCTGGTTCGTGGACCTCAGGGTTCTAGCGGAAAACAAACAAGCCTGAGTCGTCTGCTTGCCCCAGATCTATGGGCACACGGCCTGTTCACACAGGTCGACTGGGCCGCACCATCGTCCCGCGCCAGGGAGCAGCAGCTGCCGGGTAAGTCAGTAACTTTGCTGAAAGGTCTCCCAGCTTATAGATCTGCAAAGGGGCACGTTCCCCGCCTCTCTCCCACCCCACCCCACACACAAGCAGCTGGAAGCCATGGAAAGCATCTTAGGTTGAGGCCTACGTAGTCGTCTCGATCAAGGGACCATTGTTTGGGACGCTCAGCGTGTAACCGGAGACAGAGCACCCAGCCTGTGCGACAGGGAACCTTTTTCCCGGCCGGCTCAAGCCTTGAGTGCGCCGCTTTGTTCGCCAAAGAGACGGCCCTCTGTGTGGCGGGGGGCAGATCCCCTCCCCCCCGGGGAGTTGATATCGCATCGGAAACGGCCGGACTCCAGCTGCGCACAATGTTCTCCAGGCAGAACATTGATGCCACCTGCCTTCTCCATTCCCACCAAGCGTCACTGGACAGGCAGAGCGGGGAAGGCAGAAGAAAAGAGGTAGGCACGGCTCGGGCGTCTCTGCACACATCCACCAAGCAAGTTGGCCTTCCCCTATCTGGTGCCCTTGAGATGTGCTGAACTACAACGCCCAGCATCCTGCGGCCAGGAATGGTCGGGAGTTGTAGTCCAACACATCTGCATGGCACCAGCCTGGAGACAACTCCGCTACACAGACACCTGGTTGTTTGGTGCCTCATGCCGTGCATGTGAGAGCCAGTGTGGCCTAGTGGTTACAGTGTTGGGACTGGGACTCTCGGGAGATCCGGGTTCTAGTCCCCGCTCGGCCATGAAGCTCACTGGGCGACTTTGGGCCAGTCGCTGACTCTCAGCCGAACCTACCTCACAGGGTTGTTGTGAGGATAAAAAGGAGAGGAGGAGGACTATGTAAGCGGTCTTGGGTTCCTTGCAAGAGAAAAAAAAGGTGGGATGTAAATGTGATAAAATAATTTTTTTAAAAAATACACACACTCCTGTACCTTACTGACTTGCTCATTTGGCTATCCTTTCTGTGGGGTCTTTCCGATGAACTAGCACTCTTAAATTTGGTCTAAGACTTACTAAGGGAAAAAACACCTCTCCCTAAAAAAACAGGGAATTAAAGCACACCCCAAAATTGCTAGGTCTCTCCCAGAACACCAGTAGGGCAAAGTTACACCCGCACCAGGAATACTGAAAAGAAGAAGAAAATGCTAACTTGCAAAATGCAACAGAATATATTAAGACAGGTGTTTTACCATTTGTCACTATTAATCCAATACATGAAATATCAGCATCCCGGACCAGATCACCATGCATTCTATGGCATGCAAGAACACCGGAATAAGTCAAACGCTTCAAAAACACAGAAACTGTTTTCTGGTGGGTGGGTGTTTTTTATTTATTTCGAACTGAACCAAAATAAAAGTGAGCAACCAGGGAAGGCGAGGGTAATTGTAACTGTAATGATAATTGTCTTTGTTATCTGTAGGGGGTGGTCTATTTCTAGTTTTCTAAATGACATGTTCTTAATAAGACAATACATTACAAAGAACCCCCCCCCACCCCCCCACCCCCGATAAACTTCCAATGTGCAACTCTCCTAGGAACCAGATGGTCACTGGAATAAGTTCCAACTTGCTCTGAAGAGAAAAGTGCCATTTTGGCTCAGTGCGGGTCATCCTTCTCCAGCTTTATGCTATTAAGGAACTTACACAGAAGAAGCTAACATTTGGCACATGGGTAGACACACCAATTAGCAGAATACATATATATAGCAGTATATATATATATATATATATATATATACACACACACACACACACACACACACGAGAAAATGGGGCATTTGTACACCTCTCCTTCAAAACCAAGAATTAAGAAGTACAGCCCAAAATGGTTAAACCAGCTAGGAAGCTAAACATTTACGCACACATAGGCCCCCAAATGGGGTGTATGTACCCCCCTTATGTCTAAGATACTTCCAATCCACCCAGAATGCTGGAATTTGGCACATAGGTGAAGAAAAACTGGTGACAAGGGAAGGGGGCTTTTCACACCTAGCTGTCAAAATGCAGGGGAAATGGCGTTTACCTCATAGAAGAGGCTGGCATTCCACTACAGAGCGAGCCAAGCTGCCCTTGCGCCAAAATGTTGGGTGCTGGGTACTCTGTAGTCTCTTCTAGCTTGGATCTGGGGGAGGCACAGCCAACCATCCATCTATTTTTATTTATTTTATTTATTATATTTATACCCCGCCTTTTTCCCTGCAAGGAACCCAGGGCGGCTTACATAATCCTCCTCCTCCTCCTCTCCATTTGATCCTCACAACAACCCTGTGAGGTAGGTGGGGCTGAGAGTCAGTGACTGGCCCAACGTCACCCAGTGAGTTTCATGGCCGAGCTGGGACTAGAACCCGGATCTCCCCAAGTCCCAGTCCAACACTCTCACCACTACTACGCCACGCTGGCTCTGTGTAACCAGGCTGCCTCTGAGCATGCTGCAGAATGTGCATTCCTGGGGGGCCCTTCCACACCGGACATCCCACCCCAGCACCCCTGGCTCGGCAGTAGCTGCTACCGCCTTTCTTGAACGAGCCTCCTTCGAAGCCTTCCTGCGCCTTCGGCGGCCCCGCGGCTTCCTGCAGCCTCCAAAGCCAGCATTTGCACGTCGCCCAGCACCCAAAGACTACAGGGGTCAGGCATCTGGGGCCGATTAGGCCCCCCGGAGCTGAGCAGAAGCTGCCACAACGCACTGCCTGATCAAAAGGCACAAAAGGTCTGGCTTCAATCAGCCCCTTTTCCCTCACCAGGAAATGGGGGGGGGGGGGGGAGAGAGGCAGGCAAAGAAAGGGAGCCTCCCCAACTGTCTGGGAAGAGACATCCAGGGGGGCCCTGGAAGGTTCTGGAAGCCCAAGACGTAATATCCCTCTTGAGCAGTGTTCTCCAACCTTGGGTCCCCAGATGTTTTTGGCCTACAACTCCCAGCATGCCCCAGCCAGCTACGCTGGCTGGGGCATGCTGGGAGTTGTAGGCCAAGAACATCTGGGGACCCAAGGTGGGAGAACACTGCTCAAGAGGAAAGATGCTGAAGGAACTGGAGCCCAAGAGAGCAGCGTTCACCCACACGATACGGAGACACCCTGGTCTATCATCGGTCCTTTCTATACCTAAAGCAAGCTTCCCGTCCCCATGACTCCCGAGAATTGCCACTGGGGCAAGTGGGACATGCAGGGTGGCCACTTGCGCGCGGCCAAAACAGAGGAGATGCCATCACTGGAAAGAGGACACACGGGCTGCCCCCATAACATCGGCACGTGCTCATTTCTATAGACAGGTGCAAATTTAGAAAGAATTCCTATAATTTAAAGAGAGAGGCAACACAGCTCAACCTAGTAGGGGAGACTGTGACCAGGTGAAGGTGAGCGGTCTGCCTGCTGTCCAGTTGCTAGCTGTCGACGGGCAACTTCCGGGGGCCCCGCTGCTCTCCCTTCTTAGGGGGTTTTCTTTTCATCTTTAAAGTGGACGTAAAACTGGAAAACCCTTCTAACAGAGCACTGTCTGTGCTAAAAGAGGACATCTGGCCACTCTACGGCTGGGGATCTTTCAAGGCAACTGCTGCCCTAGTGCCATGGGGCCTCCCGCCTACCCAGCGTCCTACAGCAGCATTCCACGACTTTAATGTGCTATCTGCAGGTACAGGACCTATAAGGAGTTACCACGGTGCCAACCTGTCTGGCCCACTGCCCTCAAACGCCTCGGAGCAAGGTGGTATCTGGCTTTTCATCTCCTATCTTTAAAGCATGCTTACGTAATTATGCCTTCCCGAAGAGAAAAACACGACATAATCTCACACATTGTTTTGAGAACTGTCCAATCTCTTCTGTGATCTCCAACGCCCATTGCGCACCTCGTTGTTGTGCCCAAGGCAGGTTGTTTCTTTCTTTCTTTTTTAAATTTTATTTATTTATTTTTAACTGAACACAAATACAGAAAAAAAAACCCCCCCCACATAAATCTACAAATCATAAACTCCAAGTGCACCCGTCACCCTGGGGCCAAAACAAATTCTATCCACATAATCCATTATTAATCTATATTCCAAAAATACATCATATCATGACATGGCTTGCTCCCTTTTCCCTTTACTAGAACTGTGAAGGATCAGCACCTGGATCCTTCGCGTGAGTTCGGCGCTTAACGGGTTAACCAGTGCAGCGTTACAGCCCGTACAAGCGAAAGAAACCACCTAAGAGGTTTCTCACAAACAAAAGGAAACTCAGCCTTTGAACTGCCAAATAAGGCTTTTATTTATTTACACAGGATATGGAGCGGAACTAACAGCTTTCTAGGAAATACTACAACGTCAATAAGACCTGACGTGACCTTTAAGTTTATCAATGACAGGCTCCCAGGCTAGCGCATTTGGATTAGTCAGTTACCTTAGATCAGAGACGTCACGCTAGTCAGTTTCAGCCTAACTCCGGGTCTGTCCGATCCGGGGAAGGAAACGGCTTACTCCAGCCGCTGCTGGAGGGTGGTTCGTACTCAAAAGTACCCTGGGTTCCCAACAACCAACAAAGGAGGGGAGAGGGGTTTTCTACCTCTGTGTTTCCCACTCTCCCGCCCCTTAGGTCAGGTGGGGCTATTGCCTGCCCCTTCGTGTCAGGTGGGCTTATTCCTGCCCGGGAAGAAGGTGACATATTGGATACTTTACAGCTCTTTGAGACTGCCCTGTTAGGTTGATGGTCCTTTCCTGGGTTTTGTGGATTACAAGCGAGATCCTCCATTGCTGGAATGCCGGTCTGTCTGGATGCTTCCCTGTAACCCAATCTCCCCTTCTCGCCCCCCTCCCCTGGAGGACGGAGACTGGTGTGTGCGTGTACATGTATACTCATGTCAGGCTTTCTCCACAAGAACATAATCTAGAAATGGTCCCCATATATTCTTAAAATTATTTTTCTTTAATTGCCCCTTTTTGCATTTAATACTACATGTTAGTTTATCATTTAAAGCAATATCCCAAACCTCTTTATACCAATCTATTATTAAATACCGGTGTTGAACTTTCCAATTCCTTGCTATCAGTAATCATGGCGGTTGTTTCTGTCACCCTGCCCTCGTTGCGATTCCGGGTAAGAGGACAACAAGCTAACCCCAGGTATAGATCGGCAGGGACCAGCCGAGTCTAAGAACAGAGGACCCATTGCCCCCAAAGGGACACTGGTGGCAGGTGCTACACAGGTCCTGAGAACAGGGCCTGTGTTACAGTGTCGGTCAGGCCACTCTGGAACGTAATCATAAAAAGAGAGAGTTCATGAAACAGATGAAAAACATACTTGCTTTAGCATTACGTAACCACAAGCCCTCACACATGTAGATAATGGGGAAGCAGGGATGGGGACTCGGACTCCAGGACTCGACTTGTGAGTCGGACTGAGTCCCCCCCTCTGACTGGAGTCTGACTCGAGTCCCAATATTTTTAATGGGATTGAAGACTCGACTCAGGACTTGAGACCAGGGACTCTTCAACATCCCTGGGCTATGCCAGAAGGAGTGGAGAGAAGTGTGATCGCCGGCGAAGATTTTATTTTTAAAATCATTTTCCTAAAATGCAACCTTTCAGACATTTTGGGTTTGGCTGCCTCTGCCTGCCTGCCTGGGGTTCCCTGCCTCCTCTGCCTGCCTGGTCTCTTCTTAACCAGTTCCATAGTTTGAATTGTCCAAGACAAAGGCCTCTGCCTGCCTGCTTTGGGGTTCCCTGCCTCCTCTGCCTGCCTGGTTATTTTGGGTTTGTCTGCCTGGTCTGTTCTTGTCAAAATCAGTGGCAGAGTTTTGAAATAAAAAGGCACACTTGTGCCTAGAATTTATTTAAGCCACACATCTGAAGTAGCCTTATTTTGTTGGGAAAACCCCCCTTTGATTTTAATAGGGACTCGTGGAGTCAGCTTTGGGAGGGACTCGGGACTCATGAGTCACCATTTTGGATCAAAGACTCACCGACTCGGGTCCAAAGACTCACCGACTCGGGTCCAAGGACTCTTCAACATCCCTGTGGGGAAGACTTGCCTTCTCAGTGGTGGCCCCCAAATTGTGGAATGATCTCCCTGATGAGGCCTGCATGGCACCAACACTGTTATCTTTTCAGCGCCAGGTTAAGACCTTCTTCTTCTCCTCTCAGGCATCTGGCAGCATATGATGAGGTTTTAATCAGGTCTTGGTTTTTTCTTGTTGTTGATTGTTCAAAATTGTTTTTAGATAATATGTGTGTGTGTGTCTGTGTGTTGTAAGTTTATATGTATGTGGTTTTTATAAAGTATTTTAAAGCTTTTAATCTTTGTAAACCGCCCAGGTAGCTTCGGCTATTGGGCGGTATACAAATGTAATAAACATAAATGAAATGAAATGAAGGAAGAGGGCATGAGACCTGACATTTTTCATTTCTAAGATGAGAAATATTACATTTCCCTCAAACTACTGGGGAGGGCAGTACAGGGAGGGACATTATTATCCTATGTATGGGAGAGCACGATCATCCTATGTTGCTCGTTGCCACCTCATCTCTTTGCCGGGCAAGTGCTCCGGGCACCTTCTGGCCACCCATGTACTGAGAACTAAGCTGTAAACACACCAGATTTATTCAGCCCAAGGGCCAAAAGAGGCTTGCCTGGGCCTCGCTTCAGCTACCGCTCAGCTCAAATTCAATTACAGCAAGCAAAACCTTAAAAAAAATAAAATTGACAAGATATACAAGTGTTGCCAAAAAATACACGGACAAGATCCTCAATGTATCTAGCCAGGGAATGGAGTTATCATCAAGGCTAGGCAAAACACGGCCAAAATACCTGGTTGAGCGAATGGCTTAAAAAGCACAATGGAATTGGATAGCATTTATAATAAATACTTACTATAACACAGTAATAATCTATATTTATAGCACTGGTTATTCAGGGGGAAGTGCCTTCCTTCTGTATTGCAAAGAATAATTTACCGTGCCTGAGTGTTGAAAGAGCTCCATATACATTGCCTTGTTGTAATCCTTACAACATTCTTGTAAGGTAGCTCAAGTATTAGTATCCTCATAAGGCAGGTGGAGGACCGAGACCAAGAGAAAAGGGCTTGCCTAAAACTACGGAGGCCGGTTCTTACATTAGCTAAGTGGAATTGGCACCTGCTTGCAGGGGGTTCCTTCCCGCAGAACACTCTGTACATGCTCAAGAACAAACTTTTCTTCTTACATTGCATAAATTATTTGTTAATTAATCCTTTTTTATCAGTACCTAAGAGCCACGATAACTAATCGGAACCTCCAGGCAGAGGGACAACATACTTCACAATAGCAGCGGCTATGAACAACCACAGAGGAAGGCAGTGGCCTTCATATCCTACTGCTTGTGAGTGCCCTGGAGGCACAGGCTAGCCATCACTGGAAACAGAATACTGGGCTGGATGAATCTTTGGCCTGATCCAGCAAGCCAGTTCTGATGCTGCAACTGAGGTCATCATGTGGGAGGGGCACGTTGCAGAGGATTCTGGGGGGTGGTCTAAGGCACACAGCCTGTTCACGTGGTCATGGGCCTACTAGACTGTACCACTGTGAACCGAATATGTGCTAACACGAGTAGGCTGAAGGCACATGGAGATCTACTGGAAAATCTCAGGTATTTGCAGCAGATTGGCAAGGATAACATAGGATCATAGAGTTGGAAGGGGCCTACAAGGCCATCGAGTCCCACCCCCTGCTCAATGCAGGAAACTAGAGGAGGGGTCTCCCATCCAAGTAACAACCAGGCCTGACCCTGCTTAGCTTTCCACGCTCAGACAAGCTGAGCCAGCGTGAGCCACAGGCCCTTCATAGATCTTAGGAGTTGGAAGGGGCCTACAAGGCCATCGAGTCCCACCCCCTGCTCAATGCAGGAAACTAGAGGAGGGGGGTCTCCCATCCAAGTAACAACCAGGCCTGACCCTGCTTAGCTTTCCACGCTCAGACAAGCTGAGCCAGCGTGAGCCACAGGCCCTTCATAGATCTTAGGAGTTGGAAGGGGCCTACAAGGCCATCGAGTCCAACCCCCTGCTCAATGCAGGAAACTAGAGGAGGGGTCTCCCATCCAAGTAACAACCAGGCCTGACCCTGCTTAGCTGTCCACGCTCAGACAAGCTGAGCCAGCGTGAGCCACAGGCCTGTATGTCTGGCTCCCAATTGTTTAGCAACAGCAACAATAAAATGACTCTTCCCCTGCCCTAAAATTATACTTCTGAGATGAAGAAAGCTTGTGAGACTTTTGGTGTGCAAGGACAGTGCGCTCCGTTCAGTTTTGGTACTCAAAACAAGTTCAATACAGTCACATACACAACATTGCTCATACACCTGTAAATTATACTATATCTATTATTATTGGTCCGTTTCGATGCCAGATTAGAATCTACTATGCCAGAAATCCAGCTGATTAATTGGAGGGCCATCTTCACCATTCAGTTCTGGGAAAACCATTAAGAATGAGTACCAAGTGGTTACAAAGTTATCTTTCTTTATTTCTCCTCTAGAAGCAGGAAAGCGACTGGTCAGTTTCTCCGCCAGCGCAACAGACCATATTCTATCAAGGTATCTCCGAAACTATAGAGTCTTGGGCATTTTTCCAAGTTCCGGCAATCTCGGTTCTCGCAGCCCCTACAAGCATCGCCAGCAATGCTTTGTAACACAACCCCTCATTCCCCCCAGTAAACAATGAAAGCAGTAATGAAGCTTCATTAGGAGTTATCTTTTGTCATGTTACATTATTCAGCCAATCCGTTACTTCGTGAAAGAACGGTTTGACCTATGGACAGAAGATCCACATATGTTCAAGTGATCCCCTTAAAAACAAAACCAACCAACCAAACAAACAAACCAAGTTCCCGGACTCGGAATTCTTTAATCCTAAGTGTGTGTCCTTTGCACAAGGCTCCGGTTGGTGGCTACCAAGATCCCAATAAATGGAAGAAAGAAAAGCAGATCCCACAAACCTGACGTCTGCCTGCCCTGCTCTATGGCTTTGCATGCCAGGGGAAATTTGACGCTGGAAGGCAGAAACTGACTTTCAGGGTACATTTTGTCCGCCATTACTGAACAGAACCCCAGATAGGTTCCCGAGGCGCCCCAGAATAGTCTGAAGACCATCGGCCTAGGAGTACATCCCCCCACGTTCCCCCCTGCTAGGATGAAGTCATGGCGGCCCCACACTGCCGACCCACACGGCATAGGACTTCAGCAAAGCCATTCAGCCAACTCGGGCGTTTCAAACTCTGAGCGAAGGTCTCTGCAGCGGGTCTGGCGGGATGGGTCTCATTCAGCGAAACACCCGAGCCAGGCAATTACAGAGCCCAGCCCTATCATCAGCGGCTTTGCCGGTGAATCAGCAGAATGTGCTGACATGCACCACTGGAGGGAAAGGGATTAAAGCTACGTGCACCATCCAGAGCTGGGCTGGTTGCCCAGCTCCACCTTCCCAGCGCCCAAAAGCAAGTGGGAGTGGAGGAGACGGCAGGCGGGCCTCGCCGGCTGCGCACGAGACTGGCAGGAGATCTTGCTGTCTCTCTCTCTCTCACTTCTATTATACTGCGCTCTAACCTCTCCCTCCGGGTTTTGGGGAGACTCCCGCCCTCTCAACAAGAGGGAGGGAATTCAGGGCGGCCACACCTACCTTTCCTGCCCTGAAAGAATCCTGTGCAACTCAAAGGTTTGCTACCCTGCCAATGCAGCTGACTCGGTAAAAAGGAGAGACGGGCAAGCGCAGGAGCACACTCATCAGTGCACACGGTGCTCTGCAAAATAAAATAAGCCAACTCAGCAAGGAACTAGACACGATCTCCAGTTATTGCCTTTGTATGATGCCGGTGTTTGCAAAGTCTTCTTGGTCACATTCGCACACTTTTATGCTTTTAATCTTAGAACGTCTTAGCAGAACATCTAAAAAATATATAACTTGCAAAGCAGCCGTTAGGGTGGTCACGTTGGAGCAAGCCGCAACTTGTTATATGCGACACCCACTGACCGCATATGAAAAGTTGAAAATTCTGCAGGCAGGAAAGACAAATTGTGCAAGTATTGCACAAGCATTACCTGGTTATTTGACTGTGGAAACGAACCACATTCGGGATAAGCGTTCGCCATTTCTTCAAACATCACCACCCCCTAGTTGGTTTGCTACACTGCCCCAATTTCCAAAAAGCAAAACAGCAGAGGGAAAGAGACACGTGAATCGAGAAGTATCAGGAGGCGCAGGCAAGCGCGAACGGGTGCGAGGTTCACGTGGAACCGTAAGAGCTAGAAACTTGGTTCTTTAATTTAAATGGAACTTGGTATTCTCCAGGATATGCCAGATTCTACATCGAGAAGACAAATGCAACAGTTCACGGCATGACTGCAGCTGCACAGAAAGTCATTCGCTGGGCAAAAAGCCACAGGCAACCTGTTACATCTGGCCCTAAAATAGACCGGGGTTGTCACAGGGGGATAGAAAGACGATTGCCAAGCACTGCCTCAAGCTCCTCCTCTTGTCCCTATGGAATAGCATGACATAAGGGAATGCAGCATTACGATCAGGGAAAGGGGCGCCTTGGGGGAGTCTGTCAGAGGAAAACAGAGGATGAGATCATTATCAGATGTTTGCGACAACACTGGCAACCATCCCAAGGGAGCCGGTCTGCCCAGGTGTGACCACACTCTCAGGAAGCCCACAGCGGATGAGGTCAGAGAGCCAATCCTGGAGCAACGTCGGTCTGCTGCCGAACACGCAAACAGGTCTCAGTCCAGCCGGGTTCCGCAGCTTCACCTTGCAGAGGAGGGTGTTCTCGAGTTATTCCATCTAACAAAAGCAAGATTTATTTGACCGTAGAAATTTGGCTCGGCGGAACGGATTGGTTTATTCAAAACCCTCAAGCTAGGCTGAGCACTCTGCCCCAATTGCAAAAGTAACATAGTGAGAGCGTGACCGCAGGCAGGGTCAAGAAAGCGGCCCTTCACCAACCTGGTGCCCTCCAGATGCGTTGGACTACAACTCCCAGGCTCCCACAGCCAGAAGCTAGGGGAGGGGCGGATAAAGGCAAAGTCCCTTCCACCGACCATCAGATGCCTCACTGCCTTCATCTTTTCAAAACATCTCATCAACCATGGGATCTATAAACTTGTTGGCAACATTTCTATGAGTCTATTTTGGATAGAAGCTATATCCTTTTGCTCACGACAGGGACGGTGGCTTTGTAAAAAACAACAACAACAACAGAAAATTGGACATGCATGGGAGCCTCTGCACTAAAATTTGGGGACAGACTAGCCCACAGCACAGAGATGAATCACCCAGACTCCACAGTGTGCTTCTTTAATAACTAACAGAGCAATCCTATAGTCGAGAGGGGCCACAGGATTGTTCGGAGACGCAGCTCCAAGCTCGGAAAACAGCTCCGACCTCAGAGCTGGATCTACGCACTCGGGAGCACCAACCCCCCCCCCCATGCGCAGCCGGAGCAGAGAGAACTGCGGGAGCTGCATCTCCGAGGTCGGAAGAGCGCCCTCGGAGAAGGGATTTAGGGGGCATTCCAGGGGGCGGCCAAGGTATGACGTATCCTGGCGGAGCCTCAGTCGCTTTCCCTCCTGCTCTGACGCACCTTAGCTAGACAGCCAAAATCACCTGTCTAGCGGTGCTGCAGGGCGGGAGGAGCACGGGGGTGACCTTTGCCCTCGCGCTCCTCTCGCCCTCCATAGGATGTCCGTAATCCCCCGAGTTTGGAGGGCTACGGGGCATCCCCACTGGAGTGCACCCTAATAGGATGTATGGTGTGCGTTTTGATTGCTCAAAGCAATTCATATACATTCGCTCACTAAAACAGCCCCGCAAAGTAGGCCAGCGTTATTACGCCCATATTGCAGAGCCGGGGAAACGAGGGTCAGAGATGGGGACTTGCCTACGGCCGACCGGTGAATGTCCCAGTTTAAACTCTTCGGTTCAAACTACGTGTAACTTTTAAGGACACAGGGCAGGATCCAGTTCGGCACTGGCACTAATGTAACTTACGTTGTGCTAGTCTAGTGCAAGTGATCTCTAGGCCTGTGGCTCACGCTGGCTCAGCTTGTCTGAGCGTGGAAAGCTAAGCAGGGTCAGGCCTGGTTGTTACTTGGATGGGAGACCCCCTCCTCTAGTTTCCTGCATTGAGCAGGGGGTTTGGACTCGATGGCCTTGTAGCCCCCTTCCAACTCTACGATCTATGAAGGGCCTGTGGCTCACGCTGGCTCAGCTTGTCTGAGCGTGGAAAGCTAAGCAGGGTCAGGCCTGGTTATTACTTGGATGGGAGACCCCTCCTCTAGTTTCCTGCATTGAGCAGGGGGGTTGGACTCGAGGGCCTTGTGGGCCCCTTCCAACTCCTACAATCTATGAAATCTAGTGCAACGCCAATAGCGTTTGCTGCCGCAAATCTGTTCCACCAGCAAACACTATTGGTATTGTGCTAGAGCATGGCTCTCCCGCCTTGGGTCCCCAGATGTTGCTGGCCTACAGCTCCCAGCATACCCAGCCAGCATAGCTAATGGCAAGGGATTCTGGGAGCTGTAGTCCAGCAACATCTGGGAACCCACGGTTCGAGAGCCCTGTGCTAGAGGCTGCTTACACTAGTGCAACGTGATTTACACTAGCACTAGTGCTGAACTGAATAAAGCCCACAGCTAATAGCAAAGTCTTTCTTTCTTTCTTTTAGTGTGCGTGTGTAGGCTCCTGAGTTTTACTGGGAGCACACGCGCTTGTACGGAGGGTGGGGTGGGGGAGGTGTTTACCCTTCCCTCCCCAGCTGTAATTTTACTGATAACTGCTCCCCTAGTGCAACTGCAGTGCTCCTGCACAAAGGCGGGAACGGGTCCCAACAAAAATCAGACACCACCACCCCCGTTGTAAAACAAAAATTAAGAGGTCAATGCCAGCTGCGTCTTTAAATAACACGGAGTCAGCCACTGTGCCTCAACAGCTCCACAAGCAGAGAGCAGAAGTGTCGAGGTACAGAGAAAGCGCCTGGGGGAGAAAGGCATCCGTCTGAGCGGCACGACCAACGCAGATTGCGCTTCCAAGCAAGCGACATCACACTGCCGGGCCGGGAGCCCCGTATTCCAGGGAGGAGGGAGAGGGAATCCTTTCCAGCCCCCAATTACGGAAATCAATTGGGGCGCAACCTCGATGCTTGTGTAAGCACCCAAACTCAGAGGCTTAAGAGCATCCCGGGAGAGGCGATCTCCACCGCCCCGCACCTCCCGTTCTGCATTTCAGCCAGACGGCCGCTTTTGGCTATCGAGAAGGGGCACTTCGGAGGGGGGGGGAAGGAGGCCGTAGATGACACGGGATACATTGTAGCCTGGCCTCTGCAGTCTCCTCCCCTCCCTGACCCGCCGGAACGCCCCCTTTCACTTCCCCGACCTTGGAGAGGCAGCTGGCGCGGTTCTTTCCGCACTGGCTGCGAGGGGGAGGTCGGAGCGCGGATTCCCAGCTCCGAGGTTGGAGCTCTGTTTCCGACCTCGGAGCTGGGAATCCAAAAAAAAATCCTAAGGCCCACAGGATCGCTCTCCCCGCCACTTCAGCAAGACCTCGCGGCTGGTTCACAAACACACATTCACCCCCTGGCTGCCTGTATGTGTGAACGAGGGCCATCAGAGACAGACATTTCAAAAGCAATCCTTTTCGATGGAGGCACACTAAAAAAAAAAAGAAGAAGAAAAGACCTGCTAGTCACTCACCAAGCATACAGAAACCGAATGCAGAAAATCTAATTAGATATACTTGCGCGTGAAACGGGCTTCATTCTCCCCCCAATCAGGACAGGGGAAAACGTTTCGCCCACATCCTAGTAGATAATTTGGCTTCTATCTTCTATCTCTCAAAGAGAATCAAAGCCTTAAGAGAAAAACGTTGCAGCCGAACACTCCTGGTATCAGTTTGACAGACACAATACATTCTGCTTGCATCACTAGACCAGGCCATTCCCCTAAATATAATTAAGGATACAATCCTATGCATGTTTAGACAGAAAGGAAGTCCTATAACCCCCAGCTATGCCGGCTGGGGAATGCTGGGAGTTCTCGGATTTTTTTCCCTATCTAAACGTGCATAGGATTGTGCCTTCAGTCTACAATGTCTGAAGATTCTCCAAGTATCTCTCCGATCAAGGGCCGTTCATCTGTCGTAAAGAAGGCTCCACACACCATCCATCTTCCAAATTTAGTTCATATTTGTTGCGTCAAGTTATCCGTTATCAAAACATCCCATGGTTTATTAATCCCATCTGTCTCTTTCAACGGTCGGAGCAACTTCCACGGTTGCACTAATAAGCATCCTTGCAGCAAGCAACATAGTTTGGATTAAATTTTCATGAGAGCAAACAGCCTTATCGCCATCAACGCCGGTTACCGTTTTAACAAAAAGGCGGTAATTTCTACCGGTTTCTGATGTCCGCGAGTGCAAAACTGCTGTGCCACACAAGACCACCAAGTGTGTTTATAACTACCTACATGCTTTCATCTTCCTTTATATTGAGCCTTCCAGATGTTAAATATCCCAAAGCCATCACTTTAAAGGGGGGGGGGAGCAAAGGTAGTAGTTTGCACAATTTCTTTGGTGATCTTTTGGTTGGCCAAATAAAGGTATTACAGCAACATGGACTTTGGAAACTTTAAAATAGCTTTCCTTAATATGAACACTTAAGAATGGTGAAGGTGGGCTTGTGCGTCAATATCTCATCTAGAATAGGTTGTTTTAAAACTGTATTCCATTTTAAAAATAAATAAATCTTGGGTTCTTGAATCAGATCGAGAAAGGTATTAGGGCTACCCTTGAAAGGATCTTGTGCAGTTTCCACCACCCTTTCTGAAAAGGTCTTTCTTCCCTGTTCTTACTGTGATATGTGAAGTACATATAGAGCAGTGTTCTCCAACCTTGGGTCCCCAGATGTTTTTGGCCTACAACTCCCAGCATGCCCCAGCTGGCTGGGGCATGCTGGGAGTTGTAGGCCAAAAACATCTGGGGACCCAAGGTTGGAGAACACTGATATAGAGTATGAAGTAGTGTACACATGCAGTGGCTGAAGAGGGCAGGAGAAGGCGCTCTGCACAGCTCAGAGACTCCGGTTATATCTATGATTACGTATATCATCACACACCTCTCTTTCTTTAAAGAAAGGAAACGGCCCAAAAAATGGGATGGAGACGGTGGCGGATCAACTGGCGTGGCTCAAAGAGGAAGGACGTGCGTCATTACATGGGCCTGTGACCCATACTGACCTCTGGAGCACAGCGAATCTCACATTATCTGCGAGTTCCCCCTTCCGTGCTGGCTCCAGGTTTTTGAAGGCCCTTGGGCAGGACATCCTCCACGGCCCCACTCCCTCACCGAGTCTGCCTTCTCACCACCATCGTCACCAGCTGCTCTTGCTCCTCCTCCTCCTCCTCCTTTCTCATCATTGCTAGCACTTGGCTCGCTCGACAGGCAGAGAGCCAGTGGGCAAGCGGGCGGCGGCATCTCCTGCCCCTCCTTCTCGCCACCGCTGTTGTCTGCACCAGAGCAAGAGGCAGGGGAACAGGCAGGTTGCAAGGATGAAGGGGAGCGAGTCCAGGGGGCTCTTGTCAGTGGACCCCTGTTGGGGTGTGGGCCCTCGGCAGATGCCCGACCATGCCTACCTTCGATGTCGGCCCTGTCCCCCTTCAGGTATTATAAAAGAAACAAGAAGAAAGGAAGCATAATTCTCACACACACACACACACACACACACACACACACGGTTCTTCTGCACTCACTTCTCAATGACGTACAAGCCAGAACCCTTCTTAAATGCAAGCCACTAGACAGGTCATCATATGAAGCTTCAAAGCCGTTAAGACAGGGAGGAAATCGTTTTAGGATG
This sequence comes from Shinisaurus crocodilurus, assembly GCA_021292165.1. Classification (NCBI taxonomy): domain Eukaryota; kingdom Metazoa; phylum Chordata; class Lepidosauria; order Squamata; family Shinisauridae; genus Shinisaurus; species Shinisaurus crocodilurus. The sequence goes on along the minus strand of CM037884.1, from coordinate 32,200,348 downwards.
TCCAAATGAAGCTGCACATGAGCCAAGCGGCACACACTGAAAATGGGTTCGGACAACACGAGAAGCCACACGCAAGGGCTGAGTGTGGGCTGTCGTTGAACCGTGAGCTATCGCGTTGTCTGAACCCAGCTGAGATAACAAACCATAGTGAACGACCCGCAGTTCACACAACCCAACAACAAGCCATGGGGTCCTCTTCGTGGGTTGTCCGTGTTAGTGCAGCTGGGTACAGACCACACGAGAACCCACATCTCAATAACCACCCACGGCTCAATGACAACCCACACTCGACCCTTGAGTGTGGCTTATCGTGTAGTCTGAACCCAGTCACTGAGAAAACTGCTGGGGAGGAAGCATCCAGACTGCGCCCTACTGGGTGAGACCCAAGCACTGAAGCCTCCGCTGTAGCACTGAAATGGATTCTGGGGGGCACCTGCCCAACCACATGGTCGGCCACTTGGGCTGGCCCAGTCCGGCTTCTTCTTCATTCATTCATTTATTATATTTATACCCCGCCTTTTTTCCTGCAAGGGACCCAAGGCGGCTTACATAATCCTCCTCCTCCTCCTCTCCATTTTATCCTCACAACAACCCTGTGAGGTAGGTATAGGCTGAGAGTCAGTGACTGGCTCAAAGTCACCCAGTGAGTTTCATGGCTGAGCGGGGACTAGAACCAGGATCTCCAGAGTCCCAGTCCGACACTCTCACCCCTATGCCACGCTGGCTCTCTTCTTTAAGCCTTCTTCAACCCCCCCCCGGCTGCGCTGGCTGTGGGTGATGGGAGCTGTGCTGCAACGCATCTGGCGGGTGGCGGGTTGGGGAAGGTTACGCTATTTATTACTTCGATTCCTACCAGAAATGACACTCCTTCACATCCTGCAATTGTATCTGCGGCCCTCTCACATCAGAGGAGAGTCATCGTGCGATTAAGTAAGGCAAACCCCCACCCACCCCAAAGCATCTTTCCTGTGCTGTCATTTCTGGATGACGGGTCCCCAGAAGATCAAGAACTTATTACAAGCCCGCAAGTGCATCTCCTTACACACACAGCCCTATTATTTTCCACCCGGCTTCCGTTACTCCAGCCCATGAGGTCATTCAATTTCACCCCGGGTAATTTTCCAGTCTTCATCTGTGCCGATGGCTCTTAACTTCGTATCATCGGTGAATTTAAAAACACCGCACTTCTCCCTACACACACACACACACACACACACACACACCTAGACTTACCGAGACCACAGAGGAAGAAAAATGTGAGCCAAAAATGGTCTAAAAAACCTGATCTGGCAGAGATAGGCTCCCTTGCATTTAAAGGATTAGCATTTGGGAAATCCATAGGCAGAGAGTCAGAGACCCTGTTTGGACATAACAGCGGCGACAATTCATGGGTTAATTAATTAACCCACTAATTGCAGGGCAATTTGCCAGCAGCTTCCCGTTTCCGGTAAGAACCTTCAGATGCAGCATTTGAGGATTGTTACTGCGATGTCTCAACCCCCCCGGGGTCGTTCATGGTTTGAACAACCCCAAGTTAACCCAAGAACAAGCCATGGGTCCCCCGCAATTCGAGGGTTCATTGCCACTGGACATCGCTGTTACGTCCGAACAGCCTGGAGAGCCACTTCTGAAAGGATGATAGAAGAAAAGCAGACAACGTGCACTTTTCCTCTCCCTGTGCTTTAGGATCTTGTTGTACAAAAGGAGTAAGGTTTATTATCGGTCATTTTTAAAAAAAAAAATTTTATTTACTTTTCAAAACAAATTATAACAAAATACAAAAATATCACAAAGATATAACCTAAACAACATACAATAAATCCTAAAGTGCACCCCCCCACACCCTCCAAGGGACCAATTAATATACTTCTATCCTCTTGATCAAATGAATTCCAAATTCCAAAAATATAACATATCCTGACAAGGCATGCCCCCCTTCCCCTTTATTAATACATAGTCTAGTAATTGATTCCATATATCCATAAAATTCTTCTTCTTTAACAATCCTTTTTTGCATTTGATACTACTAGTTAGTTTATCATTTAGGGCTATGTCCCAGACTTCCTTATACCAGTCTGTTATTAGGAAAACATGTTGTACTTTCCAATTTCTCGCTATCATTAGCCTGGCCGCAGTTAACAAGTTTACAATTACCGTAACTCCTTCGTATTTTGGTCACAGATAAGCTTCTCCGTTATTGATAACAATGCTAATTGTGGACAGACCCCTAAATTAATACCAATAATTTTCGATATTTCTGTAAAAACCGCTCGCCAAAACGCCAATACATTTTTACAGCTCCACCACATATGAGCATATGTCCCTTTTTCCTGACATCCTCTCCAACAAAATGCAGAACAATTATTATCTATTCTATTTAATCTTACTGGAGTTACCGGTAAATACCATCTCCAAATTAGTTTATAAAAATTTTCCTTTATCCTAATTGACATCATTTTCACAATCCGTCTATCCCATATATCGTTCCACCCCACCTTCGAGGTCACCTCTTCAAATTCATTATCCCATACTGCCTTTAGCTGATCCTCTTGTTCTTCTGCTTTTTGAATCAATCTATAAAAATCCCTTGTTATTATCGGTCATTTTTATTAAGAATGTTTACAGAGTACCATAAGCAAAATACATAGGCCCTTGCTCCAAAGAGTTTACAATCTCAATTTTGCCGAACGGAGGCAGGCAACAAAGGAATGTAAAGAGGGAGGCCAAAGGAGCAAGGAACGAGTACCGTATATACTCAAGTATAAGTCGAGTTTTTCAGCACATTTTTTGTGCTGAAAAATGCCCCCTCGACTTATACTTGGGTCAGCGCACTTATACTGGAGGCAATAAGTTTTCCCAGTTTTTTGGGGTGAAATTAGGGGCCTCGACTTATATTAGGGTCCACTTATACTTGAGTATATACGGGTATGTGCAAATGAAGTTACGGTATGTTCCAGTTGGGGGCAAGGTCTGAGGAGTTAACCCAGCCTTCCCTAACCTGATGCTCTCCAGATGTGTTGGACTGCAATTCCCATCAGCCCCAGTCAGCATGGCCGAAGAAATGGATTTTCAGATGGGATTTCAAGGGAGGCAGATAAACTATGTAAGATTACCAGCTCTGCTGATGCAAAAGACTCTCTTCCCCATCCCTCATCATCATAATCTATAGCAGGGCTCTCCAACCTTGGGTCCCCAGATGTTGCTGGACTACAGCTCCCAGAATCCCTTGCCAATAGCCATGCTGGCTGGGTATGCTGGGGGAGCTGTAGGCCAGCAACATCTGGGGACGCAAGGTTGGAGAGCCCCGATCTATAGCAACGTCTGACGCGCGAACAGAAGCTGCTGACAAGATCGCCTTAAACGGGGTACCAAGAACCACTTGCTTCCAGGCGCGGTGCAAATGCTGACCGACAGAGCCCACAGGACGCTTCGGACGCATTGGCCACTCCATGCTCCCACCTGCCAGCCATGCGCGTGCGCGCGCGCACACACGCACACACACACACACACACAGATGGGGCCAATCCTTCAAGTGCTGTAAAAACAGAGATCTGGGATTGACAGCCGGAATGCCCATGGTGCCACACACTTGCTGAAGCGAAGGAAGTCTGGGCCTGGGTCAGCGCCTGGATCGGATACAGCCCAGGAAGCTGGTGTACGGCGCATTCAGTCCTACTGAAGTCAGGATCGACGTGTCACTGAATGAACTGATTTGATTCAAAGCCCCCGCGGACCACTAGGGTGTTGTTCCTTTGGTGGGCCGCCTCCAGCGTTCGGAGAAACAGCTGTTTGGGAACCACAACAGTGTGTGAGGTGACCCAACTTGGCGGCAAGCGGCCTGTGCCAACGGCAACCGCCCGAGAGGAGCCCAGCCGCAGAGGTCCTTGCTAGGTCACTGGCCCCCTTTGCTCCTGGCGGGGGCAAGACCTACACCCGCCTCCCTCTCGCACCCGATGCCCTCCCAGATGTGTTGTGCTGCAACTGCCACGGACAATGGTCATGCTGGCTGGGAATGATGGGGGTTGTAGTCCCTACACACCTTAAGGTAGTGTTCTCCAACCTTGGGTCCCCAGATGTTTTTGGCCTACAACTCCCAGCATGCCCCAGCCAGCTACGCTGGCTGGGGCATGCTGGGAGTTGTAGGCCAAAAACATCTGGGGACCCAAGGTTGAAGAACACTGCCTTAAGGGGACCAGATTGGGGAAGGCTGGCCTATACCCTGGGCCCGGGCCAGGTGGCTGGGTCATCCGCACGCTCTCCACAGCCACATGGCCTCACCCCACGCAAAAGAAGATCCCACACCGTGGCGGCCACGCGCACAGGGGCCGAAGGACACCCTCCCTCGCTTCCGCCTGAGCCTCTCTGGGCGGCACCACCGGTGATCAAGTCACCTGGTTTCTCCAGGCTTGAGACGTTTAAAATAACCAGCCTCCAATTGCGCTTTCCAGTCCCGGCTGCTTCTGCCGTCGTCGTCCCGGCCTCACAGCTCCCCATTTCGCATTTAATTAACGGCGCTTGTTTGCCCCAGCTCCCAGCTTAATTCACGTCTTCTTGTGTGAGCCTCGGCCAAGGCCACATCCCACGGCTCCGGCAGGCCAGAGCGCTTCTGTCTGCACCTCCATTTCTCCCTCCTCGTTGACAGTCCGATCAAAGGCAACAGACTTCTTGAGGAAGCCTGGAGACCGAGGCAGAACGGCAACGTGTAGCTGCATGCCCGGCCCGGCCTTACCTGTCCCTGCCCTTAGGACAGTGTTCTCCAACCTTGGGTCCCCAGATGTTTTTGGCCTACAACTCCCAGCGTGCTGGGGGAGGTTGTTCTGGGCAATATTTCTTTCGTTTGTTTGCTTATTTACTGTACTTTTAAACCACCCAAGAGGCGAAGTCCTGCGGGCGGAGTACAACGCGTCGAAACCTGAGCTCGACGGACCAAAGCTCTGACTCAGCAAGGCCGCTTCCTAATGTCGGGTGTGCAGAGACGACTCCGAGATCTGCCTGCAGCTTCTCCGAGTCTCCTCCCTCCCAGCTGCTCTGTCACCCCCCCAACTCTCCTGCATCCCCCCACGGTAACTCACGGGTCCCCAAGGAGAACCCTGCTGGCTTCAGAGATCTGCACACTGGCACCGCCGCCGCCGATTTTTGTTGACAAAAAAAGCGTGCCTCCAAGCACGCGCAGAGTTCTTCTCCTCCCCACGCCCCAGGGAGGGAAAGAGACTGGGTGTGCTTTTATAAAAGACCCAAGGACAACACGCCACTGAGCACACATTCCTTTGTAAAAGGCACGTTTCCTTGCCCGCATGGACACTGCCCAGGTATGCTGTCAGATCAGGTGCCCTTTGTCTCAGCCTGCCTTTGGGGCAACGGCGGCCCCACACAACTTCACAGGATGACGGCAGGAAGTCACTGGATGAGAGTTGGGAGGTGGAGGTCACGTCTGCCCTGGCACATGACCCATCAGCTCTGGCAAATCTACTCACCCACATGGCAGCTGGGAGATCACACACACACACACACGCGCGCAAACACACGAGCATCCTTCAGAAAGCGAGGATTATGCGAGGGTTGTGTAACCAAGCCCCGATGGCTGGGTTTGGACGACATGCCGTAAGTCCGTCGGGTGGGTGGGTTGCATATTCATAATGGTGGCTGCATGCGCCAACACATGCTGCGGCTCATCATGGGTTAAATAACCCACGACGAGCCCACCATGTCGTGTGAACCAATCATAGAACAGTAGAGTTGGAAGGGGCCTACCAGGCCATCGAGTCCAACCCCCTTCTCAATGCAGGAATCCAGGTCAAAGCATCCCTGACAGATATCTGTCCAGCTGCACCTTGAATGCCTCCAGAGTGGGAGAGCTCACTACCTCCCTGGGTAGTTGGTCCCATTGTCTTATTGCTCTGACAGTCAGGAAATTTTTCCTGATGTTTAGGTGGAATCTGGGTTCCTGTAACTTGAGCCCATTATTCTGTGTCCTGCAAACTGGGATGATCGAGAAGAGATCCTGGCCCTCCTCTGTGTGACAACCCTTCAAGTACTGGAAGAGTGCGATCATATCTCCCCTCAGTCTCCTCCTCCGAAGGCTAAACATGCCCAGTCCTTTCAGTCTCTCCTCATAGGGCCTTGTTTCCAGTCCCTTGATCATCCTTGTTGCCCTCCTCTGAACGCTCTCCAGCTTGTCTACGTCCTCCCTAAAGTGTGGTGCCCAGAACTGGACGCAGCAGTGCTCAAGGTGAGGCCTAACCAGTCCACTGTGTCGTCTGCAGAACGCACTGTTCCACACACTGTACCTGCACAACCAGCAGCAAATGCTGCCGCCGCCGCCGCCACCCCGTGCATCACTCCGGGGCACAGGCGTGGCCCACGGCAGGCAGCACGCCCTGACCGCAGGAGCTGGTGTGGCAGGGCACTTCTCCTGGCTCGACGGTCCTCCGGCTTTTTGACAGCTGGCCAAGAGGATAACATTCCGGTCGGACCGGTGGGATTCTGACTGGGTGGAAACTCCGCGCGCCTCCTCAGCCCAGCACGCTCCTCCTCCGCCTCCCCGCACCCCACCCCACCCCACCCCGTGCTGCAAGGGTGGGGCTGGCGCAGGCCTCCCCGACGAAAGGCCCGAGCCGTCGCACGACACCCACCAGCCAGGCGCTCTGTGTCCTTTCATCCTTCCCCAAAAGGGAGGCCGCTGCTGTTCCCATGTGAGGCCCGGGGAAGTCACGGCAGAGCCAGGATTCCAACCCAAAACTAGGGAGAGTGGCACCTTAAAGGCGAACTAGGGAGCCCGCGTGGCATAGCAGTTAAGACTGCAGTGTTCTCCAGCCTTGGGTCCCCCGATGTTTTTGGCCTACAACTCCCAGCATGCCCCAGCCAGCTACGCTGGTTGGAGAACACTGCTCTATATGTACTTCACATATCACAGTAAGGACAGGGAAGAAAGACCTTTTCAGAAAGGGAATCTGGGGAGCAGATGACCGGTCCTGATATCAGCGGAGCGGCCTGCTTTCCCATCGGACACGTGGCCACGTCTGTCCTGCTATGCCCCCGCCAAGAGATTCCCGCCTAGTGCAGTGTTCTCCAACCTTGGGTCCCCAGATGCTTTTGGCCTACAACTCCCAGCATGCCCCAGCCAGCGTAGCTGGCTGGGGCATGCTGGGAGTTGTAGGCCAAAAGCATCTGGGGACCCAAGGTTGGAGAACACTGCCCTAGTGGACTGCCACTCGACACAGGTGCCCTATATTCCTCCACACGTCTGCCACCTGGCACGCTGCATTTTCCACCCTGGCTGTATTTCACCTCTCGGCAACAGCTTCGTTCTGGCCTCTCCCAGCCCGGCAGAGGTGTTGGGACTACAACTCCCACCGTCCCCAGTAGGGCAGGCTGGTTAATGACGGGAGTTGTGATCCAACACATCTGGAGAGTGCCAGGCTGGGTCCGTTGCTAAAAGGCAGCGCTCTGTTCACCGCTGCTGGGAGTAAAAAAACATACGCTCTTGATCGCCTCGGCTGTAATGTCCCCAATGCCTAGCCGTATCCCAAAATGGAAGAGTAGAAGGTGAAAGCACATGCGATAGCAGAAGGCAGAAAGTACAGGCGAGAGAGAGTGGAGTCAGAACCCGGAGAGCTAGAAACATTAAAACCTTTCTTTGAAATGTACGTAATGCACCTGCTTTCCCCACGCCTCTTTCCTCCCCTTTCTTAAAAGGCAAAAAACCGGCCATTCTTTGGGCGATTCTTTTCACCCCTGCTGGCCTCTCTTTTGTCCGGTGAAAGAAAGGAACTCCACTCACCGTTGTAGGGCACCGTTTTCCTGGGCACCAGGTTCCACCAGCTGCTGAACGAGGAGGCGTCCGCATTCAGAACCACCGAGGCCAGGAGACACATGCCGAGGGCTGGCCCGGCGGCCATGCTGACCAGGGCGCGAAGGTCCCGCTTCAACCGGAGAAGGGCCGGGGCGGGCGCTGGCTGCCTTAGGAGGAGGCCCGGCTGCACGATCCCCTCTTCCCTCTGTCGGGGGGCCTGGCAACGATGAAAGGAAGGTGGTTAGCATGGCTACGGGTTACGGCGGCATCAATTATGAAGGAAGAGAGCCCGGATGAGGGAGCCGGGGAAAGGAAGCGGGAGGGAAAGAGGGCCCAAAGAGGAACAAAAGAAGCTTTGAGGGAGTTTTCCATTCAGGTACGGGGGGGGGGGGGGATCGCGGCTCAAAGGCACTGATGGTGATTCAGCCGGTGAGCAACAGGGGTGGGAAATGCACGAGCATAGAAATGCACAAGCATAAATGCATAGATAACGCTCTCTCATGCACACAGGCGTCCGATTTCAAAATCCCGCTTCCTGTAGATCTATATCAAGAGAAAGGTTTCCTGGATATCGTGGGATGCTGGACCCGGAAAGGAGTCCTTTAAACATACTCACGCCATTAGAGAAAGCTGACCGCTAATGTGCCCATTGAAGCTGCAACATTGATACCCAACGTTTCCCTACCGGGTCTTAATGGGATCCGAGGTTTGCCAAGACTCAACCTTGGAAGCTGGTTTTAAGATGGGGGGGGGGGGGTTCGGAGGCAGGAAAAGCCGGCGGCGCTGAAATACATTTCGTAGCCTGGAGGCAGACAAGAGGCCCTTCCCCCCCCCCCCCGCCCCGGGAGCGGAAAGTGGTTCGGCCCGTGATGGCTTATTCACACAACGAAGTCACAAATGTGCTGGGCGGCTCTTTTTGGGGTTCGCAAGCTCAAGTCAGACCATCGCTCTCTTCAAAGAGTTGGAAACAGGCTGAGGGAGGTTTCACTTCACTGGGGGTGTTGAACCTCAGGCCCGCGGGCCCCTGCCCTGCCCCCGGGGACCGAATCCAGCCCGTCTCGGTTCTCCAAAGGGCCATGCCCCCTTCCCTTGGCTCCGCCCCCTTTCTCCCAATGGCCAATCGTTGGTGTTTTCCTGGCTTTTGCTCAGTTCCCCCACCCCCAACCCCATTCTCGAAGGGTGAAATGCTTGAATGATTTTATTCTAGAATTCCTGTTACAGAATTCTTTTCTACATTGTTATCACATTTAAAAGATTTTGAAGAATGATGCACACAGCATGGCTTGGATGTAAAGCCCTAACAGTTGACCTGAGTGCTGCATGTGTTGCTCTCAAACTAACGGAGTATGAGTCAAGGTTTGACAAATTATCAGCATGCATGCAATAGCAAAAATCACATTAATTGTGCAAAAGCATGCCCAATGCAAACTTTTACCTAATGCAGTGTTTGCAGTCCAAGACATAAAGTGTTTAAAATGTGTTAAGCACGTTTAGTTTTCTTGTTTATCTTGCTCATCCTAGTACAGGTTGACTTTTACTTTTACTAATCCGACACCTGTAGAAGCAGGGAAAGGACCCAGAGTAAAGCTTGCCCCATACAATTTCAGTCTGGCATATAATCATATTTCAAGTTGAAAATCCCTTATCCAAAAATACATGTGCCTAATTATTTAAAAAGTTTGTATAAATTCTAAGGCTTCGTTACTGACATAAGAGCTTTAAGGTAAAATATGCTGGAATTTTTGGCCCTGCTTCTTTTGCCCACGGACCCATCCGACACTGGAATGTGGCCCCCGAGAGCTTCTCTGAACATGAATTTGGCCCTCAGGCCGAAAGAGATTCAACGTGCCTGGTTTGAACACACGCTTTTTTTGACCCACCAACTGGGTTCACACAACACGATAAGCTATGGTGGCTTATAAGCCAGGGGTGGCTTGTTGTGTTATAATTCTTCTTGTTGTTGTTGTTATTACTTTTATTTCTATACTGTCCAATAGCTGAAGCTGTCTGGGTGATTTAAGGCAATCAATAAAAAGACAATAAAATACAATATAAAATATACACAATAAAATTTTTTTTGGAAAAATTTAATTTTAACCCAGTTTAACCAAGTTTAAAAACGACTCAAATAACTAAAACAAGTTAATACAACACAACCAGTAAAAGAGTTGACATAACCACCCCACCACGTCATATTTAGAGTTGTTAAATGCCTCAACGTAGAGGGCAGTCTTGATCTGGTGCCGAAAAGATAGCAGAGTTGATGCCAGGCGGGCCTCAGGGGGTGCTTGTTCCACAGTTGGGGGGGCTACCACAGAAAAGGCCCTCCCCTTTGTTGCCGCCCTCCGAGCCTCCCACGGAGGTGGCAGTCGGAGGAAGGCCCCAGATGCCGAGCGTAGTGTCCGGGTAGGTTGTGGTTGGGAGAGGCGTTCCGTCAGGTATTGTGGTCCCAAGCCGTGTTGTCTGAACCCGGCCAGAGTAGCTTGTGCGTGGTTAACAAACCATGCTGCTGGGTTCAGACAACGCGGCAAGCCACCCCTGGCTTCGAAGCCACCATGGCTTATCATGTTGTGTGAACCCAGTCACCTTCTCCTCTGCTCAAACAGATTTTTGGAAACAATGCAAAAACCTGCAACACCTATTTGGCAGAGGCAAAGTCGGGCTGAATATACACAGCAACAAGCCATGCTCCTGCTTTCAGCTCTCTTGAAAAACATGCTATCATGTCATGTGCCTCTAAGCCACAGGGAAGGGAACAAGTGGTCAGATAGACGAAGTCGCCATTGCAGAGAAAAAAGTGATCCTACACACGGGTCCGTCCCTCTCCCCAAAATACCGGTCCCCACAAGTAAAGGGTCCAGGGGAGAATGGTTTATTGGGCAAACCGGTAAGATACTGCCTGGCCACGACCTCTACGAGAAACAAAAGCTGCGCCAACCTCCGCAAGAACTGAGAAAAAGCCATCCAAAGGCACTGTAAAAGGTTGGCTTCATTTTAGAGAAATTGCCCAACACATCTTGAACTTGCTGCTCTTTTCCTTTCCAAGGGTACATTCCTTGCGCATTGCTCAACTCTTTTCGCAGAGGACCAAGTTCCGTAAGAAAGTGCTGAAAAACCTTGTTCTCTAAAATTAAGCCAGTCTCCTAAAGCACCTTGGAATGGTTTTTCCTCTGGTGGCAGAGAAATGAAGCAGAGCAGATCATCCAGCCAAGACACCCATACAGGGCGCAATCCTATGCATGTTTAAACAGGAAAAAAAGGCCTATAACTCCCAGCATGCCCCAGCCAGCTCTGCTGGCTGGGGCATGCTGGGAGTTGTAGGCCTTTTTTTTCTGTGTAAACATGCATAGGATTGTGCTGTCAGTTACACACACACACACACAGCAGAACAATTGCAGAGTCACTAGCCAAACTGACTTGAGGAGAACTTGATCAAGCACTGTTAAAATGAAAAATTAAATTATGAATGGCTACAAAAGTCAATTTTACTGTTCAAAACAATACAATAGTTAAACATTTTGTTTTTTATAATGCAGCACAAGTATCAAACCTGTTGACGACGGAAGTGTTTTTTCTGTAGCTCTGCCAAAACGCACTTTAAAAATACTACTAGACCAAGATTTGACTGATCAATCAAGGACGGTTCTTTTTCGTGAGACACATGCTCAGCCCCGAAGGAACATCCCTTTCTGACCTCAGAGCAAAACCCTTGCAGAAGTCACCGTAAGGCCATCGTAGCAGGTGTGATGCTGCGGCAGGGAACAACCTACGTACATCTCGAGCTGTGGCAACCAAGAATGCCAAAGGGGAAGTGGGAAATAAATACATAAAACATCACCCCTGACCTATTTGCACAGGTAATGCCTGTAACAAGGCAGGTTTCTCTTTCTTTTCAGACCTCCTTTTCTTCCCGAACGTGCAGTAAGATCTCTTACAGGCTGCCAAGGAGAGCGTGCGTCATCGTGCGACTTCTAGCCACATCTACGTTGCCAATGCACACAGCCAACCACAGAAGAACCAGCTTCCTTGCTTGATTTGCATCAACTTGGGGATCTGTTTCGGAGTCAGGTGTTCGTGATGCCCTGGCTTCTTGCACTACTGCAGGCAGGTGAGGTTTCTGGAGGGGAACTTGCAAACTGAATATGGAGCCCTTTCTTGCCCAAATTTGGCTTTTGGATGTTACAGCAACGGTAACACAGCAACCAGAAATGCAATGCACCCGTGCTTCCTGGTGGCTGCAGGTAATGCCATGTCCAACGTTCTTCCGAGTCTCTCCCCGCACAAGAGATCTTATTTCTGCACATGGCGCCCCATGTGCATGGGCAGAGTGCCCTTCCTGAGTCACGATCCGCCCCTGTGATTCAGGGGCAGGCCCAGGCCACGGGCTTGGGTCAGTACAGTTCTCTCTCTGCAAAAACCGAGAAGTCTGCTGACGACACAGCTACTTCTGGTAGACTCCCCCTTGGGGGTACCCAGTTTGCACCTGGAGCTTGCACACGGAGGTCCTATGAACCTCTCATGGGGCCAACAGCTGTTGACAGACCAATCCTCCAGCAGCTTCCCCATTGTCCAAACCGTATCCAGTTTAGATCCTTCCGGAAAGACAAGATCGGGAAGGGCAGACAGAGAGAATTCTCTGTCTCTAGCCCCCTTTGCAGAAGTACGTTTCCCAAAGCTAGTAAACCGTGACAGGTTGAAAATGCTTAAAGGCATCGCGTAGGACTGGTGACACTCCTGTCTACTGGTGCCGGATCCAAATCGAAAGCCAGGCATCCCAAAAAAGCACGGAGAAATCAGGGAGGGAAGAGAAGAACGGGTGTCATTTTCTCTTTAACTCTCCCCCTATTATGAATGGAGAGAGACTAACACTCCTGGCCGGAAAAGGAACTGAGAGAAAAAGGAACCGGGGAGCCAGGGCACCGTATACTATTTCATTCCAGGACCTTATGAATCCAGGAAGAAGCGTTCTGGACAAGACATCGAATTTCTGTTCTCTGCAGGCTGCCAATCCCAGACCTCTTGGCAACCCAAGTTTCACCACCAACGTAGAAGCGGGGTTTGATTCTCACGGCCAGAACAGGTTCTGGGCCTGAGCCCCGGCACATATTAAATCCTGCCTGCAACAGGAGAAGCACTGAGAGAGTAAAGGCACAATCCTACGCATGTTTAGACAGAAAAAAAAAAAGACCTAAAAGGTGCATGCATAACATGCATAGGATTGTGCCTTAAATAAGTTTCAGAGTTGCCTCACTGGGACGTCATATCATACATGTATTGAGGGCTACTAGTTAGCCTTCTCCAAACTGGCTCCCTCTAGATGCGTTGGATCACAATTCCCAGCACTCCCAGCCAGCATGTCGAGCTGGAGGAGTCTGTTAGGCATGAGGAAGGAATAAAATCTCCCCGTGCAAATGCAGTATATCGCTGTACACCAGGTGCCGGGGGGACAAAGAGCAGGGGAAGCCCTCCGCTCCACAAACCTTGCTTGTGAAGCTTTTCTAGAGCGATCTGGCCAGCTGCCGACGGAAGCTGGAAATACTGGAACAGTTGGAACAGACCCAGTGATTTATATGTCCGTGTGCTGCTTGCCTCCACACGCGTGCGCGTGCACCCGCACACACACACACCATGTGCTGGAGAAGAACAGGAGCTTGTCCCTGTAATGTGATCTATAGGTTGTCCCCCTCCTCTCTCAAGGGCAGGCTTTCATGCCGTGCTCCCTGATTGGCTTCCTTCCAAGAAGAGGTCGCTTGACCGCTTGCCCCAGCTCATTCTCAAGCTGGTTTTGTCTTCTCTTAAAACTGATTCCCGGCACAGAAGCAGCAACGCCATCAACTCCCATCCGGCCTTGAGGTTAACAACGTTCGCAGCAAGACTCTGCGAGATTGCACTGGTTACAGCGGGGCCTAAACCGCACCGATGGGGCACACCTCACAAGCCAAGGCCTCTCCCCGCAGCAGGGAACACAAAGGCAATTAAAACGCCACGCTTTTTAATGCAGAAGCACTTTCATCTGCAGATATCAGAAGGCGCCCTGCCTTCTTTGTCTCCGCGAGGCTTCCAAGCAGTCAGGCCGGTATTATTATGCCCATTTTACAGATCAGAAGCCGTGGCTTACTAATAGCACTTTTTGCCTGCGGGGACGGGACCAGATCCAGATGTCATGGCACCCTACCCTTCTAGGGTTGATTCATAATTAAAATAAATGTACCTGCATAGAGAGCAAGTGGGGTATTTGAGCCTAGAACACCTGGGTTCAAGTCCCCTATTTAGTCACATGCCTACACAAGTCACTTAGCCTCGTGGGTGTAATTTGGGAATCATAGGGGCTCAGGGTTGTTGTTGAATGTAAAGAACCTGGCACACTAAAGGTGCCATCCTATGCATGTTCAGACAGGGAGTTGTAGGCCTTTTGTCTGTCTAAGCATGTATAGGATGGCACCTTAAAATGCTCTATCAGTTATTCCTTCGGTGGGTTTAGTAACCTCTCAGCCTCAGACCCACCATCTGTAAAATGGGAACACCAAAGACCTAATAGTACTATTTAGAATCATAAGTAGAGTTGTAAGGGGCCTACAAGGCCATCGAGTCCAACCCCCTGCTCCATGCAGGAATACAGGTCAAAGCATCCCCGACAGATGGCCGTCCAGCCGCACCTTGGATGCCTCCAGAGTGGGAGAGCCCACCGCCTCCCTAGCTAGTTGGTTCCATTGTGTTATTGCTCTTGACAGTCAGGAAAATTTTCCTGATGTTTAGGTGGAATCTGGGTTCCTGTCACTGGAGCCCATTATTCCGTGTCCTGCAAACTGGGATGATCGAGAAGAGATCCTGGCCCTCCTCTGTGTGACAACCCTTCAAGGACTGGAAGAGTGCGATCATATCTCCCCTCAGTCTCCTCTTCTGAAAGCTAAACATGCCCAGTTCTTTCAATCTCTCCTCATAGGGCCTTGTTTCCAGTCCCTTAATCATCCTTGTTGCCCTCCTCTGAACCCTCTCCAGTTTGTCTACGTCCTTCTTAAGGTGTGGTGCCCAGAACTGGATGCAGTACTCAAGATGAGGCCTAACCAGTGCTGAGTAGAGGGGAATTATCACTTCACACGATTTGGAAGCTATACTTCTCTTAATGCAGCCCAAAATAGCATTTGCCTTCTTTGCAGCCACATCGCATTGCTGGCTCATATTCAGTTTGTGATCTACCACAATTCCGAGATCCTTCTCACTTGTGGACGGTATTGTTGAGCCAAGTGTCCCCCATTCTGTAACTCTGCATTTGGTTTCCTCTCCCTAGGTGCAGCACTTGGCATTTATCCCTATTAAATTTCATTCTGTTGTTTTTGGCCCAGCGCTCCAGCCTATCGAGATCTCTTTGAATTTTGTTTCGGTCTTCCAGAGTATTAGCTGTTCCACCCGACTTTGTGTCATCTAGCATTCCCACAACTCATTTCAAGTGTTCAGAATGGCTTCACATACATTACCCCCAGTAATCTTCACAACAGCCCTGTCGGGTAGCTCAGTGTTACTGTCCACACATTGCAGATGACAAACTGAGGCGAAGGGTGTCTTGCCCAAGGCCCACTTAGTAAGCCTGTGGCAGAAGTAAGTTTTGAATTTCCAGGCTCACGAGTCAGTCTTCTAGCCGCCACTCGCTCTTCCCACAAATAGCATCCTACAGCTCGCTGTCGACAATGCGCCGCGCATACGTGATCACAGAAACCCTTACGACAGCCCTGTAAAGCAGGCCAGGCGTATCCCCCACGAAATCGCAGGTGAGGGGTTGAGGGAGTGTGGGCGAGGCAAAATTTCAACCCAGCTCACACTCTTGGGAACAGCCATCTTGGAGTTATTGGGAGTAGGAGGCACTTTGCAGCACAGAACAGGGAGATGCGCCTGCTTGACATACGTCGGCTGCCTAAGGGAGATGTGTTCTGTCAGGAACGCCACCCCCGCCATAGCCGATGAGCCAAACTGGCGTCTCTTCCTGTTCTACACCTGGCGATCTATAAAACCAGTGTCCCCGTGTACACATAGTGCGGGTTAGAGTTGCCAACTCTCGAAATCACAAATGCTGGTGCCTGGATAGTGCCCGGGGCAAGGCTCGTAAGAAGAAGAAGAAGAAGAAGAAGAAGAAGAAGAAGAAGAAGAAGTAGTAGTAGTACCGTATATACTCGACTTTAAGTCTAGTTTTTCAGCACATTTTTTGTGCTGAAAAATGCCCCCTAGACTTATACGTGGGTCAGCGGCCCCCCAGGACCCCCGCCGCCACCGCAAGGGACCGCCAGGCACCCCCCTCCACCCCCAGGACCCCTGCCGCCACCCCCAGACACCCCACCCCCACCCCCGTACCTGCACCCGCCGCCGCTGAAGCCCCTCCCCCGTCGAAGCCGCGCCGCAGCCCCCCCAGACACCCCCATGCCACCCCCACGCTACCCCCAGACACCCCCCGTCACCGTACCTGCTCCCGCCGCCGAAGCCCCACTTCGGAAGAGGGGCGCGAGCGATCCTCTTCCCACCCGAACCTATCGCGGAGGCCCCTTGAGAAAGCGCCTTTTGCGGCCGGCCAGCCGGCCGGCCAGCCGGCTGGCTGGCTGGCGGGGGCCAGCTCGGAGCGCGGTGCCATCGCGCTGGGGGAGGGCGCACGGAGGCCCCCTCTCCGCCACTCTCCACCAGACACCAGATCCAGGGGGGCGCCTGAATCTTTCCTTCCCCCCCCCGCCTCTCTCTCTATTTTTCTTCCGGCGGGGGCGGCGTTTGCCCGGGCGCTCCTTGAGCGGAAGGGAGGCGGCGGGAGCAGGTACGGTGACGGGGGGTGTCTGGGGGGGCTTCGGCGCGGCGCGGCTTCGGCGGGGGAGGGGCTTCGGCAGTGGCAGGTGCAGGTACGGGGGTGTGGGTGGGGTGTCTGGGGTGGCGTGGGGGGGGTTTGGGGGTGGCCTGGGGGGTCTGGGGTGGCGTGGGGGGGTTTGGGGGTGGCCTGGGGGTGTCTGGGGGTGGTGGCAGGGGTCCTGGGGGGGGCTTTGGCAGTGGCGGGGCTTCGGCGGCAGCGGGTGCAGGTACGGTGGCGGGGGGTGTCTGGGGGTGGCGGCGGGAGTCTCCCCTCATACATTTCCCACCCTAGACTTATACTGGGGGGCAATAAGTTTTCCCAGTTTTGGGGGGTGAAATTAGGGGCCACGACTTAAATTAGGGCCGACCTGTACTTGAGTATATACGGGTAGTTGTCCTTTACTGTTTTGGCAACTGGCCTAAAAGCAAAAAAGAGAGACCGGTTGGGCTCGTTTTATTCCGGTCGGGTCAGCAACCCTAAGCACTTTCCAGAGTAATATAAACAGAGCGCAGTCCCCTGCCCCAAGGAGCCGCCGGTCTAAATGTAGGTTTCCATCCCATTTTTATTTAGTCCGTGGAGGGAGGGAGAAAAAGCAAAATATCCTGCACTGACTATAGACTTTTTTTAAAAAAACCCCCCCACACACACACACACACCAGTGCGCTCTTAGACTCAGGCCGAGAGCCATAGCTGTTCACACCAGCAACAGCTGCCAGAGTTTCGCTCCACAGTGCAGTGAGCCAATGCTCCCTGGCAGATCCCAAAAGCAGCCCCCCCCCCCCACAATCAACTCCCTTTCTTGTGGGTTTCCTCTACTTTAACCACTTCCTGCCTCCAGAATGAATCCAGCGCTGACTCAGCTCCATGCAGGAACTGGGGCAGCGGCGGGGGTGGGGTGGGGGGGATGAAACGGATGCAGTACAAGAATACTTCCAAAAAAGCAGCAGTTATTTTCGTTTTCCAGCTGAGTCGGAACAGCAACCGCGCCCTCCTCGACCTTCCTGAGGATTCAACTCCACCTTCCTGACCGAGAGAACACTGGATCACGTCTTCCTCCATCTTTGGCCAAACTCGCTCCCCGCAACACCCCCTGAATGGAGGCAGGGGGGGGGGAAAGAGGAATGACAAGGCATCAGATCCTGGATCTGATCCAAATATATGGAAGCTGGCTGCTAGTGCTCAGTGGCGAGAGAAAGGCACTCTGTACATGCGCACTTCACATCAGCCGGGCCTTAAGAGTTCTGTTTCCAGCTCCGGCAGGCTGCAGCCCAGCCAGATTTAAAGTCAACTAGCCACTAATACTGTCCGAAAGGAAACCCACGCAGGGCCAGTTGCTGCCAGGGACCCCAGTGCTAGGCAGAGGACCCCAGCAGGTTCCGGCCCAGGTTAGACCCATCTCACTGGAAAAGGGGCACCTCCATATCCCAGTGCATTAGTCTAAAGCAGGGCTCTCCCACCTCGGGTCCCCAGATGTTGCTGGCCTACAGCTCCCAGCATACCCAGCCAGCATGGCTAATGGCAAGGGATTCTGGGAGCTGTAGTCCAGCAACATCTGGGGACCCGAGGTTGGAGAGCCCTGGTCTAGTGCCTGGCTTGAGGCCTGCTCAGGAGGGAAGCACTTTTAAGGCCCACAAACACTGGGCCCAATTTCCCAGTTTTGCAGAGGCAGCTGCTGCCAACGGCTCTCCAATTCACCCACCACTGGTTCAAACTGGAGCCTTCATTCCAAGTCGGCAAGGGGTAGCAGGCACCTGTGGGAGTGAGCGATGTCCCGAAATGCAAGCGTATTGCAGGTGGGGGGGAACAGCCCACTCGCCGGCAACTAAAAAAACAACTCCGGTGCCAGGTTTGGCTACGATCCTCTTCCAGGTCATTGCCAAGTTCTATTTCAGAAGTTTCCAGAGATAGCAAAAAAACTGCAACAATGGCACTGGGTCAGTAAACATCATGCCCATCGTATGTCACAGTCTTCGGGGACACGAAGGAACTTAAAAACAAAAAAAGCCATCATCCCACCCACATAGCAGAAAGCCATGGGAAACGATGCGCTGACTTAAAAAGAAAAAACGGTGGCTTCTAAATAGACCTGTACACCTCCTTTATCATGCACTTTCCATTTGCATGTTTTTTTAAGACCACAACGTGGCCCACAACTGCATCAAGAACCACGGGAGGAGAGCCCTAGGGTGCCTCCAAATGAGGCTTCCATTGTGCAACCACCCTGCCCTCATTCATGGAATCTTACAGGGGGGACCAGAATCGTCACCATCCACTTGTAACCGCCCCCCCCCTCCGTGTTTTCCCACAGAAAATCCATTAAGGAAGAAAAGACGGAATCGCTGCCCTATGCCTTCTGATTGTTACCATTACGAACCCTCCATCTGGAAGAATCCCTATTGTGCACCCTATGGAATTACAAGGGACGGTGCTTTTGTTTGTTTGAAAAATGTAAGATGCTAGTTCTCATTATTACTGGGTGGTGGCCTTCATAGATTCATAGATCATAGAGTTGGAAGGAGCCTACAAGGCTATGACGAGTCCAACCCCCTGATCAAGGCAGGAAACTAGAGGAGGGGGTCAACCCTAGTGCACCCCCCACACACAGGGGACTTCACTAACCCAGCCTTTCTCCTGAATGCACCACCTTGCCCTACACAGGTTGCATTTCCCTGTTTTGTTTTTATGAACTTCAGCCTGCCACCCAAGTAGTAAAAACAACAAGCACCTATGGGTGGCTCGGGAACGCTGGAACTGTAGGGTTTTTTTTCTGTCTAAACATGCTATAGGGTTGCACCCCTTAAAGACTTTCTGTGGAGGAAGGGGGGGCTGGCTGGCCCGCCAGACCCCCACCCTTTCCTACTCCAAAGGAACCAAGACCCCCTGAGATCTCAAGGTACCAGATTGCCAGCCTCAGCTGCCTGCAACCCTACTTGAATCTCTGTTCAGGGACTCACCTTCAATTCTGTAACCTGGATTTAGATTCTGAACTCACAGAGTACTACAAAGCCCATGTGGGGTAAACCCAGGACAAGGTTTATCCTGGTAGCATTTAAACAACAAGATTAGGGAAATGAGAGAAGCACACAAATAAAGAGAGAGACACGTTAGTACACAGTAAAGCTGCAAAACAATAAAACCTGATTCCTTAATATCTCTCAGACATACACCTATGTTACCTGAGGGTATTCTCTTCAAGGGTTAAATCCAGCACAGCCTTGCCGCCCGAGGAGAACCACTCCATCTACCTGCAGGTCTGAGATGGATAAAACTCCCACAAGGCTTGCCTTCACTAGAGCCCTCATCCAGCTCATTTCACCAGGAGCTAACTGGGGTCGGATCCTGATGCCCCCCCCCCCCAAAGGCTTGCCGCCTCTCTTTGGCTTGCCGCCATCCCCAATAGCCAGGGTAGCCGGTAGCCAAGCGATCCAGGACAAAGACCAAAAACCACGCTTTGGGAAATATACCTTTTCCCCCCCTCCCCTCCTCTGCTGCCTCTTAGCCAATCACCATGCACCTCACCTGGCCAGGCAGGGGGAAGGGAACTCATGACTCATGCCTTGAACTACATTTACATATGAACGCTTTCAGCCTGGCTCCTGCAGGCGCCAGGCCCCATCCTATGTTTTATGTACCTTTCGCTTCCTCCCAGCCCCCTCAACTGGCCCCACTTGGTTTACACATGAGGAGGCGTGTGTGTGTGTGTGTGTGTGTGTGTATGCATGCAGGAACCCCCAAGGGCCCCTTTCTCCACACGCTAACTATGCACACCCCACCCCAGCCAGTTCACACATGAGGTGTGTGTGTGTGTACCCCCAAAGGCTCGTTTCTCCACACTTTCCAATTATGGGAAACGTTTCCGTGGTCTCGAGTCCACTTCACCCCAACACTGTCGTGCTCTCGAACAGCTCCCGTTCATTTCAGTGGGGTTTGCACAGGAGAAGTTCCCGCCCGGGTTGTGCCTCCATGTTAATCATGGAGCAGAGGAGATGCCATCTGGGTTTTCCGCCTCAGGCACCGAAATATCTGCAGAAGGTTGCAGGGTCACTCCAAGTCTACAACCATGCTGCTGATCATCCATTCCAGGAGGGGAAGAAAGCTAGTCGAAAGGGCTCCTGATCTTCTTCCGGGGTTAGCAATTCCCATTCCAACTCACTTCAGCATCTGAGCTACCCCTTGAACATGAAAAGGGAATCAGAGGTTATGGCAAATTCAGGATACTACTCGCTACATTAGAGCAGGGCTCTCCAACCCCAGATGTTTTTGGCCTACAACTCCCAGCATGCCCCAGCCAGCATAGCTGGGGCATGCTGGGAGTTGTAGGCCAAAAACAGCTGGGGACCCAAGGTTGGAGAACACTGATTTAGACAATGTCTATGCTGCCCTTAGGGAGGCATACAATAACATTGTATGGGGCATGCTGGGAGTTGTAGGCCAAAAACATCTGGGGACCCGAGGTTGGAGAACACTGCATTAGAGTAACCTGTTGTGCACATAGGATCTTAGCACATTGCATCCTGTATGCTTCTCCTCATGTGAGGACATAAGAGGAGCCACGCTGGATCAGACCAAAGGCCTACCTAGTTCAGTATTCTGTTCCCAGAGTGGCCAAATAGCACCAACCAGCGCATGTTCCTAGCAACTGGCATTCAGAAAAATACTGCCTCTGATCCTGGAGACAGCATATAGCCATCAGGACTGGTAGCCATTGATAGCCTTCTCCTCCATGAATTTGACCAACCCCCTTTGAAAGCCCTCCAAATTGGTGGCCGTCATGACATCGTGTGGAAGTGGATTCCATAGTTTAACTGTACGTGCTGTGTGAAGAAGTCCTTCTTTTTATCTGTCCTGAATCTCCCACCAATAAGCTCCATGGGATGACCCAACTGGGTTCATGCCTTGGTCTCCTCTCGCCTAGACTACTGTAATGCGCTCTACATGGGGTTACCCTTGAAGACGGTTCGGAAGCTACAGCTGGTACAGAACGCGGCGGCTCGCCTGGTTAAAGGCAGCTGCCGGCGAGATCACATCATGCCAGTGCTGAAGGATTTGCACTGGCTACCAGTTGCTTGCCGAGCCGAATTCAAGGTGTTGGTTTTGACCTTTAAAACCCTATACGGCTCCGGTCCAGTCTATCTCAAGGAGCGTCTCCAGCAACACCAAGTGGGCCGCTCAACAAGATCTGCCACGGATGGCCTTCTCCTTGTCCCTTCAGCCAGAGCAGCTAGACTGGTGTGGACGAGGAAGAGGGCCTTTTCTGTGGCGGCCCCCGTATTGTGGAACTCTCTCCCGAGTGACCTCCGCCATGCCCCCTCTCTGCTGAGCTTCCGTCGCTCATTAAAAACCTGGTTGTTCAGGCGGGAATATGGGGTGGGTTAAGGTTTTAAAAAAAATTATATTGTTTTAAATGTATTTTATTGCTTTTATTCTGTGTACATCGCCCAGGGTGGCCGGTTGCCGGCCAGATGGGCGATAAATAAATATTAATAATAATAAATAATAAATAATAGTATTACGAGGGAGAAGTTTTTAGGAGAGAGGGAACAGACGTTCACACACCCAGCTGTCAGAAGGCCTCCTCCCTATCCACTTTCTCCACTCTGTGCATAATTTTATATACGTCTATCATGACCCTCCCTTACTCGCCTTTTCCTAAGGTAAAAAGCCCCAAACGATGTAGCTTTTCCTCAGAGGGGAGCTGCTCCAGCCCCTTGATGATTCCGGTTCTCCTTGTCCCAATGCCACAATATCCTTCTTGAGATGGGGTGGCCAGAACTGTATGGCATGCAAGAAGTATTCCAAGTGTGGTCTCACCCCCAAAAGAATGAGTATAAGCCAGGGCATTTTGATTCCAGCAACTTGATTTGTTGATCCCTCTCAGTCTGAGGGACATCCTGGTTTGGATGATGATCCTTAATTTATAGAGGTGGATGTCTGAATGGTCCTCCTGGAATAGTCCAGGAGACAGTCGGCCTGGATGAAATCCTGGCCACTTCAGACTTATGATTCAAGGGGCTGGTTTAGACATGCCAGTGTGGCGTAGTGGTGAGAGTGTTGGACTGGGACTCGGGAGATCCGGGTTCTAGTCCCCACTCGGCCATGAAACTCACTGGGTGACTTTGGGCCAGTCACTGACTCTCAGCCTAACCTACCTCACAGGGTTGTTGTGAGGATAAAATGGAGAGGAGGAGGAGGATTATGTAAGCCGCCTTGGGTTCCTTACAGGAAAAAAGGCGGGGTATAAGTATAATATAATAAAATAAATAAATAAATATCCCAGCACTTGTGGAGTGCAACATTAAGTGAGGGATTGCATGTGTAAAGGGAGCATCACAGAACTAAACACCACAGGCAGTTCACACACCCAACTGCCAGCCGGGTGCAATCAACCACAGTGCATACAATGCGCATCTGACACATACATGATCGGCGTTCTCTGGAGCACAGCTAAGACACAAGGCCGGGGTGAGTTGGGAGGCATTCGGAAAGCAGGAGAATTTTTAGAATTTAACATGAGTGAGGAAGGTGGGAGTTCCAGCGGCAATTGTTTTCCATTCGGGGGAAACAGGAAGCACGCTCCCTCGTGGAGTCCCCAGGGGAGGCGGAGTTCACGGCAAAAAGATGAATATAAATGGATTTCCGGAAAGGGGAAAAGTAGCCGGGGCTGGTGGGAACCGCAGGGTGTTTCAACGGGAAGCCCGCCCCGCGGAGCAGAGCTGTAACGTTGCCAGATATCAGCCTGATCTCGGATTGGCTCCTTCCTCATCGACAGGGGAAGACCCACTTAAAGGGGGATTGCTTGAGTCCAGCCCAGTGAGGGTGCAAGTGAAGCTCCTGGGTTCTCTGGCAGACTCAGAAACCAGTATTCAGAGGCAAGGGGGGGATCTGTGAGGTTATAAAAGAAGAGCCCCATGGGAAAGGCATTTCAGAATGGGGGGGGGGGGAGCTGCGTGAAAGCAGGGAAGCCACCAAACCATCAGCGGTCAGGGTAAAGGGTGTGTAGACTCCAAGTGGGCCATATTTGGTCCCCAGGCCTGAGGGGGTCTGCACCCCTGTTCTAGGTCAAAGGGTGCAACCTCAAGGCACGCCACCGCTCTTTTTGCCGAGGAACCTCTGACTTCTTCCCTTACCCGCTCCAAACTAGGCTTGAAATTTTTCAGCAACCTTCGTCACCCCCCCGGAACCTGTGCGGATTTGGGTGTGTTAGGTTCTTATTCATTCATGCAAATTGTTTTTTTTAAAAAAAAAGAGTTCATGGCCTAAGGTTAACTGCTGCCTGAAAATTAGATTTCCATGATCAAAGAGCAAATGTGAGAGCTGGAATACCATGGCTGGGCCCGGGCAGGGAGAAGGGACATGCACCCAACGACTTTTCCTTCGGACACGCCAAATTGAAAGCCTTTGTCTTCGGGCTGCCATTTCCAGAAAGGTTTATCTCCTGCGGCACAGTCCAAGACTCAGAACCAGGTAGATTTGGGTTCACCTCTGCTCAGCCATCCGAAAACTGAAGGGAGACTCCAGGGTGGAAATGCTGAATTAAAACTTATCAAGTTCCATTCGAGGAGCTTGGGCATAAATAGAGTCATTGGTTTCCTGTCCCATTATAGGTGTTAATTCAGGAGTTAATTAATTAACCTAAGAAAGCTAGGATGACTGTGTTATATCGCCAAAGACTGCTGTTGTTAATTGTCCCTGTGCTTATTATGCATACATTTAAGCTTGGTTTGACCCCACAATTCTCTCTCCCCTCTCCTCCCCCGCTCAAAGCCCATATATTTATATACAGTAAAACCTTGGATTGCAAGCATAATTCGTTCCGGAACGTGCTTGTAATCCAAAACACTCTTATATCAAAGCAAGCCTCTGGCGGGCGTGAGCGGGGCCGATTTCGACCCGCTCAAGGCGAGTGGTTACATCCCTACAGTTGTCTTGCAAGACCTTGCTCGTTTATCAAGTCAAAATTTATTTTAAAAAATTTGCTTTGCAATCCAAGGTATTACTGTATACAGATCTGTATCTGCTGAAGTGGACTCCTAATTCATGAAAGCTTATGTCATGAAATATTTGCTAATCATTGAAGACATTTTGGGTGCAATCCTATAGTTCAGACAGAAAAAAGGCCTACAACTCCCAGCATGCCCCAGCCAGGGATTTGCTGGGAGTTGTAGGCCTTTTTGTGTCTGAACTTGCATAGGATTGTGACTTTTGTATGGCCTTGGGTAAGTTGGGGTCAGGTGCAGAAGAGCTCTTCTCATGCCAGCCTTCCCCAATCTGGTACCCTCCAGACCTGTTGGGACTACGACTCCCAGAATCCCCCAACACATCCAGGTTGGGGAAGGCTGCCCATGCCACTGGTTGGAGGAGGGCCCAACTGGGCCCGTCAGACCCTTGGGCAAGGCACATCCAATTCCTACACTGGGAGTGAAGGAGAAACTACACTTTGATACCATAGTGCCTGAAAGAGAAGTTAGTCAGCATTGGGAGAAAATCCGTGCCCTCTTGCAGCACTGTCAAAAACCAAAAGCCAGATGTTTGGACCAGTGCCCAGTCTCAGGAACCCGCAAAAAGATGGCACAGTGAAGTGAAGCACTGGGTAGATGCCGACCAACGTCGGTGATTTCAGGAGTCGGCAATTCTAAAAGAACAATGTACTGTACACTGACCGTGCTTTTACTGACAGTAACTAGAAAGCTGAGCACAGAACAGAAAGAAGGATGAGATGGGTGTTGGTGCAGTTTGGCGCCCTAGGCAAGATCAGATATTTAGCGCCCCCCCCTTCCCACTTGAGCCCTCCCTCCCTATTTCTGGCGCCCCCTTTATTTCTGGGTCCCCTGATGTTTTTGGCCTACAACTCCCAGCATACTGGCTGGGGCATGCTGGGAGTTGTAGGCCAAAAACATCTGGGGACCCAAGGTTGGAGAACACTGGATTAATAGAACCAGGGCTCTGGGAAATAGCCACCACCAGGTCAGAAACAGACCAGGATGAGTCATGAACACAGAGGAGGCTATGATATGCATGCCTCCTGCTTGAGGCGTCGCTCCCTGCGGCCTACCCCATTCCCCACTTCCTGGCAGATGCATTTGGGATCAGCCATATCATGCCAACAAGAGAAAGACTATCCTGAACCGGGGGGAGGGGGGGGCGCTCTCTCTCCCCAGACCAAACCGCATGTAGTGGGGGAGAGATCCCAGCAAGAAGCCAATCTTCAAAGCAGACATCAAACATGGGAGAGAAGGCTGGCGTTTACCGCGGGTTCCAGGACTGGGCAGCCCCACCTTCTTCTTCTGCCATATTGAAACCGGCCTTGTGCATCCCAGACCCAGCGTTTGAGAGCAACTCCCAATCCAGTGCGCGAAAGAGCCGGGAAGGAGGAAAACGTGCCAGCCGTCTCCCTGCCCGGCCTCCTCTGGAGAGCGGGAGGAAAAGGAAATCACGTTGGCGCCAGCATCAGCGAGAAAGAAAGAAGGGGCTGCGAGCGAAACAGGCCTGGGGATGAGGCACCGTATTGCAGTGTTGTCCAACCTTGGGTCCCCCGATGTTTTTGGCCTACAACTCCCAGCATGCCCCAGCCAGCGTAGCTGGCTGGGCATGCTGGGAGTTGTAGGCCAAAAACATCGGGGGACCCAAGGTCGGACAACACTGCCGTATTGTGTGCCCAGTCAGGGAGGCCGTTGGCCAGTCTGGCTGAGAAGGATGGGAATTGCAGTCCAACTGGAGGGCACCAGGTTGGAGAAGGGAGATCTAGATGGTTCCAAAGGCGTTGGAAGGGTTGAAGTCTGCCCATGCAGCGCTGATCCACGGCTGGAGAAAGGGGAAGTGGTTCAAAAGAGGGATCGTGGGCAAGAGAGGCACGTGTGCGTACCCAAGACCACGGGGCGGCAAGATCTCTCTCCGACCACTTCTCCAGGGGGTGTGTGGGGAGGAAACATGCCGGTCCTGACGTGTGCCCGAGACCCACAAAGGGCCAGCTCGCGCAGCAGCATCAAATGGCGCCGTGGCTGTGCGACTGAGCCGTCAGAAGTTCAAACACCGCCACAGACGGCGCCTTTCGTCGGGCCGCCCACACCGCCGTCCTGCTCACACATCTGTCGCCCGCCGTCAAAACGCTGAGAAATCACACGTGCACAGTGTGAACCAGCCCCAAATGTGTCCAGGCGATACCTTTGATTACGCCCGCAGAAGATGAAGGAAGCACTTGAATGAATGCCGAAACATCAGACACCAGAGGAGGGAGCGAATTCCTCACTTCAGACATCGCCCGGGCCACTTACTAATGCAAATACGTTTAGGTACATCTCAATTATACACCAACCAGGCTTACTTCCTAATGCAAATATATTCAGCTGCTACAGTTAGATAGTGCCTTACATCTCAAAACAGTTAGTTGCCTGAGCCAGGTTGCCTAAGTGAACGGGACTAAAAGAATTTTCATCAGCGCAGACCGTAACTCTACTCACCCTCCGTAGCGGAGAATTATATAATGCCCTTTCCACTCTGCCCGATAAGCAGTTCTGTGCATTTCGACGGCTTCCACGTTATTTCACCAACTTAAGCCAATGCAGTAGAAAGGAGCCAGCTTTTACGCGTGGCTAGATCGAAGAGCTACCTTATACACGAAACAGTCAAACTGTCCCGCCAGTCCAGTAAGATCAACCGGCAGCAGCGCCAAAGGGTTGTTGACCGCAAGAGGTCTTTCCCCCCCAGCCCTGCAACCAGAGAGCCTTTCAACTGGAGATGTCAGGGCCTCAACCCTGGATCCCGTGACTGGACATTTCCCACGGAGTTTTCGTGAACCCTCAATTGTATATGTTGCAAAGAAAGGGAGCCCATCGAAGACACAGGAGGAGTGGTGCAACTCACTGCTGGCAGAGAGGTTCCAGGATGACCATTGATCTAAGGCAGTGTTCTCCAACCTTGGGTGCCCAGATATTTTGGGCCTACAACTCCCAGCGCTGGCTGGGACATGCTGGGAGTTGTAGGCCCAAAACATCTGGGCACCCAAGGTTGGAGAACACTGATCTAAGGAAACAAAAGCGCTGAGCCCCAAGAGGGAGGGCAGAGCAGAAAAGGGAACAACCCAGCGTTTAATGGGTTTTAAATATAAAGATGCTGCATCCTCACATTCAATGGCCATCCCGGGGGATGGATTTGGGGTGTAATTACAGGGAGCCGCAAGAGACACAAACAGAACTGACCCTACTGGGGAGTTCTCATTCCTTTCCATGGGGCTTGCATAGGGGAATCTCCCAGTAGTTTGTGCCCCTTATTAATTAGTGGAGGGGGGAGCGCATTTTCACTAGGGCGCTCCAACATCATGGACCAGCCCCAGGCCAGAATGAAAAGTGGGCCAGGTAGGGAAGGCCTGTGGCTCACGCTGGCTCAGCTTGTCTGGGCGTGGAAAGCCAAGCAGGGTCAGGCCTGGTTGTTACTTGGATGGGAGACCCCCTCCTCTAGTTTCCTGCATCGAGCAGGGGGTTGGACTCGATGGCCTTGTAGGCCCCTTCCAACTCGATGATCTATGAATCTATTAACTACCACATTCCAGTTAGTTCCTCTTGGACTCAACCTCCAAGTCCAAGTACCGTACCTAAAACTAAAGCAGAAGCAAGGAAAGGTATAGCCCATGGGTAGGCAGAAAGTAAACCTTCAGATGTTTTGGACTTCCAGCTGGCAGGGGCTTGCTGGCCATGCTGGCAGGGGCTTCTGGGAGCTGAAGTCCCAAACATCTGGAGATCTACTTCCCGCCTGGTCGATCCCAGACCAACCCACAGACTCCTGGAAGAGGAAACCAGGGCGGAAAGGAGGCAGCAAATCCTGACACCAATAACCTGTAATCCAGGGATGGGCAGAAGGTAGGTTGGGATCTACTGGTAGATCTCTGGGCAATTTAGAGTAGATTGCCAGGGTTTCTGACTCCCGATTGTCTAACACAGGGCTCTCCAACCTTGGGTCCCCAGATGTTGCTGGCCTACAGCTCCCAGCATACCCAGCCAGCATGGCTAATGGCAAGGGATTCTGGGAGCTGTAGTCCAGCAACATCTGGGGACCCAAGGTGGTAGAGCCCTGGTCTAACAAGAGCAACAACCGAAAAACTCTTCATATCACCAAATCAGATGGCTGAAACTGGATGCTTGGGGGGGGGAAAACAGGAGTTGATTTTTGTGTAAGAGGACTTGTGAGCTTGGTTCTGGTACCGACGACAAACTCCTGGGCCAAACATATGCTCAGAGGCCCCCTGTTCCTTAATTCTTAGCATATGTCTAGCCACGTGGCTCCAGTTTGTGGACTTCAGGGTTCTAGTAAAAAGCAAAGTAGATCCCACAAACCTGAGGTCTGCCCATCCCACCAGAAAGCCCCCCCCCCCCCCACGGAGGAGCTACACACATTGGCTAGACACATCCTTTGCTTGGAATTTCATTTTGTTATTGTATTTGTTAAACACCTCCTACAAGAGATGCTCCAGGTATTGTACAGTTCAATAAAGACATATATAACATAATGATAATAATACAACAAAATCAAAATGAATCGATGAAGTCCATCA
Organism: Shinisaurus crocodilurus; assembly: GCA_021292165.1. Classification (NCBI taxonomy): domain Eukaryota; kingdom Metazoa; phylum Chordata; class Lepidosauria; order Squamata; family Shinisauridae; genus Shinisaurus; species Shinisaurus crocodilurus. Next base: position 32,171,191 of record CM037884.1, on the reverse strand, counting down.
CAACATAAAACCCCAAACAGACGCATACCAATCCAGCATGGTAAAATATAATTCTGATACAAAGACTAAAAACCACACCACAGGAACTAAAATAATAGATACCAAAGCATGGGAAAACACGTAAAATGCAGGAAAAAACAGGAAAGTCTTAGCCTGGTGCTGAAAAGATAGCAGTGTGGATACCAGGTTTGCTTCCCTAGGGAGAACATTACTGAGATGGGGGCCCCCCCCACCAAAAAGGCACCCGCTGAGCCTTAGTGTATGGGGGCACTCGAAGAAGAGCTTCTGTAGGGGACCATAAAACAGGTACGTAGGTACATATGAGAGGAGACACTCTATCAAGGTCCCAAGCAATGTACAGCTTTACAGGTAAAAAAATAGCGCTTTGAATAGTGAATTGGAACCCAGTGCAGGCAAGAAAGGACGCACAGACAAAATCAGTGCTAGTTTGCATAACGGCTACAAGGCAAAGCTAGGATCCTGGAAGTCTAATCTGGTTCTAACCCCACCTCTGAGTCACTAGGGGCACAATGTAGACAGAAAAAAATCCTACAACTCCCAGCCTTCCCCAGGCAGCCATGCTGGGAGTTGTAGGACGTTTTTCCTGTCTAAACACGCATAGGATTGTGCCCTAGGGTAGCTTTAGGGAAACTACCATTCTCTCCTCCTCAGCCCTGCATCTGCAATACAGGGATAGTAATACTGGCCTACCTTACAGGGTTGTTGGAAGCGTTTTTGAGGGAATGTGCGAGAAGTACTTTGAAGAGTCAGGATTGGCGCGACAGCAGCATTCTTTTTACTATCCAGTCGGGTCGGTCTCCCACCGGTGTCTGTGGGTCTCCTTGCTTATGTGGAACAATGACGCTGAGAACCGACTGAGCAAGTTGGGGTGGGTGGGTGGTGGAGAATCTATCCCAGAGTGTTTTCTTGAAGGCACAACTGAACAGGAGCATTAACAACTGTACAAGTCCTGGAAAAAAATCACCCACCCACCCAAACTTAATGCATGAAGGGCAGCCCCGGCACCCATATCTTAAGACTGTCCCCATCAATCAAGCCAAGAAGCAGCTCAGTAACCAGCCTCGAAGCATGTAGAGGCAGCCCGCTCGCGAAGCACAGCCAGGGAGCAAGTGCTCAGGCACCGGATTGGGAACGACACGCGACTAGAGACCGCAGGGACTGACTCAGCGTAAGGCAGTGCTTCTCAAATAGTGGGGCGGGCCCCCCAGGGGGGGCGCGAGGCTCCGTAAAGGGGGGCTCGTTTGACCTCAGTTAAAAGTTTTTTTTAATATTGTGTTCCTTTAAATCCTGTGCTCCTTTAAATCTTTTCTGCTACAGTTAATAAAGCTATTCTTTGTTGTAAATTGATCCACATTTCTTTCTTTTTTTATTCTCTTATACGTTAATAAGGATACAGTGTTATGCAGAGGTGTACTTATAACAATTTTATAGACAAATGATACTATTTACAGTCGCGCGGGGGGCGCGAAATGTTTTCTTCTTCCTAGGGGGGGCATGACAGAAAATAATTGAGAAGCACTGGCGTAAGGTCTGGGGCAGGACGCAGCGCGGCAAGCGACGTTCTCTCCGTTGATTAATTACAGCTTGGCTCACTTGCTTTGAGCCACCCAGCAGCGATTTGCTCTGCAGGCAGCTTTCCCGCTGTGCAATCTGCTGGGGGGCGCTCGGTCCTCTGGATTTGCACAGGATTGGATGGGTCCTGCCTCAGGCTAGGAGGTTGGCCGTGGTGTGGGCTTCTAGCCTCAGATCTAAAAAACGGCCCTCGCCTGCCAGCATTTTTCTTCCAGCGAGGTTCGCCACCAGCTCCAAACGCTGCGGCCTCCCAACAGGCAAAAGACCAACCTGCGCACGTCCCGGACGACGGGCTGCGCTGGCAGAGAGAACGCGGAATGGGGTCGGAGAGACGAAGGCCCGCCCGTCGCCTCCGCCCGCCCCGGCCAAGCCGAGTGGACTTGGCGCAGAAAGCGAAAACCGACCGACGCGCCGTGCGCACACGTGTGCTTAAATTAGAACCTCTCCGAAAGCCACTTCAGTCGTCTGGAAGGCATTGCAGCCACTCCACCCCCAAAAGGCAAAAGCCACAGAAGCAGAGATAAAAGAGCTTGCGAAGAGATCAAGGCGAAAAAGCTGCAGCTCTCTGCCATTTGGCAACTCGCTCCCTCCCCCCCCCCCCGCCGCCACCGCCGCCCCTCCCCTCCCCCACAGTCAAGCCCAAAATGTATCCCACTTTGGAGATTTGCAGCTCCTCTGGTCCTGCCTAGAAAAGAAAACAACATGCGCCAGAGAGGCGGGGGAGGGTGTAAGGGCGCCCCCTGCTGGCAAGGAATACACCATCCTCTCTCGCCAGCCCCCAGATCTATAGCGGGGAGCTACCCCCGTGTGGAGCCGTGCGCATGTGGATCTGTGCATCCAAGCAGATGGCCCAAGCAGGCGAACGGGTCATGGAAGGGTGCCCTGTGGGAGCCTCCCGAACACCTGCTTCTGGAAGCGGGCCTCCCTTTCGCATCCAATTTACTTTTTAGATCAGAGGATTTGCCCAATTAGATTTCCACTTTGCAAAGCACCCTGTAGGTTTAAAGCACTATCTGAAAAAGCGTAAGCGTGTCACTTCAGCGCCAGAGAAGTGTTGAGACGCAGGGCGAGAGAGCGAGAGAGACTGCCATTCGCTCCCCCCGTACCAGTGCCGCTGAACATGCCGGGATCCCGTGAAGACGGCCTATACGCCAGACTCCCTCAGCCAGGCACCCTCCAGATGTGGTGGCTGGCCGGGAGATGCTGGGAGTTGTAGTCCAACACATCTGGCGGGCGCCAGGTTAGGGGAGCCTGGCCTACGCTAATGGAACGATCCTGCAGGAAAAAGCTGGGAGGAGGAGAGATTGAGGGAAGGGGGGTCTGAAGGGGAAAGCAGGAAGAAACACTTCCCCACCCACCCACCCCCGTGCTATCCGATTCTGCATGCGCACAAAATCAAGCGCTGATGATGACGGCTGCTTGGCTCCGCGCTCAAAATCAGCCACAGATTTAGAAACCTCCACTAGCATGGATTGAAAGGATGGGCAAATCCACTCCTTCCCCCACTGCCCCAATACTACTCACCCTGATTCAGCGCAAAAACAGGCAAACGAGAACAGCCCTGCTGGGTCAGACCCGTTCCGTCGGTCCAGCATCCCCTTTTCTAAGGGCGGACAGAAACATCTGGAAACTTGCAAGCAGGGCATGATGGCAAAGGCCTTCCCCTGTCGCTTGCCCCCACCCCCGCCATCTGGTACACTGCCTCCGAACATGGAGGCTCTATTTAGCGAACATGGCTAACAGCTGCGGACAGAGCCCTCTGAGGAGTTGCCCGGTCCTTTCAAAAAGTTATCCAGGTTCGTGGCCATCACATCTTCTGGCAGAGAATACCACAAGCTAATTGTGCCTCAGGGACTTCCTTCAGTCAGTCTTGAACCTACAGCAGATACATTTCAATGAGTTTTACGAAGGGGTAAGAAGGAACCCTCCGCTCTACACTGCACAGGCTCAAAGCACATTTAAGGGGTAAGTAGTCCACATGAAGAGATTTCTAGTAAGTGCCCCTAACACTGCCTCCTGCCTCCGGGCTTCCCATTGTGTGATTCTGCTGCCAACTTTTCAATTGCCCACTGATCCTGTGCCTCATTAAAAGCGGCTGTTCAGCAGCTCCATTGGCACACATGAGCCAGTGACCACATCTGCCTCCACAGCCCCAAGAAGCATCACCTGCCGTTTTTTCCGACGATCACACTGTTATGAAAAGCACAAGAGCAAGCTGGGCGGGTTTCTTTCTGGTTATTTGGCAACCCTCCTTCTGTGTGGCTATGTCACTTGTGTGATCAGATGCCAGGACACCAGAAGAAGAAGAAGAAGAAGAAGAAGAAGAAGAGAGAGAGAGAGAGAGAGAGAGAGAGCGCAGAGCCATTTGGCAAATTTCTGACCAGAGAGTAATTTAAAATAAAAAGCTCAATTGAGTGCCTGGTGCCTCTCTGCCTTTGTACCATGTAAACAAGCCCTGGGGATCTATTTGTGTTTTAGAATTACTTTAGAGGGAAAAGAGGAAGAACAGAACATAAAAGGGGGACACACAACCCATCCAGGAGAAAAGAATCCCAGATGGTGGTACCTGTACACACACACACACACACACACACACACAGAGGAGGGGCCTTTAAATGTCTTTCTGTTTTAAAAGTAGGGAAGCCAACCCAGACACGGGTTAATCCTAACCCACTTGCTCGCCAGCTCCATGCTTACCCAGCCAGTGGAGCTTTCCCCAAGCCGGTGCCTTCCAGATGTGCGCTGGCTGGGAATTATGGGCATTGTAGTCCAACACATCTGGAGGGTGCCAGGTTGGGGGAGGCTGCACTAGTAGGATTCAAACATTTGTTGACAAGAGACAGTAAGCAGAGCACGTATTTCTGCTTTCTTCAAAAAGCCTGTGCAGTGACGGGGGGGGGGGGGGAGCAGATGGGGGGGGGACGGTGAACGAAAGGCTGAGCAGACGAGCTCTGGCTCTCTCGCCAGCCAAACGTCTGCTAGAATCATTTTCAAGATTCTCTCGAAGGCGTCTGGCTTCTGGTCGCTGGCCTGTCAAGCAGAGATCCAGAGCAGCTGGGTAAGGGGCGATTCACCCCCATCCACCTGTGCAAGGGGAGAAGCATGAAGCTGCAACCCTATGCGCCCTTTAATGCTGCAATCCTATGCGCACTTACCTAGGAGCGAAGTCCCACTGAACTCAGGGGGAGGGGGGCTGGCTTCTGAGTAGACCGGAATGGGATCTGGCTGCAAACCTACTGCGCACCTCGTCTGGGTGTGCATGCCCTACTGAAACTTACTTTGGAGTAAACACAGGCAGGGTCAGGCTACAGGAGTTCCCCCCCCCCCCCCGCTGCCAAGTGATGGGGAAAGTGCCCCAAGCAAGAAAAGTGGGAGCGGTACTCTTGTGTCGTCACCAGAGGAAACTTGATCCAGAGCAAAAACACACACAAACACACCCCAGCGTGCACATGCAAAAAGGAGTAGGGGATTAGAAGGTGGGGGGGAGGTAGGAAGAAGAAAAACTTTCCAGGGCTGTTCCTCTCTGGCTTCAAAAGAAAACAGGTCCGATAGAAGAAGCAAAGCTTAAAAAAAAACTTTTATGCAAACGCTAAAAAAACAAAAAAAAAAAACCCCTACAGAGAAATGGAAGGGGGGGGCGGAGTGGAAAGGGAGTCGGAAAAGGCGCTTGTTGGGAAGGCACCCACTGGAGGGCTGCGATCCTCAGAAGGAAGTCCTGTTGAAATCAGTGGGGCTTACTCCCGAGTAAACGTGGCACAAGATCGCGCCCACGTTTCATGGAATACTTTTGGTTATTTCCTTTTCGAAAAGGACGGCGCAGGCTTGACACAGGCAGCAGCAAATAAAAAGCACCATTGCAAAATCGCAACAATCTTCAAAGAGAGCGGCCCTGCCCAGCCCTGGCTAAATGCGATCCACTGGATCCCAGGGGAGAGAGAGAGAGAGAGAGAGACGGGGGGCGTGAATATCGACACAACCCGAGACCCTTTCCAAAAGGGAACCCTTCTTTCTCCGCCCCCTTCCGCGCAGCGAAATAATTAATTTCAAATCAGAATGGGGTCTCTGCAACATCGGTGCGATTTTAGGGAAAAATTAGAGTTGGGGGGGGGAGAATCTAACCATGCATTAAACGGGTGGCGGGGGGGGGCGAAGACCCGTGCGCGCGCGCCTGGTGCACAGGTTGCTGTGGGCGAAAGTGGGGGTGCCATTATGTGATGGGGGGGTCCCCCCAAGGAAACTCCCTCTTAGCTGGCAGCGCTGGACGTGCGCAAGGCACAGCCTCCCACGTTTTTTGCATCGAGGGGTTGGGGGGGGGGTCGTTTCTTTCTCTTTCACTTGCCGTGGGCGATCAGGAGTTGTGCGCGCAGCGGCGCCTCTCCCCCCCCCCCCGCGCCGGGCCCAGGCGACCCCTCCCCACGCTTGCCCCCCCCCCGCAAGGTAAACATCGGGCCAGGCGGAGCGAGAGGGGCGGCGAGAGCGAGACAATAGCGGCGGCGGCGGCGGCGGCGGCTCCGCGTCCCTCCCCGACGCCCCCTCCGGCTCGCAGCGCCGCAACGGGGCAAGCCCTGCCGGGTCCGCTCCGCGCTGCATCCCCCGCGCTTACCTCTCCCGGCGGTGGCGGCAGCCCCCGACCGTCCGCCCCGCCTCGCCTGGCTCCGCGGCTCGTCCTTCCTCTCTTCCGCTCCAGCAGCGCCCGGGCAAGCGGGGACGGCGTTAGATCCAAAACAACAGGCTCTCCGGAGCGGCGTCTTGCGCGCTCCCCTCCCCGCGAGCCACGACGGAACGACAAGGGAAAGCAAACGCCGCCCCACGCCGGAAGAAAAATAGAGAGAGAGGCGGGGGGGGGGGGGGAAGGAAACTTCAGGCGCCCCCCTGGATCGCTCGCCTTTGGCCGGATCGCTCGCCTCGGCGCCGCGCAGACGGAGCCGCCGGTCCACCACGCGCCCTCTCCGCTGCGCTCCGCGAATCCGACCGCGTTCGCTGCTCCGGCGTGCGGGCTTCTCGGCGCTCGGGCGCTCTTCCTCCTCCTCCTCCCTGCCTGCCTGCCTGCCTGGCTCCTCCTTGGCTCCCTTTCTTTCACTCTCCTCCTTCCTTGACGTCAGGCCCCGGGGCGGGAGTCTGGTGGAGAGCGGCGGAGAGGGGGGCCTCCGTGCGCCCTCTCCCAGCGCGATGGCACCGCACTCCGAGCTGGCCCCCGCCAGCCAGCCAGCTCGCCCGCCCGGCCGCGAAAGGCGCTTTCCTCGGGATTTCTCAAGGGGCTGCTGCTGCAAGCCTGCCGAACGCGGCCCCGACCCCGGGCAATCACCCCTCCGCCGCCGCGAGGGCTGCGCTTGTCTCCCTCTGACGCGTGTTTACATGCGGAACGGGAGGGAGGCGGAACCGGAGCTGGAGCGTGCGTATGTGCATGCGTGTTTACATGCGGAACGGGAGGGAGGCGGAACCGGAGCTGGAGCATGCGTGTTTAACATGCGGAACCGGAGCTGGAGCATGCGTGTTTACATGCGTGTTTGCATGCGGAACGGGAGGGAGGCGGAACCAGAGCAAGAGCATCACCCTATCCCAGCCTTGGACTAGTTGTTGTTGTTGTTGTTGTTATTTCAATTGCACGTATCTGGTTCGGTCCCGAAAACTCCCCGATCCTGCGACCCCGTAGTCCCCGCGAAACAAAGCCGCCCTTGCACTCCGCATGCACGCGAGATGAAAGGACTACAAGGAGTCCGGGCGCGTGTTAAGCGCTGCCCTCTGCTGGGCAGAGGCGAATCTTTCTGCGCCTTTCCTGCGTCCTGGGCTGGCCCCTCTGCCGCTCAAGGAGTTTCCTCTCCTTACCCATTTTATTCATTAAGGCGCAGTCCTATGCAAGTTTAGACAGGAAAAAGGCCTACAACTCCCAGAATGCCCCAGCCAGCAAGGATTGCGCCCTTAGTAATTCCAACCAGGGTTTAAACTCCAGGAACTGTTTTCAATTACAAGATTAAAGCTGTATTTAAAAAGCAAAGGCCATAAGAAACAACAAACAAACACCAAAACCATCTTTAGTAGGCCAATTCAAAGATCAGAAAAAATGTGCAAGCCTTTGAGATGTCCAGATCTCCTCACCAGGCACGATGTTACAAAAAGTGGGTTCCCCCACTGCCAACCTGGTTTTTTTGGTAACACCTTGCCTGATGAAGCGATCTGGAGTTCTTGAAAGCTTGCACATTTGGGGTGAGTTTTGAGTTGGCCTAATAAAAATGAAAGCTGCTGTCCTATATCACCACCACCACCACCACCACCACCATCATGCACTTTAAATAATTCAAAGCACTTCACATAACATTGCCTCTGAAATGCTTACAGCGACTTTGCAAGGTAGGTCAGTTTAAGGTATATCCTCAAATGGCAGACTGGGGAGTGACTGACGGGGTGTGCTGTCGTATGATCAAGGTCAGCATCCCAATAAGTTCATGGCAGAGGCAAGATGTGAAAGGAGCTTAACGCAGAGAGAGGGGGGCAGTGACTAGGAAAGGGGCATTCCCCCCCCCCCCGCCGCCCACTGTGGAACCCCATCTGTGGAATTCCCTCCCCAGAGTGGCTCACCTGATGCCTGCCCTGCTATCCATTACCCATGGGAAGCCTGCGGCCCTCCAGATGCGGTTGGACCCATTGGCTATAATTGCTGGGGCTGATGGGAACTGAATTCAGAAACATCTAGAGGGCCTGCTTTAGGGCCAGGCAAAACATTTTTTTTTTTTAAAATGATCTTACACCTTTTGGGTATTTTAAGTCATCTTCCTGTTTTAATCATTATAGACGCAATCGTACGCAAGTTTAGATAGAAAAAAAAGGCCTACAACTCCCAGCATGCCCCAGCCAGCTATGCTGGCTGGGGCATGCTGGGAGTTGTAGGCCTTTTTTTCTGTCTAAACTTGCGTACGATTGCAGCCTTAATAGTTGTTCCTTTTCCCCAAGGAGATCTGGGAATTGTAGTTCAGTGAAGGAGGTGACCTAGGGATGTCACGATCCATAGATTTCATAGATCTGGAAGGGGCCTACAAGGCCATCGAGTCCAACCCCCTGCTCAATGCAGGAAACTAGAGGAGGGGTCTCCCATCCAAGTAATAACCAGGCCTGACCCTGCTTAGCTTTCCACAGCTCAGACAAGCTGAGCCAGCGTAAGCCACAGGCCTGTATCCCTAGCCAGGGCAGTTAAATTGATATAATAAAAACCGACATTAAGTTTGTGGTGTAGATATATCTGTTGCCTCATGGTAGGGACCATCTCGGCTCCATCTCTGTAAGATGTTTCCATTTCCCAGAGCGGCTAGAATCGAAAACAGGCAGCAATGAGTGTGGACGTGCCTTTTACCCGTCGCCCAGTAGGCAACAATGAAAGCATTTTCCATCTTGGTTTGCCTTCTTTTTAAACCGAGGTCCTGTGCCATTCACAGCGACGCCACAGGCAGAAAAACAGCCAGCAATAGGAACATAGGAAGCTGCCTTTTACTGAGTCAGACCATTGGTCCATCTAACCCAGTGTTGTCGACACTGACTGGCAGCCGTGGCTCTCCAGGCTTTCAGGCGGGATTCTTTCCAAGCTCTACCTGGAGGCCGGGGATCGAACCTGGGACCTTCTGGATGCAAAGCAGGTGCTCTCTCATGCTGAGCTCTGGTATTCCAAGGCGGTCACCCCTCCAAGTACTAACCAGGCCCGAACCTGCTTGGCTTCCGAGATCAGACAAGATCAGGCTGTTCAGGGCTGTACAGATGGTTCTGCCTTCTACACCACTGCATCTTTGTGCAGCGGAAGCGTCACCCGTTGGACATCTGCCTGTCACATGGCACAGGTACCCTCCCTGCCAGGAAGGGGGGGGGAAGAATAATGCCAGCCTTAATCCATACTTTTTCTCCTATTCCTGGCCTTTATTCCTTGGGCTGCTGGACAGCACAGAAGTCTACAGTCAGCCCTAGAGCAGCAACAAAAGCCTCAGGGTACTCCGGTGTTCCTGTGTCAGATCCTGCTTTTCTTCTTATCCAGCAGCCCTGTGGGCTGCTCTTCTTCAGGGATTCTCCTTTGGGCTCCCATCCATCACACAGCAGAAATGCTACCGAGGGAACCGGGGACTTTCAGCTGCTAGCCTTGCTTGCATCAGCAGCTTTGGGAAAGGGGGAATGTGAGATTCCCCACTGCAGAACTGTTTGGCATTAGTCACTGAAGCACTTGGGGGGGGGGGGTGAGGCGGAGTGGGGGGGGGACACGGCGTATGATGAGAGGGTAATTGCAGCAGCTGGAAAAGCCAGCCACAAGGCACTGTCTTGTCTCCATGCGCCGACATCCGTTTAGGAGCAGGCAGGCAGGATTTTACGTCGGCATCGCACGCACCTTGCATCAGAGAAGTCTGGGCGAGCGGTATGCTAGTGTCACGCTGAATTAGAGTCAGGAGAGCGAAGTCCCGAAGTGGCAAGGAAAATGCGGGACTGCCATTTCACCCAGCAGTGGCAGGCAGGCATCGCCACAAGGCCCCCGTGGCAGCCTCCCCCGACTGGGGCCTTCCAGACCGCTTGAACTGCAACCCCGATTACAAGCCAGCCAGGCCAGGCTGGAGCTCCATAGGATGGCAAGGGGGGGGCATGGCTAGGGTGGGGGGCGTTGCCAGCCCCACAAAGCCCATCTCACTTTGTTCAGAGCACTCAAGAGGCCGAAGGAGGCTGGTGACTCCTATGTCAGTGGGGCTCCTTATCCATGGCGGCTTTTATTCTGAGCTTTATAGGAGCTATCCATGGTGCTGAACGCCATCCCCCAAATTGGTTCGCCACCATGGTCTGCTCCTATACAGCTCAATATAAAAGCTGCAACGGATAGGGAGCCCCACTGGCATAGGAGTCACCGGCCGAAGATTCGAGAAGGCCAAAGACAGCTCAGGAGAATTCTCATATCTGCACGCTCCACGTCTTCCAAACAGTGGAGGCCCACTGAAGGAACACCCCACCCCCAATTCTGGGTCCAGCACTGTCTACATGTCAGCAACTGGAGGCCCCAGGCCAAATCCAGTTCCCTGAGTAGGTCGGGAGATCCGGGTTCTAGTCCCCCACTCGGCCATGAAACTCACTGGGGGACTTTGGGCCAGTCACTGACTCTCAGCCTAACCTACCTCACAGGGTTGTTGTGAGGATAACATGGAGAGGAGGAGGAGGAGGAGGAGGAGGAGGATTATGTAAGCTGCCTTGGGTTCCTTTCAGGAAAAACGGTGGGGTATAAATATAATAAATAAATAAATAAAAAAAAATAGGTCCTGTGTGTGGCCAAAGGGGAAAAGAGGGGTGTAGAGAAAGTGGAATTTATGACAACAGAATTTGCCAGCAAGACACTTTTGAGGGGTGGGTGGCCGGGTCATTCTATGATTCCTGGCACTGTTCTGAGAGAGACCCTCCAGGAAACCTAGTCATGCTGATCCAGGTGGCGATCGCTCTAAAGCCGGCTTCCCCAGGCCGGCGCCTTCCAGATGTGCCGGACCACAACTCCCACCCATCCCCAACCAGCATGGTCACCGTGGTGGGTAAGAACGATGGGTGTTGTAGTCCAGGGGGCACCTGGAAGGCGCCGGGCTGGGGAAGCCTGCTCTAGCCACTACATCTTTGCGCCGGGACAAGCGGTGGGAGCCCCAGACCTGCTCCTCTATCCGCTGCAGCGCACCACAGCCCCGGCAGTGCCCCCCACAATGCTGACCTCAACCATCATGCCACGCACAGGAATGCGTGGGGCAGCTCCCTAGCCCAGAACGTACCTGCTTCCTACCATGAGAGGCGTCCGCCAGCGCTCAAACTATCCGCAAGTCGCATCCTTCCCTTGGTCCCAAAGGTGTGCCTCTGGGTTCAGTGACCACGCGGAAGGTCTCCCGCACAAGCCTCCCTGCGATGGACGGGAGCTGTGGAAGAGCGCTGAGGCTGTGGCAGGAGGAGCAGCCCACTGGGCAGAAAACCAGACACACACACACCCCAGCCGGGCCTGCTCCGATGCCTTTGCAAAGCAGTTTGATGCGTACAAATCGGCAGCAGCCGGCGAAGCTCTCCGTGGCACAGAGAGAGGCATTATCGCTTGCTCGGGGCTGCACATCAAGCCGCCGCGGAAGGCACCGCTGCAGAGACTCGCTTGAGAAGCCAGCGCAGACTGTGTAGGAGTGGGAGAAGGAGAAGGCCATTCGAACGGGAAAGCATTTTCTGCAGTGGACTGGACAGTACTGTGGGATTGATGGATAATACGCTGGATCCGGTCGGTATCTACAGGTGGCTTCTCTTAGTAGAATCATAGAAAAGTAGAGCTGGAAGGGGCCTACCAGGCCATCGAGTCCAACCCCCTGCTCAATGCAGGAATCCAGGTCAAAGCATCCCTGACAGATGGCCGTCCAGCAGCGGTGAGGAACCCCTTTCAGCCGGAGGGCCACATTCCATTTTGGAGAAGCTCTCGGGGGCCACATTCCAGTGGTGGGCAGGGGCCAACGGCAAAGGGGACAGGGCCGAGAGCCTAAAATGCCAGCATCTTTTAATATCACTTTTTCACAGCCCCCCTTCATTCCTTGGGGGCAGAACTTCCCCCCCCCTTTCATGGCGATGTCCTTTGGGTTCTGGGTCCCAGGCCCCATAACCTCGTGGTTCTAGTCCAACCAGTTTGATTTGGGTAGGCGTTTCCCCTCCATCACGCTGCCCCCTTTAAAGGGCCCCGCGCTGCCTTCCCCAACCCAGCACCCTCTGCAGATGTGTTGGACCGCAACTCCCAGCACACACACCCAGCCAGTAGGATCATGGGAATTGCAGTCCAACACATCTGGAGGCGCCAGGTTGGGGGAGGTTGGCCCCCACAGTGGTGCACCAGCATTTCCGTTGTCTCTAGTGAAGATGATCAGAGAGCTTTGCATGTATAAACAGAGGCTTCCTCCGTCGTCGTCATCCGGCTGCCTGGCAGCGTGTAATCTTGGCCTCGGTGGTGGGGGGCTGTGGGTTGGAGTTGGCTGACGCAGTTCTGGCCCTGTTGCAGCATCTGGAGAGTGTCTGGTTAGGACAGCCCCTCTCTTTTCAAAGACAGAGCCTCATTCGTGGCCCCGCCACCGGTCATAACCACCCCAGGAGGATCAGGATCAGGAGTTAAGTTCCTGGGCCCAAGCATGTCAAACGGAGAGTGACGTGAGACGAAGTCCTGAGCCGAACTGGCAAATTAAAAGTCAACAAAGTCAGAGGGCACGGACCCAAGGATGCTTCGAGACGTCAGAGGCAAAGTTGTTGATTTCCTGACAATAATGTGCACTTTGTTGTGGCAGTAAGGATGGTAGAAACTCACACAGACTCACTAAATAAATAAATAAACAAACTCCAAATTTGGTGAAGGGAAACAAAATGCCTAATGAGATTCAGTGTAAATCAGCATAAAGTAATGTGCACAGGCAGGGCAAAAAAAATAAAAATAAATCCTGACTTCACATATACACACAGGCAGGGTCCGAATCAGAGGTCTTGAAGTTGTGACGGGCGATAGCTCAGTGAAAATGTCACACTGGAAACAGTAGTCCATGCTCTAATAACTTCCCGACTGGAACTACTGCAATGCTCTCTACACGGGGCTTCCCTTGAAGACAGCCCAGAAGCCGCAGCTGATGCAGAATGCCTTTTCCCCAGTGTGCTGACAGGCGCTGCGAGATGTGAGCATATTGCACCAGTTTTGAAATCTCTGCACCAGCTGCCAGTGAGTTACTGAGCCCAGTTCAAGTTGTTAGCTCTAGTGTACAAAGCCCTAAATAACTCAGGACCCAGGACCCTTAAACGCGGGATTGAAGATTGGCCAGGGAGGAATTGCCTGTGGTACCCTCAAGGAAAGTGGCCCACAGGGCTACCACATGTGGCAGAGCCTTCTCGGTGATGGCGCCCCGACTGTGGAACTCCCTTCCAGTAGAGATTCGGCTGTCCTACACGTTCTTGTCATTCAGGCACCTCTAGATGTGTTGGACTACAACTCCCATAATCCCCCAGCTAGCTGTGCTGGCTGGGGGGCTATAGGAATTATAGCAGAACACATCTGGAGGGCACCAGGTTGGGGAAGGCTGGTGTATAGCATTTGTCCAGTGAGAGAGGTCCCACCACCTCGCGGATGCTTCTAGAACAATGTTCTCCAACCTTGGGTCCCCAGATGTTTTTGGCCTACAACTCCCAGCATGCCCCAGCCAGTGCTCTAGAACCTTCATAGGCATCACAGAACTAGCCAGCCATTCATCCAGGGTGCATAAAAATGGGCTCTCTTTTTTTTTTTCCCCTACCTGAATTACTGACTTCCATTTGGGATCTCTTACTCACAAGTTGTAAAAGCCATCCAGAAAATGGAAAATAAAGCTCCCAGCACATCCCGCCAGAAATTCTTAGGACTTTTCTGTCTTTCCAAGAGCTTTAGAAGGAGCTTTTGAAGCAGAACATCCAAGCATCTGTACATTCATATCCATGGTTATTCACTGTAGGAGGGAGGTTTTTTCTGTGTGTGTGTGTGTGTGTGTGTGTGTGTGTGTGTGTGTGTGTGAGAGAGAGAGAGAGAGAGAGAGAGAGAGAGAGAGAGAGGCAAGCAGGATGGGCTGGTGGTGAGCTGTCTAGCTGTGCTAGCAATAGAATTGTGAGTTTTTTGCTGGCCTTGCTCCTCTGCCTTTACCAGCGGACTGCTGTGCAAAAATGTACCAGGAGAAGATTTCCCTCCATCTTTGTCTCCACAGCTAGAAAAGCTTCGCTGCAGCAAAGCTACTGTTAAAGAAGCAGGCGAAGAGCATCTTCTTTGAAGGAGCAAGGCCAAGGAAATAGGCGGCAACTCTGTAAGGGGCCCGGCAACCAACCAGATTCATATTTGTTTGTGTGTCTGAAGGATTGTTGCCCTGCAAAAGAAGAAGAAGAAGAAGAAGAAGAAGAAGAAGAAGAAGAAGAAGAAGAAGAAGAAGAAGAAGAAGAAGAAGAAGAAGAAGAAGAAGAAGAAGAAGAAGGCGGCTCCCAGAGGGTTTTACAAAGATCAATAATGAGACCATCCCTACCCTCAGGCTTATGATCTAAAAGCCACCAAAAAGAAAAGGAATTGGTAGGGAGGAGGGGGGGAAAGCAAGCTCAGACACGAGCGAGCGCTTAGCTACAAAGATCTTCTAATGACCAGCAGGAATGGAGAACAGTTCAAGGAGAGGAGCCACCAAAAGTTTTTGGTCCCTCTCAGTCGCACTGATGGACTGGCCCTGCTTCTCGCCTCTCCCTCTGCTGCAGCCTGGTGGAGTTGGCTGCTGCCCGGCCTGATGGAAGTGGGTTCTCAGCAGAGCTGGTGGCGGCTCTGGCTGGGCTGATTGATTCCAGTTCACTCACCCTGCTGCAGCCGTAGGTTTTACACTAATTCAGTGTTCTCCAACCTTGGGTCCCCAGATGTTTTTGGCCTACAACTCCCAGCATGCCCCAGCCAGCGTAGCTGGCTGGGGCATGCTGGAAGTTGTAGGCCAAAAACATCTGGGGACCCAAGGTTGGAGAATACTGCACTAATTAATAACAGCATGTTAGCTCTATGGATGTGTCAATAGCAAGCACAGCGGACGGATGGGCCGAGATTTTGGGGTGGGAGAGTCCAGGGTGGAGGATTACTACCCCTCCCTCCCTCCCCCATCTCTCTCTCTCTCTCTCTCTCTCTCTCTCTCTCTTTCTCTCTCAGACACACACACACACCACACACAGCTTTGTTACACCCCTTGCTGGGAGGGAACCGGCTAGCAGATGACCCAGCCCAGCCCACTCTGCTTCCCCATCTACTCGCGCCTTCCTTCTCCTCCCAAGGGAAATGCATTAATCAGGCCTGCATCTGTTCCACACACCCACCCTCCCGTGAGCAAGGCGAGTGCTCGGGTCGGGTCCCCCTTCCTACCCCACCTACACAGGCAGCTTCCCCGCCACACAGATCACAAAACAGGAACTCATCCATCACAAGCGCGTAGCACCTAGCGGAGAACTTTGAGGCCTGCACTCCCACGGTCCTTCACAGCTTTATCTCCCTCCATCTGGCGCTGGGCGGAATGCAAATCATCCCCCATCAACGCTAAAAAAAAAAAAGTATGGTTGCCAACTTTTTAACCAGCCCTGCTCCTGGGCCTTTTAACTGCAGCCTGGCATGCAGAAATTAAGGGTGGGAAGCTTTTCTTATCGCTTATCATCATGATGGGGAAATTGTTTATTATTATTATTATTATTATTATTATTATTATTATTATTATTATTAAGCAGGTGTTCTACCACTGAGCTACAGCCCTTCCCTGAGGTATCTGTCCGCTGATACCTCCCTCTTATGAATGGACGGTGCTGTTTTGGCTACATAAGGATTGGCACTCATGTCTGAGCATGAGAAATGGAGCGAATGGTTTATTTTGAAAATCATATCCCAACTTGCCATTTATGTTTCTAAAAAATCTAGGCAGCATATATAGAGCAAAATAAATAACAAACTAGTGACTAGGTTAAAAAAAAAAAAGAGTTAAAGAACGTACTTTGATTGTTTCTCTAATGTTATTGTATGCCTCCCTAAGGGCAGCACAGACATTGTCTAAATCAGTGTTCTCCAACCTTGGGTCCCCAGATGTTTTTGGCCTACAACTCCCAGCATGCCCCAGCCAGCTTAGCGTACCTGAGACCAAAAAAAGAGGGCACCAATTTGCATAATATTTGCATATGCTAATGTAGATGTATAAATGCACATTTAGAAAGAATTACTGTAATTTAAATCAGCCTCCCCCAACCCGGTGCCCTCCAGATGTGTTAGACTACAACTCCCAGCATTCCCCAGCCAGCCATGCTATATTGTATTGTACGGCGTTGTATTGTATTTAAATAGTAATACAATACAACGCATCACAGAAGGGAAGAGGGTGACCAGGTGAGCCGTGTGTCTGCTGCCCGGTCTGCCCTCCAGGTGCTAAGTGTGGATGGGCAACTTCCAGGCACACCTGCTGCTCCCCCTTCTTGGGGTCCTTTGACTTTAAATCAGAGTTGGACTGGGCAGCCCATCAAACAGAGGACACCTTCAAACAGAGGATTGTCCTGTGTAGAGTAGGACACCTGGCCACGCACCTTTCTGCACTGAGAACAGAATTGCCTTCTTCGTAGCTGGAGCCAATCATGGCTCAGCCCTCCCAGGTCAGGTGGGGATGAGCCAGACAGGAACAGGAACCAGGTCTTCTGTTTCCAGCGAGGGGTAGCCCTGTTAAGGTCCTGCCCCAGATTGCTAGCCACCCAAATTCTGGTGACTGAGGCACCCTGAGAAGAGCCTCCGGCGATGGCCTGAACAACTGGGCAGGTGTATGTCGGAGCAGATGGTCCTTTAGATGCCCAAATATGAAGTTGTATAATAAAGACTTACTAATTAGCATTTGTACAGCACCATTTTAGTATTCAAAGTGCTTTTCACACATCAGCACAATAATCCTTACAACAACCCTGCAAGGTAGGCCAATAGTATTATCCCCATTTTACAGATGGGGGGGGTGGGGCAAGGCTGAGAAATAGCCTGGCTGCTCCTCTACCTTTAACAGCAACAACTAGCAGGGAAAGTTCTCAGGCATGTGAGCATTATCGCCCAGGAAGGAAGGTCTGCGGATCAAGCTGTTGTTAAAGGCACAGGAGCAGGGGCGGGTAAAAAAGGTTGGCAACCCTACCGACCCGAGGTGAGATTTGAACCAGGGCTTTCTTGGCTCGCACCTCTCTCGCACTTTGAAAAATGGATTGTTTCTTCATGCCAAGCTGCCGTTAAACACACAGGAGCAGGGCTGAACGATGGAGATGGGGGGGATGGATAATCTGAAAGGTGGAAAAACATTGACCTTTCTTCTTGCAGAAATAACCGTTGCTGTAATTAGCGATCCAGGTTCACCTCTCTCTGTTCACCTGCTGGGATATGATGACACAAGCGCTGCGTTCAATATGGATCGCACTGCAGCTCAGGCATAATACAAAAACACGCTTCCTTGGCGAGATACTGACTGGATGCCTGGAGCCACTCAGGTTAGTCACATATCACTGCTCCTTTTCTAAAAGTATGTACATTTGCAATCCCATCTGGAACCCCACTGGCCATCTCTCCCTGGAAGGAGCTGCTGACCCTTGCGTGGCCAGGGCTATAATTAGCTTCGTCTAGGAGCGGTGCAAAACCTGCAATTGGCGGGAGCCCTCAGGTGGGATCACACCTGAGCCCAAACAAGGGCAAAGC
The DNA here is from genome assembly GCA_021292165.1 of Shinisaurus crocodilurus. Taxonomy (NCBI): domain Eukaryota; kingdom Metazoa; phylum Chordata; class Lepidosauria; order Squamata; family Shinisauridae; genus Shinisaurus; species Shinisaurus crocodilurus. Next base: position 32,153,376 of record CM037884.1, on the reverse strand, counting down.
GTTCATTATAAGCAGGGTGAATCACTACTAGTAGCGGTGTGTGGTGTGATCCTAGCTGTTTATTCAGAATTTAGTCCCACTGAGTCCAATCAGACATGCTCCCTAAGCACTGGGCTGGAATGACACGTTACACCGGTGCACGTGGGGTTCAACTTGGGCAGGGGGATCTGCAGCGGAAAACAGCAGGGGGTGCTTCTTAACCTTTCCCCCGCAACCCCTCCCCCAGACAGCTTTTCTCCCAGCTCATTATTTTTCTGGCCTTGGTTGTGGAAAATGGGGCTGAGAACTGAGAAGGGACGGCATGCGAGGCAAGGACTGAGCATCATCCTCATATTCATTTTACTGGTGGACTGCTTCTCTGTATAGAGCACAGCCTCCTCCTACTTTCCCCCCCTGCAAACGCCCTCCCTGCTGTGTTGTTTGTTGAACCTTGACTACGGGGATTTAGGCTCTGTACAAGTGTGGGCAACTTTCACTTGTTCGTTAGCGGGGTTCTATACAGCTCCCTGGCAGAGCTCTTAACACAGGCCTGCAGCAAGGTTTCTCCCGGGGGGGGGGCGGCGGCAAGGGAACAGAGGAGGCTGCATGCATCCTTGGGCAGAAGGTGCAAGCTTGAATATAACTGACTCACCCCCAGCATTCCTGTTGTCTGGCAAAGTTGGGGGGGGGGGGTAAGACCATGTAGGCTGTTGGAACATACAGCCTAAACACACACAGGAGTTTTACGTGGAACTTTAAAACCATGATTCTGTGCCCAATGGGAACATGCATGCTATCAATACCACAAGTTTTTATTAGCTTTATGCTAGTTTGAACTGCCCTGGTTTCCCCTAAGGCAGTGTTCTCCAACCTTGGGTCCCCAGATGTTTTTGGCCTACAACTCCCAGCATGCCCCAGCCAGGAGAACACTGCCCTAAAGAAACCTGGGAATTACGGTTTTGCTGAGGGCGTTGAGCATTTTCTGTTAACTGAACAATCCTGAGCTCTCTTCCCAGGACTACAGTTCCCAGGTTCTCCATGGAAGAGGGAGTTGCTGTGAAGCCAGTTTCAGTCTGCAGTGTAGACATGCCCTGTGTCTGAAGAGAAAGGAGGAAGAGAAGGGAGGGGGAACAGTACAGCACTATTTGTATGGGGCTTCTTCTTACTTTTGCAGAGCACAAGCGCCAACGCACCCTTCTCCAACCTGGTGCCCACCAGATGTTTGGACTACAATGCCCATTGTCCTTGGCCACGCTGGCTGGGGCTGATGGGAGATGTAGTACACAGCTGGAGGGGGCCAGGTTGGAGAAAGCTGTCTTAAGGGGACCCCCAGCACCCTAATTTCCAGTTGCTGGTGGCAAATTTTGGATGCGGCTAACAGCAGCAGAGTGTGTGAGACAAACGCTTCTGAGCCGTGGGGGCACAATCCCATGGGAAGTTCTCCTGCTCAAGCCCCGTTGACAAGAACTGGAGATGCGCAAGAGCACTGCCGTAACTCTTGCGCCGCTCCCGTTCATTTCCGTGGAGCTTGTGCAGGAGAACTTCCCCGTGGATTGTGCTCCATGTTCTTTAGTGGGAGGGGTCGGTGCCACTTGGATTTTTCGGCTAAGATGCCAAAGCGTGCCTTGGCTGTGTGGCCAAGCACTTCTGGGCGCACCTTGCTGTGCGCTGACATCTGCATAAATCCACCCAGTTCACAGCCTCCGCACTGCCAATTGGGCTGCATGAATTGTACTACAGAATAAGGTGGGATATATCTTTTTATGGCCAGGCCAGTGTTTCCCAAACGTCTGAGAGCTGGGGCGGCACACTAGTTTTTTTTTCTGAATTAAAAGCACACTTCACTCTTACACCTGGAAAGGTTTACTTCTAGGACTAGAATGCATGAGAGTGAGAACAGCTTTCCCGTCCCTTGTGTGTCTGCATGAGTCCCTGATCTGGGAGCGATTCCCGATTAGAATTAGGCAAGCGTAGAGCAGCAACTCCTGCAGAGATGCAACGGGCAGCCAATTCGGCCTCCGCTCTGCAGTGAGGGTGGTTGAATGAGCCAACTGCACTCGGTTGCAGCAATGTGAAGAGTTACCCCCATCCCCAGTGGAGGCTATTTGAAAAAAAGAAGAATGAATCATGCAGAGATCAGTCGTCCCGTCCCCCCTTCTGCAGGTTGGCATGTTGTGCTCACGAGAACTGTAATTTTGTTTAAAATGAATTTCTTTCTTGTGGTAGACAACATGCAGCTCTCTTGAGGCACAATTTGGCAATGACTGACCTACTTGGAGACATCCTCTCGCCTCGCCTCGGCGAGGTGATACATGCAAGAACCTCAAACTGGTGACTGTTTGGAAAGAGTGAGGAGGGTGCGTGTGGTTTTTCCCTCCGGGAACAATGTCTGCTCAAGGGGCAGTATTTGTGTGGCACATAAACGACACAAATTGCAGCTGTCCGTAGAGAGGTCCAGAAGCCCCACCCTATAGCGTGAGGGAGAGCACAGCTGGAGTAACAGATGGCCCCTGACAATCGTTCGGTGGCAAGGCACAGAGCGGGGTTTGTTTGCACAGAAGAGATAGCCGAGAAGAACAGTCGGAACAAGCTGGCTTTGAAAAATCAAAGTTTATTTGTGGACAGGAATAAAAAGGCTTGTGTTAACATATGGCTAGAGCTCCACCGTTTCTCTGTGTCATGGAATCCCTCTGTGTAAATATCCACTGCGAAAGATACTGCCCACTTTCCATCTGTAGCTTTCCTTTTTCCTTCTCTTGATTCCGTGCCTAAAGTTAGCTTTCAGTCAGCGTTCTTGCTGGGTTTTTGCAGACAGGCTGCTGGACTTTAATCATGATGTGGATTCAAACCCCGCCCCGCTCACCCATAAAGCTCACCGCAAAACTGACCGTGAGTCCAGTAATCATTTCTTGGCCTAGCCTACTCCACAGGGTTGTTGCGAGGACTGAATTGGCCTTTATGCTGCCCTAGGCTCCTTGCAGGAAGGGCGGGATAGATAAAAAGACAAAAAGCAACTGATTGAGGTTGTGAGCATCCAACCCTAAAATAAGAAAGTAGACAAAGGATCTCTCGGCACCTTCACTCATACGGTACCTGAAGATCATACCTCTTATTCTAGAGCAGACTAACTAATCCAGAAAAAATATCACCCCAGTTCTGTAACAATAACAATCATTTAATGTAGGTTGGAATATCACTCAGCGTGTGCATGCGCATGTATGCACATGCACTCGAACTGAAAGAAAACATAATAATTTGTAGAGCCTTTTCATCACCCAAATTGTAGAGAAGTGTATTATGAGGTAACTAATCTGTGCTAAATAACCTGGAGTTACGTACTTGTACTGAAGATGTAGCTCTGAGCGGATGGAGGGACATATCTAGGCCCATTTCAGTCTGGTTTCAGGCCTAGCTGTGGTACCGAAACACCCTTGCAACTTATGGTACCAAAACAGCCTTGGTTGATGACCTATACCAGGAGAGAAACAGGGGGGAGATGTACCCTGTTGATTCTTCTTGATCTTAATGGGGCTTTTGATACCATTGACCACAGTATCCTTCTGGAGTGGCTCTGCAAATTGGGAGCGGGGGGCACCCTGTTACCAGTGGTTTCAATCCTATTTGCAGGGTTGCTCCCAGTGGATAGCACAGGGAGACTACCGCGCTCAGCCCCTTGGCATTTATTATGTGGGACCCCGCAGGGTTCTATTCTGTCTCCCATGCTGTTCCACATGCTGAATGAGGGCCAATAAACTGAAGCTGGATCCTGAAAAGATGGAGGCTCTGTGGGCCGGTGGTTCTCAGGTCCAGGAATTAGGTAGGCAGCTTACTCTGGATGGGGTGGCACTCCTCCTGAAGGAGCTTGATTCCATCCAAGCTGTCACTAGAGGCCCAAATGGCTTCTGTCTGTGCTGAGGGGCACCCATGCCCAGCTTCCGCTGGTTCGCCAGCTACCGCCGTTCCTGGATCAGGAAAGCCTGGCCTCAGCGACTCATGCTCTAGTAACATCCCAGATAGACTACTGTAATGCACCTGATGTGGGGCTACACTTGAAGGTGGTCCAGAAGTCACAGCTGGAGCAGAATGCTGTAGCCTTGCTGTTGGTGGGAGCAGCAAGAAGGGACCATCAGGCTCGGGGAGTTTCTTCGAGGTCTCATAAGATTCGAATTTTTTTCGCTAATTTTCGAGAAGGATCAATTTAAAGTCTCACAGCCCATCTCGCCGGGGGTCAGCTTTCACTTGCTTATTAAAATAAAGGGAAAAAACCAGCCAAAACAGTGAGACCAGGCAGGAGCTTTTGAGCGAGGGAAATTAAGCTTTGTTTTCAGGGCTACCTCCAATCCTGAAAGCACTGCGCTGGCTGCCAGCGAGCTACTGAGTCTGAGCCCAATTCAAGCTCTTGCTTTTGGCATATAAAGTCCTCCTAAATGACCTGGGACCCAAGTATTCGAAGGAACAGCCTCTGCCCTTACCAGCCAAGCCAGGCTACATGATCAGCCGGGGATGCCTTGCTCACCGTCTCGCCAATAGCAGAAGCTAGGAAGGTTTAGATTCACAGATCACAGGGGCCTACGAGGCCATCGAGTCCCACCCCCTGCTCAATGCAGGAAACTAGAGGAGGGGGGGGTCTCCCATCCAAGTAATCACCAGGCCTGACCCTGCTTAGCTGTCCACACTCAGACAAGCTGAGCCAGCGTGAGCCAGAGGCCTGTGACAAAGGATGGGACCTTCACCGTGGTGGGGCCCCGTTTATCGAACTCCCCCCCCCCAGGTGCTATCAGCTTTGCCCAATTATTCAAAGAAAGGTTGAAGACACTGTTTCTTTGTTCAGGCATTTGGACTCTGATGTAAAGTTGTTTAGGTGCAGTCTTAGCGAGAGTTACCAATGCTGTGTACTGTGGTCGCAGTCATTATATACCGTGAGTCCGTGACTTTATGGATGCTTATATTGTATCTGTATTACTTGACGGTCGTTTTGGCATTTGTGTTGTTTGCTGCCCTGTATTCCAGAACCGGAAGTAGTGCGAGACCCAAAAATTGAATGAATGAATGAATGAATGAATGCATGATCCAGGCCTGTGGCTTATGCTGGCTCAGCTTGTCTGAGTGTGGAAAGCTAAGCAGGGTCAAGCCTGGTTGTTACTTGGATGGGAGACCCCTCCTCTAGTTTCCTGCATTGAGCAGGGGGTGGGACTCGATGGCCTTGTAGGCCCCTTCTGACTCTATGATCTCGGAAATCTATGAATGAATGAATGTGGCAGTAGAGATGATGATGACAGCGAGCATTTATAGGGCACTTTTTGAGTGTTCAAAAGTGCCACACGTCCTTGAAGGGATGCCGTCATTCTCTCTCCCACCCTAACGCCCCCATATTGCAGACAGGAGGCCGAGGCAGTGGTGCCACTGGGGTAGGACTTTGGGGGGAGCGCTCCAGGGCCCCCACCCGGCAGGAAATGCAGCTCACCACATTTTGAGTTAAGTGAAGTAATGCAGCCGGCCATCTTTAAGAGGAGTGTCTGTTAAGACGATGAAGTCCAGGGTCTAAAATTAGCCAGCTAGCGAACTGTACCTCTGGGCTGAGGAAAGGAGGATGGTGCCTCAGGCACATTAAAAAAAAGAAAAAGAAAAAGAATTGTTTGTTCTCCGTGTATATGAACAAGCAAGCAGGGGTTTAAGGTGCTTTCCTAAGTAAGGAAGTGCCATTAATTTGCAGAAATGCCCTTTGGCAACAAACCACCGCATGAGCCCACTTTGCTGCGGACAGACACAACTATTGTTAACTGTGCATTCTCGGCAAAAGCAAAGTAAACCCACCCCACCCACCCCCGCTTTTCTTTTGGGTTTTTTTTTTTTTTTTTACAGAGAGAAGTCTCTACTTCTACATTTATTTATTTTTTGCAATAAGACAAAAATGGGAAGGGTGGGGTGTCTCTTGTTCTTACTTGCATGACGGTTAACCCCACCCAGGGTTTCCCCAGTTCCGTTGAAAACAGGCGCTGGTGCAGCTGCCGGGTTTTGCATCCCCCACCTTCCCCCACATCCCACCGACCCCCCCCCCCACGCTGCCTTCCTCCAGTGTACGGATCTCTCTCCACCTGCCAGGATGGGGGCTTCAATGGGGCAACTGGGCCGCCACCACCCCGAAAGCTGGATGTGTGCTGGAAAGGCGGCAGCCACCAAGGACTGGGCCTGAGCTGCCTGGTAATTTGGCGGAGGATGTCTCCAAGTAGGTCAGTCATTGCCAAATTGTGCCTCAAGAGAGCTGCATGTTGTCTACCACAAGAAAGAAATTCATTTTAAACAAAATTACAGTTCTCGTGAGCACAACATGCCAACCTGCAGAAGGGGGGACGGGACGACTGATCTCTGCATGATTCATTCTTCTTTTTTTTCAAATAGCCTCCACTGGGGATGGGTAGAGTGCAGTTGGCTCATTCAACCACCCTCACTGCAGAGCGGAGGCCGAATTGGCTGCCCGTTGCATCTCTGCAGGAGTTGCTGCTCTACGCTTGCCTAATTCTAATCAGGAATCGCTCCCAGATCAGGGACTCATGCAGACACACAAGGGACGGGAAAGCTGTTCTCACTCTCATGCATTCTAGTCTAGAAGTAAACCTTTCCAGGTGTAAGAGTGAAGTGTGCTTTTAATTCAGAAAAAAAAACTAGTGTGCCGCCCCAGCTCTCAGATGTTTGGGAAACACTGGCCTGGCCATAAAAAGATATATCCCACCTTATTCTGTAGTACAATTCATGCAGCCCAATTGGCAGTGCGGAGGCTGTGAACTGGGTGGATTCTTCGCCCCTTTGGTTGGCCCACGATTGTTTGGAGGCCGGGGCTGGGAAATCCAAATGGGGGGCCCCTCCCTTTGCCCCCACTCAATTATTTACATATTTTATTTACGTATTTAAATAATATGGGTGCAAATCCTATGCACGCTGCGACGGGGGAAAAAAGGCCTACCACTTCCCAGGATGCCCCAGCCAGCTCTGCTGGCTGGGGCATGCTGGGAGTGGTAGACCTTTTTTTCTGTCTAAACGTGCATAGGATTTGCGCCTTGAAGTATTTCAATAAATTAAATCGACAATCCGAGAGGAGGGCCTTGACCTGCAACGGGATACTTGCATTTCAGTTGGACAGCCAGGACAACAATGTACTTGGTCGGCCTTCCCCCCAAGCTCGGTGCCCTCCCGACGTCTGGGACTTCAGTTTCCCATCAGCCCCGGCCAGCATGGCCAATGGTCAGGGACGATGGGAACTGCAGTCCGAAACATTCGGAGTGCGCCAGGTTGGGGGAAGGCTGCAACAGGTGCCTGGACAAGCCAGGTACCGGCGTGCAGCTTGTAAAGTCCCCTGCTAGCCTGGGATCCCGGCATGCCCCCTCCCCAAGCGCTAAAGATAGAGATGCTTAGTGGTAATCCCAGCCAACGCCAGCAGCGGTGCCGCCACACGCGGCCCTGGATTTCCCTGGGAAGAGGCCGCCTCGTGGGTGCAGAGAAATGCTTCTATGATCTTCCTGTCGCGATCTTCTCCTGACTCATCCCCTTCCTATATGTTTTCTTCCAGATGCAGAATCAACTACGCAGGACAACCTCCCCCGACACACACACACACACACACACACACACACACACACACACACACACTCCCCAAGTACAGAAGAAATTGACGTACACTTGGACTGACCCTAACCCCTTAGACCAGGTCCGGCGCCAAACCCCAGATGGTCGCACCCCCTTCCCGTGGCCCACCCTTTCCCCTGGCTTTCATAGAATCATAGAATAGTAGAGTTGGAAGGACCCTATAAGGCCATCTAGTCCAACCCGCTGCTCAATGTAGGAACCCAAGTCAAAGCATCCTTGACAGATGGCTGTCCAGCTGCACCTTGAATGCCTCCAGAGTGGGAGAGCCCCATAAGTAGTTGGTTCCGTTGTCTTATTGCTCTAACAGTCAGGAAATTTTTCCTGATGTCCAGGCGGAATCTGGCTTCCTGTAACTTGAGCCCATTATTCTGTGTCCTGCACTCTGGGATGATCAAGAAGAGATCCTGGCCCTCCTCTGTGTGATAACCTTTTCAAGTACTGGAAGAGTGCTATCATATCTCCCCTCAGTCTTCTCTTCTGAAAGCTAAACATGCAATCTGCCAATTTCCATGTCTCTTCCCCCCCCCTTTGTTTTCTGGGGTCAAATTCTGGATAGCAGCTAGATTTTGCAGATTAGGTGTATTAGCAGGTGCTTGTGTGAGTTGTGATATTGCTATATGGGGATGCAGGAAGAAATGACCTTTTAAAATGAGGCTTGCCTGTCTTTTGCCAGGAAACCAGGAGGGGTTAACAATAAAAATCTTTAGCAAGGCAAACCAAGCTTCAGAAAACTAAACAATGCTACCTTTTAAAACACAACAAAGCCAAAAGTAGGGCACTTATGCAACCAAAGGTTTAAAAATACTGGGATGCCAAAACTATTAGCAATTAGAAGCTGCAATCATAAAAATACAGTGCCAACTGTGATGGAAAAGGGAGCACTTGTGTAAATGAAACTAGAACACTTCTTGGGGTGGGGGGACACCTATAAAGTGAATTGCAATTCTTTTAGCATCTTGGTGCTACTGTGCTACGCTACACTCAAATACTATTTAACAAAAGTGCTCTGCTAGCTTGCCATAAAGCCACTAGCCAAGCATAAATTCTGGAACTAAACTGCCCAAATTAACCAAAGATGCTCTGTTGGTTTGCCTTTAGCAAAAACCAACCAAGCATGGATTCTAATATAATGGGCAGGGGTAAAGAATTCAGGAAAGTCTGTCCACTCTAAGAAAACTGGGCACTAAAACTTAAGGCAAACTTGAATGCAGCCACAAATACTCATGAGTGTTGCTGCCATATTTTAATATTCTGCTTGATTGTCCTAGCAGCTATAACAAATGATTTTTCTTTTCATTTTGGGACTTCTTGCCCCTAGTTCAGATCTGAGGAGGTATGTGCTTTGGTTAGGAGCACACTCTCTCTCTTCACTAAACACAGGACTGGTGGAAACTCTAAAAGGCACCAAAACTTTGCTTATGCTCAGGAACCTTCTACACAAGTAAACCTACAAATATAAATCCGTAACACAACACACGGTTCTAAGAGTGCTTCTTGCCAGTCTTAGATTTTGCGTTTGGCTTCTAATCTTCTAGGAACAGTGATTAGCTAGTTTACGGGGTGGGGTGGGGTGGGGTGTCCTTTTTTTTTTCAGGCGGGGGGTGTTGTTGTTTTTCAGGCAACTGGGCGACCAGGCAGAGGTATGCAGCCAGCCTATTTTAAAGGCTGAAATGCCTCTCTTAAGGCTTTGCTACCGGCAGGAAGAACTTTAATCTACAATATGCTGGCATTTTTTATTTCTTTATTTTGGCATTTTTGGACCCATCCTTCTTGGCTTTTGCTCTGCCCCCTTCACCTTCGGCCCTGGCCACCATTAACTAAGAGCTTCTCCGAAACTGAATTTGGCGTTGGGGATGAAAGAGGTTCTGTGCCCCTGCCTTAGACCTTCTCATCGCCAGCTGAAAAGATGCCCAAGCGCCTATCTATATTTGCAAACCTCTACTGCTTTTATACCAGCTTAACATTCAGGGCTTCCTTCAAGGAACCCCAGGGACTGGTGGTGAGCATACCGAGAATTCTCTGTTTTGAGATCTTTGTCCCGTCGATGCCATCACCCGCCCCCTCGCCTTCCCCAATTGTGAGGGGCAGGCAAAGTTCACTGAGCCAGCAGCTCAAAGAGTGGCTCCTCAAGGCAGCAGCTCAGTACGGATCCGGCTTTGCTCTCCCCTCGCCTTTCCCAGTCGGGGAGTGGGGAGCTGAGCTGACTGAGGCGCAGGTTCACGGGGTGCTCCTTGAGGCTGCGGCTCATTCGAGAGCTGCTTTCTCGGGGGGGGGGCTTTCTCTGATGGGGTGCGGCCTCTCTGGAGGCTTTAACAGGCTGGATAGTGAGGACTTAGTGGGCCAAATTCTGCGCAAGGAACTAGAGGTTCCCCATCCGTGCATTAGGAGATGCATTTCTTAATATATTTTTTAAAAAATATTTGTGTAGTGGTAGCTGGTGCTCTTGAGCCCACCTTAGATCAGGCCACAACCCAGTAGTGTGGTCCTGACCCGCCACCAGTTGAAAACCAAGGTGCCAGGCTATTGAGCTATCGTCCCTCCCAAAATGGGATGGCGACCGGAGACATCTGGCTGTCACAGCTCTTGCAGAAGGCAACACAAAGGCGCGAAGCTTGGAGATGAAGCCAATTCCCACATCAAACAGCGAAGCCAAGAGGAGGAAGCAGACGGGAGCAGTCCCTCATCTTGGCAGAAAGCATCTGGGCCGCCTGATTTCACCATCTGAACAGGAACACACAGCGCTTTCGCTGCTGCATGCGAACCGCCTCCCCCACCATCGGTTTCAGGCATGATAAATAAGACAGTGAAGCGGCCCACCTCCTAATGGGGAAACCCACCCAGGCACCTCCTGGCCTCCTGCAGCTGCCCCCCCCCCCCCGCCACAGCCCTGGCAAAAATCGCCCTAGGCCAGATGAGATTTCCAACATACAGGTGAAATGTCTGGCTCATTAAATTCCGCTACTGCTACCATTAGCTGCCCCTATGTGGAATCTCCTTGTGCACACATGCGCACGCAGCTCGGTCAGCATGATTGCGCAGAGCTATGTGGCATGCATTTGGGAGGGGGGGGGGAAACAGCATCTGCAAAACTGGAATGTAGAAGTCAGGATTGGAGTATGGGGAGAGAGACCTTTCCGGCCAGTACTTAAGAGCAGTGACAAGAGTGGTTGTTGTTGTTTCCCACCTTTTTTCCAACAAGGAGCCCAAGGCGGCTTCCATAATCCTCCTCCTCCTCTCCCTTTTATCCTCACGACAACCCAGTGAGGTGGGTTAGGCTGAGAGTCAGCGACTGGCCCAAAGTCACCCAGTGAGCTTCGTGGCCGAGCGGGGGACGAGAACCCGGATCGCCCAAGTCCCCGTCCAACACTCTCAGCCACTGTGCCAGGGGGCTGTATAGCAGGAATGGGGGAAGTGGGGAATCCCAAGATTGGATTAAAAACAAAAACAGACAACAACAACAAAAAAGACAAAGGAGTCCACGAATGAAACTGATCTGCAAACGGACGCACCAGCTGTGCCTTGCTCCTCTGCCATGGAGGCGATCACACAAGTACATATTAGGACTGTCGGCTTTTCTTTTCTTTTCCGCCTGCTCCTGTGCCTTTTTAACTGCCAGCTGAGAAGCAGAAATTACCGTAAGCGGGCAGGGCTCTCCCCAGGGCCATCTCCGCACCAGGGGAAGAAAGGTTCACCCACTGCAGCCTTCCCCAACCTGGCACCCTCCAAGGGTCGGGACTACAACTCCCATCATCCCAACATTGCTTTAAACAAATTAAAGTGCCCTTATCAGCCTTCCCTATAGCTTGAAGAACCCACCCAATGAATTGACTAAATAAAAGAGACTGTAAGTACCTAGCAGTAAGGGTGGTTATGGCCACTCTTACTCCTAGTTGTTTAGTGTGGAGAAAGCCAACCTAAGCCCCCTGCCTGACACACACACTACACTCACCAAGGAGGGGGGAAGGAGACCGGGGGGGGGGGGAAGACAGCCAGTCTCCACAGAGGCCAAAGGGGACAAACAACATCTGCATAGAATCACCCCAGGGGGGAAGGCAGGAAGCATCCCCAGGTTTGTCAATGCTCTCGCATATCAGCCCCATCTACATAAGACTTGAATACCTCTCCAGAGCAGACACTTCGGCACCCCTAAGGAATGGCTACTCAACACCATAAGATGGGACCATTAAACAAGTGGCTTCAAAGGGACCCCATCCCACGGGGGAGGGCGTCCCCACCTGACCCAAAAGGCCGCCCCTCAGGGAGGGTGTCAACCCACCTGATCACGGAGGGAAGGGCTACCTGAAACACCAAGGTATAAAACACCCTGCGCAAGGGAACTGGTGGTTGTTCAGCAATCTTGCCCATGCCTGGGGTAAGGGAACGAAGGATCAGCAATCCCAGGTAGCAGCACCCGGCGTGCTCCAGCTAGCTGAAATCACTGGCCGCTTGGGTTGACCAGACCCCCGGGAAACCAAGCTGAAATCACTGGCCGCTTGGGTTGACCGGACCCCCGGGAAACCAAGCTGAAATCACTCACAAGCCGCTTGGGTAGACCGGGCCCGGGTAGACAAGCCGGGAACCCAGTTAGCCGCTTGGGTAGACCGGGCCTCCGCCGGGAACCCAGCTAGCCGCGTGTGGTTGACCGGACCTCTGCCGGGGCCCGAGCTGAACTAACTAGCTGAGAGCCCTGAACTCACGGTGTCCTTGTTGAGACTTCTTGCTTGTTACTTTGTACCGTACTGATAAGCTGTATTGCTGGCGTGGGTCTGGGTTTGGAAAGGTAATTTTGTAAATAAACCTGTTTTCTAAAAGATACTTTTGTGGCTATAAGTTATCCCTTCGTTCTGGGCTAAGGGTGAGGCTGCTGGGGACCTCGGAGAAGGCCCGCCCCAGGACTCGCTACCCCCTTAGCATTGAACCCGCGCAGAAGACCAGGTTGTCGGTCTTCCACTTTTAGGCTTTGGAAGGGGAGTCTATTTTCATTCACTACAGAGGTGGAGAAAAGGAACCTCCCCCCCCCATCACAGAACATTGACCCAAAGGGGGGGAAATCGGTTGCTGCCCCCCCCCAAATCAACTGTCAGCCAGCCTGATCTGCACTTTCAGGGCTCTCCCCCACCTTCCCCCTGAGGAGAGCAAGTGGATCAGACTAGCTGACAGCCAAAAGGAACCACTTTCAAGCACGTCCCGCCTCAGACCACCTCCAGTTCTGTGGATAGTTTTGAAGCAAGGAGAAGGGCCTAGGTTCCCACCCCTGATTTACGGCTTCATCCTTACTGGAGGGGCTTTGTGTTACCTGAATCTTGCTAGTGAGGCCTCTTTGTAATCTAATGAACAGCATAGGTGAACATTAGGGGAAATGGACCTCGTGAGCCCTGCTTGTGGGCTTTCCAGAGACATCTGGCCGGTCGCTGCAGGAAAGAGAACACTGGACTAGTTGGATTTTTGGTTCTATCCAATGGGGGCAATTCGTACGTTCCTATTTATCCATGATAGTGAAATGGAGCCTCCATGTTCCTGTTAGGTTTTGCATGGGCAGAACGAGGATTGAGGACTATGCAAATGGTCAGGAGTTTAAAAGTCATGTTTTTGGAACTGTACTTCTTGAAAGTTTGAATAACTTGGACTCAAGAAAGTGTAATATATGCTCTGGACATGTCAGTAAATGTACTGAATGTATATATGACTGCTGACTTGAGTATATTGTGGATTTCTCTGTAGCAAAATGTGAAATACTGAATAATTAGTAGGTATGTTTATATGGCAAAGCTAAGAGATGGATTATTTCTTTTATCATACTGTAATGATGTAATAAAGCAATGGAAAGTTGCACTGTTGCAACTATAAAAAAGGTTATATGTATGACATGTACATGCATGCATATCACATGTTTGGTCATTTAGATTCATAGGCTGTGAAATAAAATGCAAACTATGATGGGGAAAGCATTTGGAAATTGTAATTTTCACATGAAAGGTAATTTTGTGCACATATACAAGGGATGCTAGCTTCAACAGGTAAACTGGAAGGCAAGCTGACAAATCATTTCAATTTGTTCTTGGTGATCTTGTGGATACTCTGATGGTTTTTAGAGGAGAGGCACGTTATTTCATGATGTCAATTCATCAATACACTAGGTACAAGGTTGTGTACATGTTAGACAGAAAGCTGGAGTATTGAACAAAGTCAAGGTGTTTTGTGCTTGGGTGGGAAACAAGCATATTACCCATGTTACCTATTTCTTTTGAGATATGAGGGAAGTTCAATTCAGTGCATTTTGATGCATTTCTAACAGGATGTAATATTGAACACATAGATTGTGTGGAAGAGTAAACAAACACTCAGAAGAGGTGATACAAATTTGGATAATGAGGTTTGGGTAGAAGCTCTTAAATGTTTTGATTATGTACATGATAGAAGTTTTAGTACATGATAGAAGTTTTAGTTTTAGAAGTTTGAACTGTACATCTTATGGAAAGTTGTGTATAAGAAAAATCTTCTGGAGAAACATTTCAGGATCTTGGATCTGATATGTATGAGGTACATACACCTCAAAGTAAGAAGAAATCTGTAAGGGAGGCTTACATGAGATTTTTCTAGAAATGAGAATATTGTGTTTCACATGAATAACACTTGGATAGTGAGATTATCTAGAAGTGTTGAGTATAATGCTGAATGAAAAGGTGAGATCATTTTTCAAAAATAATTCTGTTAATGCAAGGGATGCATCAAGGCTCAGAGTCAGAATAGAAAAGCATTTGCTGAAAGACAGTCAGGTAAATTTGACAACTCTGATACACGTTTGGTTTAGAGGAGGCTAAACAAATGATTGTTCATCATTGGTGCAAGTTCGTTGGAACAGGAACCTGATAACTGATGAGGTAAGGAACAGGTGAGTCAAACAACCTGTGAGATATCAGGATAAATTTGCAGGAAAAGCCATTTGAAATTCAAAATTTCAAAGAGGTGAAAAAAATTGTCTGTTAAGGAAGCTGAACCATAGCTTCAGCCTATGCAAGCTGAGTTGAATTCTTTGGATAAAGAACAAAACATGGAAGCTGGGGAAAGAAACAGCAGTCCATGGAACTCATTGTTACCAGATAGATTTTTTTAGGTGAAAACTAACCAGATTGAAAAAGTGTGTCAAATAGCAAGATTGGTTGCTTGTGATTTTTGCTCAGGTTAAAAGGAGCTGGATAATCATGAGGTGCTTGCAACAACAATTTGCTTTGGAAACAGTTAGACTGATGTTTAAGAATGTGGAGAAATGTATGAATATTTCACAGTTGAAATATTGGAACATAAACATTTTAAGTGAGAGGAAGTCTTTAGAAAACTGTCTGAGAGATTTCTGTAGGAAAAGCTAGAAATCAGCTGGAGGCTGGAATTCTGTTTGAACTCAAACATTGTTGGATTTGGGATTTGCACAGAGAGGCAGATCAATGTTTGTTTGTTAAACAGGAGGAACAGGGACATAGACTGTATGTACTTTGTTAGATGGATGATCTATTGTTTTTTCTGGACAGATAGAAGCAATATGATATAATTGATCCAGGGTTTGGAATTTCATTTTAAATGGAAACTGCTTGGTGGATCAACTGTTTATTTGTAAATAGAGGTTGAGGGAGAACCAAGAGGGCAGTATCTTACTGCAACAAACCAGAGAAAATCATGGATGTGATTGAGAATCTGGAGATAGTTAACTCAGTAAGAGACTCCAAATAATTGAGGATTTTCAAGCACATGCTGATGGAAAAGCAGTTTGAATGCTACACAGAAGCATTGGGCTGTTGAGCTTCATTGTACAAGCAACAAGGCCGGATATTGCTGTCAGTGTGATAGGCAAACTGTTAGACCAACAGGATATGCTTGGAGAGTTCTGAAAATGGAGTTGTGTGTTATCTGGAGGGAACATCACACTTCAGACTGTTTTACAACTCAGAGCACAGGTGGCTTACAGATTCACAGAAATGCCAGTTGTGGTTGTGATAGTAAGAACAACAAGAATACACCTGTTTGTCTTTTTATAACCATACTTTGTTTTGATTGATTTTGCAAGAAATAATCATTTAAAGGTTAGAGTTCAACTGAAATTGAACTGAATGCATTGTATTATTGTGAAGGACCAGCACCCGGGTCCTATGCGTGAGTTTGGCTCTTAATGGGTTAACCGGCACTGAGTTACAGCCCGTACAAGCGATTGAAGCAGACTAGGAGGTTTGCACCACAAAAGGAAACTTCAGCCCTTTGTATGACCAAATAAGGCTTTTATTTACTATACAATATACGGAGCGGAACTAACAGCTTTCTAGGAATACTATAACGTCAACATGACCTGACGTGATCTCCGAGTTTATCAATGAACGGGTTCCCAGGCTAGCGCATTGGGATTAGTCAGTTACCTTAGACTAAAGACTTTACACTGGTCAATTTCAGCCTGGCTCCGGGTCTGCCCGATCCGGGGAAGAGAACAGCTTATTCCAGCCACCGCTGGAGGACGAATCTTGATAAGAGTAACCCGTGTTCCCAACAACCCCCAAAAGGAGGGGAGAGGGGTTTTCTACCCGAGTTTCCCGCTCTCTCTGCCCCTGTGGTCAGGTGGGCATATGCCTGCCCCTTCGTGTCAGGTGGGCTTATTCTTGCCCGGGGGGGGGGGAAAGAAGGTGACGTGTTGGGTACTTTACAGCTCTTTGAGACTGCCCTGTTAGTTTGATGGTCTTGATGGTCCTTTCCTGGGTTTTGTGGAATCCAGCCGAGGCCCTCCATTGTTGGTATGCGGATCTGTCTGGCTACTTCCTCCTCTCTCCGCCCCCCCCCCCGCCCCAGGAAAGAGACTGAGGTGTACGTGTGTGTGTGTGTGTGTGTTTGTGCCTGTGTACTCGTGTCAGGCTTTCTCCACAATTATGTATTGTGCTATTATGCTATTGTAAAGCTTGAATAGTTATAGCAATTGTTTAAACTGTTTGAAATGTTTAAGGATGCTGGGATTGATGTGAAAAACCTATCACAGTTTTTTTCAGGAAACCAAGGCAGGATTGCTATGCTGCAGGCAGATAGCAATACACAAAGAACAGTTTTAGGGTTTGCAAATAAAACTGTGTCATGAAGAGGGATACATCAGAAGTGATTTGATGGTGGTTCAAATTTCTGGCAGGTAAAGTTATACCTGCAAAGTTTTTTTAATCAAAGTCTATAGATGAAAGAACAGCATCAGATGTCAACAAAGCTGTTGCTGTTGTATTGGGTAAATACCACGTTCTGCAACATATGCAAAGAGCAGGGGGATGTTAGGTTTTGCATGGGCAGAACGAGGATTGTCACCTGACATCAGGATTGTCACCTGACATGGAGGATGTCTCTTGAGGTGAAGTACACAAGGTCTATTGTCACCAGACATAATGTCAAGGTCTATGACTCAGACTCATGGGGCAAGTTGGAATCAACATGTTGTGAAGAATAGGTTATATAACTGGTGAGTAATATCCTATTTATAGATACTGTAAATAGGGTCTTACTATATAAGTTGGGGTAAGACACACATCCCCTCACTTTCACTCTTGTTCTGGACTTCTACTTCAAGTCAGTCACTTCACTGCATCTCAGCCTTACCACTGCTGGGGTCTTGGATTTGAATCTGCAATCATGTAGTGAGTATGAGATGCATTGCTTGCCTTAATCCCATGTACCGTAATTGGGTCTTACAAATAAACTCTTTAATCTTTATTAACTGCTGTTATCTCCTCCTTCCGTCTGCAAGACTGGGACTGAGGGTCACTGGCTAGGTAAGCTTTTGAACCCGGGTCAGTCCAGCTCTCACAGTTCCATGGCAGCCTACCTTTGAACACCAGAAGCTGGGGACAAAAAAACAGGATGCATGCATACATCACTTCTTCAACAGTTTGCAGGGGGGAATGAGGGGGCACTCTTCTAATGCTCCAGCTCTCTGACCGAGGAAGATTCCTTGAGCCCAAACCTTTACTATGTCACATGGCTGAAGGCTCTGCTCCTCCACCCATGTTATGCTGCATTCATTTATTCCACATTAGTCCTGCCTTCCACAATTTAGAATCCCAAAGGGTGTCCCCCCCCCCTTTGGCTTAAAGCCACGCTAGAAAAATCTCACTGTCCTACAATCAGCAGTTCAAAATATACCTTGGCAGCTACATGCTGGCTGGCTGGGGATGATGGAAGTCGTAACCCAACACATCTGCAGGGTAACAGGTCGGGGAGGCCTGGTCCCGGGCCTGATCCAGGCATCCAGCAAGCCCCTTCGTAGCGGCTTGTTCAATCCCTCAGTTTGATGGACACCTGCAAAGAGCAGGCACAACACGCACCCCAGGGCTGGCCAAGTAAAGCATGGCAGCAGCCATGCTGACTGGCTCCAGGTTTCTGAGGGCAAGACACCCTCAGTGGGGCCCCTCCCACAGTGAGCCCCCTTTCTCATCGTCATTGTCGCCAGCTGCTCCTGCTGCTTTCCCTCTTCCTCATCACCTCCACTTGCTTGTGCCACAAGCAGAGAGCGGGTAGGTGTGGCATCCTATCATATGCTCCGCTTTTCTTCACACAAGTATCTTTGTCTGGGCCAGAGCTGAGAGGCAGGTGAACAAGCAGGTGAAGAGGAGGAGCAACTCCAGGGGGCCACGCCTACCCTTGACTGCCAACGGGGGCCCTGCCCTGCCCTGCCCTGCAGTTTGGCCCCAGCAGCAGCCGCCGCTGCTATTCAGAACAGGGATGGATGCCGCATCTGGCCAGGGATGTTCTACAGTTTAGCTGCCCCACTCCACGCGCTTGCCTCGCTCGGCGGCCGCCGCCGCCGCATGCATTCCCACACCGTGTCCCTCCTGCGACGAGGCTCCCCCGCAAATGCATTCTTGCACGCGCATCCCGCCTTTCTAGCAGCGCCCCGCTGGAATTGCATCCGGCACGTGTACTTAGGGCAAACAAAAGGATCGCGGCCGGCCCGCTGGTGGCAGGATGCTTATCTCGCCGCCCCGGGAGGCCCTCCTCTCGCTCTGGCGCCTGAGCGCGCCCCGTCCACCCGCAGCCCTAGCTAGGCTAGGCGGGCAGGCGGGCGGGCGAGCGAGCAGAAGCCGCGGCGCTGAGAGGTTGCTGCGACGACCGATCCGCGCCATCAATTGAATTACCGTATTTTTCGCTCCATAACACGCACTTCCCCCCCCCCAAAAATAGGGGGAAATGTCTGTGCGTGTTAAGGAGTGAATACTGTAAAAAATAAGTTTTTCTTTTACGTACCTAGTACCTCCTGCGCACCTCCAACCGGTCCGGGGAAGAGCAGAGGGCTCCTGGGCAGAGCCCCCGCCTCTCAGCTGATTCGGCTGCAGCGGCCTCCCCGCCCCGCCCGGCAGCAGGGACCTCCAGAGCCCACCGGCTGGCAGAACAGAGGAGGGCTCCTACGCGGGGGGGGGGGGTGCCGCCGCCACGCTGCCAGTGCCGCGCTGGCAGCAAAGGGAGCAGAGCTGGCCCTGCACCCGCCCGCCCGCGTCCCTGCCGCCAGAGCCGCCCGGCCGTGCAGAGCGGGACAAGGCCACCCGTACCCACCACAAACCCCCACAAACCCCCGCTGGCGGGCGGGGGGACCCAACGCTGCTGCGCCGCCATTGCCGCACCGTCATCGCCGCACCGCCGCCATTGCCGCGCCGCTGCTGCCCTCGCCATCATCGTCGCCGTCATCGCGCAGCGCGGCGATAGCAGCAGCGGCGCAGCGATGACAGCGCGGCAATGGCGGTGCGGCGATGATGGCGATGGCGGCGCGGCGATGGCGGCGCGGCGATGGCGGCGGCGCGGCGATGACGGTGCGGTGATGGCGAAGGCGGCGGCGGCACCCCCCCCCCGCCCCGCAGAGCCTGTGGAGTTGAGTCCCCCTGCCTGCCAGCGAAAGTCCACGGTGGGCGCGGGTGGCCCCGTCCCGCTCCGCCCAGCCGGGCGGCTCCGGCAGCAGGGACGCGGGTGGGCGGGTGCAGGGCGACGGCGGTGCGGTGATGGCGGCGGCAGCGCAGCGATAGCGGCGGCACCCCCCCCGCCCGGCAGAGCCTGTAAAGTTGAGTCCCCCCTGCCCGCCGGCAAAAGTTTGTGGTGGGTGTGGGTGGCCTTGTCACGCTCCACATTGCCAGGCAGCTCCGGCAGCAGAGACGCGGGCGGGCGGGTGCAGGGCCGGCTCTGCTCCCTTTGCTGCCAGCGCGGCAGTGGCAGCATGGCGGCGGCGGCAGCACCCCCCCCCCCAATCGCCAGCTCAGTGTCGTACTTGGCTGGCCTTTAATAGTTTGGGAGAATGCTCAGTCTTATGCCAGCTCTAGATTGGGGGCGGGGGCGCTTAGGCAAGATGGTCCCAATTGCCCCCCCGAATGGGCCCACGTCCTCCTCACCACTGTTACCTCTGCCCCTTCACTTGCCCTCTCCCTCTGGACCCCATCCACACCATTGCCCAGAGGGAGGGCCAAAGGCAAGTGAAGGATGCTGCTCCATTTCCTCATCTTTTCATTGCTTGCCTGCTCAGACAGGAGAGGTGAACAGGCAGTGAGAGTCCAGAGTGGCAGCAGTGGGGCTCCGAGATCAGGGGCGATTTGCACATGATTTTTTCCCCCCGTTTTCTTCTTCTAAAATCTAAGAGCGTGTTATGGCCAGGTGCGTGTTATGGAGCGAAAAATACAGTAGTCCTAATTACAGCTCGTGCTTCGCGATCATGCGGCGCCTGAAACAAAAGGCAGAATGGCAGATCAGCAGCTCATCCCCCTAACGGGATCGGCGCGATTGCGTTGATTCGTGGCCCCGCCGGGCGGCGAGCGAATAGCTGGCGATCAAGTACCGTTCCAGCCGGGGCCGGCCCGGCCTTATCTGCTCTCACCCGGGCGGCCCGGCCCATGCCCTTTCCTCCCCCTGCGGGGCAGATTCCATCGCCTGTGTCGGGGCAGGCCGGGACCGGGAGAGCCAGAAGAGGAGCGGGGCTGCCAACTTTGCAGCCAGCCCCTGTGGCTGCGTCTTTAACAGCAGCAGCTGGATCTGCGGGCGATTCGCCGGCGACGTCGCCCTCTTGACGCCCGAGGTCACGATAAGCACCGTCGCCTGGGGATTTGTGGGGATTAAGCTGCGGCTAAGGGCACAAGAGCAGGTGTGGGGGTTTTGTTGTTGTTCTTGCTCTCCTTTCCTTTCTGGTCAGCTGGCAACCTGGGAGGGAAAGGAATGGGTGGCGGTAGGCACCCACAGGCCTACTACTGCAGCCTTCCCCGACCGGCGCCCTGCCGATGCGTTCGACTACAACTCCCAGAACGATGGGAGTTGCAGTCGAACACATCCGCAGGGCACCGGTCGGGAAAGGCTGCGGTAGTGTTTCGGGCTAACCTGCTCTGCCTGCACTTTTATGCCTATTTCCTCAGGCCTGAGTCACCTTGAACTCCGGAGGCATTTCTCCTCTGGGTAAATGTGCATAGTTTCGGCCGCACCTCCAGCAAAATAGCCTGGCCTCAGCTGAGAACAGGAGGTGGGCAAGGACTGGGGAGGCAAGCCGAGTCCAGTTTGCCTCCCCCGCCCCGCAGATTTCATAGATTTCATAGAGTTGGAAAGGGCCTACAAGGCCATCGAGTCCAACCCCCTGCTCAATGCAGGAAACTAGAGGAGGGGTCTCCCATCCAAGTAATAACCAGGCCTGACCCTGCTTAGCGTTCCACACTCAGACAAGCTAAGCCAGCGTGAGCTACAGTGTTTGGTTTAATCAGCAGCGCAGAACCTCAGGCCCAAGGGTGGGGGGGGCAGCCCCCCAATCCAACCCAAGGGGATTACCCAGATGGCCCCACCCCTTCCCTTAGCTCCACCCCTTTCCCCTGACTGCCCATGGTTTGGTGGTTTCCCTGCCTTTGTGCAGCCCCCCCCCCCCCCATTCGAAAAGGTGCAAAGCCGTCTCCTAAGGCTTCAGTACTAGCAGGAAAAGCTTTAAGCTAAACATGCTGGAATGTTTCGTTGTTTTGGCTCCACCCCCTTTTGCCTTTGGCCACACCCCTTTTGCCTTCACCCCCACCCCCACTGGAATGCAGCCCCCCCAGCACCTCTGAAATGCAATTTGGCCCTCTGGCTGAAAGGGGTTCAACACCCTGCTTTAATCTTTTTTAAGCTGATAATAATCAGGGCCGGTGCTACCATTAGGCCAACTAGGCAGCTGCCTAGGGCGCAGGACTAAAGGGGGCGCCAGAAATAGGGAGGGAGGGCTCAAGTGGGAAGGGGGGGCGCTAAATATCTGATCTTGCCTAGGGCACCAAACTGCCTTGCACCGGCCCTGATAATAATAGGTTTTACCTGTTGCCTCTTTATTGTGGTTTCAATTAGTTGCCTATGAGATTTTTATTTTGTTTTCATGATTATTCATTATTGTATTCTATGCACTGTAAGCTGCCTGCTACCTTGAAAGGTGTCCAAAAATATGTGAATGAATTCTGCTCTTGGCGAGGAGGAGACATCGCTCAGTGCTACCACGCATGCTTTGTCTGCAGAAGGTCCCGGGTTCGATCCCCAGCATCTTCAGGTAGGACTGGGAAAGAGCTCGGCCTGAACCCCGGAGAACCGCTCTTACCAGTCAGTGTAGACAACAGTGAGCTAGGTGGGGCCAGTGGCCGACTTGAGATAAGGCAGTGTCCTATGGGTGGGGCACCATCCAACATTAGTGGGGTCTTTCCACCTCCCGTTCATTTCAACAATACTCACGCAGGAGATCCCCCGCCGGTGAATCTCCCGTGTTAATTAGTGACTAATTAAGAGGGGTTGGCTCTTTGGATTTTCCACCTCTCCGGCCCCCTTTATTTTTTAAGCCAGCGGAGTCTCTTGACTGGAAACTCAGCTGAATGACATCCAGCACGTATCTATGTCTGCCTGAGTTTGTAAAAGTGTCCTTCTAGCCAAACTATAGCGGCATTTGGGTAGCAGTATTCTGGGGTGGCTGCTAGCTGAAATGACTATAAGGTCACGGTAGGTTATCTTGCAACCTCTTTTTCCCCCCATTTCATTTCAAGTTGGCTCTTTCCAGACGCTGCTTGTTGCTCAGCCAAGACGCTCCTCAAAGCTATCGGGGGAAGAGGATGATTCGGTGAAAAGATGGAACTTGGCTGAGATCCCACCAGCTTGTTTCAGATAACAGCCCGTAATGCTCTTCAGTGAGAAGCTGGGAAGTGGGATTATGCTTGGCCATTGGTCTAAGCCAGGAGTGTTGATCCTGTTTTATCTAAAGGGCCGAATATCATTTTGGAGAGGTTCTGGGGGGCACATTCCAGTGGCTGGACGGGGCTGAAAGCAAAAGAGGCAGGGCCGAAAATACCAGCATATTTTAGTTTTCAGCTCTCCCTGCCAGTAACGAAACCTGAGGAGAACCATTTCAACCTTTCAGAATGGGGGGGGAAACTGCACAAAAACAGGGAAACCACCAAGCGATCGGTGGTCAAGGGAAAGAGGGCATGGCCTATCTGGAGAACCCAGAGAGAGAGAGAGAGAGAGAACCCATGAAGCTGATTGGTGGGAGATTCAGGACAGAGAAAAGGAAGTCCTTCTTCACACAGCACTTAGTTAAACTGTGGAACTCACTTCCACAAGATGTAGTGATGGTCACCAATTTGGAGGGCTTTCAAAGGGGATTGGACAAATTCATGGAGGAGAAGGCTATCAATGGCTACTAGTCCTGATGGCTCTATGCTACCTCCAGTATCAGAGGCAGTATGCATATGTCCACCAGCTGCTGGGAGGGTGCTGTTGCGCTCACATCCTGCTTGTGGGATCCCGTGGGCAGCTGGTCGGCCACGGTGTGAACAGAATGCTGGACTAGATGGACCCTTGGTCTGATCCAGCAGGGCTCTTCTGATGTTCTTATGAGGGCCAGATTAGGGCCTCAGGAGGGTGGGTTTGGGACCCCAGGCCTGAAGCTCTGCACCCCGGTCTTATAATGTCCTCATAATACCTTATAAATACTTCTCATGTCAGACAATTGGTCCAGCCCAGTACAATTCAAGGGTCCCAACTCTGCTGAGATCCTTTCAGTTGAAGATACCAGAGGCTGAACCTGGGACCTTCTGCAGGCACCACAGGGGCTCTTACCACTGACCTCCTCGTAGGGTTGGGGGAGAAAACAGTTCAGTTCACATTTGAATGCGAACGCACTTAATTCTGTACTTTCGAACCAATATGTGAACTGAAACGCAACTATCCTTTAAAATTTGCACTTCTCCAAATCTTGCATGGATTTCTCCAATCAAAAATGTGTACATATGGGGGGGGGGGGGAGTGCATACAAAGATGGATACATTAAATGAAAATCATGTCCCAAAATTCATTATTAGGAAAACATTCATATTAGGCAAAGTGCTTGCAGAGAAAAAAGTGTATATTACGCAAAATTGTGCACAAAAATGCATGCATTAGGAGAAATGTGTACAAAAATGCGTAGGAATGTTAGTGTGGTTTTAAAAAACCCAGAATGTCAACATGTGGAATGGGCCAAACCTAACTGGTAAAATGAGAAACTGAGGGAAACCAAAATGGACAAATTTGTCCAGTCTTACCCGTGGGCAAATGAATATCCTGGGGTTCTGTAGCTGATCCTCGCTAGACCCCCCCAATTCTGTGGGGACACAGCCTCTGATTTCTACAGATGCTTTTCTGGATTTCTCTGTGCAGCCAACAAGAATCCAGCCTGTTTTAAAGAGGCCTTCCTGCACCCTTGGTCTGGGCCCATCTCCATGCAGTAGAGCACTTACTGTTACAACCTCAGGGAACAGCCAGGGAGAGAGAACTAAAATCCATTAAAAATGACATTTATTTTGGCCTCCTCTGCGCAGGGAGGGGTGGATATTCCTTCCCTGAGTGTTTGCTTTGCAAGCAGGCTTCTTAAAGGCACAAGGTTGTCTAAATAAACAGCAAACATTGTTGGCTTAGCCCTTGCAAGAACTTTGCTCCTTTAAAAAAAAAACCAAAAGGTTAGAAACCCAAAAGTTAAAATGCTTCTGCTTATGAGGAAGGACAGGGTGGGGGACCACAACTTAAGTGTCCCTGCCCACCCCGCTTCCTCACTCTATGGAATTGCTTTGCTGGGCTCCTTGATGCTGTTCCCTCTGGCAGAGTCCTGGGTTCCTGGGATGGGTCCCGTCAGATGTTTTCACTCTGGCCCTAAGAGGGAAGAAAGGCACAAGGACAAGCTCTCAGGAGCAGATCTCACAGCAGACATGAGACTTGTGAGCAGGTGGCAGGCAGTGGGTACGGAACAAAAGCCTCTTGCGGGCACGGGTGGATCCTGGCCTGTAGCCCCAACCCTCCTCCATCTTTAACCAGGCCCATTCAGCAATGCCGCTCCCATGTATGGCTGCAGCCCTCCTTCGAATAAATAAGACTCGAAGCCATCCCTAATTAGAGCAAGGTATCCCTGAGCATGCACAAAGTGACTTCCCCTCACCAGCGAGTAACTGCCGCCTGCCTTCACACGCTTTGAATTAAGGAGCAGGGCTTCCTTCCGGGGCAGATGGCAAAGCTGGCAGGCAGACCGAGCCACGGCGCTCCCCTTTTCGGGAATGCAGCACTGCCCTTGCCCACGAGAGGACAACTCGTGGGCTTCTGAGAGCACCGTCCACAAGGTGTGTTGTGGCCATTGTTGAGGCTACACGTGGCTCGGGGTGTCGCCCTGACTGTACCACTGACAGGCAGGCTCTTGGGAAACGGCAGAACTCAGGTGCTGGGATGCGGATGCACCGTGCCAGCGGCTGATTTTGGCTGCTTTTTGTAACTGATGGGCTTCCTTGCAGTGCTCAGAAGAGCGGCTCTTCTGGATTTGTGTGTGAGGGTCTCGGGGGGGCGGGCTGCATCTGTCCTGGGTTCATGGGGTTTTTCCAGACCAGGGGTGGGAAACCTCAGGCCGGGGGTCCCAATCTGGACATCTGGGGTCATGCCCAGGTGGTCATGCCCCCCCCATCTCCTCCAGCCACCGATCGCTCGGTGGTCTTGCAGCCTTTGTGCAGTTTCTCTCCCATTCTAAAAGGTTGAAATTCCTCTCCTTGGAGTGAGTTACCCAGCAGGAAGAGCTTTAAGCTACAACATCCTGGTTGCCACTGCTTTTCTTGGTATTGTTGGCTCCGCCCACCACCGGAATGAGCCCCCTACACACACACACAGCTTATCCGAAATTGAATTCAGCCCTTGGGGAGAAAGAGGTTCCCCCACCCCTGTTGCAGAGGGCGGGCTCCTAGCGCTACCGATGACATCCACCTCCAGCGAAAGGTGCTGTCCGACTCCTGCACAGGACTCATTAAAATGAACCAGAACTGTGAAAGAGCGCGGTTCACATTTAGATTTGAAGCATTCTTTTTTGCTTATGAACTCTATAAAGTGCTATTTACATTGATGACACTATAAAAATAATGTTTCCCCCTCCTCTCCCACGTGGCGTGTCTGTTCACTCTTGTTTAAAAGTACCGAAGTGTCCAGTGCGCCCCCCCCCCCCCCGTGCAACATCTCCCAAGTCGCTGCTGCTGCATCGAGCGCTCTCTAGCCCTGGCTGATCGGATTAAAAGAGCAGAGCCACCAGATCAGGAAGCAAAAAGAACTCATTAAACCCCCTGTTACTCATTAACCAGGCAATAATAGCTCTGAGCCCCCTTGATTTGAGGCACGCTAATGGGCATCATTTCCTCTCCACAGCCGCCCCCCCCCCCCCCCCGCACATTTCTAGGCCTTCCTCTGACTTCAGGCCATCCTTGCAGGAACAGATCCAGTCAGCATAAGCTTCTGGGGTGAGTCAGTTCTTGAATAATGGAGATAGAGAGTAATGGAAGTAGTGCTTCTGTTTTCCATCATGTTTGCATAAAAGGAAGTTAGCATTCGACTGGCCTGTAAATCAAACAGCGGAGAGGGGTGGGAGTCTCTCGGACACCCCTCTGCGGCTGTCTGGATGGAGCACTGGGTCACAGAAGCTTGCACTGTGCTGCTCTCAGGACTGGTCCTGGGCTCTTGATGGGAGCTCTCCAGAAGTTCCCTTTTCTTTCTTTCTTTCAAAGGAGCTTAACCCCAGTGAAGCTCTTTCCTAAAAATCTTGGCCCAAAGCTAGTTTGCTAACCCTTTCTCTCCCTCCGCTCCCCACTAGAGTGGGTGCATTTTGGATGCACGGAGGCTTTGTGCGTGTTCAGGTGTGCATCTGATCTGACCCCTGCAGTGAATGCATGGAAAGGTCTCAGGCCCAGCCCGGTTCTTTGTCTGCCTGGCTCTCTTTGTTTATTATGCTGCAGCGGCAGGCAGGTGACAACAGCAGGGCTACCTGCACATCATCAGTCATTTCGCCTTGCCTCATGGCCGGCTTGCCTTTGTTGTTGCATCTCCCTCCTAGGGCCCACTTCCCCTGCTGGCTCCCTAACAGCCCCCTTGGCTGGGGTCATTCCCTCCTCCTGCCATGTTTCAGACCACATCCATTTTTTTCAGAGGAGCGCCTGTGCTTCTGGCAACTCACTGGTTCTACACACCTTGAGACACGATTGTTATCATCGGCAACATGGGCCTGTGCAGGCCAAAGGCACAAATCCCTTTGCTTTAAAAAACAAACAAACAAAAAACAACAATGATTAAAAAATGTTATTATCTGACCTGTGTCAATGGTGCCACAGTTATTGTGAATTTTTAAAAAAAGGAGCCCAAAGAACCGCTCTGAAAATAAGCAAGTGTTTTGCAATAGAATATCTCCCAACAGCGAGCTGCCTTTTAAAGCTGGATCATGCTCAGTGCCGCCAATTAAATCTCCTTGTTCCCTTTACTTAAATCTGAAACATCACCCTGAACGTCTCGGCGGGACACAGGGAGAAGGCGCTTTCCCAGCCAGGTCTGCAGCTCCCAAATACACCCTTGGGGTGTATGGTGCAAATGGTGCTGCCACGGCCTGGCCCTGCCACGGGAATGGTGCGATTTTCTTGCGCTTCCCAGCAAAAAACAAGCACCAGATTTTTCTTTTTAGTTCTACTTCCTGGCCAGTTTCTGGAGGTGTCCAGGAGCAGCACCAGAACCTCTGGGGCCACACCTTGGCCACCCCTTGCCTCAGAGTACAAGGGAAACCTTCTTGATTGACCCACAGCAAAGGCGCTGATTCAGGCCCAACCCCGGCAGGCCTGATCCATTCCCCCCCCCCCCCTGTCCTGCCCGCTGCTAGCTGTGGGCTTCCTGCCACGAGCAAGGCTGGGTGTGTAATGTGTGATTAGCCACAGACAGCTGGAAACGGAGCCGCAGCTGCCAAGGTCTCATTCATTCCAGGGCTGGCTCAAAATACTGCGTTGCCTGAGGGAGAACTTTCAAATGGCACCTCACACTTGCACACCCACCTTCTCCTGTGTTATACTGAAGGGACGTTTGCGGGGAGCGGGGGTTGCCCCTGTCCTTGGTTGCTGGCCCACCCCCACTCTGGACGCACATTCAGTGGCAGATGTGAGAGAGCGAGAGCGTGCACGTACAAATGGCGTGTGCGTAGGCTCCACCTGGGGGAGGGGGAACCTTTGCACACATGGACCCCTGCGTGCATGCCGTTTGAGCGCATGTCGGTTCTTCCACACCTTCACACGAACGCACATAATGGGGCTGTGGTCCTGCTCCTCCTCCCATGCGTGTTTACTTGAACGTGCTCACTCATGAACCACCCCCACCGGGTCTTCCACCAGTGAGTTAGAAGAAGGGGAGACTGGTGACTCCTATTTCGGTGGGGCTCTTTTTCCATTGCAGGCTCTTCAGCTTTTATTTGGGGCTTCAGAGGAGCTATCCATGGTGCGCCAGGGCGGCGAACCTATTTTGGGGGTTGGAGTTCAGCACCATGGATAGCTTCCCCTGAAGCTCCAAATAAAACCTGCAATGGAAAAGGAGCCCTGCCGAAATAGGAGTCACCAGCCTCCTCCCTGGTTAGAAGCCAGGTGTTCCAAGCATTATTTGGAACTTTTGAAGAAGTCAATTGCCCTTGATAAAGAGAAGATTCTCGAAATGTGTCAGGAACTATAAGCACTGGTGCAGCTGTCTTTTTTCACTTTGCTTCTTCACTCGTTCCCATGGCTGCATATCAGGGTCTCTCCTTGCATGGAAGTTTATTTATTTATTATATTTATACCCCGCCTTTTTTCCTGCAAGGAACCCAAGGCGGCTTACATAATTCTCCTCCTGTCCATTTTATCCTCACAACAACAACCCTGTGAGGTAAGTTAGGCTGAGAGTCAGTGACTGGCCCAAAGTCACCCAGTGAGTTTCATGGCCGAGCGGGGACTTGAACCCGGATCTCCCGAGTCCCAGTCAGACACTCTCACCACTATGCCACGCTGGCTAGTGGTTACCTGCAAAGGTGTTATCTGGAGCCAGCCCCGAGACAGCAGCTCCTGCCACTTGATATAAGTTTGGGCAGCCAAGTTCTTGAGCTCGGTCCAGTACATGCGGCAGGGGTCCTCTCGGATGCCGGTGCTGATGTGCTGCTGCAGCTGGATGCAGAGCTGCCGGAGATGACCCTGGGCAGAGGTGGTGGGGAACAGCGCAGAGGCAAGGGGATGGAAAGGCAGAAAGAAATATGTGAGGGAGCAGCAGCTGGTGGTTGCTTTCACTGGGTGAAGTATAAACTGAGCAGAGAACTGCATCAAAGTCAATGAAATCCTCCACCCAGGGAAAGCTGAATTCTGCAACCTGCACCAATCATCAATCTTCTGCATCTATATTGGCTAGTTTTGCAAAATCCATTCTGCTTTCACAGATCTGTAGCGTGCAATGAGGGGGTCCTTGAAAGTTTAAGCCCCTCTCTCTGAAATACAGGGGGGCAGTAATATCATGCCGAGAGAGGAGTAAAGACATTCCCTTTGGCAGCCAGTGCTGCAGTCGAGAGGCTAAGGGAATCACAGAAGCATCAACATGGCTCAGGAAGCAAGGCCCTGGCCTGACCCCCTGAGAGGCAGTGTTAACAGGGCTATTCCACAGTTGCAAGAATATTCGCTCATTGCTCTGGGAGCTGATGGAGAAAAAAAAATCCTGCCAAACCAAACAGCTTTTATGTGGGGAAAGCGGAGGGGGGACTGAATCTAGTCCCAGACAACAGATCTGTAGAATCTTAACTTTTTTTGAAAGGGTTCCTTGGTTGCAGGACAAATAACGGTGGTGACAATGCAACCGGGAAATGCAGGGCAAGCCACGTGGAAGGGCCTTGCATCACCAACGGCATCGCAGAGCCCTCCTCTCCCAGTGGCATCAACAGCGCTTTGTGCCAGTCCACACGTGAAACGCCGGCTCTGCAATTGCACCGGAAGTCACCGACACTGCCAGATACCAAGTCTTTAAGAAGATGGGAGGACTGCAGGGAAAACACTGGAAAGCAATGGTCTGGCAGCAACGTGGCCCAGATTCTTGGGCGATGCAATTCCAGGACGACTAGTTATCACTTCCAGGAGAACACCTAGTGCAAAAGAAGCCATGTAAAGGGATCTATTGCTCCCTGAGCTCAATGCTCTTCCTCTTCATCACCGGCTACACTGGCCTTCTCCAACTTGGTGCTCTCCAGATGTGATGGATTGCAACTCCCAGCCGGCAGGCATGGCCCAACCTTCAAGAAGAGAGATCGCAAAACTCCCAGAGCAGTTGATTCTATTGCTGAGCAATTTAGGCAAGATTTCCCCCTTTTCATGCCAACCCTAAATTTACCTTGCTGCAAGGGGGACCAGGCACCTATCCCGGCCACTCTTCCTCCTGACCTCCTCTTCAATATTTGAAGGTTTCTATGTGCAGGAAAGGTTCTCCCTGACATGCTAGATTTCTAAGTGCAGGAAACATTCTTATTTATTTGGTTTTATTTACTATTTCAAACATGCAACCCGCACCTGACCTGCAACCTGAAACGGTACAGTACGTGGAAACGGTACAGTACGTACAGTACGCTGTATGATTTGATTCTGCTGCCTGTCTCAATGGCCTGGTTTTGTGTACACTCAACACTTCTGCTCAGACTCCCTTTCCAAGAGGAAACGTGTGGGTGGAAGGCCGGCCACTTTTCTGCTCTTATGCACCCCTTCCCAAAGGGCTGTCAGGTTACCATTAAGCAGTTTGGCCCTTCTCATCCAGTTGCTAATTGCAAACGGGAGCTCTGCAACAAAGCTTGCACCATTCCTGGCCCCTCCGTTGCTCTGAGCAAGCACTTTTTTTTTGTTGCTTCTATGTGGCATAGGAGCGAGTTGGCTCCAGCGTAGCTGTGAAGCTGTAATTTACGCTGCCCACAAAGCTGGGCTGTCGCCAGCTTTCTCCTCCACCAGGCTAAATGTCATGCACAGTGCAATTACTCTTTTTCCTTTTCTCCTAGCTTGGCCGGAGTGCAGCCTCCCAGTGATCAAGCAGAGCTTCCTGCTCTCCTGCCCTGGATCCCAACTCACCTGCTCTCTTGAAGGCACAGCCTTGGTCCCCACAACCACGTTGGCCAGTATCAGGAGGCTGTAGCAGAGGTAGCAGGCCTGGAGGAGAGTGAGACAGGGAGATTGTTCAGGCAGGAAAGGACTCCCCTTTGTGGATTTCATGCTCCCTTTCCTTCCAGCCAAGAGTCCTCAAGTGGCCCAGCCCAAGCAACACCCATCAGAGAAGGAGAAAACTGCCATGTCCTCCCATCAGTCTTCTGGGAGCAACCACGTCTCCTCTTAGGGCAGGATCCGTTGGTGGCCAACCCAGCCAGCATTGGGCAGGAGTGGGAGAGAAGGGTGGCAATGCCAGTTCCAAGGGGAACCAACTAAGGGTGCTTCCAGATGAGGCTTTTTATTGCACCATTGCCCTGCTTCATTCATTCGAATTTTAAAGGGGGTGGGTTCCAGATGACGCCTTGTAACCCTCCCATGTTTTCCCCACCATTTCTTCCACGCTTCTTCTTACGCCGAAAAAATCCATTAAGGAAGAAAAGGCGGAGATGCTGCAGCACGCTTTCTGACTGGTATAACTAGGAGCCCTCTGTCTGGAAGCACACCAACACTTGGCCCCGCTTCTTCCAGGCCAGTGTCCCATCTGCCGCTAGCCCACCAAGCAGCTTATGGAAGGAGAGGGGGAAAGACTGGACTGGACACTTCCACAGCTCCCCATTAATGTCAACGGGGCTTGCGCAGGATAACTTCCCAGTGGAATGGGCTTCATGGGCCAGATTTGATCGTCTCCCACACTCTTGCCCTTAATGGCGCTCAGATTCCACTGTCTGAGCTTGCCTGATCGGCACCAATGGGAACTTCTTTCTAAGCCTCACAATTATGTGTGTGTGTGGGGATTTCATAGATCATAGAGTTGGAAGGAGCCTACAAGGCTATCGAGTCCAACCCCCTGCTCAATGCAGGAAACTAGAGGAGGGGTCTCCCATCCAAGTAATAACCAGGCCTGACCCTGCTTAGCTTTCCACGCTCAGACAAGCTGCGCCAGCGTGAGCCACAGGCCTGCATTCATACCTGTCTCAATCATGACAGGGGAGTGAAGCAATAAACCTCCCCTCCCCGTGTTCTGCAGTCCCACGAACAACCACATACCCCTCCCGTGTCTGTAAATCATTAAAGAAAAACGGTAGACCTAGCTGCACGCTACACATTCAGCATAACGTAGTTTGGCTGCCAGTCAGCTTTTTCCTCCCTGGGTGCTTCCAGATGGATGGATCCCAGCGCTGTCAATCAAAAGGCTTGGGACTGCAATACCTGACAGAACGCCTCTCCTCATTTAATTTCATTTTTTTCATTTCACCTTTTATTTGTATGCCGCTTTTCCACAAAAAATGTGCCCAAAGCGGCTCACAACATAGCAACAAATAACACCAAATATAATATACAAAACATCAAGGAACACTGAATATAATATTTAAAAAATAATAATTTACAGAATATAAGAGTAGCAAATACAAGTTACAAATATCAAAAAAACACTAAATATAATATTCAAAAATACAATAGAAATAATTACAGATAACCATAAACAATTCAATAATTTAAAAAAGAGTGGGGGAAAGGCAAGAGCAGCAGCAGCTTTTGTAGCTGGAGTCAGTCAGGCCCCACCCTCCCTGGCCAGGTGTAATGAGCCAGGGAAGCAGGGCCCAGGTCTTGCAGGACTCACTGCTAGATGGTCTCTAGGCCCCTTCAGCAGGAACAGCAGCAGCTTTTGCTGCTCCTGACCTGAATCTACCCGGACACTATGATCAACATCTGAGGCCTTCCTCTGAATGCCAACTCTGAGGGAGGCACAGAGGGTGGCAACAAGGGGGAGGCCTTCTCAGTGGTGGCCCCCTGATTTTGGAATTATCTTCCCCACTGAGGTCCACCTGGTTCCAACGCTGTCATTTTTTCGGCGCCAGGTTTAGACCACCCTCTAGTCCCAGGCATTTAATGGTATTTAAATGCCTAGACTACTGTAATGTGCTCTACGTGGGGTTACCCTGGAAGACGGTTCAGGAGCTACAACTGGTACAGAACACGGCGGCTCTCCTGGTTAAAGGCAGCCACCGGCGGGATCACCTCACTCCAGTGCTCAAGGAGCTGCACTGGCTACCAGTTGCTTGCCGGGCCGAATTCAAGGTGTTGGTTTTGACCTTTAAAACCCTATACGGCTCCGGTCCAGGTTATCTCAAGGAGCATCTCCAGCAATACCAAGCAGGCCGCTCAACAAGATCTGCCACAGACGGCCTTCTCCTTGTTCCTTCAGCCAGAGCAGCTAGACTGGTGGGGACTAGGAAGAGGGCCTTTTCTGTGGCAGGCCCCCATACTGCTGGAACTTTCTCCCTAGCGACCTCTGCCATGCCCCCTCTCTGCTGAGCTTCCGCTGCTCACTAAAAACATGGCTGTTCAGGCAGGAATATGGGGTGGGCTAAGATTTTAAAATTTTTATACTGTTTTAAATGTATTTTACTCTGTATTTTATCATGTTGTACATCGCCCAGAGTGGCCGGTTTGCTGGCCAGATGGACGATCCATAAACGTAATAAATAAATAAATAAATTTAATGGCATATGATGGGACATTTATGTCAACTGTCTTTTTAGCATGCCTAGTATATTTACTGAAATTGTTTTTAGCTGTTTAAATTGTTTTCAATTTTGTATATTGAAATTTTATGTGATATTTTATTATTTGTGGTTTGTAATTCTATGAATTGCTGTGAACCGCCCGGAGAGCTTCGGGCTATTGGGCAATATAGAAATGAAATAAATAATACTGTGCAGCTATTCTGTCTTTCCCTTCCTAATGTTGGTGTGTGTGTGTGTGTGTGTGTGTGTGTGTGTGTGTGTGTGCTACCAGGTGGTAGGCTTGTGGGAGGGGGAAACAACCCTCCAAAAGACGGAAGAAGTGGTGGGAAAACACAGTAGAGTTATGGGTGGAAGATGACAATGTCTGGATTCCCCAGAATTCCATGTCTGAGGCAGGCCAACTACACAATAAAAGCCTTGTCTGGAAGCATCCCCGATTCTCCTTCCAAGCAGAAACCAAACCTCTGGTGCGGTAGGCTTCATGTTCTATGCCTCATCCTCCATCCGCAACACCTGCCAGTGCAATTTCTCTGGTCCTGGAAGTGTCCCCAGCACATATGCCAGACTTTTAGTCCCTTGTGTTCATCTCTGTTCATTTCCACAGCTCTTCACACGGCAGAACCCCTCAGCTGTTTCTGGCTGGAAAGACTGGAGCCAACTTAATTGCAGGGCCATGAAGAAAAGAGGATGCCTCTCTAGGCTTAATAATAGATGTGTGTGCACGAAAAGTATCAGCATACATAAGTTTTGACAATAGAATCATCGAACCGTAGAACTGGAGGGGGCCTTGTAGGCTCTCTTGTTCAACCCCTTGCTCAATGCAGAAACCCAGAGCTAGAACTGTTTTTGTTTTAAGATATCTATTTAAAACAATAAAGGTAACAATACAAAACAATCATCTTTCTGACACATATCCAGACCAGTTTAAATAAAGAATATGGTTGAATATCATCCTGAAATTTATCATTCCAGAATGTGACAAACACTCCATTTCTCAATAAATCTATTTTCATACTCTTGCCTTTGTGTTAGGGATGGGGAAAGTGCGGCTGGACCTCCGAATGCTGCTGAACTGCAATTCCCATCACCCTTCACTACTGGGTATGCAAGCTAGGGCTGATGAGAGTTTCAGCCCAATGACATCTGGAAGACCACACATTCCCCAGCTCTGGCTTTATGTAATTATGGGTTAGTTTAATCATAATAGCAGCATCTGAAATCCAAAAAGCAGCGAGATAATGGAGAGATGACACTCTTCTTTCAATAGAAATTTTAGCTGCCGTGGTAATCATCTCTAAATCAAACATTTCTATGCAATACTTTTAAAGAACTCAAAAGTACCCTTAATGGGTACATTAGTGTATTATAGTCTGTTATAAGCTCACTATAATACAAGATCAAAGCCTAATATAATTCTTACACAATGCCAAAATATAGGCACATAATCAGCACCTTGATTCCCACGTCTCTAACAACTGTCATAAGCCAATTTATATATCTTCTTAATCTTATATGATGGAGGATGATGCTCATGCAAAGTTTTGAAGAAATTTTGCTTTAAATTCACGGCAATTGTCCTTTCCTACGAACCACATTTGTAATTTCTTTTCCTATCTGTGTGCAGAATTTGTCGTATGTCCGTTCTGTAAAAGCGTTAACATCAAATAAATCTTGCCACTCAAACCCTTACTAGAAGAAGCCAAATATCACTCCTCTATTAGTGAGAGTTTCCAAAGAGGACCGTAGTTGTGTAAAAGCACAGAGATAGCATATCTGGGGGGAAAAATAAAACCTGATACAGCTTTGTCTGCCCATCAGTCCTTAACCTTGCCTGATCAAATAGTCCACCTTCTGCTTGACCTCCAGTAAGGGAGAACACCCCCCCACCCTCATTAATTAGTTCCACTGACTGGTTCGCACGATCAAAATAAGCCACCAGGGCTTATTTAAATTACGGCATGTGCTGGGTGCATGCCTGGCGTGATTTGGATAATCACCGCCCAAGTGTGGCTTCTGTGAACCCAGGTGGCATGGCTTGTGGGAGGGGGAAACAACCCTCCAGTAACCCATGGGCTGCCAGCATGGCCAACAGTCAGGAATGCTGGGAGATCTACTTTCTGCCCACCCCTGTCTTAGGTTATAAACCTGAGGGCAAGGACTATCTAATGACTGATTCTTGTAATCCGCTCTGGGAGAGTTTTGACTGAAGAGTGGGATTACAGGATGTACTTCGAATGAATGAATACAGGATGCTAAAGTCCCAGGCTATACAATCTCATCATATGTTAAAACACTGGGAAAATAGAAAGGTCTTTGCCTGGCACTGAAATGTGAGCATCCCAACATAGTCTCCAACTGCCCTGAAAATACAGGGACAGTCCTGAAAACCCTTAAGCCTTCAAGGCTTCTCACTTTGTCATGCAGAGTCCCAAATTCCCCTGCTTCCAGCAACTGCAAGCTACTTAAAGGGGCCATGGGCAAAACTGCAGCTAAGTTTGTAGTTTTAGCTTAGCTGCAATTTTGCCCATGGCCCCTTTAAGAGACAGTAAACTAAGCAGGGCGGGAACAGACGGGAGGATATGTGTGTGTGTGTGTGTACACACACAGCTGCACCCGCTGGCCTGGACCTACAGAGAGGTGAATGAGGGAATTTATCACTTGATTCCTATCTTTATATTGCCAAATATTTTATTTCCTAACAGAGCTGACACTTTGCCTCTAATAGGTGAGGTTACAGTGTCAGAAGGAAATGCAAGAAACTTCCCCTTCTCTCTGAAGCTCCATGTTTGGGGGTGTGGGGTGGATGGGTAAGCTTCACCTGTTGAATTTAAAACAAAAAGAGATTGCCCTGCAAGCACTGACACCCCCCCAATAAAAAACACCAGATATCAACAATTAAGGGTTTAAGTAAGGTTAAAAACAATATTACTAAAGCCACTTATAAAATATTATAAAATATATAATCTAATAATGTAATAATTATAATATATAAGATTTTGTGTGTTTCCTCTAATAACTTTTGTACTTGACCATGCCCTTTGGTTGCCTGGCCATACCCTTGGCCACTCCCTCATGTTGCCTGGCCATGCCCTCTCAATCACACCTTCATGTTGCTTAACCATACCTCTTACAAATTCACATGTGTGTGTCCCTATTTTCATCTGTGAAATGTTGGAGGGTATGTCCCAAGAAAGATAGTTTCACAGACAGGGTGTCCCCACACCAAGGTCCCCCTCTCCCATGGCGCAAGACTTTGGGGCAGAGGTCCACGGCCCCACTCAGCAGCAAGAGGGCCCCCAAATGAAGAAGGGCTAGATTACCACGTTTTTAATCACAGTCTGAAGTCGTACAAATTACCACGTAAGGAGTGTGGGGGCGGGAGTAGCTAAAATTACCTAACTGCCCAACTAGCCCTCTCTCTTGTTGCCATCAGCCATATTTCACTTAGTGGGGGCCCGCTGAGGAGGCCCTCCAAATCTGGCAGGTTGGTACAGGGGAAGATGTTGCTGCCGCTAGCCTGGTCCCAGGCTATGTACGGCTTTAAAAGTAAGTACCAGCACATTGAATTGCGCTCGGAAACAGGCTGCAAGCCTAGATGCTTAGAAGGAGTGGGGAATTGGGGCAGGGTTGTGTGGAAGCCATGATTCCACACAGAGAATGTCAGCCATGTGGTCCTGGACTCAGCAGTCAGCTTCTTAATAATCTCAGAGTTGTTGCTTTTTAAAGCAAGTTGCTAGTCCTTATGGCTGAGAAGAGATGCTTGAGAGGAGCTGAGGCCTGGTGAAATCCGAGAAGCTGAATAGCTGAAGCTGAAATCCGGTTGGCTGAATAGGTCAGGGGGTGGGCCATTGTTGTCCAGTCCTGCCCCTCCACATTCCTAGCAGAAGCAGAATGTGTCATGCAAAAGAGTAAGAAGGTAGGTAGAAGGTGGTGGTGGTGATTGTTATTATTATTATATTCCCATATTACAATCTGGAGGATTGTCAGGTAGCCATGGCCCATGTGTCCTATTTTACAGAGGGCAGCCATCTATTTGAAGGGGTTTATGAGATCCAAGTCTGGTTTAAAGTCAAAGAACCTTAAGAAGGGTGAGCAGCCAGCGGGGGGGGGGGGGGGTGCTTGAAGTTGCCCATCCAACCGTTAACACCTGGACACCGAGACTGAGCAGGCACTGAGCTCACCTGGTCACAGTCTTCCCGACTAGGGTGGGATGTATTGTATTTCTATTTAAATTATAGTATTTTTTTTCTAAAGTTGCATCCCTTTATAAAGCAGCACATGCAAATTTTATGCAAATCTGTGCCCTCTCTTGCCCTCTCTTTTTTGGCTGGCATGTGGCCACCCTAGGCAAGGGTGTGAACGCGAGTCTGATGCCAAGAAAAAGCAGCTTGTTTAAGGTCTTAGTTTCACCATTGCTGAGGCGAGATTTGAACTGGGAACTTCCCAGCTTGCGTTGTTAGCCACTACAGTGAATATTGTGATATGAGGCTCGTACTTATGATGTCTTAAGGCCTTTCATTAGAAATGTTCTAATTATGGTGGGGACATGGGGGACGGCTGTATGTGGAGCTGCCGTGGGGACAAGGTGAGATATACATATGTACTATATAAAATTAAGAACAAATTGTGGCTCTTTAACTAGGCTCTTCCTGACGTGTGCCGGACATGGAGGCCACAGCAGAGACGTTTAAATACAGTTTACTGAGGAGCAAAGAGGCAGATATAATACCTAATTGAGCATAAAACGAGGCAAAAACTGCATATGTGTTGAGATGCAACAACGCACAGCAATATAATCGGTGATCAAAGAATGTACGTGGCAGTGAAATAGGCAACAAAAGCAAACCCTTCCAGGCCATGGAGAAGGAAGTGAGGACTTGACTAATAGACGATGACAGGTGGGGCCTGCTGCAACAAAACTGTTACAGTTACTATCCTCCCCCGCCCACACAAACAACAGGAGTGCTGCTGTTCAGGATGCCAGCCAGCCAGCGGACTGTCTTGTAGGATAACAAAACCTGTAAGGAAAGGATGGGGAACCTTTTTCAGCCTGAGGGCCGCATTCCCCACATGGGAAGCCTTCTGGGGGCCACGGGCCAGCTTTGGGTGGAGCCAGTGCCAAAAGTGGGCAGTGCCAGTGTCACCCCCCCCCCACTCTTTTTAAAATTTATTATTACACTCATATCCCACCCGGCAAGGGACCCAATGCCGAGTGCATGATCCTCCTCCTCCTTTCCATTTTATCCTCACAACAACCCTGTGAGGTAGGTTAAGCTGAGGGTCAGTGAGCTTCATGGCTGAGTGGGGACTAGAACTCGGATCTCCAGAGTTCCAGTCCAACACTCTAACCCAGTGATGGCGAACCTATGGCACGCGTGCCACAGCTGGCACACAGGGACCTCTCTGTGGGCACTCGAGCCATTGGTCGCCAGATCGCGAAAAGACCGTCCCCTTCTGCATTCAGCGTCGGGTTTCCATAGTAACTTCTCTCCACTCATTCCTCGCTGGCCTCCACAGGCAGGCACACTCCAACATCTCCACCCCCAGAAGCGGACTGCGCAGGCACCCAGCCCTCCTTCTAACTGAACAGACGGCTCAGAAGCACAGCGCGCGCACTCCTGAATCTTTGCACGCCCGGTGAAGAGCCATGCCCTGAGACAGAGCGGGGCACGATTAGCTAGTGCCCCTTCCTCCTTCCTGCCAAATTTAAGGCACTTTGAAATAAATAAGTTGGTTTTGTGTTGTAGTTTGGGCACTCGGGCTCAAAAAGGTTCGCCATCACTGCTCTAACCGCTACGCCGCGCTGGCTCTCAGGCCACTTGGCCCCAGGGCTGGAGGCTCCCCGTCCTTGCTGTAAGGGCTCAAGCAAATCTATTCACTGTGGCCACTCCTCACACCTGAACAGGTAAGCAGAATTGTACAGGAGTGCATTGAAATGAATCTTTCCATTTGGCTTCCTTGTTTCTCTATTTACTGAAGGTTTGCCTTGTGCTTACAAATTCCATAAGGGGGGTAACCATGTTACTATGTTGCAACAAGAACAACACAAATATCTTGTGGCACTTTAAAGACTAATATATTTATTGTGGTGTACCGTTTTCTTGGACAAAGGCCCACTTTGTCAGACGCATGAAGTGTTATCCAGAACTGGCAGATATATACATGGGTATTGGAGGGGAGGGGGACATTGTAAACAGTGGGGCAAGGGGCTATGCAATGGAAGAAGTTCAGCAAGCATACATTTCTATGCAAAGCTCAGATGCCTACAAGATAAGGGCAGTGGTCACTGGCAACAAGATAATGAGTTATAACACAATCTTCCTAGCTTTTGTTCTTATCTTGCATATGTAGGAGCTTGGCATAGCCTCTTGCATTGTATGGACTTTTGGCCCCACTGTTTACAATTTCCATGCGCGTGTGTATCTGTCAACTGAGGATACGCTTCATGCGTAGCAGACCTGTGAGACTTTAAGGTGCCACAAAACTCTTCAGCGATCTCAGCTGGAACAACTGATATCATCAGAGTTGTGGGGAAACTGAGCAGAGAATTACTCAGAATACCAGTCCGAAAACAGTGAGAGATGTGGGTAAGCAAAGGGGAGGGAGAGGGAAGAACTCCAGCATCTGAAGTGGGCTAAAGATATTGCAAGAAGGCCTCCCTCCCTCCACCCCCCAGCATCCTGAAGATGTATGCTTCGCATTGCACAAACCTGGGAGTCAATTCTTTCACGGAACTTCCTGATCTAGCCAGGTGATGCCTGTCCCAATTCTTGCTAAATCCCTTGACGATTTAGCCTGCTGATGATCTCCCCCCCCCCCCCAGCAAGGAACCCAGTAGCCAAAAGGGAAGTGGGAAATGTTACATAGTCTTGCACAAGCTTAGTGGAGGAGGTCAGCAGGTAAAGGGGTTTGCTGGTAAGCCGTTTGCTGTGGGGACGCTGGCAAATTGCATTAAGAGATTGCTAGACAAACAGCTTAAGCTTAGGGTTGGGGGAGGGAGAGACAATCCCTCCATTTTTGTGCCGGGGGTGGGTGGGCTTGAGCCAGTCCCTTGGCTGGCTGGCCCATGCTGCCACCCAGAACCAATAGTGTGGAACAGGCTTCACTTCCTTTTTTTCCTTAAAAAGAACCAGAGCATATATTTATTCATTTCAATATCTCCCCAACCCCATCCCTGGCCGCCCGGTTGCTGCTGAAGAGGCCAGCCAGTTTTCATCTTTAATACATCATGGACCGCAGGTTAAGAACTGGCACTTGTACAGCTTTGGAAGAGGAACGCAGCATAAGTCAAGGACCTTGGCTTTCAAGTGCCTGTTTGGAAAATTCTTTGTTTGAGTGGGAGAGCACGTGCTGCCGATATCAACAGCTGCACTGCAGCTATGAAAATGTGGTGCTCCTCTTGCTACTTGCGCAGGGCTTAAGACCCTGGAAGCTCTTTTGCAAGCAGTGGCTTGGCCTTTGAATACTAGGAAGAAATGACAAAAATAAGAGTGCCCCTAAGAGTATATTTACATGCCCACTGAGTGACCGAAGTCACCCACAAACATCTGGGAATGGGGAGAGATGTCGAACTCCAAGAGGGGAACGACTCCATCCAGGCAGGCATGAACCTCACGACCTCCCTTTGTGGAAGCAGACCTGGGTGTTGGCCTCTTTGCAAAACATCACTAGTAAAAACAAAGCTCAGCTGCTCCCTTGCTTGTCACTTGAACATAATGCAAGAAGGCCCCATGAATCAGAGCTTATGTGGAGCCAGGCTACTCCTTAAGGCTGCAGGTCTGTTGGAGCAGTGCCTTCTTCCCCTTCCACACCCTCCTTCCCTGCCTCCACAGCCGGAAAAGGGAGCAGGTTGGGAACTGCCAGCCCCGAGCTGACACGTTCAGGGATGCTGTTGTGCTCTGCAAGGGAAAGGTTTTACCTGGAGCCAGTCCAAGTAGGGGAGGTAGAGGGCATGGGAGGAGAAAGCAAAGGCAGACCAGACAGCAACTCATCACAAGGGGTAGGCTCTTGACTGACTAGGCTAGACTTCAGAGGTGTGTGTGTGTGTGTGTGTGTGTGTTTATGCGGGAAACATGGACCATCTTTCCGCATTTGTGCTAAGATGGGAGTGGGGGGGGGGAGAATTGGTAGGGGGAAGGGGACACTGCACTCTTCTAGGCATTTATTGTCCCAGGCAAAACTTCTCATGGTTGTTTTTTAAAGGTTTTTTTTAAAAAAAACCCTACTGGAGCTCCAAAAGCAGAAGTTAACCTAGCTGAGGGAAAGTCAGCTTCAGAGGCAGTGTTAGGGGACAGCCCACTACGACTGGAGCCCCGAACCTTTCATTTGGAGCCCCAAATCTCTGGGAGGCCGTCTGCCCCACCACCCTGCTGCCCATGGGCACTTGCTGAAATAAAAGGACAAGGGCCCTGAGGATCTCTGTTGCATCTGGTCCCCCTGGATGAGCTGGCTTTTTGCCCACATGTGCTTCACTTCCTGCTGCCCCCCCCCTTGAATCTTTCTACCTGAGGTTTTTTTCCTGAAATCAAATGCCTCCACTCCCCTGTCCATACATCCCTTTTTACAAATAGGGGTGTCCTTAGGAGACAGAGTCCTGTACAGGCACAGGCACACAGAGGGACTTTAGAGCATATCCAAATTAGCATATGCAAACTTGCTACCTTTTTTTTTTGTCCTGTGGGCCTGAGCCCCAGATCTTTTCAGTACTTAGCAGCACACCACCCCTGGTCAGCTTCCATGGGGCAGTTGGGGGGCAGGAGGAATTTGTAGGGTATAGGAAGGGTTAAGCATCCCTCCCGCCCACCACTCCTTCCCTTTAAGTGCCCCCCACATTCCCCATGGACTGTGGGGTTAGGAATTTTGGTGCCATTGGCCCTTAATTGACACCCTGCCGTGTGTGAGACAGGGGGCTGAACGAAAAGGGAGGGGGAAGCTGTGATAGAAGCACAGAGGCCTGCAAGGAGGGGTGCTTCCGGAGAAGCTTTATGATTGCCTGTGTGATTCAGCCATGGAATTACATGGGGGCGTGTGTGGTAGCACCATTAGAGGCTGGTGGCTCTGATGTCAGTGGGGTGTGTGTGTATCCACTCTGGGTTTCAGCCTGAGCTTTAAAGGAGCTCTGTGGTGCTGAACCCTAGCCCCAAGATAGGTTCAGTGCCATGGATAGCTCCTTTAAAGTTCAGGCTGCAACCCGGAGTGGATACACCACCCCACTGACACTGGAGCCAGCCGCCAGCCTCCACTAGGTAGCATCCAGACATTGCCTTCATACACATGCAAGCCTCCGGTGTTTTCCCCACTGCTTCTTCCATTTTTTCCCCCTTACCGCAGAAAATCCATTAAGGAAGAATAGAAGGAACAGCTGCACAATGCCTTCTAATGGTTAGAGCCAGGACCCCTCTGTCTAGAAATACCAATGGCTGGGCCTTTAGACCGACACTGAAGACCCTTTATTCCAAAAGCTCTTTGAGCAAACTGCTTGTGTTGGGCCAGGTCCATTTTGCTGGGTTTTAAACTTGACTTGGGATTACCTTAATCCTGTTTCAGTGCTGATTTTATTACAGTTTCCATTAAATTACTTCAAGGTTTCAGCCCTGTATGTTTTAATTGTGTTTTATTGGTGGGTTTCCTACTTTGTGAGCTGTTTTGTCAGCTTTGTACCGGTTAAAAGACAGAATATAAACACATAGGCAGGCAGGATATAGCCCAGCTTGGCTCCTGCTAATTCAGCAGTTAAAACACAAAGAAATAAAACCAGTCTGATAATGAAGGAAGAAGGGCAGGAAGAGGAATAAAGCTATGCCCACACTAGAAATGGGAACTTCTCTATCTCCATAAAATAGAATTGTTCATGTAACAAACCCAAATTCACTAAGCCCAACCAAAACAGCAACAGATCACAGAAGTAGAGCAGATGTCTCCATTTCCTTGCCTAATTACCAGTAATAGATTACTGGCATTTTACAAAAAGCTGGCAGCCTTACCACACCTTCAGCAATATATATCCATAATATATGCTATGCATTATAAAGGAAACCAGAAGGACCACCTTCTCTACTAAGCCAGCAGCAGCTCCCTGTGTCCTTTGCACCTGCCACACATCTTTCTTTTAAGAGAGTTCCCAGCCTGCTCTGGTTTTAAAGGGCCCACACATGCCAAGTGTTTCCCCCTCTTCTCCTGCACAATGTTCATATATCCACATACGACTTAAGAAATGTTAAGTGCTGTTATTTGAAGGATAATTAATTAGGTGGCTGAGGATAAAAGGGGGAGTTTGGGGAGGGTTATTTTTAATTGCCTGAAATACTGAAATATGTAATAATAGACTTTGGAATGCAGTCTGTTTTGTTCCTGGTTTTGTTGAGTAGAGAGAAAATGCTA
This sequence comes from Shinisaurus crocodilurus, assembly GCA_021292165.1. NCBI lineage: Eukaryota > Metazoa > Chordata > Lepidosauria > Squamata > Shinisauridae > Shinisaurus > Shinisaurus crocodilurus. The sequence continues at coordinate 32,109,380 of CM037884.1, read as the reverse complement.
ATAAATATGTATCTGTTTTTCCCTCCTCCTTTTTTCTAATCCTATACTTTTCCCAGTTGCCTTCCAGCCAAAATTCTCGGAGCAATTAAAAGAGCTCTAATTAAGCATGAAAGAAAATATAAAACCAAGGCAAATTAAAGTAATGAGTTGGATAGTTGGGTTGGGAGTGGAGAGAAGGAGGAGATTTCAGTGTTATATACTTCAAGCCCTGAGTGCAGTTATTGGAACTGCAAGATGAAGACTGCCTTGTGCTAGTAGTTGTACAGATAAAAAACAAACAAACAGGAGGGGGTGTTATTTTATACATCTGGACCTGGATTTCAGCTTTCTGATAATTCCAGCTTTCTTTTAAATATCAAAAGAAAAAGAAGAAAAGAAGCAAGGACACGATCCAGAGATATGTATGATGAGATCCATGTGCTCAGTGGCACCAGGGTTGCCAACTTGTCAACATGCCACTGTAGCTATGCCCTTAACAGCAAAATGATGTACAGACATTAGCCAGTGATAATATTTCTCTCCATGCTGTGAGAAGCTTCACCTACTTATTTCTGCAGATTGAGCTGCTGCTAAAGGTGCACACACAGAAGCAGGTTTGTTGGCAACCCTAAGTGGGAGAGCTTAGAAAAGCGGCCCTATGAATGATGTGGTTAGAAGTGCCACCTTTTAACTGCTCCTGTGCTTTTAGCAGCAGCCTGACATGTAGAAATTAAGCAGGAGAAGATTTTCACAGCATGGAGATAGGAGGCAACAAAAGCATCCCCTGCCAATTTTCTGTGTGTCAGACTGCTGCTGTAAAAGGCATGGGAGTAGGTCCAGTTGGCAGCCCTAAACTGATTCCTAAAGGCAATACAGGAAGAGAATGAGGGTGCTGCTGCTTACTATAAAAGATGTAACCTTGCTGCATATTAATGTTGCCAATTTTTAAATCAGTCCCTACACACACTTCCCAGCTTGCTCTTGTGCCTTTAAGGGCAACTTGAGCTACAGAAACCAGCAGGTGAAACTTTTATGCATCAAGTTGCTGCTAAAGGCAGAGCTACACTGGCTAATTGAAAAGCTGGCAACTTGAGGAGCAGGGTACATTGCTTTGCATTTAAAAAAAACAACAACCACTGACTACTCTCACTAGGGTCTGCATCAAGCTGCTGCTAAAGGCAGAGCTACACTGGCTAATTGAAAAGCTGGCAACTTGAGGAGCAGGGTACATTGCTTTGCATTAAAAAAAAAACAACAACCACTGACTACTCTCACTAGGGTTGCATTTGTTGTTGTTTTGTTTTAACCCCTGTGTTTTTAATGGCATCTTGACTGGCAGGTGATCATGCTCAATTCCAAGCCATGAAAGAGCTTCCCCTGCTTGCTTCTGGGGATCTCGCTGCAGTCAAAGGCACAGGATTAGGCCAGGCCCTTTTCCAGATCAGCTGGCAAGTCTTAAGTTTTATTGGATCAACACTTCAGTGGCTCATACACTAAATAGAGAAGAGGTTGACTGTCTGATTAAATGGGGACACACAGGCAAAAAACATGTGGGGCGGTGAGCCAGCCGGCCCCTAGGCATATTTGTGCCATTTGCAGAAATTTGCTCTTCTCCTGGGAATCCCATCTTTTCTTCCCTTTCATAGATTTGATAGATCATAGAGTTGGAAGGAGCCTACGAGGCCATCGAGTCCAACCCCCTGCTCAATGCAGGAAACTAGAGGAGGGGTCTCCCATCCAAGTAATAACCAGGCCTGACCCTGCTTAGCTTTCCTCGCTCAGACAAGCTGAGCCAGCGTGAGCCACAGGCCTGGAGGAATCTAGCTCTCATCTCACTGCAAAGAGAAATTTGAAAACATTGGCAGCAAAAAAGACTAAAGGCTCAGGAACAAGGAGTCAGGGGGGAAATGAAAGCATATTACTTTGTGTGTCCCCCACCTCTTTATTCTTTTAAGCCTTTACCCTCAATGTTTCTTTCGGTTTGTCACAAGTGAGAGCAACAATCCCCAAGTAAGTATTCAGGAGCCCAGCAGGCTTATCAACTAGCATGTGGGTTGTTGCCTCTTTCCCAGCAAGGTTCATTCCTCTAGAGCAGTGTTTCTCAACCTTGGGTCCCCAGATGTTTTTGGCCTACAACTCCCAGCATGCCCCAGCCAGCTATGCTGGCTGGGGCATGCTGGGAGTTGTAGGCCAAAAACATCTGGGGACCCAAGGTTGAGAAACACTGCTCTAGAGCCAAGTGGATGAAAAATGCTGACCCAGAACTACACAATCCCTTTCCTGCCTCTTTCCCCGGAAGAGCCAAGAGGTCAGAATCGTCGGATCAGGAGAGGAACTGTAAAAAGCGAAACCCAGACTCCTACTTTTCTGCGAGGAGGAGGCAGTGGTGGTGGCTGGGTCCTCACTCAAGTGCTGCCTGAACTGAGCAACCTGATACCTCTGCCATATCACCTGCGAGGGAATGAAAGAGAGGATATGGCACCAGCCGGGGCTGCCCCAGGTCTGCCCGGTCCTGCCAGGTGCCTGGCAACTCGCAAGCGGCTCATCCTCTTACAGGCAGGATTAGATTTGGTTTTTTATGGAGCAGTGGCGAGGTCAGCGCTGAGGGAAATGGGTCAGAGGCAAGAGCTTGCATGACTCCAGGGGGGGCAAAAGGCCACGGGACAGGCCTCGAATTGTGAGTCCCTGTATGAAATCCACAGTCCCCGTTTCCTCATACTTTCAGCCAAATCACCTCCCCGCATAGTTGTATATTAACAGTTGCTGAGGGGGCAGTCACAAAGGGTAAAGTAGTGGAGGACCCTGCTCTGCAGAGGCGGTGTTAGGGGGCAGCCCACTAGGGCTGGAGCCCCGATTCTCATTTGAAGCCCTGAATGTCTGGGAGGCCCTCTGCCCCACCACCCTGCTGTCCATGGGCACTTGCAGAAAGAAAGGTACAGGGCCCCCGATGATCTCTGTTGCATCCGACCCCCCCCCCATGAGCTGGCTTTTTGCCCACATGTGCTTCACCTCCTGCTGCCCCCCCTCCCTGAATCTTTCTGCCTGAGTCTTTTTTCCGAAATCAGATGCCCTCCTCTCCCCTGCCCATGCATCCCTTTCTACAAATAGGGGTGTCCTTAGGCGACAGGGTCCTTTACGGTGCGCGCACACACACGCACACACACACACACACACACACACACACACACTTTAGAGCAGGGCTCTCCAGCCTTGGGTCCCCAGATGTTGCTGGACTACAGCTCCCAGAATCCCTTGCCATTAGCCATGCTGGCTGGGTATGCTGGGAGCTGTAGGCCAGCAACATCTGGGGACCCAAGGTTGGAGAGCCCTGCTTTAGAGCATATGTAAATTCGTGCTTTTGGGGCGGGGGGGTTGTCCTGTGGGCCTGAACTCTGGATCTTTTTGGTACCCAGCACCGCCTCTGCCCTGTATGAAATCCACAAGCCCTGTTTTAGTCAAATCACACCCCTTGTAGTTGTATAAAAACAAGGGCTGAGGGGGCAGTCACAAATGGTGAAGCGAGGGAGCCTGCTCTGCCCCTGCCTCATAATTCAAGCACTGTCATGGGAACTGGGGGGTGGCACGGCCGTCCCCCTTCAGAAAAGGGCCTGAAAACCGCCTCCTGGAGGTCTTAAGCCTAGCCTGCCTAGGAAGGCCTTCCCTGCCAGTCCCACATTTATGGGGTCTAGTTGTGATTACTCAGCAACGAAGGAATGAAACTCTGCATGTGCTCTGGGGTCTGACTTTCATTACTACTTCTGAGGCTGAACCCTAGAAGATGGCAGCAGGGCTCAGACCCAGTGAACCCATGCTCAGATGAGGCCCTGGCTATTTCCAAGCACACAGGTGGGTTCAGGGAGCAGGACTGGGCTAAGGTTGCCACATATTTTTTCTGGCAGGGCTCCTGTTCCTTGAGCAGCTGTGTGATATGGAGAAATCAGCAGGTGAACCTTTGGTCGACATGGGGGTACTATGAGGGGAAAGCCTGGCCTGCTAAATTTCTGTCTGTCGTGCTGCTGTTATAAAGGAACAAGAGCTCCCCACCACCACCACCAATCCACCCACCCACACCAATTGGCAACCCTACCTGGCAATTGGCAAGCACTTCTCTGGGTACTCAGACGTACTCCAAGTCTAGCCTAAACATGGGCAAGGCTGGTTGCGTATAAGTTCTGAAAACTTTCTTGGCTTTATGGGACTGGCAGCTGGCCTAATTAGATGCTCCGCTTGCTTTTACTCAAGAAATTCAAGAGGGGAAAATCCCCCGTTGCCCAAGAATTACAGACAAGGAAAAGAAAAACCACCCTTTCAGCAGAAAGTGGGAACTGAGTCACTCAGGTGCCCCAGCCTTGCCTGGATTTCCTCCTCCACCACTCTTCTGTGAGGAGGAGGAGGAAGAGAAGGAGAAGGAGGAAAGGGGCTGGAGAGCATGCACTGCGGAACCAGATGTTCAGGCTGGCCTTGAAGTCTGGAGCCAGCGCCCAGCTGTTTTTCTTGCCTCCAGCTATTAGATTACAAACTAAACTAGGTACCATTTGAAGGTGACCTCGCCAGCCCTACGGAATAATCGCATACGTCTGGGGCGGGGGCGGGGTGCATAGGGGATCCTCTGTGGAACGTGGCACAGACTTTTGTGTATTTCCAGACAAACGGCTCCTAGCGCTACCAGTCCAAAGACACTGTCCCATCTTTCCCTCCTTAACGGATTTTTTTGCGGTAAGCAAAAAGATGGAAGACCTGGTGAGAAAACACTGGAGGGTTACAAACAGAAAAAAAAATCCATGAATGAGGCAGGTTGATTGCCCCATAATTGCACAATAAAAGCCTTGTCGGGGAAGCACCCTATAACAAGAATGAGGCTGTAAGTAACAATATTTATTTATTTATTACATTTATACCCCGCCTTTTTTCCTGCAAGGAACTCAAGGAACTCACTCTCTCTCTCTCTCTCTCTCTCTCTCTCTCTCTCTCACACACACACACACACACACAGGCATGTGCACACGCACGCACGCCGCACACACACAGAGTTCTTCTCCCTCTTTGTCATTTCTAGTCAAACAGCTTGTTTAGGGTTCTGAAACAATACAAAAACCTGCAAAGCCTGCTTGCCAGAGGTGAATGTGGGGTGAGTGTTCCACAACAAACAGCAAGTCCTTTTCCAAACTACCTATATAACACTCTGGGGGTGTGAGGTGGGGGAAGGACCCTATAATCTGTCTATTCTCTAGCCTTTGTCTGCTGATAGGATTAAAAACAAAGCATAAATGCTTATTCCTACAAAATAGCAGCAACCAGTCCTACAAAAGGTTTTGACCTGAATGGCAGAAGAGAGGCTGCCAGGCGGCCTGGTGGTTGGGTGGCCACTTACGCGGCGCCAAAAAAGAGGAAATGCATCATCAAGAAAGAGGACACCGATTTGCATTAAAAATTGCTTGCACTAATTTACATAGAGAGATGTAAAACTTAGAAAGAACTGGCATAATTTAAACAGTAATACAGCCCATCCCACCATAGAGGGGAAGAGTGTGACCAGGTGACCACCTGTGGGCCTGCCCCGGCTGCTGCTGTCCAGGTGCTAAATATTGAGGGCAATTTCAAGGCTCCTGTGCTTGCTTCTTGGGGGTCCTTTTATCTTTACAGTTTGGAGCCGAACTGCACATCTTACCTAATTGCTTGTTTCTGTCTCCTGAAAGATGCTTTTTAATTGATAATCAGTCTTGCGGACTGCATTTGGGAGCAGAAGAGGGAGAAGCTGCTCAACTTTTTTGTTTGTTTCCTGCCATCTGTCTGCTCAAAATCCCCCTCCTTCCCCGCACACCACAACTACTTCCCCACCTATAGGGGAAAAGATATGGGCCTCCGTAACTTTCCCCCAACACTTCAGCATTTATAGTTTTCTTTCTGCAAACAAAAAAGTACCCAGGACATAAAACATCCCAAGAAATCTCTTGATTTTTGCCATTTGGGATGCTTTTTATCCTAGCTAATGTAATATACTGGTGTAAAAAAAAAAAAATGTCCCATAGATTTTTTAAAAGTTAGCTGATCCAGGGAAGCAGTTAAATCTGGGGAGACACAACCCTATGACCTGAACAAGGAGAACTGATAACATCCCACTGTTAACAACCACCATTTACGTGCTAATTGTAGTTGGGAAGGCCAAGAAAAAACTACCTTTGGTTAGTTTGCAGTTGCGTGGCAAAGGACAGACTTTGCACTAAGGATTCACCTGGAAAGAGAGAGATTTCACTGGAGAAAAAAACCCACGGTTGCTACTTGCTACATCAAAAGTAAGTATTTCCAAATGTTTTGCCTCTGCACTGAGTGGGATGACTTAGAAATACCCACAGGGGTTTCCAGAGCTCCCTGGGCATAAGACAACTAGTACTCCAGGCTGTAGCTATATTTCAGTTGTTTTGCAGACTGGGGATGCAATGAAATGTGTACATTAGAATCCAAAGTTGAAAGTGATGACACTGCAACTGATGATGAAGACTGTGTGCTGTCTGGGAAAGTACTCAGGACCAGAAGACTGCGCTTCCTCAGAGCGTTCCTTGACTATACCCACAGATAGGGATGTGTGAGGAATCCGATGGGGGTGGTGGTGAAAATCCAACTGATTTTCTTGACTCGGTCCTTCTGTCAATCCTGCGCTGGCACTGACTCGATCTGAGACGGGTTGAGCCAGCATGTGGACTTCCGTTTTTAAAACTGGCCATGTTTTGCCTGTCTGCTTGTTTGTTTTTAAGCTGGGGAGATATGCACAAAATTCGGGCCTCCACTCTGCAGATTTGTGCAAATTGTAGAGTGGAGGCCCAGTTTTTGCACAAAACTGAAATTAACTGTCAGAAAATTCAAGGTGGCCAAGGTGGAGTGTGTGCCTATGCAGTGAGAGGAGGGTGCGTCCATACTTCTCATGTTAAATGCTACAACAAGAACAACAACAAGGACTCGGATCTAACGAGTCGGCCCCGATTTGCGCAAATTCCATAGAGGTACGCAGTTCCCGATGCCAAGTTTGCTCAAATATCTTGAGCAATTTTGCAAAAGCTGAACCACCACCCCACCTCCACTCAGCCCGCTTTTGGCCGTCGGGTCGGAAGTGTGTCGACAGTCCGTTGAGCTCAAACGGAACAAGTTTCCCAGTGTTGCACACCCCCTACCCACAGATGCAGAGCAGCCTCCAGAGAGACATGAAAGAGATGGGTCCCATGCCCACGGTTGTCCACGGGGCAGAAGACCTCGAGGTGGACAGGCAGAAAGTAGATACAGATGTAGAAGCAAGTAGATCCAGGGAGGGGCTGTGGCTCAGTGGTAGAGCACAATGTTAGCACGCAGAAGGTCCCAGGATCAATCACCGGCTATGCTGGCTGGCTGGGGCATGCTGGGAGTTGTAGGCCAAAAACATCTGGGGACCCAAGGTTGGAGAACACTGTTCTAGATGTTTAGCTGATCCTCTCCAAGGCGGACCAGGAGAAAGCAGTGAGAATGATGTCATGAGAGGCAGAATTGGAATGACCTGGGGTCAGGACCGGTGCCGCCGCAAGGCAGTTTGGCGCCCTAGGCAAAATCAAATATTTAGCGCCCCCCCTCCCACTTGAGCCCTCCCTCCCTCAGTGGCGGCAGTCCCGGCAAGGAAGAGTCGGCCGAGTGAGTAAGCTTCCTCCTGCTGCTGCTGCCGCCGCCGGCCTCCGCAGCCCGGGAAGGGAGGGAGGAAGGAAGGAAGGAAGGAAGGCGAGAAGAGGCGCCAAGCTGCGGCAGATCAGCAGCCACCAGCCGCTTTAGCTGCGCCCAGGTGGACAGAGGCGAGCCCGCCTGCCCGGAGGAGGAGGAGGAGGAGGAGCGGGATTCGGCGCCAAGCGAGCGGCCCTGCACGAAGCTGCCTTCACGGGCACGGCTGCTGCTGCCCCATGCCCGCCTGGCCGCTCTCCTGCTCGGCTTCCTTGCCCAGATCGGAGGCGCCAAGCGCAGCGAGCCCCGGCTGCCTGACACCAAGCGCGCTCGTGCCGCTGCTGCCACCGTCACCGGGAGATCAGGCTTGCCCGCTCCCATCTTCCTCCTCCTCTTTCGTACACACATCACGCACCGCGGAAAGCGGAGTGCAGGCCCCACGCCCTCCCTCCCTCGTCCGTTCCTGGAGGAGGAGGAAGAGAAGGGTGAGTGTCTGCGTGGGTCTGGGGCACAGACGAAGCAGGAGCGGAGCGTTTCTGCGCCTCCTTTAGCCATGCGCCCTAGGCAGCCGCCTAGCTCGCCTAGTGGTAGCGCTGGCCCTGCCTGGGGTAGAAATCTGCAGCCTAACCTACCTCACAGGGTTGTTGTGAGGATAAAACGGAGAGGAGGAGGAGGATTATGTAAGCCGCCTTGGGTTCCTTGCAGGAAAAAAGGCGGGATATAAATATAATGAATAATAAATAAATAAAACATCTGGGGACCCAAGGTTGGAGAGCCCTGCTTCAGAGCATATGTAAATTAACGTATGCAAATTTGTGTTGTTTTTTGTCCCTGTGGGCCTGAGCCCCAGATCTTTTTGGTACCTAGCACCGCCCCTGATCGCCAACTATATTTTGTGGGTTCCACAACTATCCTGAATCAAAGCAGAACTTTCTAAGACTGAGAAGGCATGGACTCCCGGTAAGTCTTGGCAAAGACCTGTTCAATTCTGAGATACAGCAAAAGATGCAAGAGGTGTCTAAACAGCACCAGAGTGTTGGAGCAGCAGCAGCTACTCTGGGTTATACACCCCGATCACTGCCTCAACAAGATTCTGCATCACAAAGTGGCCACTGGGGCAGCAGATTAAAAAACAGATAGTGAGCCAGCTATGGGAGATTGGTTTGCAAGGTCCACTGATGCGAAGTGTTCTGGATGTCAGTAGGCTGGCACAAACAAAAGGCCTCCATTTCCCTTACCAGAGACAGATTTGTTTCTGCGGCAGAAAAATATCCCCTGATACCACCATTAGGGATTAAGAATGATAGATGTTTTCCTACACGGTTTGTCAGTTTTCTAATATATCGGGTTCAAAACATCGTTTTTGTTCTTTCCAAGTGAAAATAAAAACATTAGCTTTTTAAAGGAACAGAAATGCTGTTGGTTACTCTATTTGCAGAAGCCAGGCGGTGGGGACAGGGATGGGACACCTGCTCAAAACAAACATTCCATCGCATGTGAAAGTGTGTTTTTTGGCTAGGGGTATTTGCGTATTGTGAAGCACAATTATTCTGACATCGCACACATGGAATTGTTTTGGGACGTTCTACTACCCCGAGATACATTGGAATTTGGCTTGGCGTAGTAAAACATCCCCAAGATTGATATAATTTCTTGGGGGAGTGGGCAGGTTGCCCTGAGGTTGGCCTTTCACAAAGGTTCTATGGACTTTGAAGACGCCAGAGTGCAAGGTGAAAGGGAGAAACGTGCTAAGCGAAAAGCAGGTCAAACGAATCCTTTACAGCACCATCTTCCATCTGGTAACCTGTGTGTCCTCATTGTGGGAAAGCTGTGTGGATCTAGAATTGGCCTCCACAGTCACTTATGGACCCATCGCTAGAGTCTACACAATTTTTTTTACAATGTCCTCTTTTTATAAAATTCTTTTGTAATTTTATCCTGGAAGACCACCTTACTCGGTCACGAGTGATCGCCTACTACCCCTATGGACTTTGTTTTGGGGGTAAGAACATAGGAAGCTGCTTTATACTGAGTCAGACTTTTGTTCCATCTAACCTAGTATTGTTAACACTGACTGGCAGTGGCTCACCAGGGTCTCAGGCAGGATTTTTTCTGGCCCTACCTGGAGATGCCGGGAATTGAACCTGGGACTTTCTGCAAAGCATGTGCTCTACCACTGAGCTATGGTCCCACCCTCAAGGGTAAAAGTTGTACCAGCCTTCCGACATTTCTTTCTTTGTCAATCTGGCCTGAATGTAGGGCCCCCAAAATGGATACGTCTGTCATTTGCAGCAGCCTGCTTGTTTGAGATCTGGGCTTGTTAGTGGAGCAAGTAACTACTCTGGCCTCTCCCAATCCCACAAGAACTGCCACCCCTCAAAAAAAAAAGTTATTGCAGATGGAAAGTGAGTCCTCACAGGAGTTGTGTGAATCAGTCCTCCAGGCACACTGCAGTTCTGTCTGTATCATGCTGGCGAGTCGAGACCCAATAATCTCAGCTGCTGCTCAAGGCCTGACAAAGATCCAGTTTGCATGTAATGACAACCCATGACTTGTTTAATCCATGGGTTGTCACAGGGCCACACACAAGCTCGTTGTTAGGTAAAAACTCTGTGTTGTTTCTCCCTCAACAATCAAGAATGCCGGGTTCGGACATCATGCCGAACAACCCAGGAATGGGGCACTCCTGGCTTGTTTGCTAAATCAGATACAAAGCGGAAGTGTCGAGGGAGATGGACGTTACGAGCAAACTGGGTCAAAGAGTGTGGCTGGGACCTTGAGTGTCACCTTGAGGTGTCTCTTTAATCTCAGGGTTTCCTTTGGTCTGCAGGGAGATGGCAAAAAGCCCTTCTATGCAGCACAGGAGCAAAGAATTCAGGTCAACAGGCACCTCCGTCGCAATGGTCCCTCCTTGGAGGGTTTTCTCTGAGACAGGCTCAGTTGCCAGAAACACCCAGACATCCCAGCATGTTGCAAAACTAATTGCAGCCATTGGCGCGATGTCCTTACAAAAGAAGGGCAAATACCATTTTGGGGGTGCAGCAGACCTAGCGACTGGGCAGTTCCCTAGAGTGCCAGCGAACTGCAGAAGGGGGCATCCTTTTTGCCTCTGCCATACTTCCTCAGCTGGCCATTTTGTTAGCTCCAATGGGAATGAGGGAGGGAGGGACAGACTCTGAGGTTGCCTGGATAAACCCTTTGCCCTTCCCAGGCCAGCAGGTTGTTGTAAATGCTTCAGCCGCCAGTCCCTCTGCATGCTTTTCTTGCCTCTGTATTGGCAACTCCCAAGGGAGGGCAGATTTTGCACTGGAGCCTCCTGTTGCTGACCCCTGTAGCTTAATGGAAAAATACAGGCACATTTCTAGTATTTCTCTTCTCCCCACCCTCCAACCCTATGTAAATGAAAAGGCCTGGAGGCTCTACCTTAATGAGTATCAATCACAAGGAACGCGCCTTCTAAACATGTGGATGCAAGATTCAAAGTGAGACACGGTTCTCAGAATTAGCGTGTCAGAATTAGCGTCTTCCCAGGCCAGGGTGCCTTGGGCATGAGCTCATGAGAGTGATTGGGATAATGAGGCAGCCACCCAGTTAGACAAAATGCAATGAAATAAACATGGCTTCTTGTATAAATGCTCTGAAGATACCAAGATGGAGGATCGCAGCTAAGGTTCCCCAGTGGATTCTAGCAGGCAGTCCTAGGGACTACGTGGAGGCTGGATCCCACTTCTGGTGAGGGGCCCTGAGCAGAGAGATCTGACAACGGCTCCCTCGCTTACTGGAAGAACACCAGTAGCAGCAGTACCACCTCCATCTCCTTTATAGTTCAGACAACACGATAACCCACACTCAAGGGTTGAGTATGGTTAAGTGTGGGTTGTCGTTGAGCCGTGGGTTGTTGTTGAAACGTGAGTTATTGTGTTGTCTGAACCCAGCCGAGATAACAAACCATGGTGAACAACCCACAGTTCACAACCCAACAACAAGCCATGGGTTCTCTTCATGGGTTGTTCGTGGTTAACAAGCCATGGCTTGTTAGTGCGGCTGGGTTCAGAGAACACGATAACCCACGTTTCGACAACAACTCACGGTTCAATGACAACCCACACTCAGTGTGGCTTATCGTGGTGTCTGAACCCAGTCTTTATCTTTCAATGAAGCATTTTGGTGCTCAAGGAGGATCTGCTTCTGAGATGGTCTTGCTGCACATGCCCACAGAAATGAATGGGTAGCTTGTGCCCCACTGGTCAAATCTGCCCCATCTCCCACTTCGCAGAATGCATATAACCTTATTCTTCAAACAAAACCAGAATTAACTTATGGAATTCACTGCCGTGTGTCAGGGTGATGGCTGTGAGTTCAGATGGTTTAAAAGGGTGGGGGCTGTTTAGGCACATGGAGGATAGATCTTACTCAACCGCTAGCAGTCATAAACCCATATTCAGAGGCAGAATACCTCTGATTTCAGATTGTAAGCACCTTGGGGCAGGGGACTGTCCTCTCATAATTTGTAAAGTGTCATCTACATAGATGGTGCTATATATCTAAACTCATCCTCATCCTCTATTGTTGGATCAGTAGCCAGTCTTGCCCCTTCCCACATCCAACATATTTCAGGTGCGCTGCCTCAAAACATCAACACGTGTACATTTATCTGTTTATCCATTCACCCTTTACCTTATTATTTATTTTAGGAAACCCCAAACGTTAAACACACAGAGAGCCACACCAACTGCTGCAGGGCAGGGTGGAGGAGAGGAGTCATGGTGACATTATAGGCACTAGCCAATGGGCACCACCCACAGCTGGTTCGTACAGCAGACTCGCAGAACTGGCATTATTTTGTTGTTCGTTTTTTTCTTTTTAAGAGCTTGATCATGAAGAGAAAGGGGCATGTTTGTATGGAACATGGTGAGGGCTCTTCCAAACCACTGCCACTGCTCTAAAAATCTGTCTTCACCCTTTGATAAGCACCACCAGCAACCACAGTGGGGAAAATAATTACTACACCTGCTGCAGGAGATATTGTGAGTTGAATGCTGTCTGTTGGGAGTAACCTTCATCAAGGATTTGTCGTCTTATAAGCTGGCAATCCTTAAATAAGTTGTCAGGCCAAGAGAGTATTAATGGAATTGAGCTGACTGTGACTTGGCAAGCAAGAAGCTTGTTTGCCATCCCTATAGCTAGGGCTGTTTCCAAGCCAGGCAGTTGGCCAACTCAAAGCAGGTCTGTTGGGGTGGGTGATGAACAAAGTCAGCTGTGCAGCCCGATCCTAGTCATGCATTTAGTGGGGCTCACTCCCAGGGAAGCGTGCATAGCATTGCTGCCGTTGATTTAGGAATCTGCGTACAACCGATGGTGCACTTCTCTGCCCACCACTTAGAATCATAGAAAAGTAGAGTTGGAAGGGGCCTACGAGGCCATCGAGTCCAACCCCCTGCTCAATGCAGGAATTCAGAGAATACAGCGCTAAGCTCTTTGCCCTCCACACCTGAACCTAAAGTTGCTGTAGGGCCCTTTTTGGGGACTAAAAGACAAGGAATAAAATTCCCTAGAACAAGTAAAAATAAATAAAGCCAGGGCTGTGCTTCTGCAGGAGCACTGAATGTGGTAATGGGCACAGAATGCCATTTCCAGTGAGAATCTCAACTTTCATATTAAAAACAACGCAAATTTCTAGCCCTTATGGCTGCAAAGATATAGGTACTTGAAAGGATATGGGCAATGCCTGCTGAAATCTCAGAAGCCAGAAGGGGAGTTGGAGGAGGTTAGTGTTCTTTCTCCTCCAGTTGTCAGTAAAACCAGAATAAATTATGCCAGACAAGACAGTTATGGCAAAGTGCTCATTTGCATGAATGATACAGTTCAGAATTAAGGATTGCCTGGGCACAGAATTTAAACCGTGTTTAGTATGTATGCAATACACACAGCTTTGCCTAAAGTCCACCATGGCATTCTAGGTTGACTAGAGGCTCTCTGGGCCTCAGAAATCATTTTCCCAGCTCACTAGTTGCCAACCGTGAAGGGAATACGGAGAAAGTGGCATCTGTGGCAATATAACCAGCCACCCTCCCCCTTCCTCCCTTGACAAAGGGGCCCTCCAGGAAAACTCATTGCCAAAAAAGGGCCTCAAGCCCTCTTTTCCAGCTTGAGATGCTTCTTAATGCTCTCCTCCCTCCTTCCAACTTAATGTATACATGACAGAGGCGATAACTCATTTGCATAGTAAATCTTGTGCAATCAGCACAACTTCTTAAATACTGTTTACAGAAGTGCATTTGGGTACCCTGCCACTTAGAGGGGAGGGGGGGGTGTTGTGTGCTCTCTTGGCAGACTTGCAGACTGCCCTTAAACACGCCTGCGCCAGAGTAAGTCCCACTGAGTTCAATGGGGCTTCCTGTTAAGTGTGTTTTGGAACGCAGCCTTATTCTGTCATTGATGGCACCTTAAAAAATAAGAAATAATAGCAACCGTTGGGTTCCCTAAAATAATGGTTCGGTGACTTGTGTAGTCAAGGCCAGCCCTTAATTCCCTTCAGTTCCCAACAATTCCTGGATGGCATCTGGATGGCCACTGTTGGAACCAGGAACTAGATGCCCCTCTGTCTGATCCAGCAGGGCTTGTATTTAGGTTGGGAGGTGGCTCGGATGGAGTATTTCTAGGCGTGGGGCCCGGGACCAGCCCTCGCGTGAGGCGGGGTGAAGCCCCTGCCTCAGGCAGTCGAACAGGAGCAGCAGCGATTTGCGCTGCTCCCCCCTCGCCCACGCCCACGCCAGGAGGGAGCCCCCCCCCACCGTTGCCTCCAGCAAGTGCTCCGGAGAGCCCTGCCAGCCACTCTCCCGCCATGGCATTTGGTGCAGTGGGAGAGCAGAGCTGGTGGGGCTCTCTGGAGCAGCTGCCGGCTTGGCGGCGCTAGTGGCTGCTCCAGAGTCCCCCGCAAGTCTCGCTCTCCCGCTGTAGCAAATGCCACAACAAGGCAGGAGCACCCACCCGCCCTCTGCTTCATTCTGAGGGGATCCTCGGAGCGAAGCAGAGCAGGGGGAGCTGCTCTCGGTCATCCCCCCTCTGGCTTGCGCTAAGAATCCCCTTGGCATGAGCCAGCGGGGAGGCGGGCTCTCTGGAGAGATGCGTCGGCCAAGGAAGCGGCTAGCGTGGCTCTTCAGAGGGCCAGCCGGCCGGGCCGAAAGGCCTGCTTCAGAGCCAGGCATTTCCTCCAACCCATGTTCGCCGGCTCATGCAATGCAACAACGCGACAACGTGGCGGTGGTAAGGGGCTGGGTGGGTAGTTGTGCGCAGGGGCGGTGCTAGGTGCCGAAAATATCTGGGGCTCAGGCCCATAGGACCAAAAAACAAACAAAAAAAGACACATTTGCATAAGCTAATTTACATATGCTCTAAAGTCTGTAGAGGACCCTGTCTCCTAAGGACACCCCCCTATTTGTAAAATCGAATGTATGGACAGGGGAGAGGAGAGCATTTGATTTCAGGAAAAAAACCTCAGGCAGGAAGATTCAAGGGGGAGATTCAGTAGGAGGTGAAGAACATGTGGGCCAAAAGCCAGCTCATCCAGGGGGATCAGGCGCAAGAGAGATCATCAGGGCCCCTGGACCTTCATTTCAGCAAGTGCCCCTGGACAGCAGGGTGGTGGGGCAGGTGGCCTCCCAGTCCCAGAGATTCGGTGCGCCCGTCCTAATGGGCCACCCCCCAGCACCGCTTCTGGTTGTGATATGACAGAGGTAAGGGGAAGAGCGTGGTTGAAAAAATGATCCTTCAACGCCAACTTCAGTGGACCGGTCATGTTGTTCGAATGCCTGACTGCCGTCTCCCAAAGCAGTTACTTTATTCCCAACTCAAGGATGGAAAGCGGAATATCGGTGGTCAGCATAAGAGGTTTAAAGATGTTCATAAGGCTAATCTAAAAAAATGCAATATAAACATCGAAAACTGGGAAGCTCTGGCCCATGAACAATCTAACTGGAGGTTGGCCCACATAGAACAAAGGTTCTATGGACTTTGAAGAAGCCCGAGTGCAAGGTGAAAGGGAGAAACGTGCTAGGCGAAAAGCACGTCAAACGAATCCTTTACATGACCATCTTCCATCTGGTAACCTGTGTCCTCACTGTGGGAAGCTGTGTGGATCTAGAATTGGCCTCCACAGTCACTTATGGATCCATCGCTAGAGTCTACACAATTTTCTTTAGAATTTCCTCCTTTTCAAATTTCCTTTTTGTAATTTTTTTTTTTTTAAATCCTGGAAGACAATCTTACTCAGCCACGAGTGATCGCCTGATGATGAAGGGGAAGAGGGTGGGGGGTGCAACGCAGTGGTGGGAGGAGGGTGTGTGTGTGATGCGGCGGTGGTGCTCATGCACAGGGCTGCCTGGATGCATGGGGCCCCAGCCCCGAAACTATTGCTCAGGACCCCAGATATTTTTCTCAGCTTAATTGCCATGCAGAGAGTGGTTTTGAAGGGGGATTGGAGCTGGGGGGGGGAGCAGCTGTGTGCTCCCTACCCACACATGCTGCAACACCCACCCACCCACACTCAGTAACTCTTTCCCTGAATGGCAATGGAACTGCAAAAAAAACCCTTTCCCCATTCGTTTGGAGTGATCTGGGGCTGGGTGCAAATTAATTAGAGAATTTTCTCTGAGATTATTTCAATGAGAAATTAATTTGCTGGCATTGCCTCCTGTAAAATTTACATGATTCCTAGTAATTATTTCTAGATTTGCATACGGTATATAGATATAAACCAACATATGTAAATGTTATGCCGATTTGTGTCCTATGTGGGCCCGAGCCCCAAATCTTTTACAAGCCTAGCAACATCCCTGGCTTCTTGGAGAGCTTTCTACCAGCAGCCACTTGCTGACAAGGCTGCCGCCTTTTCTCACAGACGCAAACTTAAGTCGGCACCCATCATAACTTCAAAGCTAGATTACTGTGATGTGCTTTGTATAGGGCTGCCCTTCAGAACGGTACAAAGGCATCAGCTGGTGCAACATACTGCAGCTTGCTTTCTAATGGGGGTGGGTTACATGGAACACATTATGCCACAGTCTCTCCTTTCCAAGCCCAAGTAGCTGGTGACCAACTATACATCCGTAATTACATCCTGGCCAGCATAACTAAGAGACTTCTTCCACCCACTAGGATAGTTAAGAATCCCCAGGAATGCTTTCTTAAGTACAGATCTGCAAGGATGCCCAGAGAGGCATTCTTCGTGTCCTCGCGTCAACTTCAGAACCTTGAGACACATGAAAGACTGAAACTATGTCTTCTAGTCATGGTACAAAATACTTTTATTCAAACTGGATCTGGGCGGCCTGGGATAGGGTGGAATAATTAGCATTCCCAAAATCCCTTGGGATGGGGTGGACTAGAAGTCCAGTCGATCAGTAATATTCAACAATTACAGCTCCACAGAAAATGTCCAAAATCCATGCTGCCATGATACCTTTATTAGGCCAACTCGAAGAGATATCTCAGAGAGAAATCTCAGCTCCAAAGAACCACTGTGGGGTTCTTTTTGAAAAACAACAACAACAACTGCATCTTCTAAAAGACAAGTGTCTTCAAATGAACCGCCCAGAGAGCTTCGGCTGTGGGGCGGTATATAAATGAAATGAATGAATGAATGAATGAATGAATGAATGAAATATATGTAGGTGTCACTCAGGAAAGCTTTTGTGTGTATGTTACTGTGAAGATAAATTCCGGCAAAATTCTGACAGGCTTGCAGGTCATAATTCCCAACAACAACAACAACAACAACAACAAACTTTTAAAAGGTTATTGTTCACTCAGATGGACAGTCTTTCTTAAGTGGAATGACTTTAGCAGCTCAGACTCAGGAAGCCGGAGCGGACTGCTCCATCGGCCCGCCCTTCTTTACTTGCCCCCTCCCTTTTTGAATGAACGGAACAAATTCCAAGGCACTTGACTTTTACCAACTTGCAAAGGAAATGTGGGTGTTTAAAACTTGACAGCGCTCTAAGGTCATGGGCATTAGGAATATAATGCATTTCCTTTCACTTTGTGGCTTGTTAGAGAGAAGCTGCCGGGGACAGCACGCAGTTCAGCTGTTCACAAGGACTGGTGTGATGATATGTTCCTGTGGGAACAGCGGCAGCATCAGGCGGCGAGTCCCAAAGCGCCTAATTAGTGGGCCCTGGCCAGAAGAACCAGCTAATGGCCAGCATCAGCCTCTCTTTCTTATCTTGAGAGACACCTGCTTCACACATTTGATGTACCCCTTATTGTTAACCTCCTGGCAACCCTGCATTATTGTTGCTCCCTGCCAGGATATGGTATTTCCCCACACACACACACATCTGGGGCTCTCAAGGCCATTTTGGATGGAAGCTCACAACTCAGTCCGTCTTTACTGTGACACTGCTGCATATCTGCTGGAAGCACATCCTT
The DNA here is from genome assembly GCA_021292165.1 of Shinisaurus crocodilurus. Classification (NCBI taxonomy): domain Eukaryota; kingdom Metazoa; phylum Chordata; class Lepidosauria; order Squamata; family Shinisauridae; genus Shinisaurus; species Shinisaurus crocodilurus. Next base: position 32,091,299 of record CM037884.1, on the reverse strand, counting down.
GAAGGGCGAGGGACACGTTAAAATCACGTGGGCCATGTTGTGCGAGCCGGACGTGCGGCAAAGGAAACACACAATCGCTTTCCCACGGGTCACACTCTCAGTGGATCCACTCAATGGGTTTGAGGGGCCTCCCAGAAAGGTGCCAGTTGGTGCCCCCTTCCCCAGTTGGGGCCTACCCTCTGGAAGTGGCGGGGAAGCTGCCAACCATGTCTAATTTCCTGCAGTGCCTTGGAGCAACGCTACGTCAGATATGAGAAATGTAACACGGTGGGCAGCTTCCCACATCCAGCTGTTGCTGCCCACGTACGTTTTGTGGCCAGGGAAATGGGTGGGCAGAAGGGACAAAGGGAACGTTCCCAGAGTGCTTGGGCCCTGGTCGCTGAGCCCTGCTCTAAGTTCCCCCTTCCTTAGACTTTGCTCAGTGGTACAGCTAAGGCTGGACGTTGGGGCCAGCCAAAGGCCAGGGCCTCACAGGCCAGGCCCTTCTGCCAAAGAACTACCCATAGAGCGGCAAGTGTTGAAGGCAGCGGAAGCAAACTCCATTTTATATCTGTATTCATGAGGGTGCTAAGAGCCTAAGACTTAGCTGAGTTTAAAATGCAAGACTCGCACAGGCTCCGAGCATATATTCTTTTTAAAATCAGGGTTGCCAAACAGTTGTTGTGTTGCTGTTGTTGTAACACATGAGGAACGTAGAAGCAGTTGCAAAGTATGGAATGGCGGCGGGGGTGGGTGGGAAGGGGAGAAGAGAAACGTTAGTTCTGTGCTTCACGACTGAAGCGATACAGGTGGCCGTCTGAAGTGCCCCCACCCCAGCATAAGGTCATTCAGGGTCTAAAATTAGCTAGCTGTGCCACTGACTTTGCTTACAGAGGCTGGGTGACCAAGAATTCTGCCTCTTTTTGTCTTTTATTTCTCCAGGTGCAGTCAAATAGTAAATCCCGGGGATCAAGCCATTGGCTGAGTCAACTTCTCTGTACTTTCTGCCCGCAATCGCAAGCGCACAGGGGATCGCAAAGTTGACACGCACACCCCTCCGCAGGAGTTCGGCGAGTCGTGTTGAACGCGATCCAAGAAGCAGCTTGCCGTCTGGGTTCTGCCTGCCCGCAAGGAAGTAAAAGTGAACATGCAGGGGCAGGACTCCTAAAGCTCTGCGCCTAGTGAGGGTTTTAGATCCCGGCTCGGGAGCCGCCACCCCGTAGGCTGATCATGAACCCACAAGCCTCAGCATCCCCCCCCCCCTTTGCTCCCTCTCGTGTGTCAGGTCCCCAGCTGGCTGTCAAACTGCCTGCGCGTTTCTCTCCTCGCCTGCCATGAAGAGCTGAGTGATGCATACAGAGTTGGCTCAATTCTCAGAATGGAGGAGGAGACAGGATAGGCTGCAGCTGAACCGGATAGACTGCCAAGAGAGAAGGGGACTAGGTACTAGGAAGGGTCTGCTAAGCTTATTTCCGTGAATCAAGCACTGTGGCTCTTTTTACGCATTCTTCTGTGCGGTGGCTTTTTGTATTGTATGCTATTGTTCTAAAGTGCTATCTGAATCCTTGATTGTTTAAAACTGCACGCACTGCCCTAAACGCTTGCTGGAAAAGCGATTACTGCATTGAAAATAATGAAGAATGCTAGACAAACCCTCAAACTTCTGAAAACCTTGCTTTCTGCATATGCACAATCCTGCACGCTGGCGGCATAAATGACTCCTTTCCAAGTTGGTCCTAAAGTGCAGAGTGGCCCACATCACCCCATTCCCACTTTAGACTGACACATTTTCTTTCCCCTAAGAGTGGAGTATGGAATCCAGAAGCTCTAATGCCCAGCCCTCAGTATTCCTCCTCCAGACTCTTGGACAAGGTGCCCAGATGCAAAGGAGAACAGGCCGTCTATATCTGTTAATGGTTGAGACGGATATAGCATTTCAAAAGCACAGTGGGTTCTTCACCTGCAGTGTAAACCTGGCCTCTCCAGCGATGTTAGAACTCTACTGTCTCACACCTCCTCCCATGCATCAGGTAGGCTTTCCAAACATTTGTGAAATGAAAGTATTTTAAAAAGGCATATTTGCAATCCCGTATGCATGTGGTCAGTCTTCACCACCACTATCACCCCTGCCCGCCAAGTATGTGTCATGTGCCAAAACCAGTTGCAGAAACCTGTTGTAGTACAGATTTGTTTTGCAGCAGTACCCGCTAAAGTGCTGCCGCTGCTACATTACCGTCAACACCTGAACTGCTCAAGAGGTCCTGAGGTGACCTCTTACTGCAGCTTTCTCCAACCTGGTGCCCTCCAGACGTGTTAGACTACAACTCCCAGCGTTCCTGACCATTGGCCATGTTGGCTGAGGCAGATGGCAGTATTCATTTATTCATTCATTCATTTTCTATACTGCCCAATAGCCGAAGCTCTCTGGGCGCTGTACAATAGAAGAGCTTCCCTACATGAGGCATTTATTGTGCGCTTGCGGTCCCTCGCTCAAGGAAGTTTGCAGGCCTTTTCACGTCATTGTCATCCTCCAGGGCCACTCCCGTGTTTTCCAGCGATTTTTGCCGCTTTTTTTTTTTAGAGTGAGGAAAGTCAGCTATTAAATTTTAAAACGGAAGAAAAGCCTCGTGCAAAGTCGAAAGTCCGGAATACTGCAGCTATACCACAGCGCCACCTTGTGGTTAGTTAATAGAATATATAGAAAGGCAGAGAAAGAACACCCCCCCTCCCTGGTAAAAACCATGTGTAACAGAGGCAGTCTTATTCCCACAAAGAAAACGGAAGCAGCAGCCTCGGAAAAGGGGCGGGGTAAGCGCCTCATGTGGAGAAGCCCAAAGTCCCAAACATCTGGAGGGGACCAGGCTGGGGATGACTGTCTTACGGGTTCCTTGCTTATCAACATGGCAGAAGGAGGTTGCCAACTGCTTGACACGGAGTGTGTGACGTTGACTCCGGGTCAGATACTGTACACCTACTTTAGGGGGGAAACATCTCCCAAATATTTCGATTTGGGCTAAAGCACCAAGGTAAACAAAATCCCCGTGCACTGGCCACTGAGCAGACGTGGCTGTGTTCGTTGCCCCCCCTCGTCCCTGCCCCTGCCCCACCACTATCCTTCGAGTCTCTCCGCAGAACAAACCCTTTGCATGAAGCCTTTTCATTACTTAACCCCTTAGTGCAGTGTTCTCCAACGTTCGGTCCCCAGATGTTTTTGGCCGACAACTACCAGCATGCCCCAGCCAGCATAGCTGGCTGGGGCATGCTGGGAGTTGTCGGCCAAAAACATCTGGGGGCCCAAGGTTGGAGAACACTGCCTTAGTCACGCCCCACCCCCAACAGAAACCAAGGCTATTTGCTCAGGGTCCCCCGTCTCCTTGCACCAAGTCCCCCCCCCGCTTCCCTTCCCGTTGGCTCTCTCTGCTCCCCGCTCCGCCTCTGGCGAAAATTAAATTGCAAAGATCCTCGGGGTAGGGACCTTTCTCTTTTTGCTCACTTTTTGTCTGTGAAAGTGCCATGTGTACCGACAGCCGTGGCACAGTAAAAATGAACATAAAACCGAATTAAGGTTTTATAAGGTTTTTAAAGGCGGTTTTATGACAAGTAAACCTAATTATGTCTGCGTGACACCTCCAACACTCTGCCTTAGAGGCTGCAGCCTGAGGCTTTTTCACCAGGCCCAGCAACACCTTTTTCTCTCTTCACTCCTCAGGGCTGGCAGCAGGCTTCCGTGGGCCCTTGGCATGGTGCCGCCAATGCCCCCCCCCACCTGGCATTGCCACTGCCCTCACCCCACTGGGCCCCCTGCCTGGCACTGCCACTGCCAGCCCCCCGGATGTCCTCATCTGAGCGGGTGGCAGCGGCACTTCTGGATGGGAGCTGAGCAACTAGCCAGCTCTGATCCACACTGGGCGGCAGCTGCCATCTTAGACCCCCCCCCCCCAAATGCAATGCCTGATGTTGATGGAGGGGGTAATGCTGGGCGAGGGAGAGAGGAGGTGAGAGGGGAGGTGGCGGTGAGAGGGGAGGTAGTGTCAGCCCCGGTGAGCCCTGCTGGGGCTCGTGAGCCCAGCTGGCCCAGCGTGCCGGGTGCTAACGCTGGGCCTTTCATTTTTTTTTGGCTTAAGAAGAGTTCCTGCTGGGATGTCTGAAAGGCCGCCTTCTTTCTTCTTTTATTGTTTTATTGAATTTTAATATCAGGTAATACAGAAAACAACAAGCAGAACCCCCTTCCTTCTCCAGAAAGATCAAAGAAATAATTATAATTACAATTAGGCTCCCCTTGGCTGGTTGCTCACTTCCATTTTGGTTCACTTGCTTTAAAAGGAAAAAAAAAAATCCAGAAGGCAGTATCTTTGTTCACTCCTTTTTGATGTTTTATGTGGTCATAATAAAGGTAATACCCAACTATTACTTTGGGATTTTTTTCCTAGTCGACCAACTCAGCAACCTGCAATTTTCATACTACTACTACTACAAGCCACAGGTCACAGGATTATTGTTCTCAGTCCATGCTGATCTAGACTTTCCCTCTGAAATGCATATGGGACAATTGCCAGTCGCTGAGGAAGCTGCCCGTCAGAACACTGGCCCATCTGGCTCAGTATTGTCGGCACTGACGGGCAGCGGCCCCCTCAAGTTTCAGCACAGGGGTCCTTTTTCTCAGCTCTGCTTGGGAGATGCCGGGGATTGAACATGGGGACCTCTGCGCGTAAGCAGATGCTCTGCCACTGAGTTGCAGCCCCTCCCTTTCTCTAATGCAGTGTTCTCCAACCTTGGGTCCCCAGATGTTTTTGGCCGACAACTCCCAGCATGCCCCAGCCTGGCATCTGAGAAACTTTCTATGTTGAGCTGGAACTGGATCAAACAAGGCCCTAAAGAAGTATCTGATTCTGAACTTTACCCCCACCCCCACCCTGAACCCCTGCCTTCGGTGCATCTTGCGAGGACATACGGGGCCCTGATACACCCTATAAAACTTGTTTCAGCTCTAATGTGTGAAAACACCAGGCGGGAGCCAGCAAACTGATATGTCTGGGCTGTGAGATTTGTTAATCTGGATGAATAAAACATGACAGGGGTCCCATTCCACCCCCTCCGGTGGTCTTTATGTTCTATGTAATCTCTGTGCCTGCATGGAGAAAGTAACCTCTGATCCAAAAGGGAAAGACAAACAGGCATGCCCCTCTCTACATTTTCAGTGGTGGTGGGGGAGTTTCCTCCATTTGCTGCCGGTTCCCCACTGAGTTTTCAGCCAGAGATACACAGTGACAGAGAGCTCTAAACCAATGGGCTGAACAAAAATCTCCAAGTTCCTTAAATATTCTATCCGTTTTGCTTGAAGTGAGGATGTGCCAATTCTGCCAGCCTTTCCCACCCCGCCCCCACTGTCACTAATCCTATCAAAACTAACTTGGGGGTAACCACAGCCTAAAAAAAAATCCCCCAAAGTATTAAAATCTGAGTTTCTGGTAGCTGGGGTGTGTGTGTGTGTCTGACTGAAAGTCTAAACAAAATGCTGCTTTATGATAAATGTATTTATTGTCCTCAGTCTTTCCTCAAACCTGCCACAAGTCTTTGGAAGAGTGTGGGAGGAATTCCTAGATGGACACACAGACGGCTGAGTGAGTCAAGTGTCATGGGCTCAAGCTGGCAGCCCTGCAGGTCTGGCGTGTGAGTTTCTTGCATCCCATACACTGGGACCACTAAGGCTACATGCCGTTAAGAAGTCTAGGCTTGTGTGAGAAATCAGATTCAGTTAGTTTTTTTAAAATCAGAATTTACCCAGTTCGTTCCTCCCTGAAAGACAATCTACAGTCAAAGTCCATACATTTCTGAGCTTGTGATGCGATTCACAGAACAACAACAACAACAACAAAAGGTTTGAAAAACGTGCATGAAAAATGCGTGCGTCCTCTTGGAAAATGTGCACAAACAGGCTTTAATCAATGGGAGAAAAATGCAGCCATATTAAAAAAAAAGATGCACAATTTGTTGTGCAAAAAGGAAAAAAAAAAAGCTTGCAATCTGATACAGACATGTGTCAGTACGTGCTTCGAGGTGGAATTTGGAGAACCTCGATGGGCTCAAGTTTTATAACTTGCACATCCCTGTTAAGAACATCAGAAGAGCCCTGCCAGATCAGACCGCGGGTCCTTCTCCCAGCATCTTCTAGTCCAGCATCTTGTTCCCCACAGTGACCAACCAGCTGCTTCTGGGAAGTCCATAAGCGGGGCATGGCAGAAATAGCCCTCTCCTGTTGTTGCTGCGCAGCAGCTGGAACGCAGAGGTTCACTTTCCCAGATAGCCATCGTGACTAGTAGCCACTGATAGACATATCCACTATGAATTCGTCTAATCCCCTTTTAAAGCCATCTAAGAAGCTGTACTGGCCATCACCACATCTTGTGGCAGCCAATTCCACAAATCGTTAGGCACCGTGTGAAGAAAGACTTCCTTTTGCTTTCCCAACTTTTCCTGCACACAGGCACAACGGTTCAGAATCTCCCTGGCCTGTGTGTGTGTGGGGTGACCCTGGAGAGCGGATCCCACGCCACTCGCCTGTCTGCTAAATAGCCCCCAGGTCTGCTGCACTTCCTCAGTCTGAGGAACATGTTGTGGAAGGAGGGCCACGAGGCACAGAATCTCCCTCTGTGCTCCCAGGTCTTGTGCTTTCCCTGTCTGCCCTTCGGTCTGAGCGCCTGATGAGATGAATGAAAGAATAACTAGCATTCAAGCCTAGTCATCCTGTCAAATAACTGCAATTCATAAGGGCGTTGTCATGATGTCAAAGGCTGGTGGTGTGCCTTGACCCTTAGAAAACACTGCGTACGTTTTCCTGAGCAGCCATGAGGGCTAGAAACTTCTTCAGCTGCTCTACGTATTCCTGAATGTGTGCCCCTGTGGGAAGTTAGAGATTCCATTATTTGTGCTGTGATCTTAGCTGTGTGCATCTCTACAAGTCCTTGCTATAATTCTCTCCCAGGCATGCTGTGCTTTGTGGGAGTTGGATTCACGGCATGGAACCACAGACGCATCAAGAACATGTCATTATTATAGGGCTTTTTAAAAGTGGCAGACGGCGAGACCCAGTCCTCAAAGCACTGGTGCCAGGGGAAGCCTCATTAGCCCCAATGAGGATCCATGTGTTACACGGATTGGGAATTGGCACCAAAAGTAGAACAAGCCTCAACAGCTGAGAAAGACCAATAGTGACTGGGAAGTGTGTGTATGGGGGGAAAGAAGATGCAGATTACTATGCTGCATTTAAACAGCACAGATGACCAAACAGCATCCCGGGGGGGAACAAGGAGGAAGGCAGATTCTCAGAGTCAGCACTGGGTGGGTTTTCAAAAGATGCACACTGACTGGTTCTAAGACGGGCTGGAGGGTTCTTTGAGCAGCCAGGATGATGCTCTGCATGGAGTTGGGAGCAGACATTTCTGCTTGGGGGATTCTGGGAGTTGGAGTCCAACACCTTCTGGAGGGCATCAGGTTGGGGAAGGCTGCGGTGGAAACACTGATAAAGATGAAGGCCACAGCACTGAGGTAAGGTGTGTGTGTTACCGGCACATTTTGCCCTGCAGAGCAGATAGCAGCTTGTGCGTGTGTGTGTGTGTGTGCGCGCGTCTGTCTGAGCATGTGGCTCAGACTGGGAAAACAGCACAGAAGGAAAAGGTTAGCCCCAGTGCCCCCTGCAATGCTGCAGCCCTGAGCCAAGTTGGGAGGCCTAGCAGCTGCATTAAAAAATTTTTTTTAAAAAAAAAAACTCCACAAGAACAACCAATCCAAGTTCAGAGCATGGAACTTCCTCTGTCTCTTCTAGCTCAGCTCTAGCTCTAGCTCAGTCCAGGATCAGAGGCAGTGTGCCTATGTACACCAGTTGCGGGGGAACATGGGCGGGAGGGTGCTGTTGCACTCATGTCCTGCTTGTGTGGGATCCCCGTGGGCAGCTGGTTGGCCACTGTGTGAACAGAAGGCTGGACTAGACGGACCCTTGGTCTGATCCAGCAGGGCTCTTTTTGTGTTCTTAGCCCTTAGCTGGCACGCTAACAGGTGAGACAGGCAGAGGGATGCTGTGACCTGATCTAGGTGCAAATGATTCAAATTAAGCAAACAAAGAGTTCCTGCAACAACATGTCCTAGCGTGCAGTGCTCCAGTTCAGTATTCCAGCCACAGCCAGGCCTTCTTTCTGTTCCCACTCCCCGCACCAGTTTTTCATCCCCCCCCCCACCTCCAACAGACATGCCGGGTGCTTCCAGACGGAGGGCTCCTAGCACTAATAATCAAAAGGCTTCATGCAGCTATTCTATTTGCTCAACTTGCATAATTTATTCTGCATTGTTTATTGTTTTGCATAATTTATTCTAGTTTTGCTAGTGATGGGCAGGTATCAGGAACTATGTAACCGCCTCTCTGACTACTGAGATTCCAGCAGCCATTGTCCAATTGCTTTCAGCATATCCATAACAAATAAGGGCTAGAAATTTCCTTTTTTGAGGATGAAAGCTGAGATTCCCTCAGGAAGCTGAATGCCGTAACCAATACCACTTTCTGCCCCAATATCACAGAATTGCAACACACACCCAGCCCTGACCTGGGTGATACCAGGAACAGCGAGGTATCACCATAAGCTCAGCTCAGGATGCAGATAGATTTTAGGGACTGGAGAAACTGAACGAGTGCTGCCAATTCCAGAAAATACCCCAGACAGAAAAAGCCTCAATAATTTTCTAGGGTTCAACAGCCTCCTACAGCCAAGCAATAGCAAGAAAAAGACTGTTTATTTGACCCTCTCAATTAAAAACTTGAAACTACTTTAACCACAATCCAGCTCCCACAATTAGTTATTTGGAAACACTTGGGGAAGTCTGATCTATTGATAATTTAGAAGAACAAAACGGAAGCTAGGAAGCCATTCTTAGTCCTAACTGTGATTGATCTATTGTGGTTGGTTTCCTTTTGCTGACCTTCCTTTTCTGAGTTAGTCAAGACGAAATCAGGAGCACAGGCTAATGGGTAGCACAGACACAAGGACATGAAATATAGGAAGTTTTAACGGGTCTTTGGATAATCTGTACCACAGCAGAGTGCCAGAGGTTGGATAAAGGAGTTTGCATCCAAATGCCATCACCATTTGACCACAGGAAGCTCCTGTACTGATGCATCTAATAAGAGGATTCCAACTTGTGATTAAATTCCAACAGCACAGCTAAGGTGGCCAAGTATCCTACTATACAGAGGGCAGTCCTCTATTTTGGATTGCTGCAGAGGCAGTCCAGTGTTAGGAGGTGGCCCACTAGGGCTGGAGCCCCGAATCTTTCATTTGGAGCCCCGAATCTCTGGGAGAACATCTGCCCTACCACCCTGCTGTCCAGGGGCACTTGCTGAAATAAAGGCACAGAGGCCCTGATGATCTCTGTTGCATCTGATCCCCCTGGAGTAGCTGGGTTTTTGCCCACATGTGCTTCACCTCCTGCTGCCCCCTCCCTGAATCTTTCTGCCCGAGGTTTTTTCTGAAATCAAGTGCCCTCCTCTCCCCTGTCCGTACATCCCTTTTTACAAATAGGGGTATCTTCCTGAGCCCCGTATCTCTTTGGTACCTAGCACTGTCCCTGGATTGCTGGCAGAGGACAGTCCTGTATTTGAAGGTGTCCTCTATTGTGCTGTGCATGCCAAGTCTGGTTTAAAGTCAAAGAACCCTAAGAAGGGAGAGCAGCCGGCCGGGGCCTGGAAGTTACCCATCAGTGGCTAGTACCTGGACAGCGGACTGATCCAGCACACAGGTCGCCTCGTCAGTCTCTCCACTATGGTGAGATGTCGTGCATTTCTTTTGAAATAGTACAGTAATACCTTGGATTGCAAGTAACTTGGTTTGAGAGCGTTTTGCAAGACAAGCAAATTTTTAAATATTTATTTATTTATTTATTTTTGACTTGATATACAAGCGGCGTCTTGCAATACAAGCACTGTAGTACGGCTTAAATTAATAATCTCTGTACAAATTTTTTTGGGGGGATTTCGTTTTGATATAAGAGTGTTTTGGATTACAAGCACGTTTCCGGAACAAATTACGGTATGCTCTCAATCCAAGGCATGACTGTACTTATTATTTCCAAATCTGCACCTACACCTATAAATTTGCATATGCAAACATTATGCAAATTGGTGCCCTCTTCTGTCTCCTTTCTGGTGATGCATTTCCTCTTTTTTGGCAATATGTAAGTGGCCACCCTAAGCACAGCAAGCAAAAACCAAGCAGTGCTAGAAAGCAATCTAGGGGCCTCCCCTTCCCTCTGCTTTTTTGTATGCAAATGTTAGACTATTAAGAAGGACCCATTTGAGCTGTCTGGATTTTAGAAAGTCTAATGACATCACTGGTTAATAAGATCTCTCTTCCTTGCCTTTCTAAGTTGTGCCTCTGCAGGGAATATTAAGGAGCCTGTTATGCCATTTCCCATTACTGTTACTATTTGGGGAAGACACAAAATTGAAAGGAGGGGGCAGGAAGAAGGATCACACACACACACAGGCTGTGGGTGAATGTTAGTCCTTGTCCTACTAGGACAAACAGACAGAGAGAACTCTGTGTGTACTCCGAGAGGATAGAATAAACATCCCACCAGTGGAACCCATGCTCTGTGAGAGATGAATTCTTAATTCTGTAATAGGTTGCATGATTTTTTCCCCCTTGGCATAAATTACCGTATTCTGTTTCTGCTAGTCCATGGGGAGGGACAACAAAGCGCTGAAGCTCCACCTCTGACCGATGGAAATCTTATTCAGCAAGATCCTCTTGGCTTCTGAGATTTCAACAGGCCTTGCCCACACGCTTGCAGACATATCTCGAGAGGCAAGTCCCAGCTGGTCATGAAACGTTTTTGTTGCTTACCGTTTCCTTTGTAAAATGTCAGCACTGAAACTCAGTTCTGAAGCTGGATATCTGCAGTCCAATTCTCACTGAAATTCAAATATCTATTCTGTAGGGAATCTCTGATCTTCTCCCCTGCAAACTGATACTTAGGTCCAAGGGTGCTCCCAGACGATGTTTTCTTGTACAATTGCACTGCCTTATTCACAGAATTTTACAGAGGTCCAGACATCATCGTCTTTCATTTGTACCCTCCCATGTTTTCCCACTGCCTCTTCTTTCTCACTAGGAAATAAAACCCCGTTGAAGAGGAAAAGATGGTATAGCTGTACAATGCCTTTTGATTGGTAGTGCTAGGAACCCTGAAAGCACCCCAAATCTACAATGGACTCTAGTCATCAAACTATTTTCTCAGCTAAAGCAGTTCTACACTACCGGCTCCAGAAACGATCATCCTCTAGTTGTTTGGATGCACTGATTAGCTCCCCATTCACAAAGGAATATCACACAGCTGCCCTTCTTGACCTACAATGCATGGCATTATTCCTTGTCCTACAGTTGTCTGACTGAGAATCAGAGGCACGGGCTCCTATTGCTTTCAACATATGCCAGCACTACTGCAGAGGCTGGATAAAGTGATGAACTTCCCAAAGCTGGAAAACAGTCACTGAGGCTGAGCCCAGGGAACTCTCTTCCTTCCCAGCTGTTTGTCTCATTAGCTCCCCTCCCCCAACCTTGCATCCAAGGCCAAGTCCCAGATCAACTCAGATCCTGCACAGATGAGTGCCAAAGAGAAATATATTGGAGCTACCAAGCTGGAACTGCACAATAGTCAGGACTATGTGTATGTTCTGTTTTATGTGATATGTAATATAACATATCGTGTTATATTGTAAGCCGCCTTGAGTACTGTTAGGAAACGCAGGGTATGAAGCCTGCAAATCATTACATACCGTATATAAATATGCAAAAATAAAATAAAATAAAATCTCCACCCAGACAATCCAAATTCTGCAACCTATATAAATTATGCAAATTTGCACCACTTCTCTTATGTTGCATAATTCTACTTTTAAACTGTTTTGCATAACTGGATCTGGTTTTGCTAGATATGGGGAGGGAAGAAAGGGGGGGGGGAATGGCAGGCACCAGCAATGAATAGAAGAAACAAAGAGAAACTCAGCTGGTGTTAGCAGGAAACGGGGCAATGTATAAGGGATGATCCCATTTAATCCTCACAAGAATAGCAACCTTGTGAGATAGGTTAGGGTGAAAGACAGTTCAGACAACATGATAACTGGCACTTAAGGGTTGAGTGTGGGTTGTCGTTGAACCATGAATTGTTGCTGAAATGTGGGTTATCGTGTTGTCTGAACCCAGAAGAGATAAGAAACCATGGTGGACAACCCACAGTTCACAACCCAACAACAAACCATAGGTTCTCTTAATGGGTTGTTTGAGGTTAACAAGCCATCCCGTTTTAGCGCAGCTGGGTTCGGACAACACGATAACCCACATTTCAACATCAACCCATGGTTCAATGACAACCCACATTCAACCCATACTCGCAACCCTTGAGTGTGGGTTATCATGTTGCCTGAACCCAGCCAGTGACTTTCCCAGGGTCACCCAGTGATCTGCATGACTGAGTGAGGATTTGAACCTGTCTCCCTGGTCTAAGCCAGATACTGGCTCTCTTGTTTTTCTTTTTTGCCATTACTTTTTTTATTTAAGAAAGATAAAAAACAAAAAAACATACAAACACTACAAAATACAGTGTTGTATTTTAACACTGGCTCTCTTCTTGATTAGCAGACCTATTGGCAGGCCTGCTCTGAATATAGGACCCTAACAGACTAGAGCACATGGTGCTTCCAGTTAGAACAGGAGTTAAGCAGCTTTGGTCACTCTGGCTCTTGTCTGGGGTTTAGCAGTCTCAACAGTGGTGTAGTGGTAAATTTTGAAGTGCAGGCACTCATCACGACAGTCCCCATAACCACGCCTTCAGGAAGAGTCCAGAAATGCAGCTGTGCTGATCCATATCAACAAACTAGTACTAGCAGTTTCCATTTCAACAAATCAGTTCTAGCAGTTCCCCCCACCCCTCCAACCAGAAACAGGTCATTTGTAAAGCTAACGGGTTTTAATTGCCCATTCAAGACCAGAACCACCCCAAAATACTTTGCATTACAACAGGGATAGGACATAGGAGGGAGGCTTGGAAGGAGGCAACAATGAAGAGGGCCTTCTCGGTGGTGGCCCCCCCCAATTTTGGAATGATCTGCCCAACGAGGCCCGCCTGGCTTCTCTTTAGGCATTTGATAGTATATGATGAGTTTTTAAATCAGGTCTTGATTTTTTTTTCTTGTATATGGTTGTTATAATGTATTTTAAGGTTTTAATCTTTGTAAACCACTCAGAGAGCTCCGACCCTGTGCTCCCTGGCTTCACTACACCACTGAGTCTCTGTTTAAGCAGCCAGTTTGGAAAGCGTTAGGCGTTCCCAGGCAGAAAAGAAGTGAGGGCCCTCTGTGTATGCACATGTATTTGTATAGCTCTGCTGCAGACCATCTCACACAGGGCAACCACCCTTTGCCCATCGCTGCATCTGCCACTCATCTCCCATCGAAACCCACTTTCCAGGGCACTGTTTGTCTGTTGCATATTTGGCTGCGGAACTGCTGACATTTCAGTGTGAGGTTATGGAATAATTTGCACATGAGGAATGATCTGCCAGTTGACAGCACACTCTGGGCTCAGGGATCTTTGCATAGCCAAAAACCTCTCCAATAAGCGGAGATTATTCTCATTTAGAAGGATGAGAACAGCGCCCCGCAGAAGGTTCGAGCGGGGGGTGGGGTGGGGTGGAGGGATTTTCAAAAGAGGCTTTCAACATTTATTAAATGTACTACTTGCAAAGTTTGCAAGAAAAGGGAGGGGGGGGACCGCATTTTATACATTATGTTGTAATTTCTTATTTCAGTATAGAAGTGACTGGAGCTACCGCAGAAACTAATGAGATAGTTTTACGCTAGAGATCAATTAATGCAGTCAGACAGATCACAAATTCATGTCTAGAGTGCCCTTTTTTTTTATTTCCATTGCCCTCTGCTTTGGGGGACTGGGTAGGAAGATGAAGCAGAGGCCATGACAGCCTCTCAGCCTTCAATATGACTAGAGAGAAAAGCAAGGGGAAACGAGGATAAATCACTCCTTCAAGAACTGTAGTAGTGAGTACAGGGTGAATGCTTAATGTGCAAGTTAATATGGGGTTAGATTCAGAACTGCATGAAAAGCTATGTGTGTGAATGCAACAAAAGGCTTTGGTCCTTCGTATGTGGAGGCACAAAAACATGGAACTATCAGTGTGGCAGTGCATTGGACAACCAGTTCTTTTCTTTTTCCGAGCACTGGCTGCTCTCGTGCCCTGTCCCTCCTTCTGACTGCTCATCTCCCTGCTTCTGCTCTAGTCGCGAGCCCTGGCTGGAACACTTCCCTCTGGTTTCCCTCCAACCCTCAGCCTGCAATTAAAAGCCATACATTACAGAGCTTTCCTTCCTTGCTTCCGTCTACAAACAAGCCCCAGTGGCTGGCAATAAAGAGATGTGTTTTTTTAAAAACTCCTCCAAATCCCCTCCTTTCCTCCTTTGATGCCTCCTGCCAGAGTCGTCGCCCTCACCCCCACCCCCGCCTCCAAGGCCACGTGGACCTCACTCCGAACTTCTGATGCTGGAGAGAAATAAAGAGTTCGTTTGTAGTCCTATGAAAACAAACCCCTTAACAACAAACCTCTCACAGCTGGATCCCCGAAGAATGCCCTGGCCCTTCTCTGCAAACTTGGCAAAACATTTGATGCAGGAATGATGAAGCACGGGCTAATGGGGGGGGGGGCAAACCAATTGGAGGCTTTAGTTTATAGGACTGAGCTGAAATGGGAAGGGCCGCACATTTCACCCAGAAACAAAAACAAAACCACAGACACACAAACTCTCCACACAAAACATATACACATACACTCATAACCATTTCAGCCAATTTTCAGGGAGGCCATTGAAATGCAATTAAATACTCATCCATCACAGGGAGAGCAGGAAGCACTGCCATCATATTGATTCGGCTTCATCTGACATTGCTACCTAGTCAAATCTGATAGGGTGTATGGCAACAGAAAGCCTATTCAGAGCGAGGGCAATGCTTGGATTGGCTGTGTGATTATGTGTCATGACCGATGTGTTCCCTGATTGGCTAGGATCGCTTCAGGAAGAAGCCCCTGCTTTTAAAAAATAATGCCAGCCAAAGCTGCAGGCAGCAAACAGCAGCACACACAAAAAAGTAAGGGCACAATCCTATGTACGTTTAGCATAGTTGGCTGGGGCATGCTGGGAGTTGTAGGACTGTTAAGAGTGTTGGTGTGTGTGCATGTGCACACTACCTGTGAGAAAGATAGGGAAGCCTTTCGAATGCCTACTAAAAGCTCCCCCTTTTGCCTTCAAAACTGGTATTGCTGGAAATTCACCATACCCCTATTAGTTTGTATAGCACTATTATTTTATATCAATAAGGTGAGAAATTTCTTCATATAAAATAAATGAAATATCTGGCAATTTGCTACGCTTTAATCGTGATCAAACCATTTCACCTCACTTCACCTCACATAAAGTAGTTCAAGAAGAATGTTGGCAAATTGCAAACCATTCAGAAAACAGCTAATAAAAGGACTTCTGAGAAATCCTATGAGGAACATCGGAAGCTGCCTTATGCCACAGTAGACTATTGGTCCATCTAGCCCAGCATTGTCCACTCCAGGGCTCTCCAACCTTGGGTCCCCAGATGTTGCTGGACTACAGCTCCCAGTATCCCTTGCCATTAGCTATGCTGGCTGGGTATGCTGGGAGCTGTAGGCCAGCAGCATCTGGGGACCCAAGGTTGGAGAGCCCTGGTCGACTCTGACTGGCAGCATCTCTCCAGACTCCAGAGTCTCGGGCAGAGTTCTCTCCCATCACCTTTTAACTGGAGATGCCAGGGATTGAAACTGGGACCTTACGAATGCAAAGGTTATGTTCTACCACTGAGCTATGTCTGCTCCATGAGCAACACCCGAAGGGGGTTGGGTATGTTTTGTCCAGGGCAATAGTTTTGTTTATTTATTTATTTATTTACTTACTTACTTACTACATGCATATCCCACCTTTTTTCCTCTTGCAAGGAACCCAAGGTGGCTTACATGGTCTTCCTCCTCCTCCATTTTATCCTCACAACAACCCTGTGAGGTAGGTTAGGCTGAGAGGCAGTGACTGGCCCAAAGTCACCCAGTGAGCTTCATGTCCGAGTGGGGACTAGAACCCGGATCTCCCAATTCCCAGCCCAATACTCTCAATCGCTACACCACACGGGCTCTCAAACAGTGTTCAAACAATGTTCCAGGGATCCGGGGGCGGGGGCCTGTGCCTCGGAGATTCATCAGTTTGCCCACCATGCTCAGATCTCCTTCTATCTATCATGAATTAGGAGTGTGCTGGGATCCCTTCTCCGTTCATGTGGAACAACGCAACACTGAAGCCCAGCACACCCGGCCAGTATCCCACAGGAACGGAGTGTGAGATTCCCAGAACAGCTCTTCAGAATCCTCTGTGGTATTGAGCAGCACATGTACTGGGGTGTGTGTGTGTGTGAGGTTAGCCCTGGCTAGCTCTAGGGTTTGGAGGGCCCTTGGGCAAGACCCCCTCAAAGGGCCCCCTCCCTTCTCACCAGCTGCCCTTGCTCCTCATCCTCTCTCTCATCATTGCTACCGCTTGCTTGCTTGACAGTGAGCAAGTAAGCAGCGGCATCTCCTGCTCCTCCTTCTCACCTGAGCGGGAGGCAGGCGAACAAGCAGGTTGCAGTGGGGAAGAAGAGCAACTCCAGGGGCTCAGTGGACCCCTGTTGGGTTGTGGTCCCTCAGCAGGTGCCCAACCATGCCAACCCTTGACACCGGGCCCTGGTTTCCTGCCGCCCACACATTCATGTGGAAATGAGTCCCTGAAGGTAACGAGTTTGAAAGCCGGTTACCGGGGCAAACTACGTTGCCAATTGGATTGAAATAGAAAGAAAGAAGAGGAGCAGTAGTCACCACACCACGGAGGACGGGGCAAGAGTCAACCGTGCTGAAGTGCCAGGAGGTAGGTGAGGGTTCAACACAGGACCGGGACACACACACCAAAACCCTCCTAAGTGTAATCCAGGAATGGAGTAACCTGACAAAGAAAGGATCTGAGAACTATTCATGGAGGCTTACTAGACCACAGGCAGACCCCCACGCACCTCACACTTCCTTAAAGGGGGAGTTGGATATACAACACCCTCGGACTCCCTTCACAGCCGCCCCCCCATTCCAAGGAGGGAAGGAGCTCTCTGCTCGTCACTGGCCGTCTCCTCCCATCCTGCTTCTTGCCAGCAGCAGCTATTCATCCCGTCATCCCAAGGCGGAACGCTTGCATCCATCGGGTACCTTCCCTACCATTTCTTTTATGGGTGATCTGCTGATCTTCTCTAACTTGCTGATTTTATACAGAGCGAGGATCTGAGGCCTAGTTCCAAGAGCGCTGTTAGCTTTGTCAGAGATCACCGCTTGGCACCGTGGAGAGTCCCCGTGGTCTTTTCTGCCTGCTGATCCTCTGCTCCCCCCACCACAATCCTTTTTGGACTACTGCACTGACAAAAGCCCCCCATAAATGTACCCCACTGTTCTCACCTCCTGGTCCATTTCAGCTAGCGCCTCCTGCTGGTCTTTCTCAGGCTGCTCCTGAAAGCTCCGTTCCTGCTGCAGGTTCCGCTTCAAAAGGGCAGGCTTCATAAGGGGGAGGAGATGGCCAAGCTCCTGCAACTGTGGAGGAAGAGAGGAGCTCACCGTTAGCAGCCTCTAAGCAGACGGTCGGGGACTAATCACTAATGAATGATGGCCGGGGGAACGTGGACTGGCTGCTTTGTCTCAGCAACGCCAAGCCAAGCAGCGTCTGCTTTTCTGCGACCTAATAATAGGCAGCGGACCGCCTCGCCATCCCCTTCAATTCCACGTGCTGCTACCAACAGCACTGCCAAGAGGCTCCCAAAGATGTGAAGGCCACAATCCAGTGCTGAGTTACATCTCACACAACCGACCGAGCTCTCGCAAGCCACAGGGGTTAGGAATGCACCACTGAAGGATGCAGGTGGGGGCTCATATGAATGACTGTTCCCCCATTTAAATTAAAACAAAACAAAACACATGCAAGCAGAAAACTAGATGTCAAGGAGAAGCATCTAGGCCAGGCTAGTTTTCTGTGTGCAGAAGTGGTGTACAGCCCAGGGGGGTGGGGAAGTATCATTATCCACGCTTTGTGAGATCTAGGCCTAAATGTTGGATGATGCTCAAGTTGTTTTGTGGCACCGCAAAGGCAAGAAAGACACACCTGAGAGAAGAAGGGAGGTATGGAAAGGCAAAGGATGTTGAGGGATGAATATGAGCAAATGCAGTTAGGCTGACTTGGGCCTTGTCTTAGTTGGGGGAGGAGGAGGAGGTGGCAGCACCAAGGGATGCACATCCAATTTAGGGATGGGAAAGCTGGGTGCTCACCTTGTGCACCACGTTGAAAGGGGTGCCAAGCTGAGCTCAGTGACTCAGTGTCTGCTGAGTCTGTGGTGAGCTAGGTTGAAAGAAATCAGTCCATGTCTTTAACCGCCCCACCCTCAGTTCTATAGCTTGTTCAGGTACTACCGTATTTTTCGCTCCATAAGACGCACCCCTCCCCCAAGTAGGGGGAAATGTCTGTGCATCTTATGGAGCGAATATTGTAAAAAAAAAAATTATTATTATTATTATTTACATACCTCCCTCTGCGCGCCTCCAACCGGTCCGGTGGAACAGCGGAGGGCTTCTGGGCGGAGCAGGGGCAAGCCCCCGCCTCTCAGCTGATTCCCCCTATGTGGCTGCTTAACAGCTGATTTCCCTGCCAAACAGCTGATTCCCCGCCAAACAGCTGATTCGGCAGCAGCTCAGGGTAGGTGTGGGGGAGCCGGGAAGAGGCCGGCGTGTCGCAGGGACGGGGGGGAAGGAGAATATTTCTTATTTTCTTCTTTTAAAATCTAAGTCCGTCTTATGGTCAGATGCGTCTTATGGCGCGAAAAATACGGTAACTACAAAAATGAACTTCCAGATGAATTTCAACTCTCATCAGCCTCAGCCAGCATGGCCAATGGTCAGGAATGCTGGGAAGTCGAGTTCAAAACATCTGGAGGACACCAGCTTGGGGAAGGTTGCTTTAGAGCAGTGCTTCTCAATTATTTTCTGTCATGCCCCCCCTAGGAAGAAGAAAACATTTCGCACCCCCCGCGCGACTGTAAATAGTATCATTTGTCTATAAAATTGTTATAAGTACACCTCTGCATAACACTGTATCCTTATTAACGTATAAGAGAATAAAAAAAGAAAGAAATGTGGATCAATTTACAACAAAGAATAGCTTTATTAACTGTAGAGAAAGATTTAAAGGAGCAGGATTTAAAGGAACACAATATTAAAAATTTTTTTAACTGAGGTCAAACGAGCCCCCCTTTACGGAGCCTCGCGCCCCCCCTGGGGGGCCCGCCCCACTATTTGAGAAGCACTGCTTTAGAGTCAGCTCCTTTTTCTGTTTCTAGTTTGATGTCATTCATTCTCAGTAAAAAATCAGCAGAACACGGTTTTCCTTTGAGGCAAGATTACCAAGCACTACAAATACAATAAGCACTATAAGCACTACACATAATTTTTAAAAAGAAAGCTATAATTCAATAGGGGGGGGTGGCGGCATTGAAGGGGCTTCTCGCCCAGGGCACTAGTTATCCTTGGGAGGATGACTAGGGACCAAAGTCTTCATGGAAAAGGTGTACTTAGAAGGGAGAGAGGGAGCACCACATGTGCTGTGGGAGCGAGTTCTAGCCAGGTTGCGTAGTTCTTCCACATGGGGTGCAGAGTTCCTATTACTAGCAACACCCTGTTTCTGGATTCCTCAGTGCACCTCCAGACAGAATCTGGCATCAAAAGGCTGGACACGGAAGGGGAAAGGATGGAAGCAAGACATGGATACCTTATTCTGCATGTTAAAAATATGCGGGGAGATTCTTGGGTTCCTCCCAGGCTGTTTGTAGAGCCTGGGCCCTACAGCAACGCAGCTGTGTCTGCCTGCTCAAGTAGCGGCTTGCAGGCCTGTCGCGCCTCTGCTCGCTTCCCGCTCTGTCCCCCCCAACCGGTTTGCTGTTCTGAGCTGGTGACTCAGTGCTGCCTGTCGAGAGCCCGTCTGACAGCGAGACGAACCCATTCCGCTGGCACACAACGGCTCAGCATCCCACTGAAGTCACGCAGGATGTCATCTTTGGGCAGGAAATTCCAGGACCCCAAAGTAGCAGAAGGCTTAGGCACACACATGCACACACACCCACACACACACGTCTGTTGGTTTTGCTGCTGTCGTGGCTTGCTGTAGAACTGAGCCATGGCCATGGTGCAAGTGCCGTGCTGCTGTTGAAGCATCCTGCATGGCACAAGCAGAGCCGACTCAGAGCCATCCAGTTCCTTGCCTTTGGCCAACTTGCTACGGGGGAATAAAAACAGTGGCAGGCAGCTTACAGTGGTGATGGACAACTGGTTCTTGAATCCTCAGCAGGCCAAGCGACACCACGTAGTAGTAGTAGTTATTAGAAGAAGCAATGATACATAGAATGTTACAAGAGTTCAAGGCACTTCACAGACTTTATTTTAGCAATCCTTACAACATCCCCTACAAGGTAAGCTAGTATTATATTATCCCCACTTTGCAGATGTAGAAGGTGAGGCGGAGAGAACAGTGGCTTGCCTAAGTCCCGCTGGTGAGTTTATGGTTGAGAATGGAACGAGGCATTTCCATCGGCCAGAGAACGGAGGGTCACTGGGAGGCTGCACCCCCTGCCTCCCAGGAGTAACATCACAGCAAGGGGGAGACCAACCTGGCCCCATACATCAGCTGGAGAGGGAGCAGCTGCAGGGAGCTCGCGTCACCCCTCCCTGCCGGAAGGAACACACAGCTCCAACCGACAGCTCCCTGGGGCGGCAGACTCTGGCCTCATCCATTGGCCAGAGAACCAAGGGCCACTGGGAGGCAGCACCCCCTGCCTCTCAGGAGTAACATCACAGCAAGGGGGAGACCAACCTGGCCCCATACATCAGCCAAAGAAGGAACAGCTGCAGGGAGCTTGTTTTGCCCTGCCCTGTCAGAAAAAAGAAAAAAAGAAAGAAAACCTATAAGAACCTTTTTAACTAAGAACTTGTGCCTGAGTTTTGCATTCTTCCTCCTCCCTCCCGATCCCTTTTCCTTTTGTGTCATGTCTTTTAGATTGTGAGCCTGAGGGTAGGGACTGTCTTATTATTAATCGTTGTTTGTAAGCCACTCTGGGAGCCTTTTCTGGCTGAAGAGTGGGATATAATGCAATCAATCAATCAATCAGCAGTACCACAAGTACGGCCAGGGTGGCACATGCACCAGGGCTAATGCCGGCAGCTGCGCCAGTGCCAAGATCCTGTGAGGGCTGGTGAAAGAACAAGGGATGAAGAAAGGATCAGACCGTAAGCCCGCAAATCTGGGGACTTTGACCCAGCCGGTTTGTGGATTGCAGCTCCTGAGAGCAATAGGTGCTCAGCGAGCTGATGAGCCCAAAGGAATTTCTGCAGCTACTCAACACAAACAAGGCTATATGCTGCCAAAGGCTCCGGGGATAAGGAAACGACACAGGTGAAAGAGGAGAGGAAAGGTGAAGACAGAAGTCATATGAAAACAGCTCAGAGCAAATTCTTCAGCTGTGGGAAGAGCCTGTCTTCCTCCCAGCTTCACCACTGAAATGACAGACATGCCATACCAGCGAATTGAATGCTGGCACAGCCATCCAACTTGCCCCTCCCTCCATGCTTCAGGGCTGCTGTCACTTGAAATATGCATTTTTTTAAAGCATCACATTTATCCATGCATTTATCTAGACATTTGTTACCTTATTTTTAATTTTTTTTAAAGGCTGTGCGGTAACTCATGCCCACAGAGCAAAAAAATGCACAAATATGCATATGCTAATCTACATATGCTCTCAAATATCTCTCTGTGTGTGTGTGTGTGTGTGTGTGTGTTTAAAGGACCCTGTCTCCTAAGGACACCCCTATTTGTAAAAAAGGGGTGTATGGACAGGGGAACGGAGAGCATTTGATATTAGGAAAAATGGTCAGGCAGAAAGATTGGGGGGGGGCAGAAGAAGGTGAAGCACATGTGGGCAAAAAGCCAGCTAACACAGGGGGATCAGCTGCAACAGAGATCATCAGGGCCCCTGTACCTTTCCTTTCCTTCAGCAAGTGCCCCTGGACAGCGGGGTGGTGGGGGCAGAGGGCCTCCCAGGGATTCGAGGCTGCAAATGAGATTCGGGGCTCCAGCCGTAGTGGGCCACCCCCTAGCACCACCTCTGTTTAAAGGCATGTTTTGGGTTTTTTTAAGTGCCAAACTGCTTTGGGGGTGGGGGGGATTATTTTGCTTTAAACATTCAGAGCTGATGGGTTTGTTTGTTTTTCCAGAGTGTGAGCATTTATTTATTTATTTATTTATTACATTTCTATACCTGCCTTTCTGCTAAGGCACCCAAAGAGGTTTACAATGTTTAAATACTCAAACAAACAAACGTTACCCCCCCCCCCAAACCAAACATACACCAGTTCTCTCAGGCCAACTGAAGGTTTCTATTGGAGCTGCTGGTACAATCTCTCTGGCCTGGGCTTTTCTTCTGCCTTCCCTCTGTAGCCCCAGGGAAGGCAGGGGAGGGGCTGCCCCAACAGTCCTCTCAGGCCGGTGAAGGTCATTTCAGGAACTGATGGCATTTGCTCCCCAGCCTGGGCATGGGAGAGGTGGGCTTCAGGTAGGCCCTGTTGGTATAGGAATGCCATGTGTGTTTCCCCCTGGGGGTATTTCCCAATTACCTTATGGCATTTTGCAAAAAAAAAAGAAAAAAAAGGAGGGCCTTGGGGCTTCCTTCTTGACTGCTGCTTGCTGTTCACATCATGTGAGCCCCCCCCATACCACAGACCCAGAGCTCAAAGGATTCCACCCACATGTGCTACACAGATGTTGAACGCAGGGTGGCCATGTGTCCTATTTGACAGAGAACAGTCCTCCATCTGAAAGGCTGCTCAAGGACAGTCCTCTGTTTTGAACGTGTCGGCCATGGCCTGTGGCTCATGCTGGCTCAGCTTGTCTGAGCATGGAAAGCTAAGCAGGGTCAGGCCCGGTTATTACTTGGATGGGAGACCCCTCCTCTAGTTTCCTGCATTGCTTGGATGGGAGACCCCTCCTCTAGTTTCCTGCAAGACTCAATAGCCTTGTAGGCTCCTTCCAACTCTATGATCTATGAAATCTATGAAATCTATGAAGGATTATCTAGCCAACATCCAGCTTAAAGATAAAGGACCCCAAGAAGGACGGGCCTGGAAGTTGCCCATCCACACTTAGCACCTGGACAGCAGGCTGAGCAGGCATACAGCTCACACTCTTCCCTGCTATGGTGAGCATTCTGTCTATAAATTAACACATGCCCATTTTATGCAAATCTGTGCCCTCTACTGCCCTCTTTTTTGGCAATGGTGTTTCCTCTTCTTTGGCGATGTGTAAGTGGCCACCCTAGTTGCATGCAAGTAACAGTGTGGCTGGTGGTAGGAGGAAGAGACCCCGAGACTGTTCCAGTGAAGGATCAGCAAAAAGCCGCTTCCTCTTCCTTGACTCAGGCAAGTCCCTCTTGAGAGGCTGTTGCTGCTCCACCAGCTGGAGAGCTGAGGCCTAACCCCACTGGGTTTTTATTCCTTTGGTTTCTCGGCAGAATTTGGGGAATCAGCTCATCTTTTACCAGACAGCGCTCCCCTATTTTCAGCTCCATCTACCTATAGGAGGAGGAAACCTTATCCTGGGATGTCCAGCCTTATGGGGATTGCTATATCATTTGGGACGTCCCAGATGAAACCAGCACGCCATCCAGGGGCACAAGGGCGGACTCACAAAAGACGCCGGCCCACACCAATCACTTTTCTATGTGCTTCCTTTGCAGCGGAGACTGACCAGGGGAGAAGAACTGAATGAGAAAGGGGCTCCGTCTTCAGCAGCAGTGCTCTCTCGAGTGAGTTCTCGCTTCTTTGTATACACGAAAACAGTAGTGTAACCCAGGGGACACTACTCAGTCCCTATAAGGGCCTGGTGGAAAGCTACACCCCCCCCCACCCCTTAGACTTGATTCATCCTGTCCTGAAGGGTGTTGCTTGGGCCTCCCAAACAACATCTCTGTAACCTGCCATCCATGCTACAGTCTCTGCCTGCCCGGGGTTTTCGAGCCTAAAAAGGAAATGGTAACGGCGAGCAAATGGAACAAAGCCAATCCCAGCCCCCAAGAGAGCAGAAAAGGCCACTCAGAAAGACAGTCTCTGTTCCCAGCCAGGCCTGACCTTCTGCAGAAGAGGATGTGGGCTTCTGCTGAAAGGGATCGATTCACATGACATTGACCCATGGCCACAATTCCTTGACCGCTTCTTTGTCTCTCATGAAAATGGCACGAGGGGGTGGGGGATAGCAGTGTGGGTGTCAGATCCAGATTCTAGAAAAATGCCTCCTCTTTAGACACAATGAGGCTGCTGATGCTGAGGGGAGGGGCGGAGACCCTGTACCCTGCAGGAGCCTGTGAGACTAACCCACTCGCCCTGGCCCCAGTGGCAAAACACTGCTATACGATCAGACTTTTCTGCACACCGGCCCACGTCTCACATTACTGTCACGAGATTCCAAACTTTGCTTCACTTATGCAGGCCAAGCATGAAGTATTCGAAGAGCTGGCGATTAAGTGGCATCCAGATATTAAGCAGGTTCTGACTGCAAGCCTTTGCCCTGCTCAGCCCACAATCCAGCCATGCTGATGAGCTAATTTTTTTTTAACAGCCCATAAAAAACGGTGAGCTGTGTGCTTGTTTCTGCAGCCCCCAAACACCTGCTGAATTGATAACACTGCGAGTCAATACAGCTCTCCGTTCCAATTGGCCTCGTGATGGCCACCCTGACCTTCTCAAGGCTCTGAGAAGGGGAAAGCAAAACAATATTATATGGCTAGATCAGACTGTGCGTTTATATAGGCCAGTGTTCTCCAACCTTGGGTCCCCAGATGTTTTTGGCCTACAACTCCCAGCATGCCCCAGCCAGCATAGCTATGCTGGCTGGGGCATGCTGGGAGTTGTAGGCCAAAAACATCTGGGGACCCAAGGTTGGAGAACACTGATATAGGTAATTGGCAACAAGCTGGAAAAGGCAGATATTGGAAGAAGTGGCTTGGCCACAAAGTAGATCAAGCTTCACAGAGATTGTGGCAATTCAAATGCTGGTACCGTATGCTGCTGAACACAGTTTTCACATTCTCCCTATGATTGGACACTGTCGCTTTTCTAAACCTGCAGTTTGCAGATGGGTAATCCAAGTGGGCCTTGTAGGGATCATAGAATCATAGAAAAGTAGAGTTGGAAGGGGCTTACAAGGCCATCGAGTCCAACCCCCTGCTCAATCAGGAATCCAGGTCAAAGCATCCCTGACAGATGATTGTCCAGCTGCACCTTGAATGCCTCCAGACTGGGAGAGCCCACCACCTCCCTAGGTAGTTGATTCCATTGTCTTATTGCTCTAACAGTCAGGAAATTTTTCCTGATGTTTAGGTGGAATCTTGGTTCCTGTAACTTGAGCCCATTATTCCGTGTCCTGCAAACTGGGATGATCGAGAAGAGATCCTGGCCCTCCTCTGTGTGACATCCCTTCAAGTACTGGAAGATGTATGAGAAATTCAACTCAGTTTGTTTTAGACAAGAAATTACCCAGTTCGCACCTCCTGGTCTCAGATACAGATTCGAATGCAGTCTGTGCTGGAAGTCCGTACATTTCTGAGCTCGTGATGTGACTTGCGGTCCAACAAAAAATGTGCGTGGGAATGTGCACTTTTGAAAAATGCGTACAAACATATTTTTATCGGTGGGAGAAAAATGCACACTTTTCAGGAATGCACACAAATGATGCGTGCGTACGTTTGGGGAAATGTGCACCAAAACACCGCACAGACTTTTGTGCAGACAAACAAACCATCAAGAAGCTTGCAATCTGATATGGACACGGCTCGGAATGACCTTCGAGGTGAAATTCAGGGAACCTCAATAAGCTCAAGTTTTTGCTCATTCACAAGTCCTTGCGACAGCAGACAGAGGATCTAGGGCAGGAGTGTTGAACCTCAGGCCAGGGGCCAAATCCAGCCCTCTGAGGATCCCAGTCCAGCCCTGTGGGATTCCCCAGGAGGCCACGCCCCTTCCCCTAGCCCCACCCCCTTTCCCCCAATCATCAATTGTTGGCTGGTTTCCCAGCTTTTGTGTTTTCCCCCCATTCTAAAAGATTGAAATGCCTCTCCTAAGCCTTAGTTACAGACAGTAAGAACTTTAAGCTAAAGTATGGCGGAATGTTTGATATTTTGAGGTTTGGAGCCCCATCACTTTTGCCTTCGGGCCCCAATCCACAACTGGAATGCAGCCCCCAAGAGCTGCTCCGAAATGGAATTCGGCCCTTAGGCTGAAAGAGGTTTTGAATCCTTGGTCCAGGACTTGAACTGGGAACCTGATGCTGCGAGGCTGAGAGCTGACGTAACAACCTACCCAGGACGGTGCATGCTCCAGCCACAGAGCCCTTCTCCAGAGTATACGAATGGGGTAAGCAGCTCCGGGGACTGGCAGGCAAATAGGAGACTTTTGGAGTGGATTGGCCAGTATAAACCTGCGGAAGCCGGCCTTCTGCTCTTGCCTGGCTGATAGAGCAGGACCTCCTACTTACAGCACTTCAGGCTGTGGACCCGACCCCAGCTCTGTTTTCCAGCCACTGATTGCTGGGCCCCCGGCTTGGAAAATACCAACCCTGGCTCTGGTTTTTGGGTTGGCTGCCCCAGCCGTGACACTGTGTGTCTCGCACAGATTGGATGGGCTGAGCCGGCACCCCCGCAAACCCAGTATGGACTTGCCCTTGTAAAAAAAACGATTCCTCTTTGTGCCGTCAACACTCCTTTCCTGCCTCCAAAGTGTTTCCAACTCTGCATAACCCCGTTGTGGGTTTGAATGTTAACAAATCAGCAGAAATTTTATTTCAACAGTGCACGGGAGGGGAGGAGGGTGGGGGGAGGGGAGAGAAAGCGATCTGTCAGATCTCCTCTCCGCTCACGTCCATTCCCATCGCTCCCCATTGTGCCTGCTGATTGCTTATTCTTCTTCCTTAAAAAGAAGCCGTGGAGAATATTTAAACAATAGCTTAGTTGCCAGGATGAATCACTAAACATATATATAGCTATATATACAAAAATAAGCCGCCCACCTGCACGCCTTTCTCAGCGCAAAAGCACAGAAGTCAGAAGAGTTTCTGCAGTGATAGGCTTTGGAATAAGCCAAGTCGACAATTTCAAAATTACATTCAATTGCTGGAGCGGGGGGGGGGGGGGGAATACAGCTCTGGTCGGCAACTAATTTTTTAACCCCGGGGGGGGGGCTTGCTTTTGAACTGAGTGGGACCCGAACCAGCTCTGCTTGTTGACTCATTCCCTTGCGAGTCAAAACACAGGCAAAGGTGGCGCTGAGAGCACATAACGCAGGCCACATGCTGAAGCTAAGCAGGTATGAGCCGGGTCAGTGCTTGGATGGGTGACTGCCTGGGTTGCCCACATCTGTTCTCCTGCGTTGAGCAGGGGGTTGGACTCGATGGCCTCATAGGCCCCTTCCAGCTCTACTATTCTATGATTCTATGATTCTTTCACTCCCTCTCCACCATATACAGCGGGAGTGGGGAACCGCCAGCCCATGGCCTCCCAGATTGGCCCCACCCCCTGCGCAGCATTTAGGATCAGAAAAAAGGTTCCATTTGTGTGAATGGGACCTTTACTTGCTGCACAGATGGGGAGTGATTTTGGGAGGGAAAACAGCTGGGGGTGGTGGCAGCTGAGGAACCAAACGTAAGAACATAAGAAGAGCCATGCCGGATCAGACCCATGCTTCTCAACACCCACATGAAACTGCTGGGGGAAGTCATCCGGAGATTTGGGCTGCAGTGTTATCAGTATACAGATGACACTCAGCTCTACTTCTTGTTTCCATCTACTCATCCCAGGGGAGGCTCCTGTGGAACTCCTGAAGTGGTGTTTGGAGGCAGTTTTGAGATGGACGAGGGCGAAGAAGCTGAGACTTAATCCAGATCAGGCAGAGGTGCTGTGGGTAGGGAAACCAACCATTTACAACTGGTCTTAGATGGGGTTGCACGCTCTCTGAAAGACCAAGTGCGCAGCTTAGGAGTTCACACGGACTGGGTGCTAACTGGGGAAGCTCAGGGGGTGGCAGTGGCCGGGGTGCTTTTTACCAGGTCAGGCCGGTACGCCAGCTGCTGCCCTATCTGGAGAATTCTGACCTTGTCTGTTATCCATACATTAGTGATGCCCAGGCTAGACCACTGTAAAGACAGTTTGGAAACTTCAGCTGGTGCAGTATATGGCCGGCCGCCTGAGTACTGGTGAGGGCTAGGCCATCAGTTCATGTGACACTTTGTACTGTACCAGCTGCACCAGCTTGCCAGTGCATTTCTGAACCCAGTTTGAAGTGCTGCTTTTAACTTGCCTTAAAATAGTTTAGGGCCAGGTTTCTTAAAGGACTGCCTTCGCTGATACCAGCCTGCTCACACAGTAAGATCAACAATTGAGGCCTTTCTTACTTGTCCGCCTCTGAGAGCAGTCAGTTGGCGTGTACAAGGGAGAGGGTCTTTTCTGCAATGGCCCCACATCTGTGGAATGCTCTACCAACGGAAGTCTGTCAAGCCCCATCACTGCAGGAAAACCTGCAAATTAGTGTCGCCTATCTAGCAGGTGCAGGGTGGTGGTGATTTCATAGATAGAGTTGGAAGGAGCCTACAGGACTATCAAGTTCAACCCCTTGCTCAATGCAGGAAACCAGAGGAGGGGTCTCCCATCCAAGTAATAACCCGGCTTGACCCTGCTTAGCTTTCCATGCTCAGACAAGCTGAGCCAGCATAAGCCACAGGCCTGTGGAATACTGGTTTGCCTAAGACCACCTAGTGAGGGCATAGCAGAGGCAAAGAACTTCCTACTTTACAGCTCACAACGCTCTGCTGCACACTACATTTGTTTTTCTTGGCCTTCTCCTGAATCTTGTTTTTCATGGGACGACCGATGGTTTCCACTGCAATTGGTCTTGGTGTTAGTATTTTTGGGGTGGGGGATGTCTATTTTATTATTGCTGCTGGCTTTTACTCATTCTGATATTGTTGTACTGCTTTTATCTTTAAAGCTGCCTTGAGAAGGTTTTGTACTTTAAAAGGTATCTTAAGTATATTTAAAACAAAACAGTGTATACTGCATTTGCTCACACGACTTCCCTTCTCTCCCCCTCCCTCTCTCTCTTGTTTTGTCACTCATGCCTCTCTCCAGACCCTTTAGTCAAAACTTAGATTGAAAGCTCCTTGAAGCAGAGTCATCTTTTTTGCTTCTATTACTTTGTAAAGCAGGGGGGTGCAATGTCATTAGGGTGGGGGGCATACTGCCTTCCCATAATCTATGGTGGGCTGCACTCTCCCCCCCCCCCATCATCGGAAGTGGCTGTGATGCGAGATTCCCAGTGATTCTGCTGGGAAACAAGGCACACTCTCCCCACGCACCCTGTTTCCAGCAGAATCGCACATCCACAGTCTGCCAAAAGCTGCCTGGCAGGCTTGCAGGGCTGTGATTCTGCTGGGAAACAAGGTGTGCACAGAATCCAGCGGTGCCCTGGCGGTAGGGAACCCAGCGGGGGTTGCAAAAAACCCAGGGGGGGGGGCGGCCGCATGTGGCCTGCGGGCCACGTGTTGCCCACCCCTGTTGTGAAGCATCATGTACGCTAGATGTCAGCAACAGGAGGACTTGAGCCAAATCCAGCCCTTCCGGGGAGTGCTACCTGAGCCCTTGGTTGCCAACCTGGAGGCAAAAGAGGAAAATGAAGTCTGGGGCAACGGGACTTCTTGGCAGTCCATCCTAGGAGGTGGGGGCCTGAGGTGCTGGCCCATAACCCCCACTGGCTTCTTCAAGTGGCCCTCTAGGGCACGCACAGATGGCTTTACAGCAGAGTATAGTAGCAAAGAGACTAAGCTGTAAAGTGGGAAGTTCTTTGTCTCTGCTATGTCTTCACCGGGTGGTCCTTGGCAAAACAGTATTCCACCACCACCACCACCCTGCACCTGCTAGATAGGGGATACTAATCTTATCCTATCTTACAGTGATTGTAAAGATCACTGAGATAATACCCATGAAGCACTTTGCACATTCTAAAAGCACTGTATAAATGCCAAGTATTGTTATTACAAACAAATAAAAGAGGGTAAATCGTTAATAATAAATGATTACTATAACGCAGGAGAATTTCTACATCAGAAACCCCACCCGCCCATAAAACATTATTCAATGATAATTTAAAAAAAAACCCTGCTGGTTTAAGGTGAGAGTTAAGGCTATCTCTCATGTTGGCTCAGGATCCACAAAGTGGGAAATGGAAAGCTAGGGCTGATGCCTTAACAGACGTGCCCCATGATAATGTTGTGCAGTGTCACAAATTGTGCCTGTCTTCCATACACCCACACTTTCCCTTGGTCTTGCAGACCTAAATCCAGATGGGGAAGAGGGAACGGCAAAGATGCCCCATGCTGTCCGGGTCCTGTATTGCCTTATGAAGCATATGAGTCGTATTGCTCGAGGAAGCCTCCTGTGAGTTGACCCACACCTATTTGTTGCTTGTAAGCAAGCACAAATGGTGACATTGCACAAGAACATCATTATTGATCATGAGGCACATCTGTTAAGGCCAGCCTTAGCTTCCAATTTCCTGACTTCATAGCTCTTGAGCCAACATGAGATAGCCTTAACTCTGGTCTTAATTAAACCAGCAGGGTTTTTATCATTTAATTTCCCTGATTATTAAAAAGGAAATTTATTATCAGTGTTCTGAAAAACACCCACCCACAAACTAAAACACACACACACACGTCATTAACAGAGTAGATGTGTACAAATGAATAGATATGTCCCTGAATGTTCAGAAAGGCTTACTTCTGAGTAAGCCTGCACAGGATTACAACATACCCTTTCCCTACCTATCCCCTCTTCATCAGTGTTCTATCCATCAGTGAGAGTGATTCCCTCAGCCTTCAAAATTACCCCATTCTTTTCTCAGATGACAGTTTCCTGCTACCTCTCCTCCACTGTCAGAATGCTGACAAGAACACTGGAATTCCTCTCAAAACACTGGTATACTGGCAGCATTCTAGCTTCAGAGTGAAACTGGGCATGCCCAACACAACGTTGCCAGCAGTTGCTGCCATAGGCTTTTATGGGGCAGAAAAACCTTAATAACTTTTGAACCGCAGCTCAGAACATCACCAAACCAATGAAAGGCACATCTCTTCGACAAACCTGAATAAGGCACATCAGTAGTTTTCACCAGAATTTGAAAGAAATATATGTTATGCTTGGAGTAAAAAGTACAAATGTGTCCATTTTCAGCACTTTTTAACTTACTATACCTGTAGCAATTTTTATTGGATTGCACTGAAATTTTGCACAACGGTAGATCTCATCGGGTAGATCACGGATGCCACATTTCATGTTATTAGCTAAACAGGTTCCCTTTTTATAAGCAGTAGAATTTTGAGGCTTATAATGGCAGAACCTTTTTGTGTGACCCACCTTAACTAAAGGAACACTCTCATGCCCCTTTAATGTAATACCCAGGTCCTCTGAACTCACATATATACACATGTTCCTGCTCATGTGGAGATATATATGAATGTGTGGGAGATGCTGATAGTGTGTCCACGCTGGTAGAAGGATGCCATGAGCAAACTTCCTTAGCAATGGACCATCTTGAAGAAGCCTGACCTCTCTGTCGTGTAGCTTTCCTCTGCAGGGATCCCATCAGCCTTGATCAGCCCCAGATGGCACTATGGAGGTTCTGGCATCATGATCAAAGTTGAAAAATCAAAGCCAGGAAGGATCTGAACTTGGTTACACATGGCACATCCCACTTGAAAAAAAGATCACTGTGTGCACCTCCTCCCTTTTCCCTCTTCTCTTCCACCCCCGTGAGACGATGGGACCCAGATGGGGATGGAAAAGCAGGCGACAAGAAACAATGGTTACCAAATGTCTTCGGATGCGCCCTCTTGAAAGTTTCTGAAGAGGTTGGAGATGTCTCTCCAGTGCAAGGGTGAGCAACTTTGGTGGATTGGGGGGCTGCATTGCCCCCCATCCATTGCAGGCCACACCCTCCCTTGGCAGAAATGGCTGTGCAGCCAGATTCCTAGCAGAATCACGGGGAATCTGGTGGCATGACAGTGGTAGGGGCCCCAGCGGTGGCTGCAAAAAGCTTCATGGGGGGCCACAGGGATTGCCCACCCCTGCTCTAATGTGTGCCCAGGTCTTTCGGTCTGCAAGGCCCCTCTCTGAAGACTGAGACAAGTTGTAGGGCCACTATGGCTATGCGTTCTCTGTCCGTGCCAGTCCCTTCTGTGTTATGCCAGCTTTGCTCACCTTCTGGGCAGACATAATGAGTTGCACTGGCTACCAGTTGCTTGCCGAGCCGAATTCAAGGTGTTGGTTTTGACCTTTAAAACCCTACACGGCTCCGGCCCAGTTTATCTCAAGGAACGCCTCCAGCAACATCAAGCAGGCCACTCAACAAGGTCTGCCACGGACGGCCTTCTCCTTATCCCATCAGCCAGAGCAGCCAGGCTGGTGGGGACTAGGAAGAGGGCCTTCTCTGTGGCGGCCCCCACATTATGGAACTCCCTCCCTAGTGACCTTTGCCATGCCCCCTCCGTGATGAGCTTCCGCCGTGCATTAAAAACATGGCTGTTCAGGTGGGAATATGGGGTGGGTTAGGATTTTAAAAGAATTTTATACTGTTTTAATTATTATATTTTATTGTATTGTTTTATTGTATTATTTTAATTGTACATCGCCCAGGGTGGCCGGGTGGCCGGCCAGATGGGCGATTAATAAATATAATAAATAAATAAATAAATAAATAAATAAATGACACAGTAGAATCATAGAATCATAGAAAAGTACATGTAGTACTTTTCTACATAGAAAAGTAGAGTTGGAAGAGGCCTACAAGGCCATCGAGTCCAACCCCCTGCTCAATGCAGGAATCCAGGTCAAAGCATCCCAGACAGATGGCTGTCCAGCTGCACCTTGAATGCCTCCAGATTGGGAGGCCCACCACCTCCCTAGGTAGTTGGTTCCAGTGGAAGATGCACCTGCCTGTGTTGTAGTGCTCCGGGATAGTCAGACAATAACTTTTAGGAGAGAAGAGAGAGTGCCACAGAGGTCCTTCTAGGTTTAAGCCTGTCCTGCATGCTTTTAAAGATAGAGATAGGGCCTGCCTATGCTTATCCATGGGACACACAGAAACTGGGCTATGTGACATGGTGACAGTACTGAGATGAAGTGAAACCCTAGGATTTCATGGAAGCTTATGAGGGATCCCTCAATGAGGGGATCAGTAATGGTGAGCAAGCCTCCATGAAATATAGTTTTGAGTGTGTTCTAGGTCTCATGTGGAGTTAATGGGAGCCCAGTAAGCCTGGCCAGCACTCTGCACTCTAAAACACATCCCAGAGTCCTTTGCAATGTGCAGGAGTTTAGAGGCAGAAACATAGGCATTCCTTGGTGATCAAGCTGACACAAGAAGGGCTCGTTGGTGGCAGAAAGTTTGAAACCACTGGTGGTCTGTTTAAGGAAGGCTCCATAAGCACGATACAACATCCCTGCTGGCCCTGCTCACGGGGCTATACCAGGAAAACGCATCTGCAATAGTCCGAGAGCACTCCTATTATGTTGGAACCTCACCTGACCCAACTGGGACCAAAACTAGTTCCTACCTCTTCTCGTGTTTCCCCACACTAACCTGGATCTCTTCTGGCCAATGGCTCGTTGCCATTTGCATCTTTCCCAGCAGCTTTGTAATGAAGCACAGGCTCAAGTTTCTGCGCAGTTGTCTAGGGAAAAAGGGCAAGAAAGCATTAGCCCCTCCAACCCTTCCATTCCTTTGGCTGCTCAGGGTCAGATCTTCCATGAAGGTGGCAGGTTCTTGGGACCATTAATGGGCACCTTAGTAATACATCTCAGTTGTTTTAATTATTACTAGTTAATATACACACCAGCGGGGACCAGAGGTGCCACTTGGATTTCATGCCTGAAGTGCCAAAATGCCATGGGCCAGTCCTAGGGCTGCTCCTCTTTCGCTCTCTTCTTCGGGGCGCCCGGTCACTCAGGGCAGGTCCCATTCATTTCCACAAGGCTTGTGGCAGAAGAACTTCCTGGTAAGTTCGTGTCCCGTGTTAACAAGCGAGAGGGAGAAAGGGCTGTCTGGATTTCCCTTCTTGGGCATCAAAACCATCTTAGGCAGACCCTGCCAGCACCACGCCAGTGGTGGTGGACCGTCCGCACCCCCCTGCAAAATCATTGCCCAGAGTTAAATCTCTCACCTGCTCTTAGAATTTGTCCTCCTATTATTATGCCAGCTGCACAGATGTATCCTGTTTCTGTCCGTTGCTCCCAGAGCGCCGGAAGGCCTCTGGAAGCTGCATGGGAACCAAATGCGTCTGTGCCAACAGATTGCTCTTTATCACCCCCCAGCATACGGTGGGCGCCCTTGGCCCTTCCCCGACGCCCGCTTAGAACCAACGTCATACTCATATAAGCCACCTTGGCTGCATCCAAACCCTGAGCAGCAGCAATTTAATTAAATCAGCTATCTGTGCCCCGACAACGCATACTGGCTCGGTGCCCCTGTGGTGACGTCACTGACAACGGGACTGGGGGTCTTAGCCCTCCCCTCGCACCATTTCCCAGCGTAAATCAAACACACACACAGTTTCCATCAGGAAAATAGTATCAGGCGAAGGGTTACTAACTATACTCCTCCAGCAGCACCACGCTCAGTCCCACCCTGTAGCTGCTTTTTAAAAAGAAATTAAAGGGATGGGAGAGCCGATCACAGATCTCCCAACATCTCATCTAGTTTGTTGGCCCTGCGAACTTGGGCAGGGCATGAGCAAGGAGAAGGGCTTGCTGTGTGAAGGTATGCAAGCCACAGGAGGACAAAAGTCCTGGGGAATCTCTCAATGGTCTACTGAATTTAGGAGTTAAGCGCTCTATGCATTATGAGCAGAGCTCTTCACCGGAGGCCAGAATCTATCTGATCTTTCCCATCTCTGAATGCAACATTTCCTAAATCCTAGATGTTTGCAACTCAGTTTTTTCTTCCTTTTCTGAATAAAATTGGAGGTACACATCACGGTTGCCAGCAGAAAGATGCACTGTGCATTTTCTTTAACCATGGGGTAGTCCAGTTAATATTGTTCCTGGCATCCCACCGTCCCCTTTGCCCCATCAATCCAGGCGCAGGGATGGCCCTGCGCTTTCTGGCTAATACTGGAGCTTCTGGGACTCCTCCACATCCATCGGCTGTAGCAGGGGCTGCATCAGAGAATCATGACATAGTGGCATAGTGGTGAGAGTATTGGACTGGGACTTGGGAGATCCTGGGTTCTAGTCCCCGCTCAGCCATGAAACTCACTGGGTGACTTTGGGCCAGTCACTGACTCTCAGCCTAACCTACCTCACATAGTTGTTGTGAGGATAAGAGGAGGAGGAGGATTATGTAAGCCGCCTTGGGTTCCTTGCAGGAAAAAAGGCGGGGTATAAATATAATAAATAAATAATAATAAATGACATGATCCTTGGGATGCAATCACTGTTCCTATATTGTCAGAGAGAGGGGGAAACAATGCTGCAAGGGCCCTCCCTGCTCTAATGGACATAAAGTGATGTCCTACACAGAGGCTTAGGGTGAAGGCAGAAGTAGGGTGCTTCAAGATGAGACTTTTATCATGCCATCGCCTGCCCCTGCCTCATTCATGGAAGTTTATGGAGGGGGCGGGCAGAAGTCACTGACTTCTACTCATAGCCCTCCAGTGTTTTCCTACCACTGCTTTCTGTCTTTTTCTCTACCACAGAAAATCTGTTAAGAAAAAAAAAGAAGACTAAATTTCTGCACAACACCTTCTGATTGCTAGTGCTAAGAGTCTTCGGTCTGGAAACACCTGTAGTACAAAAAGCGACTTTAAGGGTATTCTTCAGTCCTGGTGTGAGCCTGGCTTCCTCCCGGGATCACAATTTACAATGCATGATAGAAATACATGCCAGCAAATCAAATGGGAATTCAGCTGTCAGTTTTGTCCTTCCTTCCATGCATAAGGGGGCCTGCCAGCTGGTCTGCCAAGTGCCACAGGAACACTTATCTGCCTATAGACCCATCCTTCACACCTCCTTACAAGACAAAAAGGAGGCATCTTTAAAACATGCAAATCTGCTCTGGGGACTGGGGAGGGGGATTGTGGCATCACAAACACCAGACACAGCCTGGCTTCTACTTCAAACCTATAGACTAGCCTGCCCCAACCTGGTGCCCTCCAGAGGTTTTTGAATTTCACAGAATCATAGAATCATAGAAAAGTAGAGTTGGAAGGGGCCTACAAGGCCATCGAGTCCAACCCCCTGCTCAGTGCAGGAATCCAGGTCAAAGCATCCCTGACAGATGGCTGTCCAGCTTGCACCTTGAATGCCTCCAGACTGGGAGAGCCCACCACCTCCCTAGGTAGTTGATTCCATTGTCTTATTGCTCTAACAGTCAGGAAATTTGCACCTTGAATGCCTCCAGACTGGGAGAGCCCACCACCTCCATAGGTAGTTGATTTCATTGTCTTATTGCTCTAACAGTCAGGAAATTTTTCCTGATGTTTAGGTGGAATCTAGGTTCCTGTAACTAGTCCCATCAGCTCCAACTAGCATGGCCAACGGTCAGGAATACAGGGAGCTGTAGTCCAAAACGCCTGGAGGGCACCAGGGGAAGGTTGCTGTAGTATCCTCCGTCCAGTGTTTGACCCTGTGGTCGTGAAAAAGATATGTTTGAAATGAACTGCATGAGGTCACTTTGAAACTGGCTCCAACGCTCTACCAACGTCTTCACCCTTAATTTTCCAAGGCACTCTCCTGCCCCTTGCATTGGCATACTGGTTGGGAACCCCCGTTTAACCAAAGAAGCATTCTCTGAAGCAGATCTTCAGAGGGAAGTGAACATGTAGGGCACTTAATTCCTGAACAAACCATTGAGAGTTCCTTTGCGGCTTTTGTTCTTCGGTGGTGTTCTTTGCTGCTGAAGGGGTAGCCTTTCTGTTTCCTTCTGCGGAGGCTGTATTCGCACCAGCTGCCTTTTTGTGTGATGTGTAAATATTACTAACAGCATGTGCAGTCCTGCAATTTGGCACTGCTTCACTTACTACAGGATTCCTCCTACAGGCAGCTTCTTCCTGGCATGTACACATGTTACAATCTACAGGAAGATTTCGCACCAATTCCAGATTTCCCCCCAACACTCCCCCCCTCTTTTTTTACACAAAAGACATTCTGTAATTTGTGAGGCCCTAATTATATTTCTTTAGAGAATTTGTATACCGTCCTTCATAAAAATGTGTTCCAGTGAGATTCATAGTACAGTTTAAGATATAAAAACAAGAATAATCAAGTTAAGTACAGTAGAATGTTAAAACAAATTAAGACAGATTAAAACAGCAGACTGGAATGCTCATGAAAACTACTACCGCTTAACAAAGTATAAAATCATTAAAATGCCTGAGAGAATAAGAACATCTTCACCTAAGATATTAAGATAATATGGTGAGCACAAAGTGTACTTTTGAGGGAGGGGGCAGCTAATGAAATGCCCTCTCCTTGGTCGCCAGGAGCCTTATTTCTGATGTTGGGGGCACCTAAAGAACAGCTTCAATGAAGGATTTTAACATTTGGGTAAGGGTGCTTCCAGACAGTCCTTTTAATGTGCAATCATCACGGTTCATGACAGTAATTTCACAGGGCACCCAGATGATGTCATCATTTAGTCATCGGCCCATGTTATCTCTCTTTCGTCTGTTTTTTTCTCTTAACAGAGAAAATGTTGCTGGTCATTCCACAATTCATAGATTCATAGATTATAGAGTTGGAAGGGGCCTACATGACGATCGAGTCCAACCCCCTGCTCAATGCAGGAAACTAGAGGAGGGGGTCTCCCATCCAAGTAATAACCAGGCCTGACCCTGCTTAGCTTTCCACGTTCAGACAAGCTGAGCCAGCGTGAGCCACACAGGCCTGTATTCAGAATTATCGGAATGTCGCTGTGCAATACCTCAATGGTGGGCCTTCTCAGGTAGTGGCACCCACCCTGTGGGAAAAAAATTCCCTTTGGGAGGAAGAAAATTTGGCATCTTTTAAACACCTCCTGAAAACGCACCTGTTCACCCAGGTTTTCCCTGGCCTAAAATTAAATTATCCATCCTGTGCCATTTTTACTGCTCCTGTACTGCTGTGTATTATTATTATTGTTGTTGTTGTACTTGTATTGCTTTTAAAATTGTAATTTAAATGTGATTTTAATATTCCTATGGAAACCGCTTAGGGATTTTTCTTAGTATTTAGCTGTGAAGAGAAAGCCAGATCAGGTACACTGCACACCCCACTTGCAGCAGCAGCTCAGGTATCCACCTTTAACCTTGTTTACTAGTACCTGTTTTCCTGCCCTTCAATGAGGCTCACAAGAGGACACATCTGCATACCCCCGGGCAGCTTCCCCTCCCCTGGCAGCCAAATGAGCTGTGAAGCATCCCCAAACAACAAGAGGGGCGCCAAGGTGCCTGGTGGTCTCGAAGAGTGGCAAGTACTCTTAATGTACTACCCGCATAGGGTTAAGGTGACTGGGACGGGAGTCAGTTTAGTCCACGCTCGGCCATGAACTCATGGTTTGGCCAGTCACTGCAATCTACAGGGTGTTGTAGGGTACAGGGAGGAGAGGATTAGAAGCGTGGGTCTGCCAAAAAGGCAGGGATAAATAATAAAAAAAAATAAAAATAAGAACCAGGGAAACAGCTTATCCTGCATTCAAGCTCACGAAGGCAGGAGCAGGGGAGGGGGGAGAAGAGGGTATAAAGATAGGGGCCTGTGGCAGGAAATGTTTGGTCGTGGCAGCAAGCTCGCGGAGGTCCAAGGGCTTTCTTCCGACCTCAAGGATCCATCCCCGGAAGCTCCGGTTGAAATTAGCGACTGAAATCGCCTGGCCCTGACAGATTCGCTTCCAGAACGGGGTCTTCCAGGTAACCCTTGTGTGTATGGCTGCTACTGCTCTCTCTATAACCGATTGTACATTGTAGACGCTCCTTAATGCTGCTTTTGGTGTAATGTTTTATTACGCTCATTAAACTCTGTTACCTCTAAAGCATTGTATTACCTCCAGTCATAAACTGCTTCCATCACTGTCCTAGTGTTAAATTTGGTTGCGGCTTCTGCCTAAGTGCCGCGCGCCGCGCGTAAAGGGCTAACTCAGCTCCGGTTAACCCCTTGGTGCCCAAACCCACGTAAAGGACCGGCTTTGGTCCTTTCCACATTAGCAGTATAGAAATAGTACAAATAAATGAATAAATAAAATCTGTTTAGTTGGAAAGACACGGATCAGAAGCAGAATGCTTCAAAAGCGTGGATGTTCCCTTAGCACTTTGCTTCTGTAGGTTTGGGGGGTGGCTTTGACATTTGCAATGACGTCCATCACCCATCCTTCCCTCCACTCTCCCAAAACACAGAAAACCTATTGTATTCGATGTTTTGTACACCAGCATGAACCTTAAAAAAATATTATACTGGAATTCCAGAATGTCAAAGTACTCCAATGTTTTGAAATTTGCTCCATGTTTTGCCTCTACCCATCTTAGCATATTTTTGTCTTTCCCTTTCAGAGTGGAAGAAGGAATATATTTTTTCTGTGAATGTACAGAGGTGGGTGATACCTGCAAACATCTTTTGTTTAAAAAGAAAAGAAAGAAAGAAGATTTTGCAGTGGAATTATGCAAGGTAGAGTATGTTACTGAAGGCATTTAGTGAAATGGAACATTCTGTTTTGCTTCTCATGCATTATGGTTAGAGAATGTAATGCTAGTTTGTTTATGAAAGTGAGAAAGTGGCATCAGATGAGGCACCTGATTTTCTATGCCATGTTGAACCAGGTTTCAAGGAACAGACATGCGATTCCTCAGGAGAAGGAATGCTCCAAGACGTGCTAGCAGTATGACTCTACATAGCTTGGGGCAGGGGTGGAGCAAATTTCAAAATGGTGAACATCAGTTTTTTTGAAATTTCAGAATTCCTGTGTAAATTGTGTTGTTGTTTTTTAAGGTGCGGGTGCAGGTGTACGAAACGTCTGGTTCAAGATATGCCAGCAATATGACCCAGCAAAATTTCAGAATTCGCATGTATTTTATTTTTGAAGTATGCACGCAGGTGTACGAAACACCTGTGCACGTGCTCACAATCAGGGCTTCTCTACCTGAGGCTTTTAATCCACCACTTTACTGAAGCTTTCAGATTCTTTGTGAGATTAAGATCGGCTCCTTTACACGTGTATTTTTTCTGGGGGTTTTCTTTCTCTGTCTTCCTATATGTTCCATTACACAGCCACAAGGTGGCGCTGTGGTATAGCGCTATTGTGGAAATACACATGTGTGTTTTAGCGGAATTTAGCGTGATTGCCAGATAATCACTCACTTTCCTCGCTCAAAAAAAAAAAGAAAAAAGCAGGGAAATGCTTGGAAAGCACGGGCGAGGCCCTGGAGGATGACGATGTCATGTAAAGTACCCACAAACTACCACGAGTGAAAAATCACGAGTGCACAATAAATTCCTTGTGTAAAGAAGCCCTCAGTGTGTTGGGGCACAAGGCCAAGGGAATGGTGGAAGGGAAGAGAGGTTGAGGTGCATCCTGTCATGATCCACCCACTGGTGTGGACGAGATACAGTGGGGTTCTTTCTAATAAAACACATAACGAGAATGAACTGTGTGCTGCAGTTCTGCAAGCAATAGAAATGGAAAAGAAGCAACAGAATGTGAAAGAAGACTCAGGTCTGGAAGCAGCCCAGGCTGGTATGGGAGCAGATGGCCCTTAAGGGGTGTGCCCTGTCCTGTGCTCTGCTCTGAGATTTGTAAGCGTTACAGTTAGTGCCTCACCAACACCAAGCCTTTTTTTATTTCAGTGCGAGAGGTGCAGCCCGATCTTATGAACCATTCGGTGTCCTAAGCCCATTGAAACCAATGGGATGAAGCAGGGGTGGGCAACCCGCAGCCCGAGGGTGCTCAGCCTAATTTCAAACGCCTTCCACAGGCGAGCAGTTCAGACCTGTGGCAGGAGTGGTCTGTCCTTCCCGGGGCAGCCTGCTGGGTGGGGAGGAAGTGGGAGAGAAAGAGAGAGGGAGGGAGAAGGGGGGGGGGAGAGAGAGAGAGAGGAAAGGGGTGGCCTTGCCGACATTGGATTCTGGCTCCGCCTGCCATCGGCTTTCGCCCCCAACACATTATCCCTGAGGAGATGTGGCCTACAACAACAACAAAAGATTCCCCACCCCTGGGCTAAAGCATATGTAGGATTGCAGCCTTAAGCATGTGGCTTTCCCCCAGAATATATTAGGAGACGTTCAGGGTCACCCTTCACATTTTTCAGGGGAGAAGGCACTCAAATATAAAGGGACTGATGCATAGAATTTGGAGGAAACCTTTTATTTTATGTATTATTATTATTACATTTATATCCTGGCTTTTCCCCTCTTGAAGGAACCCAAGGCAGCCTACCTTGCCCCCCTCCTCTCTATTTGATGTGCCCATCTACCACCTGATGAGGGAGAAGCCGACGGGGAAACAACAGCCAGTACAGGCAGTGAGAGCTTCAAGGCAGAACTAGCACAACCTCCAGAATCCAACAAGTCCAAGGCACCCAAAGCTCTTCCTATCTACTGTCTGATCCTCAAGCTAGGTAGAGCCTTATTATTCCCAGCTCAGTCCAAGCCCTACATCTGAAATTTTTGATATATCCAGGAAATCCCACGTTCTTCACAAGACCGGCCAGCTAGCTGGCTAGAAGATCCGTTGCTTCAATGGAACTGCCGCGTAATCAACTTGGATTGCTCCCGTTCTCCAAGAGGGCCACTCCTTGAACGGCTCATTGCCACAACAGAAGGGCAGTGCTCCCACAGGCTTCATTACAGGCCTAGCCTGCCCACAACACTAACATAAAGATCTGGTACGCTTAAGGAGTGACGTGAGGAAGAAGAAGAAGAAGAAGATTCTTTTAGGCTTGCAAGAGTTTTGTGGAGCTCTCTGGCTTTCGCTGAAGCAGAAAGAACCTTTAAGAGTCGGAAGGAAACCCAGAGAACCAGCTGGGGCTAGGCCAGGCTCCTGCTCTCTGAGACAGGACTTCTGGGACATAAAGCAGCTCCAAGAGATGAAACACTCCAGGGGAAGAGATGCCGCAGCCCTCCCTAGCCGGGTTTCCCCACTGCCGAATTGCTTGTAGATTTCCAGAGTTTGGTGGTGGAGCTTCAGTGCCCTGCACAGCCCTTTGCTCCTTCACAAGAACATTAGAATCATGGAATAGTAGAGTTGGAAGGGGCCTATAAGGCCATGGAGTCCAACCCCCTGCTCAGTGCAGGAGAACAGATGTGGGCAGCCCAGGCAGTCACCCATCCAAGCACTGACCTGGCTCAGAGCTATGCTGAATCAGACCCAAGGCCTATTTTAGGGGTGCAGAACCTCAGGCCTGGGGGTCAAATCCAGCTCTCCTGAGGCCCTAACCCAGCCCTCCGGGGTTCCCCGCATGGCCACGCCCCCTTCCCTTGGACCCACTTCCTTTCCCCCAACTACTGATCATTTGGTGGTTTCCTGGCTCTGGTGCAGGGTTTTCCCCATTCTAAAGGGTTGGAATGCCTCTCCGAAGGCTTCGTGACTGGCAGTAAGAGCTGTAAGCGACAATACGCTGGTACTTTTGGCCCCACCCACTTTGCCTCCGGTTCCACCCCTTTTGCCTTCGGCCCCGCCCACCACTGGAATGCAGCCACCGACTCCGAGAGCTTCTCCGGAATGGAATTCAGCCCTCGGGCTGCAAGTAGTTCTGCACGCCTCGGCCTAGCTAGTCCAGCGTTTTGTCCAGTGGCCAACTGGCTGCCTCTGGGAAGCCCACAAGTTGGACATGAATGCAACGGCACCCTCCCACTAGTGCTCCTCAACAACTGGTATACAGAAGCAAAACTGCCTCTGATACTGGAGGTAACATATAGCCATCATGACTAGTACCCATTGATAACCTTATACAGTAATACCTTGGACTGCAAGTAACTTGGTTTGAGAGCGTTTTGCAAGACAAGCAAATTTTTAAATATTTATTATTATTATTTTGACTTGATATACAAGCAACGTCTTGCAATACAAGTACTGTAGTACGGCTTAAATTAAAAATCTCTGTACAAATTTTTTTTGGGGAATTTCGTTTTGATATAAGAGTGTTTTGGATTACAAGCATGTTCCCGGAACGAATTATGCTCTCAATCCAAGGCATGACTGTATATTGTTATACTTATGTCCCGCCTTTTTTCCTCTAAGAAACCCAAGGCGGCTTACATGACCCTCCTCCCCAGCATTATATCCTCAAAACAACCCTGCAAGGTAGGTTAGGCAGGGTTTGGACCAGTCAGTGACTGGTCCAAATCACCCAGTGAGCATCATGGCTGAGTGGGGACTAGAACCTGGATCTCCCGAGTCCCAGTCCGACACTCTAACCACTATACCACACTGGCTGTCATCCTCCATGAATGTCTGTAGATGACAACACCAGGTTCCAGAAGTTCTTTCCACCAATTTACCTGGAACAGACATTAAGCTAACCGGTCTGTAATTACCCAGATTCCCCCTGGATCCCTCTTAAAAAATTGGTGTTACATTGGCTAATACACTGGCTCTGTACCAGTCCTCTGGTACAGAGGCTGATCTTAGGGACATATTTGTGTTAGAAGATCAGCAATTTCACATTTACGTTAAGTACTCAAGGATGGATACCATCTGGACTTGGTGATCTGTTAGCTTTTCATTTGTTAATAAGTTGTAGAACATCACCTTTTGTCACCACTATGCCTCAGTTTCCCGGACTGCCTTTCTGAAAATATTAATTTAGGCATGGGTCTACCCTACGTCTCCTGCAGTGAAAAGAGACGAAAAGAACTCATTCAGCTTCTCTGCAGTCTCCTAATCTTCCTTTAGTACTCCTTTAACTCCGTTGTCATCCAATGGTCGTCCAACTGCCTCCCTAGCTGGTTTTCTGTGCCTGATGTATTTAAAGAATTCTTTATTGCTGGCCTTGCTGTTATTAGTGATGTACTCTTCAAAATTCCTTTTTGCATCCCTTATTTTCCTCTTTTATTTCCTCTGTGCAAGTTTGTGTTCCTTTTTGTTCTCCTCATTTGGGCAAGACTTCTAGTTTCAGAAGGAAGCCTTCTTTTCTTTAATAGCTTCCTTGACTCTGCTCATTAACCATGCTGGTGACCTCTTGGGCATGGCGCTACCTTTCCTGACCATTCTAGTATACTAGTAACTAGTATACATTCTAGTTGAGCTTCTGTTATTGCGGTTTTGAGTACCCTCCAAGCATTTTGGAGAGATTTAACTCTTCCCACCTGACTAAATTATGCCAACTGAATGATGCAAAGTAGTAAAAATGGTGGAATAAATTATGCAAATACTTAATCTGTATAACATATACAGATTGCAGAATCCAGTTTTTCCCCAACACAGAATTTGGATTATTTTGTCATAGTACATAAACATATATATATAGAGAGAGGATGCAACTCAGTGGAGCTACCATCACTGTTTTGATGTGGTCGCTGCTGTGCCACCTG
Organism: Shinisaurus crocodilurus; assembly: GCA_021292165.1. Classification (NCBI taxonomy): domain Eukaryota; kingdom Metazoa; phylum Chordata; class Lepidosauria; order Squamata; family Shinisauridae; genus Shinisaurus; species Shinisaurus crocodilurus. The sequence goes on along the minus strand of CM037884.1, from coordinate 32,046,501 downwards.
GCGCTTGCGCTAGTCTTGCTAAGAGTGATTGGGATTGGCACATTCCCTCCCCCTCCCCGTGGAGACTGCTGATTGTCTGGCATGCTGATCCAAAACTATTAATTTGGAAGTGCCCTAAGATCCCTGCCTCAAAAAACAGGCCTAAGAAATTGCAGCCCTGGAGGGAGCCAGAGAACTGTCCGCTCAGGAGAGAGCCATACCGGGGCAAGCTCAGCTCAGCAATTTAGATAGCTTGGATCCCTGCCAGCACTGGAGTCATTATTACTTCATTAGTTAGATTAGGAGAGAGACAGCTGCAGAGTCTACTGCAGCTACAGCATTATAGTTGGGGACCAGTGTCTGCTATGCAATGATGAAACCCCTCACCCCTCCGATTCTAAGGCCTGTCACCATGAGACTTTAAAGCTGCAATCCTATACACACTTACCTGGGAATAAGTCTCATTGAACTCAGTGTGACTTACTTCTGAGCAGGCATGCATAAGATTGTACTGTAACATCCTGAACCACATTAGAGTTAAACATATTGTTTAGAAATACATACTCTGGGCACAGACACATGCACACAACTCAAGCGCGACACCAGAAAAAGTCAAAGTTTATGCCGCTCCCAACTGAAGGAACTTCTTCTATCGTAAGAACCTGTCTATTTTTGAAGGTCACCTTCTGGGTGCTAATTGGGACCAGGGCCTTTTCTGCAGTGGCACCTTGACTTTGGAATACTCCCCTAGAAATGTTTGTTTGGAGTCAACTCTTTTATCTTCTCAGTGCCAAGTTAAAAAGTTTTATTTCCCCCAGGGTTATTCTTTTGTTGCTCCAATTAGTTGCTGTTGCTGCTATTTTATTTTTCCTCTTTTTTTTGCTATTTTGCTTTTCATTGTGTTTTTAGAAAGTCGGTTTGGATTTTATTGTTCATGTTTCATGTCTATAAGTTGCCTTTGAGACTTGGGAAAGGGAAGGCGGGGTAGAAATGTTTTTCATATGTACATGGATGGAATTACAGAATTTGTGTGGCTGTTGCTGAGGAATGCAGCAGATGCAATTGTGGGGAATCACCAAAGGCAAATGGCCTTGGCCGTACAACTACAAGGGACTGTGTGTGCCTGCTGTGTGGGAGCACCGAAAAGCTGCATAATTGGCTTCAGAATTCACCCTCCTGAGAATCTCGGTAGAGGCTGTGCGTGGTGAATCCCAAATGCCGGCACAAACCACATGTCCTTCTCTGTACAGGAATTCACGATACCCTCATTGAGTGATCTTTGAGGCAAAATGTGTGTGGAATCGGTTGCAGCGGTGAATGTGAGCTGGTGCTGTCAGGTACTGGCATAAAACTGAGTCAGGAGTACCACCATAAGCTATATACCGTACTTTAAAAGCTTCTTTTTTTTAAGGGCTTTGTTCTCAGATGTCGTCATGGGAGGTGTGGGTTGCACTTAATTTCTAAAGAAAAAGGTGCCGGGACTCCGGTTTGTATGGGAGTTTTGCCCCGGAAGGGAGCCCTGCTCCTTAATTCTAAGTGTTTGAGGACATGCTGCAGTTGCTCAGTGGTGTTGTGAAAGCACTCTGCACTGAGCAGGGGGTTGGACTCGATGGCCTTGTGGGCCCCTTCCAACTCTACTTTTCTATGATTCTATGCTCAAAGGTACATGCTCTTTATAATTTCATATCTGCTCTTTTAATAAAGAGGCCTGTTCCACAATAGGACAAGGTAGTGCTAAATGGAGATGGATAAAGGAGGAGGGGATGATAATATAAGGATCAATAGCACTTGCAAGACATTTTCATTCTATGTACACTCCTCAGTCCAGTGACTGGGTTCACACAACACAATAAGCCATGACGGCTTATAAGCCATGTTTGTTTCAGAGTGGCTGGCTTGTCGTGTTATCTGAACCCAGTCAGGGTGGCTTGTGCGTGGTTAACAAACCACATTGCTGGGTTCAGACAACACAACAAGCCACTCTGAAACAAACATGGCTTATAAGCCACCATGGCTTATCGTGCTGTGTGAACCCAGGGAATGCAAGGTCCAGCATAGCAAAACAGAGGACTGCAGGTTGTCATTTCAGTACAGGCAGTCCCCGAGTTCAGAACGTCCGACTTACAGACAACCCATACTTAAGAACAGACTTCTGGGTTCCCCGGTGTTACGCCGTTTACGTAGAGTACATAGCGTAGTATACTACGCAATTTGCGTAAATGCCGATTTTAACGTATAGAATGCTGTGCTGTTCTGACTTACATACAAATTCGACTTAAAGACATTCTTAAGAACGGAACTCATTAGTAACCTGGGGACTGCCTGTAACCCCCATTTTGCAGAGGGGAAACAGAGGCACTTTTAGTCTTGGGCACCGCCTTGTGCTTGGATAACTGCTGTTTTGATTTATTTATTTATTCTATTTATACCCCGCCTTTTTTCCTGAAAGGAACCCAAGGCAGCTTACATAATCCTCCTCCTCCTCCTCCTCTCCATTTTATCCTCACAACAACCCTGTGAGGTAGGTTAGGCTGAGAGTCAGTGACTGGCCCAAAGTCACCCAGTGAGTTTCATGGCCGAGCGAGGACTAGAACCCGGATCTCTGGAGTCCCAGTCCAACACTCTAACCACTACGCCACACTGGCTCTCACAGCACTGTTGCTGCTGACAGCACTGTTGTGCCAAGCTTTGAAAAGCGGCCCGGCTGTTTGTGATCATATTTCTATTGTGTGACAGCCGCAGTGCCTCAGCAGGGCACATACAAAAGATATGTGCGTATCCCGCTATTGTTCCTATTGTGGTTTATCCAGAACTAACCGGATTCAGATCTTTGTTCCCATGGGGTTATCTTGCAGGCTGGCCAGGACATCAGGTAAAGTAACCATATGGGGGCGTGCATGTATCCATGTGTGTGTATAATACACACACACACATATATGGTGGTCACGTTTGTACTCCAGCCGATGTATTTATCTGGAGTTCACAAACTCCCTGTCGCTTTTGTTCTGGGCTTGGGGGGAAAAGAGCTGGCGCACAGAAAAACTCAATGTGCTCCATGCACACTGTCAAGCACAATAAGGAAGGACTCCTTAGATGTGGAAATTGCTGCTACGCAAGCAATGCAAAGCGGCCTATCTTCTCATCACCGTCGCACAACAGCAGCATGCTGAAGCGGAGATGCAATGCATGCTTTGGGCATCATCCCTGAACAAGCTGCTTTCAAAGACTTTGTTGGAAAGCACTCTGTCAGCAAAAGGAGGTGAATTTAACGTGAGGGGCAGCTCGGGCAGGGAGGGAAATTGGCCAGGCACGTGCTTAATAGCAGGCTTGAGAATGCTGCTGTGGAGATTTCTAAGGGCGTGAGGCCCAGGCAGAGGAATTATTGGAAGGGGGTGTGTGCGCTTGGCGAGCAGTGAGGGGCAGCTGAGGGCAAGGATAAAGAAATGCTTTCCTGCAGCAAGGCAGAACTGGGAGGTTGTGTTTTCTGCCTGGCCAGAGAGAAGATGTGGGAGCTTCCCCACAGCTTGGGAGATGTGCAGTGTAGGGAAAGGTTGCAAGAGAAAACTTTGGCAGGGGAAGCTGGCCCTTATCAAAAGAGTGTGAAGGCAAGCCTCTCTAGGATAAGGGGGAGGGGATGAGTTTCGCCAAGGGAGCAACGTTAAAACAAGCAGAAACGGCTCCAAGTGGAAGTCTGAAGCCCAAACAGCACCTAATGGGGAATGCATCGGCACCACCAACCTGCGTGTTGCTGGTAACATGTCATCGGGGGGGGTGGGGAAGCCAAGCATGTAACATAAACGCATTACTGGTTCCCTGCCTCTCTCCTGCCATAAGTGACAGCCAACTAAGCAGGGAGGGACAGAAAAAGCGTATTCAATGATGTCACATCACATATTTTTTTCCAGCTACACATTGCCTGGCAAGCTTAGGTTGGCGGCACTCATGTCTCACGTCGCCCCTGTAACGTTTGGTCTTGGCCTCACTCTTGTTATGATCCAGGAGCTTGCAAGGCTGATTGAGTTTGTAAAGTGCCCAATATGTTCCTTGCTAAAGAAAATAATTCTGTGGAAAATAAAGGGGAGAGCCAGTGTGGCGTAGTGGTTAGAGTGTTGGACTGGGACTCAGGAGATCTGGGTTCTAGTCCCCCCTCAGCCATGAAGCTCACTGGGTGACTTTGGGCCAGTCACTGACTCTCAGCCTAACCTACCTCACAAGGTTGTTGTGGGGATGAAACGGAGAGGAGGAGGATTATGTAAGCTGCCTTGAGCTCCTTGCAGGAAAAAAGGTGGGATAGAAATATAATAATAAATAAATAAATATCTCATTGACTCCATGGTAGTGCAGTTTCAGCGCTCACTCTTCAGTACTGCCTGAGGTTTAGGTGCTCTTAACAATTAATTATGTATTGGGTGATGTAGGAGAGAGTCTCCTGTAACCCACCTGGTTCAATCCTGCACAAGACTCACTCAAATGAATGGGAGCTGCTCCAAAGCACAGTAGCGTGGTAGGAGCCTGGTCCAACCCCTCCCCCCGGCCCCCCCAGTCTCATAGCAGCCCCAGCAAAAGGAGGCAGGATTGTCCATTTGAATATGCCCTTGGATGGAGCGTTTTCTCCACGGGTCAATCTGCCTTCTCAACATCAGAGATCCTGCTCCAGGTTCCCCGGCTATCTCAATTGCCTCGGGTCAACAGGAAGAGCCTTTTCAGTTGTGGCGCCTTCACCTGTGGAATGCCCTCGACGGGGAAGCCCCACTGGACTTGACCCTGAGCTCACTGGAGCACTGGCCTATCAACCCTGGTCTTGGTCTGCTTTGACTGGTAGCAGCTCTCTGGCAGAGGTCTCTCCCATCTTCTGCTCCCTGGTCCTTTTGACTGGAGATGCTATACTGGGAATTGAACCTGGGACCTCCTGCTTGCAAAGCATGTGCTCTGCCGCTGACCTATCCCCCCACCTCCCCAAACCTTCCCCACTCTGTTGCCAGGCAAAGATGTGGCTTTCAGAGAAGGTTAAATGGGTTTATGTGGCCTCTGCTGTTTTGCTGAGTTTTTCTGAGTAATAGTTTAAAGATTGATGCTGGTGATTCTAGTTTGCTTTAGGGGCTGTATTTTATATTTTGATTATTTTCTGCTCTGGTATTTGCTGCTGCTGGGTTTGGGGTGTTGTTGTCATTAATACTTAGATTGTTGTTTATTATTGTGCTGTTAGCTGCTTTGGATTTATTTTGGAAGATAAGTGGTATGGGGGTATATAAAGTTTAAAATAAATTAAAATAAAAAATGTACCTGCCCTGTCATTGTCTGTAAATCTCTTGCCCATTTGACCTTACAGCCTGCACATGATCTCACACCTCTTGTAGGATAAGGCCCCAGGCCATACAAAAGACTGCACCAAGCCCCATGCCCAGGGCCTGATCCTGAAGCACCACGACTCTGTGCTAGTCACTTTTGGAGTTTCCTGGCTCTGTCCCATACACATGATAGGCATAAGGCTACAGAACTACTGTCAATATACTAACTCCAAGTAGGGTTGGACTCTGGCCCAGTCAAGGCACCCAAGAAATCAGGAAGGGGGGCTGGGTGGGTCTTGTTCCCCCAAAAAGCAACTGTGGGTGCCTAGCTACCACTAGGGCCTCCTTAAGGAGGCCTGCTGAGGAGTTTGGCCTGTACGGATTCTTTATGATGTGCTTCTGCATTGCTTTTTGGCCAAGCCCCAGGAAGTAAATTGAAGAGAGCAGTCCAATATCTAATGGATCAGATGGGACTTAAGATTCATAGCCTAACCTGTCTCAGATCACTCCATACCTCATCCATCATCATCACAAGCTGGTGGTTACATTCATTCTAATGGAGGCCCATAAAGAGTGCCTTGCTCAAAGCTACGTAACAAACATGGCTGAATGGGGTTTAACCCCGAGTCTTCTCTAGGGTGGTCATGCACCCTCGGTGGGCGTCTTTAATCTGAAGGCCTTGCAGAGGCTAGCTTTCTCTTTGAAGACATCCTCTACCTGAAGGGCTGTCCTGTCCAAGTCTGGTTGAAACTTGAAAGAGAAAGAACCCCAAGAAGGGGAGAGCAGAGCAGGGGCCTTGACGCTGCCCATCATCGGCAGGCACACAGGTGGCTCACCGAGGCATCGTCTTCTCCACTATGATGAGATGTACTGCACTGCTATCTAAGTTATAGTAATTATTTCCAAATATGCATACACACATAAATCAGCACATGCAAATTTTATGCAAATTTGTAGCACCATTCGTCTTCTCTTTGGGGTGATACGTTTCCTCTTTTAATGGCAATGCCTAAGTGGCCATCCCAGTCTTCTTGGTCCCACAGGAATCACACTGGTTCCTTTGACTAGGTACACTTAAGATGCAATCCTATGTATGTTTAGACAGAAAATAGCCCTAGAACTCCCAGCATGCCCCAGCCAGCCATGCTGACTGAGGTATGCTGGGAGTTGTAGGCCTCCTTTTCTGTCTAAACATGCCTAGGATTGTGCCCTTAGTTGACGTCACACTAGAGACAGCGTCCGCATTGTTGTCTCCCTTCCCTCCCACCAGGAGGCCTGATCGATTCTGGATATTTTTTGCTAAACTCATCTTCTTCCACATCACTATAAACACATAATACACACTCTTACATCGGCTCCTCGTCATGCTCCATTTTAGCTTCTTCTTGCTAGTCCTTACTTTTAAATCTCTCCATCTCTGCACTGTACTTTTACTACTTTGCGTCACGTCACCTTTAATGGGGTTACCAGCATGTGGGGAAAGGGTTAAACAACCCCCCCCCCGCCGGGACATGGCCTCAACTCAATCTACCCCTTAGCGGCTGCTTTTAAGCTCAAAAAAATAAATAAATCACAGGAGATCCGGTCACAAATCTCCTACTGTCTCAGGTGGGCTTTAACCTTTTGCTCCCCACTGTAGTCTTGATCCAGATTGTTCCCCCTCCCACGCTGCCTGCTACTTGCTTTATTTGGCGTGAATGGGAGCTTTTCTTTCAATGCAAGCAGCACGCATGGGTGCCTTGGCCTGGACTGGGACCACAAAAGCGGGGTGGGCAAAAAGGATACAGCCAGTGCTGGTTCCAGGTTGGGCCAAGTAACCTCCACGGGGGCCCATGCTGGACAGGCAGAGAAGAGAGCCAGTAAGCAAGAAGGCTGTGGCATGGCATCTGCTGCTGCTCCTGCTGCTCCTCACCACCACTGTTGTCCTGGCCAGGACGAGAGGCAGGTGAACGAGCAGGTTGCAGTAGTGAAGAAGAGGAAGCACTCCACGGGGCTCTTCTCAGTGGGCCCTCAGCAGGTGCCTGTTGTGCGTCCAGTAGGTCAGACAGAGACCAGCTGGGCCAGAGTGTGTTTGGGCTGGGGCCAGGCCAGTGTTTCTCAACCTTGGGTCCCCAGATGTTTTTGGCCTACAACTCCCAGCATGCCCCAGCGCTACGCTGGCTGGGGCATGCTGGGAGTTGTAGGCCAAAAACATCTGGGGACCCAAGGTTGAGAAACACTGGGCCAGGCTAGGTGCAGCCTGACCCAGCTGGGCAGCCTTACCAATCAGCGCCTGCTCAAAAGGCAGGTCCCAAACACACTCAGAGGCTGGGCCTGGAAGCAATTGTTTGTTACAGCTACACCCAGACTATCCTGACATTCCTGACCTCAGACTTGTACCTTGGAACGACCTTGAGCGCGACTTTGCCTGATCCCGAACTGGTTTATGTTTGCTGTATTTCGGGATGATATATTTTGGCTTTGACCCTCAAGACTGTGATAACGACTACGGCTTATCTTGGAACTGGACGGATTTATGACAGTGCCCTAACCATGCCTACCCTTGACACTGGCCCTGGATTCAGCACCCCTACCAGGGTCTTGTTCCGGTGTGCGGCCCCTGCACCTGCTTTTTACTTTTAAAAAGACATGCACGCAATTGCTAATCTTGTCAGTGGCATCTTGTCTAATTTGGCCCTCAGTCAATTAGTAATTGGAATGAAAAAAAAACCAAAAACGGCAGGGGACATTAATTCACAACAGAAATGCCACTCTCGGGGCCAAAGCAAACAACTGACAAGGTTGGCCAACTATCCGAGGATGTCTGGATGGCTCGCTGAGCTGGGCCCCAGGCTTGTGCGACCCCTAACCCACCCTCCCTAGCGCTCTTCTGGAGACTGGAAGACGACTTGGGGGGGGGGAGGACTGAAGAGCATAGAAATTATATGAACTGGGCATTCTCCTTGGAGAGAGGCAGGAATGGGTGAAAGACCTCTTGGAGCTTGCAGCTTATGAACAAATACTTTACGTAAAAAGACGGAGGGAACATAAATCCCAAAATGTCTGGCAAAATTTTTTAGAACTCTAGTGGGAATGAGGAATGGAGGACCCATTCATTCCTCCCGCTCACACCGCCCACTCCGCCGAATGATCAGCACCATGCTTGGATTTATTTTTCTTTCTTTCTTTCTTTCTTTCTTTCTTTCTTTCTTTCTGTCTTTCTTTCTTTCTTATATTTATACCCCACCTTTTTTCCTGCAAGGAACCCAAGGCGGCTTACATAATCCTCCTCTCCATTTTATCCTCACAACAACCCTGTGAGATAGCTTAGGCTGAGAGTCAGTGACTGGCCCAAAGTCACCCAGTGAGCTTCATGGCCGAGTGGGGACTAGAACCCAGATCTCCAGAGTCCCAGCCCAACACTCTCACCACTATGTCACTCCTTTCCTTTCTTTCCCACCCCTTTCTTTTTAATTTTTTCCTGTTCCCTTTCTTTTGTTTTCATTCTTTTTCTTTATAATCATCATCCTCATGAATATCATAATATGCAAATCACTAAATCTGGAAGAGATAACTGTAAGTGGTTTAATATGTAAGACAGAAAACTTAAGACATGTCAGTGACCTGAAGGAAAGGGGGGGGGACACACACCACACTGGCTCTCCTGTATATCACCTTGGATTCCTTGGAGGAAAAGATGGGATATAAATGTAATAAATAAATGAGAAAAGCCTCATGCAGTGTAAGGGGGATGGAAGAAAAAGGAGCAGGCGCAACTTGGTGAGCTGCCCAGTCGTGGCCCCTCCCTCCCTCCCCCAAATGCCGCCAGAAGGGGTTCTGAGGAACCATCTTGCCCTGAGGGGATGGGACAAGAAGCAGATTAAGTCTGAAGTCATGAATGGAAAGCAAAGTAGAGCTAGTGTGGCTGTGGCGTAGTGGTGAGAGTGTTGGACTGGGACTCCGGAGTTCTGGGTTCTAGTCCCCACTCGGCCATGAAGCTCACTGGGTGACTTTGGGCCAGTCATTAACTCTCAGCCTAACCTACCTCACAGGGTTGTTGTGGGGGGGGAGGAAGATTATGTAAGCTGCCTTGGGTTCCTTGCAGGAAAAAAGGTGGGATATAAATATAATAATGAATCAAATGATAAATAAATAAATAAATAATAAAAAGAAGAGAAGAAGCAGAAGAGAAGAAAGAAAAGAGGAAAAGAACACGTCAGCCGAGAAGGAGAAAAGATGCAGTGCAAACCTGAGTACAATCGAATCCAGCATAGTTAAACACCCGTCCACCCACTTGGGGAACTCAATCAACCACCACCGTTATGCTTTTTTCCTCCCCCTTCCCAGTCACTTTCCTTGCATCTCTGTGTCTTTGAGACCGTAAGCCTGCGGACAGGGACTGTCCAATGGTTGACATTTGTAAGCCACTCTGGGAGCCTTTTTTTGGCTGTAACAATGCTTTAAATAAATAAAATAATAATAATAGCCTTCTGCTTCAAAAGACTTGGTGTGGCCCGTGGCTCTGCTTTGAATGTGGGCAGCCTGGTGGAAAAAGCGAGTTAGAACGAGCCACACAACAAACTGCCTCGGTGCTCTGCAAGCCTGCTTGGCCCCGCGCCAGTGGGCTGATCCCAGCTACCAGAGGGAAAAATAAAGCTCAACTCCAAGTAACCTCTCCAGCGAAAGCCGTTTTTTACACAGCCAGCTGGGCCACCATCCAACAGGATCCACAGCAGAAAGCGGAGAGGAGGAGGGAAGGGAGCGAGAGCAAAGCCGCCCTTGCCTGACCAAAAGCCCACATTAGACTTAGGGCAGTGTTCTCCAACCTTGGGTCCCCAGATGTTTTTGGCCTACAACTCCTGGGGCATGCTGGGAGTTGTAGGCCAAAAAATCTGGGGACCCAAGGTTGGAGAACACTGACTTAGGGGGAGTGTGGAGTGGAGGGGGGCAGGGGCAGACCTGCCATGGGGCAAGGAGAGCCATTTGATTTTGGGGTGCCGAGTAGGGGCAAGAGGAGATGCTGCCCCAGGAAACAGAACCTGGGGGTCATGATGGGAGGCAGAGTGGGAGGACAAGTAAGACTGGACCTCTTGAGGCAGGCAAACGGCACACAAATCCAGCAGGAAGTTCCCCTGCGCAAGCCCCACTGAAATGAACCGGGCCAGCCGCCTGTGAGCATTTCCTGTTCATTTCCATGGGGATTGATTGATTGATTGATTGATTTATTTATTGTCAGCTGTACTGTGCCCCATTGCTCGTTCGTTCCTGTATTTGGGTTTTCCGCTTCCAAAATGTGATGGGCCCGCTTTGGAAAGAGGCAAGATGTTTAACAGAGGTATAATTGTCTCCTATCGCATTCATTTGGCATTTTTTAAAAATGCTAATTGGAAGCCTCTCCTCTTCTCTTCCCCAGTTCCCTCCCACCGCCTTTCTATAAATACTGTCACTTGGAGAGGCCTTGTCAGTGGGGGATTGAGCACGGAAGATCCTGCAACCTTGGGATTAATAATAATACTTAAAAAAAAAAAAAGAAGTGTGCGAATGAGGCAAGAACTGGAATGATAATCATAGCAGCGAGATTTCAGATGGAAATAACACGCACACTCCACGGCTTCTGGCATCTTGCAGCATGGAAGGCATTTTTTATCAGCAACTGGTTAACCCTCAAAAGTTTCGCTTCTGAGACGGTGCATTCTTGCAGAAACCTGTGTGTGTGCGTGTGTGTGTGCGCGCATGCGCGTGCTTGGGGTGGGTGAGGTGGGCTTAAAGAGGTAAGGAACGCAGCGGTACCACCATTTCAGATTTCAGGAGGGGGCAAAGAGACTTCAAGAGAGGGATGAGGCACCATTCCCAGCAAGGCTTAGAGGTCTGGTCTCGGAGCTATTCATGGTTAAACTGAAGAGAGTATATTTTAAGAGCATTTGTTGTGGGAACTTTGTTGTAACTCATTATAACTATACCATTGTTATCAGCATGGGTCTGTCACCCCACCCCCCTTTTTCTGGAGCAAATGGATTTGTGCCTTTGGCATGTGTTTGCAGTACACAGGCCTATGTAAGTGTTTATAAAAACATGATCAGGGCCAAACAAGATGAGACACAGAGTAGCCTTCCAACATTTTCTTTTTAAATAACTGAAATGCAGCTAAAGGGGGCTGTAAATTTGGCTGGAGGAGCAGTGGCAGCGTTGTGGAGGCAGGGGTAGGGAATGACTGCTTAAACCTTTCCACACAGGCTATTTTACTGATCAAACTTGCTCTCTTCCCTGCTGCTTTCCCACCCCAAGAGGGGGAAGATATGGGGTCCCCATAGCTTTTCCTCTGTAGCAGGGGGTGGTGCTAGGTAGGTACTGAAAAGATCTGGGGCTCAGGCCCACAGGACAAAAATAAATGCACAAATTTTCATGTGCTAATTTACATATGCTCTAAAGTCTGTGTGCGTGCGCGCACGTCTTTAAAGGACCCTGTAAAAAGGGATGTATGGACAGGGGAGAGAAGGGCATTTGATTTCAGGGGGGGGGGGAACCTCAGGCGGAAAGACTGAAGGGGGCGGCAGCAGGAGGTGAAGCACATGTGCGCAAAAAGTCAGCTAACACAGGGGGATCAGCTGCAACAGAGATCCTCAGGGCCCCTCCTGTACCTTTATTTCTGCAAGTGCCCCTGGACAGCAGGATGGTGGGGCAGATGCCCTCCCAGAGATCTAGGGCTCTGAATGAAAGATTTGGGGCTCCAGCCCTATTAGGCCATCCCCTAACACCATCTCTGCTCTGTCAGCAGAAAAGCAACTGGGGAAGGCTGACCTGGAGGGGAAAGCCACCCAAGGGGAAAGGAAAGGGTTAACCCTCCCCTCCCCACCTTTACTACAGCTCCAGCTAAATTCACCCCCATCTCCCAGCTACAATTCAGTTAAAACACACCAAGCTGGGAATAGAACCTGCTGGGAATCCTGGCCCTTAGCACAGTACTGCTGAAGAATCAGTGCAAATTGTCAGGGGCCAGAAGGTGTCAAGTCACTTTTCAGAGTATTATCTCATTATATAAGGAAGTCACTTCACCCCCTCTGTGCCTGTAAAAAGGAGATAAAATACTTAATGTCTGTTCAGAGCTGTCAGGATTATACAAAGCTAAGTGGAGTTGTCATCCTGCTTTAACCTCTGGAACCGCCCTAACTTTTCAAAAGAGAGAAAGGAAATTTAGGGGCTGTTTGGACAGTATTCCCACCCCTACAGTGAGATCACAGGCAGCTCTATTATCATGAGGCAAGCTGAGGAGGTCAACTCAGGCAATGGATTTTGAGTGCATTTAAGGATGGGGAGACAAACAGATCAGATCCTCCAAGGGCCACAATCTACCAGTAGTAGTTGTTGTTTTTAAACGCAAACAGCACCAAAATGAACAGAAGCTGCCCTATGAGCACTCTGATACACAGTTCCCATCCATTTCGATCAAGTTTGCCCGAGAGAACTTCCCATTGGATTGTGCCCCATATTAATTAATTGTCATCCCAGGCTTCGTGGTGCCATTGGAATGTTCTTTCACAGGGACCAAAATAGATTGGGCTGGCTCAGAGCTAGACTTGCAAGTGGGCCTCAGGCTTGTGCCTTCTCCCCACTCCTACCCCAGTGAATGAGCAAACTGGGATGTCCCTTCTAGAGCACTGGATTCCATGTTTCAGGGAGTCAGGAAGATTCCATAATTCAAATAAATGCAGAAGATCCCAGTCCGCTTGTTTATTTCTTCTGGTGATGAGAGAAGGAGAGGAGCAGGGGCTGAGGGGAGGAAATATGCAAGCTCAAGACCCAAATCTTGAATTGGGAGGCGAAGGGAGTAATTGTTCAACGAAGTCCTAATAATGCACTATGTTTCTTAGTGTAACATGAGGATGACACGCTGCTTATTGATTAGGCCTTAAATTCCGTGCAATAAAAATGTATCTGAGGTGCTGACTGTGAGGGAAGAGGAGAAGCTGTAGGTAACCCAAGTCACATTTGTTGTCTATTGAGAAACTTTGACTACAGAATTCAGGCTCTCCTCCAAAGAGGCATTGATAACTTCAGTGGTTTTATACAGCTCCCTGGCAAGGGCTCTTAATGCCGCCTGCGCAGCAGGTATCACCTAGGCTAGGCCAAGGGAAGTGGGAGTCTGGTGGCGGAGTCTTACTTAAGGGGATGGTACAGTTAATCCACTGTGCCTGAATACAACACATGCCCAACTCCCCATCAGTTTGGCTGCTTCTCCGAAACGGACCCGCAGAGCAATGGCTAAAACTGGAATGATTATCAATCAGGGACGTTGCAGAAATGCAGTGCTCCATGTCACCTCCATCTCAGAATGAGGAGCTTCATGCACTTGGCAATTCCCCAGAAGCCCCCCCCCCTTCACAGCAACAGAAACAGGCGCTGTTCTGCAGAAGCCCCAGGATGGCCTGGGGCAACCGTTGTGGTTAACAACATTCTCCTACAGGAGAATGAGCAAGGCACAACAGCCGTGCTGTGCATGGGGGGAAGCTTGGAGCAACAGGGTGGCGGCAAGTACAGGAGCCCTAAGGCGCTTCCAGACAGAGTGCTCCGAGGGCCATCAATCAGAAGGACTTCTGCAACTATTCCATCTTGCTCTCCTTAACAGATTTCCTGCTATAAGGAGAAAGACAGAAGAAGCGGCGGGGGAAACACGGGAGGGTTACTAGTGGAAGACTGCGACACACGTGGACCCTCTGTAAAATTCCGTGAATTAGGCAGGGTGATGGCATGATAACAGCCTCGCCCAGAAGCACCCTTAGTCAAAAAACAAAAACAAAGGCCAGGTTGCTTGGATTAGTAGGGGTGTAGCTGTGAGTTGATCAGGCACAGCTTCGTGCACAAGAGGCTGGTGTCCACCTGCAGCTCCATTTTGGCTCAGGCAAAAGAGGAAGTAGTTGAGTTGTGATAATGAAATAGGAAACCCGAGATCATTGGGCTTTGAATAGATTTTTGGCTCCAGGGTATTGATTTATTTATTTAGTATATTTGTTCACTGCCCATCAGTCAAAAGGGGTGAAGTGGGGGTGAAGTAGCACTGGTCAGAGAGAGGTGAAGAGGAGAAAAGGAGGGGGGCTAACTCTTTAAGGAGAGGAATAATAATCCACTAAAAGCATCTTCAGTCAATTGACATGACAGCCCTAATTTAGGTGAACTGACACCTGCAATTAAGGAATGGTCTGGGAGAAGTGGTAACTCTACGCTTGCATTCCTATGCATGCTTCCTTGGGAGGAAGTCCCACTCCCGCTGAACCTGATGTGACTTCTAAATAAGCATGCAAAGGATTGCGCTGCAAGTCAATTCCTCCTCTTGTTAACCAGCACCTCCAAGACCTTGTTCAAGCCAACTCTAAAGCCTCTAGAGTTCCCGAGCCTCTGAACCTGGCCTTGATCTCCTGAGTCCCATGAGAGCCCTCATATCAGCTTCAGTGGGGGGAAGCAGGAGGAAATGGAAGCAGCCCATGTATGGAGGAAAACATGGGAGTTCATCTCACCCTTGCCGTGCTCCGCTTCCGCTTCCCTTCGTCGGTTCTTGAACTCTTGGCCCCAGGAATGGATGGCCCGAATGACTTTCCACTCCCAAGCAATGTGCAGAGGAAAAGGGAATCTTGGGAAATGTCTGCCAGACTGCCACGCTTCCCAAAGAAGGAAACAGGCCCCCTCCAGAGCAGCACGTTTCAGAAAGGAGATGGGGTCCCTGGCTACGGGCGAGATATGGGGCTTCCCATCCGGCACATTCCCCTCCCCACACCCCAGCAACCTTTCCCCCATCAAATCTGCAGCATACGCTGGCACTTCTCACACGAAGAGGGGCATGTACGGAAGAGAGGAGATGGTGAGTAGCGACTAAATATCCAAGGGATGCCCAGAACACAGCACATCCATAAGCTAAACTAGGGTGCAGTCCTACGCATGCTTAGACAGAAAAAAGTCCTACAACTCCCAACATTCCCCAGCCAGCCATGTTGGGAGTTGTAGGAGGACTTTTTTCTGTCCACCCAAAAGATCCAGCTATAGCTCCAGTCCTCCCTAAAGCTGTGAATTGTCCTTTTAGAGCCTCCAAGTGACAACATCACTTTCAGAAGTCACACAGCTCCTGGAAAACTCTGCCCACTTTTTCACTTCCAGCAGTCTAACAGATCTGTAGGACTAGGGGCCTGCCAGCCGATGTTTTGGATGAAAATACCTAGGTACGCAACTACCCACCCCCCACTCCCATCACTATCAAAGGAAGAATCTCCTCTCAACCAGCATGTGTGCCTCACACCTGTATCTCTCCCTTTCTCTCTTTCCCTCCCTCCCTTCTCATCCATCTCTGCTCCATTTCATACTTCTGTGGCGGTGGTCCTGGTGTAGTAGCAGGGCTGGCCCAAGACATTTGCTGCCTGAGGTGCAGAACAAGATGGCGCCCCCTCCCGCTTGATGTACAAAAGCTGACTGGGCTGGCAGATGAATCTGTCTTCAACACTGATGATGGAACAGCATCCTCTACTGCACCTGAAGGCAGCAGGGTAATTCAGGAGGAGGCCGCATAGCACACAGGTCTCTCCTCCAACACCTTGCTGCCGCCGCCAGCCAGCATCTTCCGCCTGAGGCTACTGCTTCACTGTACTTAATGGTAGGGCCGGTCCCGTGTAGTAAAGCAGCGGGTGTGGGATGCCATGCCCTATGGCAGGCACCTCAAAAAATGTATGAGCTAGAAGGCAGGCATCCATGATGACCAGTTGTGAGAAGCTCTTATTCATGCACTTCCACCTTCCCTCCCTGCCCTGAGAGAGCAAAACAGTGTGAGTAGGGCTTCCGCACAAACAAAGGCAGCCTCCACCACCACCAATGGATAAGGCAGGGTTTACTCTTTCTCTCTCAATCCTCCCAGATGCACGCACCGTTCATGGCAAAGCTTCACCACCACAAGCACAATAAAAGATACTATTCCAATGCTCTGGTGTTCACAAGCCCCACTGCTTTTTATGGCATGACTGCTGGAAGATCACGGCACAGTATGACAACGGCAAACTCGTTTCCTGGCAACGTGAGCCAGACTGGATGGAAAAGTTAGCATTTATTTATTCGTTTGATTTGTACCCCACCTTTCTACCAAGAAAATGGTACTCAAGGTGGCTTACAATCACAGGAATGAAAAAAAATAAAGACTTGATTAAAACAATAATAAAACAAATACATTAAAAACACAACAATAACAGAATAAAAAGAACACCCAACTCAACGGACCCACTTACACGCCAAAGGCCTGCTTGAATAACTAATAGCTTTGCCTGCCAGCAGAAGGACAGCGGAGAAGGAGCCAACCTAGCCTCCGTTGGCAGGGAATTCCACAGCCTGGGAGAAACCACCAAGAAGGTGCAAAGTAGAAAAGCTGGAGAAGGGCAACACACACAAGGTTGTGACAGCAGTCACATAGTAGTGGACGTATTCTGGCTTGAATCCTCCAAATTCCATGCTCAGAACACGTTTTAAACTAGAGCCAGCGTGGCGTAGTGGTTAGAGTGTTGGACTGGGACTCAGGAGATCCAAGTTCTAGTCCCCACATGGTCATGAAGCTCACTGGGTGACTTTGGGCTGGTCACTGATTCTCAGCCTAACCTACCTCACAGGGTTATTGTGAGGATAAAAAGGAGAGGAGGAGGAGGATTATGTAAGCCACCATGGGTTCCTTGCAGGAAAAAAGGCGGGATATAAATATAATGAATAATAAATAATTAGAGGCCTGCTGCCACCAGAGATTTTGCTGCCTGTATGTGCACTTCACTGTCCACACTTTCCTTGTAATCTGCCCACTCTCTCTTACTTTTGCACTCAGATTCCCTCTTCTGACCTTCCTCTCATTCCTGCCCCCCCCCGGACCATTCCATCTTCCAGCAGAGGTGGTGTTAGGGGGTGGCCCACTAGGGCTGGAGCCCCGAATCTTTCACTTGGGGCCCTGAATCTCTGGGAGGCCATCTGCCCCACCACCCTGCTGTCCATGGGCACTTGCTGAAGAAAAGCTACAGGGGCCCTGAGGATCTCTGCTGCATCTGATCCCCCTGGAATAGCTGGCTTTTGGCCCACATGTGCTTCCCCTCCTGCTGCCCCGTCCTTGAATCTTCCTGCTTGAGGTTTTTTTCCTGAACTCAAGTGCCCTCTACTCCCCTGTCCACACACCCCTTTTTACAAATAGGGGTGTCCTCAGGAGCCTTCCCTTCATACCCCTAGTTCCACACCACCCAACCTCCCTTGGCCTGCTGACTTTTCAGGGCTATGCCTCCTGTTTTCCTAGGCCCCTATTCCATCTTTCTTCAGCCAGAGAAACCTCTGCCTGTTCCACCCCCTGAGGCATTAGGGGTGCTTGCAGACAGATGGTTCCTAGTGCTACCGATCAATACATATTGTGCAACTAATCTGTCTTTCCCTCCTTAACAGTAAGAAAAAAAGATGGAAAAAGCAGTGGGGAAACACCGGAGGGGTACAAATAGAAGATGTCCCCGTCCACAGAAAATTCCATGGATGAGGCAGGCCGATCGCATAATAAAAGCCTAATTTGGAAGCACCCTTGGTCGTTTGAGACCATCAGTGTCACTGGTGACAGCATCAGTACCACCACCACCAGCAGGGCCGGTGCTACCATTAGGCCAACTAGGCAGCTGCCTAGGGTGCAAGGCTAAAGGGGGCGCCAGAAACGCCTTGAAAAAAAATACAGCGCTCTCAAGTGGGAAGTGGGGGCGCTAAATATCTGATCTTGCCTAGGGCACCAAACTGCCTTGCACCAGCCCTGACCACTAGTTTCCCGAGTACATTACTGTGAAGGACCAGCACCCGGGTCCTATGCGTGAGTTCGGCGCTTAACGGGTTAACCGGCACTGAGTTACAGCCCGTACAAGCAAGTGAAACCGACTAGGAGGTTTGCGTACACAAGAGGAAACTAGAGCCCTTTAAATGACCAAATAAGGTTTTATTTATTTACACAAGATACGGAGCGGAACTAACAGCTTTCTAGGAATACTATAATGTCAACACAACCTGAGGTGACCTCTAAGTTTATCAATGAAACAGGCTCCCAGGCTAGCGCAGTGGGATTAGTCAGTTACCTTAGACTAAAGACTTTATGCTAGTCAATTTCAGCCTGGCTCCGGGTCGGCCGATCCGGGGATGAGAACAGCTTACTCCAGCCGCCGCTTGGAGGATGAACCTTGTTCCAAAGCACCCTGTGTTCCCAACAACCCCTCACAGGAAGGGAGAGGGGTTTTCTACCCATGAGTTTCCCGCTCTCCCCACCCTCCAGGTCAGGTGGGGGCTTATGCCTGCCCCTTCGTATCAGGTGGGCTTATTCCTGCCCGGGAAGAAGGTGACGTACTGGGTACTTTACAGCTCTTTGAGACTGCCCTGATAGTTTGATGGTCTTGATGGTCCTTTCTTGGGTTTTGTGGAATTCAACCGAGACTCTCCATTGTTGGGGATGCCGGTCTGTCTGGCTGCTTCCCTGTAACTCAATCCCCCCTCCTCGCCCCCTCCCCTTGACAGAGGCTGTGTGTGTGTGTGTGTGTGTGTGTGTGTGTGTGTGTGTGCATGCATTCTCGTGTCAGGCTTTCTCCACAATTACAATATAGATGATAAAGAACAGAAAATGCAGTGGTCAGTTTTGCTAGCCTTTCTTGCAAGCCCTTCCTTTTATGTGTCCTGCATCTCCGACCCATCAGCTTCATGGGATGACCCTGGGTTCTAATATTATGAGAGAGGGAGCAAAATGTCTCCCTGTCCACTTTCCCCACACCATGCATAATTTTGTACACCTCTATCACGTCTCCTCTTCCTCGCCTTTTTTCTAAGCTAAACAATCCCGGCTGCTGTCACCTTTCCTCATAGGGGAGTTGCTCCAGCCCCTGGATCATTTTAGTTGCCCTTTTCTGCATGGCGTCAGTTTTCAAGTTGCATCTAGTTCTTATTCTAACCAATGTGGTCTGAAATAGATGGCCCTCCCACGCTACATTTTTAAAAAACAGAACACATGTTTCTTAACATGCTGACATTCTGCTTCGACAGGGAAGGCCTTGAAGGGGCTGGCATTCTATTCAGATAGGGGTACGGTTGTGAGCACAGCGGAAGGACCGGGTGGAAGTGAAGGGAAAGAAGCTGCAGATAACAGTATGTGCCACCGTATCATAAGGCTTCTCATTTACTATTGCGCATCACCTTGAAATGATTAAAAATTCACTTGTGTAACCAGTACCTCCCATGACAAAAATGCAGAGAAATCCACCCACAACTGATTCCAGGACCTCTAGGATATCTCATCCTTCCCCCCCCCCTGCCCCCAATAATTGAAAATTCTCACTGCATGAGGGTGAACTCACCGTCCTCTGGCTGTGGTGTCAGAAAAGGAGCGCATGACAGCTACCAAGTTGTGATGATGCTGAGAGACGTGGCAAAGGGACCTGCACACTTCCGGCAGCTGTCAAAGGAAAGACTCTCTGTGAATATGCGGAGACATGAGACACCCAATCAAAGGCTACTTGTGGAAATAAGTTCTAGATGGGAAGCTCGTGGCGCTATCCAGTCGTTGCTCTTCTACTGCAAGCTACATGAGGAATTGCAGTTGACCTTCCTTAGTAATATGGGCATTGTTGCACTTTGTGGGTGTGCATATCCCACTATGTTCCATCCACCCTAGTGGGTGTGTCATAGATGTGTGGGCATGGCAAGTGACAATTCACCTTAGCATACCATTCTCCCTCCCTCCTCATTTTTCTGATCAACTGTTACATAAATTTGTACTAAAGCATTTTTAAAATGTCAGCACTGTTGTGTGATTATTCAATAAAGTTAAAAAGTAATAAAAGGGGGGGAAAGCACAAACAAAAAGAACATAGTGATGAATGGCACAGACCAGAAAAACACGGAAAGGCAGCATGCTGTGTTTGTCTTAATTTGTGCTAAAATACTGTTTTATTTAAGTGGCAATTTATTTAAAAAAATGTAGGCAAAAAGTATAAATTTAAAAATCAGTCAAAAATAATATGTGGCTAAAACAACAGCAACTGGAAAGGTAATAGTGAAGGTGTGCCAAGGTACAGAGGCATGGTGATAGGCTTAGGGCGCACTCCTATGCATGTTTAGACAGAGGAAAGGCCTATAACTCCCAGAGCGCCTAAACATCCAGCTGGTAATGCTGTATGAAGGTGGACGGAGTCGACCACGTCACTGCCTTGCATTAGTCAGATAGAGGTACGCCGCAACCAAAGGCCACCGATGCCTCCACTCCTCTAGTAGAATGGGCCGTCACTTTAGTACTAAGTTCAAGTCCTACCAATTCACAAGCCAAGGTAATGGTGTTGACCACCCATGCCACAAAACATTGGGAAGAGATGGGCATGCCTTTACATTTTTCACTGTAGCAGATAAAAAGTCATTGAGACTGGTGGAAAGACTTGTAGAATGCCAGCATCCTTTGGACATCGAGAGTATGTAGAGTACACTCCACCGGTGTTGACGGGGAAGGGAAAAAGGCAGGAAGCACAATGTCTTGATTCAGATGAAAGTCTGATATCACTTTAAGCAGAAAAGTGTAAAACCACTTTATCCCTGTGAAAGGTTAGATAGAGAGCACACAGCTCACTGGATCGATGTGCCAATGTAATGGCCACTAGAAAGGCCACCTTCTAGGAGAGTCATCTGAGATCCACCATAGCCAGGGGCTTGAATAGTTTGGACGCTAGAGCCTTGAGGACCACCACAAGGCTCCTTTATGGAACAATTGATCGGACTGGTGGGATGATATTGCGGATGCCTTTAAGAAACTGATGAACAAGTAGATAAGAGAAAACAGAAAAAATCTCACCCTCCAAAATGGAAGCTATCGGTACCGATGTTTGCTTTGGTACCGACGATGTTGGGACCGGTGGGTTCCTAGGAGGTGATGACCTCAGAATCAACAGTTTCGGTGTTGGGGAGCTATGCATTTGTCTCGTGTCCTTCTTTTTCTTCTCTGAAAACAACTGGGAGGACCAGGCCTTCTTCGATAGTTTCAAAGAGTGGCCAGGAGTCAGAGGGTCACAGCCTGAGAGGGTCTGACTCGGAGAAGTTGTAGAACGCATAGGAGGGTAGATTGAGAGGCAGCCGACATAGTCAAAGAAGATTTTGGCTCCTCCACCACCTATAACGCCTTCCTCCACAGAACGGCACAGAGTTTGTCCAATCAGTTCCTAATGGCCTGCTTTGTAAAGGCCTGGCAGTGAGGACATGTATCCACTCTGTGACTCTCCCCAAGGCAGAACAAGCACAAGGAATGTCTGTCCATTGGGGGAAGTTTGCTGCCACACTTCACACACTTGCGGAATGGAGCCTTGAGGGCCATCCGCTCCAAGAACCGATCACAAAGAGAAAAAGAAATTTAAATCAAAACAAATGTAAAGCAGGAAAATACGATAGGAGAGAAGATAAAAGAGAAGAATAAAAATATTTTTAAGAACCTCAGCAAAAAGCACTTGTCAAAGACAAGAGAGAAGTCCCTCCGAGGCAACCACAGTGGCGGTCAAAGAGGAACTGAGGGAACTGAGTGTGGCCGGGTGACCGGCCAGATGGGCGATTAATAAATATAATAAATAAATAAATAGGCGGGAACCCACCAGGAGCATGTGCAGTAGGATGGTGGGGGAAGGATTCCTGCCTAAATTCCTCAGCTAGAGAAGTTTCCCGAACAAGGCTCTGCGTAGGCACAGAGCCCATGTGTGTGATGCACAGAGACCACGAAGAAGACTAAGGAGATCCGCATCTGTGAAGCTTGCACTACTGTCCTGTTTTTTTTTAAATCCCACCCCAACCTGATTTTTGGCAGCCTGAGAAAAGACAGAAGCAGCATGGGGAAACCACAACAGGGCAAGGATTGGATTATGACATATAGATATCCTATAAAAAGGGAGTGAGTAAAGCATGGTTATTCCACAGTAAATACCTAGTTGTGGAAGCATGCCTTGGTAACCTTAGAGGAGAATAGTAGGGTGGAACCTATGTCCCCAAAACTAGAATGATAGAATCTAACAGTCTAATCCTATCCTATGGACATTTACTTTCATGTCTTATTGAGTTCAGTGGGATTACTCCCATATAAGTCTGCACAGGAGTCCGGTCTAAGGTGCCATCATCTACATCTTCTGCAGTTGTGGGTTTGATGTGGCAGGGAGAAAGGGACGGAGTCAAAGGCAGGCATGGTTGGGCACCTGCCAAGGGCCCACATCCCAGCAAGGGCCCACTGATAAAAGCTCCCTGGAGTTGCTCCTCCTCTTCACCGTTGCAGAAATTCACAGATTTGTTCATCCCTAAGTGCAGATATGCCCTTCAATTGACTTCTACGGCCTCCTCCTGTCTTCCTCCCAAGTAGCGGGAGTCCATACATTTGCTCAGTACACTTGGCCTGCACGGGCAATTCTCAGCCCTCCCCTGAGCTTCACACTGGGGAGGGATCCGGGGGAATTGTCCCCATGGTTGTGCTGTGCTTCTGAGATGTTTGGAGAACTTCCAAAGCACAACACAGTTGCAGGGACACACCTCCCTGCCTAGTGCCTACCATTCCAGGGCCAAGCTTGGGAGATGAGCTAAGATTATCCATGCTGGGCTACTCTTTGGAGGCACTCCAAGCATCTTGGCTGCACAGCATGGCATGCATGAGCTTCATCCCTCTTCCTGAGCTTGGAACTGGGGAGGGTGCTAAAGCATCCTTCTTGATCATGTGCTGTGCTCCAGAGGTGCTCCAAGCACCTCCAAAGTACCCTAAGATGACTGAGACAAGACCCCTTACCTCCTCCATTGGAGGAGTGGATGAGCAGGTCCTGGTGATCACAAAGCTTGGCTGGCTACCAAGGCCAGTCAAAACTTGTGGTCTCCTGACTCAAGCGTTTCTATTATGGCATTTTGTCAGCACTATTCTAAGAGTAACTTCTTTAAAAAAATATATAAAGTATTGGTTTTAAAACGTTATAACCTTCCCAAGCGATTGGGATAAGAAAGGACAATGTATTTAAATCTATGTTAGAAATTTGGGGTAGAAATAAGGAAATATTTTTACCAGGTATATCCCCGCTTACTCCAGTGGTGGTTATGGAAGATTTTCCCGAGAATGTTAGACATTTAGAACGAATTTTTAGAGAGAAAAAGGTGATAACTTTAATGGATTGGCTGGAAAAAATGGAGACAAGACAGCAAATAATTGATAGGGTTGGGGCAGGAAGAATTTCTTGGTTAAATTTAATTCAATTAGTACAATGGGGTAAGAAATGGAAGAGGAGACATGAGCATGAAAGGGATTTCACTGCATTTGAGCAGGTGGTTATGTCTAGAGAACTTGTAGAAGGAAATGCATCAGCTAGGGGTCTTACAAAGATGTTATATAAAATGTTGCAGAAATCAGAAGAGCAAGCAGAAAATCTTAAAATAGTTTGGGATACAGAGTTTGAAGAGGAAATATCAAAGGATGAGTGGAATAAGATTTGGGATAGGCGAATATTGAAAAATATGTCTATAAGAATTAAAGAGAATTTTTATAAGCTAATTTGGAGATGGTATTTGACCCCAGTGAGATTAAATAGAATAGATAATAAATGTTCTCCAATGTGTTGGCGAGGATGTCAGGAATTGGGTACATATGCTCATATGTGGTGGAGTTGTAAAAATGTAATGGATTTTTGGAAAATGATTTTTGAGGAAATATCAGAAATTGTTGGAGTTGATTTAGAGGTATGCCCTAAACTAGCTTTGCTAACAATAACGGAAAAGGTGATCGGTTCACAAAATGTTAAAGAATTAATCATAAATTTGTTAACGGCAGGTAGACTAATGATAGCAAGGAAATGGAAAATCCAGCAAGTTTTCACTATTACTGAATGGTATAAGGAAGTATGGGATATGGCTTTGAATGATATGTTGACTTGTAATATTAAATGCAAAAGGGGTCAATTAAAGAAAAATAATTTTAAGGATATTTGGGGTTTATTTTTGGAATATGTGTTTAAAAGGGGGAAAGGGAGTTTACCCTGTCAAGATATATTGTATTTTGGCATTAATGAACAATTATAGAGTTATGGATTGTTTGGTTCCCCTGGTGATGGGGCACATATTAGTATGTGTGTATGTTATTTTCTTGTATGTTTTAAAGTTAAAAAAATATTAAAAAAAAAAAAAAAAAAAAAGAAAATTGAGAAAAGTAAATTTTGGCACTATGATCTTGGCAGCAATTGCACCAGCCTGCAACAAAATGCAGGCAATGTACAACCAACCAGTTGTGCACTGCAGCTTTCATGTCCTTTATGCATTAGTGCACAACTGATATTAAACCAAACAGTGAGTTTCCATCTGTGTGCCTATATGAAGAGTTGCACTGCAAGATCCCCTAACCAATGGATGAATTCAAATCCTAGAAACTCTTTCCCCCTTTGGACTGCTTTCAAGGCCAGATTGGAGAGGGGATGGAGAGCAGCTCTGGAGCAGTCTAAACAAGGCGCCTGCCTTCACCCAGCAGGTTGTGGTGACCCCAGCCAAGTCAGGCGTGCCAGTCCCAGCCAAAAGCACGCAACGCCAGCAGCTCTGCCAGGCTCTGCAGGGAATTGCAGAGTCAAAGCCTGAGCCAAAGGTTCATTAAGCCTTGCAATTAATTAAGCAGCTACTAAATGGAAGATGCTATTGGCTGAGTTGCACGGAGCGAGCGGCAGGACACAGGCATGTGACACCAAGACTCCAGTGCAGAGTCAAGGAGTGGGGTGGTGAGGGGGATACACAGCAGGTAGGCCACAAAATTCCCACATGGGAACATAATGGAGGGGAAGGGGAAGAGCTTGGCACAGATTGCACCCTTCTGCTGCGGGAGGTTTCTGAAGATGACAAGGAAGTGCAAATAGAGCGGAAGAAGAATCTAAGCCTGCCTATTTAACCTTATTCTACAGTATATGCACTGAAAGGTACTGTTTTTTTTTTTTATTGCTGTTGTTATCGTTATTCCATAACCAGGGCAGGATGTAAACCCCCAGCACCAACATTCATCACCCAGATTCTGAGACAAAGATTTAAACCAAGCAACTCGAGCAAATCTGCATAGTTTGCATCACCTATCTGGGTTCCATGACCCACATTTGTAAAAAACAAAACAAAAAGAAGAAGAAAAAAGAAGTGGGGCAGGGAGGGGGTTGAGGCAAGAATCGGAAGAATGGAAGAAGGGTATGGATACTGCGGATGGGCACAACGGCAGGAGTCAGGGAAGAGACAGTCATTGGGGATACCCCGATTCTGTGCAGTCTCTCTCTAAAGGCACACTTACTCTGGCGGACCAGGTGGGTTCATACAGCACCTTCAGTCACTGCAAGGGACATGTGCCCAGAGTTGACTTCAAATGGATCCCTACGCAGAAGGAGAGCCCAGTACTGTCATGGGGGGCGGGGGGGGGGGCGGCAGCAGTTGTGTGCGCCAATACTCCAGCGTCAGCAGTGGGTTCCTCTGTGTCACTCTGTACATACTTCTTCAGGGGACTGCTCCAAAACCTGCAGCTTAAGGTACCTGCTTATTTTTTTCTGGCTGGGCTCCTGTCCCTCTAACTCATCTTCCCCGATTAATGTTTGCCAACCCCATCCAGCCCTTATAGGTAAGATTGCCAACTTTTGCTTCTTTTACTGCTTCACTCCCTGTGTGGAGCCGGACAGACAGAAACTGAGTGGGTGACATTTTTCCAGGCATGGAAATGGGATGGTGAGAAAAGCTTTACTGGCTAAATTTCTGTGTTAAAATTACAGGTCAGTGGAGGAAAAAAAGGGGGGGTGCCAGCTGGCTGGGACATGCTGGGAATTGTAGGCCAAAAACATCTGGGGACCCAAGGTTGGAGAACACTGCTCTAACTGCCTTGTGATGGCAGGAATTCAACCGGCGAAGCGTTCTCATCACACTTCTTCCTGCAGTGAAGCCGTTAAAAGCATAGGGGTCCTGCCAGGAAACAAACGGGCAACCCGGATTGTAGCTTGACATTAAGACAGCAAATAGAGAGCATGGGAAGAGAGCCATGTGCTGACACGGTCGAAACTGGGTTTTAATCTTCACTCAGTGAAAAAACAACAACTGGAAGTGCTTGGAAGGGGGCATCCACCTTCTTCCACACACCTGTGTGGACAAAGTGACAAGTAACTTGAGTTGAGGATATTTCAGCCTCAGCATCTTTCCCGATTAATGTTTGCCAACCCCATCCAGCCCTTATAGGTAAGATTGCCAACTTTTGCTTTTTTTACTGCTTCACTCCCTGTGTGGAGCCGGACAGACAGAAACTGAGTGGGTGACATTTTTCCAGGCATGGAAATGGGATGGTGAGAAAAGCTTTACTGGCTAAATTTCTGTGTTAAAATTACAGGTCAGTGGAGGAAAAAAGGGGGGGGCGCCTCTGCTGACAAGGGTACTGATTAGATCAGGGACTACCTTTTCCTCCCAGTCTTGGATGCCTTCGAGGAGGACCAGCAGCAGCTGCTGGAGCTCTATCTGTGGCTGCTTCCGCAGGTTCTTGTCCAGGCTGAGCCGGCAAAGCAGGGCAAGGAGTGCAGAGCGCTGGCGGTCGGGGTAGCAGTGCGGATGGGATGCCACACACAATGTCAGGAACTGGGAAGGAAAGGAGAAATTCAAACAGTGTGAAGAGGATGTGCCTGAACTTCCCCTAAGGCCGACTCTACCAGGGCTGGGAAGGAAAGGTGGGGTGGGAATGAGGCTAGGGCTCTTCCCCAAACATGACCCACTTGGAATGTCACAGAAGGGCCTTCCGGAGATTTCTTTTGACCCATCTAACTTCCACATCTGCATGCTTCCTGCAAAACAGCTGCTGCGGGCCAGCCGTGTCCAGGACAATGAGCCACAGGGCACCGGCAGCTGCAGCCTGGGAAGGACCTGCATCCGTTTACGCATCAGCTGGATAAGAAGTACGGTATGGGTTAATCTGGCAGGCAAGCAGGGAGCCAAGCTCCCAGACCAGCCCTGCTTCTGACTACAACTTGACACAACACTTGTGAATCAGCATGGCCCCGTGCATAGAGAACTGGCCTGGGACCTGGGGGGCGGGTCTGGTGGAGAACCACCTCTGTTGCAAGTTCACTGTGTGTCTTAGGCAAGCCCTTACCTCTCACTGTTAGGTTCCCTTTATACAGTGGAAATAATTGTCACCTGCACAATAAAGATGGCAAAGCCCTTTTCAAATTAAGAGTGCTCTATGAATATGAATGCAAAATAGTGCAGAGGCCATACAGATGGCTGCTGCCACATTGTTCTTAATGCTGTGCTGTTTAAGCTGTGATCTGGGGATCAGCAGTGGCTCCCAGAGTGCACTTTCAGGTGGTCTCTGAGACCGCAAGAGAGGAAGATGCTGATCATCACACCTGACCCAGTGTGTGCGAGTGTGGGGGGCATTGGGGAGGGGCACATCAAATCCACCTTGATCCATGGGTTCCATAAAGTAAACAACACCCAGAGTGCTTTAAACAGAAGTTTTATTTAGATTCATTCAGCCTAGTTATAGCACTGGCCGTGAATCCCCAGAGAATACAATTTCTTTCTTTTCCAAGCTCTCCTCATAACTAAATATCCAGAATTAAGGTGTGGGACACCATAACAAGAAGCGTTGGGGTCTTCCTTCAAGAATTCCTCCCCATGGGTTAGTCCATAAACAACTGGCTCCTTCTCCTCCCTTGGGTGCTTCTCATCTAGGATGTCTCTTCTCGAATGCCCACAACTCCACCTTTGGCTGTTCAGGCTTGGGTGGTCTTCCCAAAAAGGCCCTGGCTGCGTGGCCTGCTCCTCAAAGAGGTGTCACCGGCAGCTGACCACCAAGAAGCCCACGTGTCTCCTTCCCTGTCTCCCAGGGACCAAACATAAGGTTATGGGGTGTGGCTTGTGACCAGGCAAGCCACACTCTGCTTCCCTTCTTCCCCTGTGCTCTCTCTCCTTGTCCTACTCACCCCTCCTTCCTCTGTGTCTTCTCCACCTCTCCGTTTCCATCTCTCCTCCTTCCTCCAACCTCTCTGGCTTGCTTCTCTTCCTCCTTTCTTCCATCTTTTCGCCCAGCCCCTCTGCCTTCCTGCCTCTTATTCCTTTCTTCTGTGCTGGCTAGCCACAGCCCTCCATCTCCACCCACTCCCAGCTGCAGATAATCAAGGTGGTCTGAACAGACTGCAGAAGAGTGACGGCCGCCTGTCTTATCCGATAGAGCAGTGTTCTCCAACCTTGGGTCCCCAGATGTTTTTGGCCTACAACTCCCATGCTGGGAGTTGTAGGCCAAAAACATCTGGGGACCCAAGGTTGGAGAACACTGCAATACGGCCACTGTCATCTGGGGCCACCCGATTTGGCCAGCTGCAGTGCAGTGAGAGCCCAGGAGGACGCGGTGAACCCGGCTGATCCTCACGCCAAGAGACATCTATAGGAGCCAGGAAATACCACCTGGCTCGCTCTGGCGAGTTATTAAGAGAGTCCCTTCCTGGTCTGCCTGTAGTTTCCTCCTTGGAATAGAGATAAGTGGTGGTGCATGGGCTGAAATTTCCCCTAATAGCCCCCAGGTCTGGGGTCCATCCACTAAAGGCTTCTGCATGAAACCAAGAAATACAAGATCAGATAAATATTATTGGACCCTCTTCTGTTGATGTACTGTAGGGAATGCAAGATTTCTTATGATTCCCACTTTCAACGCCTTGACCTCACTGGCCAAAACGGAGCTGTCAGATCTGACCAAGGTGATACATGCTTCGTTCCCTCTCGTCTGGACTACTATAACACCCTCTACATGGGGCTGCCTTTGAAGACTGTTTAAAAATATCTGCTGACTCATAATGTTGCAGCCAGACTATTAGCCAGGGATGGTAACCCCTATGTTACAACAGCTTCACTGAGTACCGGTCCATTTCCAGGCACAATTTAAGTGCTAGTTATGACTTATGAAGCCCTACACGACTTGGGACCACAGGTGCTAAGCCACGGTGGCTCAGCGTGTTGTGTAAACCCAGTCATTGTTTCTTCTTAGCCATGTCTTCAAAGCCACCCTTCGAAGCCAAGGCTCATTCTAGGGTTTGCTGTAGCCACCGTGGCTTAGCATGTTGTGCGAACCCAGCCAATTTGTTCAATTGGCTGTTCTTTAAATTGGTTTATGGCTCCTTTTATTGATCTTTTACCCCCCCCCCCGTTCTTATGTTTTGCTTGTGTATTTTACTTCGCATTATAGTGCTAGCCACCTTGAACACGAACTTAACCAACAAACAAGTAACCTCAGCAGCCCCTGCCCAGGGTTGTTCTCAGAGTGACTTGGCTGCCTTGCCACGAGTTTTTCCCTTGCACCCATGGACCTGTCAGCCTGCTGATTTCTGCCTCTCTTTGCCCCTTGGCAAGGTTTGCCCTGAGCCAGCTGCTTCCCCAAATTCCTCTTCTCAAATCCTGCCTGCTCGCCAGCCTCCTGATCCTTTGACGTGATGTTCCTGGATCCATTCTGGCCTTGATTCTGTCCTGGACCTGACCTTGCCTTGCCTCCAGCCAGGACTTGAAATCCTGCCAGCCCACTTCTCCTGCTTGGATCGTGTAAAGACTGGGGCCAGCTCCATGTACCTGGACTTGCTGGTGTCACTTGAGATAGGCAGTGGTCTAACAGCATGCAATACTCTGAGCAAGCAGGAATTATAGATGGTTGCAGCCAAGATTAGCTGCTGCCTATCTGAAAGTGTCTGTTTGCAATAAAAGGAGAATTAGACATGTCATGCAACGGGGACAGAACTGTCAGTTTTTGCAAGATAGATGCTGTCTTGTCCCTTGCCAAGCTGGAGTGGACGCGGCAGGATGTACCCAACAGTCTCCTTGCAGAAGGCATACTGGAACTGGCCAGGATGGATGAAAGGAGTGAAACAAATCCAAAGCTCTTATCTGATGAATTATTCATGTCTGGGAAGGAAGTTTCCCCGTATATGCTTTGAAGAGGTTCGTAAGCGGTTAGAGAAGGAAGTGGTGGACCACAGGGGGATCCAGGTTCTCTGCCACCGATTCGGATCTGATATCAAGCAAGTGCATACCCTCTTGGTGACTCAGTTTCCCCACTGATGCAAGAGGTAATCCTGACCTGGAGTTTAACAGCAAATGGCGGGAGCTTCAAGAACTACTTTTCTGGGGGAACCACATCGTATAGGGGGAGAGAGAGAGAGAGAGAGAGAGAGAGAGAGAGAGAGAGAGAGGAATCTTATGGTTTCCTGTTATCCAGACATTTGAGACCACCTGGAGAAGAGAACTACTATGTGTCCTGACCTTTGCCTGGGCAGGAGACCCCTGCCTTTCCCACCCCACACCCCCACTAGCAAAGAGAGCATGATGCTCCCGACTCCCGTACTGCTGCAATCCTTAAGCCACTCTCCCTGCATCTCCCCCAAAAGCCAGGACAGCACCAGGGAGGGTGAATTTGGGGTTTATTTATTTATTTTATTTATTATATTTATGCCCCCGCCTTTTTTCCTGCAAGGAACCCAAGGTGGCTTACATGATCCTCATCCTCCTCTCCCTTTTATCCTCACAACAACCCTGTGAGGTAGGTTAGGCTGAGAGTCAGTGACTGGCCCAAAAGTCACCCAGTGAGTTTCATGGCCGAGCGGGGACTAGAACCCGGATCTCCCGAGTCCCAGTCCAACACTCTCACCACTACGCCACACTGGCTCTCGTTTGCTTTCCATTCATGACTCCAGACTTAATCTGCTTCTTCTCCCATCCCCTCAGGGCAAGATGGTTCCTCAGAAGCCCTTCTGGCGGCATTTGGGGGGAGGGAGGGAGGGGCCACGACTGGGCAGCTCACCAAGTTGCGCCTGCTCCTTTTTCTTCCATCCCCCTTAAAACCGCATGAGGCCTTTCTCATTTATTTATTTATTTATTACATTTATATCCCATCTTTTCCTCCAAGGAGCCCTAGCTGGTATACATGATCCTCCTGCTCTCTATTTTACCCTCACAACGACCCTGTGAGGTAGGTTAGGCTGAGAGTCAGTGACTGGCCCAGAGTCGCCCAGTGAGCTACATGGCCGAGCGGGGACTAGAACCCGGGTCTCCCGAATCCCAGCCCAACACTCTCACCACTACGCCACACTGGCTCTCTCATACCACCACAAAGCCATATTAAAGGAAAGGAGGCTTCTGTGCAGCTTCCCTTTTCTAGCTGTCAGAAAAAACTCCTGCGCCATCTCATCGCTGGTCTTGTCTGCCACAAGAGACAGCGCCTGGCACTTCTCTTCTTTATGCTGGTGCGCTCTATTAGCACCGCGCTAATCCAAATTCTGCAGCTGTGACAAATCTTTCAAATTGAGAAAACCTGCACACCCCAGCTCATTTTACATAATTTATTGTGCTTCCAACATCCAGCATCTTTGATGGTACAAAAGTGGTGCTGAGGCCTTCTCGGGGGATCGCACTTACTTCGCTGAAGGCGGAGCTCCTCTTGCAAAAGTTATGATTCCCCCAGCTGTCAAACCGCCACAAATTTTGTCTCTGGAAAAAATATATTTGGCCCCCAACGAGCACATCCGTTGCAATTGTCTGCTGAATGTGGTTGCGCACCCCTGCCACAGTTTCATAGCAACAAGAAAAATGGCACCCGCCGATTGCTGCCCCGCTTCACTGCGCTTGCCTTTGATTCAACAGCTTGCCTTTCTATGTTCTTACCAAGCCTTGCCTCCAAACAGTATCTCATGAGAACCCTGGTAAATGGGTCCCGTTGCAGGCATTTTTCTTGGTGTGTCAAACGTCTCTGGGCTCACGCGTTCAACAACAGGAATGTTTCTGTGTAACAAACTGCTCTGATGCTTTCAAGGTTGCGCTGATTCCAGCTGCAGCTTTCCCCACTTGAAAATCCTAATCCCCCTGGTTAGTGGCATTGCAACAAACTGCCACAGAGATGATGGTGGTGTGTGACAAACAGGGGATTAGGAAGACGGAAGGCGGAGGAGCAGACGGCAGCAGAGATGCAAGTGGAGCTAATCAACGCACAATGTGAACGGGGCTGGTTTATCTAAAATCAGAGCCAGGTTGTGCCAATACTGCTCACCCAAGGCCTAATTTCAATAGCCTTCAGCCCTTTTAAATTAATCAGGGTCTACCACAACCAGAATCTGGACCGGAAACCTGGCCTCCAATTGGGGAAGAAGGATTCCCAGAACCTGCCATATTCTGGGCCCTCCAACACATCACACATAATGCCCGTTTCCAAAAACAACAACTGTTACTGCTCTTGTATAATGCTTTTTTTGTTTTGCTTGTTTTTGCAATTAATGTCTGTTTCCAGACCCTAATTTAGATCATCTCAGCTCTTTTTTCACCAGCCTGGTCTCAGCTAGTAGATGGCTGCTGAACACAGACTGACCTGCACCAGGGAGCAGGCGTAGGTGAGCTCTGCTTCCCCCCTGCCTTTGCTCCTCAAAGGAAACATGATGTACAGCTTCCAAATCAAATGTTGATCGCCTCTTGCACTGTGCCCTTGTCCTCATGATTCAGGTGGTCTATCTGCCCCCCAGTCTGCCTTGATTGCCATGCATGTTTATCTGATGAAACACTCTGGTGCTTTATTTAAAAAAAAGGTTCAACAGTTTTTAAACACTTCTCTTTAGACTCTTGGAAAAATGCTCTGTATGAGAGCGCTATAAAAATCCAGCTTCTTTTGCAACCAGAAAAACATTGCCCTGAGCTCAAGATGATGTGTGTGCCCCAAAAGCAATGTGTGCGCTTCCACACTGGGTTATTGCTAAGATCAGGACCGGTGCAGGGCAGTTTGGCGCCCCAGGCAAAATAATATTTAGCGCCCCCCCCTCCAAAGCAGCAAAAAAAAAAACCCTGCGCCGCCACCACCAACCTACCTTCCCCGCCGCCCTGGCTGCGGCGGCGGCGGCTGCTGCTGCTGCTGCTGCCGCCTCCTCCTCCTCCTCCTCCTGAAGTGACGCGACGCAACGCGATGGGACCCCCGCGCTGTTTTTTGCCGGGGAAACCATTGGCAACAGGGCTGTTTAAGCCCTGTTGCCCTGTTTCCTCCCGCCAAAACAACGCGGGCGGGGATCCGGAAGCGACGCGACGCGGAGAAGGTAGGTGACGGGGGGGGTTGGGGGGGTGGCGATGGCGGCGGGAGGCACAGCGGCAGCGAGCGGGAGGAGGCGCAGCGGCGAGCGGGCAGGCGGGGGGAGGCGCGGCGGCGGGCGGGAGGGTGGGGAGGCGGAGGCTTGGCGGGGACGGCGTAGCGGAGGCGGAGGCTTGGCGGGGGCGGCGTAGCGGAGGCGGAGGCCTGGTGGGGGCGGCGCAGCGGCAGCGAAGAGGAGCGCAGTGTTTCCGCGCCCTCTTCAGCTGCGCGCCCTAGGCAACCGCCTAGTTTGCCTAGCGGTAGCGCCGGCCCTGGCTAAGATTATGTATGGTACATCTGAATGCACCAGGTGTTTGTTCAATGCCTACCTTAAAGATATCTCCAAGCATTGCTGCCAAGGTAAGTTGGCAGGGGGCTTCCTCAGGAAGACTCTCAATATTAATGCCTGCAAATCCAAGGCGCTCTGAAAACCTGCAGCAGAGGAACAGATGTGGAAGGAGGAGGTCAGCAAAGGGAGACCAAGGGCAGCCCAAGACATCTTGTTTGGAAATCCAAACAACACTCTCCTCCCACTGATTAACGTGAGGCACAATCCAGCAGGTAGTTCTCCTGCCCAAGTGCCATCGATCAAAATGAACAGGAGTTGCACAAGATTACTGTGCACTTCTGCAAGCTCCCAATGTGGCTTGTGCAGGAGAACTTCCCAGAGGACGGTGGCCTGTCAGTCTTATCTGTCTCTATTTCCGGAGGCAGCCACCTCACCTTACGTTGTGCCCACGGAAGCCACCAGTGGAGCCAGTCCTCTTGCCTTGACACAGAGCTCCACATGTGGGGTACGCCGTGGGGTGCCAGACAATCACTCAATCCAGAATCCCCCAGAGGATCTAATGGGAAACGTTGTGGCTCCTGAGGGCAGTTTTTAAAGGGGCTTACTTGATTAAGTTGTAGCATGCCCATCCCTAAGGCTCAAGGTTGGTGGGAAACAATAACTTAAAATATATTTATAAGCACATTTTTAAAAGGTAGGTTAAAAGTCTAACAGAACGCTATTCTCATCAACTTAGGGTACTTCCAGATGAGGCCAAAATATGTTAAGATGGGATAGCTGCACAATGTCTTGTGAATGGTAGTGCTAGAAGTCTTCTTTCTGGAAGCACCCCTGATTTCCAAAAGCAAGCCCAAAGGTAAAAAGTACCATAACAGTTCAGAAAGATGTTCTGGGTCAGAGTTTTGTGAATTTTCTGGAGGAAGAGAGTTCCACAAACCATGTGAGAACACCCAAATGGGCAGGGGGCATAGCTCAGTGACAGAGCACTTGCTTTGCCTGCAGAAAGTCCCATGTTCAATCCCTGGCATCTCCACTTAACCTTCATCCAACGGAAGCATGCAGCTCAGCTGTCTTTGTATCTGGGGTGCCCCAGTCACCCCAAAAACAAGTGCCTCAGGCAAGGAAAATTTTGCATACGAAAGGCTTTTGCCTGACTGAACATTTCCCCCATGAATTTCAGGTCTCAGCTAGTTAAGGTAAGTACAGTAAAGACTTAATCTTGCCTGTAGCAATGTAAATGCAGGCAATCATCATAACAAAGGCAGGCCTAACATTAGTCAATTAGTGGTACAAAAGCCTGAAAAAAGCCTGAGGCCTAACTTTAAATCAGCATAACAAAGCTTTCCCTCAAGGGATTTCTTTTCTTTTTGAAGGAGGTGTTTTGTGCTCTTTCTGCCAATAAAAAGAGACTAAAATGACCTATTGTTCCTTCACTGCCTGGGGCTACTAAAGCACCCCAAATATCCTATTGTTATGCAAATTTTGGGGACATTTTATGTCCCGGGCATGTTTGGTTTAAAGGAAGAAAACTGTAAAAGGCAGGTGGCTGAAATTTGGCAATATTGTTTACTACTCTGTTTTAAGCAAAGTCCTACCAGGACTGGATTGTGGGTCTACTTATGTGTAAATTACACCACAGAATGTGAGCCTGGGGTAAGGAAAGCACCCCAAGATGCAGGATATTAAGAAAGGATCAGATAGGGCAAGCCCTCTACCTGACAGCTGCTGCCAATCAGAGCAGATAATGCTGGGCAGATGGACCAATGGATGGCCTTCATATAAAGCGGCTTCATGTGGCTCTCTGGGCACCCGTTCTGCCTCCTAAGGCACAAAGTTCTGACACAGTGTGTCTGCATTACAAACGTTTTAAACTGGTTGAAGAGGGAACTTTAGGAACTGCAGTTCTATCAAGGAGGAGGAAGAGGAGCTAGGGCTCACTAATGCAAACTGTTCAGCATCTCGCCAAACTGCTGTATACTGTGGCATTAGATGCCCTCAGTCTTGAAGATCACAATTGTATTGTAGCACCACCTGGAAGAAGATGCAGAAATGCTTTCTCTGGTGCAGGGATGTTGGCTGTCAGGCCCACTGCCCGCCAGTCAAATTTGGCCCGCCTGGGGTCCCAAACTGACCCTCTAAGCGTCCTCCCAGAAGATCACATCTCCATCCCTTGCCCCCACCCCTTCCTCCTGACTGTTTCCTGGCTTTTCCACACACACACACACACACCCAATTTTAAAAGGCTGAAATGACTCTCCTAAGGCTTAGTTTCTAACAGTAAGACCTTTATGCTAAACTATGCTGGTATTTTGGCCACACACCCTTTTGCCTTTGGCCCCTCCCCCTTTGCATTCGGACCCTCCCACCACTGGAACGCAGCCCCCGAGAGCTTCTCCGAAATTGAATTCGGCCCTTGGGCTGAAAGATGTTTGGCACCCGTGCTCTAGTGAATAAATGGATATCCTGAAGAGAGGGAAAACAGAGAGGGTCTTACTTTAAGTGCTTAATTTTTAAAAGGGGAGATGCCGAGGTTCAGGGGCCTACTTGGGCCTCCTCTGACCAGAAAAAAAGTGCTTCTACTCCCAGGCATATGTGGTTCTTCGTGTGCCGAATGGTTGTGGTTCTTTGGTGCTGAAGGAAAGGCCGGCTGCCCAGGTTCTCAAGCACTCGGCCTTTATTATGCTTTGACATGTGCCAGGGCTGAACCACGGGCGCTCAAAACAAGTTGCAAGGCTCAGCTCATGTGGTGTGGCCTGGCTTAGATTTAAGTAGGCCTGAGCCCAGCTGTAAGTCTGAGCCCAACAGGCTTGCAGTGCCGTGTTCCTTACGAGTCAAGACCAGTACCATCTCAGCAATGTTACAACCCTTTCTTTCCTTGGGGATTGAGTAAACCCAGCTGAGCGGAGTCAGGGGATAATTGTGCTTGTGGTAGTTGTCTCTCCCCCCCCCCCCCAAGAACCGCTTGCGTCTGGCATGTTGCCGGCTGCTATTTTGAGAAATAACTTCATCCTGTCCCATGGGGGGAAACTTCTAACATGCGCTTTCATCATGGCATCGTGGAGCAAAAGGCGATTTCACGCTCCGCTCCAGATTCTGCTCAGCTAATCTAACCCGGGGGTGGGGGGCTCACTTCTCAGCCCCCGCCCTGCGTTCCCATTAGAAACCTCCAATTTCAAGGCTCAATTTCTCAGCTGTCTCAAATTGCTTTCGGCTGAAACTGAACACGCAGGATCAGATGGGAGTTCTGCTCCCCCCACCACCACTTTCTTCTCTTTTTGCTTCTTCCCCCCTTCTTCATAACTAAAAGTGATTTTTCTTTTTTAAAAAGGCCTCTTTTTTTATTAAAAGGCTTTCAAGCTCAAAATTCTGACCTACATTGAAGACTGTATAATTTAATCAGGATGAAAGAAAGAAAGTTCTCTCATTGCTTAATACCACATTTTTAACTCTTACCACCCTGTCAGTGAGAATTCTGATCAAAACAAGCACTATTTTTCATATCCTTTGGGAAAACACAGATGCACACACACACGCATACACAGTGCCATATTTAACTTTGATTTATGCCAGAGTACAGTATAGGCATTTTCACACATGAGCCTTAAATCAGTTTGTAATAAGAATCATTCTAAATCTTACCCTGACTAGACTGTGTGCATATTATTTAATTATCTCTCTTATCTATCTATGCCAGCTGCCGACATTCACTCTTACTGACTGGGTTCACACAACACGATAAGTCGGGGAGGGGGGGCTTGTCGTGTCGTGTGAACCTGCCATGGGTTATTCGGGGTGGCTTATAAGCCCACCAGGGTGGGCTTATAATACACCCCGACAGCCCATGGCTTGTTGTAGGGTTTGGTAGCCACCCCTGGCGTTGCTGTGTCGTCTGAACCCAGACGACATGACAACCGCTGGCTTAACCCAAACACCTACAGAGCCCTTTGGCAGGAGCAGCCCTTGGGGGCGCCTGTCAGAGACTTCCCTGGGATCGCACTCCCTTCTGCGGCTGCCCACCAAGCAGCGGCAGTGAGGCGCACGGGATAGCCACACTCTGCTCGGCCTACTCGAGAGTAGGCTGAGCAGAGTGTGGCTCAGCTGCCCCCAGTCCGCCGCGGCTGCCACCACCGAGTGGCTGCGGTGCCGGATGGGAGGAGCCGTACTCTGCATGGCAGGATGCGCACTGCTGCCGATCTCGGCGGGGGAGGCTTGCTCATGAGGTCCACTCGTGAGTTGGGCGAGGGCTGTCAGCGATCCCTGCTCCCCACCACCACTGTCAAGCCGCAGTGCGGAGGGGGGAAACCTCGGTGCTCCCGCGGTGTCCCATGGGATACCTGCAGGGGGATTGAGGGGGGAGGGGGAGGCAGGGTGCACCCTACCTGCTGCGATGCACCCAATAATCAGGGGTAGGGTGGCTTCTAAGCCAGACTGCAGCAGTTTGGCTTAGCGTGTCGTGTGAACCTGCCCACTGTCTCAACTAGTGATGGGCAATCTGGTGGGACTCGACTTAATAAGGTAA
This sequence comes from Shinisaurus crocodilurus, assembly GCA_021292165.1. Classification (NCBI taxonomy): domain Eukaryota; kingdom Metazoa; phylum Chordata; class Lepidosauria; order Squamata; family Shinisauridae; genus Shinisaurus; species Shinisaurus crocodilurus. The sequence goes on along the minus strand of CM037884.1, from coordinate 32,008,315 downwards.
GAAGGGCTTTATCTTATTGAGAGTGTGTGTGTGTGTGTGTGTGTAGTACAGTGTTCTCCAACCTTGGATCCCCAGATGTTTTTGGCCCACAACTCCCAGCATGCCCCATAGCCAAAAACATCTGGGGACCCAAGGTTGGAGAACACTGGTATAGTAAGTATAGATAAAGAAATACAGTAATACCTTGGATTGAGAGCATAATTCGTTCCGGAAACGTGCTTGTAATCCAAAACACTCTTATATCAAAGCAAGTCTCTGGCAGGCATGAGCGGGGCCGATTTCGGCCCGCTACGCCCGCTCGAGGCAAGCGGTTACATCCCTACACTTGTCTTGCAAGACCATGCTCGTTTATCAAATCAAAAATCTTTTTAAAAATTTGCTTGTCTTGCAAAACGCTCTCAGACCAAGTTACTTGCAATCCAAGGTATTACTGTAGGTACACACACACATGGCCATACCACTTTCCAGCATTCTGTCACACTCTTCTAGCATGAGATGCATTCCACCCTCCAGGAATCTTTGCAATTTACAGCCCTTCCTTCTGCAGACACTCTGTCCATTATAATCATAGGGTATAAAAAATAACTCTGTCCCACATCAGCAACATTCACACATTGCACAGACAGTGGGAAAGAAACACAATGGTGCTTCTAATGCATTGCATGAAAAATGGGGGTGGGAGAGAATTTAGTTCTGTTTGCATTTTGGTAAGAATCGATCTGCAAACTGGACGATAGTTATAGCTCAGCATTCACACTTCTCAGAGCTTTGTGGTGTAGTTCTCCAAACAAAAACATGCGTATAAAAATGCATTTATTCGAGGCAGGTGTGCACAAAAATGTGTGCATCGGTGGGGGAAAGGTATGGAATAGCATTTTCTTAAGGAAAACTACGTGCAAAAATGTGTATACTGAGCAAAATTATGTACAACAATGTGGTCGTTCAGAAAAATGTGCATAAAAATGCATACAATGCATGCATTTTCATGCAGACCTTTTAAAAAAGTTGCAAACTGAAGCAGAAACAGGATGGAATGAATTTAAGATTAGAAAAACGAGAAACAGAGGAACTAAAAGTGACAGATTTGTCCATCCCTAGTGAAAATGGACCGACAGATTTGGATCTTGGTAAATATGCTGATCTCAGTCGTGGTATCCCCTCATAAATCTAAGAACAGAAGAAGAGCCCTGCTGCATCAGGCCAAGGGTCCATCTAGCGGAAAAAAGGAGAGAACTAGGTTCTCAGGATGCAAAAATCTTTATTAAAGGAGCCCGACGCGTTTCGGCCTGTGTATTTTTCAAGGCCTTCCTCAAGGGGCTGTGAATATTCAAAATACATACATTAAATTAACTTAACATGGTTAGGACAACACATAATGTTAAGTTAATTTAATGTATGTATTTTGAATAATCACAGCCCCTTGAGGAAGGCCTTGAAAAATACACAGGCCAAAACGCGTTGGGCTCCTTTAATAAAGATTTTTGCATCCTGAGAACCTAGTTCTCTCCTTTTTTCCGTTGCATTTGGATGCTTATCTCCTCCTGTTTCTGTCAAGGGTCCATCTAGTCCAGCATTCTGCTCACACAGTGGCCAAGCAGCTGCCCACGGGAAACCCACAAGCAGGACAGGAATGCAACAGCACCCTCCCGCCCATGTTCCCCAGCAACTGGGATGCATAGGCATACTGCCTCCGATACTGGGGGTAGCATAGAGCCAATCAGAACTAATAGCCATTGACAGCCTTCTCCTCCATGAATTTATCCAATCCCCTTTTAAAGCCATCCAAACTGGTGGCCATCACTACATCTTGTACTGATGGCCTTAACAATTAACAATCTGTTAATTGTTAAGGTGCCACACGAGACTTGTATTTGGTTTTGCTCTGACAGGCTAATGTGCCTATCCCTCTGGAAGGTATCGTTAGGAAGCTGCCTTATAGCAGGCCTGATTGTTTGTCCATTGAGCCCAGTATTGTCTCCTTTGACCGGCAGTGGCTCTCCAGAATCTCAGGCAGAAAGGAGCCTTTTCCATCACTTGCCACCTAACCATCTTGACTGGAGAAGCTGGGGATTGAACCTGGGACCTTCCGCAGGCAATGCAAGTGCTCTACCACTGAGCTATGGGCCCTTATAGTTCATCTGGATTTCCCCACAGGTTTGGAAATTCTGCCTTGGGGAGAGCCCTGCCCAAAATAGAACTCTAGCATACCAGAGTCTGGAGTGGTCCTACAAGGTTAGTAAGTCACACTAGGCCTTGGCACACATGCACCAAGTCCTCTGATAGGTTATGGGGTGGAAGACATCATCGACCTTTCAGTGTGCCAGAGGCCTCCATGCTTGAGTGGCGAGGTCTTTGGCACAGCCTAGGAACCTCACTGGGCCATTTGAAGTCTTCCAGCGCATGCTCCGAGGCCTCTGTCCTGTCTCGGGGCCAATGACACCATCAGCCCCTCGACACACTGCACACCTACGCAGAAGCCAGAGGGGATTGTGGAATGATTGGGAAACTCCACTCTGGCATTTTAGTCCTTATAAGAATAAGGACTAAAACCTTATTCTTATGGCAAGGGGAGCTGCTAAATCTTTTCAAAGGGGAACCCAGTGGTTCTGCCCGGCCTCGTACTTATAACTCCTCGCCTGGTACCCACAGATGAGCAGAAATTCCATGCAGGCGATTGAGCAAGCTGGTGGAGGGTGGTCGCTCCACCCCTCCCCTTTCAGCCCACTCGGGCTGCTTCCAGACAGAGGGCTCCTAGCGCTACGAATCAGAAGGCATTGTGCAGCAATCCCACTTTTTTTTCCTTAACAGATTTTCTGTGGTAAGACAAATGATGGAAGAAGTGTTGGGAAAACGTAGGTGGTTACGAGAGTGGAAGATAACATCCCCCTGTTCTGCCAAATGTTTTCCCAAAGGGCTTGGCAGGGGTTCTTTAATGAATTCTCATGCCATAATAAATCCAAGAGGATCAAGCCTAAACATCTTTTATTGCAAGTTAAGATCCTTATTATACAGAGTACAACAATCCCAAGTCCCCTAGTAAGAGCCCCACCCCTTGGACAGGTGGCAACCACAATATCACCAACCGACCAGTCAAGAAGCTCTGCCTCCTGTATCAGTTGTGTCCTTGCTGCAGTCCTCTGTCCATGTCAGGGCTCCTGCTGGTTCTTTGTCCTTCTTCAGGCTGGCAGCCAAACGGCTTCCGGATATCTCTCTTCCTTCTCAGCACACTTCAACCACACACCCCACCCCACCCCACAGGCTGCATTTGCTAGTCTTAAATACAATTCTAGCATCAAACTCCATGGGCTGCAGACCTCGTGTTTGAATGATAACACCTGTGCCGTCCTGGGTGGCAGCCAAGTCACATGACAGTAAGTTGCTGATCATTGCATCAGGCTGGCAAGCAGCCAGGTCACATACCAGTAAATTAGCCAAGGCCATTCACTGATAACACCTACATTTTAGTTTCTTAAATCAAGCCCAGAGCATAGAGGAAGAACTCTGTACAAGACTCCTGTACTCCTCGACCATCTTCCGCAATTCCCAGTACACCCCCCATGCCCCGTAAAATTCTGGGAATGGGGGCAGGGTGATGATGCTATAAAAGCCTTGCCTGGAAGCATCCTTGGTTTCCCCGCTAACTGCGGAGGAAGAAAAGGCCTCCACAACCAACATGGAAACTCACTGGGCTGGCGGTGGGGTGGTAGATTGTTCTTGTTCTTCCTGCTTGGTAAAAGGTTTCTTTGTTTACTAACCGGCTTCCCCTGCTCGGTAGCCAGTATGGAAATGCAGGATCTTAGCTTAGGAGGCTAGTAATATTTTTTTTCTGTAGTGACTTTTGTGGGCATGTTCACAAGGCTGGATTCGGCCAGCATTTTAATATTTATATCCTGCTTCTCCTTTCTGAAGAAAGCCCAAAGCAGCCAAGAACAAACAGAAACAAAACAATCGTAACAAACCTAGCAATAAAACACATTCAACAAACATACAAAACTAAGTCATGACTGTTTTCTACGCAGCTGGATTTTCCATTCAGAAGCAACATGTTCCACATGAATCCTCCGCTCAAATGGTTTCAAAAAAGCATATTCCCACAGAGGAAAATGTGATGTTGCAACAGCCTTTTTGAAAGGACCTCAGATATCTCTGGTTGTGTAAATAAGATGAAAGGTGAGACGGGAAGCTGACCCTTGTGTCTTCTGTTCAATCAACCATGGGACTGCAGTTCTCAAGCAGCTCAGCTAAGGCACTTACAGCTGCTGTTAAATTCTCCACTCCCAGAGCTTTCCAAGAGGTAAAGGAGCAAAAGGGAAGGAAAACATCAGAATGCATCAGGAGCACTTTGCTGTTATGCAAAAACAGCTCAATTCACTCTTGATCAGGTGTATGAGTGGGTGGGGGCGGACCGGAGTTGGTGCAGGGCAAATCACAAAGGCCAAGCATGGCAGGAGACGTGATGGCAGTCTGCCCGGGCTCTGGAAACAATGGAGCCTTAACAAAGCAAACCTGCCTGTTAATCCCGTGGGTGGGAAGCCTATTGAGTGCCAGGCAGTGGTAGCTATACCTGGCTCTGAATGAAAAAGGATTTAATTCCTCCCAGTTTGCAAAAAGGCAAAGGAGAGGTTGCTGCAGAATCTGTGGGTTAGACTGTACACTACTGGGGCCGAGGTCAAGAGTTTGGAAGGGATCACAGGGAGTCTAGTTCAAACCGGAGCCAAAAGGAGGGACAATTCACCCAATCAGTTATCACGGACAAAAAAACAAACAAAATACAGGCAGTCCCCAGGTTACGAACGAGTTCCGTTCTTAAGAATGTCTTTAAGTCGAATTTGTATGTAAGTCGGAACAGCATAGCGTTCTATACGTTAAAATCGGCATTTACGCAAATTGCGTAAGTATACTACGCTATGTACTCTACGTAAATGACGTAGTGCCAGGAAACCTAGAAGTCTGTTCTTAAGTATGGGTTGTCTGTAAGTCAGACATTCTTAACTCGGGGACTGCCTGTTGCAACCAAGTATGAGGGCCATGGGGAAAGCACTGTGCTGCTAGGGATGGGTGAGAATTTTGTTTCAGTTTGGTTTCAATAAGGAATTACCAAAATTCGCAACATTCTCTATATCTGGGACAAAAAGAACTTGAGATTAAAAGCACTCAGATGTGGGAGAAACCCACAAATGTGTCCATCCAGACCCAGGACATTGTGCTTTGCTCTTAAAAGTCTGGTTTTGAGTCCATGTGTATTCAGCCATCGTTAACAGCCCTATGGCCGGCAGGTACAATGTGGACCTCTCCATGCTGGGAATAGCTGCACCTATCGAATTTGGCTGGAGAAGATGGGTGAGAATTTTATTTCAGCTCCTTTTTTTATATGAATCGACCAATATTCAGGAGCGGGGGGGGGCACCTGAGATTTTAAAAATTCGAATGCGGGAGAGGAAGCAAAACGGACAGATTCTCCCATCCCTACGAGTGTGGACAGAATTTCCTACCACTGAACACTGGAAGCCAGATGCTCATTCCCCTTCCAACTGCCCTGCTACTCCTCCACTGCTCTGGGGGAGTTGACATCAGGTTGATAACTGGGTTGAGATCAGGTGTCCAGGCGCGCTTCACACTAGGTGCTTAGTGTGGAATTGCCGTGCTCCGTTCATTCACTCTGTATGGGACATCCACACAATGCATCATCTGATCATTTCTTATTCTTAGCATCCTGTATGTTCTCCGTGGATCTTCTGGTTTATCTCAGACCTGAGAGAGTGCTTCTGGGCAGGTGGCTCCTAGCATTACCAGTCACAAGGCACTGTGCAACTATTCCATCTTTGCTCCTTAATGTGTTTTTGTTTTTGTGGTAAGAAAAACGATGCAAGAAGTGTTGGGAAAACACGAGAGGGTTACAAACGGAGGACGAAGTCATCCCCTGGTAAAATTCTGTTAATGGGACAGGGTGATTGCATAGCAAAAGCCTCATCTGGAAGCACTCAGAAAGTCCAATCTTTTTTTCTTCAGAAGAAGAACAGAATGGTAGCACAGTCTCCACGGGTGTAGCTGCCCTTAGTGCTTTTCTTCCATCTTTGTGAAAAGGAGGGTCTTTGACATGGGCAGTGACATATCAGACAGGTGAATCTATCACATGTCGGCACATATTCACTGTAAACTTTGCAGTGGGCACTCATTTTTATGACCCCATTCATTTTTTACAACTGATTTTGAATTAGCGTTAAAATGCTTTCCTTGCTTTTATGCCGTTTTTTAAAAAAGTAAACCACCTTTCCAGTCACTACTGGTAACCGTCTTGCTAAAATGGAAGCGACTAGGAAGGTTGTTTTTAATCTTAAAAAAATAAATAAATGGCATTATTGTATTATAGTACTATACTGTACTTGTCTTTCACCGAAAAAATTTTAACTGGAAAAAAGTTTTAGCATTAATTAAAAGATTGATTTTTTAAAAAGAAGAAGAAGCAGGGTCATAAAATGGCGCCCAGTGCAAACATCATAGTGACTGTGTGCTGAGCTTTAAATGGCTGCTTAGGTGAATTGGACCTTCCAGCAGCAGCTATGTCGCACTCACAAGTGGAGACGGAACCTAGCGGGATGTATACATAGGTGCAGTACTCCTGACAGGGTAGAAAGTTAACTGCAATTCTGCAATTCATAGCAGACACTAAAGAGCTTTAGGGCACAATCCGATGCAGATTTAGACAGAAAAAAGGCCTACAACTCCCAGCAAGGCTGGCTGGGGCATGCTGGGAGTTGTAGGCCTTTTGGGGGGCATGCTGGGAGTTGTAGGCTTTTTTTCTGTCTAAACCTGCATAGGATTGCACCTGTAAAGATTTTTTCTCTCTACCATCATGAGTGCTAGAAGCTTGCTTTAAAAAAAAGGGGAAAAAAAAGAAAAGACCACTGAGCCTTGCAGTGTGTGTTTGCATAGAGCTGCTTCTCAGGTATGTTTTCATGCACGTGGTCTCCTTGCAAGCCACTGCAACCATGTTCAGTCCAAGATAGTCCTACACTCATCCGCACAACAGATGTGGGGAATCTCACAGGCTGTGCACACTGTTGTATAGTCCAAATTGAGGAAGTCCACATGGGTAAATTAGGGTGCAAACACATACACTCATTGCACCTTCTTCATAAGGCAACCATGAGGCAATGGGAGGTGGCCACCTCAGGTGATGGATTTGGGTTGTTTTTAGGGGTGGCAGACAAATCACTGCTTCCCTCCCTCCCAGGGGCACAATCTACAGAGAGGTTCTCCTGCAGAAATCAGCCGAAACCAAGGAGGCCTGTGCAAGACCACTACCATCCTCTTAAGCACCTACTCATCCATTTCAATAGGACTTGCACAGAAGAGCTTTGTAGCAGATTGTGCCCCCATGTTAATGGAAAGGAGGGATACCATTGGATTTTCGATCTCAAGTGTCTTGGACCAGTTCTGTCCTCCAATTATTTGGTGCTATTTCATGCATTCCTGATTTTGTGCTAGAAAGCAACTTTGGGAATATGAAAAACACCTGTTCAAACTGGTCTTGGGATTTTGCAGAAGCCAACCGGATTTATCCAAAAGAAATAAAGCTCTAGGCCTAGCACAAGAACTTGGAAAACAAGAGACAGATAATAATAGCTGCTTTGTTTTCTTCAGAGAGTTGGAGGAGGTTTAAAAGAAGGACCACTGTTTGTGGTGCAAACCCTGTCTCACTTTTTGTTGTTATTTTAAAAACCTGCAAAACCTGTTTGACCAGAGGGAAGAATTGGATAAAAGAGGGACATGTGTACATCAATGAATTTCTAACTCTTCTGGAGAACTCTAGGTGTTCCCAGAAGCTTATCAAGGGCTCTTTGATGAGATCAATAATAGCCAGACTTCCCTATCACAACTGCTCTTGCCTGATACTATGCAACTACAGAAGACTGCTGGCTGTATTTGGAGGGTGTTGGGGGAACGGGATGGGCACCTTCACCTCAAGCAGAACAACAGTGAAGCCAGCACCAGGGGTGGGCAACCTGTGTCCCTCAACCTAATTTCAAAAGCCCTCTACAAGCAATCAGCTCAGACCTCTGCAAGAGCAGTCTGTTCTTCCTTAGCAGACTGCTGGGCAAAGAGGAAGGGGTGGGGGGAGAGAAAAAGGGGCTGGCAGAGAGGGGGGGGAAGGGGTTGGCCATGCCCACTTTTTACTCTGCCCCCCCCACAGATTGCTCCTGTGGGAAGAGGGAACGTAGCCCTCGAAAGAAAAAAGCTTCTTCACCCCTGCCCACCATGAAATGAATGTGTGCCCAGATCCCAAATCCTCTGCAATTCGCCGTCCAGCCTTCCCTCCCCCAACCTGGTGCCCTCCAGATGTGCTGGAGTGCAACTCCCATCATTCCCAGCATGATGGGAGTTGCAGTCCTACACATCTGGAGGGCACCGGGTTGGGGAAGGCTGCGCTGGTCTTTCTTGCCAGATGTGCAGCGGGTTCCTCAGCAGCAGACAACTTGAGCCAGTGTGGTGTGGTGGTGAGAGTGCTGGACTGGGACTCGGGAGATCCGGGTCCTAGTCCCCATTCAGCTATGATGCTCACTGGGTGACTTGGGGCCAGTCACTGACTCTCAGCCTAACCTACCTCACAGGGTTGTCGTGAGGATTAAATTCAGAGGAGGAGGAGGATCATGTAAACCACCTTGGGTTCCTTGTAAGAGGAGAAGAGGCGGGATATAAATGTAAAGGTAGAATGAATAAATAAACATGTAAATGCTTCCCTGCAGAAAGAACGTTTGAAAACGACTGGTGGACTCCATAGGAATTGGAGGCCTCTCTCCCTCCCTCTCTATTTTCAGCTCCCTTGGCTTGTGTGTCTCCAGCCGTTCTATGACGGGGCCTGGGTCCATCAACCACACCCCAGTATGGGAAGGTCCTTGGTCTGCAGCCGGGATTGCGATCTGGGCCGTGAACTTGCCTCTTCGTGCGGTTTCATGTGACAAGGCCAGAAGCATCTGACCCACCTCGCGACAGGCCCGCTCTGCGTGGCCTTCCGTTCCGGCACATCCGAGCCCTGCGCTTGCCTATCCCCCCGCCCCCGCCGCCCTGGCTTTGTGGCTGGCTTTATGAACCTGGTTATCTTCTCCTTCCAGCCTCCTGTAATTTACTGGCTTCTTTGCTTTGCAGCCTGTTTAATTAGGGCCCTGATGTGGGTGAACAGGATGGGGAGGGAGGATTATTTAGCTGGATAGCGGCTTTTGTTTTCTTCCCCCTGCTAGACTTTTGGAGCTGGAAGAGGTGAGTTAAAAGAGGAGGAAGATTTACGTTGTGATCCTCTCCCTGAGGGCTGCGGCTCGCCATCAGGATTTACAGCCTGCTCTGGTTCAAACAATGTTCGGGAACCACCGGCAGCTCATAAAAGTGAAGGACTGAAAGGTGCCAGCTGGTGGCAGATGCCGGGAAAGACCACCCCCCCTCTGCGGACGCTCCCTCAATCCTAGCCTGTGGCCACCTGTTGAGTGGAGTTCTGGGCATCCCACACATGCACCCTTCCAGGCCCTCTCGATTCTGAACTCCAGGTCCCTGATGCAGACAGGGACATGGATTTACTGCTTGACTGAGGCTGAAGCAGATGTTAGAATTTAGAGGAAAGACCCAGGGCTGCGGAATGGGTTCCCTGCTCCACATCTAAAAAGCGGCAGGGGAGGGGAAAAGAGAGTCAGGTGGGATGCTTAACCCTTTCCCTGGTCACCACTCCTCCCCCACACTTTGCATCCACAGCCACTTTTCTCTAACTGGGACATGTGTTTGCTACAACTGGGGAAAGGGAGTGCAGGAGACAAGCAAAGGTCAGGGAAAAGATTAAGCGCCCCTCCTCTGCCTATGTCTTCTGTCTGCCCACCACCTTTTAGGTGTTCTGCAGAACCCTGAGTTCCATGTGTCAACTTCTACTTTATGGCTGGATCACTGATTGTAGGATTTGGTGCCCAGCACAGAATCCAGCACATACATCAGATTGGGTGAGGGGGGGGGGAGCCAAAGCTTTCATTTTTAGTTAATAAAACAAAACATGTTTCTAGCCCTCATGGTTGCTGAGAAAAGATTAAACAGGGAGAAGCCTAAAAAATGTAAGGGCCAGTTCATGCAATCAAATCTGGCAGGTGGCAAAGCACCCACACGCACCGGGCTCAACCCAACTTGCATTTGTTGTGCCGCTAGCAACCTACTTTGGGCAGCTTTCCAGCGCTGCAGTAAGCAGGGGGTTGAAAAACAAGTTGGGTGTTTAATGAAGCAACCACAATGTTGCTTTACCTAGTGCCAAACCCAGCGCAGGTTCACTGAACTCCCACACCAATTTGTGTAAAGGACATTTTCATACATGACACTAAGGGCAGAACAACACCTTCTGCCTCCTCCTCGTCTCTTCAAAGCCCGGCTGCAGCTTCTCCTCTTCAAATCAGGGTTGTGAGGGTGCGATCCGCAGCGGAGAAGTGGTAGACACTACAGGACGAGAGCACTGAATCCTTGCCCTGCCTGCTGGTTTCCTAATACATCTCCCCTCCCCAGTTGCATTTCCCTCAGCACAGGTTCCAGGTCTGTGTTTTCATTGCAAACGTGGTGGGACTGGATCCTTGGCTGGGGCTGGGGGGGGGGAGGAATTGCAGGGGGAACAAGTGGCTAGGGGAAGGGCTCAGCAGCATCTTCCTGCCCACTGCCCCTCCATGGCAAATCATGTCCTCTTGTCCCCGATTTGCAGAAGAAAAGCCATTTGCAGAAGAAATGCCACATTAAAAATGATTCACGGCTGAGCACTTTCTATGTCTGTAATTCAAACATAAATCCTATCCCAGGTAAAAATGTACTTTGGATTTAAAAGTGGCTCTCTTCTGGTTTCCGAAAACCCAGAGGAGGCAGCCACATCAGATGTCCGAGGTGGGGCTTTGTCCGGGAGGCAGAGTGAGAGACAGGCAGGTGGGACCCAAGATACTTTTTCCCTGCACAAGGCCCACTGCAGTGCACGGGCAGCTCTTCCTTGTCCCGGTAGGGCTTGGGGAGAGCTCCTCCGCGGAGGGTGCCGATCTTAATCACTGTGCATCCATTTGGATTGTCCACCGAGATGATTTGAGCCCTGCTGCTTCCTCTCCCTTTTTTTAACAACAACAGTCATGCAGGCCCAGACAAGTCGTGAGAGGATGCCTCAAAGGTTTCGGGGCCTATCTACATGTTGCAGGAGACGCACTGCTGCACACTGCCCTACGTCTCCTTGGTAATGATTCATTAAACAGGACACCACTTGCCGCCATCATGCTCAACATTTTCCTGCCCTCTTCCCTGCAAGTGGTGGACAATGAGTGGCAGTGTGGTTTAATGGTTAGAGAGTCCGACCAGGATCAGGGAGACTTCATTTCCATTCCCAGTTCAGCCACGAAGGCCACAGGGTGATCTTGGGCCCGTCACCCCACAGATAAAATTGGGGTGGTAGGAACCACCTATGCCAGGGGTAGGCAACCTGATGCCCTCCAGATGTTTTAGACTGCAACTCTCGTAAGGCCTAGCCAGCATGGGCAATGATAAGAGCTCATGGGAATTGCAGTCCAAAATGTCTGGGAGGTCCAAGGTTGCCTACTCCCAACCTACGCCCTGTTGCACAACTTGGAGGAAGGGCAGACTGAAAAAGGGATGATTCTTATTGTAAATTCAATCTTCTCCGTGCCGCCTGGAGGGCGCCCCAGACTCTCGCCCTGGGCAGCAGACAGAGTCCAGTCAAGATGATCCTCTCCAGGGATAGGAGCTACCCTGCTCTCCCAAGACCAGACTCTACCGGAAACCCCTGCGCAGGAAGCCAAAACAAAAACAAAACGACGCAGTGGGAGTCCCTGCTTAAGTATAACAAGAAAATACAGAACCAGGCAATAAAAATAGATGCCACTGGGACGATTAACCCAGGAGTCCCTATCTACCTCCTCCCATGTGTATGGTAAGGCATAAGCCTCAGGAGAGGATTGTGGCCCACTGAAAAATGAGTGGGAACCCCCTCCAAGAGATGCAGAGAAGAGGAACCCGTGGCAAAATCTTCCCTTTGTCCTGCGCTGCGACCCCGGGAGGACATTCCAGACCTTTAGGATGTAACAAAGCAGGACCATCTCTGGGCTGGTCTCCAGGGGTCCAAGATCTAAGCTAGACGTACCCTCTATAGCACCCTTCCGCCAAAGGCAGTATCCACTGAAGAGAACACATCGATCTGATAATGTTTTTGCAAAGGTGTGCAGTGCAGGGAGGCCCAAGTGGCAGCCCTGAGGACCTCCTCCATGGAAGTATTGCCTCAAAATGCTGCAGTGAAAGCTGCCCCTCTGGTGGAACATGCAGTAATATCCAATGGAGGAACCCTCCCCAAGTATTGATAGGCTAAGGCTATGCATTCTCACAACAAGTGAGAAGGGGCCGTAGCGGAGTGGTGGAACCCCTGCTTTGCATGCAGAAGGTCCCAAGTTCAATCCCCGGCATCTCCGGGAAAGGCTGGAAAAACTCCTGCCCCCAAACCCCAAAGAGCCGCTGCCAGTCAGTGTCAACAATACTGGGCTAGATGGACCAGTGGTGCGACTCAGTAGAAGGCAGCTTCCTGTGTTCATAAGTGGATGGAGGTAGCCAAAACTTTCCCCCACGAAGCTAGCATGAAAGGACACAAACAAAGCCTCCAACGTCCTGAGGTTGTTCTTCCCCGAAAGAAGCAGAGTGCTCTGCGCACGTCCAACCTGTGCAAAGTCTTCACCTGTGCCTGCACCAGGTTTGGACAGAATGGTGGCAGGGCAATCTCCTTGGGCCCGTGGAAGGGAGAACTGACTGTGGGCAAAATGGTAGGAACGGTCCAAAGCGCAACCCTGTCCTGGTGAAATATGCATAGCTGAGGGTCAGATGACGAGGCCCCAAGCTCAGACATGAGCCTGGCTAATGCAAAAGCCACAGGAAACACTGTGTTGAGACTAGTAAGGAGCTTCAGAGGGCATGTGGTTAATGGCTCAAAGGGGGGCCTAGGATAATCCAATTCAGGGTCCGTATGGGGGATTGGTGAACGGTCGGAGGAGTCAGGAGAGCAGCCCCTTTCAAGAGCCTTTTAATGAGGAGGTGACTAGCAAATGAACCCTTCCCTTCACAACGATGAGCACTGTTGAGGGCCTGGCATTTGAGCGGATTGCCGCTCAGCCCCATATCAAGCCCAGCCTGAAGGAGTTCAATAACCGCTTGCACAACCATTCCCCCCATGTCTCTTTCTGACTTCTGGCACCAAGAAAGGAATGCCTTCCCAGGGACAGGGAACAAATTTGTTTTGTCCATATTTGAATACGAACAGACCTAAGTCGCACGTCCTGAACTAATACGCGAACCAGGACGCCATTGTTCAGTTTTCACATCTCTCTGAATTCTGCAGGGCAGTTCTCCAGTCAAAAATGCATACAAAAATGTGTATGTTAAGGAAAATTGTGCACACAAAGGCATATAATAGCAGAGAAATGTAGCGGTGTAGCTGAGAAAAGAGGTGAGTCATGGGAGACGTGGTACAAAATTATGCCTGGTGTGGAGAAAAGTGGATACAGAGACATTTCTCTCCCTTTCTCATCATACTAGAACCCAACGGGGTCATCCCATGAAGCTGGGAAAGGTGGTGGGAGTTGCAGTCCAACGCCTCTGGAGGGTATCAGGTTGGAGAAGGCTGAGTTAGGCTCTCAGCCCGCAGTGCCAGTATCCCCTCCAATAAATTGCCCATGAGACTGAAGTCGAGGGGCGGCATTCATTGGTCTCAGTGGGTGAGCTGTGTCTTCACCACTCCTGACGGATCTCATTCCTTCCTTCCTCGCCCGCCCCACACCATCTTCTCTTCCCTCCTGTTTATTGCTCTAGATTTTGTAATTAGGCCAGAGCACCTCACCCAGCATGGATAGCAGAGCCCCGCACAGACTGTTAAACTTGTGCTTGGTGCAAGTGTTCACAATCAACTAATCAAATCAACTTTGCATAATGTGTGTGATTAACATAATGTATTCTGTTCACGTGAACTCAATGCATTTAAATGTGGCTTTCTTGGGTTTGTGTGCACAATATCTGTATCTTCTTAAAAAAAAATGTTTTTGTTGTTGCAATAAACCATTGTCTAAGGATATAAAAATCTAGGGCTCCCAATACTGACTACCTGTCCCAGGCCATCTGTTCTGACCACATAATCAAAGTGTTGGAGGTGGGGGGGGGGGGGAATCAACGCTTTTTAAAAAATTAAAAATCAACAACAGGATTCCTTGGATTTAAATTATCCCTAAAAGATGCTTCTCGTTTCCATTTCCGCAACCTCCAGATATGTTGGACTACAACTCCAATCATCCCCAGCCAACATGGCCAACAGGTTCGGAAAGGCGGTATCTCACGAGGAAACCTGTAACTTTGCCCAGCCAATAATACGATGCCATTACGTATTTGATTCTTAAAGTTCCCCAACCTTTGCTCCAAATTTGTATAGTAGGACTGATCTGTCATAACACATTACCCACGTACACGTGCACACACTCTCTGCAAGTATCTGAAGCAGCCAAACTTGCAGCATAGGATGTAGATACAGTTTATTCATTTGTTGGTTTTACTCCGCTATCTACAAATTTATACCAGTGGTGGGGAACATGCGGCCCTCGAGATGTTGTTGGACTGCCAGGGGCCCCAGCCAGCAAAGCCAAAAATGAGGGACGATAGGAGCTGCGGTCCAACAGCATCTTGAGGGCCACACATTTCTACATCCCTGCTCTAAACATTTACATGCAGTCTCTGACCCTCATCCTAGCCAGGCCCAGACAAGCTTAGCATCAGAGACTGGATTCAGACAACAGGCTAACCCACACTCAAGGGTTGAGTGTGGGTTGTTGTTGAATCGTGGGTTGTTGTTGAATCATGGGTTGTTGTTGAATCGTGGGTTGTTGTTGAATCATGGGTTATCGTGTTTTCTGAACCCAGCTGAGATAACAAACCATGGTGGGAAAAAACCCAGTTCACAACCCAAAAACAAACCACGGGTTCTCTTCATGCGTTGTTTGTGGTTAACAAGCCATGGATTGTTAGCACGGCTGGGTTCAGACAACACGATAACCCATGGTTCAACAACAACCCATGGTTCAATGACAACCCACACTCAACCCTTGTGTGTGGGTTAGCGTGTTGTCTGAACCCAGCCAGTGACTGAGGGTGATTCCAGACGGACAGCTCCTAGTGCTACGGAAGAAGTGATGGGAAAGTACAGGACAGTCACAAATAGAAGACAACAACGCCTGGACACCCCACCCACCCTCCGCCAATAAAATTCCATATTTGAGCCAGGGCAATTGCACAATAAAAGCCTCATCTGTAAGTATCAGCCACCTTTAGATCATTCTCTGGGCATTCTTTATTAGCCTTGTGTTAAAAGGCACGTGGTAGGCCTGTGTGTTCCACCAACTCTAAGGACCAGGTAATCACCACCTTTCTGTATATAAACATGAGCTTACACATTGCAACGATAAGTTCTTAAAAGAAAGGTAGAAGAGGATTCAGCTTAAGGATAAAACTAAACTCACCCCAAGTCTTTAGGTCTGAATCCTGGCTGGACAATCCCAGCAGGGTACAAGGCAGATGCAGATGCTCCCAAATTGTAGAAGGCTTGAGTGATGTCCTTCAGCTCTGGGCACCCAAGATCTGTGCTGACCTTGTCTGTCAACAAGAGAAAAGGGGTTTGAGATCATAAGACTGCAGGAGGCAGGAATGGAACATTATCCCTTCTCCAGTTCTAAAAGCGTACTAGAACCCTTTACTGATCCAGAGTACTCTAGGCAGGCTGGTGTGCTTGGCCTACCCAGGAGCAGATTTGTCCATGAATAAGCTTTCCAACCTGCCATTTCAAGTGGCAATCTTGAAGGGGACAATGTTCCTTGCAATTTGTTCCTGGACATCAGAGGGAACACTGCAAAGGAAATTAGCACCTCTTTAAGGGCAGGCCTACAGTACAAACATGCATCAGTTTTATTCTAGTTTAACAGTATCATGATTCCCCCCAAGTGAATGGTCATTTGTTGAGAGTACTGAGAATTCTGGGTTAGAGATTCCTAGCGCCTCTCCCAGAATTATGGCTTCTGGAGGGAAATATTGTCCCAGAAAAAAAATTGGACTTGTGGCTCTAATGAAGGATATCACATTGGACCAACGGCAGAGAGCACAAGTAGTTTTAGATCACGCTCAAGAAAGAAAGAAAGAGCTGGTATAGATGATGCACCCTCAGTGAGTATAGGTAACAGGTGGATAGTCATTGTCAGGTTGGTCCCAGAGAATAAGAGTGCTTTCAGATAGAACAAGGATGCAGAACCTCAGGCCCAGGGGCCGCAGCCGTCCCTCGAGGGGTCCCCAGAAGGCCATGCTCCTTTCCCCTGGCCCCACCCCCTTTCCCCCAGCCACCAATCATTTGTTGGCTTCCCAGATTTTGTGCAGTCCCCCCCCCCCCATTCTAAAAGGTTGAAATGCCTCTCCGAAGGCTTAGTTACTGGCAGGAAGAGCTTTAAGCTAATTTATTTATTTATTTATTTATTTAATACTGTACATTTTTATACCGCCCAATAACCAAAGCTCTCTGGGTGGCTTACAACAGTTAAAACCATAAAATACAATACACTATAAATATAAAATTTAAAACCACAGATTAAAAACAAACACCAAAGCTAGCAGCAGCATTACAATAACAGAGTTAAAAACTAGAAGATTAAAATGATTAAAATTATTAAAATGCCTGGGAGAATAAAAAGGTCTTCACCTGGCGCCGGGAAAGAGTGCAATGTAGGCACCAGGCGAGCCTCTTTGGGGAGCTCATTCCACAACCAGGGTGCCACAGCAGAAAAGGCCCTCCTCCTGGTAGCCACCTGCCTCACTTCCTTTGGCAGGGGCTCTCGGAGAAGGACCGCTGACTAAAATGTTAGTGTCCGGGCAGGAACATATGGGAGGAGATGATCCTTCAGATACCCTGGCCCCAAGCCGTTTAGGGCTTTGAATGTTAGTACCAGCACTTTGAATTGGGCCCGGAAACAGACTGGCAGCCAGTGCAGATGAAAAAGCACTGCCATATGTTCACGTCGGCCAGTCCCCCAATAAATGCTGGTATTGGGGGCGTGGGGGTGTGTGGCTCCACTTCTTTTGCCTTTGGCCCCAGCCCACCACTGGAGTGCAGCCCCCAGGAGCTTCTCTGAAATAGAATTTGGCCCTCGGGCTGAAAGAGGTTCTGCCCCACTGGGACAGAGTGCTTTCATGGTGCCAAAGGTGCTGAGGTCATGTACCCAATGCTTGCCAGCCAGTTGGGGACAGTGACTCCAGGATTAGCTTGTCAAAATGAATGGCTGTTACAACAAAGCCTTCGCCAGTTGGTCCTGTGCTTTTGAATAGTCAAAGAAGATGCAAAGATGCTTAACGCAAAGACAGACCATTAGTGGATCCAGTCCAATATGATCTATTCTGGCATGTGGCGGCTCTCCCAGCATCTCAGGAAGAAGTCTCTCCCAGCCTTAGAACTTGGGATTTTATTGATTTATTTATTTATTTATTATATTTATACCCCACCTTTTTTCTTGCAAGGAACCCAAGGCAGCTTACATAATCCTCCTCCTCCTCCTCTCCATTTTATCCTCACAAGAACCCTGTGAAGTAGGTTAGGCTGAGAGTCAGTGACTGGCCCAAAGTCACCCAGTGAGTTTCATGGCCGAGCGGGGACTAGAACCTGGATCTCCCGAGTCCCAGTCCAACAACACTCTCGCCACTACGCCACACTGGCTCTCGTTGGGATCCTTTCCAATGGACATGTTGGTTATTCAACCAAACCTTGGACCGCCTCCATGCAAAGTGCATGCTCTACCAACAAACCGTAACTCCTGCCCATAGCTGCCCCACAGCCTCCCTGGAGCCACAAATACCTCTTGCCCCACTTCTTCCCCACTTCTACTTTCATACCGAAGTATGAAACCAGCTTTTGGGGGTGGGAGGCAGGGCCGGCACCAGACTGTAATGGGCCGTTAACATAGTGTTGCTGATCACCCCTGCTGCTGCCAGCGCCGTGCCTCCACCAAAGCCACCTGCCCGCACACCCAAGCCTCCTGCCTGCCAGCTGAAGCCCCCCCCCACCGCCTGCCCACCTGTCCATCAGCCCACTTGCTCGCCCTCTGGCCGCCCACCCACCCACCCACACTGCTTGCTCACTCCCTCAACCACCCTCCACTCTGCCTTTTTTCCTGGTGGTGGCGGTCGCTGGCAGGAGCGCCTCCTCCTCTTCCTCCTCACCCGGCCCAGCTGCCCATGCTGACCCAAGTGCCACAGCACAGGCCCCACCCACCCAATTTTCTTAAAAAAGAAAAAAATCCCCCCCCCCAAACTTAAGTTTTGAGTAGCGACGATGTGAACGAATCAGGCACCGTCTTTGGGAGAACCTTTTGCCAATGAGGGCGCAGGAGTGACGTAAAGACCACCCTGTGCCCTCATTGGCCGAGTCCCCGCCAAAGGCTCCGTCTGATCGGTTCAGATCACTGCTGCTCAATATGTAAGTAAATAAAATAAATGTCTTATAACAGGGCAGGAGGGGCCTGTGCTCAGCAAGCTAGGTGCCCTTTCGTCAGGGCCCCAGCAGGCTCGGCCGTGGCAATTCCAGTGGGGCTGGCCGGGAGGGCGGAGTGGAGGGTGGCAGGGGCAGGTGGGCCCTTCTGGGTCTGTGGGCTCTCGGCTGCTGCCTGCCCATGCCGACCACTGGCGCCGGGGCCTGTGGGGCGGGGAGTACTGCCTGGAGAAGACCAAAGAAATACAAAATAGGTTAAACCGTATCTTCATTTGCACCAACAATTCCTCAAAGCTCGCCTCAATCATAATTTTTCTCTCTCCCTTAAATGAGTGAAGCGGTTCAATGGGAAGTGGGAGTCAGGGTGGATCTCTATTCTCACACACCCCTCCTCTCTGTATCACAGAGACTGTGGTGGTTCTCCAGTTTGAATAACAGATGTTATTTATGCATTTATAAATAAAATGTAGCAGCAGCAGCGGTAATAAAGTCTCCATTTCAGGCAATAAATGTCAGTATTTTCCACTGAGTAACCCTTTCTAGTCTGCAACTCTGCAGGTCAGTACATTGACTTATATGCTTTTGAGGTGCCGAGATCTGCGGACCAGGCGGCCCGCAACCGACCGAAAGCGACTAGCACGAGTGCTTTGTATGGTAGCGATTTTACCTTGCTCTCTCTATGGCTACGCATTTGCTACCTTCACCACAAAAGAAACCCGAACTCCTGGATGTCTGTCTGATGGATGAAGAGGCACGAAGGACGGGCTGTCACTTGCCCAAGGCCTTGTAAACACTCTCCGCAAAGCCAGAACTGCCCCTGACCAAAGGGCCGAGGGCACAGGGGCCCACGCCCCTCCGCTCATCACCCTGCAGCCATCTGGTTTCATTACCTCAGCTCAAGACCCGGACCCAAACCCTGAAGATCAGAGGGGCCTAGTCTGTCCATCCTTCCTCTTCCCTTCCGGTGTGTAAGGAGATAAGCTGGCGGGCTGGTCAGGATGACTCAAGCCCTCATCAGACCTAATATCGTCTGAGGGAAACATATCTTTACCATCAGCCAAACCACTGCTTTCTTTGTTAGCCATTCACAGCTGTGTAGTTAAAAGAAAAAGAAAAAAACCTTAACAGCTCCGCTAATTACCACTTGCACAAGAGGAGGAGGAGAAACTCCGGCTTCCAGGAGCAGGGCGGCAAATTTCCTCCCTCACTTTTCCCTCCTCACCTCACAATTACCTGACGCCGCCTGGCTGGGGCCTCGTCCCGAGCAATTTAGTAGCAGGGAGGAAGGTGAGGGGTGTGTGGAAGAAAGAAGGTGCTTCGTCTGGGACAGGGTGTGGTGTGAGAGCAGCTGCCAGCCGCTGGGGATCTGGGAGGAACACGGAGGATGTGGGGCAGACCCGGCAGCGCACGCACAAAAGAGCCCTTGTGTGCCGTGGCGGCATGAGTGGGAAGGCTGGCAAAAGCCGGGAGGCAGAGAGATAAAGGAGAGACTGAGCCACGTGTGCCAGACCCTGTCTCCTCCTCCTCAGCTGTGGTTCTGCGAGGCAGCCGGCCGGCCAGGGGAGACGGGCAGGAACCTGGCGTTGCGAGGGACAAAGAATCCTGCAGGACAAAGAAGCATGAATCAGGGATGACTCGGGCATGGAGAACTCCCCAGCTGTCTCAAGTGTAGTCCGTCTGCAGAACTGATGAGGAACTATATCAGGGACGGCCCGATTATTGTCACCTGACGATAGAACTAAGGGCATATCCACAATACAGAGTTGAACTGGTTTAACAGACGTTCCCTCTTCCCAGAAAAAGCTGGGGAATTGCAACTACATGAGAGGGTGGGGCAAGGCAGGGCTGGCGTCAAGGGTCGGCATGGCCAGGCACCTACTAAGGGCCCACATCCCAGCAGGGGGTCACTGACAAGAGCCCCTAGGAGTTGCTCTTTCTCTTCACCTGCTTCTTGCTCTGGTGGTGAGGAGGAGGAGGAGGAGGAGGAGGAGGAGGAGATACCATGCCCTACTTGCTCACTGCCTCTCTCCCTGTCGAGGAAGCAAGTGGTAGCAATGATTGAGGCAGAAGAGGAGGAGGAGGAACGAGGAAGAGCAGCTGATGACCGTGGTGGTGAGAAGGTGGACTCACCAAGGGAGGGGCCCCACTGAGGGTGTCTTGCCCAAGGGCCCTCAAAACTGTGGAGTCGGCACTGAGGCTAGGGACCGCTAAGGGGCCATTCTCAGTGCCTCACCAAATTACAAGATTCCTTGAGGGTGGCCTTGGCAGATAAAGCGGTACAAAAAAGCGACATATGTTTGTCGTGCACAGAGGGCTTAAGTCAGGGATGGCGAGTGTATGGCCCTCCAGATGCTGTTGGACTGCAATCCCCATCATCCCTCACCATTGGCTATGCTGGCTAGGGCTGATGGGAGCTGTAGTTCACTGACATCTGTTGGGCCACATATTCCCCACCACTGGTTTAAGTGATCGCCTCCAAACTCAGGGTGGCCTTCCCTATCTTCCACCCATTTTGTGGGTGAAAATAGGGATATGTTAACAATATCCCTATTTTTGTGAGAAAGGTCACTGCCTGACCACCCCCACCATTACCCCCACCCCATTATTACACATTGCCAAAGGCTCTACTCTGCATCTTTCTGATGCCTCATTCATTCATTCATTCATTCTGCATTTGCCAGTTTAAAAGCCAAACACTGTTTGTACTTTTGGTAAAAAATATAATAGAAAAATATAAATTACCTTACCAAATATGTTATCAAGAGTCAAAATATACCTCAGGGTTTAAAATGGCAGGCTTCTGCACTGCGTGGTGGTTTGCTGTTCCATGTACATGGATGTGTGCATCCCCTCCCCCACCCAGTGCCCTCCAGATGTGTTGACCTACAGCACCTATCATCCCCAGCCAGCATGGCCAATGGTCCACAGTCCAACACATCTGGGGGGCACCGGGTTGGGGAAGGCTGATCTAGAGCAGGGGTGGGTAACGTGCGGCCCGTGGGCTGCCAGCCCATTAAAAAAAAAAGTCGTCTGTATCTTCTACAAAGCAACAAACAGGTTAAATTTAGCTTGGAAACAAGCTAAATTTAACCATTGTGGCACTTTAGAGTGCTACAGAGCAGTTTGCTTCCGAATTCTGGTGGCAAACTGGTAATTTTAGCCCGGGGGGGGGCACCATGTGGATTGCGGCCTGCAGGCAAGTGTCCCGGGGTTGAAAATTGCTCCCAGATCTCCGGAGGTTGCCCACCCATGAGGAGACTCTGGGAAGGGGCCTGAGGAATGACAACTCCAGCATCTCACACTAACCACATTTTTAAAAGGCCTCCCCAAAAGACAAACGTTGTGACAAGAACAGGGACAGTGTTTTAACCACAGACAGGTATTAGAAAATAGGGAACATCCGTAGTAACGAGTGGCACTTGGAGAGTACGGACATCGCTCTTCCATAGGTTTGCATCTTCCAGAGATGGAGAAGTACCACGCAGTCTCCCAGGAGCGATTCTTCTTCTAAGGTGGCACCATCTTAGACAAGATGGCTGCCCTCCTACTGCAACCACTCCAAAAAGCCTGTGCGTGGCAATAAACATCTCCTGCCTCATCCCGGGGAGCTTCCCCACAGCTGTAAGAGGCTAGATCTGGGGAAATAAGAGCCGAGTGACATATGGGGGACAATACTTGTCCCAAATTTGCTGCCCCTCAATTATTATTTCCCAAGTTTGCCTGAGGCCTTTATGTCCACATGGAACCTAGCTTGCTAGCCACATGGGTGGCTCCGAGCTGAAGCTGGCGGGCTGTCTCTAATAACTTCCCCAGCTGTGCAAAGCCATTACTTTCCAAATGTTTATTGCTAGTGTTTTTCACTCTATGCGAGAGCGAGAGCCCCACGGTGAAGCTTACGAGAGCCAGAAAAGTCAAGTCTGGTAAACATGCCCACACCCCCATAGCTTTAGCTACACTGAAAAAAAGAAGCTGCTTTCCTGAAACCAAAGAACGGAAGCCGGAAGGGAAGAAAGTGCCTTCTCCCTCTGATAAAGCCATTAAATAAATCCCAAGGCCGCTCAGCTACTTTTGCATCTGCTGGGTGAGTCCAAGTGTCTGGTGCCTGCCCACACAATCTTCACCAGGGTAGGGAGCCCCTTTGGCAGAGGAATGGGTGGTTGGTGCTCATTGTGTCTCTGATAACAACTCTTTCAGGGCTGATGTGGGAGGCAGAGGCGTTGTTAGGGGGCAGCCCGGAGACCAAATCTTTCATTTGGAGCCCCGAATGTCTGGGAGGCCATCTGCCCCACCACCCTGCTGTCCATGGGCACTTGCTGGAAAAAAGATACAGGGGCCCTGATGATCTCTGTTGCATCTGATCCCCCTGGATTAGCTGGCTTTTTGCCCACATATGCTTCACCTCCTGCTGCCCCTAATTTGAATCTTTTTGCCTGAACTTTTTTTCCTGAAATCAAATGCCCTCCTCTCCCCTGTCCATACGTCCCTTTTTACAAATAGGGGTGTCCTTAAGAGACAGGGTTCTTTCAAGACACACAGACAGACTTTAGAGCATATGCAAATTTGTACTTCTCTTTTTTTGGTTCTGCCGCCCCCCCCCCCCCAGCTCAGCTTCTGATCTGGAGCCCCGGATCTTTTCAGTACCTAGCACTGCCCCTGGTGGGAGGGCTGCTGGATACAGCGCCTGTGCTTTTCGACACGGCTCGCACAGGCGAACGTCTTGGGGGATTGTGACCTCTGGATCAGTTGCTCCTTGTTTCCGGCTCTGCTACTCCATATCTCAAGCCCGAAGTAATCTTTTCACATGGAAAAGCCACCTCCGTTTTGGACACGACGTGGATGCAGCAGAGGAAATGCCAGTTTCCGCTTTGAAAGAAGTATGGGGCTTCCATGCATTGTTTTTGTTTGCACAAAAATAATAGTTGCCTCCTAGCATTAACCCCCTGTAGCCCTGGTGGGTGTAAACTCTCTATTCCCACAGAGTGGAAAGGGCCTTGCCATAAGAGGATGTCTATTTTTAAAAACACACTGGAGCCGGTGCACACCAGAGAACAGGATCACTCAGCCTCCCAAGAGAGGCAAGCCACAGGGAAAGCAAGTTGTGTGCAGCATTACGGTGACATCACACAACAGCTTTGGATGTGGCACTGATGCAGAGGGAACAGGAAGCACTAGTGCCTCACTGCTTCCTGTTCCTCTGCGCCTCTGTCTCATTCGGAATGTTAAAATTCCTGTCTCCTCCACCCAGGTGATGGCCACACTCCTGATGCACGCCGGGTATGTGCATCTCCCCGTCAGGGATGAGCAATTTCTGTTCTGAATGAGATGTGGAGGAACAGGAAGTGTGTGAAGCACTTGAACTTCCTTTGCTGAGGGATCTAACAAAAACCTGCACATTGACGTAGCGTGCATTTGCCCGCGCTTACTTTCTCTCTCCAGTGATAAATGGTCCTTAGAAAAGGATCAGGTCCCACGATGCTGCAAAAGTTCAGCAAGTAGTAGCCACAGAACCTCCCTTCTCACTCCACCCTGTAGGATTGCGCTATTCACTCCCACACCACCTGGGGATCATCTGGCCCTCACACACGGAGGAAGGAAACAGCTGCTGGTTTCTGTTGCCCCCGTCCCCTGGTCCCCGCCCTTCCCCTGCTGCCCCCTGAGCTCAGCTTCTGACCTTGTCCAATCCTCTTTCAAACCCATTTATGTTCCTTGCTCCACTGCCTCCCTGGTACTGATTCAGGCCAGATGTTCCCTTTCCTCTGCCGAGCAGCAGCGTGTGGCCTCTTCCTTGCCTCCTCCTGCTTCCCTGATCTGACTCACCTACTCTCCTGGCTCCTGCTGCCTGTCAGAAAGTGTGCACTTCACTGGTGGGGGAAAGGGTGTCCTCGGCTCTCACACAGTGCCAGCATTACCGCTATGTGCTGCTGGAGACTTGTATTCCAGCTCCGCTGATGAGCTGCCAAGGGTGGCCTGAAGCAAGCCTCTTCCAGTAGCTCCAACATGTGTTGGTGGAGACTTGGAGAAAAATGGAGCGGTCCAGAGAGAGCAAAGGGGAGGGCAGGGGAGGAAGAGCCAGTGGAATGAGTCTGAGAGGGGAAGGAAAACTGAGAGAGAACAGGAAGAGAGCGGAGGGCAGTGTGCATTGCCAAGAGCTGTGGAGGCAAGGAAGGCGGAAGTTCACCCTTTGCAGGGATCGGCAGATGGGAGACCCGAGGGCCAGAATCTGTCCATTTCTCCGGTTCAAGGAAGGCCACGTGCAGCCGCTTCAGCAGTGATTCTGTTCTGACTGACTGCTTATATGGGAGCTTATATGCTCTGCACCTTCCTCATGCTCAGCCAGGCCCTGATCCGGGCAGATCAGCCTTCCCCAACCTGGCGTCCTCCAGATGTGTTGGACTGCAACTCCCAGCATTCCCCGCCAGCATGGCCAATGTCGACATGAGCATCCTTCTCCTCCTGAGTAGACCCATGTGTGGCTTCACCGGCAGCCTTCCCGCCAGATGCACCATCTCCTCTGCCCCAGGGGTCCTGGGGGTGGCTGGGGGGTGGAGGGTCTGAGAGCCAGCCGGGAACCCAGGAAACCAGCGTGGAAACCTCCGATACGATGGCTGACGTGCCTGCCGGAGTCCTGCTCCCCCCCTCCTCTGAGGAGACCCTGGGTTCCAGGTCTGGGCAGCAAGGAGGAATTCTGCCTTTCCCCCATCACAGTTGTCAAGCCAGAGGCAAAAGGTGAGGATCCTCTCAGACTAGTTGCTAATCAGGGAGACCAGATTTGACATACCAGCCCAAACTTTGGCCTCAGGCTTCTAGGGTTTATTTGTTTTTAATGTCTTCGGTGGCTCTGTGCTCCTTGTGGCGCATTGCCAATGTACTGGTGGAGCCTTCCACCGAGGATAAAATGTGCTTGGGGTGCACCGCGTTTGATCATATAGACAGGACTTATTTTTCATTCCTACTGGACTCCTTTGAGCTACATCATATGGAACGCTGTAAGGGGGCAAGCAGGCCGTGTGGCTGGAGAAAGGCAGAAGAGACGCAACTTTCCTAGGGCAGCGTGGGTGAGTGGGAAGAGCCCTTGTTTCATTCAATTCAAATGTACCTTCTCCCCGCCTCTGGGGCTGCACTCTGGGGGGGGGGGGACCCTTTTCAGACTGGTTCCGTCCGCATGGGGGAAGGACTGTTGGGGTCAATGTCAGTTTGTTAGTGCCTGTGGTGTCCCTAACACATACCAATCTCCCAAACTATTTTGCAACTATCTTTAAACCATTTGCAGGTGGTTTTATTTTTATAGGTGAAGGCTGAATGCACCTGCCAATTAATAATAATAACAAGATAGATAGATAGACGGACGGACAGACAGACAGACAGACTGATGGGTTTTTTTAAAGGAGGCAGTTTGCCTGAAATGACTGATCCAGTACTTCATTCGCTGGGAAATGCTTGCGAAAGGCAAGTTACAAAGCCAGGCTGAAGTCAGGCTCTCACCACCACAGGTGAAGAGCCCACTGTGACCACTGCTAAACTGTCTCTTTTCTTCACCCAAAGTGACTCGGAGGTGTGGCACCAGCATCGGTTACATCCTGCAGCAGCCAAACAGCTGAGCGGGACAAAGGAGCTCTCTGCCTTGCTTCTCACACGCCAGGCCGCTCTTGAAGCAGCTGCACAGAAGCCCGGGTTGCACTCCCTGCCCCACACGGGGGGGGGGGGGGCTGCCCCACCCAAGCCTTGTCTTCCCCATGGACAGACAGCTGTTGCCAGAGGCTGCCTGTGCACAGAGGCATTCTTTTATCTAGAAGGCTTTGTAGTGAGCATGTTGTCCACTGCTGGCTGCAGGCGCAGCTGTAGCCAGGCAGAGACGGACACCAGATCCCTTCATGGGGACCCTCAAAGGGGGAGGGGGAGTTAGGACCTCGGTGGGGGAGAAGGCAGCACAACATGCTCCCATCACCTGCTCCCATCAGTGGTTCATGCCTTGGTCTCCTCTCGCCTAGACTACTGTAATGCGCTCTACGTGGGGTTACCCTTGAAGACGGTTTGGAAGCTACAGCTGGTACAGAACGCGGCGGCTCGCCTGGTTAAAGGCAGCCGCCAGCGGGATCACATCACGCCAGTGCTGAAGGATTTGCACTGGCTACCAGTTGCTTGCCGAGCCGAATTCACGGTGTTGGTTTTGACCTTTAAACCCTATACGGCTCTGGTCCAGTTTATCTCAAGGAGCATCTCCAGCAAACATCAAGTGGGCCGCTCAACAAGATCTGCCACGGATGGCCTTCTCCTTGTCTTCAGCCAGAGCAGCTAGACTGGTGGGACGAGGAAGAGGGCCTTTTCTGTGGCGGCCCCCGTACTGTGGAACTCTCTCCCGAGTGACCTCCGCCATGCCCCCTCTCTGCTGAGCTTCCGTCGCTCATTAAAAACCTGGTTGTTCAGGCGGGAATATGGGGTGGGTTAAGATTTTAAAATTTTTATATTGTTTAAATGTATTTTATTGCATTTATGTATTTTATTCTGTGTACATCGCCCAGGGTGGCCGGTTGCCGGCCAGATGGGCGATAAATAAATATTAATAATAAATAAATAAAAACATTCAGGTGTGTGACAGGTGGCAAGCATCAAAGGAAGTGAGAACAGACCAAGAGAAGATGCCGTAACATTGAGCCAGGGCACTGGCCTGGCTCACCTGTCTAAATTCACGGCCTCTCCCACATTTACTTTCCAATGAAGGTTAGGGGCAGAACGTTGGCACTGTATTGAGAGAGGGAAGCATTTCAGAGCATAGTATCCTATTGTGCCCGTGTGCTTGCTTGTGCAAGGGGGCTTTTGAGGTCTCTAAAAGTAGCCCCAGATATGAATGGAAACACTCGTTTCCAGAATGGGGCAGGTCAGCGGAGTTTGCAGAAGGGAGCTCAACTGACCTGTTCTGACCCAGAAACGAGCATTTCTGCCCATTGCCGGGGTTATTTTTAGAACCTCAAAAGCCCCGTTGCACAAGCGGTGGGGCCCACGACCACAACAGAACCAGCGGAGGCAGAGGTGCCCCACTGGGTACTGCCCAGAGTAGTCGAGGTCATATACCTTCTGCTGGCGAAATCACATGTCTACACCACTGATTTAAACAGGATTACAAAGTGTGGGCTTCTCTACACAGGGCATGTATTGTGCATTTATGATTCTTCGCTCATGGTAGTTTGTGGGTGACTTTACACGATGTCATCCTCCTCCAGGGCCTCTCCCATGCATTGCAACCACTTCCACGGCTTTTCTTTTAGATTGAGGAAAGTCTGGTATTACCGTATTTGGAAATTGTGCTATGAGAAGCTTGTGTATTTTCACAATTCTGCTATACTGCAGCGCCACCTTGTGGTTGTGTAATGGAACATATCGAAAGGCAGAGAAAGAAAGAAAAAACCCAGGGGTGAAAAACACACACACATATAAAGGAGCCAATCTTAAACCTGCAAAGAATCTGGCAGCAGAAGCCTTGGTAAAGTGGCCGGTTATAAGCCCACATTGTCTGCACAAGTGTGTGAAACAAGATGACTCACTCTCACACACACACACACACACACACACACACACGCACTTCCAGTTGTTTCTTCTTTCTGCTTGGAAGAAACCGATGATAAATCGATAGAAAAGTGACTTCTGTTTGCAGTGTTGATATGCTGACCCGTAAGCTAGATTTTCATGCTGGCTGGCAATGATGGCAGTTGCAGTCCAACACATCTGCAGCGAAGGCCAGTCTATGATATGTATAGCCCCCCACTCGGCCATGAAACTCACTGGGTGACTTTGGGCCAGTTACAGACTCTCAGCCTAACCTACCTCACAGGGTTGTTGTGAGGATAAAATGGAGAGGAGGAGGAGGATTATGTAAGCCGCCTTGGGTTCCTTGCAGGAAAAAAGGTGGGGTATAAATATAATAAATAAATAAAAATAGCCTCAGAAGGACTTCCAAGTTACACAGAACATGATTCTGCCAATGTAAAGCTTGCCGTGGGAGGTTCAGCAGCACGAAGAGATCACGCAAGTGGCACCATTACCCTCCCTTGTATCAATGCCATTCTGTGAATTTCCGTTTTTAAAAATTAATTTAATTTACTGTGGTTCCATTCCTCCCCCTCCCCGGCTATGCACACACACACGCACACAGTGATCTGCTCTTATTTTTAAAATTGCAGAGGACTCCCTCCTCTCTCACACATACTCCGCTGACATTTTGCGAACCTTTCTTTTTATGGTCCTTATTTCCGTGCTGGCTTTGCACTCCCACACAGTGCAAAGACAGTGCTGGAACACTCATTCAGCTCCGTTTAAACATTTTTTTTAAAAGGGAGGTTGGTTGGTTTGAGGAAGGACAGATTATCCCCCACATCAAATAATCCTCCCTCCACCATCCATTACAGCCCCGCTGGTGCTCGACTGGGGCTTGGTGGTAATTCAAGGACAGTTTCCCACTCCTGAAGCAGAACACGTTTGCCGATAACTGTCCTGAACACACAGCAAGATCTGGGGGTTGGGTGGGGTTGTTGCATTTAATTGTGCAAGCTTTTGTGCAACTAAGGGTGCAATCCTATGCATGTTTAGGCAGAAAAAAAAGTCCTACAACTCCCAGCATGCCCCAGCCAACCATGCTGGCTGGGGCATGCTGGGAGTTGTAGGACTTTTTTTCTGCCTAAACATGCATAGGATTGCGCCTTAATTGTGCATGCAACGTACCATGACGATTCCAATCTGTATTCATTTATTTATTTATTACATTTATACCCCGCCTTTTTTCCTGCAAGGAACTCAAGGCGGCTTACATACCGTAATCCTCCTCCTCCTCTCCATTTTATCCTCACAACAACCCTGTGAGGTAGGTTAGGCTGAGAGGCAGTGACTGGCCCAAAGTCACCCAGTGAGTTTCATGGCCGAGCGGGGAACTAGAACCCTGGATCTCCTGAGTCCCAATCCAACACTCTCACCACTACGCCACACTGGCGCCACACATGTATTCAGCAGTCCATGCTTTCGACTGGGGAACATGATATCCAACTGCGGATTACATAATATGTGTGCTGTGCACAATGGCTATTCAGCTCTGCTTGGCGAAAACCACACATCCGCTTGTGTCGATAAGTGTCCAGAATGTGCAGTGCCAGGGGTGCGGGAAGGTGGAAATGTCCACGAAGAGCAAGGGACAGGCATCTTGTACCCCCAATCTATGGATAATAAGACTTGGTTGGGGCTGTAAAGAAAGGCCATCGCTAAGAAATCTTGGGTGGTTGAAAAACATCCAGGACAAAAGGCCTCTGTCCCAGATTGCTTCCAGACGAGGCTTTTGTGGCGTAACTGCCCTGCCTAATTCACGGAATTTTACAGGGGATCCAGATGACGACAGACATCTTCAACCCATAACCCTCCAATGGGGGGGTTTCCCACCACTTCTTCCGTCATTTCTCTTTCCGCAGAAAACCCATTAAGAAAGAAAAGACGGAATAGATGCACAGTGCCTTTGATTGGTAGTGCTCTGTCTGGAAGCACACACACCCCTGTAAGAATCCACATCTCTCCCCACCCCTTTCTGTGTCTCTTATGTCCCTCCTCAGCACTGACATCTGCCTGAAAGCAACATCTCAGGTATTTAGAGCCTCATTGGCTCCTGCTGTTCCTTCCCCACCTGGAATCCTAATCTTTGTTTGCGGCACCACAGTTAATTGCCATGGAGAAGACGATGAGGATGTTGCAAACAGAAGATTAAGATTCCCTCATCTCTGGTGCCAGCTTAGATGTCTATTTCTGTTTGAAGTTCCCCCCCACCCCAAAGCTTGGAGGAGAAGCGAAAAGGTGGTGGTGCGGGGCTGAGCAGATGAGACGCTCACTAAAGTAAGCAAATTCCCTAGAAACAGTTGAGAGAGAAACACTGGAACATCTAAAGCTATATCAGAAATCTTTCCCATCTGTGGCTGCCCACACAGGCACCGAGAGCCGGCCCACAATTCCCTGCAATTTCAGCCTTCTGGTGCACACACTCTCTTGCACAAAAACGCTACTCTTCCTGGCCTCCCCTTAAACATAGAGTTGCTAATGAATTTAATCTAAAGTGAATCTTTTGAGCTGAATTTGGATGGTTCCTGCTCCAGCAAAACAACTGCGGAATTCAAGGGCAACAAAGAGTTTCACGAAGACAAGCAAAGCTTCTTATTCAGTGGGAGGGTTTCCACACATCCCTAAATTGCCTCTCATATTTATTTATGTTATTATTTATTTAAGATATTTCTTGGCATACTAACCAGCAGAGAGCTGGTTGAACACACACACTGACTGGGTTCAGACAACACGATAACCCACACTTAAGGATTGAGGATGGGTTGTCGCTGAACCGTGGGTTCTTGTTGAAACGTGGGTTATCGTGTTCTGAACCCAGCTGAGATAACAAACCATGGTGAAGGTGAACAACCCACAGTTCACAACCCAACAACAAACCATGGGTTCTCTTCATGGGTTGTTCGTGGTTAACAAGCCATGGCTTGTTAGCGCAGCTGGGTTCAGACAAACCAACAACCCACGTTTCAACAACAACCCACACTCAACCCTTGAGTGTGGGTTATCGCATTATCTGAACCCAGTCACTCTGTGGAATTCAGGTTTGCTGCTATGTAATGTGTGAAATGGTCCCTAGATCTGGCACAAGCTGGAATGGAGTAAAAGAAAAGGCTCCAGTTGCCTGCAGCAGTGTGCCCCTTTTAAAAATCCAGGGCTTCTCTACATGAAGGGTTTCAACCACCCCTTTACTGAGGCTTCTTCTTCTGTTTTCTGTGCGGGAGGAAAAGTGCACCCTTTACACATCCCCCTCCCCCCCTGGCGGTTTGTCTTTCTCAGACTTTCTATATATTTCATTATCCAACCACTAGGTGGCACTGTGGTATAGCTGCAGTATAACAGAATTGCGACTTTACAGGAGGCTTTTGTTTGGCATTTGAAATTTAATACCAGACTTTCCTCGCTCTAAACCCCCCCGCAAAAATGGCTGGAAAACACGGGACAGGCCCTGCAGGACGACAACGTCATGAAAAGCTTCCGTGAGTGAGGGATCACGAGCCCACAATAAATGCCTTGTGCAGAGAAGCCCCCAGTCTCTACCCTTTTCCATACAAGTGCAGTCTCTTCTTCTGCACTGCCCCTTCATACAACCCCTGACTGACCGGCTGAGACAATCTGATGAGCGCTGATCTCCCAGAGGGCTTGGAAGGCATCTGCCGAGACATCTGGGTTCAAAGACATCAGCTATAAAAAACAAACCATAGAATGCAATCAGCTGCAGGAAAGGTGGTTGAGGAACACCCCATCCTCAATCTCCTGGAGTTACACAGTGGCTAAGAGAATGAACTATGGGCCAGGAAGTTCCTTGTTCAAATCTCACCTCGGTCATAAAGTCACCAGGTAATATTAGGCAAAGACACTCTCTGTCAACCTGAAACCCACATCTGCAATAAGGTTTGGTAATGATCTCGGCCTACCTTTGGAGGCTACTGTAGGGATTTCTGAGAAAAACATTAAGAGTGCAATCCTATGCACGTTTAGACAGAAAAAGGGCCTACAACTCCCAGCATGCCATGGCTGGGGCATGCTGGAAGTTGTTGGCCTTTTTTCTGTCTAAACGTGCATAGGATTGTGCCTTAAGTGAAGCACTTTTGAACACTCAAATGGGCTATGTAAGTACTGACTAGTATTATCACTTGACAGCTGTCACCTCAAGTGATGACTTGCAAATGTGGAAGAGTCACCTTAGACCAAAAGCAGAGTTTTTTCTTACCACCAGGTATCACCTGGCAGGCAAGACTTCCCAATGGAGCCAGTTCACACATTCCCAATGGAGCCAGTAAGTCACCAAGCAGGGAGATACCAACCAAGCGGTGATCGACATGCTATGTAGAACGGGGGGGGGGGGGGGGTACAAGTCTGGAATCTACGGCTCCAGGCAGCAGCTGTGGGGGGAATCATGTTTGTAACGTTCTCACAAGTGAAAAATTCCTTGAACCTCAGGACAAAGGTTTTAGCACGGCCCTCTCTTCCGATGTGCTAGTTTCCTACATGTAGGGAGCTTTTTACGGGTTTCCCCCCCAAAAAAAACATCACCTTCCCACTGGCTGCCAGAATTCTCCCTTCTCAGAGCAGTTAGATGCACTGGCAGGACCCAGCTGGGTCCCCTTTTGAACGGAGCTGGCGAGCAGTATTTAAAATGTGTCTCAGGCAGGCTGGCAAGCCACTTCTGCTTTTCCTGCTTGCGGGATCCCATAGGCAGCCGGCTGGCCAGCCACTGTGCAGGCCTGTGGCTTATGCTGGCTCAGCTTGTCTGAGTGTGGAAAGCTAAGCAGGGTCAAGCCTGGTTATTACTTGGATGGGAGACCCCTCCTCTAGTTTCCTGCATTGAGCAGGGGGTTGGACTCGATAGCCTTGTAGGCTCCTTCTAACTCTATGATCTATGAAATCTATGAACAGAATGCTGGAGTAGATGGACCCTTGGTCTGATCCAGCAGGGCTCTTCTTATATTCCACCCAGAGCTGCTTTTTACAGCTGTTTTTCTCCTTGCAGGGCTCACTTCCAGTCACATGGCACTACTAGGCAAAAAATGGCTCTTGAAAAAGCAGTGTGGGCAGGGGAGATGGGTTCAAATGCCCCCTCCTGCCTGCCCACCCCGTGCTAAATCCTCCCCCTCCCCCCATAATGGCGGCTGCATCACACAGGGAAATCACCATCTGCCTGTGGATTTGCCGCCCCCGTCACATCCGTTTTGGCCTCTCCACCCTCCGTCGGGTCTTGGATCAGCATGCTCCTGTGCGGCTACCATTCCTTGCCATGGGGCTTGCAGCGCAGGGGAACTTCCCGGCGGATCGTGACGGGTCAGACCTGCCGCCCTCGAGGGCACCCAAGATCCACCGCCTGACCTTCCGCAGGGCAGAGCCGCCCCTCCCCAGACCTCCACCTAGAACAGTGTTCTCCAACCTTGTAGGCCAAAAACATCTGGGGACCCAACTCCCAGCATGCCCCAGCCAGTTGTAGGCCAAAAACATCTGGGGACCCAAGGTTGGAGAACACTGAGCTAGAACAACGGAGCGCACGGAGGTTGGCTCGGCCCCGCTCGAGGCTAAAAAGCGCATCCAACTCTTCCCGTGGCCCCTGATCAGATTTGCTTTGCCCACCCTTGTTTTATCCGCCTCCTGGCTCTGCTCAGAATCTTTTTCCAACCTGTCAGTGTCAAAACGACGTTTTAAACTTGGACTGCCTGACCTCGGGGCTCCTTTCCATGTCCCCCCCGCCCTCTCTCTCATCCTTGCGCTTGGTTTCACACTGCCGCGATGGATGAAACACATCTGGCCAGGCTCGTTAGACAGCACTTGACTGCATCTGTAGTGAGGCTGCAGCTCAGCAGCAGGCAGCGCAGTTCTAACCCTGTAATTTAGTACCTGGGCGCCTCTTTCTGTGTGGCTTAAACAATTAGGCGGCGGCTCCATCTTTACGGCAGGCGGAGGGGGAGCCAGAGCGATGCAGCTGTTGGGGAAGGGGTGTGCGCAGCCCTTGCGCCCAGTTACATGGAGGGGGGCTTGGAATTGTTGCGGTGCCCGAGGTCCTCCAAACCACCAACCACCAACCACCACCCTTAACGTGGAGGCGGCTGAGCAGGCCGGCCGCGTCAATCTGGTTAGGCTGGCAGGCTGGCTTGTGAGTGAAAGGCTCCCCCATGATGCTGCGGGGAAGAGAACAAGGGAGAAATGGATGAATGGATGGGAGGCCCAAAATGGTAAAGTGGGGGGGGGGGAGGGAAGGCGAATGAGAAAAGCACAAAGGAGGAAGGGAAAGTAAGAGATGATATGAAAGACGAAAGGAGTTGGAAAGGAGACACAGGGAGCTACACACCTCAAAATATCCCCAAAACCCACACTCGGCCAATGCCTTTATTAGGACCGACCAAAATCCCACAAGCCTGTGCAAGCTTTCGAGTCCTGCAGAACGCTTCATCAAGCTAGGTGGAACAAAAGAACAAGGGGATGGGGGAAGAAACCAAGTCCAAAATTTTAGAGCCCCAAAAGCTCGCACAATTCTGTGGGATTTTGGTTGGTCCTAATAAAGGAATTGCCCAACTGGATTTTAGAAAAAAAAAAAAAATCTTCTTCTCATGTACCAGCATGGGACTGTAGCTTTTTTTATATATATCCCCAAAATACTGTCGTCATTCCCCAATTCTCTGAGCTGTGAGACGTTTCAGGGGTGCAGCGCTTACCCAGTTTTGGCTACCTTTAGAAGGCCACAGGAGACTTATTGGCATTTTACAATATTTGCATTTACTTGCAAAGCTACAGCATGAACGAAGATGGAGACACGGCTTTAACACTCCAACAGATGTCTCAAAATCCATTGCTCCCACATAAGATCTCCAGGAAGGCAGCCAACATCCCCAGGATGCTGTTCTTTTCCCAGAGTCCTTAAACTCAGTGCCCTGACTGTGTCCTTGGTCTGCCTCTACAGCTGTCATTTTTAGCAGACCAGAATCTTGCAGACATAGAATCATGAGCTGGAAGACACCCCAAGAGGTCATTTCGTCCAACCCTCATCAATCTTACATTAATACACTGTCCTGTAACATGATTTATGCCATGTCAGTGGTTGATTCTTGAAAAGAAAAGTGCTGGAGCTCAGGCTTGCCTGCAAGCCACAGCTTCCTGCCCTCTAACCAGGTGGCACAAGACAAAGACGCTCTGCATGTGCTCAGCGGTACCCTCATCTATAGTAATGCTTCACATGGTCCAGGGATGAACCCTGGCATGAAAGTGGGTTTTGGAGCTGCGCGGCAGTGCACCCTGGCTCAAAAATGCACGCCAAGCCAAGGTATGTTTCATATTGTCCTAACTCTGGGATCCAGAGGCGGTGTGTGTGTGTGTGGGGGGGGGCAGCCCACTAGGGCTGGAGCCCCGAACCTTTCATTTGGAGCCCTGAATCTCTG
This sequence comes from Shinisaurus crocodilurus, assembly GCA_021292165.1. Taxonomy (NCBI): domain Eukaryota; kingdom Metazoa; phylum Chordata; class Lepidosauria; order Squamata; family Shinisauridae; genus Shinisaurus; species Shinisaurus crocodilurus. Next base: position 31,972,786 of record CM037884.1, on the reverse strand, counting down.
GCAGGCCACCTGCCCCACCACCCTGCTGTCGAGGGGCACTTGTTGAAGGAAAGATCCAGGGGCCCTGATGATCTCTGTTGCATCTGATCCCCCTGGACGAGCTGGCTTTTGGCCCACATGTGCTTCCCCTCCTGCTGCCCCCCCCCTGAATCTTTCTGCCTGTGGCTTTTTTGCTGAAATCAAACGCCCTCCTCTCCCCTGTCCATTCATCCCTTTTTACAAATAGGGGTGCCCTTAGGAGACAGGGTCCTTTAAAAACACAGAGAGAGAGACTTTAGAGCATATGTAAACCAGCATATGCAAATTTGTGCTTCTTCTTCTTCTTCTTTTTTTTGTTCCGTGGGCCTGAGCCCCAGATCTTTTCGGTGCCTAGTACCGCCCCTGCTGGGATATGAATGGTTGCATTCTTGACACAAGCCAGACTTACAAATATAGTTTGAAACACTTCAGGTGCCTCCGTAAATAATAAGTGACAACCATCACCCAAACAGCAGCCATCAGGGGTTTGGGGGAAGACGTGTGTGAAAAGGGGGTCTTCGAGTGCTCACTGATGAGGATGAAAATTTTGGGGTGATCTTACGGTTGGTCTAATAAAAGTGTTACACTCATATGGATTTTGGAATTTTGCTTGTGGCTAATGTGGCCACCTTTGCGTTTTGCAAGCTCTTAACAGTTACATGATCCAGCAGCAGCATCGTCCAGGGGTGGTGTGCCTTTTGCTATTTTTTCTTCTGTGATGATGAGAGCTAGACACTTGCGGTTTAAAAACAAAACAGACCCAAATGCTGAGATCATCATTTTAATTATTATTTATTTTCTCAGGCATGTATCAGGGAGAAGGCCAGGGGCGTGCGAAGGTGGATTCATTTGAGCAGAAAGAGAGTAAAGAGGCAGAATTCCAGGCCTCAGCCCTTCCTCTAAGCTAAGAACCCTGTGGAGATCTACTAACAATTTCCTATCCAGTAAGGTCTGTTTATTGTTCCTGCAAGAGGCCGGGAGATATGAGCTCCCATCACAGAATGTGTGATTTCCAGACAGGTCCTCCTGCGGTGAGATGGGCAACTTGTTTGCTGTAACGGGCTGGAAGATTGGAGCGAGGCACTTGGATGCCTGATGCAGAAAATCCAAAAGGCACACCACCCACTTCCTACTAATTAACCCCGGTACAATCCAGCGGGATATAGATTCATAGATCACAGAGTTGGAAGGAGCCTACAAAGCCCTCGAGTCCAACCCTCTGCTCAATGCAGGAAACTAGAGGAGGGGTCTCCCATCCAAGTAATAACCAGGCCTGACCCTGCTTAGCTTTCCACGCTCAGACAAGCTGAGCTGTTCTCCTGCATGAGCCTCATTAAAATAGAAGGGAACTACTCAAGAGGTGCTCTTACACAGCTCCTGTTCATTTCAATGAGGCTTGTGCAGGTTCTAGTCCTGCCTTCTGGAGCAACAGAGAACCAAGGCTTTTCCCTCTTCTGCATGACAGACCCCCAGATATTTGAAGGACACTATCCTGTCTCCCCTTAATCTTCTCTTCTCCAGGCTAAACATATCCACCTCCTTTACAGTACTTGGTTTCCAGACCCGTCACCGTTCTGTATGCCCTTCTCTGGACATGTGCCAGTTTGCCAATGTCCTTCTAAAATGGGGCGCCCAGAACCAGACACAATACTGCAGATGCAGCCTGGCCAGTGCAGAATAGATTGGAACAATGACTTCTCGTCATCTAGAAGCTGTGCTTCTGTTTTTGTAGCCATAGCTTGCATCCGTATTTTTAGCAGCCACGCTGCACTGCCGGCTCCAAGCGAGTCCCCGAAACTGTGAAAAGTGAGTGCGCGAGTTCACTCATGCACCCACTTTTCGTCACTTGTAATGTGTGAAGGTGGCATCAGTCTCCTCCCGTAATAATGGCAGCACCTGACCTCGAGTCCATCCCGACTCTTCGCATCGATCTACCTGAGCAGCAAAATGCTCTCTCTTGCGTGCACAGCGGTTCACCTCTTGAGTCATTAAGGTTTAATAGTCTCAATGCACAGAACAGCGGGGGAATTTTTTCTGCCTGGAGTTGTGTAGGTGAAACAAGATCATCGTTGCAGGCCCTTCTGGATTAAGATGTATGAACCCACAAGCAGCCGACATAAATTACACCCACACCATGAACTCAAAAAGCTACTTGCCTACCAGACATATTAGAGGAATTATTACTTATAATGGCAACAGAAGAAATGCACCAGAGGGGTCTCGGAGCCAATTCAAACACTGAAGTGGGACACGTGGTATAAATGTAAGCCTCCTGGGCCTGTACTGTACCAGCTCGGAATGCATGCAGGTTATTTGTCTGAAATCACTCCCCTGCATCAAAAAATTTCCCCGCATGTGTAAAGTTTAGCTTCTCCCCAAAGGATGAGCTTTTGCATATACAGGGAGGTTTTTTTCTGACATGGGAGCATTTCCAGATACATCAAGGGACCAGCAGGTCTATTTTCCTTGCCTGGCCAGGGCAGGTCTCCCCACCAAAGAAACTGTTACTGATAATTGCCAAGTAAGCAAGCAAGCAGGCAAACAAACCTCGTAACCCTCTCATGCTGCAGGCCCAACGAGAACTCCCCACCACCAGCACCCCACACAGCAGCTATTATCTTTTTTTGTTTAAAAACAACAACACAGCAGCTATTATCTTTTTTTGTTTAAAAACAACAACAAACTTGACCTTTCAAGTGACGCATTTAGCATCATGTCAGATTTGGCCCCCAGGACTCCAGTGAAACGGGAACCTGGCGTCAGGAGTAGGTGGCAAATTGTAAAAGGACACTCAGATACAGGAATGGATGATTAAACCAGCTCCCTCGAAAACAGGAACAGAAGCCTGGACCAGGAAAGTCCAAAGGAAACGGCTGGCAGAGGCAAGCCAAAAAGAGAACTCTGCCCTGCTCCGCCCCGCCCCTGAAGGCTCTCAGCGATGAGGTTTTCTTCCGCCACGGCCTCCCCATGGGCCTCAGTATCCCACGCTGATCAGGAAGTCAAAGAAATACAACCTGCCCACCTCCCTAGGGCACAGAGAGACAGAGTCTGCCAAAGTGCCAGGAGCAGGAAGAGCACATTCTGTAAATGCATGGCATTATTATCTGGCGGGACGCGAGGCAGGCAGGAAGGAAAGGGAGGTGCAGAGTGTATTTAAAAGGCAGTCCCCCGCCAGGGAGAGCTGGAAGCCAGCCAGGGCTCGGCTGATGTGCAAAAGGGCTCAGGGGGCTAACCAGGCCAAGGGAACCACCTGTGGAACTTCAGCCCACAGCCCATAGAGCAGCTGGCTGGCGCGCAAAGCTGCGCTCCACTCAAGCGTGTGCTGGAGATGGGACAGGAAAGGGACACAGAAATGGCCGAGAGGCTGAAGCCCCTTCCTGACATGAGGACGGGTGGGAGTGTTTGGGTCTGGTTTTTCCATTTAGCAAAAAGGATGACTAAGGGAGCGGGGAGATAAGGGATGGGGAAGAAATTAGTTCTGTTCTCATTTGAATGCAAACGTACCAAATTTTGTACTTTCAAACCGAAACTCAGTGGTTCTTATAAATTCGTATTTCTCCGAATTTTGCAATGGCATTCTCCAAATTATTATTTTTTTAAAAATACAGACAAAAATATGTACATTGGGGGAAAGCGCACACAAAAATGCATATATCACTGAAAGTAACATTAAAAATGCACTGCAGTAGGAAAAATACTTGCAAAATTGTGTATATTGAGCAAAATTGCATACAAAAATGCACATATTAGGAGAAATGCATGCAAAGATATGTACACAGTTTCCTCCTGCAAGCTTAAAAAAAAAATTCTCAAAGTTTGGGATGAGCCTATCTTAAGACTGGAAAAATGAGAAACTGAGAGAAACCAAAATTGACAGATTTGTCCATCCTTACTTATGTATGGCATGTATGAAGAGACGGACAGGATTTTTCTCCCTGTCTCATCATATTAGAACTCAGGGGCTGCCCAATGGCTAGATTTAGGGCAGACAAAAGGGAGTGCTATTCCACTAGAATGGGACTTTTGGAACTCACCGACACAAGATGTGATGCTTGGTCACTCACTTAGACAGCTTTAAAGGAGGATTAAGGCTCAATGCTATGCAAATTTAGACAGAAAAAAAGTCCTATAGCTCCTAGCTATGCTGGCTGGGGCATGCTGGAAGTTGCGGGCCTTCTTTCTATCTAAACTTGCATAGGATTGCGCCCTTAATTTATTTTCCCAGAAATCTCTACAACAGCCTTCTAAGGTAGGCCAACATGTGACTGCCCCAAAGTCACCTAGCGAGCTTCATGGCCAAGCTGGGGCTTGAACCCAGGTCTCTCCAGTCCCAGTTCAACACTCTAACCACTACACTACTCTGGTTCTCCTTCAGCCAGGACAGGAATAGCGCACCAGCGCGTTAACATTCGCCAAGCCAACAGGTGTGTGGTTTGTTCAGCGCAGCAGCAGCAGCAGCGCTGAACATCTTTGCACAGGAGCCCGGCATGCTTGGGAGATGCAGAATTCCTTCCCACCAGACCCCTTTGTCTTTCACTCAAGCAAAGGTGCTTTTTGGAGCACAAAAGAGTCTGTTCCACAAGGCTAACGGCTTGCTCAATTAACCAAACATGCTTCTTAAAAACCAGCGATTAAGATTTTAGTCGATTAATCACGCTAACTGATTAGTGCCCACAGCGACAGACAGGTGTGTGTGTGTGTGAAGGAAGCAAGACTTGTGCCTCGAACTGGGAATACAAAGGGTGGTTAATGGGTACTTGCCCACCTCGCTCTTGCCTTGTGCACTGTGGCCATCTAGTGGCAAGTCCTTCTGCCTGCAAGCACGTGCCACTCCGCTTACCTGGAAGAGCCAATGCAGGACAGGGCGGGGACACCGGGACACATCACGGTACAGGGAGGAGAGGAAGCCATCTTGGAGGAGCGCCATCTGGTGGGTGAACTGGGAGCTGAAGACACAGAGAGGAAGGGGGGTTAAGTATTGGGGAGCAACAGGGTTACTGACAACCCCTCTCCCACATACGACCCAAGGTTTTAATGGGCATGGTGTTAAGACTTTGACCCGGAAAACCAGGGTTCATTCTTAGCCCAGCCTCACTGGAGCGCTAAGACAGTGCCAGTCCTTAGGAAATGATTCTTGCGGAGAGGTGACTGAGGAGTAGAGAGAGAGACAGGAAGGAAACATGGAAATGAACAACGAAGAACTTTGTAGCACCTTAAAACAGCGCTCTCCAACCTTGGGTCCCCGGATGTTGCTGGACTACAGCTCCCAGAATCCCTTGCCATTAGCCATGCTGGGTATGCATGGAGACCTGGGTATGCTGGAAGCTGTAGGCCAGCAACATCTGGGGACCCAAGGTTGGAGAGCCCTGCCTTAAAGACGAACACACATTTATTCTGGCACAAGCTTGCATGGGCTAGAGGCCACTTCATCAGATGCCTAGAGTACTACGGAGAGCCTTCAGGTTTATATACATAGGTAGGATATCCAGAGCAGGCAGGGGAATGAATTGTAACCAGTGAGGTAAGAAGGAAATTAAATGCAGAAAGTACTGAGAGTACAATCACATTATTAACAATGCTCATCCGCAATGCAGTTGAAGTGTTGTGCCACTGGTTTTTGACTTTTGCCATTTCTGATATCAGATCTGTGTCCATTTATTCTTTCCCACAGAGACTGACCTATTTTCCTTATGAAGAATGCCGAAGCAAGAGACGCCCGCCCACCCCCACGCAGCCCAACCTAAAACAGCTACTCACTAGCAACAACAGGCCACATAACAAGGATACAAACACAGGGACCACCAGACACTGTAGTAATCCCAGATGTCACCTCTGTCCCCATATCTACTCTGGAAACACTATTACAGGACCTAATAATGCCACCCACAACTTTAGGGGTTCATTAAGTTGCTCATCTTCCCATGGAATATATGCCACCTTCTGTCAGCAATGCCTTTCTGCATTCTGCATAGGGCAAACAGGCCAGTCCCTATGGAAAACAATAAATGGACACAGATCTGACCATCAGAAATGGCAATATTCAGAAACCAGTGGCAGAACTTTTCAGCCTCCCAGGTCACTCTGCCAGAGATCTTAAAGCAGCCATTGTGGAGCAAAAGGAACTTCAAGAGGAGATTAGAGAGAGAGGCTGCAGAGTTAGAATTCATCAACAAGTTTAATTTTGTCGCTAGAGGCGTGAATCAGGATAAAGGATTTTTTTATCACACTACATGTGTTAATTGGCTTACCTAGTGCCAGGATGTTTGTGTCATCAGCAACAGCTGCACTGTGAATGACCGCTGTTAATAATGTGATCGTCGCTTTCTGGATTTCATTTCCTTCTTCTGATCTCACTGTTGGCAGCCCCCCCCCCCCATATGTACCATATAGAAACCTGAAACTCTCCACAATAGTCCACACATCTGATGAAGTAGGCTGTGGCCTATGAAAGCTTCTGCCAGAATAAATTTGTTATGTCTTTAAGGTGCCACAAGACTCTCTGTCATTTTTGCTGCAACAGGCTAACACGAGCACCCCTGTGGAAATGAAGGATCCAAACACAGCTAAACGGAACCTCCACGTTCAGGGACAGCATAACTCAAATACCAGACAACGGGGACAAGCAACAGGGAAAGGCCCTGTCGCTTCACACAGCGCATAGTGAAGCTACGGAACTCACTTCCACAAGATGTAGCGATGGCCACCAAGTTGGAGGGCTTTCAAAGGGGATTGGACAAATTCGTGGAGGAGAAGGCTATCAGTGGCTAGTAGTCCTGATTGGCTATATGCTTCCTCCAGTATCAGAGGCAGTATGCCTACGTACACCAGTTGCTGGGGAACATGGGGCGAGAGGGTGCTGTTGCACTCCTGTCCTGCTTGTGGGTTTCTCGTGGGCAGCGGGTTGGCCACTGTGTGAACAGAATGCTGGAGTAGATGGACCCTTGGTCTGATCTAGCAGGGCTCTTCTGATGTTCTTAAGGCCATCATATTCATGCCTTGCTCGTGTGCTTCTCATTGCACCAATCTGGCTGTCCACTACTGGAAACAGAATGGCGGTGGGACTAAATGAACCTTTGGTCTGATCCTTCAAGGCACATTTTTATTGTCTTAAGAGCAATTAACACGTCCTGGTCAGCTAGAGAGAGCATTTCAATCTAGAGCAAGGCACAACTGAAAAGGGTTTTCATTCCACTCCTTTTCTTCCTAAACTACAAGATAAATTCTGGGAGTCCTGCTGAGAACAGGAAGCAACTCCTCCCTGCCCCCCTTCAATCCCCTCCGGAATGCTGAAGTTCAGAGAGGAGTTGAAATTTAGTTGTTTTCAAGTCTCAGTGAAGAAAATGGATGGATGGGAGGTGCCAATCCAGGACCCTGTCAAAGCCAATGAAATCAATCTACGGACAGAATGGGAAGAGATTTGCAAGGCTATGTGGTCAGGCAAATTTCTTGTCTAGCACATGCATAGACACCAAGCTGCATGAGAAAGCCCAGGGATGAATCTTTAGATTTTATGGAAGAGATTGGGTTCACACAACACAATCAGCCATGGTGGCTTATAAGCCACGTTTGTTTCAGAGTGGCTTGTCATGTTGTCTGAACCCAGCAACATGGTCTGTTAAAGATGCACAAGCCACTCTGGCCAGGTTCAGACAACCCGACAAGCCACTCTGAAACAAACATGGCTCACAAACCACCACGGCTTATAGTGTTGTGTGAACCCAGTCAATGACTTGGAGTGGGGCCACCTGGGTCTGAATCAGGTCAGTCAACTCAGTCAAGAAGCCCCTCTGAGTCTGGGCTCTAAAACAGCATTTGCCTTATGTTGCTCCCTGACGCATTGTGTTCACCAGCCTTCCCCAACCCGGTGCCCTCCAGATGTTTTGGACTACAACTCCCAGGATTCCTGACCATTGGACAAGCTGACTGGGGCTGATCGGAGCCGAAGTCCAAAACATCTGGGGGGTATCAGGTTGGGGGAGGCTGGTGTACATTAATGGTGCATAGTATTGATTTTAATGTGGCAGTGCGAGCTGGCTCTTGCTGCGGGGTGGGGTGGGGCGGATGAAGAAAAGCTGGTCGCGTGAAAGTCCTGCCTGAACACCAAAGGCAAGTCTTCCATACAGGCTGCAGATGTATTTTATTTATCTTAAGAGATATCGACCCTGCCCTTCAGACAACTTCCCAGGCTGGCTTACAAAGTATCAAAATACCATTTTTAAAAAGTCAAATAGAATTAAAACACGCAAATAACAGTTTAACACACACACACACCAGCAAAAACCAAAAGAGTGACATGATAAAACCACCAGCAGAGATGACGGTTGCTTCCAGAGAAAGGGCTCCTAGTCCTACTAATTAGAAGGCACCGTGCCACCATTTTGTCTTTCTCCTCCTTAACAGATGAAAGATGTGATGGGAAGACATGGGAGGTTTATGAGTCGAAGGCAACCGCGTCTGGATTCCGCCTAAAATTCCATCAGTGAGAAGAGGTGATGATGCTGTAAGAGCCACCTGGAAGCACCCTAAATGAAACCTTTTTAAAGCCCAGGGCTGGGGGGAGATCTTTTCCTGGCACCAGAATGCCATCACAGTAGACACCAGGCAGGCCTCTCTGCAGGGCCAGTGCTACCATTAGGCCAACTAGGCAGCTGCCTAGGGCGCAGGGCTAAAGGGGGTGCCAGAAACGCCTTGGGAAAAAAATACAGCGCTAAAATGCATATTTTACCAAGTTTGTTTTACCAATCATATCTTGACTTGTAGTAGACGGGATTTCACAATTCTAGATGGCCTAGAATAGATAGTGTAACACTAACAGTACGTACATAAAACAGCATGGCCTAATTTCAGTAATGGGTATTTTATTTAAGCTAGTTTAAATATATTTAACCAGCTACACAAAATGTGTTTTATTTCAACTTAACATTTACAAAGCACACCCAAGATATAAAAACAACATGAAACCGCCACAGTCTAAAATAAACATTTACCGGTATGTTATATATTACATGACATTTTTATTGTAATTTAATTTAGTAAAGAAATCTGTAATGTGTTTCTGTTTTGCGTTTGTAACAGAACCTTAAATGCATTTCTCATGGGCTTGATTTATTAGTCCAAATAATAGAATGTTATAAAATGTATTACAACAACTGTAGTGAAATTATATTTTTTCAGTTTATTATGCTTTCTCTCTTTACTTAAAAATATACATTTTTTTACGCTGACTCTATATCTGAAACTTCAGATATATTGTACAGTACTGTTAATTTCACCCTTTACAGAGATATGGATAATAAAAAGCCTTCAGGGGCACAATACCATAAGAGAAGGACTGAAAAGGCCAAAGAGCAAGCAAAACAAGAGGGCTCTTTCCTAAAATACCTTAAAATGCAAAAGTCATCTACAGAACTGCCAGAAGAACCTGGGACCCAAACTATTGAAGTGGAAGATTGTCCAGATGAGCAAGATAAAGAAGTCACGGTTCCACTTCCAACTAAAGAGGAAAACCAGGCAGAAATAAGTGATAATAATCAAGACAATACAGTTCAAGTTGTGCAACAAGTTGAACCAGAGTTGGATTACAGTGACCCTGCCACATGGCCCTCTGATAATATTGGAAACATTACTGCACTTCTAGTGCAAAGGGGGCCACAGCAGGTTTGTGCCCATGACTTCCCAAGGGATTCACACAATAGAAGATTTTCTCAGCTCCATTACAAAATAAGGCTTGCAAATGGGGAGGAGATGTGCCGCCCATGGTTGATGTATTCCAGATCTAGAGATGTAGTATTCTGCTTTTGCTGTAAGCTATTTATCAAGAAGGCTGGCATCTCGTCTATGCAAGAAAGCGGCTGTAAAGATTGGAAAAATCTTTCTGCAATTTTGTCCTCACATGAGAGAAGTCCATCACACCTAGAAAGCTATCAAGCTTGGAGAGAATTCGAGGTGCAGCTAGCAGAAGGCAAGACAATAGATAAGACAAATCAACAGCAAATTAAACAACAAGAGGAATATTGGAAACAGGTCTTGGAGCGCCTCATTGCATTAACAAGGGTACTTGGAATGCAAAATTTAGCATTCCGTGTATCAAATGAAAAACTCTTCACATCTGGGAATGGGAACTTTCTCAAATTTGTTGAGTATTTGGCCCTCTTTGATCCCCTGATGATGGAACACTTGCAGAGGGTTACTGACAAAGAAACTTATGTACATTATCTCGGCAAAGACATCCAGAATGAATTAATACAAATTTTAGCTACTACAATCAAGCAACAGATTATAGAAGCAGTCAAGTCAGCAAAATACTATTTGGTTATCCTTGACTGCACCCCAGATGTCAGCCACACTGTTCACTTGAATGAAACCGAAGCGCAAATCAGAGAGCATTTTCTTGGATTCATCCCGTTACAAGAGACTACAGGGGCATTCTTGGCTGAAGTTCTGTTTGAGCAGCTCAGAGATATGGGATTGAAAGTAGAAAATATGAGAGGACAAGGCTATGACAATGGCAGTAACATGAAGGGCAAGGAAAATGGAGTGCAGAAGAGGATACTGAATCTAAATCCACGTGCCTTCCTTGTACCTTGCAGTGCTCACTCACTGAATCTAGTTGTCAATGATGCAGCAAAGAGTTGCCTGGAGGCAGTGAATTTCTTTGGTTTGGTGCAGCAAATATCCAATTTTTTCTCAGGATCTACTCGGCGTTGGGGAGTCCTCAGTCAAAAGTCACATCACTGATCTCGGTGGTCTGACTGTAAAACCACTCAGTGAAACAAGGTGGGAAAGTAGAATTGATGCTCTGAAACCACGGAGAGACAACCTGGACAAAGTCTATGATGCTCTGAAGATACAAGTCAGAAGGGGTCAGATGGAGCTATGACACGATCTGAGGCGCAAACTGTGAAGAAAGGGGGGCTGGCTGACTTTGCCAACCCACCCTTTTTACCAATGACCAGAGATCCCAGGTGCCAGACTTAGCTCTGCAGTCCTGACCTAACTCTCTCAGGGACCTACCCTTGTCTATACTCTGGATTTAGCGCTGAACCACAGAGCAACCACACACGCCATGTGGGGTAAAACCAGGAAGGTTTATTCAAGGTAAACAGATTACCACAAAGGATGAGAAATGAGGGAAGGAGACAAGGTAGGGAGACACTTTGGTACAAACAGTAAAGCTGCAAAACAATAAAGCTGATTCCTTATATCTCCCAGGCACTCACTTGCCCTGGGGGCCAGTCTTATTCAGTGCTTGTTTCAGCAAAGCCCTATTACACGTGCAGACCACCACACCCACCCTAAGGTCTGGGATGGGTGGCCCTCTTCAGGGCTTACCTCAGCCAAAGCCCTCGTTCAGCTAATTTCACCAGGAGCCACCTGGGGCTGGATCCTGAGGCCAGTCTGAAGACCTGGACTTCCGCGCAGCTTGCTGCCCATGATCAACAACCAAAACCAGAAGCCACAGCTGGCAATATAGATTCTTCCCCCCCCCTCCTTTCAGTAGCTCAGCTGTCTTTAGCCAATCAGGATGGACTTCACCTGGCCCAGGCAGGGGACGGGGGTGGTTCTTTGCTCATGACCAGGGGGCTTTAGAACATTTACATATGCATATCTGAGGCACAGGGGCATCAAAGGGACAGCGGAGACTCTGTGGCGTCGGGCCCCATCAGATAACCTATGTACATTCCGCCCCTCCCAGCCTCTAGCTGGGATTACCTGGTTTACACATGAGGAGGTGGGTGTGTGTGTGTGTGTGTGTGTGTGTGTGTGTGTGCGGGAAACCCTGAGGCTCTTTTCTTCACACAAACACTGGCCAATAATGCAGCTAAATTTTCGTTTATAGTATCGCTTATTACCTGGTACAACATTTTGTTTGAAGTGAATGTCACTAGCAAATTTCTACAAGAGAAAACAACTGACTTGAGAGTGGGAATTAAACAGCTAGAAAACACCAAAAAGTACATTAGCTAGTGGTGGGGCCGAGCCTGGAGTCGGCTCGGGGCTCGCTCCTGGCTCGGCCCTCAAGGCGGCGGTGGCCGATCTCAACATTCAGAGCGGCACAGAGCATTCTCCGCGCTGCTCGAGCCGCCGCCGCCGCCACCCCCGCCACCCCCCGCAGCCGCCGGACCCCCCGCCACCCCCCGCAGCCGCCGGACCCCCCCGCCACCTACCTTCTCCGCGCCGCCTCCGCCAGAGCCCCGCCCGCGCTCTGTTTTGGCAGGAGGAACCAGGGCAACAGGGCTTAAACAGCCCTGTTTACCTGGTTTCCCCGGCCAAAAACAGAGCGCGGGGGTCCCATCGCGTCACTTCCTCCGCGCCGGAAGGACACGACGGGACCAGCGGACAGGGAGGCAGGCTCTCCGGAGAGCCTGCTGGCAGGTAAGCTTGCGCGGCCGAGGAGCTCGGCGGACACGACCAGGCCCAGTTCGGGCTGCTCGGCTACATTCCTAAATTACTCTCCGAAGTGAAGAGAGCTTCCAGAAAATATTGGTGGATGCTACGGAAATAGCTAAAGAGTTGGAAATTGAGCCCACTTTTGAAGCAAATCGATCGAGACAGGGCAGTTTGATTATGAAGCCCAGGATGAGGCTGTCCAGGATCCCAAAGAGAACTACAAGGTTAACTTTTATTATGCCATTTTAGATGTGGCAAGAGAATCTATAAATGAAAGGTTCCATCAGATTGAACAACACGGCTCATTATTTGGGTTCCTGTATGACATCGTCAAGATTTCCGAGTGCAAGTCTTTGGAGGAGTCTCTTAGTCATGGAGCCAGCAAGGATATAGACGCAGAGGAACTGTGTGGTGAGCTGCAAGCCATTGCCAGGAGGCTTCCCAAAACGATGCATCCCCTGGAGGTCCTGCATTTTCTATTGCAGCATAAATTGGTTGAAAGTTTCCCCAATGTTTCAGTGGCACTCAGTGGCATTAATTTCAGATTAATTATCTGAAACCAGTGGCACTCAGAATACTATTAACATTACCAGTTTCAGTGACCAGTGGAGAAAGAAGTTTTTCCAAATTAAATTAATAAAAAATTATCTGCGTTCAACAATGAGCCAACGAAGACTGGTTGGCTTGGCAACCATTTCAATTGAATCTCAGTTAGCATCTTCTTTAGATATTAAAGAAATGGTTTGCCAGTTTGGCAAGGAAAATGAAGTTTTAAACATTCAATGTAGTTTCTGTCACACTTCACCAGGAATGTTTCTATATAGCAAATTGGTACTACATCAACATGTGTTTTATGTATGTTTGTCAATGTTTATGATAATAAATGTTTTAGGTTTTGCCAATTGACTTTTATTTCATAATGGGCATAGGGCTGGAGGGAGGGAGGGCTCAAGTGGGAAGGGGGGGTGCTAAATATCTGATCTTGCCTAGGGCACCAAACTGCCTTGCACTGGCCCTGCCTCTCTGGGAAGAGCATCCCAAAACTGAGGCATCACCACAAAGAAGGCCCTTTCCACAGCAGCCACTCACACACCTCAAGTAGCAAGGGCATGGGAGATGGGCGTCCGTTGGGAGATCTTAGTTTAACCCACCGTTCGTTGTTCCTGGTAGCCAGCCAGGTTCAACTTCCTTGTATCCTGCTCAGTAAGTCCATTCCTTTAGTGTCTGCTGCCTGACAAATATATATATTAACAGGGACTGAGCAGTCTGTCTGTGTACCGATCCTGTTCCTCCAACTCAACCCTAATGCTGCAGCCCAGTCGCCTGCCTCCCTAGCAGAATACGCCTGAGCTTTTCCCAACTGCTCACCAGCATCAAAATCCTGGTCGCCACTGCAGACCTGGTGACTGTATTTGTTGACCATACTTCCATATCCAACAGGAGACTTGTGAAACCTCTAGAGACGTTGCTCTTTGATCAGAGGACACTGCAGTTCTGCAGAGAGGTAGCGGGGGGGGGGGGGATCCCTTAGCCTTCAGTGGAAACCTTTCCTTCAGGCCTTTTTCTGGCAAGCCCCCCCCCCCCCCCCCCGTGATTCTCCACTCAGCTCTCTCAGGGCTCACAGATACATCCGTCTAAGTCAGGTTGGAGTCAAGAAAAAAGAAAAGGGGGGGGGAAACAAACCCCTGAGCCAGCTGCTTCTTCAGAGCATTATTTCTGTACAAGCTCTGTAAGTGAAAATAAAAGATGCAGGAAGAAGTCCTGTGCATTAAAGAGAAAACACAATTTAAAAGACACCCGGCAGCCCCTCTGAAAGCGACTGTTTTTCAAATAAACCTTTCCAGAGCATTTGATGCCGTATTTTTTCTGGGACAAAATATATTTAAGCTGCTCAGAACATAATGATCCGAAGTGATGGTTCCCCCCTGGGCCACGCGGCTGTCATTCCGCTCCCTGACTGCGTCTGGGCAATTTGATGAATTTCTCCTCAGCAGGAATTGCTGCAAATTTGGAAGAGAAAAAGAGCTCCCGGTTCTGGCTCACCAGAAAAAGAGTTTATTCTCTGAAAAGCAGAGTTTGCATTCAGACTCACACATGCAAAAGTGAAACGCAAACACATTTTTTCCTTTAGTGCAGAGAACGAGAAGCATTGTGTGTGTGTGGGGGGGAAGAGAGATGGGATTTGAGGGAAACTTAAACCACTAGGAATAATTTCTCTTGCCCCCAGCACCAAGCAATCAATGGGTGTAAGGGGGCTCTAGGAACGGCAGCATGAAATGTGTTGGTGCAGTCACAGGCACTAGCCAATAGGCACCCTCCGCAACTAGCTTTCCCCCAGTTCTAAATATGCAGAACTGGGTACTCAGAGGTTGCCCTGGAACAGGCAATGGTGCACTTGTATTGAAAGCGGGGAGAGCATTTTCAAAAGGACTCCACTGCTCTTAAAACGTTACATCTATTTTCACCCAAAGTCACAGCCAGCACATTCTGCTGGGTATCCATCGTTTCGGGGTCAACCAGCTGCAACCCTGCTGTCAGTGGCCCAAAGGAAGATGAGCTGGTATGCCAGACAGGGCCTCCTTGTGCCCAGCTCCCTGTCTGGCTGGTGGTTTCTCAATGGGCCGAGTGACTTGTCCGAAATTCCTGCTGCCCTTTCACGAGCCACAGCCCCCCCCCCCCTGCCCAGGCCTTATTGTTGCATCTTCTGTCTCTCAGCCAGCCCAGTTCCAACCCTTGGGGGAATGAGACCAGGTCGTGACAGAAAGGGAATTCATCAAGCGTGAACTTGCCTCGCATCATCTGAAACCAAGGCACCTTTGTCAGCTAATGGAGAGGGCATTTAAATATAGGCCAGGTCAGGAATTAAATGCATTTTGCAATTTGAGGGAGCGATTTGATCGGCCTGATCAGGAACCCGTGGGCTCCGGAAGGCTGATCCTTCTTCAAGGAAAACCCGGGAGGGGAAAGAGAAGCTCAGGGCAGAGCGGCGCCGGTGCATGCTTGGAGAATATAGGGCTCAAAGATTAGGGCGCTACCAGATGAGGCTTTTATCACACCATCACCCTGCCCCATTCACGGAATTTCTATGGGGGCTTGTCCAGATGCAGATGCCCTCCTTTGGTAACCCTTCCGGGTTTTCCCAGCGTTTCCTCTGTCTCGCTTCTAACCGCAGAAAGTCCATTAAGGAGGTAAAGGTGGAACAGAGACACGATGCCATCTGATTGGTAATGCCGGAGGACTAGGGACATACGGACATCGTAAAATTTGTTCCGTCTACATTTTGCGGATTGCAGGCACCTTTCTTTCTGTCGTCCACTCACTGATGGAATTGGATTTTGTGCAAATGCGTTCATATGGATTTGCACAAGTTTGCACTCCCGAAAATGCGCAAATCCCCCCCAAAATGTGAATTTTTACGCTTTATTGCATGGGGGAAATGTGCATTTTTGGGTGGTATTATTTTATTTGCCGTATTTTTCTAAATACGTACTAAATTTGCGTAAAATTTCGAAAAGTAAAAAAAAAATGGTCCACAAGTCCACGGAATCCACATGACTTGGGAAAAGCCGGTCCACTGCAGAATTTGCAGGCTAGTTTTTTGGGAATTCGAAATCATTTGAGTCTGCTGCGGATTTCTTTGACGACCCTACGGGGGACTTCCGTCTGGGAGCGCCTTAGCAGAGTTGGATGTCCAGACTTGAAGGGCACCAGACCAGAAGCTTAGTCTTTTCGCACAGGAGGGCATGTCCCAGCCCAGGTCTGGAGCTTGACGCACAACCAGAAGCGAGGGGCACAGAAAGCCCAGCCACCTTTATGGCCCCCAAACATTTCCCCCTTTCCATAAATCTTTACAGCTATTAAGCTTCTCCTGCACAACAACACCTCTTGACAAAAAGAGGGGGGGTTGTTTTTCACGGGGTTGTTTATTGGGGTGCTTTTGCCCAATGCAGACTTCGCTTTGCAGGTGGGTGGACGCTTTTCCTCCAAGTCCTGTCTGTGGGACTTTAGATTGCAGAAGATCAGCAGGGATTTGTCATCCAGCTTTTGAAAAGAGTAACGTTAAGATAAATGATCTTAAGATAGATGACTAAGTGAGAGCTACACACAAACGCATGAGCTACAACCGACCCCACCCCACCCACCCCCGAAAAGGCCACTTGCCTCTGGCGGATGGTGACAGAAATAAATGCACAAGAAGCATGCTTTTGTATCTCTAAAAATGGATCATTTGTACAAGCCCTGAGGGTAGGGGGGGTTATGCGCAGGGAGGGGTGCATGGGCAGACCTCTGCGTCTGTGGCCCCAAAGCAGGGCTGTAGCTGTCGCTTGTGGCCTGACACTAAGTGCAAACTGCTTCTTTCAAAGTTTTAACAATGAGCCGCATTTATACAGCACTTTTTATTCATCGGATTTGTATCCAAAGAGACCGGGGCTTTCCCCTGTGTTATCCTCGCAACAAACCCATGAATTGGATTATTAAGCAGTGGGCCAGTGACTTGCCCAAAGTCATCCAGGCAGCTTTCCTGTGAAGTGGGGATTTGAACTTGGGACTCCCCGGTCCAAGTCTAACACACTTTCTACTTCTCTCTTTCTGGAAAGCTTTTGGAACAACCCCCTCATCCCCACCCTCTCCTGTAAATAAGCCCAACTACTTATAATGGAAATAATGGCTTATTCTTCTCCTGTTTATCCCTGCCCCCACGTCTGCCCCTCTCCATTTGCCTTGTCTCCCATATGACTATTTCTAAATTGTAAGCTGCTTGGGGCAGGAACCTTTCCCCATATTTTTGGAAAGCCGCCATGGATGCTGCTATGTAAATAATAAACAACAACATACATTATCTCAGAAACAGGACAACAACCCCGACTCTCAGGTGGGTCAGTATTATATCCCCACCTTCCAGACACATGGGGCCAGCAGAGAGAAAGAGAGACAGACTGGGTTCGCAGGATTGGAGAAGGAAAAGAAGCCACTGTGGCTTCTTTTCCCTGCCTGGCGTGTGCCGGTGGCGCGCCGCCTCATTTCCATAATTACCCACGCCAGGCGTGGGTTGCCATGTCATCCGAACCCGGAGAGGGTGGACAGCGGGGCTGGCTTCCAAACCACCCTGGCACCCTGAAACAAGCCATGAGTTGCGGGGTGGGTCAGAAGCCAGTCCCGCTGCCCACCCTCACCGGGTTTGGATGACACAGCAACCCGCGCCTGGCGCGGGTAATTATGGAAATGAGGCGACGCGCAATTGGCATGCACTGGGCAGGGAAAAGAAGCTACTGTAGCTTCTTTTCCTTCCCCGATCGTGCGAACCTGGCCAGAGAGAGAGAGAGAGAGAGAGAGAGAGAGACTTGCCTAAGGCCACCAAAGTGAGTTTGAGACAGAGTGAAGCTAAACTTGAACCAGGGACTTCCCAGCTCACACTCGTAACTCCGGAGCTAAGCTCTCCAGCAGCCAGAGGCTTCTTCTACTAGTCCCTCCAGGGGCTTACTCAGGAAAGCAGCCAGCATTCCCTTCGCCTATGGTGCAGACAGAAGCAACAGAAGCACCTGTTGGATCTTCCTGATTCCAAACACGCAGCCCTCGTTGTCCAGGTCCTCCCCACAGCTGCTGACGGCGCAGCCCTCCCCTTGTCTAACATCCTTGCGGTTCCACTTCCTACAATGCCGTGTATCTCCTCCAATTAGCAGAGCCAAGGCGGGCTAATTACTGTCAGATGCTGGTACAGCCCAGCGGTTTGCTTTCCCTCTCTCCTCCTGCCCCACTTGGATGGAGCCGAGCAAAGCAGCCGGCTCATCGGTATTCTGGAGGAGGCTCCACCGCATTCCCGTGGGGCCTGGCACTCAATCGCCATTTATCATAGGGACGCCGCGCATGACAGGTAACCTACTTTCGCTGGCCTGCTCAAATATTCACAAGGTTGCGCTGTGCGCCGTCATTCATTCCCATGCAAATGAACACACAAGCAACACGCACACAGGAAACACACGTGCGGAGCGGGGGGCGTCGGGCCTCTTCCAGCCCGACGGCCGCACTTGATTTAAAAAATGCTCTCGGGGGCTGCATTCCGGCGGCGGGCAGGGCCAAAGGCAAAAGGGGCAGGTCCAAAACACCAAAAATACCAGCATATTTTATCTCAAATCTCTCGCTGCCAGTAAGTGAGCCTTTCATAGATCATAGAGTTGGAAGGAGCCTACAAGGCCCTCGAGTCCAACCCCCTGCTCAATGCAGGAAACTAGAGGAGGGGTCTCCCATCCAAGTAATAACCAGGCTTGAAGACAAGCTGAGCCTGCATGAGCCACAGGCCTGGAGAGGCGTTTCAACCTTAATGGGGGGGGGGGGATGCTGTGCAAAAGCCAGGAAGCCACCAAACCATCGGCAGCCAGGGGAAAGGGCTAGGGAAAGGGGGCGGGGCCGTCTGGGGAACCCTGGAGGGCCAAAATTGGCCCGCAGGTCAGAGGTTCAAAAGCCCTGGTATAGAGAAAGCAGGAGCACTCCAATTACAATCAAACCTGCGGGAGAACTCCAATACACAAGCATTATGTGCACATCTGATGAATCTTGGGTCTTCTCATATGGCTGGTTCCAATGCACAGCAACGCATGGCCATTGCTCCCCAATGCTGTGGGGAGAACACCTGTTGTGGGGAAAGGCAAGCAAGGCACAATTCCCTAGCTTGCAAAAACCAGGGTATACAGGAGTAGAAAAACACCACCTGCGGGCACTGCCGCTCTTGTAGCCCCTCCCCTCCTCCTTTTAACCACGCCCAGTTAGCCCCTCCCCCCCTGTGTTCATGCCACAGAGCAGATAGATATCCTCTGTATAATGTATAACGGCAGCCGACTCATCCTCCAGCTGTGGATCCTTCTCTAGCCAAAATGGCAGGGCCCAGGCACAAGTGGGAGGCGTCAGCAGCCTCGGGGAAACCCCGGGGTTCGCAGAGGTACAAAAGAATATTCAGGGAAAACAAAGTAAAAGGTGTGCCCCTCGGGGTTATTTCATTTTTTTAAAATGCAATAATTAATTTTAATGAATTTAAATGTGTCCACGTGGTTGGAGCCTGCAGTAATGTCTTCAGCCACCAGGGGGCAGGCTTTCCTAACCAGCACATTACTTTGCAGTTTGAAGCCAGGGGGAGAGGAGGAGGCCGAGGGGCAGTTACAGGTCTGCCCCCTCCCCCTGCTCTGAATCAGCCCCAGCCCCCACTCGGGGGAAAGGAGGGGACACAAAGCCCTTCCTCGGGGCGCCATAGAGGTGCACTGTGGCAGCAGGGGTGCCAATGGGCATGGCTTCACTCAGACGGGGCGGGCACCGTGTGTACAACTCTGATGATAGCTGTGTACATCACTTGAAGGCTTCCCCGGGTCAAATGAAGGGCTACTGCTGCGACCCATGTGAAGCTGGGTCCGTTTGCTAGTTGTGTAATAAAGAAAGTATCTGAGCACGTACCGAGCTCTTTCCCGGCCTCACCCCAACGGGACCGGCAACCTTCTTGTCATGACCCCCCTCCAGGAATCCTCCTTTGAGGACGAGTATGACTCACCCAGGGCCCTGGACACTCCTCAGGAGCAGAGTTCAGACACTGCTGCTCCAGACAGGGCCGACCAGGCAGCTGAAGAGCTGGCAGGCCCCTCTGGCATGACCCGCGGGAGTTCCCCAGCCCAGGAGGAATCAGAATCAGAGGTAGAGGTGGTGCAGGCCCCGAGTCCCAGACAGAGGAGGAAGATGAGACCTCTGCTGAGCTTCCGCCGCTCATTAAAAACTTGGTTATTCAGGCGGGAATATGGGGTGGGCTAAGATTTTAAAATTTTATACTGTTTTAATGTATTTTAATGGAGAAAAATGTTTTAATGTATTTTGTTCTGTTTTATTTTCTGTACATCGCCCAGGGTGGCCGGTTGGCCGGCCAGATGGGCGATAGATAAATGCAAATAATAAATAAATAAATGAGACGGCAGGCTGATGGGAGATGCAGGCCCCTCGAAGTAGCGTCCGGCTGCAAACCAGGGCATCGGCCTTGTGAGGCTTTTATAATCAGCCTGCTGCTAAGGAACTACAGCTGCGGGATGGGCGTGTCCCGGCAGCAGGCAGTAGAAAAGCACTCACTCACTGAAGCCTGGGTATCGGGAAACAACGTCCTCCTTGACTCTTGTTCCTGATCCCTGACCCTGCTCCTGAACCTTGCCTTGAACCTTGGACTCTACTTCGGACTCACCCTGACTACGCCTCTGCTCGACCTTAGACTTTTGTTTGACACTCTCAGCTTGATTTCTAGGACTGTAAGACCACGCTCTTTCTCTTTGCAAGCAGGCAACCCAGCTCCTTATCTTATCTCGGCTGGACTTGGCAGTGCTCCCAGAAGCCAGGCAGCTGCTGGCTGCCGGCCAGCCTTAAGCCGGACACTTCTCTCTTCTCATGCGGGATTAAGGAGTCAGGCTTTCTTTTAGGGTAGACGGCAGGGCTCCCATGCGCACCTGATCCACAGCGCCTCGTTACAAAGGGCGTGTAAACTGGGGTGGGCAATTTGTGGCCCTCCAGATGTTCTGGCCTACAACTCCCATCATGCCTCACCACTGGCTATGCTGGCTAGGGCTGATGGGAGTTATAGGCCAAAACATCTGGAAGGCCACAAGTTGCCCGCTCCTGCACTAAACAAAAATCAGCCTCCACACCCCAGAACAAAGACTATTCCTCTGCCACAGAAAGGCTAGCTCAGTGATGGCGAACCTTTTTGAGCCCGAGTGCCCAAACTACAACACAAAACCAACTTATTTATTTCAAAGTGCCTTAAATTTGGCAGGAAGGAGGAAGGGGCACTAGCTAATCGTGCCCCGCTCTGTCTCAGGGCATGGCTCTTCACCGGGCGTGCAAAGATTCGGGCACGCGCACACTGTGCTTCTGAGCTGTCTGTTCAGTTAGAAGGAGGGCTGGGTGCCTGCGCAGTCCGCTTCAGGGGGTGGAGATGTTGGAGTGTGCCTGCCTGTGGAGGCCAGCGAGGAATGAGTGGAGAGGAGTTACTATGGAAACCCGACGCTGAATGCAGAAGGGGACGGTCTTTTCGCGATCTGGCGACCAATGGCTCGAGTGCCCACAGAGAGGTCCCTGCGTGCCAGCTGCGGCACGCGTGCCATAGGTTCGCCATCACTGGGCTAGCTCCTCCTGTATCCATGGGGAACAGGCTGTCATTGTCCCAAATTGTAATGAGGGCTCCTAGATTATATAGATTTCTTTTTAAAAAAAAGAAAAAAGAAAAAAAGGACGATGCAAATTTATGGAATAGAGGTCCATTAATAGCCATAACAATCAAGTGGAACTTCCAGGTACAGGAGCAGTATACTTCTGAATAAAAGATGCTGGGGCCATCACCGTCACGACTTCTTGTATGCATTCCAGAAGCATCTGGCTGGCCACTGTTAGAAAGAGAACACTGGGCCAGCTGAACCTTTGATCTGAGCCAGCCAGGCAGTTCTTATGATGGTGTATTAACAGCCCAGGTTGGTCTGGCAACTACATTTTAGCCCTACTTCGGCTGCTAACCCGAAAACCCTTTTCTGTCTTGTCATCTGGGAAGACCCTTGCACACAAGAACAGCCTCACAAACAAGTGCATTTGGTAGGTGAACGAATATGATGTCACCCACAATCACACTTTCACGGAAGCACACAAAACACAACCGCAAATGCCATAACTTGTCACAGAACACATGTGCATGTGAGCACTGCTGAAAAGGCAAGCTGCTCTTAAAGACTAGGTTGCCTCTTCTGCATGTGGTGAAAAGTACCCATAACAAAAAAAACCCCACCACAACCCTTTCTCTTTGGTACTTTGGTATTTTACTCTGTTTTCATCATGCTCCTGGACATGTGGGCAACTTCAGGAGGTCCAGGGACCATTTTTGCCCCACGGGCCATCCCTTGTGGGTTGCACCCCTACCACCACAGGTGCCAAATTAAAAAAGGGGGGGTCCTACTCCTGTCATGGCTACAGTGTGCCAAAACATTAAAAAAATAGCTTACAAACAAGCTAATGTTGACCCTTTTGGTGCTTTGTAGCCACTACAAATGCTTTTTCCCCCCTCCAAAAAAAATTTTAAAAATGAATTTGGGGGTCAGAGGGGGTGGGGGGGGCTGTATGTTGCCCACCCCTGGTCTTCAGGATTGCCTGAAAGTGGACCAAAGACCTCTGCTGGTTCTAGATGCCAGTTTAAGAACGGAGCTAGAGTGACTTAGCTCCTCTGCTGAAGAAAGAAGTGGGTTGGAATGGAAAACCCTTCAGCTTATTACTCTTAAGCTGAAAGGGGGTCTCTGCATGCCAGCCTACTGGACGGCTGCCGGACTTCCCATATCCACATGCGCTTCCGCCCACATTGCCGCTGCTTCCAAATTTCGCTGAGCTTTAATTCATCAGCGTTTGTAATGTTCATCGGGATCCACACCTCAATGCTGTTCCGGCAAAGCAAAGTGCTATTAATTATTCATTCTTATTATTAAATAATATGCCAGCAGGGGATACCGAGGCAACAGCAACAGAAGCAATCCTCAGCCGTTTTTAAGCCAATTATCACAGTGCCCACAGGTCCCCCATTTCCAGTGACAGGGAAAGCGCTACTGAACTGAGAAGATCATCGGCTCTGACCACATCATTCAAATCACTCACTGGAGCAAGTTAAATGCTCAGCGAGTGGCAGGCGGGCAGGAGGAAGGGAGACGGCCACGAGGCTCCCTCTGAAAAGCAGAGAGCACGTTCTGGCCCAGCAGAGGATGCAGGCCATGAGGGGCCTGGCTACACATGATTAATGAGAGGCAGTGTGGTCTAGTGGGTAGGGGTTTCGACCAAGGAGATCCTGAGCTCAAATCCAAAATGTCTGCCCGCTGAGCTTGTTCCTGACTCCCGCAGCCTCCCATCCCAAACTAATTTGTGCGGTCCTATGCAGCTGTCACCCACCTTTTCGCAGAAGGGAAGGCATTGATAAAATCCTGGGTTTTGCAAGAGTTATGCTATGGAAATTGTATAGTTCTCCAGTGATCAACCTGAGATTGATCAGGAATTAGAACAGGTGATCAACCTGTCTCTGGACTGTACCGTTTCAGACTGCAGGTGGGAGATCACACTTCCTCCACAGAAAAAAAATCTGCGCACATAGAAAAGTAGCATGTCAGGGAATAGCCTAGATAGGAACTTTCTCCCTGACATATTATTTTGGTGTGTGTGTAGGAAGTCTTCCCAGTATGGAGGCGCATTCGATTGCTGAAGCCCCCACCTGCAGTCTGAAGTGGTATAGCCAAGGCACAGGTTGTCTGCCTCAGTGAGCAAAGGGCCGCTGGCACCTGGTCTATTGCACCGAGGGATCCAGGAATCCACAAAACCCAAGATTGCGGAGGTTCTCCTAGCTCCACCTCAAAGCTTGTCCCGACTTGTGTCCATATCAGATTACAAGCTTAGTTTTTTTCCTTTCCACAAGAACATTCCTGCGCATTTCCCCAAATGCCTGTATCAATTGGGCGCATTTTTTAAGTGTACACATTTTCTCCTACTGATCAAAGCATGTCTGTGCACATCTTTTAATGCACAATTTTTCAAATGTACAGATGAGCACGTTTTTTTGTTGTTCGGTGAATTGCATCACAAGCATGGACATGAACGGACTTCGGCTGCAGATTGTGTTCAGGTCCAGGAGTTGAGAACTGGGTAAAAATTCTTACCTGAAATGAATTCCTCATACATTCCTACTAGCCAGGTTTCCTTGAGGGCTATTCCTTACCAACCAGTTAATATAGGCAACTCACCGGAAGAAAAGACTTTCCAGCTGATTTTGTGGCCTCAGCCCAGCAATGTCAAGGGTCACAGCAGTCCTTCGGTAGGAAGATAGCAAAAAAATGCTCTCACCGGGGTGCACGGCTGGGATGGTGCCCCAACTGATGGAGAAATGCTTCAAGATCAACCTGGGAAGAGGAGAAAATGCAGCCTTTTAAAAGAAGGTCTATGAAAAGAAAAATTACCAGCTACCAGAGGCGGCCCACTAAGGCTGGAGCCCCGAATTTTTCATTTGAAGCCCTGAATCTCTGGGAGGCCACCTGCCCCACCATCCTGCTATCCATGGGCACTTGCTATAAGAAAGATACAGGGGCCCTGATGATCGCTGTTGCACCTGATCCCCCTGGATGAGCTGGCTTTTTGCCCACATGTGCTTCACCTACTGCTGCCCCTCCTGTGGAATCTTTCTGCCTGAGTTCCCCCCCCCCCTGAAATCGAATGCCCTCCTCTCCCGTCCATACATCCCTTTTTACAATAGGGGTGTCCTTTGAAAACAGGGTCCCTTAAAGACACACACAAACTTTAGAGCATCTGTAAATTAGCATATGCAAATTTGTGCTTTTTAAAAAAAAAATCTGTGTGCCTGAGACCTGAATCTTTTCGGTACCTAGAATCACCCCTGCCAACTGCACTGGTTTTCACATTACGAATCTGAGAGAGGGAATGATCTTTCCTTACCGGTGCCCCCCCCATTTTTACAAGGGTTTCCCCCAACCAAAAAAGAATTACTGATAGGCTGCAACCACAGGCTTGAACACCCTCAGCTGCCCAGCTGTGTATTCGCAGATTCTAAACCCTATTCCCAAGAACTCCCCCCTTCAGCCCAGATCTAGAAAAAGAAAAAAAAACAATAAAAGGCAGGTGTTTTGGACTTTCTTGCCCAAGGCCCAGAAAACACGGAACTTAACAAAAACTTGTAAATATCCTAAGGACACAAAGGGTAGGTTAGCAACTGCGCAGTTTTACATATGGGGAAGGTTTTATTGAGAAACTCTGATTTACAACAATGCAGACCAATGTCCAAATATATAAATAAGTTTATTAGGCAGGAGAAGAGAATATCAAGGGAAGGCAACAATCACACATACAGAATTCCAGATTAAATCAATAAAGTCAATATAGTGCAGCTGGTTACACGATACCTACTTGAGCAGAATCATGGGTTTCAGAGAATATGCAAGGCTCCTTTCAGAGAGGATGGTCTAAGATAGGGAGCCCCTTTCTCCTCCAGTTAGATGTTGCTAGGAAGACCAAGAATGAGAACAAAGTCTCACATACTGTAGTTATGTGAATCTGAGATCACTAAAAGCTGGCCCTTAGTGGAGATGGACTGTTGTATTATCCGCTGGGGCGATAAGCTCTATTTCTGATATTAATGGTCTAGCCAGCCAGTCACAAAATTATTAAGAGGGCATGTTCACCTGCTTAATGACTATGAACATGCATGTCAAAAGGGTTGGCAGGTTTCAACTGGACAAAACATTGGGGAAAAGATTGACCTACTGAGGAACTCTAGGGCGACACTGATGAGCTACATCAAAATATAAGGGTTTATTTATTTTTAAACTTTATTTATGTATTGTATTTTTTTATACCACTTTTCAGACAATTACTGTCTCCCAAAGCAGCTCACGTTAATCAAAAAGAGAGACAGGCCCAGCCATCAGGCTTACAAACTAAAAAGACAAGGCACCCAAGGGCAAGGGGAGTGTAGGGAAAAGGAAGAGGACAGAGATCAGTTTTTCAAAGCCAGAGCAAGGTGGTTAGCTATAAGCAGGCATTTAAGGGCCCTTTCTGGCCAGGCTGATCTTCTCTTGCTGCTGTTCTTGCTTGAATGAGGTTCTTGTTCATTAGGCCAATGGACAGGGCCAGAGCGTTCTTCCCCCTTATTTTTTGTTTATCACATCACATTCCTTTGGAACTGAGGCATCCTTTGGAAGCTCATCAGGTGCCCCTCAATGAGAAGATCTGCCATGACGGGCAAGCATTCCTACAAAAGAGTGACGATACCATGTGACGTGTGGCCCCAGGCGAGTTTTGCATGTCTTTCTTGCAGGCTGTTCTCTCCATTCACATGAGGAGACGGTGAGGCTCAACAGGCTTGGCTAGCACTCTACGTAAGCTGAGTGGAACTTAGACCACGCCCAAGACTCCTCTGCAGCACACAGAGGTCCCGTGAAAGATGTGTTCCACGGGTTGGCATTGTGGGGCAGCTGCCAAGCCCCACACTTCCACAGGGGATCCACTGCAGATTCCCGGGCCCTGTTCCTTCTTCTCTTTGCCGTCTCTTCCTGTATTCCTGGCCTCCTCCGAGCACGCAAGCAGTGACAAGAACAAGGAGACGGAGCAGCGTCTTCCACTCGCCTTGCACTCTCCCGCTGGGCAGTTATGAGGATTGGGCCCAGAGGGAGAAGGCAGTGGTGATGGTAGTGATGATGAGGTGGTTCCACTCAGGGAGGTGTGCCCACCAAGGGCATCTTGCCCAAATGTCCCCCAAAACCTGGACTTGGCACTGATGGCAGAGAAGTCTTCAGAGAGCGCTTTCTACATAGACAAGAGGTTTCAGTACTACTGACCTTGTAAGCCAGGTCATCTCAAGCCCTTCCTTTTGTATCTCCACCCCTTCGTTCTTGTCTTTTTAAGATTTTACGCCTGCAGGAGGCGTTTGTTCTTATCAGTATGACCGTTGTACAGCGCCTTGTCTTTGGCCTTGTTCTTATATGCTCGCCTGCATATAGCAACATAAGAAGAACCCTGCTGGACCAGACCAAAGGCCTATCTAGACCAGCGTTCTGTTCCCACGGTGACCAACCAGCTACCTGTGGGAAGTTCACAAGCAGGGCATGAGCGCAACAGCACCCTCCCGCTCATGTTCCTCAGCAACTGGCACTGCCTCTGATCCTGGAGGGAATATATAGTCATCATCGCTGGCGGCCATTGCAGCTTTCTCCTCCGTGAACTTGCCCAATCTCCTTTTAAAGCTGTCCAAGTTGGTAGCCATCACAACATCTATAGCAATCATAACCACCTCTCTGAGTGTCCCGAGACAGCCCTTCAAGCCTCAGTGCTCCATCTGTAAAATCAGGAGTATTAAATCAAGCAAACTTATTTGGAAGTAAACTCCACTGAAAGCAACGAGACTTACTTTCAAGCAAGCACACCCAGGATCAAACGAAGGAAATTATACAGATAAAATAGACATGATTGTCAGGTTCGCTTTCTCGTGACTCTTAACGTGCTGCAGTGGCACTTCTAGGGCCGGAGCAAGAGGGGAAGATTAAGAGCAAACTGCTGGATTGATTTCTGGTCTCAGCAGGCTACTGAATGCCTCAGCCAATGGGTTTTTAAACAACATTTGCCGGAGAAATGGTGAAAACAACTCCAGCGACATGTCAGTCTAAGAAACCATCAGATATATGGGGCCTTGGCTGAAACGAGAATTGTGGGGCTAGGCAAGAGTTTGGGCCAACAACCCCCTGCAGTCCTTCACAGGGCTGGAAAGGAGGAAGCAGGGACAGGCAGAGAACAATGTTGGCCTTAAGGCAGCCTTCCCCAACCTGGGGCCCTCCAGATGTTTTGGACTACAACTCCCAGCATTCCTGATTATTGGCCATGCTGGCGGGGCTGATTGGAGTTGAAGTCCCAAACATCTGGAGATTAGGGAAGGTTGCCCTAAAGCAAACCAAAGCAAAGCGGCTGCAGAGTGAGATGCCGCTGGATCTGAACTTGCCCAGCTCCCTTTTGTTCCAATGGGCTTGTGGCGACGAGGGACTTTCCCGGGGCTAATGAGCCGAAGGAGCAGGTTGCCAACTGGATGCTCTGCCTCAGAGCCAAGCAAGGCATCTTTTTCTTTGCTTAAAAGCAGCTGCGGGAGTCCCCACTTTGGAGCAGTGCCACGGCAGCTTTCCTGCCATGCCGTAAGCCTGATTAAATTTTCCCCTCACCCCCAAACTGCTATCGGCAACAGGGCCAGGGTGGGTGGGGGAAGGCAGACCCGCCCTCTTTTCCCCTCATGTAGCTTTTTTCAAGTAGGAAAGCAGCACAGGGGTGATGATGCCCAGGGGATAAACCTCTCCCGCAAGGCCCTCGGTCCACATCCCCTCTCCCCCATAGCTGCTTTTAAGCAAGGAAGAGGGCATCAGGAGATCCAAGCGCAGATCTCTCACACTGCGGCTAGTCTGGCTATCAAGCAGAGGTGGCCCGGGGGGGGGGGTCAGAGGCAGGATGGAGCAGAGAGGAAAATGGGAGGGCAACAGAATAGGGCAGCAGGCAAAGTGGAGGAGAAAAGGAAAGCAAGCATGGTTCAGTGGTTGGAATGACAGACGAGGATCGGAGAGAGCAGGTTCGAATTCACGAGGCTCTTTACCCACTGGCAGCTGAACAAACTGCAATTCCCATTTCCCAAAGAGCTTCAAAGGCCGCTCCGTGTACAACCTGGAGGTCACAAGAGCATAAATAACAATGGCCAATTATCCCTGTCTAACCTGGAAGGGTCGGCGTCAAGAGTAGGCATGGTTGGGCACCTGCCGAGGGCCCACACCCCGGTGGGGGGGGGGTCACTGACCCCCTGGGAGTTGCTCCTTCTCTTCACCAGCTTGTTTCCCTGCCTCTCACTCTGGCTCAGACAATGGAGATGGAGGAGGAGGAGGAGGAGGAGGAGGAGGAGGAGGAGGAGGAGGAGGAGATGCCACGGCCTAATTGCTGCCTGGCTCTCTGCCCATCAAGCAAGCAAGTGGCAGCAATGAGGAGAAAGAGGCTGAGGAGCAGGAGCAGGTTGTGATGATGGTGGTGAAAGACCCACTGAAGGAGGGGGACCATGGAAGATGGAGGGTGTCTTGCTGAAGGGCCCTCAAAAACCTGGAGCTGGCACTGGGGATAAATGAAGCAGGCTCCTGTCCTGATTCCAAGGGGGCGCGAGGGCACGAGACCCACATGGGCCTATCTGTTTCGTCTTGTGCCCAGCACCATCCCCCATTCACATGAACCAACTCCGAGGGAGGCAGGAAGCACTCCTGCTTCCTCCGGTCAGGGCAGCCACCTCCTCGGAATGTTTCACAGCTGCGCTTTGCTCAACTTCAGCCTCGCCAGAGAGTCATCTTATTATTAAGTAATTAATTTATTTACAGTATTTGTGTCCATATCTAAGCAGATTCAGGACGCGGTGACTGCCGGTGAACAATAAAAAGATAAAAACAGATAAAGGAAACCAAAAAAAATACACTGTAAACAAGGTATCATTATAATGGTGCCTGGACAGCAGAGAAGGCTTCCCTGAACAAGGAGGTCTTCAGCAGGTGCCAAAAGCAACACAGCATCGGAGTCGGAGCCTGCCTGACCTCCAGAGGCAGGGAATTCCACAGAAACAGAGCCGCCACACTGAAGACTCTTCTCCTGGTGGACTCCAATCGGGCCAAAGGTCCATGAGGAACCACCAGGAGAATGTTCTCCGATGACCTCAGCGACCGGACAGATTGGTAAGGCAGAAGGGGCTCTCTCGGGTATCATGGTCCCAAGTTGTTTGGGGCTTTGTACACTGGAACCAGAACCTTAAACCTCACCCGGTAGCGGATAGGCAGCCAGTGCAGTTCCCTCAGCAAAGGAGTTGCCTGCTGAAAAGGGGCAGCTCCCTAGGAACAGCCGCGCTGCTCCATTCTCCACTAGAATCTTTAGTGGACTACAGGCGTGGGAAACACTGGGGCATGTGGGAGACTCTGAGCACTCATGGCCTCTACCCTGTCTTCCCCATTGGATGAAGGAAAATGGAGACACTCCACTCTGTGGGCCCACTGTTGGCCTTTAGGCCCCTGCGGCCACCCCAACCATGCTAGCCTCTAGTGCCAACCATGCCCGCTCCTCACCCCATATTACCCAGCCACACAAAGACAGGGATGGACCATGGCTCCATGATTGTGCACATGTTTTGCACGCAGACGTCCCAGTTTTAATCCCTGGCTGCCAGTCGGCTCAGCTCGATAGGCCCACAGTCTGACTTGGTCTAAGGGCTTTTCTGCACGAGGCATTTCTTTTGCTGTTAATCTACTTTCGCTTTCGTTGCAGCACTGAGATCTGAGCGCTACACAAAGAGCTCTTCCTTTCCTGCTTTTCTGCTACACAGCCTCTAGGTGGAGCTCTGCTATAGCGGAATAGCAGAAATACATAAGGAGAAACAGCACCATTTCCCCCGTTGTAATTTAATAGCTCATTTTCCACGTTTTAAAAAAACCAAAACAGGGAAAGGTGCTCTGAAAAAAAACAGAAGTGAAACTGGAGGATTACGACATCGTCTGAAGAGCCCATAAACAACCGTGAGTAAGGAATCACGAGTGCACACTAAATGTCTTGTGGAAATTATTGGTATTGATTTAGAGGTTTGTCCTAAATTAGCATTGTTATCAATAACTGAAAAGGTGGCTGGTCCTCAAAATGTTAAAGAATTAATTGTAAATTTGTTAACGGCGGGTAGATTAATTATAGCAAGAAAATGGAAAGTTCATCAAGTTTTCTCTATTACTGACTGACT
This sequence comes from Shinisaurus crocodilurus, assembly GCA_021292165.1. NCBI lineage: Eukaryota > Metazoa > Chordata > Lepidosauria > Squamata > Shinisauridae > Shinisaurus > Shinisaurus crocodilurus. The sequence continues at coordinate 31,942,053 of CM037884.1, read as the reverse complement.
GGTATAAGGAAGTGTGGGATATGGTTTTAAATGATATGTTGACTTGTAGTATCAAATGTAAAAAGGGCCAACTTAAGAAAAATAATTTTAAGGATATTTGGGGATTATTTTTGGATTTTGTGTTAAATAAGGGGAAAGGGAGCATGTCAAGATATGTTCATTTCATTTCATTTCATTTATTTCATTTCTATACCGCCCCACAGCCGAAGCTCTCTGGGCGGTTCACAATAGTTTATACATAAAAACAACAATAAAAGCATACAAAATAGTTTAAAAGATTAAAAACCAAATTTAAAAACACAGTTTAAAATAACAATCCAAAAGCTATGTTGTATTTTTGGAATAATGAACAACAATTGATTATAGCTATAGAATGTATCATTTAGTCCCGTGGTGATGGGAGCACTATATAAGTGGTATGTATGTTATTTTAGTTGTTTTATATATTGTTTGAAAAATTTTAAAAAATATATATTTAAAAAAATGTCTCATGCAGGCAGCTTCCTTTGTTCCTCGGTAGCAGGTGATGGCAAAGACGTCTCACTGCCGGAGGCCTGGAAAACGTCTGCCCATCAAGGTAGACAGCACTGTACGAGGTGGACAAACCATCTGACCTGGAACAAGAGCAGTTTCCTCTGTCCCTAAGACTCTCCATTACTCCCGGTTCATCATCCAGGATTTTTTAAAACCATTATTATTTCAAGGAAACATCTGACTACAGCACAGCACGATGTGAAGCCAACTCCACATTCTGCAGGAACTGAAACCACTCTCCCCCAAGGGGTTAATTGCTTTTGATCTCAAGAACACCCGTCACTCCCTTCTCCTCCCCCAACCCCTTCCCTTTCGCTGCAGGCCCGACATAGTAATAACTCTTCCACCAGGTCTCTGGATAATTGCCCACTCCCTCGCTGGGATAATGGGCAACAACTGATGCAGAGCCATTTGCTCACTAGAAGAGATGGACCACTGCAGTGTCAAGAGCTGGGCAGGAAGCCGCCACGCCTGCCTTGCGACGGCTTTTAAGTGATCGCTCGGGAAGCTCCATCGAACAGGCTGCCTGGCAAAGGTGAGCCGTGAAACAACAGGCCGAAAGAAACGGCCAAGGATGTGGGGAGCTGGAGCGGTGGTACCAAGCACTTACTGAAGGTGGATTGAGGGGGGGGGGTCAATAATCCCGTTGCCCTCATTTTTTTTCCAGCTCAGTCTCTACTGTCATCAGGAAAGAAAACAACTCTCCTGGTGCTCCTCTTTTGCTATTGTTTTCTTCTTGGTCTGTGACAAAATGAAAGGGGCACGGAACAGATTCTTTGCATGCTGAAATACAGGCCTGTGGCTTATGCTGGCTCAGCTTGTCTGAGTGTGGAAAGCTAAGCAGGGTCAAGCCTGGTTATTACTTGGATGGGAGACCCCTCCTCTAGTTTCCTGCATTGAGCAGGGGGTTGGACTCGATAGCCTTGTAGGCTCCTTCCAACTCTATGATCTATGAAATCTATAAGGCCCCAGGCCCATTCCCTGACCACTGACCAGGGAAGAGCCAACATCACAACATACAGCAAAATCAGTTTTTTTCTGCTTCCAGGGGACCAAGCACATTCACGGAGGGCAAGGCTCTCAATGGCAACTAGTCATGGCAGCTATATTTTACCTCCAGTATCGGCAGCCACATGCCTCTTTATACCAGTGGCCAGGGAGGACGATCAGGAGGGTGTTCATTGCACTCGTGTCCTGCTTGTGGGCTTCCTGTGAAGCAGCCAGCCGGCCACTGTGCGGACAGAATGCTGGACGAGATGGACCCTTGGCCTGATCCAGCAGGGCTCCTTCTTATGTTCTTCTGAGAGTCAGAGTAGATGCCACTGGGGTAGCTGGATCAAAGTATGTTCTCATAAGGCAGCTTCATCTGTTCTATTCAAGGGATGAGCCAGAGGTCGGTAGCAGAAGGTCCAAGGTTCAATTGTCCAACGGCTAAAAGGATCACAGCAGGTAGCATGGCGGGGAAAGGCCTCCACTACCAGCCACAGCAGACAATCCAGGACTAGCGGGACCACTGAGCTAAAAAAAGGCACTCCATACGTCCCAATGTATGTCTGTATACAGGAGGGTTGGTCGAGCAGAAGGCTGCTCGACCCAAACATCATCAAAATCTTGAACATCGACACTCCTTGGGGTGTGGGTTGATTTTCAACCTGCTACTTAAAGAGACCTGATTCTCACAACGTACAGCAACATATGTTTCATTCTGCTTTCAGGGAACCAAACACCTTCCTAAACAAGAAGATGCTACCTCCAGTATACAGTTGCTGGGGAACATGGGCAGGAGGGTGCTGTTGTACTCATGTCCTGCTTGTGGGGTCCTGTGGGCAGCTGGTTGGCCAGTGTGTGAACAGAATGCTGGACTAGATGCACCTTGGTCTGAGCCAGCAGGGCTCTTCTTATGTTCTTAAGATCTTCATCACACTTCTGGCAAGAACGACTGGAGAGTTGTCCAAGCACAGACCACTGACAAGTGACTGAAGTGCCCTCATCTGCATTTTCACAGCTGAACAATTTAATATTCCCCAACTGAGTGCAGGAGGAAAGACTCCCTTCACACAGAAAACCAGCATGTCAGGAAGAAGTCCAGGCTGCCATGCTAGGGTGGTGGTGTGTGTTGTTGTTTTTTAAAAGGACAGGGAGTTTCATCTCTGCAGGAGCATTCAAAGCTGCAAACATCACATCTAGCCCGGCCTTTACCAACGTGGTGCCCTCCAGATGTATTGGACTCCAACTCTCAGAATCCCACAGCTAACTATGCTGGCTGGGGGATTCTGGGAGTTGCAGTCCAACACATTTGGAGGGCACCAGGTTGAGGAAGGCTGGTCCAGGCTGCCCCAAGATATTCTGCAGATTGTCAGAGCTGTCCCTGACCACATGGGTCACGCTTCTGGCTGCCATTATGTACATCAGCTTTCCCCAGCCTGGCGCCTTCCAGAGGTGTTGAGCGACAATTCCTACAATCCCCAGGCACGGCCATGAGGACTGGTGTAGATGGGAGTCCAAAACATCTGGAAGGGGCCAGGATGGGGGAGAGGCTGGTATAGATATGCACATTCACTAAGGCTTGAGCCCCTCTGCACTCCGTGGGACTTACTCTTGAGTAAACATGGCCTGTGGCTTATGCTGGCTCAGCTTGTCTGAGTGTGGAAAGCTAAGCAGGGTCAGGCCTGGTTATTACTTGGATGGGAGACCCCCATCTCTAATTTCCTGCACTGAGCAGGGGGTTGGACTCGATGGCCTTGTGGGCCCCTTCCAACTCTATGATCTATGAAATCTATGTGGAGGATTGGGTTGAAAGACTCCATTCCTTGCACCTGTCCCCGCCCTGCTCCCCAGCAATGTGCTGCCTCCTGCTGCTCCTGCTAATCCTCCACGCAGTCCCTTTGCAGGGAGGGTGCGGTGGGCTGACAATGCTGGGACCACAGAACCAAAAACAGGACACAGGCCGAGTCTCCAGGCGCAGGAACTTTCCCACCTCTAGCATCCCACGAGGTCCTTCCTGCTGAGCTGCAGGATGGCGTTTCATTACCTGTGAGCCTCGGGTAACACGGCTTCCTTTTCTCCAGCTGCCTCTGGTGAACTGAGCGAGTTGGAGAGGAGCAGCTTCTCGCCCAGGCTTTGTTCCAACTCTTCATCCTCCAGGATTTGTTCTCTAAAGGGCAGAAAGCCACAACCACAGTGTGAAAGCAGGGCACGTTCCTGAAAATGGGTGACAGTGGATGGGGGGTGGTGTACATTTGCATCCCAAGAATCAATAGATTCTCAGGAGTCAGTGACTGAGTTCACATGAGACGCGAAGCCACCATGGCTATGAAGCCACCATGGCTTAGCGTGTTGTGTTCAAACCCAGGATGACTTTTCAGGGTGGCTTAAGTTTGGTTACTTAGCCACCCTGCAAAGACATGGCTTGTTCTGGGGTTTGCTTAACCCTCCATGGCTTGCCATGTCATCCGAAGCTGGATGACACAACCCATGGGGGGGGGGAGCCCCACAACAACCAAGCCGCTTGGCAAGAGCAGCACAATCCCTGTGCCACTCTTGCCAAGTGGCTCCCGGCAAGTACCAATGACAGTTGCTGCCTTCCCTGCTACTGCACACCGCCTTCCCAAGCCCCGGACGGCACTTGAGCAGGTGACGCATGGCAGTGCCACCCACCCCCCACCCCCACCAGCGCGATCAAGGAGACAATTACGTAGCCAGGTGGAGGTGGAGGAGGAGCATTCTCCTGGGTCTCCCAGGAGGAAGCGCAAGAGAACGCAACACCCCCCCCCAACCTGGCAACCCAATTGAGAAGGCGATCACGCTGCCAGGCAGTGGGGAAGAGGAGGCATGTTCTCCTGGGCTTCCTCCGGGAGAGACCCAGGAGAACACGCCCTCTTCGCTCAATGCGCCAACCACTGAGCAAAAGTGGGGGATGAGCCGCCTAGTGCTGGGCTTCCTTGAGAGCAAGCCCAGCAATAGGCGGCTCATCCCCGCCACTGACAGGAAGTCCCTGACAGCTGTCATCCCCACTCCGCGCCGCTCAGTGCTCCCACAGTGCCCCCTGGGATACCGGCGGGAGAACTGAGAGAGGGAAGAGGGGGGAGGAAGTGCCTCAGGACCTCTGCTGTGCCCAGTTGTTAGTGGGGGCCCCAGGCTGACTTTAAGTTCAGGGTGGCTACATAGCCATCCTGGGCTTAAAGTGTTGTGTAAATCCGGCTGCTGTGGTGCGGTGGAGAGGGGGGTCGGACTTATTTAATTAATATCCTGCCTTTTCCTCCAAGGAGCTCAGGAGAACATACATGATCCTCTTCCTCCTCCATTTTATCCTCACAACAGCCTTGTGAGGTAGGTTAGGCTGAGAGTCAGTGCCTGGCCCAAAGCCATATGGTGAACTTCATGGCTGAGTGGGGACTCGAACCCACGAACCCAGGTTGAGGAAAGCTGGCTTAGAATGAATGACTTCAAAGTGGGAAATGGGGGGAGGGGGATAACTTTAAAACGAACTGATGGTAGGTCATTTTTGTAGTTAGAACCCAAACAAGCAGGGGTGGGCAACTTGTGGACTTCCAGGTGTTTTTGCCTGTAACTCCCGGCTGCCTGGCCAGCACAGCCAGTAGTGAGGGAGCGTGGGAGTTGTAGGCCAAAACATCTGGAGGGCCACAAGTTGCCCACCTCTGAAAATTGGGGGAAAGGTTCAAGACACTTCCTGCTTTTTGTCAACCCAGCTCACTGCAGATGGTACATTAAAAGAACATAGCCCAGAGATCAGCTCCAGATCAGCAGCACCCAAGAAGAACGGCCAGCCCTGTAGCCATTCTCCATCTGGTCCTGCCATCTTCGCTCCTCCAGCGCCTGCTGAAATGAGCAGGACTCCAAGTGCATCACACAGCAGCAGGCAAGAGTGAGAGATGGGTGACGGGACTCGGGAAAGAACCGGGTCAGGGAGACACCACCAGCCTGCCACATCTCCCACCATGCCGGAGGAATTAGAGGGCTGTAGATGTCAGCCAGGTTGCAATCCTACTAGGAGAGCTGGCTGGTGCTAAGAGAGGACTTCTTCGTGTCTGGGTGAGTGTATAGACTATGGCCCTTTAGCCTCTTTCCAAGAATCTGATTCCATAAAGTATATCAAATTGCCGCCTAGCAACAGAGAAGCTCGATGATAGGGGTGGGCAACTCCCCCCCCCTCCAGAACCCACTGGAGGCCACGCTCCTGTCCCTGCTGAATTTGCCACTGAAATTCAGTGGTGTGGGAGCAAAAAGCAGGCCATTTCCCCTTGTTTTAAGGCAAACAAGCACCGGTTTGTCACAAAATGAATTGGTGTCGTGGCATGGCAGCAAAAAACGCCTGCTTTTTCCTTGTTCTAAGCAAAAATTGGCCCCTTTTTGCTGCCGTGCTGCTGAATTTCAGTGGCAAACCACCATTTGTTTACCTTAACCTTCATCCTGAGTTTTTATGGAACTAGTGTTCCTTGTTTTGGGGAGCATTTGGACCCAAAAAAACAAGTGCCTCAGGCAAGGCAAATTGTGCATATGAAAGGCTTTTGTCAGACTGAATGCTTTCCCCAGGCTGTTAGGATCAGAATAAGAATGGATTTTTAGGTTTCAGCTAGTTAAGGTAAGTAAAGACTTAATCTTGCCTGCAGCAATGTAAATGCAGGAATCTGCATAAGAAAGACAGGACATTTGTAAGTCAATTAGCAGTACAAAAGCCTGAAACAAGGCCTGAGGCCTGTAAACTTTAAATCAGCATAACAAAGCTTTCCCTCAGTGGATCTCTTTTCTGTTTGAAGGTGTTTGCTATTGTTTTGGGCTATCAAAAGAGACTAAGATGACCTGTGGATGACCTCCTGTTGTTCCCCCCCTAATTGTTTCAGGTTTTTGGAGATAAACTGGACCCCATAAAACCTATTCTTATGCAGATGTTGGGAGGGTTTAAACCCCTGGCATGTTTGGTTTATAGAAAGAAAACTGTAAAAGGCAGGTGGCTGAAGCTTGATAATATTGTTTACTACCCTGCTTCAGGCAGATTTCTACCAGGACAGGATTTTAGGTCTACGTGTAAATTACCCAACAAAATGTGAGCCAGGGGTAGGGGAAAAAAAACCCAGAATGCAGGATGAGCTTAAAACAAGGGAAACGGGCCCCTTTTTGCTGCTACAAAATTTGGTGGCAGTGGCAGGGGGTGGCAGGGGCTACCCAAAAGGCGGGGGGGGCAGCACATGCTACCCACGTGTTGCCCACCTCTGCTCTGTGATAACATTCCTTTATCTGTGGCTCCCCAGAGTCAGCCTTCACAGAACTCTCACATCCCCCCAGAGGCTCATCCCTCCCCATTCACCGCAGGCCTTCTGTTGTGGGCCCTGAGAAGCAAGCAACGCCCAGCCTCCTGCCTCTTGCTCATACACCACAAGGCAAATGAACATATTGCCTTGTGCTCACTTTGGGTCACGGCTCCAAATCACAAAGTTTACCAGTGGAGCTCCAGCCTTACACAGGTCTTACCTATTCTCCTCAAGGAGCTTGTCTAGGCTGCTGAGGTAACAATCTGGCTCTGAAGACTGGAACTGGATGCAAGGGGAAGGAAAAAATGTGTCATTTCAGCAGGTTAATTTGTATGGGGTAGGCCAGGACAACCTAAGAGTGACTGTTGTGCCTCCATTTGGGATGGAGGAGGACGACGACACAGGGCAACCGAGCCAGAGTGTGTTTGGGGAGGGGCCAGGCACGTGTCACCTGCAGCCTGGCCCAGCTGTGCTACCTTGCCAGTCAGCGCTGGCTTAAAAGACAGGCCCCAAACACACTTCCGACGCTGGAAGCAATTGTTGTTGCAATCAGCCGTAGCCAGACGCTCTTGCCAGCTCCCGGACTGAGACCTGTGAATTTTGATGCCAGAATGACCTTGACGACTCTTTGGCCTGCTCCTAAACCGGTTTGTGTTTGCTAGATTTCGGATACATATTGTGGCTTCTAACCTTGGACTGTGATAACGGCTACGGCTTATCTCTGGACCGGACTAATTTACGACAGTGACCCACCAAGTGGGGCTCACATCAGTACCTGGCATCCTTGGGCATTTGTCAAGGACCCAGCAGGCCCCCCCACCTGCTTGCAGTCCTGCCCCCCCCCACACACACACACGGTGATGCGGGCCTGCAAATTGCCCATCAGGACCACCATTTTAATTACCCAAAATGCCCCGGAATGGCACAACATTAGGGACATTGCGGGTAGTTAAAATGGCATGCAGCTGACAGCTACCCACCATAGATTACAGGGTCCACCAGAGGGTACTTCGCCAGGGAGGCCCTCCTACCTACAGCCGGACCTACCATCACCAAGCCGAACGTACCCCACTAGCTGTGCATGGCACCCACCCGGGGGGTTCAGTATACCCCTGGTGGTTCTCCCTGCCTGCAGTATTGCTCCCACACAGTTCCTGTACATTGTTACGGGGCTTGTTCAGGAGAGCCCTCCCGGTACCCCATGGATCAGATGCCCAGGCCGCTGCCTGCCCTGAGCAACACCTGATGGCGTCATGAGAGGCTGCCTCTGACATTGTGCCAATATGATCCACAGCGGCATTTGCCTCAGACCAGATGAGCACAAAGAAGACGGGCGACAGGCAAAAGCATGAAGGTGGCTAAACCAAATCCAGGCAATTATACTCCAGGCTAATTCCCCATACCTACCGTGTCACCCACCGTGTCCAGCTCCATGGAGCTTGGTTTTGCATCGCCCATGTGAAGGAGGACTCCAAGTGGCACGAGGCCACTGTCATCCGTGTCTCCCTCCATCTCCGAGTCCAGGGCCAGCCTCCCTGGGTCGCCTGAAAGCTCATCGGAGGATGCAGAGACGCTGCCTCTGGAGATCCCAGACGATGCTGTCGGTAGTCGAATGGGGAGCAGCGAAGATGACCATTCTGGTCCCAGGTCTCCCTCCACGTCCAACTCACAGGTCAGCCTCTCAAGGTCCCCTGAAAACTCATCAGAGGACGTTGAGAGGCTGCTTCTAGCGGAGACAGTGGATGGCGCCCTGGGGAGACATATCGGAGATGGCCAAGGTGGACTTCCTTCCAGGTCTACGGCCCTCTGGTCGTTTGCCTCAGTTTGGTCCTCAACGAGCAGTTCCTTCTAGCTCCTCGTCTGCCACTTTACAGAAACCGGGCCTAGAGTAGCCTGGACTTGACACGTCCCCGCTTTCAGGCTCCTTTGGCTGCACGACACTGGGCTCTTTGAGGAACTGCAAGTGGCCCACAGCTAGGGAGGAGGCCCTGGCTGTGAACTCCATTGCCTGCAGCCCAGCAGACTCATCGGTGATATCTGGCATCTCCCCTGAGCTTCGAGAATCGGACACGTAGCACAGGGCAGGGCTCAAAGGGGGTGGGCCTTCCTCATACAGGAACTCAATCCGTGGCGGGGTCCAGTCTGGAGGGAACATGTCCTCCTCATCCTCCAATGGAGAGCCAGCATTGCCAGCCATACTGGAGCCATTGCTGTTTCCAGTTGCTCCTGCTGGGAGACAGCTAGGGGAAGGCAAGCAAGGGAGGCCAGGAGTATCCGAAGCCCGGTGCTGCCTGGAGCGGCCAAGGTCAACTAGCTTCCGTTTCTTTCTGGAGCTGCTGCTGCTGCTGCTGCTGCTGGGCTTCTCTTCCTTTTTCTGGCCAGGAGTTCCCGAGCAGAAGATGTACCTCTTGGGCAAAGAGCGGGCTGAGAACCTGCATTTCTGCAGCCTCGTGTGCATCCGTCGTGAGAAGGCCCGTGGCCCTGGGAAACAGAACAAAGAGGGCGTTACTGCCCTGGCCGCACGCATGACACAATTCCACAGGGACACAGGAAATCTCGTGTGGTACTGAGGGCAGAATTCAGCAAAGAATCTCTCGTTTTTATTCACTTGGGGCTTTTAAAAAGCAGATTGCTAGTCCTAAAGGGATGATGATTAAAAGTGTGTGGGCAACATCAGAAGCCAGAGGGGTGGATGGATAAGGGTTTCCATGCTCAGAGGGAGAGCTTTTGTACCCTGCAAAGCCCCAACCTCCTCCGCGAAGCTGAGTAAACTATGCAAAACAGTAAAAGTGACAAAATTATGTAAAAAATGAGAGAAATCATGCACAAACAGTCCAGGTCAGTGCCCCCCCCCCCCCACTTGGAAGACTTCACAAACCTTACTGAGGGTAGTTATACAGCTCTCTTTGGGCAAGATCCACCACCACTCTTAGCTTTAATCCTACATCTGTACACACAGTTAAGGGAACAGAGAGAGATGGTAGGAAGCTGAAAAGGGGTGGAGTAGGGGGAGAGAAGAGACCCTAGATAACAAAAACCCCTCGGTTTGCTTTTGCTTAGAATTCAGTCTCTGTCCCTTAAAGTCCCTAAAGTCCCTGAAGCCAGACTGAAATGAATCAAGATAATACTCATCCAGAAATCCCTGGTGCTGAGAAGCCACCAGGTTTCAGAACCTTGACCAAGAATGGAATACTGGAGAACGGCCAGAAATTATCCAACACAGTGGGGTTCAGGGAGGGTTTTTTTTTTTTTTTAAACTAAGGTCTTAGCATTGCCTCCTTTAGGCAAGACAGAATCACACCTTGCTGTAAAGAGGCATTCACCACTGCCTTTACCCGCTCAGCCAGTCCCCTCCTGGCTGCTTTTTTAAGCCAGGAAGGGCAAGGCTCCAGCACACAAGTGGTAGGCCTCACCTCTCCAAGGATCCTGTCCACATCCTCAGGTTGTACAAAGAGGAAAAGCATCCATTGTAAATGGACACGCAGGAGCCAAAGTTACATCCACCGGACCTGTATCAACTACGGCATACAAGTCGGCACAAAAATGATCAATTTCATCTGCAAAGCATCGTGCAAATTGGTCACAGCGGCCTATTGACTGGTTGCCGAGTGGCTATCGCCCTCACGTCCTGATGGTGGATTTCCTGAGGTATCCGGTTGGCCATTGTGGGAAACAGGATGCTGGGCTAGCTAGGCCTTTGGCCTGATCCAGCAAGGAAATTTAGACATTCTTATGATTCTCTCTTTGTCGGCTCAGAGAGGAGACCATGCCATTTTCAAAGGTGAGAGAGGCAAAGGATGTCTCTAAAGGGACTTAGGGCGCAATCCTATGCATGTTTAGACAGAAAAAGGTCCTACAATTCCCAATTCCCTTAAAGAGGACAAGGGGATCTGGTACCAGCTGATGTTCCTCCAGGTGTTAAACAGCTCCATGCTGGCTGGGGCATGCTGGGAGTTGTAGGACTTTTTTTTGTATAAACATGCATAGGATTGCGCCCTTAATCCAGCATCTTTAATATCCTTTTGCTCTTGGCTAAAGAGATCCTTGTGTAAATTTGTGAGCTCCTCCATGCATTCACCATTAAGAAGATGTGTATGTGTGTGCTGGGATCCCAGCAGATAGGGACCAATTTAAAGAAGTTTGGGAAATACTGGCCCAATTCGCACATCACAGTATCCCAGAGAGACAAGCCGGAGTTCCTGGCTCGCACATCACAGCAAACAACCTGCTGGCCCCGCTTGCAGCAGGATCGATCAGCCAGCATGTATCAACATTCTACCATGTTCAAATTAACCCAGATATTGTTATTTTTTAATGCTGGGTTAATGTGATGTGCGAACCAGGCCACGGTATAAAAAAGCTCCTGTGATTTTGTTCCACTATATCTCTGAGTTTCTAAGGACAGGAGTGTCTTTTTGGAGAGGGAACCTTTCAACCTGCAAAAAAAATGCAACTTTCAACAAACCTTTTAATTTAGTGAAAAGCCACCCGGGGTGGGGGTGGGGGGTTCAGAAACATTTTAAAGGGAACAGTGCCCCCTGCTGGATCCCACACCAACTCCAACAACATTCAGATTTGAGGAGGGGGCCCTTCCCCCCCTTCTCTCCCCACGCAGCCTTTTGTTTAGCAAATGACTGCTGCCCAGAACAAAACCACTGCAACTACAAGTTTCCAATGATGCTTTAAATAGCACCTGCCTGGGCTCTCAGCCGCTGGCATTTCAAGAGGTCATTATTTCTAATTTCTACAGCAACTTGAGCATGCAAAGTGTTTTACAACGCTTATCACCGTTATCCTCATATTAGCCAGATCAATCCATTCTACAGATGCGGTCCTTGTCTAAAACACCTTAGCACATAATAACACTGTTTTTTACTATGGAGGAGAAGGAGAAGCCATAGGAGCCTTTTCTTTCTCCTGCAGTATCGAAGTCGAAGTCGTGGGGGAGGGGGGGGATGTTTTAGATGATTACCTTCTCTATGGGATGAGAGGCTTTTGCTGCCTTTAGCATCACCAGCTCGTGAGCGCCTGCGATTGTCATGCTGTTGAGACAAATTTGACATCAGTTAAAGGTTTGAGTCATTAAGTAAGCCTCTCCTGTTGTCATTCCATCAGGACTGTGCACTGCTTCGTACACTGACAGTGCACTTTGGCTGTCTCGTGTGACAAGCACCGCAGGGCCGAAGTTATGGCTGCAGAGATCCCATCAGACATTCCACCCCATGGGGGCACCCTCCGGCTTATACATTTTAGCAGAAATTGCCTGCCTACACACAGGCTTTCCTCTGCTACCAAGGGAAGGAGAAACTCGAACCACTATTTTAACACCTACGTGACTGTAACAATACTATGGTATTTGTGGCATGATTTATTTAACAGTCAGAGGACCAAAGGTTGCTGGGAGGTCTCCCTCTTAGGGAGAACATCATGGGGGAAGAGCAGCCTGACCCTGGCCGGCTGCAGGGAGCTTGCTCTCCCCTCCCCTCCCCCCCACCCGGAAAGCGCTGTGCTGCGACCACTCACCCGCTTATGGGATCTTTCCTGACAGCAACCAGTGAGCATTGAGGGTAAGTTGGGGAGAGGCAGCACGGAGAAGGGCCGGCCGACCTTCAGTCTCTTGGTCTTCCGCAGCTGCTGGTATTCTTGCAGGCTGGACTGGAACGTAAAGCTGAACAAGCCTGCTTTGGGCCTCCTTAAAGAGGACAAGGGGATCTGGTACCAGCGGATGTTCCTCCAGGTGTTAAACAGCTCCATGCTGTAGGAAGTCTTCTTTGGCTGAGGAGGAGCCGAAGTGACTTTGCTGGTTTTCTTGGAAGGTGGATTCTGGCACATCTGCTCTAAGGCAGCCTTAGATGTCCCAGGCTGGTCACTGGACGGAGAGGAGGCCAGGGAGCTTGGCTTGCCTGTCTTCTTCATGGGCATCTCTGAAGCCTCCTCCACCTTGATCTAGAGAGTAGCAGAGACTCAAGCTCTTTGCTGCTAGTTGGCTGGAAATGGCAGGAAACTGCTGAACTCTTTCTTTTTCACTCTTTCCACAGGACAGTGGTTCAGTATTGTGGCCCTGGCAAAAGCAACCTTAACTTCTGCAGGAGCGTGTAAGATGCCCACTGGAAGGCTTCCAGCCACCTGAAAAGAAGAAAATGGAGATACCATTTCTTTCATTAAAAAGAAGAAATCCCCCCCACCCCCCCATTTTGATATATGTAGTGCATCTATTCGGTGCTTCCAGCTATCCAGTTATGCTGTGTATTTTATCTTTAGGGGTAGAGAAGTCCTTCGAGGGTATCATCTGACCTGAGCCCTACTGGCGTGTTTTAATGGATAGACTTGGGGAAAAATGAGTACAAATCCCTGCTCAGTCATAACGCTCACAGGGTGGCCCTGGGCCAGTTACCCACTGGCCTGGTTCACATGTAATGCTAAACAAGGGTTTAGTGTTACATACATGAGCCTCAGGGCTTGGGGACTCCTTCCTCCCTATCCTCTCCAGTAGTGCTGCAAGGAGATCAGAAGTTCTCACGTCTAACTTAGAGTTGTAGGCCAAAAACATCTGGGGACCCAAGGTTGGAGAACACTGGTTTAGGTAAACAAACCAACTTCATGTGTCAGGCCTGAGCATATTCATGCTAGGCCAGGGGTTCTCAACCAGGGGGGAATTCCCCCAAGGGAGGGAATTTTAGGGCTTCGGGGGGGGGGGATTGGGACCACAGACTCAAACTGTTGGAATACTCATCTTTCTACAAATTCCAATTCTACAGATTGTACATCATCTACAGGACATCACACCTTATTGTATGGCACAGATTAAGTCAGACAATCTTGGAAAGGGGGGAATGACATTCTGACATATGGTGAAGAGGGTGCATGGGGCAAAAAAGGTTGAGAACCACTGTGCTAGGCCCTTGACCAAAGAGCAGCCATGTTGGGCTTCTGAGAGCATTTCCTGTGTCTCTGTCTCACCTCAGCTAAACTGCCTGCTTCTGTGATACAGCCCTCCCCTCGTGAGAGCGAGAGACAGGCCAAAGGACTTAGGCAAACGTTAATTGGTTCTTGGCGTGAAGAGCCTGGAGACTAGCAAAAAGCCATGATAAGGCACGCAGGTGGTTGCAATAAGTGTGCCAGCCCCTTCTCATGAAATATGGCCTCTTATTACCAGCAAAAATCTCCAAAGAAAAATGAATTTCTTCACACCCTCCCTTTTAAAAGAGATGAAATTTCAGGGATTTTTCTCCAAATTTACATCTTAAGACACCCTTACCTAAATACAAACAAGAATGGACTGATTCTATGGCCACATAAAAAGCCTAAAACACTAAAAAAAAAAAAAAAAAAGCTTAGACTAAAAACAAGCAAACCAATACTGTGGAGCTTTTGGGGGTTCCTACATACATACACACACACATGCCTCCTCATGTGTAAACCAAGTGGGGCCAGTTGAGGGGGCTGGGAGGAAACAAAAGCCTCGGATGGAATGAATGGCGCCTAGATGCCTAGAGAAGCTGGCCTAGGGCTTTCATATGTAAATAGTTCAAGCCATGAGTCATGAGTTCCCCCTCCCTTGCCTGGCCAGGTGAAGTTCTTTCTAATTGGCTGAAGGCAGGAAAGCTACAGAAAGGGGGAGGGGGGAAGTTATATTTCCCAAAGCGTGGGTTTTGGTCTTTGTTCTACCCGGCTGTGGTAATGGCGGTAAGCCAAGGACCCCAGGCAGCTCCTGGTGAAATTAGCTGGATTGAGGGCTCTAGTAAAGGCAAGCCTTGTGGGAGTTTTACCCATCTCGGACCTTCGGGTAGGTGTGGTAATCTCCCTCGGGCAGCGAGGCTGTGCTGGATTTAACCCTTGAAGAGAACACCCTCAGGTAACAGGTGTGTGCCTGAGAGATATTAAGGAATCAGGTTTTATTGTTTTGCAGCTTTACTGTATACTAAAGTGTCTCTCTCTTTATTTTGTGTGCTTCTCTCATTTCCCTAATCTTGTTGTAAAATGCTACCAGAATAAACCTTGTCCTGGTTTTACCCCACATGGTGTTTGTGGATTGCTCTGCTTGGTTCAGTATCTAAATCCAAGTTACAGAATTAAAGGCGAGTCCCTCAACAGAGATCCAAGTAGGATTGCAGACAGCTGAGGCTGGCAATCTGGTACCTTGAGATCTCTGGGAGTCTTGGTTCCTTTGGAGTAGGAAAGGGTGGGGGTGTGGCGGGCCAGCTAGCCCCCCCTTCCTCCACAAATACACTAAATGCAAAATATCATTTAGAGATCAGTAGTGCAGGGCTGGACTTTGGGCTGAGGTCCAGGACCGCACATTCTGCCCCCCTAATGACCACCCAGAGAGCAGCAGGTAAACAGGGAGTAGTAAACAAGCCCAGTCAGTACCTGGGCTGGCATGAGCAGGCTGGGGCCCACCAAGACTGACACTGCCTGCTACAGCATCCTTTATTAAAAATATAAATAAATGTATAGTTGGGGGTGGACTGCCAGGGGAGTAAAAGGCTTATACATGCTAATTTTGTTTTGACTTTTGAAATGTGTTATCCCTTTCTACAACAAAATGGTGCTTATTCCCAAGTAAATGTGTTTAGTTTCAAGGGAACAGAAGCAAACTCCATTTTATTCCTGTAGTCATGCTGCTGCTGAATTTAAGTAAGTTTAAAGTGCAAAACTGCACATGCTCAGAATTACCTAGTTGCACCCCTGCTTGAGATAACACTGTTCTAACCCCTGAAGAGCAGGGAGGTTGGATTTTGACCGGTTTGATGGATTCATGGGATTATTTGAAGCACCAGAGCAGGTTGATCCCAGTGCAGGAGTGGGCAACTGGCCCTCCATATCTTTTGGTCTACACTGAGAGCCAGTGTGGTGTAGTGGTTATTGTCAGGCTGGGACTCGGCTCGGGAGACCAGGGTTCTAGTCCCCACTCAGCCATGAAACTCACTGGGTGACTTTGGGTCAATCACTGACTCTCAGCCTAACCTACCTCACAGGGTTGTTGTGAGGATAAAATAGAGAGGACTAAGAAGGATTATGTAAGCCACCCTGGGTTCCTTGCAGGAAAAAAGGTGGGGTATAAATGTAATAAAAGGGTTGATGGGAGTTGTAGGCCAAAAAGTCTGGAGAGCAAGTTGCCCACCCCTACAAAGGGGAACAGAAAAGAAAACACCAAAAAGTGAGTAAGAAGAAACTTATATGGGAGATATCTAGACCAGAAGGAAGGCTACACTGTCTCTACCTGGAAGAAACTGCTCCTGCCGCGGGTCAACCCCCACCTGCTTCTGCCTGTTTCAAAAATCAGCAAGAATGCTCAGACGTTCCATTCCCAGTGGAGCCAATCGGCAGCCGAGAACTTAACTCTGGCAAGAAGGGAGCCAATCAGCAGTTTGCTGCGGCCCTCCCCCCTCCCTTTCTGTGGGTGTTGTGTCACAGAATCATAGAAAAGTAGAGTTGGAAGGGGCCTACAAAGCCATCGAGTCCAACCCCCTGCTCAATGCAGGAATCCAGGTCAAAGCATCCCTGACAGATGGCCGTCCAGCTGCACCTTGAATGCCTCCGGTCCAGAGTGGGAGAGCTCACCACCTCCCTTGGTAATTGGTTCCATTCAGTGCTTTTTTTCTGGAGAAAAGGGTACCGGAACTCTTGGATTACATTTCCTCGGGAGTAGATGGCGATTAAATTGTAATGCAATTAATAGAAGAAAAGGTGCTGGAACTCAGTTCCGGTGAGTTCCACCAGAAAAAAAGCCCTGGTTCCATTGTCTAACAGTCTCTAACAGCCAGGAAATTTTTCCTGATGTTCAAGTGGAATCTGGGTTCCTGTAACTTGAACCCATTCCGTGTCCTGCAAACTGGGATGATCGAGAAAAGATCCTGGCCCTCCTCTGTGGGACAACCCTTCAAGTACTGGAAGAGTGCTATCATATCTCCCCTCAGTCTCCTCTTTTGAAGGCTAAACATGCCCAGTTCTTTCAGTCTCTCCTCATGGGGCCTTGTTTCCAGTCCTTTTATCATCTTTGTTGCCCTCCTCTGAACCCTCTCCAGTTTGTCTACATCCTTCTTAAAGTGTGCTGCCCAGAACTGGACGCAGTACTCAAGATGAGGCCTAACCAGTGCTGAGTAAAGGGGAATTATCACTTCCCGCGATTTGGAAGCTATACTTCTATTAATGCTGCCCAAAATAGCATTTGCCGCCTTTGCAGCCACATCGCATTGCTGGCTTATATTCAGTTTGTGATCTACAACAATTCCAAGATCCTTCTCACTTGTAGTATTGTTGAGCCAAGTCAAGTTTCCCCCATTCTGTAACTCTGCATTTGGTTTCCTCTCCCTAGGTGCAACACTTGGCATTTATCTCTATTAAAGTTCATGCTGTTGTTTTCGGCCCAGCGCTCCAGCCTATCGAGATCACTTTGAATTTTGTTTCTGTCTTCCAGAGTATTAGCTGTTCCACCCAACTTTGTGTCAAAGTCATTAATAAAAATGACTTTTTTTATTATCAAAAATTTGATAAGGATTCCCTGCACCTCCTCATCCAAGTCATTAATAAAAATGTGGAAGAGCACTGGGCCCAGGACCGAGCCCTGTGGTACCCCACTCGTTACCTCTCCCCAGTTTGAGAAGGAACCATTGATAAGCACTCTTTGAGTCCGATTCTGTAGCCAATTGTGGATCCACCTGATAGTTGTTCCATCCAGCCCACTTTTAGCTAGCTTGCTAATCAGGATATCATGAGGCACTTTGTCTAAAGCTTTGCTGAAGTCCAGATATATTATGTCCACAGCATTCCCACAGTCCATAGGGGAGGTTACCCGATCAAAAAATGAGATCAGATTAGTCTGGCAGGATTTGTTCTTGACAAATCCATGCTGGCTTCTAGTAATCACTGCATTGCTTTTAAGGTGCTTGCAGACTGACTTCTTTATAATCTGCTCCAGAATTTTCCCAGGGATTGATGTTAGACTGACTGGTCTATAGTTCCCAGGTTCCTCCTTCTTGCCCTTTTTGAAGATAGGAACAACATTTGCCCTCCTCCAGTCATCTGGCACTTCCTGTCCTCCATGATTTCTCAAAGATAATAGACAGTGGTTCTGAGAGTTCTCCTGCCAGTTCCTTTATTACTCTAGGATGCAGCTCATCAAGCTCTGGAGATTTAAACTCGTTCAAAGTAATCAGGTGCTCCTTGACCATTTGCCTATCAATCTCAAGCTGCAATCCTGCCCCTTCAGTCTGCACTTCAGGTTTGCTAGGGACATAAACTCTCTTTTGGGAGAAGACCGAGCCGAAGTAGGAATTGAACACTTCTGCCTTTTCTTTGTCTTCTGTTGTCCAAAGCCAGGCGCCTGGGGTTTATTTATATTTATTTATTATATTTATACAAGTACGCTGAAAGTGAATTTGGTGGGAGGGAACATTCCTCCATGAGTTACCTACCACTTGCCGTTTCCTATCCTCGCAGGTGCCTTCAGAGGTGGTGCTAGGTATCAAAAAGGTCCGGGGCTCAGGCCCGCAGGACAAAAAAACAACACAAATTTGCATATGCACTAAGTCTCTCTCTCTGCAGTGAAATTCTATGTTTACTCAGAAGTCACTCCCACTGTCTGTATTCAGTAGTTCCCTTAGTAAGGCTGCAATCTTATACCCACTTACCTGGGAGTAAGTCCCATTGAAATAAATTGGACTGATTTCTGAGTAGGCATGTATAGGATTGTGCTGTGTGGCGAAGTCCTACAATTTTTGTCTGCACCAGAAAACAGGGATCGCCGCTGGTAAAAGGGGGGCATAGTTGGTGCCTTTACACTTTTGAAGACAGTCACAATGCAATCGGTCTACTCAGAAATAAGCCCCATTAAGTTCAATGGGACTTCAGCAGCCCATATGTGTTTAGGATTGCAGCTTCAATGAAAGAGAAGACCCAAGTTTTAAAACTGGCAGTTTTAGGTGTTGTGGAATAATGTATAGCATGAAAAAATATTAAAATACGCTGAGGAGTGAAGATCACGGTTTTAAGATAGCTTCTGGGACAGTTACAAGCACCTATTTATACTGATCCCATATGACTTAGACCACATCCTTTGAGCCAAAAGGCCCTCACAACTTCCTAATCTAAGGGTGCAATGCTATGCAATTTTAGACAGAAAAAAGGCCTACAACTCCCATCATGCCCCAGCCAGCTGTCTAAACTTGCATAGGATTGTGTATTAAGTATACTTATATCGCAAATTCTTCTCCTGTCCACTCTGGTTTCCCCTCTAGTGACCTTATGTATTGTGAGCCTCACAGGGCAGGGCCCTGTCTCCTTATTCTTTGGAAAGCACCATATACACGGAGGACAATGTACTTATTGTATATCTAAATATACAATTAATTGTTAATAAAGTTTTCTCTCTTTCTGCATCCAAGATAGTGCAATTGGAGTTTATTGGAGTTTTTCCCTTCAGCATATACAGCAGCTCGTCAGAGGATCTGACACCGACACACACAATAACTGGATTTTATATTTTTGTAAGCAAGGGCCACAAAACGCAGCCCCTCTCCTAAGCCCATTTACTCAGAGGTAACTCGTACTCTGTTTAATGGAACTTACTCCCAGGTAACATCGGATCACAGCAGCAGCCTGAAAGAAAAACAGGACTATTTTTGGTTCCCCTCCCAAAATGGCGCCTTGACTGAGGCGACGCCGGTGCCCCACCCCTCCGCCACTGTTCCATTTTCCCGCCTCTTCGAGAATTTTTTTTTTTAAAAAAAACCTTTGCAGGGGGCGTCGCTACTTTAGCCGCGCCCACGGAACGTCGTAGCCAATGACGCCTTCCAATTTTATACCGGAAGTCGTCGGGCACCCATCTTGCTAAGCGGTCAAGTGACAGGAAGTTCGGTTGCGGAAGGCGGAAAAGTTTCTCCGGAGCAGCCGCTCCCTCATAGCTCGTTTTCTCCTTCGGGGTTGCTATGGCGTCAAGATTACTCCGGGTATGCGGTGGCCTCCGGGATCTCAGCGCGGGCCGAAGTGCCCTCGGCCTTGGGCCGTTGCGCCTGACGGGGGCCGCTCGCTCCATGGCGGCTGGAGGTGAGCCAGTGGGGCGGCGGAGGCTTCGAAGTCGTCGCTGGGGCCCGCACCGGTGGTTCCGCATAGGCCTCTTGTTCCTGCCACTCCTCAATCCCCCACCGCCACCCCGCGACTCTGTTTTCCTGCCTTTCCCGTCGTGGTGTCCTCCCGATGTTTCGGAATTCAGCTCCCATCAGCCCCAGCCAGTATGGCCGTTGGTGAGGGATGATGGGTGTTGTGGTTCAGAACATCGGGAGAGCAGCCATCCTCAAACAGGTGCCCTCTAGATATGTTGGAGTACAGCTCCGAGCAGCCCCAGACAGCATGGCTGGGGATAATGGGAGTTGCACTCCCAACACATCTAGTAGGCACCAGGTTGGGGAAGGCTGCTAGAGCAAGGGGTGGGTAGAAGGTAGATTGTGGTTCTCTTATCTAGTAGATCCCTGAATGATTGCTGGCTGGCTGCTATGATTCTTACAAAGGATGCTGGACCTTCTCATCCTGAGACTGCAATACTCTTGGTAAACTAATTGGTTTACTTAGCCCATAACTGTGAAGAGTCCTTGAGAACTTCACTATTTTGACCATTTTTTATCCCACTCTTCCTTCAAGGTAGTAAATATAGATCATAGAAGTGCAAGGGACCTTGGAAGTCATCTAGTCTAATCCCCTGCTCAATGCAGGGCCTAACCACAGTATCCCTGACAGACAGCTGTCTGGCCTCAACTTACATATCTCCAGTGAAGGAGAGCCTCACAACTCTAGAGGCAATCTATTCCACTGCCCAACAGCTCTTGCCATTAGAATTTTCTCCTAATGTTTAGTTGAAATCTGCTTCCCTTCACACTTCACCCATTGATTCTAGTCATGGAGCAACGAAGAACAAGTAACATCTTTTTACGATACATGCCAGCGCTTTAGTTATTTGAAGGCAGCTATCATATCTGCCATTAATCTTTTCTATGGTCCCCTCTCCCCCACCCCACCTGCTGTATCCTCAAAATAACCCTGTGAGGTAGGTTAGGCTGAGAGGTATTGAGTGACTCAAATTCACCCAGCAAGCTTTGTGGCAGAGTGGGAATTTGAACCTGGGTTCCAAGTTCCTAGTCCAACACATATAATTGCTATACCACATAGGCTCTCAAAAGGATGCACTTGCCATTAGAATGAGGGCACTACTGCCAGGGTCTCCGTAAGCTGAGCAGACGTGTGTTTTTATGTGTGTGTGTTTTTCCAATGCTCTATCCTGTGGTAAGAAGAACCTAGTTTTTTCTTTTTGACAGGACTTTTTTCTGTTTGTATGTTCATTTCATTTATTACATTTCTATACTGCCTAATAGCCAAAGCTCTTTGGGCAGTTTATAAATATTAAAGCCTTAAAATACAATATTGTAACATAATATAAAAACCATTTATACACACACACAATTTTAATAATCAACAAGAAATTCCATCTGTTATCATATGTTGTCAAATGCCTGAGAGCAGAGGAAGGTCTTAACTTGGCACCAAAAATACCATGTTGGCACCAGGCAGGCCTCGCTGTGGAGGTTGTTCCATAATCAGGCTGGGGGGCACTACAGAGAAGGCCCTCTCCTTTGTTAGCAGTGTAGAGTTCACGTAGAAAATAAGGTTGGTAATCTGGAAGCCAGCTTTGTTGTTTCTCTGTAGTCCATAACTTAACTTTTTGTCCAGGGTGACAAGACTGTCATAGTTGTGCTTATGTAAAATGTTAGACTAGTGATTGATTCTAGTGCTCCTTTATATGCAAGGTGCTTGACAATCTGTTTCCAGAGGGTAGCCATGTTAGTCAATTGCAGCAAAAACTTAGTCTTGTGCCACCTTAAAGACAAACGCATTCAACAGATGTATGGAATTGAGGGTTTCAGTTATATAAACAGTACATACAGCGTGTGGGAGTGGGGCGAGAATTGTAAACAGTGAGATCAGAAGGAAGTAAAATGTATTCTACATTTAATTTCCTTCTGACCTCACTGTTTACAATTCTAAGGGATGTGCCTGGCAGTGGGAGGAATTTTTCATCTCAAAACTATCCCAACAACTCACTGTCATCCACCACCCTAGGTATGCCCACTGATGAAGAACAGGCTACAGGAATGGAGAGGAAAGTCATGAAGGCTTTGGAGAAGGGGCTGGTGAGTAACAACAAGCAAGGAGAATGTTCCTCATTAATGGTGCTTCTATACTCCTTAATAGAAAGCTAACAAGTAGGTTCTATTAGCTAGCCTCTCCTCTGGAAGATTAGTACTTTAGCTGGCTTATTAATAGGGATTAGTGGCTTACGCTGGCTCAGCTTGTCTGAGTGTGGAAAGCTAAGCAGGGTCAAGCCTGGTTATTACTTGGATGGGAGACCCCTCCTCTAGTTTCCTGCATTGAGCAGGGGGTTGGACTCGATAGCCTTGTAGGCTCCTTCCAACTCTGTGAAATCTAATCTATGAAATACTTTGCCTAGCTTGGGCTCCAAAAGGAGTTTACTGGGTAGCAGCAATAGTCTGCCCCTCTAAAATTGCCCCCTCCAATATGTAGCTAATTTGGATGGAGTACACCAGCGGTCAGAGCCCCAAACTGGGAAATGAAGGTTGCATCTAGTTCTGGCCCGATTGACAGTTGTTGACTTGAATTCGAGAAATGGACAATTTGGTGGGCTATGATAACTCACTTGAGTTAATATCTTGGCCTAGAGCAGTGATGGCAAACCTTTTTGAGCCCAAGTGCCCAAACTGCAACACAAAACCAACTTATTTATTTCAAAGTGCCTTAAATTTGGCAGGAAGGAGGAGGGGGCACTAGCTAATCGCGCCCCGCTCTGTCTCAGGGCATGGCTCTTCACCAGGCGCGCAAAGATTCGGGCGCGCGCGCGCTGTGCTTCTGAGCTGTCTGTTCAGTTAGGAGGGCTGGGTGCCTACGCAGTCCACTTCTGGGGGTGGAGATGTTGGAGTGTGCCTGCCTGTGGAGGCCAGCGAGGAATGAGTGGAGAGGAGTTACTATGGAAGCCCAACACTGAATGCAGAAGGGGACAGTCTTTTCGCGATCTGGCGACCAATGGCTCGAGTGCCCACAGAGAGGTCCCTGTGTGCCAGCTGAGGCACACGTGCCATAGGTTCGCCATCACTGCTCTAGAGGCTGGTTCTATTAGTGACAGAGCTGCACTAATAAAACACTGTGGTTGGGTTGAAACTGCTCAGGCATGTACCTGCAGGCTGATTTGCTGCCAAAAATCTGAGTGGGGAGAAGGACAAGTAATGCACTGCTAAGATGCCTATGATTCCTCATTCAGTGGTCTCTAATGTTCTTTTGTCTTGCTGGTTGTAGGATCCCTACAGCATGTTCCCACCCAAAAGGTATGCTGGGACAAAGGAGGAGCCCAACATAGTCCCGTCAGTCACAGACAAGAGGATTGTAGGCTGTATCTGTAAGTAAAAAGGAGCAGTTTTGGGCACATGGTTGGCTGCCCTCATCATTTCAAAGGAAATTTGTTGCATGTAGTTGCTTATTTCAGTGTGAGATAGCAGTTGGCTGGAGTAAAGCGCATCTTGTTGGGCTTGAATAAATCAGGTGGGTAACGTGTGCACGCGCACGCATGGGCCAAATTCCTTGGCATTAAAGCACCATGAAGGCTTAGAAAGGACAAATTTAACCTGAAAACAAGGTGAATTCCTCCATAGTGGTTTGTCACCAAATTTTGACAGCAAGCTGCCGTTTTTGCCATCACACTGCTACGTTTCAGTGGCAGCCGCACAAGAGGATGAGGGGGCATGTGTTGCCCACCCTAGTATGGGGGGGGGGGGAAGAGTATGGCTGGAGATGCACAATGTTGGCTGCAGTGCAACTTCTGCAAAAGATAGAGCAGTCGAAGTGTAGGGCTGCTTTGTGAAAAGCCATAAAATAATTAGCTCATATACCTATTCATTACTGGTGATGCATGATCAGCCTGGGAGAACAAACTCTTTAGCAGTTTTTATAAATGGTTCCTGCCTAGAGCAGATTCTTATTCACCACAGTGGAGTGGCTGTCAAGTCTACAGTATTTACTAAGATTTAGTAAATCCTCAAGGTGACTTACAATAGATAGTAGTAATACCTACAGAACCCAGCAGTCCTTAGTCCCCTGGCCAATGTACGGTGTCAGTGATCTTTCCTTCAGCTCTCCAGTCCCAGGACAACTGCCAGTTGGAGCTGAGTGTTCTTTCTGGCAGGGAAGCAAGCTGCTCCTTCCCTGGACAATGAATGGGCTAGGTTGGTTTCCCCCATGCCATGATGTTCCATCTGGGAAGCAGCAGCTGTAGCCTCCCAATGGCCCATGGTGTGTTTTCCTTCAGCTCTGCAGTTCCAGGGCAGGATCAGTTGTTCAGTAACCTACTTTTTCCTTGTGCTTGTTGGTTCATCAGCTGATTTCAGTTGCTACTTGGATCTTACTGCCTACAAAAACTTAAAAGAATTAAAATAGCCACACCTAATGGTCTGCTCTCCCTCGCTCCTTCTCCTTTGCAGGTGAGGAGGACAACAGCTGTGTGATCTGGTTCTGGCTGCACAAGGGAGAATCAGCAGCGCTGCCCTTCCTGTGGCTCCTATTACAAGCTGGTTGCCCATGAAGTGCCATGATATGGCTCTGAAGTCTGATGAATTCTCTATTTATGGTTTCTGGGATCCAAGCCTGAGCTGAGCAGCTGTTTATGTTATGTACCACATTCCTTGCAACCCAATAAAGTCTTTTGACTCCTTGTGTGAATGCATCATCTCTGTGTTCCAGGCTTGCTGCTAAAACTAGCACTGAGCTAGGTACCAAGGAGCTATGCACAGCAAAAATGGGCAGCTGGTGAGGGCAAGGCAACACTCTCCTGTTTCCCCTTAATTTTCTCTGGAATCATATGTACATACGTGTGCGCAAAGGGAAGAAATGTCATGGAAGATCTAGTATCTTCCTCCCATGTGAATGTAACTGAACCTGTGATGGAATTCCTTTTCCCCACCCCCAGAAGACAGCAACTGCAGCTATTCTTGTCCAGGGTGTCCCCTCTTCTAGCATGAGGATCCGCTTGTGTTGTACTGATTTGGGGCAGGGGGAGGAGTCTGTGGTCCTTTCTTGGAGCCACAGTCCTAAATGTTTCTTGAAGTGATCTTCGTGGGTCCTAGTTATTTGAATTTATTATTTATTTATTATATTTATACCCCGCCTTTTTTCCTGCAAGGAACCCAAGGCGGCTTACATAATCCTCCTCCTCTCCATTTTATCCTCACAACAACCCTGTGAGGTAGGTTAGGCTGAGAGTCAGGGACTGGCCCAAAGTCACCCAGTGAGTTTCATGGCCAAGCGGGGACTAGAACCCGGATCTCCCGAGTCCCAGTCCAACACTAACCACTACGCCACACTGGCGTAATACTTTGTACCATTTACGAACATAGTTCTGAATGAGTGCGTTATTTTAGAGGTTCTAAGCAAAGCTATTAGAAGCCCACAGTGAGGAAGTGGTCACAGCCCTGCTTACATAGCTAGGAGAAAACAAGTGCTGCAAACTAAGTCGACTGATGCCTGGGAGCAAGACTAGCTGATAGTTAACTTCAGTGGAACAAGATCAGCCGCTTGAGCCCCAGCAGAAAAGATTTGCTATGGCTTAAGGATCTTGCATTACAGCGAAGTTTGTTAGAGCGGGGGTTCTGAGAGTTGTAGTCAACCATCTGAGGGTACCAGGTTGGGGAAGGCTACATTAGAGTCACTGAAGTTTGTAGGCAGACTGTCGGATTGTGGCATCCAACAATACATACCTTAAATTGAAGATGTCTAAAAGTTACAAATGATAGATGGCATGTATTTAATGCCACCCAGTTCAAAATAAATTCAACCTAAACCTGAGAGCTTCTGGAAAGATAAAAAGCTGAATCCAAACTGAAATTACTGTGACTTTAATATCTTTAGGCAATAAAGATATCTGTAAAAGCTAGGCAAGCTACACCCTAAGGCATCATTTTTCTAACTTTCTTTGTAGTTTGTAGCCAGTGTGGCGTAGTGGTGAGTGTTGGACTGGGACTCGGGAGATCCGGGTTCTATTCCCCGCTCGGCCATGAAACTCACTGGGTGACTTTGGGCCAGTCACTGACTCTCAGCCTGACCTACCTCACAGGGTTGTTGTGAGGATAAAAGGGAGGAGGAGGATTATGTAAGCCGCCTTGGATTCCTTGCAGGAAAAAGGCGGGGTATAAATATAATAAATAAATAGAACACTTTAGTGACTTGTCTATTGAGGATTTCCATCCCTCCACAGTGCAGAGAATTCTGTTAACATGGGTTGCTGGCCAGGGCTATTGCCCACATGAATTGTGTTCTCCAGTATCCTAGTCCCACAATAGTCAATCAGATTCTTCCTGGAAGCCCCAGTAACTTATTCAGTGATATGCTGCTGCTGAAGATTAAGGTTCCATTTAACTAATGGCTAAACCATGCATAAGCTGCCCTGAATGCATCCTCAGTAGGGGAACTCTTCCAGAACCACAAACACAGGAGAAAACCCTTAACTTGTTATAAGAGAGTATGTAGCTTATGCTGGCTCAGCTTGTCTGAGTGTGGAAAGCTAAGCAGGGTCAAGCCTGGTTATTACTTGGATGGGAGACCCCTCTAGTTTCCTGCATTGAGCAGGGGGTTGGACTCAATAGCTTTGTAGGCTCCTTCCAACTCTGATCTATGAAATCTATTCAATATTTTGCTATACACCAAACTAGGCAGGGACCTCTTCCATATTGTCCTTCTCTCATCTCAGTGGGAGCTTTGTGCATTACTCCCTTGGTGAACTTTCTATGTCTGCCTGAAACCTCTTCATATAGCTTAGCTATATCACACGCGATTCAACCACACTGTATAAACCTTCCGACAAGTGTGAAACCCTTTTCGGAACTTTACACCAAAAGGCACCTTTCTAGGAGCACAAGAGCTACTGGCTTGGATCTAAACTTAGCCATGCTTAGAGTAGACCGATTGAAATCGATGGGGCAAGTTAATCATGACCAAGTCCCATTGATTACCATCGATCTACACTAAGCATGACTAAGTTTGGATCCAACCCATTGTATTTTTACCTTGTGTACTCTTCAGGAATCCAAAGCAGCTTATACAAATGAAGATGTGTCTACTGGAAGGGCAGAGGGAGTAATAGGAAAGAAAGTGAGATTAGGAGCACAGAATCTCAGTTTCACATATATTCTAGGGGTCAGAGCTGATAGTGACTGACCAGCAAAAGGGATTTTGAGGTCATGGTAGATGGCTCAATGGAAACATTGATCTAGTGTGCAGTAGCTGTAAACAAGGCAACTTCCACATTGGAAGCTGACGGGGAAGGGATCAAAAATAAAACTGCCAGTATACAAATGCTGCTATACACATCTATGGTATACAGTTCTGGTTGCTGCATCTCGGAAAGTACTACAGAGCTGGGAAACGTGCAAAAAAGAGCAGCCAAAATGAACGGGCCTGGAGCAACTCCCCCTATAAGGAAAGGTTACAGTGTTTGGGGGCAATTTAGTCTAGAAAAAAACAAGGGGGGGATGTGACAGAGCTTTATTAAATTATGCATGGTGAGGAGACGGGAGACAACAGACATTTTTCTCCCTCTCGTAATACCTGGAAACAACAGTCATCTAATGAAGCTGAATGGTGGAAGATTCAGGTCAGACAAAAGGAAGAACTTCATACAGCCCATACTTAAAACTAGATACCACAAGATGTAGTTTTGGCCACCAACTTAGATGGCTTCAAAAGAGGATTAGACAAATTTATGGACAATGATGACCATTGGTCATTATTGTCCATAATGGACAATATTTATGCTGCCTCCAGGATCAGACGCAGTATGCCTCTAAATCACATATGAGCAGCCCGTGGAGACCACCTGTGCCCAAGCCGCCAAATGTCTCCCCCAAATTCTGCCCAAACCCCCCGCCCCGGTCACTGCTGCCACCACAACTGGGCTGGGGCAGAGGGTACACGGAGATGACTCTTACCCACCCTCTTCCGTGGCACGGTTGGCTGGCTGTTGGGAGCCTGATTGTGCCAGGGAAGACGGCATACAGCGTGAGTCATCCCCATGTCTTCTTTGTTGGCACATCGGTGCACCTGAGCTATCAGGAGATGATCTGAATTGTACAGCTCACCTCCCAGCTGACTAACAGGGCAGGAGGCACAATCTCAGTGTGCAGTGAGGGATGGTATAACACCCCGCCCCCGTGCACACTGAGGTAGGTAGGTGGGTGGGTATACAAGTGAAGTGTGTGTCTCTACCTGTAGTCCCCCATGCAGCAGCTCTTGGGGGCAAAAAGGCAGCCTACCCTGCTCTAAATGAATACCAGTTGCTAGGAAACAGCAGCTAGGAGAGGGCGATCACCCCCCCCCCCCACCCCAGTCCTGCTGGTAGGCTTTCCACAGTCACCTGTCTGGCCACTGTGGGAACAAGATAGTGGGTGATGTAGGCCTTTGGCTTGATCCATCCAGGCTCGCCTGAGCACGGGAAACTGGACCACTGGCTTTTATAGTAACCGTTTGTTCAATAGCTACTGAGCCCTGATCTTCACCTCAACTCTTGCCCCAAAACGTCACATTTTAAAAGCATGCATTTTGATAGAGCTAAACTATGCAATATATATATATATATATATATATATGCTAATTTGTGTAATGCATTCCAAGTGTATAATTTGTCTCCTTAGCCCAATGTGTGGAACAAGGGGTGTAGGGTAAACCAAGGACCCTGCCTGCATCCATCGTTACAGTTAGGCACATTGTAAAGAGAGCACTCACCTCCCTTGAACACTGGACAGAGCAGTCTGACACATGCAAAGCCACTGGCTGTTAATTTATAATTATTACTATAATGAATTTACAAAATAAAAATACAGGCAACTGTGTTAAATTATTGTACATTGCAGCCCAGAGAGGTGGTTTGCTTGGGGGGGGGGGTGCTCTTGCCATTTGGTATAGATCACTGTAGGTGGAAAAGATGGAGAAGCCAATATACATACACGTTTTGAGGGAGTAGGACCGCGGGCCGCCCCCCCAGGGACACAGCCTCACCCCCTAGTATGGGTTTCTTTCAAATTAACCCATTTCCATAAAAATAAAAATAAAATTTAACCCTTTCCAGTCCAAGGCTAAGACCATCCCAGCAATGCATCTGGAGTCAGCAGAAGGCCGATAGACAGCTTCCTGTCCTTAGCTCAGTGTTCTCCAACCTTGGGTCCCCAGATGTTTTTGGCCTACAACTCCCAGCATGCCCCAGCCAGCATAGCTGGCTGGGGCATGCTGGGAGTTGTAGGCCAAAAACATCTGGGGACCCAAGGTTGGAGAACACTGTCTTAGCTGCTGTATACTTTGGCTGCCACAGAAACTCCAGTGTATTGCTTCTCCACCCTGCTTGATTTTGTAGCTGCTTGGCAAGGCCCAACAAGTTTTTATTTTTTTTTTAATAGAACCGTATGCTATGAACAAGGAAGCACCACCCAGAACAGCCTAGGAGGAGATGGAAGTGAAGCATGCCCGGCAGCTCCAACACAGATGGAAAAGCTAAGCCCAATGCAAAGGGCAGCCACTCCCAACTGAGGGGGAAAAAACCCTTCCCAAAGAGGAACCGAGGGCCAAACTAGACACGAAAGGACAGCCCTACCTGTGGGTGACAAAGGGTGGGAGCTGGGGGTGGGCATGTCTGGTTTCTAGACCAAACGGTAGGCAGATCATGGGAGCTGAGCTCTCTCTTCCCCTCCTTATCTCCATCAGTTGACAACCTGAATTCCAGTGCCCCCACAAGCTTACCCCAACTCTGGAAGACAGCTGGGCTAGGAGAAAGCAGCTGCAACGATGACTTCCCTCGCTCAAATGCCCTTAAATGTGACCATCCCGGCACACTCTCCCTCAGTGTAGAGTAGCCAGCTCTCAACATTCTCTCTCATTGCTTGGGAGCCACCGTTCTCAAATGAGGATACTGGGAGGCCGTGTGCCTAAGGGAGCCTTCCCCAACCTGGCGCCCCTCCAGTTGTGCTGGATTGCAACTGGCCAGGCTGGCTGGGAATTATGGGAGTTGCAATCTAGCACAACTGGAGGGGCGCCAGGTTGGGGAAAGCTGGTCTATGGCTCCCACCCCAACAGCTTCTACAACTGACAGGAGCTTTCTGCCTTATACGCTGGCTATGCCAGGCTGCAAGAGCCACCAGCCTCACAAGCTGCCCACCCCACTTCCCGTAAAGTCTCACAGGCTCGTAACTCATCGAATCTAATAATCATGCTAACCCTACTCCCCCTGAGACTGGACAAGCTAGAGGAAAGAAAAGAAGCACGCACACCCCCGCCTTGTTCCCCTAGCTATGCTTAAGCGCACCTCTCCCAGCAAGAGATATTGACCCTGCCTCTCTCACTATAATCCTATTTTTCTTATCAAATCCGGGGCGGTGAGGAGGGGGGGCAGCCTCCAAGAGTGGGGGGGGGCAGGTTTTTGCTGAGGGAACAGTTCCTCAACTCTCATTGAGAGACCTTGGCACTGACCGCCCTGAAGGGCCCCCCCGAGGCTAGATCTGTCCGATAGGCAGGCTGAAGGATGCTTGGCATATCTTCCCGGTCCAGAGGCAGGGGAGTTTGCAGATTTGACCAGAGGAGGACGGAGATGGCAGGACCAAATCCTCCCTCGTCTTGAGGCGGGCAAGGCAGCTGCCCCAGGCAGCCACATTAACAAAGTGGTTCATTCCTCTTTAGGGGACACGCGGACCGTTCACGATTTCTCCGACAAACGCCAGAGCACGCAGGCCCCTGTCCACTAAGGCAGGACAGTTGGGGGGGGGGTGCGCAGTGGGCTCCTGGCCAAGAGTAGCAGCCTTCCCACCCGCTTGCAAGGTAGGCGCAACGAGCAGCAGGTGAAAGCAGCGGCATCGCCATGGAACGGGTTGGAGTGGAGTGGAGCTTCGAGTTCCCTTCCTGGCTGGGGCCGCTGCCCTCCTCCACCACAGCCAAGGCCTCAAAATATAGCAGCACCTCCCTCCCAAGGCGGGGGGGGGGGAGGGTGCGCCAGCAACATGCATCAGACGGGGCACTAAGACAGGAAAGCGTGAGGCCCAGGAGGAAGGCAGGAAGAGGCCCCAACCAGCAGGGAGGGAACAGCCCTGGACGAGAAAGGGTTAAGAGAGAGAGGGCACGACCTGGATGAGCCGCCCACGGACACCAGCTGCTGCTGCTTCGCCGCCACCCCCCACCCCTGCCCTAGAATGTCTTCCGATGAATGGCCCGGGAATCCGTCCTCCTCGTACTCCTTCTTGGACACCCACATCTTCTTGAACGTGTCCAGGGAGGCCAGAATGGAGCCGCTGCGGGGAAGAAAGAGCAGGGTCAGGGAGCCCAAAAGGCAAGGAGGCAGCCCAAGGAATCAGCGCTGCAAGGCACACAAGCGGGGGGGATTTTCTTCCCGAGAAGCAGGCAGGCAGGGATGGGATGTCTCCCTCACACATTCCTGGCGTTGCAAAGCCAGTCCCGATTTCCACTCAAGGTTTCAACCCATCACCAGCTGGATCCAGCCAACTGGCTGGGGATAATGGGTTCTGTCGTCCAAGACATGGGGAAGGCGCCAGGCCGGGTGTGTGTGTGGCTAATATAGCCTGAAGCCTACCGAAGTGCAGGAAACTTCCAAGCTGAAGGAAGGGAACTATCCGCACCCAACCCCCATTCACAGCAAAGTGCTGGTTCCCTCGTGATAGGAAAGGCCACCATTACACAGGTCCCTGGTTTTGGGAGTGACCCCAGGGCAAGGCAGTCTGGAGCTGCTGGTGGGAAATCCACTGGACTAAGGATGTGTTTATCCTTCCTTGGTGGATGCCCTTACCCAATCCAGGTGGAGTATAATCTCTCTTGAGGAGCAGAGATCTGGAAGGAGAAAAGCACAAATCAGAGACGTGGCCTAGAAGAATGGCATCCACACAAAGGCATTTAGCATGGTACAAAAGCAACTTCCTTTTTGAGCACAAGAGCCAAGCCCCTCCTGCCACTGAAAGCTCTGAGATCCTAGCATGCATATCAGGGAATGCATCATACAGCACAGAATTTGGTAACGTCTAGAGCAGTGTTCTCCAATTTGGGTGCAGCTGGCTGGGGCATGCTGGGAGTTGTAGGCCAAAAACATCTGGGGACCCAAGGTTGGAGAATACTGGTCTAGAGAATCCAACGACTCGTGTTTCACTTTAAAAAGTTTCCAGCCCTCATTGTTAAATAGATGAAACACAAGGAAAGTGGCTTGGAAACCAGATCACATCTGCAGAAGACTTTCAGCTGTCAGGGGATGGAACTATATCTATGAGAGAATTCTCAAAAAAGGGATTGTGGAAAGCACATCAGAGCAACGTGTTTTGTCAATGTTGCTCTCTCTGCTTGCAAATTAAGGCACAGAGCCATCCTTGCCAATAAGTGAGGTGAACTCTCACACACAAGCTGGTCCCAATAACAATTATGATGGGTCATGCAGTGGGATGCCTCTGATGCCAGTTTGGACAATTTCCCCACGTGATCCTGATATAGCAACCTTGTTCCCAGCCTACACCAAGATCCACAATATGACTTAAGATGCCAAATTTTTAAAAGGTGCCTCCAATGCCTGTCAAGACCAAGTCCAGGTGGAAATACTCATACAAAGAGAAAGCATCCTCCTATATGAGGGGATCCCATCTCAATTGTATCAGGGTTCTTCATGTTATACTCGGAATAGCATGGAATGCATAGATGTAAACAATGGATTTTAAGTTAGAACAGGGGCCTGCAATCCCTCCATATCCTCACCTTAATTTTGACATCTTTTGGAGCAAGTTTCTTCACCTCACTGAGCAGCCGGTCCCCAAAACCTGAGGAGTTGAGAGGCAAGGAAGTTAACAACGTTCAAAGCACTGTGTCTCCAGCCAGCATTATTCCATGTGGGCAGGGGTGTCAAGCACTCCCTGCTTTTCTTGTTGTTTCAGTCCCAAGCAGTATTTGCTCATTCCTCCGATGCTAACTGCCCTTCTCAGCAGCTCTTCGCACCAAGAGTTCAATTCCAACCCCTCCCCCAGGCAGATTTCACTCACCCTGACTCTTAATGTTTAGAATTCAAGTGAAGACCGTTTTATTCTCCAAGTCTTTTAGTGAGCAACTAGTAGATACTGCTTTTAATATTGTTTTTTGGGTCGGTTTCTCCTGTTTTATTTGAGGCTGGTTTTACTGCTTGCTCCCCATCTCTGTTTTATTTGTTGGTTCTGATATTCTTGTAAATCGCCTTGAATATACTTCATAGAAAAGTGATAGAGATATTTTATGAATAAAATAAGATAAATAAACCCTACATCTGTCAAGAATGAGGGCTGGGGAGGGGCAATTCTGAATCCTGACCACACTGGATATGAATTTAAGTTTTTTCATGTTTTGTTTTAGAAAATAAAGCCCACTGGTTTCTTGATTAAGAAACGTGGAAAAAAACAAAAAACGACAGTCAATTGCTAGCTAAAACAGGAAGCCTGGATGGTATTTCCTGTGACTGGGATCACTTCCCTGAAGGAAAGAGTACTATCATAAAAGGAACACCGTCTTCTGCTGTCACCTTTGGGCAATTACACCCTCTTGGTCTTGCCTTAACAGTGCTCACACCTCCTGGGCTCACCAGTAATTTATTTATTTATTATATTTATACCCCAGCCTTTTTTCCTACAAGGAACCCAAGGCGGCTTACATAATCCTTCTCCTCTCTCTCCATTTTATCCTCACAACAACCCTGTGAGGTAGGTTAGGCTGAGAGTCAGGGATTGGCCCAAAGTCACCCAGTGAGTTTCATGGCCGAGTGGGGACTAGAACCCGGATCTCCCGAGTCCCAGTCCAACACCCTAACCACTACGCCACACTAGATGAAATACACTACGGGACCCGTGTCCAGCAGCCTTCTTTCGAAACATAAGCTTCTTGGCCTAAGTTGTGCCCAGATTTATTAGTGCACAAGTATTTAGATCCTTGCCTAGTCTCTCTGATCACTTTGGATATACAACCTGCCCTATCTAGCAAGCAACTTGGGGGATTATGAGGAAGTTGTATGCCTCTCCATTTTAATAGAGGAGCCATAACTCAGAGGCAGGGCACCTGCTTTACATGCAGAAGCCACGTTCAAGGTTATGGTATTGTTATACAAAGCCCTAAACAACTTGGGACCAGGATACCTAGCAGACCAAGCCTTCCCTTATATATACCCAACTGACCATTAAGATAATCAGAGGCGGCCTTGCTGGTCGTTCCAAAATTATCGGAATGTCATCATGCAATACCTCAATGGAGGGCCTTCTCAATAGTGGCACCCACCCTGTGGAAAAAACTTCCTCGTGCAGTTCGGGAGGCAGAAAATTTGGTATCTTTTAAACACCTCCTGAAAATGAACCTGTCCACCCAGGCTTTCGCTGGTCCGTAATTAAATTAACCATGCTGTCCCATTCCTGTACTGCTGTGTATTATATTATTATTATTATTGTTGTTGTTGTTGTTGTTGTTGTTGCAATTATATTGTTTTTAAAATTGTATTATAAATGTGATTTTACTATTTATATGGAAACCGCTTAAGGATTTTTCTTAATATTTAGCAGTATAGAAATAAATAAATAATATAGGGCTTAGGTTAGGAAAGGGATCCTGTCTGAAAACCCTGGCGAGCCGCCGCCAGTCTTCGTCGACAATACTGGGCGAGATGGACCAACGGCCTGACTCAGTAGAAGGCCGTTTCTGATGTTCCTAACAGTTGTGTTGGCAGATCCCGCTGTGGGGCAACTAATTCTTGGGGGAGATTTTTGCTTCCCTGAACACCCTTAGCCTTAACCCAATGGCACTTTAATTGGATGCCAATTATGAGAAGTCCAAGGACAACTGCTTCTGACCGGCTCTAGCGGACAGCATAGCCAGGCATTTGTCAGGGCTCACCTGCCAATGCCAATGCTATTCTCTCACTGTGCAAGGAGCAACGAGGTCAGGGCAGAGCAAGAGACTCGTGGTTTACACACCCTCCCCTCTTCCAGGTTAAGCGAGGCTTGCTCAAAAGTACTCCAGATCCTGGAGCTGAATTGTTAGCTGTTTACATCTCTGCTGTTCGGGCCCAAGATAGCTCTCAAGAGGATCGGTGTGTGTGTGTGTGTGGTGGGGGGAAGTGGCATTGTGTCAAAGCAGGGATCCTTCTCACATTCCGAAGGGCACGGGATTGGGCATGCCAGATGTTTCGACTCTTCAAAGCTTCCACACAAAAACAGGGAAGCAAGAGAGCACAGAGCAAGACTACATTTCAGAAGCCCAGCCTCTAATGTCAGCACTGCTCCTCCTAGGCATGGGCTCTGCCGACTACACGGAGGAGAGACCCATAGCTCAGTGGCGTGGCACATGCTTTGCATATATAAGGTCCCGGGTAAAAGGCATCCCCCAGCTAAAAGGAAGCTTACAGAGGGGGATCCGACTGGCAGTGACGCTCCACGGTCTCAACCAGAATTCATCCACAGGCTGGGAACCTCTAGTTCAAACTATGAACTATGAAGAGTCACTGTCAGTAAGAAGGGACAATATGCAGCTAGTCGGGCCAGGTTATAAGGCAGCCTCCCCGTGCAGAGGCTACCTCCTTTAGGGAGCACCGTACATACCTTTGAAGAGCGTAGATCCCCCAGACAGGACAATGTTTCCAAACAACGTCCGCCTGAGGTCCATGTCAGATTTCTGGATGGCGAACGCTAGCACTTCATGGATCCCTTCACTTTCGTCTCCTATTAGGTCTGGCTGGAAGAGCAGCTCGGGGGCTCGGAACCGGGATGGACCAACCTGCCGGGGGAGCCACCGTGGTGCTTAGTGGGGCACAGGCGACAGCAAAGCCCAACACCTGGACCACATGACACTCAACCCACTTAGCTACAGCATTCACACGTCAGTAGAACTTCTTTTTTGTGTGTGTGTCACTCAGGGTGTGAGAAATTTGGACCAACCACGTACATGTATGCAGCAAGAAAATTGCAAAGCTTCTCTGGAAACGATTACAACCACCTCTGTTGCAGCATTCCCCAACCTGGGGCCTCCAGGTATGTTCAACTACAACCCCCATCATTCTCAGACAGCACGCCACCAGCCAGGGGAAAGACCCATTTCCGGGTCAGAAACTTACATCTAAAGTGCTTCCGTCAGGCAGCGTGTACTGCACCTTCTCTGTCTCCAGGGCCTCATCCTTCTGAGGGTTGATGGACAAGTAGCAGGCTCTCTGTAGGGAGGAAGGCAGCATGTGAGGCAGCCGGGCCAGGTACTGGAAGCCACTTACTGGAGAAAGCTCTGGCAGCTCCTCCCACTCGGCCCCCCAGAAAAGCCAACAGGATAGTGGGCCACCATGTGTCAGCCCTCCCCTCTGCCGAGGCTCATCACATCTTGTACTTGCTACGGTGACATTGTGCAAGGTATCTGGACCATCCCATACCAAAAGCCCATTACAGGGCTGCCGGCATTGCTCAGCACATGAATTCTTAAACCATGTGGCATTCGGGATTACTATCTTAAGTTTGCTTGTTCTTTGCAGACTACCATATCTGGTTTTACGGTGCCGTGTGTGTGTCAAGTTGCTTTAAAAATGTCCCACTTAAAACTCAACTGCTGCATTTGTCGTCCATGTTCATGGTTCTGCAAAGCTACACACACACTTTGTGGAGTGGGGGAGGGAACAATGCACACACAGCAGGAGCATTATTTAAGATTTCCATTGCAAGAGTATGCATTGCTGAACAAGCAAGCAGTAATGGAGTCATTACACTCAAAAGCTGCTTGTTTCTTAGCATCGGATGGAAACTTCAAGAGTTCTCGGGCCATGTACTACTCACTAGTCCAAAACACCTTCTTGAAATCCTAGTGGTACAAAGAACCAGGTGGGCCTTGGGGCACAGGCAGGACCCACCCTCCTGCAAGACATACACCCATCTGCCCCGAGCTCACCTCCTTTATTGTCTTGACCACTTCAAACTCAGCGGAAGTGTGGAAGTCGTAGCCCTCTTTCCGTAACAGCAGGCGGAGGTAACGGGAAACATCCCGCCCAGCAATGTCTACCCGCATGATTGAGTGGGGCATGGCAAAGCCCTCGTAGATGGGTACTGCATGCGTCACTCCATCCCCCGCATCCAGTACCACTCCTGTAGTGCGGCCTGTGGCGTAACTGGAACAAAGCAGAAGGAGACAGAGAGGGTATCTGCGAGTTAGGGCACAGCCTTCCAGTCAATGGATTAGGCCCAGGAAGAAAATGGAAAGGCTAAGCAGGCAGTGAATTCAAGCCAACCGGATTCTTCTCAATGTCATCATCACCCTGCAGAGAATAAGGAAGAGGCCCCAGAAGGCCCCCGAGGCTGGACAGCATCCCAGAACATGAAGGGTTCTTGCCAGGCTGCAGCACAACAGTGGTTAATAAGGGGTGCAACGGTGGGGGGGGGGGAATACATTCAAGGTCTCGGGGACTAAAGATGTGAAGGCCGGGGGGGGGGGGGACGACCAGAAGCATTCAGGGAGGAAACGTCTCTCCCAACCTCCCAAGGAATTTTCCATTTTTCCCGACAGAACATTTGGAAACATGGGGGAACATTGAAAGAACCTCCTATGAAGTATTTTCTCTTATCGAATGAGTGAAATGCTTTACAAGGTTTTACTCACAGTTTAACTCAATATACAAATGTGCTCATCCTTAATATTGTGACTGTATGAGACTGCTCCTGTCCGAATAATGAGCTCTCTTTTGTTGTCTCCCCAAAAATTGTAGTTTCCACTGTCAACTTCTACATTTCCCTACTTCTCAGATAGCATTAACTAAGATACACGTGCTCGTGCAGCATAAGTTGCAGCGGTTTGCAGCACACTCTCTCTCTCTCTCTCTCTCTCTCTCTCTCTCAATCCAGCACTGGGTAGATTCACAATTTTGCTTGTATAAAACAAAGGCTGCAGTCCTACAGTCAGGATTGCAGTGAGGACAGGAAGTAAGTCCTAATGAACTCAATAGAGCTTAATTCTGAGTAGACATGTATAGGTTTGCACCAGTAGGCATTTAACTTTTGAGGCTGCAAACCTGTGTGTGCGCTTACCTGGGAGTGTGTCTTACTACTGGATAAACATGCATAGGATTGCTCTGTAAATTTCATGAATACGCCTTAGTTAATTTGCTAAGTTATAAATGATACAATAGGGAGGGGCACGTAGCAGTTAGTGTGGCAGAGCATCTGCTTTACATGCAGAAGGTCCAACGTTCGATCCCCAGCGGCATCTCCAGGTAGGGCTGGAAAAACTCCCACCCGAAACCCCGGAGAGCCGCTGCCCGTCAGTGTCAACGATACCGGGCTAGATGGACCAAGGCTCTGACTCAGTATAAGGCAGCTTCCAGTGCTCCTATGTTGTGAAAGCAGTAAAAAAAAAAAAATTGGTTTGATAAGGAAGGAAGAATTGCATATATTTCCATTTCTTCCCCAAATATCATTAAAAGCACCCAAAAATGTCTGTGTGCCTATTTATTTATTTATTTATTTATTTATTTATATTTCTACCCCACCTTTTTTCCTACAAGGAACCCAAGGCGGCTTACATAATCCTTCTCCTCCTCTCCATTTTATCCTCACAACAACCCTGTGAGGTAGGTGAGGCTGAGAGTCAGTGACTGGCCCAAAGTCGCCCAGTGAGTTTCATGGCCGAGCGGGGACTAGAACCCGGATCTCCCGAGTCCCAGTCCAACACCCTCACCACTACGCCACACTGGCCATCACTTCAATATTTCTGGAAATTTTACATCTCTATCAAGGTCTCTACAATCATTCCAAATTTGCACACATGGTCACAGGAATACATGGAGAGACCCCGGGGGGCCGGGGGGGGAGAGAAGAGACCAAGCAGTAACTGCTATAATCAAAGTGGCAGCCTAGGTCTTCTCTGCTTCCCTACCCTGACATGTCATCATTGCTTAAGCCCTTACAAAGCAGGAAAAAAAATACCACGGTGTACATATCACTGTATCCAGCATTTGTCATCGTATCCACCTTTAATTAGACACAAGATCTTAATTTAATGGGATAAGGAACCGTAGGTAAGTGGCAGAGCCCATGCTTTGCATTCACAAGGTCCCCAAGTTTAATCCCTGGCATCTCCAGTTAAGCATAATCATACAGCAGGAGAGATGATGCAGAAGAAACACTATGAGGCTAGACAGACAATGGTCTGATGTGGCATAAGGCAGCTTCCTATCTTAACTGAGCTATTACTTTCAGGTTGCAGAGCTCCGATGTTGCAATTTAAAATTCCTGAATTTTGTGCCAGAGACTGCAGAGGAGAGGGGACAGGAAAGGGAGGAAAACACAGAAACCCAAAACTGTCTCAACAGAAACAGGGAAAAGGCTGGGATTCCCCAGTCATCACAATGTTTTGCAACCAGGGGGAAAGCGAGAGTGTTTTCTGCTAGGCACGGGGGTCAGCAACAATGGAGAGAATGCTTCCTACCAAGCCGTTGGGTGAGTCCGCACAACACGGCAACCCACCCTGCAAATAAGCTACACAGATGATCAGGGCTCACTGTGATTGTCCCACCTCCGGGAGGTATCCCAGGGGACTTGGCGGCTGAAGACACCTTGTCTGCTCTCTCCACTCCGATCACAACTCCTTGTTGGTCGCCGCTGTGGCTTTTCCCCCTCTTTTCCTGGTCCCCCCCCCCGGAGATCACTTTTTGCAATCTCCAAAGTGACAGCCACTGACAGCCCCCCCAAAGTGCCCAAGCGGCACACTGGAGGGGCTGTCACTGGTTCGCCACCTATTTTTTAAAATTTCCGCACAACTCAACGTGTACAAATATTTCATAATTTTTTTGTTTTGCAACTGCGCAACTCCGAATACCCAAAATGGAAAGGTTTGCCTGGGCAATGTTCTGGTAAGTGTCTGCTGTCAAAGTGCAGCAAGCACCAACCATAGACATTGACTAAGAGAGCCTACAAATAGGTTACAGTAATACCTTGGATTGCAAGTAACTTGGTTTGAGGGCGTTTTGCAAGACAAGCAAATTTTTAAATATTTATTTAATTTTTTTTTACTTGATATACAAGCGACGTCTTGCAATACAAGTACTGTAGTACGGCTTAAATTAAAAATCTCCGTACAAATTTTTTGGGGGGATTTCATTTTGATAAGAGTGTTTTGGATTACAAGCACGTTTCCGGAACGAATTATGCTCTCAATCCAAGGCATGACTGTATTTTGTAACTTTGCTTTCACCTGACAGCTGTCAAATGGAGAGCTGTCAAGGGAAAACAAAGCCATGAGGGATCTTTGCTCCCAAAAAGGGGTGGTGACTCCCCCCCCTTTGCAGTGAGATCCTCAGGGTTTTTAGTGTTCCCCCAAGCACTTTTGAAAGCTGTCAAAAGAAAGGCTTTTCTTATTAAAACTCTGGCAAATCTTCCCATTTGTTTTTTAACAGGGAAATATACGCAGATTCATGACTGCATATTTTGACAACAGGCACTTACCCGGACATTGCCCAGGCAGGCCTTACAGAAGAAGAAGAGAGGTTTTTTTTTTGAGGCCTTACCATTTCAGCTACTCGGAGTTACGCAACTCCAAAAAACGCCCAAAAAATAATTTATTTTTTTAATGTAAATATTTGTGCACATTCAGCTCTGCAAAGAAAAAAAGGGTGGCGAACCACTGACAGTCCCTTCAGGGTGCCAATTTGGGCGCTTTGGAGAGGTTGTCAGTTGCTGTGACTTCTGAGACCGTGAAAAGCGACCTCCAAAAAAAGGGGGGGGAAGGGGAAAAAAGCCACAGCGAGTGAAAAGGGCTCACAATTGCAACGGGGGAGAGCGAGCCAACGATGGTCGCCCCGAAGTGCTGCTTGGGCACTTGGTTGAGTGGCTGTCACTGGTGGTGGCTCAGCAAGAGTGACGGGCGGGTGGGGTTGCCAAGTGGCTTGCTCACCACTTCCCTGGACCCACGATGGGGTCAGTCGCCAGGGTTCGGACAACATGAAAACCCATCATGGGTCCAACAACCCCTACAACAAGCCATGGGTTGTCAGAGCGGCATGTTGCCTACAAAGAAGCCACCCTGTGGGAAGCGGTTCAGGTTTGCACGACACGACAACCCACTATGGCTAGTTGCCCCGATGGGTTGTCATGTTGTGCGAACCCAGTTACTGACCTTTTCCAAAGTCTTTGTGTGAGTCTCTGAAGGATCATTCGAGGAGCAGAAGTGGCTATGTTAGCAGCACACCCAGCTTCGGTAGCAGGAAGGAAGGGATGTGCGCTCACCCCTACCCCGCACTCCAGTAGATAGTTCTCAAATAGTGGGGGGCCCCCAGGGGGGGCGAGGTCCGAAACGGGGCTGTTGGACTCGTTAAAAGTTTTTTTAATATGTTTTTAATCTGTGCCTTTCGCTACGTAATAAGCTTTTTGTTGTAATGATCCACATTTCTCTTTTTTTTCCTCTAGTTAATAAGGCACATGTTATGCGAGGTGTACTATCAATTTTATAGACAAATGATACTATTTACAGTCGCGCGGGGGGCGCGAAATGTTTTCTTCTTCCTAGGGGGGGCATGACAGAAAATAATTGAGAAGCACTGCAGTAGATGGATACTCACAGGCTGAGGACAGCTTGCATGGAGATGAAGAGAGCGGGAACGTTGAAGGTCTCGAAGAAAACCTCGGCAGCCTTCTCCCGGTTTTTGCTGGGATTTAGAGGGGCTTCTGTCAGAAGAACTGGATGCTGGAAGGAAAGCAGGAAGCCCAAATCAAGTACAGAACAGGCTGAATGCCCAAGCAGCCACCCCCACCCCACTTCCTGTTGGTCCTATTCCAGACTCTGTCACGTCCCCCCCTTTGGAAGCCACTTTATGCAGTAATGCCAACCGAGTCTAATTTTACTACTTATCAAAAATAAATAAATAGCTGACTCATTTTTCTAACTTACCGTATATAAGTGCACAGAGCGATGCACACACTAAAATGTTAAATGAAGCGCATCCATCATACTGAGAATGTGACGTCAACCTAGGAATTTCTTCTCGCCCGGAACAAATTGCGATCAGGTGCAACTCTGGAGCACGGGCTCCCTCTGATACTCTCCGACTACACAGCAGCAAGCAGGAGTCACCGCGAGGCTCTCGAGCCTTTCCCTTTGCCTCAGATTCAAACACCCCTTTCCACCACAGTCAGGAACCAAGCAAGAAGGTCTGGAGCAGCCTTCCTCAAGCTGGTGTCCTCCAGATGTGTTGGGCTAGAACTCCCAGCAACCCCCTCCCAGCCAGCCAGCCATGCTGGCTGGGGGGGTTTGCTGGGAGTTGTAGTCCAGCACATCTGGAGGGCACCAGGTTGGGGGAGGCTGCTCTGGAGGGCGCAGTTCCTCCATCGCTGTTACACAACACTCTCGCCTGGGTACCCAAGCAGGCTGCTCAAGGTTTCCTCCTGAGTTTCCCCTCAGGGAGAGGCTGGGGAAGCTTTGTTGGGAGGAGGTGGAAGTTTGCTTACTTGTTTATCAATTTACTTATTTAGATCTCTCTCTACTGCTTTCCCCACGCACACGGTGCCTAAAGCGACAATTTTAAAAGGTTAAAACCACAAATGGAAAACACAGCTCAAAAACAAAACACCCACCCCATATGATACAGGAGCCACACAAAGACAGCCAGAAAATATTTCCCCAAAAAGCGTTATTTATCGCAAGCGAGAGGAAATAGGGATGCCCCGACAAGGTACTTGAAACTATTAAGTGATGCATCCTGCCAAGAGATGCATCCAGAAGGAGGAGAGTGCCTGCCACAACTCTGATGCCACTACAGAGAAAGGTTAAATTTTGGGGGTGCCCACCAAGCAGATCTTGCAGGAGCGAGGCCCCCTCATCAAAGACTCCTGTGATGACCTTAACACACAGGGAGGCTTCTACCAAACAAGGTGCTCCTGAAGGCACCAGACTGGGAAGTCTGGACAGATAAAGGAGATCCGCTTCCAGGCACATCGACCCCCCAAGGCTGCCTTTTGCATCACAGACTGTGGAGGTACCCTTTGCTGGGAAAGGCTCTTAGGAGAGAGGAATCTCCACCACACCTTCCATGTTCCTACCTTGGCAGGAGGCAAGTTTCAGACCAGTCATTTCTCACATCTCCTCTCACCCAAAGATCCAGGCTCCAAACTGGGTAGCCAACAAGGAACACAAGAATCACAAGCCAAAGGGACCGCTATCAAATTTGGCAGTGGGCGTGGGGTGGGGTAAGGAGGCCCTCAAGGAAATCCACAAGCCTCACCTTCTGGCTCCCCACAATTATAGCTAAATCATGCCCTACTGCTGTCTAAAACAGTAGTTAAGGGGGCTGTCACAAAAGGTAACACACACACTCAGCGGTAATTTGAGTGTTCAAAGGATGATGAAAAGCATGGCTCTTGCAACTGTTACCTCTTCCGAGAACGTCTGCAGCTGATCTTTGGAATAAACATACTGCCAGATCCTCTCCATGTCATTCCAGTCCCGGACGATGCCATGTTCCATGGGGTACCGGATGGATAACAAGCCTCTATGCTCCTACATGAGACAGGGACAGAAAGC
The DNA here is from genome assembly GCA_021292165.1 of Shinisaurus crocodilurus. Taxonomy (NCBI): domain Eukaryota; kingdom Metazoa; phylum Chordata; class Lepidosauria; order Squamata; family Shinisauridae; genus Shinisaurus; species Shinisaurus crocodilurus. The sequence continues at coordinate 31,898,629 of CM037884.1, read as the reverse complement.
CGTTGCAGTGGGGTCAGCATGTAGCTACCAGCACATGAATCTCCTCTGGGCCAGGAAGGGAGGAAATAACGACCATGATGTGCCCCCTCCCCCAAATCTAGACCTGGCAGAAGGGGCAATCACAAAGGCTGGACATCTTGCAGAGCAGACATAAGCTATCCAAAAGGCACAGGGCACCTATTGCCAAGGGCCCCACCACAGAGGCCAATATGCCATCACAAGAGTCCAGTGAGGGATACGCTGTTTACAGCAGGGAAGGAGAAGCACAATCCCACTGAGTCACACAGTCAATTCTGAGGTTCCCCCCCATGCTTCTGATGCTATAAGCAGCATTTGGTTTAAAGTAAGCAAGCCCATCACATTTAGGCAGGGTAGCTGCCCACTAACATTGTACAGACCAATGTCAGTGTACTGGAAGAAGCAAAGACTACTAGTAGCGTTGAAAAAATGATCCTTCAACGCCAACTTCAGTGGACCGGTCATGTTGTTCGAATGCCTGACTGCCGTCTCCCAAAGCAGTTATTTTATTCCCAACTCAAGGATGGAAAGTGGAATATCGGTGGTCAATATAAGAGGTTTAAAGATGTTCATAAGGCTAATCTAAAAAAATGCAATATAAACATCGAAAACTGGGAAGCTCTGGCCCGTGAACGATCTAAATGGAGGTTGGCCTTTCACAAAGGTTCCATGGACTTTGAAGAAGCCCGAGTGCAAGGTGAAAGGGAGAAACGTGCTAAGCGAAAAGCACGTCAAACTAATCCTTTACAGGACCATCTTCTATCTGGTAACCTGTGTCCTCACTGTGGGAAGCTGTGCGGATCTAGAATTGGCCTCCACAGTCACTTACGGACCCATTGCTAGAGTCTACACAATCCTCTTTAGAATTTCCTTCTTTTATCCTGGAAGACAATCTTACTCGGTCACGAGTGATCGCTTGATGATGATGATGATGATGATGATGATGACAGACCATTTTCTAGTTGTCCATAAACAAGCAATTGGATCACACCTGTGGCATAATAAGCCATACTCCAACTTACAGATGAAAAGAGGCAGAGACATGAAGGCATCCTGGCAGCACTGCAAGTGTGCAACTCGGGAAATCCAGAACTGCCGTCCACACAGAAGAGGTGGACTAGACAGATCCGAAGTAGAGACCAACTAACTGAGGATGAGACAGTAGGGGAAGATCAATTTTTGCATAGATTAAGCAAGACATCACACCTTGGAGGAGGGTGCTATTGCACCCATGTCCTTCTTAGGAGGTTCCCACAGGCAGCTGGTTGGTTGGCCACTGTGTGAACAGAATGCTGGACCTCGCTCTGATCCAGCAGGGCTCTTCTTATGCTCATATGTTCTCCCTCTAGGTCTGGGGGCAGGGGCGGAATCCCCAATTACAGGGTCTGAATCTACGAAGTGACAAATGCCCACGAGGGGCCTGTGCCACAAGCAAAGGCAAAGCACACAGAAGAGGGAGTCAGCCACCACAAAGGCAGGGTGGGATTTACCTCTGCTTTAGGTCCAATGAAGAGATCTCCTTCGAGTGCCCCAGCCATAACCCGGACGTGCTTTGGACGACCCACACTAGCAAGAGAAAGAAAGTGGTTACCTGTGCACACTGCAAGGCAGGTCTTCAAGATCGAGTTTCCAATGTTTAAAAAGAAAACCTAGCTCGATACATCTTGTCCCTCAAAGCTCCACACTGTAACTACTGATGAAAGAAGGAGTCGGTTTCGCAGCAATACTCACTAGTTTGGGAAGCAGTATTTCGGGATCTGATCTCCAGCAAAACCAGCCTTGACCACCCCTGAACCCTGAATGAAGAAAGAACTTGTTAAGAGAAAAGCAAAAGACTTGGTCCATACAAGACAAATTCAGCAGCAGAGAAACATTTGCTCAACCTCAGCTTTAGTGCTTTAAAGCTGGCACTAAGAATTGCACTCTTACCCTTCTGTGGGTAAGTCACCTTTTGGATTAAATTTTGTCCCTTTTCCCACTTGTATAACCTGAGCCTCTGCAGACTGAGGGGAAACACGCTCATCATTTACAAGGCACCTGTGATGCGTCATATAATTCCTTTTCTGCCAGATGTAGCCTTACTCATGCTACGACACCGCTTTGGCTGTGGGAAAGAATTCCAGGGGCAGAGAACACACGCTTTGCATTACATGCTGGCCCCAGGTGCAATTCCTGACATCTCCAGTTAAGGGATATCAGATACCAGAGCTGGAAAAGATTGCTGCCCGAGACCCCAGAAAACTGCTGCCAATTAGAAAAGACAATAATGGGGTAGCTTCGGATCTTCACCATGTGCAGGGCTTAGTACCAACTAATCTGATGGCATAACCACATCTGCTTTGTGAAACTAAGACCCATTCCGACTGCCACCCCATGGAGTGTGGGGCGAACTTCCCCCAGGACACAGCCTCAGTTGTAGCCGTTATCAGCCTCCTGTGAGCCAACTCAAGTCCTGGACCATTCATAGCAGTGGGGGAGGGGAACACTACACTAATTACAGGCGGGGGGGGGAGGGGTGTTACTGCCCATGGCGCAAGAAGCCATGCCAAGAATAGAATCCATGACTGACTTTCCCTCAGTCACAAGATCACCCCCTTCTTCTCATTCTCCAAGTCTGCAACAAAAATTCCCTACTGCTGCAGACAGAGATGGACCGCTAGTGAAAGGGTCCACAGTTCAACACTGCATCCCAAGATCAGGCCACCCTCTTCGAGAAGTGCCCCCCAACAGTTCGCAGCATCCAGAGAAAACCCCTATTATAGATCTGCCCACCTTGGAGGATCACTTGGTTGACTGGTCTTACCAGTCTCCAAGAAAAGCTATGAGGCCAGCTTGCTTCTCTCAGTCTAGTTACTGGACAATTATTTATTTGCAGTATGAATAAGCAAATCTCTGTCACAGCCACACCCCACCGATGGGCAAAAACATGCCAAATGCCACTGCACACAAAACAGTCAAGTGTTTGACATCTTAGTACAAGGGCTATCTTTAAAATCACTTCCCCACCGCCAGACACATTTCTTCTATGTCCCTATTCTTGTACAGGCACAGTTTTTAACCCAATGTCACATTAACACTGGGAATTCTGCAGACACTTTCCAGCCCCGAAGACATTGAAAGCTCTTAGAACAGTGATCCTTAACTGGGGCTGTATGTCCCAAGCCCCAGCGGGCAATCTATGAACCTTGGGAGGCATCCAGAGGTTTGGGGGCAAATGAGGGACATCTGGGATTTTAGACACCCCACTCTTGCACTGGCTTCTGACAGTCAGCAGAAGAGGAGTTGTATATTGCTAAACTCACCCCAAGGATAACATTCCAGATGCTGGATTTCTCCCACAGGCCCTTAAAAAAGTGGCTCACAACAAAGCAGTAGTATCGAATGGGAATGCCTCCTTCTCCACTTGGGGCAAAAATTAATACCCCTCTTTATAATGAGACCAAGAGTATGCGATGAGCTTCCAGAAAGAAAACAGAGGGGGAACTGTAACAGCAACAAAGACAAGGGCGGAACACCAGTTCCCCAAAGAGTGCCAATCAGTCTCAAATAAACCGAATGTTAAGGAGTTGGCTGATGGCCAGCAAGCAAAAGGGTCTCATTGAACTGAGATCTGTGTACTGTATGCATATATCATAAATAGACCTGTGTAACAGAACAAAGTTTCCTTGTCTGCTCTTTTTATGTCCTAATTTTTTACTTGTGGCTTGGGGAAGCATTCAATAATAAGGTCACGTACTGGGTGAGTGGTAGTGAATTAAAGGTTAAGAACCACTGGCACAGAACATGTAATTTCTTGAAAATACACAACACACTGGAGAACCTGCCATTAATGAAAATGAATTAAGAATAGGCATTTCAGGCTGGAAAGGTGTTTCATACTTTTTCTTTTTTTTTTTAAGCAAAGAAATTAGGAATAGCGGCATTTCAAATCCCACTCCTTAATTCTCAAGTGCCTACTACAGTCCTAATGTCTCCCTTCAATTCATTAAAGGTACTACTGAAGAGAGGTGTCAGACATTTCCTCAATGCATTACAGTAGTGAGGGAAAGCTGGATACAGATCCAAGCTCTGGTCCCAAAGTAAAAGGGTCTGGAAAGACCTCAGGTAAAAGGCAGTGTGATATTTGATTCTTTGAAAGAGGAGACAAAGTTCCTCAAGAAACAGAGAGCCAGAGCTATTGCAATGTTGGCTGGAGAGTCAATGTCAACTTTCTGTGTCTGTCTCTCTCTCTGTACAGTACAGAGCTACCACTGGCTCTTCAAAGCTGTACAACGGGCTCCAGATGGCAGAGCACTGGAAAATCCAGAGCATGAATACTTTCAGGCAAAATTATTCTTTAGTGTTGGCAACTATCGCTAGATAACCATACACAGGGTTGTTGTGAGGATAAAATGGAGAGGAGGAGGATTATGTAAGTCGCCTTGGGTTCCTTGCAGGAAAAAAGGCGGGATGTAAATAAATAAATAAATAAAGCAGACAAACAGGATTCTCACAATTTTGCCAATGTTCTACATCATCATCCTCCAACCAGGTCCCCTGGGAATTATGGGAGTTGCGGTACGGCACATATGGAGGATAATACATATGGATAATACATGGTGATATACAAAAACATGGTGATGTGAAAGCTTTCAGTACCTACACAGATTTCCTTCCAACTGATGACATGCATGCGGCCTGCATCAGATTGTGATGAACTTCCTACTGTTGTCTCTCCAAGTAATCACAGAGAAAGCAGACAGACCTCCCAGAATATGTCGCCACTGTCTCTTCTCCAAACAGCTAACAAGAACATCCCTCAAGTCATGGGGGGGGGGGGGCGTTACAGGACATCAAATGAAGCCATGATCATTTAACAAATTTCAGTCTGAAGTTTTGTCTTATCCAAAGTTAGCATAGCAAAATTGTTACTCAACTATTGTGATTTCTGTGGGTCTCTGAACACAGCTTCTTTGCAGCTTGCAAGAAATCCTATGCAAAGAAATTATGCTAAAAAAATGTGGTAAATAAATTCTTGCTGGCTCAACAAATGCTAGCCTCAGTTGCCTACCCCTGCATCATATTTCAAGGCCAGTTCACACAATCAGATTCCCACGTTTGTGAACTGCTGATAACTAGTGTACATGGTAGGAGCCAGAGATGAAGAAAGACAAGATGGCCATTGCAAGCAGAGCCATTACAAGTGGCAAAGCAAGAGATACCAGGTCCAACCCACTGACAGCAATGCACCAGGAAAAACTCCAGCACAAGCTCCATTGAAATGGTAGGAGTTACATAAGAGCACAGAGAAGCAAAGGAAAGCTGGTACATGAGATAGGAACTCCTCTTCCAAAGGGGTTCTCAAAAGAAACATTCTGCTCAGTATTGAGATGATCCTGGAATTTGGCCTAAGAAAATCATTTGGTTAAATAAGTCGTTTCAGAGAAAGTTGCCTAAGAAAACGGAAGCAGCAGCTGGTAGGATCCCCAGCGAAGCACAAGGCAACAGATGTCTATAAGGGGCATTATTGACTTGATAAACAGCAACAGAGCTTGGCAGAGGGGAGCACAAGTTTAATCTATGCTCGTCCATGAAGCTCACTGGGAGTGGGCAAGTCACCCCTTTCAACCTCAGCTATTTTGAGGCTAAAATGACACTCTGAGCTCCTTGGAGGAAGGGGGTATAACCTAATGGCAAACTAGTCATCTGAGTGTGGACCCTTATGTAGCCAAAACAGCACCATCCACATACAGGGGAGAGGTATCAGTAGGCTCAGAGAATCCCCAAGGTTTGCAGAAATACAAAAATATTTTAGGAAAAAAACCTAAGTGAGGAGGAATAACCCAAAACAGCCCAATGAGGACTGAGCATGCTCAGTGCCCACGGAACACTGGCTGACTGCTGGAGGAAAAACAAAACAGAAAACCAGGTGGAGGGGGTATGGAATGGAGTGTCCTGGAAGAGGGCATGTCTGGCGGGTTGGCACCTTGAACACAAGCACTCCACACTACAACTTTTTGTTGCACCTGTTACATTTGTAACATACTGCCAAGGAATCCCCAGGCAGTCCCCACACCCAAGGTTACTTCTGCTGCACCAGGTGCCTTCAGACTATACCTGGACTATCAGAATAATGACAACAACAGTGATGTAGCATCCAAGAGAGAAACCACAACATCCACAAGAATGCCAAAGAGACCCCCCTCCCTTATGTCAAAGGACAGTACAGGAGGTCAGTCAGGCTCATATATTTTTTTGGCACCCAAATAATAGCACATTTGGGACTTTTTCTGGAAGGCTGAAAAACCTCCACACTGCAGAACCTCACACTGCGTGTTTTTTTCATGCAGGGAAGTGCTGCCAGATGTCCAGAAACAAGGAGGACAGTTTTGGAACTGCAGTACCTAAAATAAAGAGCATCTATTATCTGGGTCTTTTCTCTGAGATTCTGGAGTAAGAGGAAACCTTTTCAGAGAAGTGGACTCTGACAAATACAAGGGCCACAGAAAAAGGGCTAGAAAGCCCCAGTCGAAGGAGAGGGGAGTGGAAAAGAAAAGAGATGTATACACCAATTGTACCTCAGTCCCTCCACTGCCAACTGACGAGATTTTTTCATTTTATTCGATTTAGAGTCCACCCCATCAAAAAGGCTCAGTGCTAGTAATGCTGGGTTTATCACAAAACCAATCCATATTCCGATTAAACCGCATCTTATCCTTTTGCACTCTCCCCCTCCTCCAGCATAACAGATGACAATGCAATCCTATTCCTATCTACTCAGAAGTAAGCCCCATCGAGTTCAGTGGGACTTGCTCCCAGGTAAGGATTGCAGTCTAAAGGTGCAATCCCATGCAAGTTTAGACAGAAAAAGGCCTACAACTCCCGGCATGCTGTCTGGGGCATGCTGGGAGTTAAGGCCTTTTTTTCTGTCTAAACTTACATAGGATGGCACCCTAAGGGACTGAGCTATGAGTTAGGAAGTCTCTAGTTCAGAGTTCACCTGTCATAAACTCACTAACAGTACAATCCTATGCATGTTTATTTGGAGCCAAGTCCCACTGAGACCAATAGGATTTATTCCCTAGCAAACGTGTTTCAGATCACAGCCAAAGTGCCCCTGTCACCCTCAGTGCCCCATCTGCAAGATGGAGTTAATAATATTGACCTACCTTATAGGGTTCTTGTAAGGATTACTGAGACAATGTATGCGAGGCACTTTGAATATTCAGAACTATTAAGAACAACAGGAAGGAGGGAGAAGAAAACAAGATAACAGAACTGGACTTACAATTACGGTAAGCAGAGTGAGGTAACCTACAGTGGCAGTTTATGGGTTGCCATTTATATTATATTTTACAACCATGGTGGGGGAGAGGTGCTATATAAATGCTAACACTATCATCACCTATTTTCCTGACTTCCAAAAGTCAATCTGAATATTTAAAAAGGTATTATACCACATAAGGATAATACTATGCAGCCATAAATATTCCTGTTAACTCTTAATACAATGTGCACTTCAATTGTAATAGTACTATTATGAATAGTAGTAATACTTAAGTCTAAATGTTATTAAGAATAATTCTTAACACAATGCAGACTTAAATATTGTTTTGTGATACAGTAATCCTCCAGATGCAATTTCCAATACAAATATTGTAGTCACACTTGTGCATACAAGTATTGTGGACTCTCCTTAGTCCAATTCTATCAGATTTACGGTAGTTTAAATTGGTGGCTGGATGCACAAATTTCTTACATGCTCCTTAGAGAAGAAAATAGGTGCTGCTGGATATGCAATGCCTTGTGCAAGTTCAGAGACTTGTGAACAAAGGCTATGAAGAGCAAGGGAACTGAGAAGCTTCCCACACCTGCAAGTCCCAAAAAGGCCTTTGAGAGCACAGGCAATTTTGAAAAGGAGTTACAAACCTCTTCACCCCTCACTGTGGAAGTGAGATTGACTTCTACCCACCAGAGGTTGAGAACACTTTTCAGTTTCATCCCTGCTCTTTTCAGTGTTCACCTGGTACTAGATAACATGAACATTGTACTGAACTTTCCAGGATTGGCAACTGAGTGCACAAACTGTTGCAGAACCCAGCAAACATTCTGCAGATTTCCGATATACCCCACAGAATTTCAGTGGATATCCGGGAGCATTGTGCTACAGCAGAAAACTCTACAGAAATACAGGGGCAAGTTCCACACATCTCTAATCCACAACACAATCTTAAATAACATTTAAAGATGCATTGCATTAATAAATAATAATACACTGCAGCTTTAAATAATGGTGAGAGTCTAGGAAGCTGCCTTTTACCTTTGCTAGTGTAACATAGTGGCTAAGAGAATGAACTATGGATCAGGAAGTCTCTAGTTCAAATCTTGCATCTGTCATGAAGCCACTTTCTCAGCCTCAGTCTCCCCCTCTGCAATATAGGGGGATAATACTGACTTATCTTACAGAAGAAACAACAAAGACTTGTGGCACCATAAAGACTGCAGTTGCTGGGAGTTGTAGGACTTATTTCTGCCTTAACATGCATAGGATTGTGCCCTAACCAATTTATTAAGGTATGAAGTGGACTGTACTCTACAAAAGCTTATGTCATATTATATTTGTTAGTTCTAAATAGTGCTACAAGACTATTTTGTTGTTTTGTTCAAACAGACTAGCATGGCTACCCGGGTTGTTGTAAGAATTATAACTAAATAATACACATGAAGCACTTTGAACACTTGAAAGAGCTATACAAAGGTTAACTATTATTTCTCTGACTGGCAGGGGCTTCAGGTAGAGAAGGGTCCTTCCCATCACTTGCTCCCTGATCCTTTTTTAATTGAAGTATCCAAGGACTGGAGCTGGGAAAGTGATGCTTTATTTTTTGTAAACTGCTTTGTGAAGCTCATCTGAAAAATAGCACAACAATGTCTAAAACAGTGGTTCTCAACCTTTTTTGCCCCATGCACCCCTTTCACCATATGTCAGAATGTCATTCTCCCCTTTCCAAGATTGTCTGACTTAATCTGTGCCATACAATAAGGTGTGATGTCCTGTAGATTATGTCCAATCTGTAGAATTGTAATTTGTAGAAAGATCAGTATTCCTACAGTTTGAGTCTGTGGTCCCCCCCTGAAACCCTAAAATTCCCCCCTGGTTGAGAACCCCTGGGCTAAAATAAAATGTTGATGAAATTGACATGAATAACTGCAATGCTTAAGGATGCACTAAGCTAAGAATAATGACTTAACACAATATAACCTAAACATAGGAAGCTGTTTTCTACCAGGTCAGACTGTTTGTCCATCTAGCTATTGTCCCCATCCAATATTAAAGGAAATTAGACATATTAATGGAGAATAAGGTTATCAATGGCTACTAACCATGATGGCTACATGTTAGGATCAGAGTAATATGCCTCTGAATTATCAGTTGCTGGGGAACAACAACAGGAGAGGCCTACTGCCCTCATGTCTTGCTTGCAGGCTTCCCAGAGTCATCTGGTTGGCCACACTGGGAAACAGGATGCTGGACTAGACAGGCCTTGGTCTGACCAAGCAGTGATGTTATGTTCTTAGCCCAGCATTGTCTACCCTGCCTCTCCAGTATCTCAGGCCAGGAGAGATCTTTCTCATCACCTACTACCTGTGATCCTTCTTAACTGAAAATGCCAGGGGTGAAACCTGAGAAGTTGCTCCCAGTCATAACTGATCTTTTCAGAACAATAACAGTAAAAGTAGTAATAACAATAATAAACATGCATATTAGCATATTATTATTATTATTATATTACATTTATACCCCCTTCCCCCCCCCCTTGCAGTGAACCCAAGGCAGCTTACATGGTCCTCCCTCCCCCTCTCTATTTTATCCTCACAACAACCCTGTGAGGTAGCTTAGGCTGCGAGTCAGTGACTGGCCCAAAGTCACCCAGTGAGCTTCATGGCCGAGCGGGAGACTAGAACTCAGATCTCCAGTCCAACACTCTGGCAACCACTATGCCGCACTGGCTCTCCAGTGTGCAATGCCACCTGTGATCCTTCTTAACTCCAGGGGTGGAACCTGGGGCCTTCTTTATGCAAAGCCCCCGAGCTACGGCTCCTCCCAATCATAACTGATCCTTAAATGCTGCCATCTGTTTTGCTTTCTTAATACAACACTGCCCGAAATGTGAAAAATGATATACTGTACTACAATGCAATTTAAAAAAACTAATAATCCTGAGCAATTGCGCCAATAATATATTATAGCTCACAATTCCTAACGCCTGCCCTGCCAGCGAGGATACCAATCCACTGACTACTCTATTGGGATCGAGGGAGGAAGGCAGGGCAGGGTTCCTCCCGCCAGGGAAGGCTCCAGGCCGGAATCCTGCCAAGGCCCCACCCAGACCCAACTCCTCCTCCCTCCTCCCTCCTCCTGGTGCTGCAGCCCCCGCCGGGCGCGGCTCCTTCCTCCGTTCTTCCCTCAGGCCGGTCCCGCGCTTACGTTGTCAATGACCACGGGCTGGTTGGCGATGATATCGTAGGACTCCATGGCCGGGGCCGCTGGGCCAGGCCGAGCCGAGGACGCCGAGCTGCCCGCCCCTCACACTGGACCGCCGCCGCTCCTCCTGCCGCCGCTGTGGCCCGGTAACCACCACCCAGCGCGGCGCAACCTAACCCACCGTCCCTCTCCGCCGCGAAGAAAGGCGGGGCCAAGCTCACTCGCCGCCACGCCAACCAATCGACGCCCCCCGTCTGCGTGACAGCCACGAGCGAGCAGGAGGAGCTCCACCAAGGGTGCGGCTCCCGGCTTGACAGCTACCTAACCATTGGCCAGCTCGAAGGCAAGAGGCGGGCCTTCCGTATCATGCTCGGGGGAGTGGACACCCTGAGGGGTGGGTGTGGGTGGGGAGGGATGTTGGAAGTGATGTCATGGCTCGGCTCTTAAAGGGGCAGAGGCCGCGCTTTACTGGCAGGCCTGATCGCGAAGGGGTTGGGCGGCATCCGCAAGCGTGGCTCTCTGGCTGCTTCTTCGGAAGGAAACTCCATGCTAGAAGCAACGAGGCTTGCTTTCAAGGAAAGACACTGAGGCGCGGGGGTGGTGGTGGTGCATATTCATTGGTGGCGGTTTGCAGTTCTTCTCTGTTCACACGTTACGTGTCAGGCTTGAGGAAATGGTGAGGACGCCGCCATTGACAAAGTGATAAAATGGAGGGGCTGCAATAGACACCTTGCTGGGAAAGGAGAAAACTCTGCTCCCCACTGAAACAACAACCACCTCTTAGGAGGGGCAAGAGGCAGAAGTAGTGTGGTCGTTCATTGCCAGGGATCCCCTTTTTTTGTTGATTCTAAAATCCATATAGCATTTTACTTAAGACTTTTACTAGGGTCAACTCAGAGGTCACAAAAATATGCAAGCTTTTGAGTTCTCCAGATCTCTTCATCAGGATGCTACAAAAAGCAGGCTGGTGGGAGAGGACGATTTTGGTATTTTTCTTATGGCCAACATGGTTGCCCTTTGGGTGTTTTGTTTTGGGGGTTTTTTTTGTTGCAATTATCCAATCTTGCACCAAATGCAGCTTATTCTTTGCAATAGGTTATGATGGCCTAGTAGCAACTTGGCTCTTGTGCCCTTGTGACTGGCTTTACAGAACTTCCCTGTTAGCAGAATGAAGTATTCTAGAAGGTGTGAAGGGCCCTTCTCTGTGGCTGCACCTAAACTGTGGGACTCTATGCTCCAGGTTGTCCCCTCTCTTAAGTTGTTTCACCAGATGCCAAAATCCTTTCTCCCTTCCTGTTCAGGCAAGCGGTGGTGGTTATTGTTTATGGGATGGCTAAGTTTTTTATCTAATGCCTCTGTTTTAAAACTGCTGCATCTCTCCGTGGTTGTATTCTATTATATACTGAACCACCCAGGGAGCTCCAGCTGTTAGTTGGCATAGAAATGTAATAAATGTTGTTTTTTGGAATTTGGGGGGTGCATCCAGATGGAGGGCTCCTAGCACTAGCAATCAGTCTTTTTCTCCTAAATGGATTTTCTGCATTAAGGGAAAAGACAGAAGAAGCGGTAAGGAACACAGGAGGGTCACGAATAGAAGACGATAACATCTGAATGCTCTGTGTACTCCTGTGAATAAAGCAGGCTGATGGCACCATGAAAACTTTGTCTGGAATCACTCTGGTTTTTATAGTTTTCCGTTGTTGTTAGCCTCCTTGAATGGTGTGTGAGCATCAGAAAAGCAGGATATAACTTTTTGTTAAAAATAAATCTATGTTCTCTTTAAAATCAACAAAGGGTCTTGTGGCACTTTGAAGACTAACACATTTATTACTGCGGAAGCTTTCCTATGCTAGAATCCACTTCAGCAGGTGTGTTATTCAGAGATCCGAGCCCTGCTGGATCAGACTGACAGAGGTCCATCTACTTGCCAAGCCAGGAAAATCCAGGAGTCCCACAATCCCTTGAAATTTGCTCCCATGGGGTCAGGGGACCCAGAAACCTAGCAACCCTAATCTTTGACCCCTTTTTCCTCTTCTCCGCACCGCCCATGAAGTCTTCTACAATCCTTTTTATTTGTCACATTTGGAGTAGCCTGCTTTTCCTCCACGAAGCTTAGGGCAACATAAATGCCCTTTCCGCCTCACAATACCCCTGTGAGGTAGGTTAGGCTGAGTGATTCAGGCAAGATCACCCAGTGAGTTTTGCAAACGAGCAAGGATCTGAAGCGAGGCAACACTTCAGCTGCTGCAGTGCTCTGTTTTATGCTGTTTCTCGGCAGTAATGATGAGCATGTGTATAGCTTATGATTCATTCTCAGTTCTCACCTTGAGCTACGCTGGCTGGGGCATGCTGGGAGTTGTAGGCCAAAAACATCTGGAGACCCAAGGTTGGAGAACACTGAATTCTAGATGTACCCACAATGACTTGTTTATGTATCTACAAAAGGCAGGCTGGAGTTGGGGAAGCCCAACCAGCTTAAATGTCAATACAAGTCAAAAGGATGTAAAGCCGGAAGGAGTGATGTGTGATCTTTGTTTGATTACTGGTAGTGAGCATTTTCTATATGTACATCTCACGATATTCAGTCCACACCTGTGCCCTTTGCACTATTCTCTTTTTAGAGGGCCATAGTTTTGATGTGGGGAGTGTCTTACTGGGCAGATGAACCAATTACAGCCCAGCACACACACTATGCACTTTGCAGCGGGTGCCGTTCTGATCACTCATTTGTTTGTTTATTTATTATATTTATGAATCGCCCATCTGGCCAGACATCCGGCCACTCTGAGCGATGTACAATCCAATAAAACGGCGGGGTATAAATGTAATAAATAAATTAAATAAATAAAATACAAGGGGGGGGAACACACGCATGCGCACACACACACACAGTATAAAACACAAAAACAGAACAAAACTTAAAATCCTAACCCACCCCATATTCCCACCTGAAAAGCCACGTTTTTAATGCACGGCGGAAGCTAATCAAGGAAGGGGTATGGCAGAGGTCACTGGGGAGAGAGGTCCATAAATTAGTGCCGCTACTTGGTGCTAAAACACTTTTCTGGCTTTATTTTTTTTTAAACTAAAAAAGCAAAATACCACTTAAATGTAAGCGTGACATAGCACTATGCCACTGTAATGCTATAATACGATTTATTTCTTAAAATGAGGGGAAGAAAACCTTTCCAATCACTGCCATTTTAGCAAGGTAGTTAATCGCAGGACCAGGAAAGGTCTTTAATGGTATTTTAAAAAATAATTTTAAAATAGCTATTACCTACAATGCTGCTTTAAAGAAAAAGGTCAACTTTTAGACTGCAAGATCCTTGGGGCAGAGTTCAGTAGTAGTATAAGTGGGACCTGTAAGAAAACTGTTGTCATGTGGAGTGTGCTGGGAGGCTCAGTCCTCGCACTAGCCTTGAAAGCAATGTGTGTCTGGAAACTCAAGGTAATTCAAGGCCCCTCTTGTTATAAACTACAAAAGTGGTTCCAAATGCCTTGTAGCAAAGGGGAATACGTGTGCCATCATTCCTATTAAATACAATGCATTTAATAAAATACAAAGCTGTCCTCCAGGGAATTCTTTAACAACCCTTGAAGCTTCTTAGAAAAAGAGACTTAGGGTATTGGGACTCCACCTAAGTAAACATTAGGAGTACTGAGAAGAAAAATGGATTGTTGTTGTTATCCCTAATGAAACTAAGCCTAAGTGTTTGAATTTCCCCGCTTTTAAACCTGGCCTCCCATTGATAGATCCGGATCTACCTTCTACCCATCCTATGGGACCTGCTAGATTCATGCTCGGAGTTCGAGTACACGCTTTGCACACAGACAGTCCTAGGCTTAGCCCCTAGGCTTAGCCCCCAGGCTCTCCAGGTGAGCAAGGTTGAGAAAGATATATATCTGCTCAAGATCTTAAAAAGCAGCTACCATACAAAACAGTCACCCATACTGGACTAATGGTCCAGTGGTCTACCACTATTAAGTATAACGTAGTTTACAACAGATTGCGTGCAAGCTCTTGGTGCTAGGTACCGAAAAGATTCGGGATTCAGGCCTACAGGACCAAAAAAAAAAGCAGCACAAATTTACATGTCAATGTACTTATGCTAAAGTCTGTGTGTGTGTGTGTGTGTGTGTGTGTCTTTGTCTTTAAAGGACCCTGCCTCTGAAGGACATCCCATTTGTGAAAAAGGGATGGATGGGGAAAAGAGGGCATCTGATTTCAGAAAAAAGCCTCAGGCAGAAAGATTCAAGGGGAGGGGGGGCATAAGAACATCAGAAGAGCCCTGCTGGATCAGGCCAAGGGTCCATCTAGTCCAGCATTCTGTTCACACAGTGGCCAACCAGCTGCCCATAGGATCCCACAAGCAGGACATGAGTGCAACAGCACCCTCCCGCCCATGTTTCCCAGCAACTGTGGTCAGTGTGGCATAGTGGTGAGAGTGTTGGGCTGGTACTTGGGAGATCCGGGTTCTAGTCCCCGCTCGGCCATGAAGCTCACTGGGTGACTTTGGGCCAGTCACTCTCAGCCTAACCTACCTCACAGGGTTGTTGTGAGGATAGAATGGAGAGGAGGAGGAAGAGGATTATGTAAATTGCCTTGGGTTCCTAGCAGGAAAAAAGGTGGGATATAAATATAATAAATAAATAAACTGGTTGTGGTGTACATAGGCAAGCAGGGGGTTGGACTCGATAGCCTTGTAGGCTCCTTCCAACTCTGTGATCTATGAAATCTATAAATCCATATTGCCTCTGATACTGGAGGTAGCCTATAGCCATCTGTACTAGTACCCACTGATAGCTGCCGCCTCCATGAATTTGTCCAATCCCCTTTTAAAGCCATCCAGATTTGTGGCCATCACTACATCTTGCTGGAAATGAATTCCATAGTTTAACTACGTACTACTGTAAAGAAGTCCTTCCTTCCTTTTATCTGTCCTGAATCTCCCACGGAAAGATTCAAAGGGGAAGGGGGAGCACATGTGGGCAAAAAGCCAGCTAGGCCAGGGGGATCAGATGCAACAGAGATCCCCAGGGCTCCTGCACTTTTCTTTCAGCAAGTGCCCATGGACAGCAAGGTGCTGGGGCTGACCATGGCCTCCCAGAGATTCGGGGCTCCAAATGAAAGGTCCGGGGCGCCAGCCCTAGTGGGCCACCCACTAACACCGCCTCCGGCGCTGCGCACGGGCAGCATTTTCCCGCGGGTGAAGCTTGCCCCTCCTTGGTGACGCAACACTGGGGCAGCGGGCACACGGTTTCCTCCGTTGCAGGGCTTTCATTTGCAGCCGAGGAAGGCGCCGGCGGGGCGGGAGGGCGCAGTAGCAGCAGCCAGGCTGGAGGAGGACGGCTGTTCCCGAGACAGACCGAGGCGGCGCGACTTTAAGAGGAGGTCCCGGAAGCGGAGGGGCAGCCGCGGAGGCCGGACCGTGCCTTGTGCGAGCCCGGCCGGCGCGACCTTCCTGCGCAGCGCCGCCGGCCCGCGTCGTTCTTGTGGGGCGCGCGGCGCGTTCCCACGTAGCTATGGAACCCGCGGGACGCCTCCGGGACGGCGCGGCTTGCTAACCCGGCGGGGGTGGGTTCTCTCTCTCTTGGGGGGGGGGGCGGAATCTTAGCGGGGCTTCTCGCGCTGCGATCGTTGGAGTTGGGGAGATGGCAGAAGCGGCGGCGGCGGCGGCCGCAGAGGCATCAGAGAGGTACGGAATCGGCAGAGGGTGGGGGGGGGGTCGTCTCCGGAGGGAGATCGACGAGGCTGCTCCGTGCACGTGCGAATGGGGTGTCGTCGTCGTCCCGTCCCCCCTGATTGCGGCATGGTTTGCTCGGCCCGTTTCGGTTTCAAGGGGGCCCGGAGAGCTTGTGCCTTCCTTTCTTTCTTTCTTTTTCAGGGCGCAAGCCTATGCATGTTTAGACAGAAAACGAAACAAAAGTCCTACAATTCCTATGCATGTTTAGACAGGAAACAAACAAACAAAAGTCCTACAATTCCCAGCATTCCCCAGCCAGCATAGCTGGCTGGGGAATGCTGGGAATTGTAGGACTTTTTCCCCTGTCTAAATATGTTATAGGATTGCGCCCTTAAGTCTATTTTTCAACGACCTGTTTATGTATAGAGAGGGTGGTGGTCGTGCGTGTTGACGTTTCCAAAGCCATCAAGAGAGGTCCAAGGCAGGAGACAAATTGCCGCGTCTTCTCCTGCTCCCCTTAGAGCAGGGCTCTCCAACCGTGGGTCCCCAGATGTTGCTGGCCTACTGCTCCCAGCATACCCAGCCAGCATGGCTCATGGCAAGGGATTCTGGGAGCTGTAGTCCAGCGACATCTGGGGACCCAAGGTTGGAAAGCCCTGCCTTAGAGAGTTACGGCACTTTGAAAGAGGGATCGTTGCGTGGCGTGTGCATCGGCTTGCACTATTCTTACTTTTGCCTCCGGTCAACAAGTTTGGTAGCGGAGACGAAATCATCATAGGATCATCATATGTGCACTTCATAGGAAGTGAAGCCCTTCTTTCTTTCTTTCTTTTTCTTTTTCTTTCTCTTTCTCTTTCTCTTTCTCTTCTCTTTCTCTTCTCTTCTCTCTCTCTCTCTCTCTCTCTCTCTCTCTCTCTCTCTCCCCCTCTTCAAAATGATCTTCTGACACCAGTTCGAATGTATTGCTTTATAAAATGCATACACCGCCCTTCAATAGATAATTGTGAAATCAAGGCGGTTTCTAAGGAAGTAATTGCAATCAAATCAATCAATAAAAGGAGGTGTTATAAAGCAGTCAATTAAAAACACCCAGTAGGACAAAGTAACAGCAGCAAAACAATTGGATACTAAGGCTCATCAGAAGTTAAATGTTTTTGGGGTGGTGGTTTTTGCTTTGTTTTTTAAAGGTCCTTATCCTGGGCTGGAAAGGTATTAGTGCAGGCACCAGGTGAGGCAAATTCCATAAGCAGCACACCACTTGTGTAAAAGAGGCCTGAAGTCTTTTGAAATGCGTGCACACTTTTCTTCACCAGGGGGAACTGTGGATTTTTAAGTGAAGAAAAATGATATCCTCCTGATGTCTTAGGCTGCAGTCTTATATGCCAACCTCTCCAAATTGGCTCTATATACATTTAGCTGGGAGTGAGTCCCATTGATGGAACTCTTCTGAGTAGAAATGTTATATAGCAGTGTTCTCCAACCTTGGGTCCCCAGATGTTTTTGGCCTACAACTCCCACTGGGCATGCTGGGAGTTGTAGGCCAAAAACATCTGGGGACCCAAGGTTGGAGAACACTGTATAGGGTTGCGCTGTTAATGGCCTGAAGGGGACCAGCCTCTCTTGCATGAGATACTATAGTACAGTGGCTGAAGTGACTGAGCTGTGATTCCCTGATTCAAATCTCATGTACTTATATAGTGGCATTAGGCAACCTGTTCTGTCTGTCTCTCTCTCTCTCAGCCTCAGTCCTCCCATCTGCAATATGGGGCAAATAAAACTGACCTACCTTACAGGGCCATTGTGAAGACCGTCAAGGTAATGTATGTGAAGCGCTTTAAACACTTCCAAAACTGTATGTGGCGTAACTGGGACATTCTGGGTGTGCCTTGTTACATTCGAACTACACCCTACACCTGTGCCTCAGGCACTTCTCAGTAGCTGGGTTTTCCCAAGCCATTATTATTATTATTATCATTCTCATTATCGACAGTGTATTGAGTGCTCAAAGTGCTTCACATATGTTATCTCGCTAACATGTGGGATCCTGGACCTCCAGAAACGGCTGGATCCAGGAACACTCCCAAACTGCAAACCCGCTCCTTTGCTGTGCGGGTGGGATGCAACCCTGTCCAGAATAGGTTGAACATTTCAACCTGGATGATCTCCAGCCAACAGGACTTTGGTTGTGTCTAGATTGAGTTTCAGTTTGTTAGCCTGCGGCAGGCTTCTCCAACCTAGTACCTTCCAGGTGTGTCGGACTACAGCCCCCATCGTCACCTGGGGGGCCCCAGGTTAGGGGAAAGCTGCATCAGAGCAGCAGTCTCCCAGCAGTCCTTCCTGGGATCTACCTTCTAGGAAGGATTGGAGCCACGGCAAAACAGGGCCTCCCAATCCCTGTCCCAGGCAGCCGGTCCAGAAGGATACTGTGGTTGATGGTATCAAAAAAAAAACACTGGTCCTGAAGGGACCACAGGCTCCCATCCAGGTGGTTTTGAGGCCAAGGCGTACTTTGCTTTAACAATGTAAAAAGCATCATATACCCTCAGTCCATACTGGGCCTTAGGAAATTCCCAGCTTTTTGCGGGGTCTTTCCCCTCCCTGCAATCTTCCTTTCAGAGCCCTGAAAATATAACATGGCAAGTGCTCTGCTGACCCCCACCCATTTTACACTGATCTGCCTTTCGTCTTGGACAAGAGGTAGTCCAGATAGCTGGGCACACATCTATCTATCTATCTATCTATCTATCTATCTATCTAATACAGATCACGTTGCATTTTCTGCTGTTAATTTTTGTGAACTGCTCAGAGAGCTTTGGCTATTGTGCGGTATAGAAATGTAATAAACAAATAAAAATAAATACATTTCATTTAGGGAGGCTTAAAACCTTTTCCCCTGCTTTGCTTGGAAGGCTTCTTGTGATCAGAGCTTAGATGCACCTTAAAGCTAAGCAGTGTTCTCCAACCTTGAGTCCCCAGATCTTTTTGGCCTACAACTCCCAGCATGCCCCAGCCAGCCAAGGTTGGAGAACACTGAGCTAGAGGAACAGATTCAGCCTTTTTAAAGATTGTTCTTTATGCTCATGCTCACACGTTCTCTCTCTCTCTCTCTCTCTTTCTCTCTGGTCTCTCACTCCCAGGCATTGCTGGGTCTGTTTCGCCACCGAGGGCGACGACCGGTCAGCCGAGTGGGTCTGCCCCTGCCGTTGCAAAGGCTCCACCAAATGGATCCACCAGGCCTGCCTCCAGCGGTGGCTGGATGAGAAGCAGAAAGGCAACAGCACTGGCAGCGTGAGCTGCCCGCAGTGCGGTACGGAGTATCGCATTGTCTTCCCCAAACTTGGTGAGTATATACAGCAGCCCTGGTGGGATCCAGTTTTCCACTGAACCTGAAAGGCTGGGTTCCATCAGAGGCACAGGTCCGTGGCCAGCAGGAGAGCTGTCCAGCCAAGGAGTCCCACGGAGCTGGGGCAGGAGGAGAGATGTTGCCCCCAGCAAGCACCAGGCAGCAACTGAGCTGAGTGTTAGAGCCGCCCCATGTCTTCCTGGAGCCTCTTCAGAGTCCATCCATCCTGGCTTCTGCCTCCCGAGTTGGGCTTGCAGATGGGACGCCTTGTGCTGCCCCTGTCATGTATTTCGGGTTTTGGTTTGGACACTTCGGCTCAGGCTCGCCACCGTCTGTATTCCTGGGATCCTGAGGGTGATGGTGGATGGCTGTGGGTTGCTTGTTTTCCAGGGTAGTAGCCGCGGGGTGTCCACTGCGCACGGGTTGGGCAGTG
The DNA here is from genome assembly GCA_021292165.1 of Shinisaurus crocodilurus. Lineage (NCBI taxonomy): Eukaryota > Metazoa > Chordata > Lepidosauria > Squamata > Shinisauridae > Shinisaurus > Shinisaurus crocodilurus. Next base: position 31,878,683 of record CM037884.1, on the reverse strand, counting down.
GGATCCTCCTCCGAGGTCTCCTCTGGTTCCGAGTCCCAGCTGGTGCCCACAGGAGGGGAGCGTGAATGGAATGCCGGCAGTCTCTTCGACAGCGGGGAAATCGTGGATTTCCTTGTAGGCCGCACGAGCAGCAGTGTCGGCCACTCTACCCTTCCTCTAGCACAGGGGTGGGAAACTTGTGCAGCCCTCGGGCTCGTTTCATGCAGGCCTAGTTCCATGCGGAAACGGGGTGCCCGCAAGAGAGAGAGAGGGCGATATGATCTGGCGCAGTTGCAAACCCTGCCCACGGTTGGCTCTGCCCCACCCACTTTTGCCTCTGGGTCCGTCCACTATGGCCTCGGATCCCGCCCCACTGCTGACATGGCAGCCCGAGTCTCGGATTATCTCTGAGGGAATGTGGCCCTCCACAGAAATATAGGTCCAGCCTGTCCTCCACTGCTAGCAGCCGAATGTTGCTGGCGGTGAAAAGGGAGCGATGTGTCACTGGTTTGTGGAGGCTTTTTTGTGGGGGGGGGGGGAGTGCAAAGTGGAGACACCCCCTCCTCTCCATCACAGAAGTGACTCCTTAAAATTACTTCAGCCAGAGCAGCTAGACTGGTGGGGATGAGGAAGAGGGCCTTTTCTGTGGCGGCCCCCCCCCCGTACTGTGGAACTCTCTCCCGAGTGACCTCCGCCATGCCCCCTCTCTGCTGAGCTTCCGCCGCTCACTAAAAACTTGGCTGTTCAGGCGGGAATATGGGGTGGGCTAAGATTTTAAAATTTTATATTGTTTTAAATGTATTTTATCCTGTTTTTATCTGATGTACATCGCTCAGTGTGGCTGGTTTGCCGGCCAGATGGACAATAAATAAATGTAAATAATAATAATAATAATAATAATAATAATAATAATAATAATAGCCTGTCCGCTAGATGCGGCTTTTTTCTGGCTTCCCCCTCTCTTCTGGAACGTGCGCACACGTCTCTTCTAAAATAATGCTGGAAAATGCAGCCCGCCACCAAGCCTATCTTCCATTTTCTAGATCAGCCTTCCCCAACTTGGTGCCTTCTGGAGGCATTTGACTACAACCTCCATCATCCCCAACCAACACATCTGGAAGCTGCTGCGGACAGTGGTATCATTGCCGGTCAAATCCAGCCCTGTGTTATAATGCTGCGTGGGGGAGGTGGTGGGTGGATTCTGCACAGTTCCCTGGAGAAGCAGCCTTAAGATAATACAGCTGAACTAGAAACAGCCTGGCAGGATCAGACCCAAAGTCCATCTGCTTCAGCACTCTGGTCGCCCAGTAGTAGCCAGCCAGCTGCTCAAATGAAACTCACAGGCTGCATAAGGCGGTGCTGGACATCCCTTTGGTGTTTGTCCCCCCCAACTCTTGCTATCGGAGGTAAACTGCTTCTGAATGTGGAAGCTCCATTCTCAATTACAGGGAATATTGATAGAGGAAGCTGTTTCAATTGGCTTAAAAAAAAACCAAACAACAACAACTGTCCATCCTTGGTTTTCATAGAATCATAGAATAGTAGAGTTGGAAGGGGCCTACAAGGCCATCGAGTCCAACCCCCTGCTCAATGCAGGAATCCAGGTCAAAGCATCCCTGACAGATGGCCGTCCAGCCGCACCTTGAATGCCTCCAGAGTGGGAGAGCCCACCGCCTCCCTAGGTAGTTGGTTCCATTGTCTTATTGCTCTGACAGTCAGGAAATGTTTCCTGATGTTCAGGTGGAATCTGGGTTCCTGTAACTTGATCCCATTATTCCGTGTCCTGCAAACTGGGATGATTGAGAAGAGATCCTGGCCCTCCTCTGTGTGACAATCCTTTAAGTACTGGAAGAGTGCGATCATATCTCCCCTCGGTCTCCTCTTCTGAAGGCTAAACATGCCCAGTCCTTTCACTCTCTCCTCATAGGGCCTTGTTTCCAGTCCCTTTATCATCCTTGTTGCCCTCCTCTGAACCCTCTCCAGTTTGTCTACGGCCTTCTTAAAGTGTGGTGCCCAGAACTGGACGCAGTACTCAAGATGAGGCCTAACCAGTGCCGAGTAAAGGGGAATTATCACTTCATGCGATTTGGAAGCTATACTTCTAATAATGCAGCCCAAAATAGCATTTGCCTTCTTTGCAGCCACATCGCATTGCTGTTGTGTGTGGATCTGATCATCCTCAGCCATTCCTTCCCCGCCAGTAGGATCACCTTTTATTAAAAAGGCAGGGGTCGCTTTGACCAGGGTGGAGATCAGGAGCGACTCGTGTAGGTCTTCTGGTGATTTGCAGTCAATCAGCCTAAATTAGGCCATTGAAGTCAAGAAGGTGTGGTGGGGTGGAACAGGAGTTGATTTGTCTGTGAAAGGATTTGTGGACAAGCCCCAGTTCCAGTACTGAAAACAAATTCCTGGGCTGAGCGTGTGCTGACAGGCACCTTGTTCAGTGGGGAAAGGCAAAAGGGGGCAAGGCCAAAATAAAAAAGCATACCAGCATCTTCTCACTTCAAGCTCTTCCTGCCAGTAGCAAAGCCTTAGGACAGTGTTCTCCAACCTTGGGTCCCCAGATGTTTCTGGCCTACAACTCCCAGCATGCCCCAGCCAGCTATGCTGGCTGGGGCATGCTGGGAGTTGTAGGCCAAAAACATCTGGGGACCCTAGGTTGGGAGAACACTGCTCTAGAGCTGGCTGGGGCATGCTGGGAGTTGTAGGCCAAAAACATCTGGGGACCCAAGGTTGGGAGAACACTGCTCTAGAGCTGGCTGGGGCATGCTGGGAGTTGTAGGCCAAAAACATCTGGGGACCCAAGGTTGGGAGAACACTGCTCTAGAGCTGGCTGGGGCATGCTGGGAGTTGTAGGCCAAAAACATCTGGGGACCCAAGGTCTAGGGGGTCTACATCTGGGGGGGGGACTGCACAAAAGCCAGGAAACCACAGAAGGATTGGTGGGGGGGGGTGGGCAGGGAAGGGGGCATGGCCATCTGGGAAACCCCGCAAGGCCAGATAGGTTCTGCACCCCTGCTCTAGGCATCATCCTAAGTCGATGTGTAACAGCAGAAACCTATATAGGAACAGTCTTAATACATTTAAACCTATTTAGGGCACAGTCCCATGCTTTGCGCCCTGAATGAACTAAATAGTTTGAATAAAAGAAATTACACTTTAAAAACAAAAGTACAAAGTGCATGTCAGTTGTTCAGCTCCTTTGCACTCATTGGCAGGAATACTGGAAGCCAGGACCAGGGTTAAGAATATTGAGGGATTGGGTAGAATCCTGCCTGCCGATTTGCCCTTTCTCCATAAATAACAGGGCTTGAGACTTTAAGGGCGGACAGCTTGTAGGTTCCTGGAAGGGAGAGATTGCGTTAGTATTTTGGTTAACCTTCCGGTATATGACCACTGCAGTTCCTTACCTTTTCCAGAATTACATATTCACAGTGGAGCCAAAGGCCCCTTTCAGTTTTACAGTATTCAGATATGCTTTGGCAGGCCTATATATTATTTTTGGTTTGGCAAGGCCCATGAATTTGTGGAAACACTTAAGTACTAGACCACTGAAGAAGACCCAAGGTCAGAACGCATTTGGTTATTTCTGGTATTGAATGATATGATTGTACAACTTGATTTTACTCTCTCTTCTTGCTTATTGGCGGTGTGTTTGTGGCCTGTACAGTTAAAAGCAATGTTATCAGACTTTTTTTGGATATTAATCGTCTTCACCAGTTTACTTATCCCAAGTAGTTTCTTGCTTCTTGGGTTCTTTGGTTCGGGTATAGTTCCTGTCTGTTCTGTTCTGCCAGGCCAGAATCCCGTCGGGTGGATGCGAGCCAAGCCACCAGAACACCTGCGACGTTCAGTGGCTTATTCTGACATCTTGTAATCTCCCTTCGTAGGGCCCTTGGTATATTTCCTGCAGCAAGTGGATCGGGTACTATCCAAAGTGAGCCCCTTTGCTGCTGCCAGCATTGTGGTGGGGACGCTCTACTGGTCGGCCGTCACTTATGGGGCAGTCACTGTGATGCAGGTAATGCCTGGGCTTGCAGGGTGGTGGTGGTGGAATGGAATAAAGAACAGCACCAGCAGAAGTGGACTTCATCCGAATCGTATCAAAGAGAGTTTAATGGGGCTATAAGCCCTCCTCAAAAAGGACAAAAGCTTTGGATTATCATCATCATCATCATCATCATCATCATCATCATCATTATTATTATTATATTTTATGAGCTGCTTCCCACCGGAAAAAAGTAGTCTTGAAGTGGCTTAGACATACAAATACAGAAATCAATAAGAAATATAATGGAAAGCCCACCAAAACTGATATAAACTATCAGCAGCACAATCTAACAAATCAAAATATAAACAACATAAAGACACAATCTAAAAATACAGTAAGCAAGGTGTTCATCCACAGTACTCAAAATCTTCCCCCCACCGCGTCACAGCTTAGGAGGAACTCTGCAATAGCAGCCCACAATAGATGTCCAAACGCCTTGGGGGAAATAAGCGTGTCTTTGCCTGGCGCTGAAAAGATAGCCATGTCAGCGCTAGACAAGCTTCCTTGGGGAGAGTGTTTTGTAAACACGGGGCTGTCACAGAAAACTGCCGCCCTCCGAGCTTCTGTTGGCGAGAGTACACAGAGAAGGGCCTCTTAAGGCAACCTCGGAGACTGGGTGGGCTCATACTGGGAGAGGCAGTCTTTGAGGTATTGAGGCCCACCCAGTCATCTTCTTCTCATCTTCTTCCTCTCCTACCAGAGGTTGGACATCATCATGGCTAAGCAGTCTTTAGATATGGCCACTCTAAACAGTGATGATGTGTTGCCCCCAACCCATTCCTTAAGGTTTTTCAGCAGAGACCTCCATCTTCTCCCTACACTTCTCCCTACACTTCTTTTCCCATTTATAATCATTTATGATCCCATTTATAATCCCTTGTATAATCAGCTCCAACAATTAGGGTTTATATCCCGCCTAGGGCATTTGTGTATAGGCAGGATATAAATTGAATAAATAAAAATAAACAGTCTATATTTGTCATTTCTCATTATACGACCAAAATATTCTAGTTTTCTGTGTTTTATAATTTCTTGATCTTTATGCATTCTCTTTAATACTTCTTCGCTGGTCACCCTCTCGGTCCATGAAATTCGTATCGTTCTGCGATCAATCCACATTTCAAATGCTTCTTTCTTTTTTATGGCAGTCTGTGTTAAAGTCCACAATGCCATGCCATACAGTAGAACTGAAAATACATAACACCGTACAATGCACATTCTGAAGGCTAATTTTAAGTTTTTGTTACATATGACATTTTTCCTCTTAAAAAAGCTACTCTGGGCCACCTCTATTGTAACTTTTATTGCATTATTAGGATTCCACTGCTCGTTCAACCAAATTCCAAGATATTCATACTTAAATATCAACCCACTCCACATTTTCATTTTGAATGTTTAACTGTTTTTCTTGGACGACTTGGTTGTTTACTAATTACCATGCAGTTGGCTTTCTTAACATTCATTTTTAGACCATGTTCATTGCTTACTTCACTGACTTTATCAAGTAATCGTTGGAGACCATCTAAATTGTCAGCTAGCAATACTGTATCATCTGCATATCGAACGTTATTGATCATCTCCCCATTAACAAGGATACTATAATTTAAATCAGCCATGTACCGGTAATACCTGGGATCAAACAAAGAGTTTTTTGAACTGCATATTCTTCACTGAGGTTAGGCTTTCAGAGCAGAACTAAAAGACCGGGCCAACGATAACCTGGCTGAATTGGATACTCTATACAACAGATGAGCAGGGAGGCTTAAGCAGAAGTTATTAATTAGACTATAGAGAACATGAGGAGCGCTGTATCGATAATGCTGGATTTAAGTTGCAGGTCAGCCATGGACCTGGGGAAGTCTGTCTCACTTTCCATCCTATGCTATTCTGCTGGGGCTTGGGCTCACAGGGGAAGGAGTCCAGCAGAGTCTCATCGAGTCAGGCAAAGTCAGGTCAAATCAGATATGGCAAAGTCCAGTCAAGGCAGGCCTCTCCAAGCAGGAGTCAGGACCCTGGGCAGCTCCCAGTGGGCCCTGCTGGCTGAGCTCTAGAAAGATGTTGTCTCAACAGAGAGCTGAGGCCATCTGAAACCTTACGTAGGCTGGCAAGATCTGCACTGACTTAAAGGGCACTTGTCCTCTTCTGTAAGTGCTGGCTCCTACAGTGCAGAGATTGGGGATATTGTTGGGTGTTCATCTTCCGAGTCTGAAGAAGATGGAAGGGCCAGGTCCTCAGGCCAGGAGGAGGTGGTGAGAGTCTTCCCCTGAATGGGATGGCCTGTATTTCCTCCTCATCTGTATCTTCCGCAGGGCCATGGTTGGGGGGTCACAACCCATCCTCATCTGTAGAATGGAGAATAAAGAGGACCTAGACTGTGTAAGCTCCTTGAGGCAGAGACCTCTCCCTTTTGGCTGTGTTTTTCTGCAAAGTTTCATTTAACACTGAGAATATAATACATTATATTATAAATTATATTAAACATTAAAAACATGGCTGGCTGGGGAATGCTGGGAGTTGTAGGACTTTTTTCTGCCTAAACCTGCATAGGATCGGGCCCTAAAGGTTTATTCTCCTCCATTGACGGAAGCCGTCTTGCTCTCTCCATCCGTATTGCTGATCACTCCTCCTTTTTCAGGTGGTGGGCCATAAAAAGGGCCTAGATGTGATGGAGCGGGCAGACCCCCTTTTCTTGCTCATGGGGCTCCCTACCATCCCCGTCATGCTGGTGCTGGGCAAGATGATCCGCTGGGAAGATTACGTGCTGCGGGTCTGGCGGAAATATTCCAGCAAGCTCCAGGCCCTGCAGGGCTTGGTGCCAGGTGAGTGCCTCTGTCTTCGTGCTCTTCCTTGTCTACGCCTTTGCTTTGGGTTGACACTTTTTCCAACCCTACAACGTACTTTTTTCAGGTGCGGTGACCAGAACTGTGCACAGTATTCTAAGTGTTGTTGTTGTTGTTGTTTTCCCTGATCCTTCTTCCACGCTCAGGGGCCAGCCGTCCTGTCCTGCAGGTGCCGCTGGCCGAATCACGCTACCAGAGTGACCATCTATCCATCTCACGCACACTGTGCGGGGCCCTGGTCTTCCCGACCATCGCCAACCTGGTCGGCAGGGTCACCTTCCGCCGGGTGAACTCCAGCCTCCAGCGTACCATCCTGGTGAGTGAGTGAGATTAGGAAAGGGAGCGGGTCGGCGGAGCACATTGTCCGGGTCAGGTTTCCAAGGAGCCACTCGCTCCCGTGCTCGGTTCAGTACAGCGGGTCCTCTGCCGTTCTGCCGCAACTCCACTAACCAACCTGCCTTACTGGTGTGTCCATCAGGGCCGCAGTTTAGTAACGGAGCATCTGGTTCATATGCGGGGGGGGGTCGCAGGTTCAGTCACGGGGCGTCGCCACAGTGAAAAGGATCTCAAATAGCCAGGCTGGGCAAGAGGCGCTGCTCGAGACCTTGGACAGCTGCTGCGAGTCAGAGCACCTGACCACGTGCCCGTCGCCTTCCACGGCCTTCTCCCTGTCCCATCAGCCAGAGAAACCAGGCTGGTGGGGACTAGGAGGAGGGCCTTTTCTGTGGCAGCCCCCAGTTTGTGGAACTCTCTCCCCAGTGACCTCCGCCGTGCCCCTTCCTTGATTAGCTTCCGCCGTGCATTAAAAACGTGGCTTTTCAGGCAGGAATATGGGGTGGTTTAGGGTTTTTAAGTTTTGTACTGTTTTTAATTGTGTTTTACACTCTCTCTTTTTTTCTTGTATTTTATTGGACTGTACGTCGCTCAGAGTGGCCAGATGACTGGCCAGATGGGCGATTCAAAAATATAATAAATAAATAATAAATAAATAAATAAATAAAAATAAAACATTGGCACATTTTCGTGCTGGCAGCTGGGATCACTTCAAAGCAGAGCGACAGCCTCCAGCATCTGCCACTTCTTATTTCACAGGGATGCCGCTGGGCTACGCAGTGACTAGCCTTTGTGGCTAGCCATGCCTCCCGTGGCAGCCATTTCGTGGTGGTGCCCATGACAGTATCTCGAATTGCCAGATGGGCCTACGGCCCAAAATGGTTTGCAAGGCCATGCTCCACTCCCAGGTGTTACTTCTGGCAATGCCTCAGCAGCGGCAACAGACATAGAGAGCCAGTGTGGCATAGTGTGGTGACAGTGCTGGACCGGGACTCGGGAGACCCGGGTTCTAGTCCCCGCTCGGCCACGGGGCTCACTGGGTGACTTCGGGCCTGTTGCTGACTCTCAGCCTAACCTACCTCACAGGGTTGTTGTGAGGATTAAGTGGAGAGGAGGACTATGTAAGCCGCCTAGGGTTCCTTGCAAGAGGAAAAAGGGTGGGATATAAATATAATAAATAAATAAAATAAACGGCAAACCCCCTTCCCAATCACATCCCAGAGGCAGCTGGCTTGGTGGCAGTTAGAATCCTTAAAGTGTGTGTGTGTGTGAGGGGGGGCTTGATGGAACTGCCCCCCTCCCCAAAAGCTGTGGTGCTTCTCATGCAGCTGCCACTCCGGTGCTCACCTTTTGATTGGTGGCCGTGCGGGGGGTGGGTGGGTTGGAGAGGACTTTGCTCTGTTTTGGGAGATGATTTTTGGGGGGTGTCGGCTTCGCCTGCGCCTTCCTTTCCTTTTCATTTGGTTTCTTCCCTCTCCCCCCCCCCCCCCCGGCAGGGTGGCATTGCTTTCGTCGCCATCAAGGGGGCCCTGAAGGTCTACTTCCGGCAGCAGCAGTACTCGATCCAAGCCAACCGCCGCATCCTCAACTTCGTGGAGAAGGGGGGCGCGGAAAAGGACTCCGCTCAGCCTGACGAGGACAGCGGCAGCGAAGCGGGGCTCAGCTAGGGTGAGCACGGTGGCCTCCCAGGGGACCTCCCTGCTTCAGAGCTCTTCAGAGAAAGCAGCTTCCTCTCCACAATAGATTTTTAGGCCGGCCAGCTCCATTCCCACCCTTGAGGCACCGTGTGGGCTTGGCCATTGTGCGTTGGAGGGGGGAGGGAGCTAATTGGGGGTCGGACCGGAGGAAGAGCATCGCGGTGAAGTGTCTTCTATGAGAGCAAAGCCCGTTTCTTTTTAAGCTGGCGGCTTATTTGCGGGCTGGCAGATTGATCTCCCCCCCTGTGCTATCGAGTTCCTCCTCTGTGCTCATTTTGAATCCTGCGTGGGTCTGTTCTCTAAATCAGTTTAAAAAAACCGGGATCTAAATAAAACGAACAGTTTGCATAGTGAGTGTCCTCTTCACAACTTGGGAATCAACAGCACTGCTTTGCTTTGCTTATTCAAGATCAATGTTTGTTTATATTGCAATTGCACCACCACCCCTGGAGGTCGGGACATTGCGTGATGGCTGATCCCTGCAACGCACCCCTAAAAGCTGAACGCTGATGGCCGAAAGCCACTGCAGTGAGCTTCACGTCTGAGCAGGGATTTGAACCTGTGACTCCCCAGTCCGTGCCCATCGGTGTTCCATATGCTGAACTGGTTATTGCTGTGAAGCCAAGAGGGAGTCAAAGATGGATGGATTCATCTAGTACAGCCTTCCCCAACCTGGTGCCCAGCTATGCTGGCTTGGGGATTCTAGGAGTGGTAGTCCCTGGAGGGCAACTGATTGGGGACAGGTAGTCTAGAGAAAGGGCCGGTGCAGCTCGGGTCTTTCTGGAAACACCAGTCTCTGATTTAGGAAACCCTATTTCCAAATTCCCTGATGCACAAAAACTCTCAGTCTATATTTACTCAGATGATGAGGAAAATTGCACTCTGCACCTGCTCAGGGGCACCTCTTATCTATTCTCCAATCAGTCGGACACAATGTCCCTGAACTGACCCCTGAACAGCAAGCGATCCTGCACATAAACAGTGAAAATGCCGCTATGACCAAATAGAGCTCAGTATAAAAATTATACACAATATATATCTTTTTTATTAACCCCAACTGTCTAACTGTTTATGACATACCGATACATGCAAATGACACAAAGCACACAATTGCATAATGTGAAATAACTATATTGTGATTTGATCCTTAGACTAACCTTCTTCCAGTGCTAACTTGATAACGATAAAATGTACTACTGGTTTGTTAAAATCAAAACTGCCAACATTAAGAAAGCGGGAGCCAGTGCGATATATGCTGGGGAATGCTGGGAGTTGTAAGACTTTTTTTTCTGTCTCTACGTGCATAGGATTGCGCCAAGGCAGAATAATCCTATGGTCCCTGGAGAGTGTCCCAGGGACTATAGGATTTCTCGGATTCTCCCTCCCGAAGCCGTAGACACTGCTACAACTTCAGGGGGAGGACCTTAAAGATCCGATCCCTCCCCCCTGCAGCTGCTGCTGGAAAGAACCTGTGGGCCTGCTCTCCAATGTCATAAAGGTGGCCTCTGAGGACCTCATAGAGGTCAAAAGCAGGGTGGTCCACGGAGTGGCGAGAGGAGGATGCGAAAAATCCTACGGCCGTCTCCAGCCCCTGCCCCTGCAAGCCTCTGTTAGGTGGGCTCAAAAGGCCCAGCTAGAGGGAAAATGTTTAAATGGAGGACAGAGAGAGGAATATTGCCTCCGTCGCTCCTCCTGCCTTGCTGGTGGCAGCCCGGCAGTGTTGTAGGCTACCCGGGAGCCTCTGAGATTGTAGGCTTTCGTCTAGCTGTTGTCATCCCGATAGGGTTGTGCCCTAAGGCCGCTAGACGAGAGTCTAGACGGCCACAGGAGAGGTCAGAGTCCCAGCTCTGACTTTGGAAACGTGCTCTGAGGTTGGGGCCAGGACTCCGACCTCAGAGCACCCTCCCATCGCCCTCGTGGAAAGACCCACGCCAGCTGCAGCTCTCTCTCTCTCTCTCTTTTTTTTTACAACAAACAATAAACAAAATTAAAAAGGACTTCCAGTTTTCTCCACAGCGTATAAGCAACCACAGTTATTCTTAGAAAATTTTCTATTAACCAAAGATCACTTCCAGTTTTGGCAAAAAAAAAAAAGGACAAACAAGTGGTCTCCACCCACCCCAAATATAGATCAACTATTTAATCTACTTTAAATTCAACATTTATGGATAAACAAAAAAACACACACTATAGTTTCATTTAATATTGTTTCCAATTCCAAGATAGAGCATACTGAAAATCCCAAGGATAAAAAGTAACTATAAACTATTTAGTAAATAACCACATGACAAAGGTTTTTAATACTTTCCCCCCAATTCTCTAGTACCAAAACGTCTAACCAGCACATTTGTCTTATTACAGTTGCTCATTATTTCTATCTATCCAACAGAAACTCCTTCACTTTTAATTTTAAAAAATATAAGTGACAGCTAACAAAACAGAAGAGACACGTAAGCCATCTTTTTACTTAAAGAAAGAAAAGAAAAGACTCCCATTTAATGCTTCAAAGTCTGCACAAACCATACTAAAAATTTTAATTAAATATTTCCAAACAGACCAAATATATTTATATCTTGATTATAATAATAATTTCTCTTACATCACCACTAATATTTAAAATCCAAATAGGTCATATAAGCAATCCCTTTACCTTTGCCATTAATATTTAAAATAAAATTTAAAAAAATTATATTTCAGACTAGACAAGTAATTCAGTATACAACAACCCTTTATCTTTTCCCAGTAAAAGACCATGTAAATAGTCTCTTTCTTATCACTTTCCTCTGTCAAACGGATAATCATTAAGTTCCAGTTGAGGTCGGAAGACTGACCTCGGAGCTGGAGGTTTGTAGGCGGGAAGGGGAGAGGCTCTGCTACGATACGTAGTATCCTGGCGGCACCTCAGCCTGTCTTCCTCGCGGTCCGGAGCAAAAGACTTAGACGATTTCAGCCGTCTTAAGTCTTGAAGGGTGGAGACCACCTTCACCTCCGCACTCTTCCGCCCTCCAAGATGCTCGTAATCCCTCCTGAGTTTGGAGGGTTATACAGGCAGCCACACTGGATTGCGCTGCCCGAGTGTTGGGGGACGACGACTAGATTCAAATTCCTGCTCAGTCATGAAGCTCTCTCTCCCAGTCTAGGCTACCTCACAGGGTTGTTATGAGGATAAAATGGGGGGGGGGGAAGCCATGTACGACACCCTGTGCTCCCTTGGGCAGGATAAAAAAAACATCATAAATAAAAGACACACTTATCCACTACTGCTTCAGACAAAGTTTCCCCCTGGTTTGATGTGCTTCTCCTGCGTGCGATGCACTGGCTGGGGTAATTCTGCCCGCTGCACCTTCTAGCAAATGCTTGATTTTCTCGATTGTTGTTGGTGTTTTCCAATTTGCCAATAAAGGATGTGGTCTTAAGTCTCTACTTGCTCATATGATGGGTCAAGGTCGATGCAGTAGATCAGTCTTCCCCAATCCGGTGCCCTCCAGATGTGTTGGACTACAATTCCCATCATTCCCAGCCAGCATAGCCATTCAGTGCTGCAGTAAGTAACACGGGAGATCTTCTGTTTCAACCCGGCAGAGTTCATGATGTCCCTGAAGGTGGGGCTAGCGATCGGCGAACTGTCAGTTTTGCTTTCTCCTGCCTTCGATTTTTTATTTTTTTTTAAAATCTCAAGTCCTTTTTCTCCTGAATGTGAACTCTGTGAATTTTGGTCAATGCTTACCGAAACCGAACTAAATTTGAAATTCTCACCCATCTGCACCGGACCAATTGAATAGGCGCAGCTGCTCCCAGCATGGAGATGTGCCCGCCTGCCAAATGGCTGTTAAAGATGAGGAAGTTGTTGGAATAAAGAGGAGGCAACCCTAATTCAGCACCACAAATAGGATTGACTGCACACACAGGGATTCAAACCCAGACTTTTAAGAGCTAAGTGCTCAAAGTTCTGGGCCTAGATGGATGAATCTGTCCGTTTCCATTTCTTCCACATTCAATTTTTTTAAAAAAATCTCAAGTGCTTTTTTTTTCTCCCACCAAACATGGAGAACTTTGCAAATTTTGGTAAATTCTTAGCAAAATCGAACTGAAACAAAACTCTCACCCTTCCCTAGTGCAGACGCAGGGGTGCGAAGTGGAGAGACACCTTTGTGGTCGCAGCTTCAAACTTCAGAGAGGTCAACACCTTCCCCAAGAATGGACGTGACGGAGGAGACAAAAGAGTTTCCTTTATGGTTTAAAAATGCGGCGAGCCTTGAAGAGAAGCAAGTTTTCCTTCTTGTTGCCAAGTCGAGCAGTATTTCAACATACAGTTCGCGTATTTATTTATTTGACTTGTGCCCCGCGTTTCTACCAAAAATGGCACTCAAGGCAGCTTACGATAACTAATAAAACTTGATAAAAACAGTAAGAAAGCAAATACGTTACACACAATTAAAAATGCAACAGTAACAGAGCACAAACCGCCTCCAACCCAATAGACCTGCTTATACACAAAAGGCCCACTTGAATAGAGCAGCCTTTGCCTGCCAGCGGAAGGACTACAAAGAGGAAGCAAACCTAGCCTCCCGTGGCAGGGAGTTCCACAGCCAGGGAGCAGGCCACCGAGAGGGCCCTCTTTCACGTTGCCACCAGACATGCCTCTGAAGGTGACAGTCTCGAAAAAAGAAGGGCCTCTCCCAAAGTTCTTGAGACCCGGGCAGGCTCGTATGGGAGAAGGCGGTCTTTCAGGTGGTCTGGTCCCAAGCCACATAGAGGACTTTATTGGTCATAACCAGCACTTTGACTTGTGCCTGGAAACAGGACCGGTAGCCAGTGAAGCTGGCATGCTCCCTGTAACCAGCCCTGGTCAACGGTGTGGCAGCAGCATTTATGACCAGCTGGAAGTTTCTGAACAGTTTTGAAAGGCAGCCGCCCGTAGAGTTGCAATACAGTCCAAAATGGGATGCGGGCCTGGCGCGAGTTCTCTTGCCACCTGAAGCAGAAGAACTTGTGCAGGTCGCCACACAACCCTCCCTCCCTCCTGCTGTGGCACAACCCTCACTGCCTGTCACTCCCAGCCACCCTCCCCAAGGCCGGACAGCCCCCAAGTGGTGGCAAAAGAAAAGTGATGGGGGGGTCTCGGGGCTGGTGGCAGCAGGGAGGGTTGAGATCTCAGTGGCTCCGGGCTCTCGCAAGATCTCAACACATGGCCGAGGTGTCGCAGGGTGTTGGCCCACGTGCTGAGATCTCACGAGAGCACCAGAGACCTGCAACGAACAGAAGGCCGGCAGCTGCTCCGAACAGCCCCGCCGGCTCCTTTCTCGCGGCAGCGAATGCAGGCAGGGCTCTCTAGGCAGTGTTCTCCAACCTTGGGGTCCCCACATGTTTTTGGCCGACAACTCGGGAGAACACTGCTCTAGAGCACCCACTGGAGGTGGTCGTTTCTCCAGGCTTGGGGGGGCGGAGGAGAGGCGCAATTCTCCGCTCTGCCACCTCAAAGCAGGCCGCCTCACCTTGCTTCATGGGTTGGCTGGCCCTGATGGGGATGTGACTAAGGCATGCGTGACCGTGGCCAGCTCAGATGTCTCTTGGAATGGGCGCAGTCGGCGCACTAGTTTCAGCTGTGCAAACGCGCTCCTGGCCGCCGCTGAGACCCGGGCATCCAGGTCCAAGGCTGAGTCCAGGAGTACAACCAAACTGCCAGCCTGAGTCTTCAGCGGGAGCGGAACCGCATCCAGCACAGGCAGGGCCGGTGCTACCATTAGGCCAACTAGGCAGCTGCCTAGGGCGCAGGGCTAAAGGGGGCACCAGAAATGCCTTGGGAAAAAAATACAGCGCTAAAAATGCATATTTTACCAAGTTTGTTTTACCAATCATATCCTGACTTGTAGTAGATGGAATTTCACAATTTTTTTCAGCATTGAAAAGTGAATAAACAATACTAAAACATTTATAATATAGGGAGGGAGGGAGGGAGGGCTCAAGTGGGAAGAGGGGGGCGCTAAATATCTGATCTTGCCTAGGGCACCAAACTGCCTTGCACCGGCCCTGAGCACAGGTTGAATCCCTACTTGATCTGCCTTTCAATGGACCAGGAGCGCCTCTGGTCTTGTCTGCATTAAGCTTCAGTTTGTTTGCCCTCCTCCAGTCCTTTACCAACATCAGACACCAGTTTAGAACTAGAACGGCTTCCTTGGACTTGGATGGAAAGAGAGAGAGAGAGAGAGTTGGGTGCCATTTGCATGCTGGCGGCACCGAACCCCAAAACTCCGGGAAATCTCTCCCAGCGGTTTCATGTATGAGTTAAATTGCATGGGGGGGAACCCTGAGGGACGCCACAGCATCAAACAGGAATCCCCAAGCACCACTGCCGGAAATCGCCCCTCCAGAAAGGACCGGAGCCACAGTACCACAGTGCTGCCCAGTCCCGCCTCAGACAGACGCCTCAATTGGTAATTAAATGCCCTACAACATCCTTGAAATGCAAGAGAATTTTCTCCTACGTCCACACACACGAAAGTGCTGTAGGCAGTGACGGTGCAAGGCAGTTTGGTGCCCTAGGCAAGATCAGATATTTAGCGCCCCCCTTCCCACTTGAGAGCGCTATATTTTTTTCCCCCAAGGCATTTCTGGCACCCCCTTTAGCCCTGCGCCCTAGGCAGCTGCCTAGTTGGCCTAATGGTAGCTCCGGCCCTGGCTGTAGGCATGCTCAGCAAAAGGTTTAGGGCAGCCACAGAGAACTTGCTCTGTAAAATACCTTAAGGCGCAATCCTATGCAAGTTTAGACAGGAAAAAAAAGGCTAACAACTCCCAGCATGCCCCAGCCAGCATAGCTGGCTGGGGCATGCTGG
The DNA here is from genome assembly GCA_021292165.1 of Shinisaurus crocodilurus. Lineage (NCBI taxonomy): Eukaryota > Metazoa > Chordata > Lepidosauria > Squamata > Shinisauridae > Shinisaurus > Shinisaurus crocodilurus. The sequence goes on along the minus strand of CM037884.1, from coordinate 31,862,950 downwards.
GAGTTGTAGGCCGTTTTTCCTGTCAAAATGTACATAGGATTGCACCCTTAATATTTAAAACACACACACACAACCTTTTTTTGGCCACAAGATGGTGCTGGCAGTCTAAGTAGGGACACCGAAGCTTTCTCTTCAAGGCCCCCCCCCTCCACTTTTGGGCTTTAAAGTACGGTATGTTAGGTGAGTACGAGAACATTTACTGGACCAGAAATATGCAAGCTTTTGAGCTACACAGAGCGCTTACATCCAGCAAAATGGCAAAGTAGCTTGCGCTTACCCCTTGAGGGGACAAAGTGGTTTATGAATGCAATTTTCTTTAGGAGAACCTGAGTAGAACAGACGTAAGATCCATCTAGTCCAGCAATCTTCCAACAGTGGCCAGCCAGATACCTCACAAACGGGGCATGAAAGCACCGGCCCTTTCCTGTTCTTTGATCTTTGAAGTGTGGTGCAGCACGTAGAACACAGGACTAGGACTGGGGAGACCTGAGTTCAGATCCCCGTGTTAGCCGTGGAACTCACTGGGTGGTCACGGGCAGTCACTATTTTATTTATTTATTTGTTTGTTTATTATATTTATACCCTGCATTTTTTTCCTGAAAGGAACCCAAGGCGGCTTACATAATCCTCTTCCTCCTCTCCATGTTATCCTCACAACAACCCTGTGAGGTAGGTTAGGCTAAGAGTCAGTGACTGGCCCAAAGTCACCCAGTGAGTTTCATGGCCGAGCGGGGACTAGAACCCGGATCTCCCAGCCTGAGCCTGACCTACCTCACAGGGTTGTTGTGAGGATAAAATGGGCATAGGAGACATTACCCTGAGCTCCTTGGAGGAAGGGTGGGATAAAAATGCATACAGCCACTCTGTGGGATCCCAAATAGAGCGTGCTCTTTCCTGTCACCCACTAATCGATCCTTTTACCCGGAGATGCCACGGATTGAAGCGCCGACCTTCTGCATGCGAGGTAGGTGTCCTGCCACTGACCTATGGGTCCCTCCCCATCATGGGCACCAGGCAGGCGCAGGTCACCACAGAACAGTTTACTGATGGAGCACACCTTGCGCCCAACGTCCTACAGCGAAGGGAAGACCAAAACATTTTTGGTAGTACAAGCTGAACGTAAGAACACCTTATTATCCCGGGGTTGGACTATTTGTTCATCTAGCCCAGCCTTCCCCAACCCGGGCGCCCTCCAGGTGTGCTGGACTACAACTCCCATCACCCCCAGCAAGCTGGCTGGGGTGATGGGAGTTGTAGTCCAGCACACCTGGAGGGCGCCCGGGTTGGGGACGGCTGATTAGCCACATAAGGAGCCTCTTCTGACCGTCGACAGGCCATTCCCATCCCCCTGGCACTCGGTCCCCTTCATAGCCGCTTTGCCATCACCGTTCGGAGGCTGCTAATAGCGGTGCTGGAACAGCAGTCTTTCCGCTGCAAGCCCAGCTCATCGGCCGGGCTGTGCAGAAAAGTCGGCCGGGCCCACAAAGAGCAGCCCGGGGCCATGTGCGGTTCGCGGGCCGTGGGTTGCCCACCCCCATCTTGACCGGAGGCCTTGGAGCTTTTCTGCATGCGGAGAATTGTACTCTGCCCATCAGCTATGATCCCTCCCCACGAAGGAGCAAAAAAAAGAAGCACTTCTTTGCAAAATGCGTAATTACCTTGTTGCCATAAGAAGTTGTTGTGACATAGATTGTCGCTGCTTCTTTAAAAAAAAAAAAAAAAAAAAGTTTTTCCCCCCAGTAGAAAATAGATCTTACTATCGGTGGCTATTTTCGACAATAGCTAACAACAGAAATTTTACATCTAGAGGCAGCACGCATCTCATTTATTACCAGGTGCTGGCGTCAGACTCTAGAGAAAGGCCATCTCCGTTTCGCCCTGCTAGTGAGCATCCGGAAAGATTGGGCTGGGCGTTCTCCAAGAAACCAGGACGCTCCAGTTAGCAGGGCTTTGGTGAAATGCAGCAGGGCAGTTGGCCACAGAGGCATACCTGCCAGGCCAGCTCACCTGTGCATTTGGAACCGCCGAGCCCTCTTGTCTAAGGCAGGGGTGCAGAACCTCAGGGTCCCAATCCTGCCCTTTGGGAGGATTCCGCAGGGTGGCCACGCCCCTTCTGCTGGCCCCCACCCCCTTCCCCCTGGCGCCAATCATCTGGTGGCTTCCCGGCTTTTGCGTGTCTTTCCTGCATCCTAAAAGGCTGAAACGTCTCTCCTTAAGGCAGTGTTCTCCAACCTTGGGTCCCCAGATGTTTTTGGCCTGGGGCATGCTGGGAGTTGTAGGCCAAAAACATCTGGGGACCCAAAGTTGGAGAACACTGGCTTAGTCACTGGCCGCCCCCGCGTCTCCAAAATGGAATTTGGCCCTTGGGCAGAAAGAGATACAACATCCCTGGACTCTAAGGGTATTGGGTTGGCCCTGTTGACTTCCCCCAGTATGTATAACCAACGTCCACCCGCCCCACTCCCTCCATCCATTCATCCTGCCCCTTTGCCAGCGAGGTCCCTGGAGCCATGCTGCCAACTCACCCCCAAAATCTCTTCGCTTCGTGCTTAATTTAGATGCTTTCAGCAGTGCAACCCACATTTGGGCATCCTAGTGCTTCATGGTTGCTAAGTGACAAGTCTCTGCGATCTGGCTCAGGATTTTATCATCACACACACACACACACACACACACATCAATTTGTACACACATCCCCCAACCTCCCCACCCCCACCCCAATCCCACTCAACCAAATAATAATTTCGGCAGCCCTCCTCCTCCTCATCACTTCTCGCTTCCTGCTCATTTTTCCAGGAGGCTCACGCAGGAGAACGCCCCGATGGGATTGTGTGCCCCATATTCATGAGTGGGAAGCGAGGAATGCCTGCCATCTGGATTTCCTGCCTCGAGTGCCGGGATGTCACAGGTCGACCCCAGCCCCGCCCCCCCCCCGGGGCCTACGAAAAGCTGGCCAGCCAGACACAAAATTGGCAAGCGAGGCAAGAGGAAGGAGGAGGGACGGAGGTCCTTTGGGTTTGATGAGGTCTTGTTGGAAAGCAAGCAGAGAAGGAGAGAGGAGGCGCAAAGTGAATTAGTGGTGTGTGAAAGGGAGCCGGGAGACATCTTCACACGCCACAATCATATTGGCTTCCTTCCCCCTTGGAAAAGGAGCTGTATTTTGTTCTCATTAGGTGCAAAGGGGAAGGTTACATAAACTCCACCACCGCTGCCTCCCTCTCTCTCTCTCTCACACACACACACACACACACACACACACACTGCAAAACCACTGCAGTCAAAACCCAAGAACCAGAGCAAGCCGTCTTTTCTCTGGACCCTTTTCTTACCCCATTGAAGACTGTATGCTCCTCAGGGACAGATGCCTACATTTCTGCTTAAGCTACTCTAAAGCAGCATTTCAAAAACTTCTGATAACTGGAGCATGCTATTTCCCCCCCCCCTAAATTAAAATGGGAGGCTCTCTTCCTCCTTATACCTGGAATGGCTTTTAGAGCAGGGGAGGGGTGCAGACCTCAGGCCTGCAGGTCAAAAATCCAGCCACCCCGGGGTCCCAATCCTGGGGTCCCCAGATGGCCACCTACCCTTTTATTTGACCACTTGGAGGTTTCCCAGCTTTTGTGCAGTTTCCCCCACACACACACACATTCTAAAAGCTAGAAATGCCTCTCCTGAGCCTGAATTACAGGAGGTAAGAGCCTTAAGCGAAAATATGCAGGGGCTAATTAGGGGTCTGAGCTCCGCCCTTTTTGCCTTTGGCCCCGCCCATCGCTGGAATGAGGTCCCCCGAGAGCTTCTCTAAAACGTAATTTGGCCCTCAGACTGAAAGAGGTTCTGAACCCACATTTTAGAATGTGAAAGTGTAAGAACTGCCCGCCCTTCTGGAGTTTCGACGTGAGCGAGTCCCTGTTCTGAGTATGCACTGACTGGACTGAGAGACAACACGATAACCCACACTCAAGGGTTGAGTGTGCGTTGCCATTGAACCGTGGGCTGTTGTTGAAATGTGGGTTATCGACGATCGTGTGGTCTGTCTGAACCCAGCCGAGAAATAACAAACCCTGGTAAAAAACCTGCAGTCCACAACCCAACAACAACCCATGGGCTCTCTTCATGGGTTGTCCGTGGGTCAAAAGCCATGGCTTGTTATTGTCAGCGCAGCAGGGTTCAGACAACCCACGTTTCAACAACAACCCAAAGTTCAACGACAACAACCCTCATTCAACCCACACTCAAGGTTATCGTGTGTTGTCCGAGCCCAAGCAGTGCCTCCCGTTTGGAAGGAATTCAGGGCAGCGAAGCATAAAGAGAGAGTAGGAAGCAGCTATCCCTGGGGGTACTGCTTACTTCGGGCACTCAGGAGTCTAGAATGATTTAGGATGCAATCCTAGGCATGTTTCGACAGGGAAAAAAGGCCTACAACTCCCAGCATGCCCCAGCCAGCTCTGCTGGCTGGGGCATGCTGGGAATTGTAGGCCTTTTTTTCTCTGCTGGCTGGGGCATGCTGGGAATTGTAGGCCTTTTTTTCTCTGCTGGCTGGGGCATGCTGGGAATTGTAGGCCTTTTTTTCTCTGCTGGCTGGGGCATGCTGGGAATTGTAGGCCTTTTTTTCTCTGCTGGCTGGGGCATGCTGGGAATTGTAGGCCTTTTTTTCCTCTGCTGGCTGGGGCATGCTGGGAATTGTAGGCCTTTTTTTCCTCTGCTGGCTGGGGCATGCTGGGAATTGTAGGCCTTTTTTTCTCTGTCGAAACATGCCTAAGATTGCACCTATAGTAAATGTATCTCTGATCCAACACAAGCAGTTCTATTGCGGCACCTGGTTTGGAAATTACTGCCGTAAAGCACCAGACCAGAAACGGTGATGGCACTACAGAAAGAAGAAGAATAAAATCTGCTGATTAGCAGGACCTCTGCTTCAGGGTGCCAGCAGGCGGGGCTAAGACAGTGTCTATCAGATATGGGGCGGAGCCTGGGGGGATCCGGCAGAATCCCCTGGGCTGTGGATAGAGCCCCATATAGAGTACGGCAGGGGACCCCGCTTTTTCCGGGCCAATAGGCAGCAGCGGGCACATTGTGGGCACTCTCATAAAATGGCTGCCACGAGGGGGGGGGGGAGAGCTTGCCCTTTAGAAGACGGCCGGCCCGGTGGGCACTAAACTTGCCCCAAGAACCTAATCACTTGCCCAGGAACCGAACCCTAGTACTGGTTACAAGGCAGAGGTGGGGGGGTCTGAGCTCTAAAACACAAAAACACTGTTTTGAACCCAAATAGAGAAGGTACTGGGGGGGGGCAGCCTTTCGCTTTGCAGCATGCCAGCTTCCCAGTTTTAATCCCCCCCGCCCCAAAGAAAAAATCAAAGTGTAAATCAGGAAGGGCAAGGAGCCTGGCGGGCTCCAAGAGAGGTGAACGTGGGTAGATTGTTGCTCATGGGCGCCATCATGGTGGAGAGCCCAGGGATATGGAATCCACTGGCTTTTCATACCCCAGGACTGGTTACATGATGGCAGCAGAACATGGTTCTTGAGCTGGGATAGCACAGGATGAAGAAAGACTCAAATAATCCAAGCACCTTTGAGATTTGCCTCCCAGCCCTGTACACACACACAACCACAACCACAACCACACACACACACACATACACACACACACAACCACACACACACACACACACAACCACACACACACCTGCTTCATATATAAGCCAAGATCCTACCTGCATTGCTAGTGGGAGTGAGCGAGCGGCAATTACAGTCACGGCAAACTGTACAGGAATTGTTCTTCTCCCTGGCAACAGTGGCACACACGATAAGCAGCGGTGACTGTCACAAGCCGTGTGCGAAAGCATGAATGGATCCCCCCCCCCCGTTATACTCTGAGCTCCCGCTGCCACAGCCCCTTCCCTAAATCAGGGAGGCCAACAGCGAAAGCGGGAGGGAAATTAGAGTGGGGGGGAAAGCATGGCCAATACCTATGCTGGCTGGGGACGATGGGGATTGCAGCCCAACACATCTGAAGCTGGCTCAAATTATGCTGGAGCTCTCCAGAGCTCAGCCCCAGACAATGCCAGGGCGCCAGGGCACTGCTTCCAAACTAAAAAGGCAAGACACACAAGGAGAACTACGTGCTCTGGCTTCCTGGCTGAAAAGGGAGATGTAACTTACCATCGGCACAGTGCGAAGTGCTTCAAATACATTGTCCAAGTCATCTTTATAGCAGACCTATCAAGCAGTTCATTATTATTATTATTATCATCCACTTACAGAGCTGTGTTGTGAGCGCCACTGTGGCGTGCGTGGTGGTTAAAGTGTTGGTCTGGGACTCGGGAGAACCAGGTTCTAGTCCCACCGGCCCCAGCCATGAAGCTCACTGGGTGACTTTGGGCCAGTCACTGACTCTCAGCCTAACCTATTGTGTAAGCCGCCCTGGGTTCCTTGCAGGAAAAAAGGTGGGATATGATGATGATGATGATGATGATGATGATGATGATGATGATGATGCAAGTGAGAGGTTGAAGCTGTGAGAGGTGCTTGCATAAAGCAGGGGTGGGCAGAGAAAGTAGATCATAGATCTCTGGATGATTTGCAATAGATTGGCACGGATTGCGAGGATTTCTGACTCCCGGTGGTTGAATAATAATAATAATAATAATAATAATAATAATAATAGCAGCAACACAATCATTTCTCCCCACCCCACCCTGCCTCTACATTTTTTCTTGGGCCTGGAACCACAGCTGTGAGGGTCTCCCAAATGTCTGGTAGGTTTTGACCCTTAATTCAGGATGGTGATCTCCGGTGATAGTCTGGCCCACTGGACTATTGATTTGGTCTGCTCAGAATCATTGATCCAATTTGGCCTGGCTGCTCAAAAAACAGTATTCATCACTCTAATGAGATGAAATAAAATTAAAAGGGAATGAAAATGAAATAAAGCCAGAGTGACTCATTCTGTCAAAAAGAGAAAACACATCAATTTCCCTTAATTAAAGAGGATAACAAAACCCTTACCGCTAAATCAGCCAATTCTTTCAGTATCAGTATCTGGAGATGGCGTCTCCCAAGCTAATTAATCTGACCAGTTTCTGGGTATTTGGCTCATGGATCGGGCTGAAAATGAAGTTATCCTCCATTGTTTTCAATTGCAGATTGTTTTGAATTTCTTTTCAGCAACAACAGCAACTTGCCTCTTTGGCACAACCCTGTTGTGTGTTTATTATGAACTAGCAACATGCCCGGTCATCCCAGAGGGGTGCAAAGCATGCTTTGCAGACACAGACACATGGCAGCATCCAGTGGTCACCCGTTTGTTGGTGGGGTTCAGGAGGGTGGACAAGTTTCATCCCCACTGCAAAATATTTCACAAAGGTCATTGCTTCGCTTTTCGCCAGTGTGTGTGTGTGAAAGTATAGCAATTTATTCATGCCATTGTATTACATGCTTGGGACCGCAGTACCTGAGCCTCTCCCAGCCTGAATCTACCCGGATGCTATGACCTACATCTGAGTCCTTCCTCTGAGTGCCACCTCCAAGAGAGGCTCGGTGGGTGGCAACAAGGGAGAGGACCTTCTCAGTGGTGGCCCCCTGTTTAATGGAATGATCTCCACACCTTGGCCCACCTGGATTCGCCCTCCTCCAGATCAGAGAGCTCAGATTGCTTTCCCACGGAATTTGACACACCGATTGATCCTCCCTGACTGTTGGGCTTATCTCTAAGTCTGCTGGCCTTGGGGAGCCAGCCGCAGGGTCCCTCCCCCTTCATCTCCTCCTCCCCCCCCCCCCCGTCAGACTCAGAATCTGTTCCCAGATCCTCCTCTGTAGTAAGAGTGGGCCCAATCCCTACATCTTCTAGCAATACACAAGAACATAGGTTACATAGGAAGCTTGCTTATGCCAAGTCAGACATTTAGTGCAGTGCTCTACTGATCTACCATGTCAGAGCTGACCTAAGATAGGTCCACGGCTGGCCCTCCCATGAAGCAGGGTGAGGCGCCCGCATCAGGCGGTGGAGTGGGAGGCAAATTGTGCCGCTCAACCCTGCCAGGAGGGCCCGCCGCTTCCAGCGGGTTCTCTGAAGAGCCCCAGTAGCAGCTGCTGCAGTGAAAGGACAGCTTGTTATGCAGGTTTTTCCTGGTTATTTTATGTCCTAGGCATGTTTGGTTATAGAAAGAAAACTGTAAAATGTAGGTGGCTGAAATTTGGAGATATTGTTTACTATATTACTGTTTTAGGCAAGTCCTACCAGGACAGGATTGTAAGTCTAGTGTGTAAATTACACCACAAAATGTGAGCCTGGGGCCAGAAAAGCACCCCAAGATGCAGGATGAAGGTTTAAGAAAGTTTTCACAATGTAGTTTTGATTAGTGATTCATAAGCAACAACCATATCAAATTTCAGCTTTCTAGTTTAACGGGAAATAGGAGATAAATTGATGAGTCAGTGCTCTCAGTTATATATATAGAACAGTGTTCTCCAACCTTGGGTCCCCAGATGTTTTTGGCCTACAACTTCCAGCATGCCCCAGCCCGTGTAGCAGGCTGGGGCATGCTGGGAGTTGTAGGCCAAAAACATCTGGGGACCCAAGGTTGGAGAACACTGATATAGAAGACATAAAGCAAGATATGCTACTATCCATAAGCATAGTTATGCATATGCTTCAACAAAGAGACCAAATATCCATGTATTTATCCATTCGTAGGTTACGTCTAAAGACCACCCAAGTCAGCAGCCCCTTACTACCAAGTTGGCTCTATGGAGAGCCACGCAGCCTTCTCTCCTGCCTCGGGCAGTGAGAGAGCTTGTGTTGGGGATGGGTAGGTCACAGCAACACCATATAAATATATGGTGGGGAAAAATAAAAAAATTAAGATGTGGGTTCCCCCACATGCACGTTCGGACTAAAGATGGGCCCAGGGTCTGAAAAGGTTGAAGGCGAGCGGTCTACCCTGATTGGCAACGGCTCGCCAGGCTTTCAGGCAGGAGGTTTTCCTAGCCCAGATTGACCCTGGGAATTTTTGCATGCAAAGCATGTGCTCTGCCACGGACGGAGCTGCAGCCCGTGGCCGATGGCCATGTTGGCTGGGAATCATGGCACCACACTCCAACACATTTGGAGGGCATCAGGGCTGCCCTACAAAAATCGTTTCCAGGGGGGGTCGCTGTATATATTAGTCTGTCGAAGCCAAAGCAACGGAGAGTTTTGTGGCACCTTAAAGACTAACAAATGCATTCTGATATAGGCTTCGTGGATTGTAGCCCACTTCATCAGAAGCAGGAAGCGTTAACCTCAAATTGGTGGATTTATACACACTCGCTAGGTGGGCAGGGTGGAGGAGATGTAAACTGTGTTGTCGGATAGAACTGAAATGGAAATAGAACAGTGATGTTGCAGTTGCCTTTCACAGAACTTTGCTGGACGATAACACAGACGGCATTGCAATAGGGGAGCATTGCAATTAACGTCTATTGTGTGATGATGATGATGATGATGATGATGATGATGATGATGATGATGATGATGATGACTTAAAGTGTTTCTTATCCAAACCACAGGAAATAGAGCTGAATCTCTATTAGTTTCAGAAAATGAATGAGACCCCTCCTCTAGTTTCCTGCATTGAGCAGGGGGTTGGACTCGATAGCCTTCTAGGCTCCTTCCAACTCTATCAGATCTATGAAATCTATGAAATGTGTGTACCTTTAATTCTCATTATAGGAGAAATATATGGATTCCTTTATGGATAATATGGATCCATAAATAAATCCATATATTAATTTATGGATAATAAACCTAATTAAGCAGACCTCCTGTTATCCTGACACGCGCCTACTTGCCATCTGGGTCCTGATAGAGATGTGGTTTTTCTGATGCTGCGAAGGACTTAGTCATTTTACACTCAACACGGTTACTTTATAAATAAATGCTCATATAGGCTATATTTTAAACATTTACTTACAACGAGTGTATTTAAGACCACTATAGAAAGAAATTGATACCTTGATATTTGTTGACAAAGGTTACAACAGGAAAAGGAAACAAAAAGAAAGCACAGTGCATACATTACCAATACAGTCATGCCTTGGATTGAGAGCATAATTTGTTCCGGAAATGTGCTTGTAATCCAAAACACTCTTATATCAAAACGAAATCCCCACAAAAAAATTTGTACAGAGATTTTTAATTTAAGCTGTACTACAGTACTTGTATTGCAAGACGTTGCTTGTATATCAAGTCAAAAAAAATTAAATAAATATTTAAAAATTTGCTTGTCTTGCAAAATGCTCTCAAACCAAGTTACTTGTAATCCAAGGTATTACTGTACAGATTTCTGCCAGCAGGATCTCATCCCTGCCAGGAGCAACCCCACTTTACTTTTATAGTTTTACACTTGAACATGATATGTGATGTGACTGGCTACGGTACTCTTACTTCCACCTCTTCATAATTATTCAGATTTGCAGGACAACGTGTTTTGATTCATACAGTTCTATAGACATTTCCCAACTCGTCCTTTGTGGTTTTGACCTGTCTGGGGCATGAACCTTATTGACCAGGCAGCAGGTTTCTCGTAATGTTCTCTTTTCTCCAGGTCAAGCTTCCTGCCAGTAATAGGTCAAAAGCAAACTTTGGTTCAGACAGCCATTTTAGCTATGCCTGATATGACCATTGCCTTAAAATTACCTATATCAGCCTCATCCCCTTTTATTAAAATTACACACACACACCGCAATTAAATTTCGTCCCTACCAATTAATACACTAAAGCTTGATTTGTGATTATAATCTACCAGTTTAAGCCTAGCAGCTTTCATGTAGATGTTGGTATAGATGCCGATGAGGGATTTTACTGTCCGTCTGTCGCTCTCTTGGGGCAATATCCAATTCCTGCTCCTGCTTCAACCCACTGAATCTGTGACTCCCTCCCCAGAGGCGGCTTCCTTCACGTCTAGTGAGATCTACTGCTCTGCAAAGAGAGGGCTCCTTGTGGTTTCCGATCAGCATTCTGCTTATGCTTCCTCCTGCTCCTGCATCCCATCAGAGTTCCTGGAAATGAGGAGCCCCCTCTGTGCAGAAATCCCTAGGCCCCCCCGTCCTCAGCTGACGCTGCATTTCCTGGTCAAGCTGCATCCGTTACCTGCTGAGTCCCCACAACAACCTCCCCAGCTCAGAGAATGGCAGGAAATTCTTTTGACATCACTGGTCCCATGCCATTCAGGTGGCTGCAGCTGCCTTCTCACACAACACGCATTGCCTGCTTGCTTACACACTCTTCCTGCTGTGCCAAGGATGCGAGACCAGGGTTGCTCAAATCAAATGTCACAAACCAGTTCAAATCTCGCCTCTGCCACACAAACTCACACAGATGGCCTTGGGCAAGCCACTGTACCCCTCAGCCTCATCGACAATACGGGGATAATACTACTGGCCTTCCTTACAGGGCCGATGTGAGAACTACTGGGATATAAGGTTGCCAACAAACCGGAACCAAACCGGCCTGGCTTGCTCTTCTACTTTTAACAGCAGCTTCTTTGGCTGTTTTTACCTGCTAATGTCTGCAGATGAAGTTGATGTTAAGGGCACAGGTAGGGCAGGGTGGCCACGTCTGCATGACCAAAAAAAGAAGAAGAGGAAACGCATTGCCAAAAAAAGAGGTCAGTAGGACACACAGATCTGCATAAAATTTGCACGGGCTAATATTTTTTTTATTTGACTTGCTTTGTACCCTGCCTTTCCACCAAGAAAAATGGCACTCAAGCCATCTTACATTCATAAATAAAGCTCGATGAAAACAATCATAAAACAAATGCATTCGTACACAATTAAAATGCAAGCAGTAACAGAACAAAAACAGCATCCAACCCAACAGACCCACTTACTGGTCTTTGTCTGCTGGTGGAAGGACAGCAGAGAGGGAAAAGCTAGCCTGCTCGGCAGGGAGTTCCTCAGCCAAGGAGCAGCCACTGAGAAGGTCCTCTCTCTCGCTTCGCCACCAAACACGCCTCTGAAGGCAGCAGTATCGAAAAAAGGGCCTCTCCTGAAGACCTTAAACCCCGGGCAGGCTCATATGGGAGAAGGTGGCCTTTCAGGTAGCTTGGTCCCAAGCCTGGACCAAAGCCTTTATAAGGCCATAACCCGCACTTTGAATTGTGCCTGGAAACACAGCCTGGTAGCCAGTGAAGCTGTTGTAACAAGGGAGGGGCGTGCTCCTTGTCATTGTTTCCAAACAGTTTTCAAACGCAGCCCCTCTCTAATTTAGAGAGAGAGAGAGATGCAAATTAAGAAAGAATTGCTGTAATTTAAAAGGAAATGCAATGCATCTCACCATAGTAGGGAGGATTGGGACCAGGTGCGCTGTGCCTGCTCTCCGACTGCTGCCCAGGGGCTCACTGCAGCTGGGCAACTTCAACCCCCCCCCCCCCGGGCTTGAATATATATATATATATATATATAGTATATATTTTAATATATATAAAAATATATTTATTATATTTATACCCCGCCTTTTTTCCTGCAAGGAACCCAAGGCGGCTTACATAATCCTCCTCCTCTCCATTTTATCCTCACAACAGCCCTGTGAGGTAGGTTAGGCTGAGAGTCAGTGACTGGCCCAAAGTCACCCAAGTGAGTTTCATGGCCCCAGGAGCAACATTAGCCTCAGAATGCCCATACCGTCCCAAGTACCGAAGCTGGGATGGTTTGCCCCTGTCTCCATCACCTGCCATTCTCTGGTTGGCTGTTTGGGCGGGGGCCCTCGCTGCCCCTCTGGGTAGGCCACCCACTATATGTCTCCATTTCTCAAGCCAGCGCAGCCAGCAGCTTTTCAGTTACGTCACTGGCTGGCGCTCTGCCTCCCTGGCAAACCTGGCTAGTGTGGCCGTGCAACGTTGCCACCGAGGTGGCCGTAATTATCTGCTGTCCCCGAGGGCCACGCCTGGCTCGTCTAGGCCTTTAAAAACCCCGGCTGCAGGACTGCCCCATCATTTTTGAGCAACTTGTTCTGAGCATTGGCAGCCGCAGCTGCAGCCGCTGTCGCTTCCTGGCGCCCTGCCCGGTCCTTGGTTATGCCTCTGGCCCCCTCGAAACTGGGTCCGCTGGCTCTGGCCTTGGCCTGGTCTGCTTGGACTACGTCCTTGCACCCCGGAACCAGGAACGGACTCCCAACCGAGGCTGAAATACGAGAGCCACCTTGGAGCTCAGGGCTGGCAGGAGTGGAGCCCAGTGGGGTGGGGCCGAGCCTACTGGTGGCTGGCAGGGGGCAGAGAATGGCCCCTAGCCAGGTAAGGGCAGCGCCCAGTTTTGCCTGATGTCTCATGATGAATACTAGTGAGCACAGCAGAGTGGAGCGGATGGCAAACACTCTCATGCCAAGCCGAAAATAGCCTGCTGCCCCCTAGATTCTGGACAAATAGGGGTGTCCTTAGGAGACAGGGTCCTTTAAAGACACACACACACACACGCAGACTTTAGAGCATATGTAAACTAGCATATGCACATTTGTGCATATATATATATATATATATATATATATATATTGTGCTGTGGGCCTGAGCCCGGGATCTTGTCGGTACCTAGCACTGCCCCTGCCAGCTTCCTTGGACGGTGTTGACCCAGGCCTTGTTGTTATGTGAGGCTTTGACCTCCCTTGCAAATTGCTCGTGGAATTTTCTGGCCATTTTCTGGCTGGTGTAACCCCCATGAACTGGTTGGCTGAGCCCAGTAGGGAGGGAATCCTCATTACAGGAGAGAGTAAGGAGCCCGTTTGTTGTGCAGGGAAGCCAAATGATAATTATGGGCTCCAGTCGCCTTCTGTACAGTGTTGGCTGGTGGCCACTGTGCTTGGTGGGGCGGGAGGTGGCGAAAAGGGGTCACCAGAGGCAGAGCCAACTACATCTAATTTGCTACACGATCTCCTGATCCTAAACCCATAGAACTGGCACGAAAAAAATTACTCCGTTCACTCACACCACAGGAAGCCAGCCAAACCCCTTAATACAGAGCACTGGTCACATGTACAAGCCAGCCAGCCTAATAATAATAATTAATAATAATTCAGACGCCATGAAACCAGCAATACAAGATGCTCCATGTATAATCCACTTGCAGCACAATTGTACGCCTGTCTACTCAGACATCAGTCCCATGGGTTCAATGGAACTTACAGGTACTCCCAGATAAATGGATATAGGATTGCAGCTTTAGAGTCTAACCACAATAGTCAAGAGACCACAGCCTGCCACAAGAAAACAGAACAAGACGCACCATGCCAACGTATGCTATAACAAACATTTGCAGCTGACTCCAGCCATTTTCTGAAGGGAAAGGGAAGTCCTCAGAATGCTCACTCACCCACCTATCCCAGGATCTGAGTTTGAGAAAAATTAATTCCCAAGGTTAAATTTTGGTATAACCCATCAGGAAGGAACGCAAAGTAGATCCCACAAGCCTGAAGTCTGCCTGCCCCACTGTAGACAATCCTGAGATAGATGGACCCGTGGTCTGACTTGGCATAATGCAATTTCCTCTGTGTGTGTGTGAGAGAGAGAGGTATGCATTATATAAATAGGGATGAATGGGGAATGATGAAGGGATGAGAAGGGTTTGCATGGAGAGAAGATTAGCAGATGGATGGGTGGGTGGGAATGGAGGGAAGGATGAAAGTTTATTTTATTTTATTTATTTACTTATTTTTGTGAAGGATCAACACCTGGATCCTTTGCGTGAGTTCGGCGCTTAACGGGTTAACCGGCACTGAGTTACAGCCCGTACAAGCACAGGAAACTGCCTAGGAGGTCCGTACACATAAGAGGAAACTAGAGCCCTTTAAATGACCAAATAAGGCTTTATTTGTTTACACAAGATATGGAGTGGAACTAACAGCTTTCTAGGAATACTACAATGTCAACACAACCTCAGGTGACCTCTGCGTTTATCAATGAAACAGGCTCCCAGGCTAGCGCATTGGGATTAGTCAGTTACCTTAGACCAAAGACGTTACGCTAGTCAATGTCAGCCTGGCTCCGGGTCGGCCGATCCGGGGATGGGAATAGCTTACTCCAGCTGCCGCTTGGAGGATGAATCCGGTTCCGAAGCACCCTGGGTTACCAACAACCCTTTACCGGAAGGGAGAGGGGTTTTCTACCCCTGAGTTCCCGCTCTCCCCGCCCTCCAGGTCAGGTGGGGGCTTATGCCTGCCCCTTCGTTTCAGGTGGGCTTATTCCTGCCCGGGAAGAAGTGACGTACTGGGTACTTTACAGCTCTTTGAGACTGCCCTGATAGTTTGATGGTTCTTGATGGTCCTTCCTTGGGTTTTGTGGAATTCCACCGAGACTCTCCTTTGTTGGGGATGCCGGTCTGTCTGGCTGCTTCCCCTGTGACTCCATCCCCCCTTCCTCGCCCCCTTCCCTTGGGCGGAGACTGTGTGTGTGTGTGTGTGTGTGTGTGTGTAGACTCGTGTCAGGCTTTCTCCACAATTTTATATCCCACCATTTTTTCCCTGCAAGGAACCCAAGGCGGCTTACATAATCCTCCTCCTCCCCTTTTTATCCTCACAACAGCCCTGTGAGGTAGGTTAGGCTGAGAGTCAGTGACTGGCCCCAAAGTCACCCCGTGAGCTTCATGGCCGAGTGGAGAGTAGAACCCGGATCTCCCGACTCCCAGTCCAACACTCGAACCACTACGCTGCGCTGCACGCTGGCTCTGTGGCAACACTGGTTGGGGCAGAAAGAAGGGTCGATTTAAGATGATGGGGCATTAGTTGAAGGAGGGAGTATTTTTTATAGAGAGGCAGATAAGGATGTAATGGGAAAAGGGGAAAGGAACTGGGTGGGGATGGATGAATGGAGTCAAGAAAAGGACTGGGAAAACTGATGGATGGATGGAAAGGATTCTCAGAGTAATGGAGTTGGGGGAACAGAAAAGAATATGCGGATGGATTGATACAAGCTCAGATTTATAAAGCAAGCCGAGGAAAAGCATAGCATGAGTTCCACCACAGAGCACAACACACAAGTGCTGCATGCATTCAGAAAAAATAAATAAACAGATTAATTAGCTATTACAGGTTTTTGCACACCGACACCCCGCTTCAGCAAATGATTGCTGGTTGCACAGCAAAGAAGAATGATTTGTATTTTGTAGTCCTCCTTTCCCATCTACACATAAGGACCCAAAGCAGACCAAAAGATATACAGTAATACCTTGGATTGCAAGTAACTTGGTTTGAGGGCGTTTTGCAAGACAAGCAAATGTTTAAATATTTATTTATTTATTTGACTTGATGTACAAGCGAAGTCTTGCAATACAAGTATCGTAGTACGGCTTAAATTAAAAATCTCCGTACAAATTTTTTTTGTTTTGGGGGGGGATTTTGTTTTGATATAAGAGTGTTTTGGATTACGAGCACGTTTCCGGAACGAATTATGCTCTCAATCCAAGGCATGACTGTACACAGATTCATCGACAGCAAATGAGATACCCCAGTATTTTGCACATCAGCAATCGGGCTTCTAGAATGGAGCTCATGTACAGGTCCATAGAAACTTGATTGACAGTCCAAATCCTAAGCTTTTTTTACTCTGAAGTAAGTCTCGTTGAACTCAATGGTACTTACTCCCTGGTAAGTGTGTTTAGGATTGCAGCCTCACTCATACACACACACACACACACAGAGGGGTGGGGTGGGGAGACACATACTGTGGGGTGCTGCTTCAGGGTCACGGGAGAAGGGAGCAGGTTGCAGCCGCCTCTCCTCCGTAGCGACCCCAAACATTTTAAGTTCAGCCTGAGGCAGCTGCTCCCAGCCGTGTCTGCTTCTGTCATGCCTCTGCTCCCTTGCCTGCAGGAAAGGAGAGGGGTAAGGGAAGCCTTGGGAAACCTCACAAAAGCCCCTGCTTTTTGATAACCTACCTCACAGGGTTGTTGTGAGGATAAAATGGAAAGGAGGAAGAAGATTATGTAAGCCACCTTGGGTAACTTGCAGAAAAAAAGGTGGGATATAAATATAATAAATTAAATCAATCAATCCAGGCACCCTGAGGTTAATGCTCCCCACAGAGCTGGCTTTTTTCATCCACTGCCCTGGGGAAATGGACTGAGAAAAAACTCAACCCTCTGTTGTTGTTTTTCACAGTTTGTTGATTAAGGCTCTCCCCTGCCACCCAGTGTTCCCAATCACCCAGGACTCCAGAGGGAAAAAAGAAAGCTATTTCCAACAGATATTTTATATTAAAAAATAATGACCCGCGCCCCACCCCAAGTAAAACAACCAACATGAACTCAGAACAGACCTTGTGGTGATCACGCTCACTTCCGAACAAGCCAAGAAAATGAAACTTCCTGTGCTGGCTAGTCATCTGCAGGCACACCACACCAATAAACCCTATTGGTCAGGGGCTCTCATCATCACCGCCCCAGTTTATGTTAATTTTATGGTCCTGATTGGCTCCATAGGACCAGATCAGGACCAAACATGTGAGTGAGAGGGAGCGGTCCTCCTTTCAAACTCCCTCACTGCCTTTCAGTCTCAATAAATTCACTGACTGGGTTCAGACAACACGATAACCCACACTCAAGGGTTGAGAATGGGTCGAGTGTGGGTTGTCTTTGAACCATGGCTTGTTGTTGAAACGTGGGTTATCGTGTTGTCTGAACCCAGCCAAGGTAACAAACCATGGTGAACAACCCACATTTCACAGCCCAACAACAAACCATGGGTTCTCTTCATGGGTTGTTCATGGTTAACAAGCCATGGCTTGTTAGCACAGCTCGGTTCAGAGAACACGATAACCCACATTTCAGCAACCACCCGCGGTTCAACGACAACCCACGCTCAACCCATACTCAATCCCTTGAGTGTGGATTATCATGTTGTCTGGACCCGGTCACTGTAGGGGAAAGTTCTGAGGTCGTGCACTCACCGAGCATGCTCAGAACTTTCCCCTTGTCCTGTGGTGGGCAGCTAAGTAACGCTGAGTGCAGGAGGCACTGAGGCAGGCAGACACACAGAGGGAATCAAGTGTCCAGAGCGTGCTCCAATTTCATGAATAGGTGAGTGCCTGGGCAGGTGGCGGGAAATTGGGAGGTGGGGCTCTGCATCCCTACCCTCCAGTCGCCCGTGCTTGCATAAGGTAAATTGAATTGATATATTACTTTACTCCCAACTCAAGGATGGAAAGCGGAATATCGGTGGTCAATATAAGAGGTTTAAAGATGTTCATAAGGCTAATCTAAAAAAATGCAATATAAACATCGAAAACTGGGAAGCTCTGGCCCATGAACGATCTAAATGGAGGTTGGCCTTTCACAAAGGTTCCATGGACTTTGAAGAAGGAGTGCAAGGTGAAAGGGAGAAACGTGCTAAGCGAAAAGCATGTCAAATGAATCCTTTACAGGACCATCTTCCATCTGGTAACCTGTGTCCTCACTGTGGGAAGCTGTGTGGATCTAGAATTGGCCTCCACAGTCACTTACGGACCCATCGCTAGAGTCTACACAATCTTCTTTAGAATTTCCTCCTTTTATCCCGGAAGACAATCTTACTTGGTCACGAGTGATCGCCTGATGATGATTGTTGATGTGCAGGGGGTGGGAAGTCAATTTTTGTATCTTTGGTCTTTTGTTATATTTGCATTGTTATTTCGCGGGCCCTATGGCCTTCATCATGCTGCAGTTGATAAAAGTTTGCCATTTGCTGTTGTGCTCTTACTGTGGGACTAAAGCGGTCTACAGAGGAGGTGTCTAGTCCAGCACCTGAGTAAACCAAAAGCACACCAGTTTGGAGGGCTTTAAAAGGGGATTGGACAAATTCATGGAGGAGAAGGCTAATGGCTACTAGTCCTGATGGCTCTATGCTACCTCCAGGATCCGAGGCAGTCTGCCTACGTACGCCAGTTGCTGGGGAACACGGGTGGGAGGGTGCTGTTGCACTCCTGTCCTGCTTGTGTGTGAACAGAACGCTGGACTAGATGCGCCTTGGTCAGATCCAGCATGGCTCTTCTTATGTTCTGATGAGGGGCTATTATTTGTATTGCTCTTACGTTAACAGACCATTGACCAATTCCTGCATTGTTTTATTGTGGCCAATTCCTGTATTATTCTATGGATAACTGGTTCTAACTAAAGAACGTGTGTTTAATTCAAATCCTTCCATGTCCATTCCAGTGAAGCTCCATAGGGCCCACAGAGGCCAAGGTTACACTGGCCCACACCGGTCTGTGATGCTGGTTGACTCCAGGTGACCAGGGGCTCAGCACAGACACCCACCCACACAACCCCAAGCCTGTTAGGGCATCTCTAAAATAAAAGAATTGCACAGAAACCAACTCTGCAATGTGCCGTGGAGACAAAGTCCCTCGGATGGGCTGGAAGCCTTTGCCCCTTGTCCAAGCAGTGAATGCAAGAGGGCCGCTGCCTCTGGTTACTCCATGGTCTGACTCTCAGCCTAACCTACCTCACAGGGTTGTTGTGAGGATAAAATGGAGAGGAGGAGGAAGATTATGTAAGCTGCCTTGGGTTCCCTGCAGGAAGAAAGGTGGGGTATAACTATAATAAATAAATAAACATAGGTTTGCATGTGCCCAGATGCATTATCTTCCTTATGTTTCACTCTGTGTTCCAGGGCTAAGTGACATTGGGTTAAGCCAGCATTTCCCAAGCTAGCGGCCTCCAGATGTGTTGGACCGCAACTCCCATCATTCCCAGCCAGCCTGCTGGCTGGGAATGATGGGAGTTGCGATCCAACACATCTGGAGGCCGCTAGCCTGGGAAAAGCTGGCTTAAGCTTTGATGAGAACTGGTCCAAATTAAACCCTGAATCGCACACTGTTTGTAGGTCATTTCTGGTCCAACTCTGCTGATTCACACGTGCTTTTTACATCGCTCAACTCACAGCCGAACGAAGTCTGGGTCAGTGCATGGATAACGGAAGAAAGCCCTGAAAAACATGCTCTAGAAACACAAGGCAGCCCTTTCCCCTCTTCCTGGCAAATGTGCTCGCTGCTTCAGAAAATTACATCAGCACCAGGTCCTGCTTTCCATTGAGGTGAGTATCAACACAGAATTGACCCTCTAGGTAAGCAGGAGCGTATGCGCTGAATCCCAACGGCAATATTTGTATTGCTGGTGCCAAAGTTTCTCATTATCTCCCTAGGAAACCAGCTGATGTTGCTCCAATGTAGACAGACGTCCACCTGTAAGTGAAAATGAATGTTAATTCCAGGGTGGCCATGTGTCCTCTTTTATGGAGGTCGGTCCTCTATCTGAAGGGCTGCCAGAGGACTGTCATGTTTTGTAAGTGTCCTCTTTTTGAACGGCTGTCCAAATCCAGGTTAAAGATAAAGAACTATGCCTGTGTGGCGTAGTGGTGAGAGTGTTGGGCTGGGATTCGGGAGATCCGGGTTCTAGTCCCCGCTCAGCCATGAATCTCACTGGGTGACTTTGGGCCAGTCACTGCCTCTCAGCCTAACCTACCTCACAGGGTTGTTGTGAGGATAAAATGGAGAGGAGGAGGATTATGTAAGCCGCCTTGGGTTCCTTGCAGGAAAAAAGGCGGGGTATAAATATAATAAAGAAAGAAAGAAAGAAGGAAGGAAGGAAGAGCTGGGCCTTGAGGATGCCCATCTGCAGCACCTGGACTGCAGAATGAGCAAGGCACGACGTAGGTCACCTCGTCACAGCCTTCCCCACTACACTGAGATGTATTGTATTTCTATTTAAATTATAGCAATGATTTCTAATTTTGCATCTATATGTATAAATGAGCATATACAAATTTTATGCAAAAATTGTCCTCTCTTTTGGAGAGGCGTGTCCTCTTTTTTGGTGATTCACAAGTGGCCACCCTAGTCAGTTGAGCCTGAGGCCTAGTGTAACATGGTGGCTTCACTTCGTGTGCCTTCGTGTGCATGGCTACAGTTTTCTTAAGTGCACATCTGGAGTGTAAGTATTACACTGTCTCATTATTCATCTTTGTGAGTCACTCTGGGAGCCTTTTCTGGCTGAAGAGCGGGGTAAAATGCTGCAAATAAATAAAAATAAGTATGACAAACAGGTGCTTAGAAACCCGTGTGTGTCATGCGAGTACACCCTTCAGAGAGCCAGAACTGGCTGTGGTTCCATAGTACGTAGTTCCTGGCAAGCCCAAAGTTTTTGCTTGGTAAGGTCTGAAATCCCTAATTGTGAATAAGGAAGCCCCTGCTTCAATTGTCATCTCTGGCACAGGGAGTCTTTAGGCAAGAAGCAGACAATAGTTTTTGAGGAAGCTGAAACTGGCTTGAGAGAGTGGGTTCACTTCCCAGGATACAACCACATGTATCTCTGTTTGAATTCTCGTCTCTGGTGGTGATGCAGTTTTTGCAGGTTGAATCGGTACCGGCAACCCTGCAAAACCTGTTTCTGAGAGGGGCAAGTGGAGTGAAAGGACACAACACCACAACCTGCAATCCCTCTTTCAAAGCACCTCCTAGGAAACACACACACAAACGCACCACTAATGATGATCTCTAGCCTAGGCTGTTTTTTGATCGCATCACTCCGGGACTTCCCCATGCAATGGCTCCCAGTCCTTTTTGGCAAACTTCAAAGTGCTGGTTTGCCAGTCCTTCAGATACCCTGGTTCGATCTCCCCACATAACTACCGTGACCCTAAGATCTTCTTCTGAGGCTCTTTTCGGGCGCCCCCACCATCTGCAGGTGCAGCAGGTGGTTACTGAGGGAAGGACCTTTTCAGTGGTGGGGATCCAGGGGGGGGGTCGGATGCAACAGAGATCCTCAGGGCCCCTGGACCTTTCTTTCAGCAGGTGCCCATGGGCAGCACCAGGCTGGTGGGGCAGAGGGCCTCCCAGGGAATCGGGGCTCCAAACGAAAGATTTGGGGCTCCAGCCCTAGTGGGCCGCCCCCTAACACTGCCTCTGGCAGACCCTGGGTCTGGCAGCGGGAGGGGGGGGCAGATGTTCTTTGGAGTCCCCCGGGAGCACACGAGATGCTGCCGCCGCCACGACTACAACTGCAGCTTGCAGGTGGGCCATCGGCACTCCTTGGCACTCTCGAGATGTGCTGGACTACAACCCCCTTCATCCCCAGCCTTTGGCGAGGTGGACAGAAGCAGGCTAAGGCAGCCTTCCCCCACCTCGACGCCCTCCAGATGTGTTGGACCCATGCTGGCTGGGGGGGTGCTGGGAGTTGCCGTCCCACGCATCTGGAGGGCGCCAGGGCAGGGCAGGCTAGCCTAGGCCGAGCACAGCTTGTGCGGGCAGATGTGCGCCCTGCTGCCGGGTCGGATGTGCGCAAGGAAGGCGCCTCCAGTGTAGTAGTAGCCAGGAGGGCCTGGGAAGAAGCCTCCACATCCTGCCGGCCGCCCAGCCGCCAGAGCTCCAGCAGCACAGCGCAATTTCACGCCCACGATGCTGCGGAGTAGGAAAACGGGGCCGCCCCCGCCCCCCAAGCGCCTTGCCAAGCGGAACCGGGACTCGGAGCGCGAGGGATGCCTCCGTCTCATTCTCAGCATCCTCCTCCTAACCACGGGGGAGGAGGAGGACAGCAGGCAGCAGGCGAAACGGGCTTCTCTCGGGTGCCTTTCCCCTGGGGGCCCGTGTGATCGGCTCCCGCTTGGTCATCAATGCTCCTCCTCCGTGCCCAGGTCTCTGACTCTGTGCGCCGGGCAGCTGAATTGATCGCAGGCAGCGCGGGGGATCTGGGGCGCCTCTCCGCCCCCGCATGCAGCAGCAGTACCCACTCTCCCCCCCCCCTCCCCTCCATTTCTCATCCTAGCCTCGCATTGGGGGCGCTGCTGGGGCAGGCGGGGGCGGGGCGGGGTGGGGCGAGGGGAGGGGAGTGGGATGACACCCACGTGGAAGGAGCATCTCCCCTGCCTGCAACAACCCCCCAGAGTGGCTCGGGTGGTGTGCCAGTCCACTCTCCTCCCAGGGGTGGAGTGTGTGTGTGTGTGTGTGTGTGTGTGTGTGTCTGTTGGGGCGGGGTGTGTGTGTGTGCGCTCCTATCTATGCCTTCTTAAGGCAGCCTTTTCCGCTGGATCTCTCTCTCTCTCTCTCTCTCTCTCTGCTTTTCCTCCCCAACGTGAAGCTCTTCATTTGTTAGGAGAGAAGGGAAGAAAACAGCAAGAAGTAGTGGCAGTTGAGGAGGAGGAAGGAAGGAAGCCGGAGCTGGAAGACGCCTTCGCGTGCGCCGGGAGGGGGGTGCGGCAGCAACATCTCCGCATCCTCAGAGCTCGTCCATCTCGGAGGGGAGAGGAGAGAGAGGCAGAGCTGAGAGAGACCCCCCCTGCTCGGCGCGATGAACGCGGGCGGCATCGTAGGTGAGCGCGGGGCGGCGGGGCGCGGGCGCGTGCTTCCTAGACCCGGGCACGGCTGCGCCCTCCATCGGTCCATTCGCCGGCTGGTTTCCTGTCCCGGTGCCAGTACCCTACCAAGGCTCTTGACCCCGGGTAGCAACATCGGTGTAACTTATGTAATATATCCACGCGCGCGCTGTTGTTCCTTCTGGGGGGCTGCCCAGCTGAGCCTCCAGAGGTGGGGCAGAGCGGAGGAATGCCCATCCGCCTCCAAGAAAATATCTGCCAAAGAGATCCAGAACTCTGCCGCTGCAGCTGCCGTACCCGGCTGGCAGAAGGCACGGTGTGGGTGTTTTTTGGCGGCGGGTGGGGGGAAAAGGAAGGATGCGCTTCCGTCCCCTGGCAGTGGCATGGCATCCCAAGGTAAGCCCAGCATTTCAGTGTCCGGCTTAAATGCCCCCAAAGGAAAAGTGTGCTTCGCATTGATCGATCCCTTCCTGCGATTAGATGCAGATTTAGGAATCTCAAGGAAAGTATGGGGGGCGAGGGAACAGCCCTTTGCAGCTTTTTTTCTTAAAGGGGACCGGTTGTGCACTGCAGTGCAGGAAAGAGGGAGCGCACAACCTCCCAATAATGAACATTTAAAATAATAATAATAATAATAATAATAATAATAATAATAATAATAATAATAATAATAGAAGTCATGCAGTCACAAAGGGTAGCCTTGCTTGTATTTCCTCCCCTTTTACAATTTAAGGAACTACTTGAGCATCCTGCATTGGAATGGCACTATGGGCAAGAAGATCTCAGCCTTGAAAGAAGTAAGAAAATATATATTTTTAAAAAACTTAATATAATACCAGAGACATAAAAACTGAGCGTGCCTTATTGCTCATTGCTAATGACATTCCGCACTATCTAACAGGTGCTTGTGATATTAGTGCGGCCATATATTGTACACAACAGTTGCTATCACAGGCTTGTGAATAACCGCTCGCCTGTGGTAAGAATCGCCTACAGGTGATCAGGCAGGAATGCGTTCATAAGACTGAGGAGAGTCAGCTCTCTCTTTCTTGCAGGATTTTGATGTGCTGCAAATGATTATGTAGAGACAGAGGACTTGTAAAAAAAAAATTGTGGGCAAGTAACTTTTGTAGACTTTATTTGCAAGGCTACATTATCAGGCTAGATTAGAGTACATGGGAGGAGAAACCATATTTTCCCAGTGTCAAAATATTGCATTTTGTGTGCTAGAAAAATGTGATATTTCTGTAACAGAAGTGGTTCTTGCAGGAAAGAGATCTGGATGAATTACAACAAATGAGTAACAACTATGCACTTATTGTGCAAAGGGGTGGGGAATTGCCTGGCAAGGCACAGAGAATACCAGGCCACATAGAAAAAAATAACTGAGAGAGCCTCCTTTCCTATGTCCCATTGAAATGAATGGGAACTCTGCTTCACTGCAGGTAGAGAACTTACCTACTCTTAAAATCATATGTTTGTGTAAATGACAACCACAGGGGAGTAGTATTTCAAGATACAGAATGGTATTTTTTTTGCTATTTTCAATGAACAAGTTGTTTCTGACTCCTGACTTCTAGGATAAGGTAGGGTTATAGAAAACCAAACTATATGGGAAGGAAGACGTGATCCAAATTTGGGCCTGGTCAGTGCCTGGATCAGAGACTGCCTGGGAACCCCATGTACACAGCATGTACAATACCCTGAGTTTATTTATTTAAAATATTTTTATCCCGCTCCTTGGCCAAAAAGGCTCCCGGAGCAGCTTACGCACAATCAATAAAATAAGGCAGTCCCTGCCCGCAGACTTATGATCTAAAAAGGTGCAGCACACAAGGAAAAAGAGATGGGGAGGGAAGAGGAAAAAATAAGTACCCTTTCAAGAGGGCTGGTGGAATGGCCCAGTTTTTGCTCTCATTTCCCTCTGAGTTCAATGGAAGAAAGTCAGGATATAAATGTAGCAAATGAATAAATTTCTCCCGCTCACTTGATGCCTTCTTCCTTGGCACAGCCACAGGATAATTCCTAGGTGAGCGCAGTATCTTCTAAGGAGCTACAGCTGTGTGTTGCCACTGTTTGCAGCCAGCTCCAGAAAGGAACAACACTTCCATCCCTAAGGCTGAAAGGTCGGAAAGTGCCATGGACCAGCTGATGAACCTCCTCTACCTGAACTTCTCAGAGCAGCTGAGCCTGCTGGAAGAAAACGAGATGTCCTGTGGCGACTCTGTGGGGAACGGCACCTTCCTGATCGTGGCGTACAGTGCAGTCATCGCCGTGGGGCTGATCGGCAACCTGTGCCTGGTGTGCGTCATCGTCCAGCAGAAGGAGATGAGGAACGTCACCAACATCTTCATCGCCAACCTCTCCTGCTCGGACATCCTCATGTCCCTCGTCTGCATGCCCGTCACAGTCATTTACACCCTGATGGACCGCTGGATCTTGGGCGAAGTGCTCTGCAAGGCCAGCCCCTTTGTCCAGTGCGTTTCCGTCACCGTCTCCATCCTCTCCCTCACCTGGATCGCCCTGGAGAGGCACCAGCTCATCATCAACCCGACGGGCTGGAAGCCGGCGGCCAGCCACGCTTACCTGGCGGTGGCCCTGACCTGGGCGGTGGCTTGCTTCATCTCCCTGCCCTTCCTCTCCTTCACCGTCCTGACCAATGAGCCCTTTCAAAACCTGAGCCTTCCCTTCGACCCCTTCGCCAACCACCTGGCCTGCATCGAGCACTGGCCGTCGGACCAGCATCGCCTCGTCTATACCACCTTCCTCTTGCTCTTCCAGTACTGCCTGCCCCTGGGCCTCATCATGGCCTGCTACTTCCGCATCTTCCTGCGTCTCCAGCGCCGCAAGGACATGGTGGAGCGGGCCAAAGATGGCTCCCGGGCCACCAGCCACAGGAAGGTGAACATCATGTTGGCGTGCATCGTCGTGGCTTTTGCCGCCTGCTGGTTTCCCCTCACTGTCTTCAATGGCCTCTACGACTGGGACCACGAGAAGATCTCGGTGTGTTACCACAACTTCATCTTCTCCCTCTGCCACCTGACGGCCATGGTGTCCACCTGCATCAACCCCGTCATTTACGGCTTCCTCAACAGCAACTTCCAAAAGGAAGTCAAGGCCTTGCTGTATCGTTGCAGCTGCAGCAGCGAGAAGGACAAGTACGAGAGCTTCCCGCTCTCCACCGTCAGCACCGAGATCTCCAAGGCCCCGCTCCGTAGTGGGGGTGACACCAGTACCCATGCGTGACTGCCCAGGCTCCTGTGCAGTGCCTCCCAGCACCAACCAGTTCCTTCCTTGGCACTGAGTGAGACAGGGAGTATCTTCACTCTTTGTACATACCTCCAGATCCTCTGGTAACTGCCTCCTGTCTTGTACCAAATGCTCTATCAGGGATCACCTGAAATTTTTCTGGGGTACCCAACTTCATATGTATGAATTGAGGTGGTGGTGGTGGTGGGGGGAATAACTGGACTAGAGAACACTGTTTTTCTAGTCCTGGCTGGGTCCTCTCAGTCCTCCTCTTTGTCTTTGAGCCCCAAATGTTCAGTCCGCTTAAGCATTTGGAGCTCTGAAAGCTGCCTAGAGAATTTAGGTGTCCCCCCACTGAAATGAATGGAGATTGCCGGTGAGATTGCTGAAAACAACGAAGCAACTTAGAGGTTGCTTAGTCTCTCAAAGAGATCCAAGGGCTCTTAAACAATCGCTCAAATGCTTTTCAGCCGATGATGACAGGTAAAGATTTCCTGAAGGAAAGCGCAACCAGTGCTGGTAGGAAGTTGGAAAAACAGAGCCCTAAGCAAGTCTCCCCTTCCATACTCCCATGGAATTCCCTATTGGTTGCTTAATAAAGCGAAGCAGCTAAGATCCCAAATAATCCGATGAAATGGCATTGACTGGGTAAAACCAGATGATTTGGGGTGCAATCCTATGCATGTTTAGACAGGATAAAAAGGCCTGCAACTCTCAGCATGATGCTGGGAATTGTAGGCCTTTTTTCCCCTGTCTAAACTTACACAGGATTGCACCCTTAGAGACATTTCGGTGCCCGAAACAGAAAACCCAAAGGGCACGCCACTCTCCCAAGTGGTGATAGTCGGGCCTTTCCTGCCAGAAATAAACATTCTGCACCACTCAATACAGTCAGATCCATCAAACCATTATTCTGTCCTCTAGCTCTACCAGCGAAACCGGTATTGTGCAGCTATCCCATCTTTTTCCTCCTGAACAGGTGATATATATTTTTTTTTCTGCTAAGAAAAAAGAGGGAAGACGCGGTGGGAAAACACAGGAGGCTTCCAAGTGGAAGTCGCTGTCTGGACGACCTGTAAAATTCCATGAACAAAGCAGGGCAATTTCACAACAAACGCTTCATTTGGAAGCACCTGCTCTTTCTTTGGGATGATGATGATGATGATGATGATGATGATGATGATGATGATGATGATGATGGTGATGATGATGATAAAAAAAAGCAAGCATCTCTGGAGAAACAGATAAATATGTTTCAACTGGTTCTGCTCCCAAATTGCCATGAAAATTGGCCCATTTAATATAAATGCAAGACCAGAGAGTAAGAAGCATACGGTATATTAAGAAGTTGGGGATTTGGGCTTTAAGTGTTCAGCCTTCATTTCCCTATTGGAACACTATGATCCACAATACTCATTTATTGCACATTTCCTGTGGGGGAAAGTGGTGCGCAGGGCATCATTAATAAAACCCTCTGCATGCAGCAAGCACTGTATCAAAAGGATGATCAAAGAATGCTTACGCCGTATAATCCACTTGAGAACCATGTTTCTCAGAACGGTCTTCACAGCTTGCACTTAATAAAAGCGCTGGCCTTCACTCCAAGTCCATCGTGCCATTTCATCTTGTCTTCTGATGGCCTTACCAGATTTTATTCTGGTTATGGTCAAATGTTTGCTTACAGTTTCCCTCAGGTTGCCAAGAAACTGAGAGAATCCGCAAGTGAGCCTTAAGTATAGTCTCCAATGCTGAAATTGCTTCAGGAAAACCCTTAAGCCATCAGGGCTTCTCACTTTGTCATGCAGAGTCCCGAATTCCCCTGCCTCCAACTGCAAGCTATTTAAAGGGGCCATGGGCAAAATTGCAGCTAAGCTTGCAGTTTTAGCTTAGCTGCAATTTTGCCCATGGCCTCTTTAAGATAGCTCTGCTTAGGCTGGAACAGGAGGGAACAGACCTACTAAGCTGGGAGGGCCAGGCAAGGATGTGTGTGTGTGTGTGTGTGTGTGTTTTTGTGTGTGTACTTGTGCATGCTCTACCTGCTCCCTCTGCTGCACATTGCTGTGGGAAAGGGATTAGCTGGGTGAAAGCCTGGACCGAGGGAGAGGTGAATGAGGGAATTTATCACATGATTCCTATCTTTATATTGCCAAAGATTTTATTTCCTAACAGAGCTGACTCTTTGCCTCTAACAGGTGAGTTTACAGTGTCAGAAGGAAATGCAAGAAATTTCCCCTTCTCTCTGAAGCTCCATGTTTGGGGGTGTGAGCTGGGTGGGTAAGCTTCACGTGTTGAATTTGTGCCAATCCTGACAATTTTAAAACAAAAAGAAAGAGATTGCCCTGAAAAACACCAGATATCAACAATTAAGGGTTTAAGTAAGTTAAAAAAAAAATTACAAAAGTCACTTATAAAAAATATTATAAAATAATATATAATAATGTAATAATTATAATATATAATATTTTGTGTGTTTCCTCTAATAACTTTTGTACTTGACCATGCCCATTGGTTACCTGGCCATACCCTTGGCCACGCCCTCATGTTGCCTGGCCACACCCTCTTGATCACACCTTCATGTTGCTTAACCATACCACTTACAAATTCACATGTGTGCCCCTATTTTCGTCTGTGAAATGTTGGAGGGTATGCCTTATGTCGCTTTTGCTCTCTCGTTTCATAGGCGATACCTATGTACAGTAATACCTTGGATTGCAAGTAACTTGGTTTGAGAGTGTTTTGCAAGACAAGCAAATTTTTAAATATTTATTTTACTTGATATACAAGCAACGTCTTGCAATACAAGTACTGTAGTACGGCTTAAATTAAAAATCTCTGTACAAATTTTTTTGGGGGGGATTTCGTTTTGATATAAGAGTGTGTTGGATTACAAGCACGTTTCCGGAACGAATTATGCTCTCAATCCAAGGCATGACTGTATTCTGTAAATATACACATATGTACGTTGTGCTGTTCCTGAGAACATGTGCTGCGTCACTGGAAAGGTCTTGCTTCTAAATCGTGCCAGCTTTATCACAAGGCCTGAGCATTTGGGGGCGGGGGCAGTTTGTGCAGCAAAATACATTGGTAACCCCATGGATCACTGTCTTTAAGAACAGAGAGGAAGCCATCCCTCATTTAAAGGAAACTGTAACTGAGCCAGATACAGACACCCAGTATACCAAATGCAAATTGCAGCAGGGGTGCACCAACCAAATAATTTAAATTTGCAAATGGCAGCGAGATGCATCATTCGTAAGGGTAAATACAGTTTCTCCCTGCTGGTGCATGGAAAGACTAGATCGGGCAACTGACAGTATGACAGCCTGCCTGTCATATCTTTAATGCTGGAAATAGCACAGATGGCATATTAGCTGTCTATTTGCTTATGAACTTGGCACATACAGAAATATCACGGTTTTCAGCAAGAGTTGCCTCTAAATATACCGTGGAGATCTGACACTTTAGAACAACGTGAATCACTTTATTCTGGAGACTTCTTGCGAGCTTATTCCAAAGTAATGCTCATCAACTGGAAGTCGCTCGGGGGATGTTGCATGGTCCACCACAGTTTAGGTCTGGGGGCTAAGATACTGGACCACCAACTCTCACTTGCTTCGCAAAGGGGCCCTCTGGGAAAACCGGTTGCCATCCAAGCCTCTGGATCAGCCTTTCCCAACCTTGAGTTCCTGGATGTTGTTGGACTACAGCTTCCACCATCCCCAGCCAACATGGCCAATAGTTAGGAATGATGGGTGTTGTAGTTCAACGACGTCTGGGAATCCAAGGCTGGGAAAGGCTGCTAGATGATTGATTTTAAAAAAACATCACTGACATTTTTAATAAGTTGAAGTCTGCAATATTTTGCAAGGAGCAGGAGCAGGGGAAAGCCCTTAATTCAGGAAATCGGGGCTGAATTTTCTGCATTTGAATCAGAATCACAACAGTGGCATGCATAGCACTATTTACCTTGCCCAGCAACCTGGCTTCAGATCCTTAATAGAGACAAAAGCTAAAGCTTCAGTTCATCAGCAGAGACAAAATCAAACGGCACACTCATTTGGCTTTTTGAAGCCATGATTATGGGTAAAAAAAGAAATATTAAAGATGGTCTTTCCTTGTAGCTGTGAGGAGTCTCTCTCTCTTTTTAAATGGTAAGTTAGCTCACATTTACTTCAATGTCTTAAAAGCGCACCTATACTATTTGCATATCACCATTGATATAATTAATTGATAGATCAACTGACTTTAGGAACATAGGAAACTGCCCTATACTTACCTGGTTTGCATGACACAGTAAGCCACTGTGGATTAATTCACCCGCGCGGGGGCTGTTTGTGCTGTGCATATGTCCCTGACAAAAAACACCCATTGCCCTGTCAAAAAACCCTTTTAAAGGGGACCCAGAGTTTTGACAGGAGTACTTTTGAAAAGGAGTTTTGACAGCTAGCTTTCCAAACTTCTTTTCCCAAGAAAAGGGGTGGGTGATGTACTTTTGTACTTTCCCGAGCACCTAGAGTCTTGGGGGAAAGTGCAAAATCGCCCAGGGTGGCTGGGTGGCCGGCCAGATGGGCGATTAACAAATATAATATAATAAAAATGTGTGCCAGCCTGTGGACTGTCAGGGCAAAATTTAAAAAGTTGAGGCTCTTGCAGCAAAGGGGGTATAAATCACACCAGCCCCTTTTCACGAGCAAAGATCACTCACGCCTTTGCTTTCTCTTGACAGCTTGCCTGTTGACAGCTGTCAAGAGAAAGCAAAAGGGGGAAAAATCTATTTGGAGCCTCTTTGGGTCAATGTCCAGGGCTAGTACCTGCTGCACCTTGGCAACCAAGAAGTTGCCCTAGCCAAGACTTCAAATTCCCGCACTCGTGCAGCTGCGGACCTCTGCAGTTGCACAAGTGCAGCTAATTTTTTAAAAATAAGAAAACAAAACCGAACCTCTTTGTGCACGTTTTGTACGCAATTCTTCTTCTTCTTTAAATGATCTGATAGCCACGCCACACCAAAGTGCCACTCGGGCACTTTGAAGGGGCTGTCAGTGGGTGTCAAAAAGGGGATGTCAAAAGCTGTCTGTTAAGCCAGCTTTCACAATCTCGGGATGGGGGGGGAAGGGTAAAGTGCAAAAAAGCCACGGGGAACCGAAAACGGCTCTTGGTTGCTGCGACAGGGGAGGGCAGCCAGCCCGTGCCAGCTGCCCGCAAGTGTCACTTGGGCACTCGTGGGGCGGCTGGCCCTGGCGGGTCCCAGGGCAAGCTTGGCGTGAGCGGCAAGCGGTGTTTTTTGTTTTTGTTTTTGCTCTTGCGAAGCGAGTCGCTAGCTGATTCCCAGTACCCACGATGGGGTCGGTCGCTGGGGTTTGGGTGACACAAACAACCCCAAGAACAAGCCATGGGTTGTCAGGGTGGCTTGCTGCCCTCAAACAAGCCACCCTGCGGGAATCAGTCTGGGCTCGCACAACACAGCAGACCATCGTGGCTTGTGCTGTGTGAACCCAGTCACTGGCAGTGGCTCTGCAAGGTTTCGGGCAGGATTCTTTCCTGGCCCTACCTGGAGATGTCGGGGACTGAACCTGGGACCTTCTGCAAGCCAAGCAGCAGGGGCTCTGCTACCGAGCCACAGCTCCTCCGGACTAATTGGCTAAAATTCTTGAATCAGTTGGCTGCCTTATTTATTTATATTACCTATTTGTATGAATGTGTAATTTATATTACATTAGAGTGTGGGGAAATGACCAGTTTCACTTAAAAAAGGAAAATGTACGCTTGAGATTGTTCTTGCTCTCACAGAGTCTTCGGGAATTCCATCTGATCCCTTCTGTTTTATATTATTTCCAGCGAGTCCATGGATTAAAACAGCAGAGTTCACAGACTGATTGAGGCAAACTTCTTGGATGCAAGGCTGGAGCCAGAGGTTGCAAGTGAAGTGAGCCCCGCAAGGAAATGTCGCAACTCCTGTGTCTGTGTGGGGCTCCTTATCCATTGCCTCTTTCCGTTTGAGCTGTATATAGGAGCTATCCGCGGTGCTGAGCTCCATCCCCCAAAGAGGGTCGCCACCACAGAGCACCACGGATAGCTCCCATGAGGCTCAAACAAAAAGATGTAATGGATAAGGAGCCCCACTGACATAAGAGTCACCCAGCCTACCCATCTACCCAACTTCTAACACAAGTGCTCCATTTCATGGTTAACCAGTCAGCCATGCTGTCCTCTGGGACGCACCATTAGATCAGTGTTCTCCAACCTGGGGTCCCCAGATGTTTTTGGCCTACAACTCCCAGCATGCCGGAGGCATGCTGGGAGTTGTAGGCCAAAAACATCTGGGGACCCCAGGTTGGAGAACACTGCATTAGATTCTCAACCTTCCAACACCCAATTATCAGTTTTTCTTTTCCAACTGCCACACAACATTCTGTATTGTGTGTGTGTGTGTGTGTGTGTGTGAGAGAGAGAGAGAGAGAGAGAGAGAGAGAGAGAGAGAATTAAACTTTATTTGTACTTCTGCAAACCTTGGGTTCCCCTGAGCATACTGATACCTCCCTCTTCCCCCCCCCCCGCGGGCCCGTTTTGGCTCCATTTCTGTCGGCACGCACTACCTGAGTTTGCTAGTAGAAGGGGTGAGGCAAGCCCAAAGCTACCACCGGAAACAGCAAGTGTCTCTCCCCCCCCCCCCGCCCGGCCCATCTCACCTGTAATGTAGAGGGTTACTCAATATGTGACGTGACATCATCACAGGGCAAGTTACCCTGTCCTCATTCCACTTTGTTGGTTGCAACTTGAGAGGGTGGGAAAAAAACTCTCATCAGTGCATAAATTGGGTGTCCCCTGCACATTACAGGTGAGAATAAGACAACGGGGATGTTGTTTTTCAGCAACAACTCTGTGTCTGCTGTACCATCTCGTTGCAGCCTTAGGGAAGACAGTCATTGTCATCCTGATCCAGACACCATTGCATGCAATGCAACTACTAAAATGCGGGCAATTCATTTGTGCATCCCCCAAATTTCAGATTGGGATGTGCATGCCCATTTGCATGGCGAAATAGTGAGGAAAACACATCCCCACGCATGGCATGCAGCATTAAGGTTGGCATGCATCAGATACATGGATCAACAGAGCCTATATGACTTCTCCAACTTTTTAATTCTATGGGTAAATCACTGACCATTGATTTCAGAAGCATTTTATCGGTGTAATGCTCTATGAATTGTTCTCAGATACATTTCTTTGATGAAATAATTGCTTGCTTCTTGAAACTGATATTTCTGCCGTGTTTTCCTTTTCAATTGTATTTCCAATCAGGACGTCTTTCCATTTGGTTGATGGCTTTAAAAAACTCATTTGGTGCAGGGGATTTGGCTTTCTGGATTTTTACTCCAGCCAGGAAACCCATAATGAGAAAGAAAGTGCATTTTTGACCAACCAAATATGTTACTGTTGAGTAAAAAGATCTGGACCTCAAACTCTAATCTTTAGGTTGGGAAGGTAACAGACATTTCACCAACAAACACATTAGAGTAAGTTTCCACTAGAATGCCTGGGCTAACTTTTATGTAGAGTTTAGGGTGGGGTACCAGCTATTTCACTTCCAGAACTGATCCATTTCTTTACTGGTTCTCATGCCCTGGCAAAAATGCTGCAATGTTTAGGATACAAAAATTACACTAGGGATTTTTGCATCCCAATAACTAACTGTCTTCATGAACATTACTACATAAGTCACAGTATTTATAAGCATAAAGCAAACATTCTGAAATATTTGTCTATGCTAACTCTGTGCTTCCAATCTTTCAACATCAGCTGAATGTAACTTAATGCCTGAACCCTTGATACGGCGATGCCTGTTGGTTCCTATATCTAGGGGCAGGCAGACTTTCTGGCAAATAGCACTTATATGCTTTCATTTTAATCAGTTTCTAAACATGTACTTTATTTAACTGCACAGGCATGGATCTATTTTGTGAGGAGAGAAAAAGGGTCTATTTCACTGCCACTTCTGCCCTCCAGGTGTTTTAGACTACAACTCCTGGCATTCCTGACCATAGGTTACACTGGCTGGGGCTGATGGGAGTTGAAGTCCAACATGTCTGGAAGGTACTAGGTTGGGGAAGGCTGCTCTTCACATACTATGTGAGCGATGCCCTTTAAATAGCCTCAAGGTTGTGTATTTTTTTAAAAGAAAAAAAGATGTGCTTTCCACATTCCAGCTGCTTGTGTGTGCCACCCTTGATTGCTTAATGAGAGGCAAAAAGCACTTTGCCCATGTTCAGAGGTACTATTGTCTCCAATGAACTTGGACGTATAGAGAAAAAAACTGCCTCAGATACTGCATAACGTAGGACAGCGATAGGCAAGGCACCCTGTGGTGCCATCAATATGTTTTGGACTACAACTCCCATCATCTCTGACTATTGGCTATGCTGACTGGGTCTTATGGAGATGTAGTCCAAACCATCTGGAGGGTCCCAGGTTGACTACCCCGACGTAGAAGATCCAGGCTTCAGCCACTAAGACTGACTTAAACAGGTGTGCTAGACTACAACTCCTATAATTTCAAATTGGGAATGATGGGACCTGGCATTTACCACACCTGGAGGGGACCAGGCTGGGAAAGGCTGGGTTGAATGTTAAGAGAGTCTTTAGTGAGATGGACGCCAACTTCAAGCTCACCAGAATTGTACTCCTCCAGAAACCCTGAGGCGGGCCTCTAGTAGCTATGCTAAAATTTTATATCCATTTTAAACCAGGTTAACCGTCATGGCTTCATCCCAAAAATCTTGGAAAGTGTCGTTCTTTGGTGAAGGTGCCTAAGCCAGTGGTGTAGACAGGCCCCTAGTGGTTTCCATTAGGACTGTGTCTCCGAACGGTTTGAAATGGACACTTTTCTTTGCAACAGAAGGGCTAGAGCAGGTTAGCCTCCTTTTGTAAAAAAAAGTGCTTCTTTCCTCTTGATTAACTTGGGAATTTAGGACACAACAGTCACTGTTTCTGCTACAAATCTCCCGGTGCAAACGGTCTGTCTACACAACAAGCCTACGTTGGTTTCATGCCGGGTTTAATTATCCTGGTTTCCCCTCCCCAAAGGATCCAGGGATCTGTAGTTCAGCGAGGGTGCTGAGAAACCCCTCGTTCCCTCCACAGAACTATAGTTCCCAGGGCTCCAGGGGGCAAAGTCATGCCTTTTAAAGCAGCTGGGCTATCTGATGCAAATGTACCTGCCGCTGCTGACTGTGCAGAGACAGACTTTGTACGTGAAACAGACTTTTCTCTTTTCTGTTTTGCTTGAACTATAATAACAGTAATCAAACTGTATTCTGGGGAGCGTGTGCGTGTCCTGCAACCAGTTGTATTCTATGGTTTTGTTTTTTTTTTATTCTGCTAGGAAGGAATAAAAGACGCTGCAATTTTGTGCTTTGGTGTGCGTTGTGCTTTTCTGCTTTGGTGTGTGGCCTTTGGCGGAAGTGCGTCAGAGAGGACTCAAATTCAGGGAATGGAAATGGCCTAGGCTAGGCCCCATCCCTCACCCCCCAGGCTCCACTCCTATGTCAGGAGGACTTCCTTCAGGTACTGCTCAATGTCCCCACCCTCAGCCATCCGAAGGTCTCCTATTTCCTCCAAAGATTCTGCCCTTTTTCTCCCTTGCTGCCCCTTATGCCTGGAAATGCCTCCCATCAGAGCACGTCTGTGAGGCCACCCACCCCTCTTACATACCGCACTTCAAATCCCACCTCAAAACCCACTTTTCCCATGAACCCTTTGGCACAACTCCCTAGTCCTCATGCCATACTGTAAACAAGACTAAGTACATACAACTACAATTATTGCATATTCTTCCCCAATTTATTTCTTTATTTTATTTATTATATTTCTATCCCGCCTTCCCCCCCTTACATAATCCTCCTCCTCCTCCTATCCATTTTATCCTCACAACAACCCTGTGAGGTAGGTTAGGCTGAGAGTCAATGACTGGCCCACAGTCACCCATTGAGCTCCATGGCTGAGGGGGAACTAGATCCCGGATCTCCCGAGTGCACTTTCGACAAAGTGCCTCATGATATCCTGATTAGCAAGCTAGCTGAAAGTGGGCTGGATGGAACAACTATCAGGTGGATCCACAATTGGCTACAGAATCGGACTCAAAGAGTGCTTATCAATGGTTCCTTCTCAAACTAGGGAGAGGTAACGAGCGGGGTACCACAGGGCTCGGTCCTGGGCCCAGTGCTCTTCAACATTTTTATTAATGACTTGGATGAGGAGGTAGAGGGAATGCTTATCAAATTTGCAGACGATACAAAGTTGGGTGGAACAGCTAATACTCTGGAAGACAGAAACAAAATTCAAAGAGATCTCGATAGGCTGGAGCGCTGGGCCGAAAAGAACAGAATGAAATTTAATAGGGATAAATGCCAAGTGCTGCACCTAGGGAAAGGAAAACCAAATGCAGAGTTACAGAATGGGGGACACTTGGCTCAACAATACTACAAGCGAGAAGGATCTTGGAATTGTGGTAGATCACAAACTGAATATGAGCCAGCAATGCGATGTGGCTGCAAAGAAGACAAATGCTATTTTGGGCTGTATTAATAGAAGTATAGCTTCCAAATCGCAGGAAGTGATAATTCCCCTTTACTCAGCACTGGTTAGGCCTCATCTTGAGTACTGCGTCCAGTTCTGGGCACCGCACTTTAAGAAGGATGTAGACAAACTGGAGAAGGTTCAGAGGAGGGCAACAAAGATGATAAAGGGACTGGAAACAAGGCCCTATGAGGAGAGACTGAAAGAACTGGGCATGTTTAGCCTTCAGAAGAGGAGACTGAGGGGAGATATGATCGCACTCTTCCAGTACTTGAAGGGCTGTCACACATAGGAGGGCCAGGATCTCTTCTCGATCATCCCAGTTTGCAGGACACGGAATAATGGGCTCAAGTTACAGGAGCCCAGATTCCACCTAAACATCAGGAAAAATTTCTTGACTGTTAGAGCAATAAGACAATGGAACCAACTACCTAGGGAGGTGGTGAGCTCTCCCACTCTGGAGGCATTCAAGGTGCAGCTGGACGGCCATGTGTCACGGATGCTTTGTCCTGGATTCCTGCACTGAGCAGGGGGTTGGACTCGATGGCCTTGTAGGCCCCTTCTAACTCTACTTTTCTATGATTCTATGAGTCCCAGTCCAACACTGTCAAAAGGCCACACTGGCTCTCCCTGTTCATTCATGCCTCCATTTCCCTTTCCTTCCTCTCTTGTCTCCCCTGTGTTGTTTTCTAGACTGTAAGCCCCTTGGGGCAGGGACCTGTCCTCTCATTCTTTATAAAGGGCCATTCACATGTATTTATTTATTTCATTTTTATACCGCCCAATAGCTGAAGCTCTCTGGGCAGTTTACAACAATTAACAAGACACAATATGGCACAATACACATGATAGATAAGAATACTATATTAAGCATGTGCTTCACTACTGATCTGTGGCCCCTCAGCACTGTGAACAATGTTTTTATTTATCATTGTTCATATTACTACTACTACTACTACTACTACTACTACATTATTACACCTTTTTACCTCTTGCAAGTAACCCAAGGCGGCTTACATGATCCTCCTCCTCTGCATTTATCCTCACAACAACCCTGTGAGGTAGGTTAGGCTGAGAGGCAGTGACTGGCCCAAAGTCCCCCAGTGAGCTTCATGACTGAGTGGGGACTTGAATCTGGATCTCCCGAGTCCCAGTCCCAACGCTCTCACCACTACCCCACACTGGCTCTTTAATAAAAAATATATAGTAGGAAACAGAAAGGCTGTGGGTATATTGCCTTCGTGGATCCGAAAGCTATCTTTGATGCCATAGATAGGGGCAGTTTGACCCCCCCTATAAAATTCTGTGAATGAGGCAGGGCGATTGCACAATAAAAGCCTTGTCTAGAAGCACCTGTAGTCCGAGATGAACAGAACTGCCAACCAACAGTACCTCCATTTTGTCTGGATTAATTTTTATAACAATCTCTAAACTAGTGAGCCAGTGATGAGAGGTTCAATCTTAATCATTACTTGGGGGGTGACGTTTCCAAAATACGCTTCCATGGGGCACATGACAGCTGGGTGTGTGTGTGTGCGGGAAATACTCTGGCCACTTGCCTAAGAGCCGTACAATCTGTCCAGAATATCCTCAGTTTTTGCAGATGCACGGGAGGGGAACGTGTGATTCCTCTTTTACAGGTCAGACAGAGCAGTCCTCACTGGGATGGCGGGAGGTCCACGGTAGAAGATTCGCCACTTCCCAAGCCCTGCCAGCTCGCTTCAGCCAGGAGGATTCATAGATTTCATAGATCGTAGAGTTGGAAGGG
Source organism: Shinisaurus crocodilurus (assembly GCA_021292165.1). Classification (NCBI taxonomy): domain Eukaryota; kingdom Metazoa; phylum Chordata; class Lepidosauria; order Squamata; family Shinisauridae; genus Shinisaurus; species Shinisaurus crocodilurus. The sequence continues at coordinate 31,824,053 of CM037884.1, read as the reverse complement.
GCCTACGAGGCCATCGAGTCCAACCAACCCGCTGCTCAGTGCAGGAACTAGAGGAGGGGTCTCCCATCCAAGAAATAACCAGGCCTGACCCTGCTTAGCTTTCCACGCTCAGACAAGCTGAGTCAGCATGAGCCACAGGCCTGAGCGGTGGGGTTTTTTTGGGGGGTGTGGGTGTTAATTTTTTTAAAAAATATTCTCTCCCATTGAAGCCAATGGGAGGGAAAACACCTATGCCAGCTCCAGGCTGATGTAGAGCCTGATCCAGGGGTGTGCAGGGGGATGTGTGAGTTTCAGATCCAGCAGCTCCTAGCCCAGCCTGGATGGACGGCCCTGGAACGGGACATCCACAGAGCTTCTGTGGGAATAGCTGGAGGATGTGGGGTGCGCTCCCCACCAGCAGAGCTCCTCTCCCCGTGGACAGCGTGGACAGTGGTACACTTGCCCTAACCCAGTGTTCTCCAACCTCGGGTCCCCAGATGTTTTTGGCCTACAACTCCCAGCATGCCCCAGCTGGGGCATGCTGGGAGTTGTAGGCCAAAAACATCTGGGGACCCAAGGTTGGAGAACACTGCCCTAACCTGACTGCCCCGCTCAGCCGAACCAGCCTTTGGCAGCGGTTAGGAGAGGACTCTAAATAATAAAAAAGCCCCAAATACGATATGGAGCTGAAACTTAAGGTGCACATGTCGCTTCCAGTCTGGAATCCATTCCAGAACCTAGCACGGAGGGTCATTTTGGGTACTCCAAAGGGGAACGCCATCCGTCCCTCACCATGCTGAAATTAGACGTGCCACCAGTTAACTCTGAAAGCAAAGCATACAGGTTCTGGCTCAAAACTAAGGCTCTGTGTAGAAGAGGAGAGATTACCCGCATTTTCTATTTAGAACAAACTTCAAACAGGGTCACAAAGGAGTGACCTTTCTTGCAAGCCCCGTCTCCAGCACCACCCCCAACCCATTTATTTGTTTTCTTTTTTAAGAGTGGTTTTGTTCTTTTATTTAAAAAGAAAAAAGAAAACCCGCTTAGGATATTGGTATAGAAGAGGCATAAACCAGAATATGTCACAATAGAATGCAGTAAGCCAATTTGTTTGTTATGGTTGCAATCTTAGGACTTCTGGACAGCCTATATTTTCCCTCTGTTAAATCTGAACTCAAAAATTAGACTGAGGGAGGGATGTCTTTACGCAATGGCACGCCTCTCTGTTATCCAATATAAAAACTGCACCCTGATGATACTGCATAATTAGACCTGATCATAATTACGGTATCAACAAAATTACCTATTTGTTTTAAAAGCATCTCTGAAAGACAATTTAAATTAAGACAGGATTGTACTTCCGGTCTCCTAGAATTTGACTTGGGCTAAGGGATATGACTGTCTTGACCCAGTGGGTGGGTTCGCAGGACAGGGCAAGGCACACGGTGGCACAAGCCACGCAGCGTGGGCTGTCTGCCCCGAGGGCCCTTGATGTGCCCGACAGATGACTGGGCACATCGTGGGTCCTTGCCCACCTCCTCCCCTTCCTTCCCCCTTGGTCCTCCCACAGATATCCCAGGGGACCCTGCGGGGGCACTGAAGTCCCCCCCCCCAATCCCTGCCATTGCGGGTGCAGTGGCGGCGAGGAGCAGGGAAACGGGGGGAGCAGGGATCGCTCTAGCTAGCCTGCTGGAGCAATCTCCTAGCCCACGCCACCAAGGTGAGGCCTTTTGGCCTGGCGGGTAGCGGCTCAGGACAGGAAGCGCGATCAGTTTGGCCTACTTGTGAGTCAGCCAAACCGATCTTAGCTGTGCGCCACCGTTCTGTTGTGGTTTTTTTTTTTTTTGCGTTCATGAACGGTGAGCTGGTCTGAGCAAAACGAGAACGTTCACGAACAGACTCGCGTGAGCCGAACAAGGCGAGTTTGCACTTGCTGAACGGATCACGGAAAAAAAAAGTAACATCCATAGCGCCACCAGGGCCTTTTGACCTGGCGCAAAGCAGGGTAGGAGGTGCGATGATCTCTGACATGTGCCGCCACCTGGTGGCAGCAGCACAACACAAAGGGGTGGGTGGGTGCAATTGGTTTGGCCAGCTCATGAGGCAGCTGAACAATCTCCACCCCAGACTGCCCCCACCAGGCCTTTTGTCCCAGTGTTGCAAAAATATGCTCAGAGAGGTCCTTTCCCAGAGAGCCAATACTCAAGAAAAAAAAAGAGAAGCAGCACGCCAGAGGTGAGTTTTCTACGTTTTATTTTGCGCAGAAGATCCAACTCGAGAGGCTCGCGCCACAAAACAAGAGTTGAACAAAAGAACAAACAAACATGGGGTTCGCCTTTTATAGCAGGGAATTATGGGAACACATCATACAAAGCATGTTCGTCCGATTAATTATGCCAACCGACCAAGCGCTTCATCACCCCTCCCTCTTGCTGGATTTGATAGGGGGCATTCTAAGACTTTGCTACCCTGGAAACTCTTTATCAATCTTTGCTAGGCTTCAAATACATTCTCATTGTTGCATTTTTTTGGACCTGGCTGGCAGAAGAACACATCTGGGAGGGGGAGACGGCATGTAACATTACAAGGAACAAAGCAATATTTCAGAGGCCTCTGGTTAGGGTAGGCAAAAAGCAGATGGGTGAGTTAGGCCAGGGAGGGGCAGATTTTTCTAACACCAGCAGCGTGTTAGAAAACGCAGAGGAAGCCTCTGATAGCCGCCCCCAAGTGCCCTCAGGTGCCAGTTTCGGCCATCTAGCTGCGGTGCTTCAGAGCGAGAGTGAAGGAGGCTGGAACGCCAACAGGACCTCGTATTCTGGCGGCCCCGGTCTCTTCCCCTCTCCGCCCCCTTCCCTGCCCCATTTACCCCTTCTCCAGCGTGGCTTTCCTGTCCTTGGAGAAGCAGTTGGCGTGGTTCTTTCCACTCCGGCTGCAGGTGGCGGGAGGGGGATTCCGAGCTCAGAGGCTTTGTTTCTGATCTCGGATCCGGGAGTCCGAAGAATCCTATCCCCCCCCCCCCGGGATGCTATCCAGGGGCCACATAGGATTGCTCTCTCCAAGGCATTTACACAGTTAGGATTCCAACGAACTCCCTCTGCTCTGCCACTTTGAATGGATTCAAGTTAGCACGTGCAGCGTTGCAAACCGGTGTCCTCTTTGGGGCAAAGTGTAAGTGCCGGGGGGGGGGCCCCCCCAGCAAGGGGAGGGGGCGATTTGGGCTCCACTTCAGGCAGCAAAAATGTGACGTTTCTCAACCTTCAACCGCGGTGGCGGGCCTTTGTTTTTGCCAGCACGGCCGCAGTTCCTGGACCTGCAGTTGATGTCAGAGGCCTCAGCTGTGTCGACGCCACGTTCCTTTCTTTCCCTCACAAGAGCTGCGTTCCTCAAGGCAGCAGCTGGCTGAAAAAAGGAAGGAAACGAGGAAGGAAGGAGAAGACGGGCATTGGGGGGATGCGAGGCCAGAGCTGGTAAAAATCCGGGCCCAAAATGTGGCACGAAGGTGAGCCCGCAGAGGCCCATGCTCTGCAGCTCTCAGAGGCTGTCCAAAGTTCAGAAGATACGTTCAAACCTTTTCCTTTTCCCTATTAAGAACCACGCATAGCATTTATGCAGCACAGCCTTCTCCCAACCTGGTGCCCTCCGGACTACGACTCCCAGCATGGCTGGGGGATGCTGTGAGTTGTAGTCCAACACATCCGGAGGGCACCAGATTGAAGAAGGTTGCTGTAGCACTAAAAAAGGGGGGGGAGTGTTTCACATACATTGTCGCAGGGATCCTGACAACAACAGCTCTATGAGGTAGGTCAGCATTATGACAGGCAGGGTAGCATACTAGCTAAGATGACACCGGCCCGTGAGCCAGGGGCTTCGAAATGGGTGTGCAGGAAGGGGCAGAGGAAGAGCGGAAAGCGGGTGTCAGAAAAGAGAGGGACTCTGGCCCTGCCCACTGCTGGCGTGCAGACCCCCATCAGGATACTCCCACGGGAATCCAGCGCTGAACAGAAAAGGAGGTTCCCACGGGAATAACATTTTTGTAGAAATTTCAGAAATTATTGGCATTAATTTGGAGGTCTGTCCAAAATTAGCATTGTTATCAATAACGGAGAAACTTCTGTGTTCTCAAGAGATGAAGGAATTAATTGTAAGTTTGTTAACGGCGGGGAGATTATTGATGATATTATTATTATTATTATTATTATTATTATTATTATTATTTATATACTGCCCAACAGCCGAAGCTCCCTGGGCGGTTCACAACAATTCATAAAAACACATAATACAATATACAATAAAAACCGTTATACAAAATTTAAAAACCCAAATTTAAAAGCAAACAAACATATAAATAAAACAGGAAATGCAATGAGACCAAATTAAAAGAGCAACCACCCTGCCATACATTAAGAGTTAAAGGCCTCAATGTATTTTTGGAATATAGATTAATAATGGATTATGTGGATAGAATTATTTTTTTGGCCCCGTGGTGACGGGTGCACTTTGTAATTATATGGATTTGTGGGTTTATATATTTTTTGTATGTGTGTTCATTAAAAAAAAAAAAAAATTGAAAAAAAGAAAAAAGAATTGAAAAAAAGAAAAAAGAAAGAAAAGGAGGTTCCCACCCCTGTGCTAAAGGATTGCGATTGCCATTGGGGGATGCACATTGATCCAGCTCCGCCACTGGAGGCCCGTGTGGCCTTGGCGGCACGGAGAACCTTCCACCGGCTGAGGCCGATGTGTCAAGTGTGCTCCTCCAGGACAGAGGTCCCAGTATCAGAGGCAGAGTATGCCCATATACACCAGTTGCTGGGGAACATGGGCGGGAGGGTGCTGTGGCACTCCTGTCCTGCTTGTGGGATCCCGCGGGCAGCTGGCTGGCCACTGTGTGAACAGAATGCTGGACTAGATGGACCCCCGGTCTGATCCGGCACGGCTCTTCTTGCATTCTTAGAGGTAGCCTTGCCATAGTTATTCGGGCTGTGAGAAGAACCTCTAGACTAGACTACTGCAATGTGCTGTGTGTGGGGCTGCCTTTGAAGATCATCTGGGAGCTGCCGTTGGTTCAAAACGCAGCTGTGAGGGTAGACCGCATCAATCTGTCTCTGGCACCAGATGAAGAACGTTTTTGTTTTCACAGACGTTTACTATTTGAGGAGTTTTGTTATCTGGTTTCGTTGCTGCATTTCCCCTGCTGATTTATTTGTTGCTTTTCCATTGTGCTATTCTGATACGATGTTTTGACTGTAAAGCAACTCTGGCAACAAATCTTTGTCCTGAAGGGCGATAGGGAAGGGCGAGCGCGATGGAAGGTTAATCCTGCCCTCCTGCTCTGTAGCCCCGATGAATATTGCACACACACACCCAACCTGTTACAGTCATGCCTTGGATTGAGAGCATAATTCGTTCCGGAAATGTGCTTGTAATCCAAAACACTCTTACATCAAAACGAAATCCCCCCCAAAAAAATTGTACAGAGATTTTTAATATAAGCCGTACTACAGTACTTGTATTGCAAGACGTTGCTTGTATATCAAGTTTTAAAAAATTAAATAAATATTTAAAAATTTGCTTGTCTTGCAAAACGCTCTCAAACCAAGTTATTTGCAATCCAAGGTATTACTGTACTTGTGTTGGGAGGGGAGGGACGCAGTCCTCCGTACAAAGAGCGGCTCTCCTTCCATGGCAGGGAACAGCCGGGAGGATTTTTGTTAGACCACAGAATTCCTTTTTTTATTTACACTATTTTTTTACACCGCTCTTCAGCCCCAATAAGGCTCCCAGTGTGGCCTACAGGGATTAATAACGAGACAGTCCCTGCTCTTGGACTCACAGTCTCAAAGGCACAACACAAAAGGAAAAAGGATTGGGAGGGAGGGGGGGGGAAAGCAACACTCTTGCACCAATTCTTAGTTTCACAGTTCTTATAGGGGTTCTTTCTGGCAGGGAAGGGCAAAACAAGCTCCCTGCAGCTGTTCCTTCTCTGGATACGCTGGTCTGCCCCTTGCAGTTCTGTTTATCCTGGGAGGCAGGTGGGGGGGGGTTTAGCCTCCCAGTGTGGCCCTTGGTTTTCTGGCTGATGGATGAGGCTGGATGAGGCAGTCCCGGGGGGGGGGGGGGACATTCCTGCATGGCACAGTCCCAGTCCTGCAGTTACTATTTAACAACAACAACATACCCAGATGCATCAAATGCAATCATGCATTTCATATTCTGTCTAGTTTGGCCATAAATACGATACTGGGTGGGGAAGACATGGCAGAGCATCAGCAGCGGCTCTGAGTTTCTTGTGACATCTAGTTCTGCCCAGAAGCCATCATTAACTGGAATGGTTTAGCTCAGTGTGCTCCAACCTTGGGTCCCCAGATGTTTTTGGCCCACAACTCCCAGCATGCCCCAGTCCGCTACGCGGGCTGGGGCATGCTGGGAGTTGTAGGCCAAAAACATCTGGGGACCCAAGGTTGGAGAACACTGGTTTAGCTTGTCGAATGAGAAAGCACTCTGGATATGCTCAGAGACCAATATACAGAGAGAGTCTCCACAGATACAGTAATACCTTGGATTGCAAGCATAATTCGTTCCGGAACCGTGCTTGTAATCCAAAACACTCTTATATCAAAGCGAGTCTCTGGCGGGCGTGAGCAGGGCCGATTTCAGCCCGCTATGCCCGCTCAAGGCGAGCGGTTACATCCCTACGACTACTTGTCTTGCAAGACCTTGCTTGTTTATCAAGTAAAAAAAAAATTTGCTTGTCTTGCAAAACGCTCTCAGACCAAGTTACTTGCAATCCAAGGTATTACTGTATCTAGATCTAGACAGATATATCTATACATGTAAATAACTGATTCACCTCAACCTCTATGGATGCTGTGACGCTGAGCTGGTTTCCAGCATCTTTTTAAAGGAATCTGTAGGTACAGTATTCCTTATCCGGGGCAGTTGTTTTGTATCCAGCTTCTGGACCGATGCCTGTATCTCTAAGCCTTGAACAATATATCTGTTGGCTGTTAGAGTGGGTTTAGGTCAGGGGCAGGCAACCTTTTGGGGCTGTGTGGGCACATCTGGCCATTTGAGAAACTGGCCTGAGCGCCACCACAAAATGGCTGCCATGGGAGGTGTGGCAAAGGACACATGACCTGCTGAGCACAAGGCAGAGGCGGGGTCTGGGCCCCAAATAACTCTTTTGAACCCACAGTTTTCAGAACCAACATATACCTATTTCCTGTAGACCGTAGACTACTAGCATTGAAAAAATGATCCTTCAACGCCAACTTCAGTGGACCGGTCATGTTGTTCGAATGCCTGACTGCCGTCTCCCAAAGCAGTTACTCTACTCCCAACTCAAGGATGGAAAGCGGAATATCGGTGGTCAATATAAGAGGTTTAAAGATGTTCATAAGGCTAATCTAAGAAAATGCAATATAAACATCGAAAACTGGGAAGCTCTGGCCCATGATCGATCTAAATGGAGGTTGGCCTTTCACAAAGGTTCCATGGACTTTGAAGAAGCCCGAGTGCAAGGTGAAAGGGAGAAACGTGCTAAGCGAAAAGCACGTCAAATGAATCCTTTACAGGACCATCCTCTATCTGGTAACCTGTGTCCTCACTGTGGGAAGCTGTGTGGATCTAGAATTGGCCTCCACAGTCACTTACGGACCCATCGCTAGAGTCTACACAATCTTCTTTAGAATTTCCTCCTTTAATCCTGGAAGACAATCTTACTCGGTCACGAGTGATCGTCTGATGATGATGATACCTATTTCCACAGCACTCCTGGCTGCCAGTAAGAAAATGTGTTACGGTAATTAAAATAAACTAAAAAAGTGGCCTGGGAGGGATAGGCAGCAAGAACGTTGTCCGGGGGAATATTAATGCCCACCATGTTGCCTACCTCTGGTTTAGGTTATTTCCCCCTCTGAAGTGATATCCGCCCAGCTGTGTTCAAGAGGGGATAACTGGTTCCACCTGCGTATGGACTGTGGCTCCTGGAAGAGTCCATTGGCAAGTACGGTACTTTGCTTCTCCCTGGACCAGGTTAAATGGATGTGGCTTGCTTGGGATCTGGGCTGCCTCTCCAGATGAGCCTCGGATGTCGGGGGGGAGCCCCCTGCGAGAGAAGAGTCTGCGCCGAGGTCATTGTAGGCCAGCAACAAGTTCCTATGTTATTTCCTTTTAGTGCTTGCTTTGTTTTCCCTCTTGCCTTTTTCTGCGTCTTGTTTTGATTGGGGAAAAAAACGTTGTTTGGTAAGCTAAAGCTCTGGCGACGATTCCTGCCTAAACTCTAAGAAGGGGGGGGGGGTGCTGTTGTCTGCCCACATCAGTTATCCAGGTGGTAGGGGACCAGCAGAAGGAAGTGGGGGCGGACTCGGCTGGTTGTCTGTCTCCTACACTAGATGCCAAAAAGTCACGGATGCATTTGGAATTTAGGGACAAGGGTTGTTTTTTTTGGGGGGGGGGGGGAGATGCTGTTTCCAGCAAATGTGAGCCCAGCGGTTCTGTTTTCACCACTCGGTCTTTGGGGTGGCTGACCCATACGGTTTCAACCACTTTTGAGCCTCGAAACCCAACCTGATATCCTTGGAACTGGCAAGAATACAATCCACCCTCTCTTCCCTCCTGTTTGCTTTCTTCCCAGATACCCTTGGGATGCCTCTGACCTCCATCCTCTGAGGGACTGGGATGCAGCTGGCTCCTCAAGTCAGAGGAACAGAACAGTGTCCAAGCTGAAGGAAGCTTGGGAATTTCAACATTCCTTAGCACAGCTGCCTGGACAAAGGAAAACAGTTAATTCCAAAAAGTGGCTGGTGGGGGAGGGACAGAGGAAGGGTTTTCATGAGCCAAGTTCCAAGGGAAAGGATGCCCCAAACTGGAATCTTGGATCTTTCCTTGGGTACTCTGAAGGCAGAGTCTCAAGCCTATTCCCTCCTCCCCAGCATCCCACGGTAATACTTTCCTGTAGTGATGGGCTATGTAGTGTGCTGGCTAGAACAGCCCTGCTGGATCAGACCAGGGGTCCATCTAGTCCAGCATTCTGTTCACACAGTGGCCAACCAGCTGCCCGCGGGGAAACCCACAAGCAGGACAGGAGTGCAACAGCACCCTCCCGCCCATGTGCCCCAGCAACTGGTGTACACAGGCACACTGCCTCTGATCCTGGAGGTAGCATAGAGCCATTGGGACTAGTAGCCGTTGATAACCTTCTCCTCCATGAATTTCTCCAATCCCCTTTCAAAGACCTCCAGATTGGTGGCCATCACTACATCTTGTGGAAGAGAATTCCATAGTTTAACTATGTGCTGTATGAAGAAGTACTTCCTTCTATCTGTCCTGAATCTCCCTCCAGTCAGCTTCATGGGATGACCCCATTGGGGTTCTAATATTATGAGAGAGGGAGAGAAATGTCTCCCTGTCCACTTCCTCCACACCAGGCATAATTCTGTACACCTCTATCGTGTCTCCCCCTAACTCGCCTTTTTTCTAAGCTAATCAATCCCAGCTGCTGTAACCTTTCCTCATAGGGGAGTTGTTCCAGCCCCTTGATCATTTTAGTTGCCCTTTTCTGCACTTTTTCCAACTCTACAATGTCCTTCTTTAGGTGCGGTGACCACCAGAACTGTACACAGTATTCTAAGTGTAGTCCTACCGTAGATTTGTATAAAGGGAGTATGAGTGTGGCAGTTTTATTTTCAATTCCTTTCCTAATTATGCCTAACATGGGATTTGCCTTTTTCACAGCAGCCGCACACTGGGTCCACATTTTCATCGAGCTGTCCACCGCAACCTCAAGAGCTCTTGAGCTCAGGTCTCATCAGCTTATACTTGAAGTTGGGATTTTTTTGCCCCAACATGCATCACTTTACACTTTCTGTCTCTTGGCTTTGTCTTGATCCTGAAACCATGTGTTCAGTCAACATGATAACCCACACTCAAGGATTGAGTATAGGTTGAGTGTGGGTTGTTGTTGAAATGTGGGTTGTTGCTGAAACGTGGGTCATCGTGTTGTCTGAACCCAGCTGCGCTAACAAGCCATGGCTCGTTAACCACAAACATGAAGAGAACCCATGGTTTGTTGTTGGGTTGTGAACTGTGGTTTGTTATCTTGGCTGGGTTAGAATCCTAGAAAAGTAGAGTTGGAAGGGGCCTACAAGGCCATCGAGTCCAACCCCCTGCTCAGTGCAGGAATCCAAGTCAAAGCATCCCTGACAGATGGCCGTCAAGCTGCACCTTGAATGCCTCCAGAGTGGGAGAGCCCACCACCTCCCTAGGTAGTTGGTTCCATTGTCTTATTGCTCTGACAGTCAGGAAATTTTTCCTGATGTTCGGGTGGAATCTGGGTTCCTGTAACTTGAGCCCATTATTCCGTGTCCTGCAAACTGGGATGATCGAGAAGAGATCCTGGCCCTCCTCTGTGTGACAACCCTTCAAGTACTGGAAGAGTGCGATCATATCTCCCCTCAGTCTCCTCTTCTGAAGGCTAAACATTGTTCAGACAATACGATAACCCATGATTCAACAACAACTCACGTTTCAATGACAACCCACACTCAAGCCTTCAGTGTGGGTTATTATGTTGTCTGAACCCTGCTAAGGTGTGTCCCTTGGATATATATATATATTTAATTTGACCTGTGCTTCACTGAACAACCCTGATAATGGACCAAGCTTGAGCAGGACTCTCTGTGTGTGTGTGTGTGTGTGTGTGTGTGTGTGTGTGTGTGTTGTGATGATGCTGAGAGTGAGTGGGGTGGCTTTGGTGTCACCCACCGCTGATATGCGGCCTCGAATTTTGAAACCTGAGAGAATGCGCCCCTCAGCAGCACAACCCTGCGTCTAGCAGCAAACTCTGTGCCTCCGTGCCGACAGGATCGGAGCCAAATTGGGGTCGCTGAGAAATTAGGAGGGTGGTGTGAGCATGCTCGGATGAGGACAACGACGAAACTGAAAAGGGGCAACGCTGCTCCCTGCACCCAAACAGCCCAATAACGGAGTGTGGTCACACTGAGTTGCAGCAGGAGCTCTGCTGCGAGAACCAGCAGGGCGGAGGGGATTCGTAGGGCTGGCTTGAGCACTCCTGCTTGCAATATGCTTAACATAAGACCTGGATTTGTCAGTTCAACAGTGGTCCAGCCACCCTGCAAGCCTGTTTATTAATTATGATGATCATACCCCACACACCACCACCACCACCTCGTTGTTGTTGTTGTTGTTGTTGTTGTCTTTGTCTTTAAAATGTTAGCAATCCTCCTTTAGACTGTCATTTTAAACTGCATTATAAGACATCTGCAGATTGTGCTGTATGTGTTCTCTTGTTGCTAAAATGCTAGGCAAGACTTCTCTCAGGTTTGTTTCTCTTCCTTACAAATCCAGGATAACAAACAGAAACCTTTGAAATGTAAATAAGTTACATAAAGGGGAATGATTGTGGCTGCAAGTGCCTGCGCAATACCGTGTAATGGTCTCCTGGCAAATGGGCCGATCTTGAACATATCGCCAATTAAGTCGCCTTTTGCCTTCCAGTTTAATAACCACCCCAGAAGCAAAAACAAAAGTATCAACTAATGTTTGCAGTAATGAGGCCACTGCTTCTCAGGCACAGACCCTTTGTCTCCATGTCCGCTATAGCTCTGGGCTCCTCAACTGGTTGTTCAAAGGCATGATTATTGCAACCGTTCCATGATAGTGCCCTTGGGCTTGTGAGGAAATGCATAAGTGTGCAGCCTGGAGGAAAGAAGCAGAGATGCGCTGCACACAGCGTCCAAATCTCCAGCTTACACGTTGTGCTAATATTGGCTCCCCGCCGGGTCACAATAGCTTAGCACATGCTTCTGTCACAGCACCATGGCACCAGGGATGGGGACTCGGACTCGAGGACTCGACTTGTGAGTCGGACTGAGTCCCCCCCCCTGACTCGAGTCGGACTTGAGTCCCAATATTTTTAATGGGACTCAAGACTCGACTCGGGACTCGAGACCAAAGACTCGTCAACATCCCTGCTTGATGCCACCTGCAGGTGCTGTCTGGACCTAGTTGCAGTAACAATCCAAGTTTATTTTTTTAAATCATTTTACTAATGTAACCTTTCAGACATTTTGGGTTTGGCTGCCTCTGCCTGCCTGTTTGGGGTTCCCTGCCTCCTCTGCCTGCCTGGTCTCTTCTTAACCAGTTCCACAGTTTGAATTGTCCAAGACAAAGGCCTCTGCCTGCCTGCTTTGGGGTTCCCTGCCTCCTCTGCCTGCCTGGTTATTTTGGGTTTGTCTGCCTGGTCTGTTCTTGTCAAAATCAGTGGCAGAGTTTTGAGATAAAAAGGCACACTTGTGCCTAGAATTTATTTAAGCCACACATCTGAAGTAGCCTTATTTTGTTGGGGGAAAACCCCATTGATTTTAATAGGGACTCGTGGAGTCAGCTTTGGGAGTGACTCGTGACTCGTGACTCACCATTTTGGACCAAGGACTCGGACTCGAGACTCGGGTCCAAAGACTCGTGACTCGACTCGTGACTCGAGACCAAGGACTCTTCAACATCCCTGCATGGCACAAGCACAAGCACTAGCATGGGCATCCGCATGAATTTTTCTAGAGGTGGAGGACAAAGCCACACACATCCGTTTGTGGTTGTAATTTGCACGCAGGGCATGCACCGCTACAATGCGCCCGTGCACTTTCCTTGTGTGTGCTCTTTGTTGCTTAGCATCACATTCAATGACAGTTAGAAACCTACACAGAGTAGCAGAAGATCCTGGAGATTGAACAACACCAGTGCGGAAGATGTTATATTCAAGATGCATCATGAACACCAACAAAACTTTATTTGGAGGGATTAAAAAAAAACAAAAAAAAAAACACCTAGGAACAAGAGAAAAAAAAAACCAAAATGCACATTGTATATGTTGCGACATCACTGCTCTTATCATAACATTGACAACTTCACATGATTCATCCTAGAATGATTTCCTTTACCTTGGAAATTGAGGGGGGTGTCTCTGATCGCCATTTTGACAGCTACCAGGAGTTACTTCAAAGTGCCCCAGCGGCACCTTGGAAGGGCTGCCCGTGGTTGTCCAGCATTTAAATAAAAATAAATTGTGCATTTAAAAAATTAATTAAATTTTTATTTTTCATTTCATTTCATTTATTTCATTTCATTTATTATATTTATACCCTGCCTTTTTTCCTGAAAGGAACCCAAGGCGGCTTACATAATCATCCTCCTCTCCCTTTTATCCTCACAACAACCCTGTGAGGTAGGTTAGGCTGAGAGTCAGTGTCTGGCCCAAAGTCACCCAGTGAGTTTCATGGCCAAGCAGTTGTGTGACATACACAGCCAGATGTCCCAATCCAAAACCACCCAGTTCCCACTCAAAACCCCCTTTTTAAAGGGACCCAGAGTTTTGACAGCTAGTTGTCAAAGCTGTCAAAACTCCTTTTCCCTTGAAAAAAGGGGCAGGGGGTGCACACCTGCAGTTTCCTGAGCACCTAGAGGTTCGGGACGAAGTGCAAAATGTGCATCCTGGTAAGAACTAAAGGGGGAGGGATTTTGAGAACCTTGCTGCAAAGGGGATTTAAATCCCCCCCCAAACCCTTTTCACAGCTAAAGAGCACTCGCGCCTTTGGTTTTTCTTGACAGCTCGCCTTCTGACAGCTGTCAAGAAAAACTGGGGGGGGGTGTATTTGGAGCCTCTTCTGGGCAATGTCCAGGGTTGGTACCTGCTGTCCCTTGGCAGCAGGCCCCACCTTGTACATTGCCCCAGCGGAGCCTTCAAACCCGTGCAGTCGCACAACTGCAATAGTTTGCCGTTGCAGAACTGCAGCTAGAATTTTTTTTTTTAAAAAAAAAATTGTGCACAATTTTTTGCGGTTTTTTTTTTTTTTTTAAAGGCTGGACAACCAGAGGCAGCCCCTCCAAGGGGCCGCGGCAGCACTTTGAAGGGACTGCTCAGTCATAGCTGTCAAAACGGGGATTGGGAAAGCCAGCGCGTGACAGCTGGCTTTCCCCGATCTCTCCCCCGAAAAAGGGTAAAAAGCAAAAAAAGCTGTGATGAGCCCGAAAGGGCTTATGATCCTGATGGGGAGGGGGGAGCCCCCCCCCGGGGGGGGCAGGCGCAACACAGCAGCCACTGCTGTTGTTCTCAGAATGGCATCATGACTGGAATCCGGGGGGAGGGGATTGCACCCCATTACCCCTGGGAGTGGATTCCCATGGGCACTTAGCCACATAATACAGCCTTCCTCTGTGGGGGTTCTATTCGGGGATGCCTATTTACCAGGGATGGGGACTCGCAGAGGCGTAGCGTGGGGGGTGCAGGGGGGGCAGGCCGCACCGGGCGCAACATCTGGGGGGGCGCGCTCGCACTCGTAGCTCTCTGCCCCTGCCTGGCTCACTCACTCTCTCTGCCGCCGCCCACTGTGGAGGGGTGTGTGTGCCAGGCGTGGGCTCTCCTCCGCTCGTTTTGATTCCCCCCTTCAACAATTCATTACCAATTTCTATCCCCCCCCCACTCCCTCTTTCCCCCTCCACCCCCGACGGAGGTCGAAGCTCGAGTAAATAATAAATCAGTTTGAAACAAAAGCCGCTTCGGATTTATGGCCCGCAGCGCTAATTAGAAACATCATTTGAGCAATAAACTTAAACACTTTCTAGCAAATAATGCCTGTGAAGAAGCCTGCGTCTCTCGCCTCGCCTTCTGCGGCTGGCTGGCTGCTTTTTAGAGTCGCTTCCTCGTCTGTGGCGGAATTTGCTTTTGCCGGGAAAGGCTGGGGGGCGGGGGCGGGGGCGGGAAGAGGATGAATAATTGGAAGTGGGGGGAGGAAAGCAGAGGGTCCAAGGAGAGGCTGCCGCTGAAGAGCCCTTGTCACCTTGGCTTTGCTGTCTGGGAGTTATAATTCAGTGTAGTAGTTCCTGGTGCATTAATTTAACAACTATGCGACCTGAAGCACTTTACTGAAGTGAATTCTACTGAAATCAATCAGTCTTACTTCCAAAGAAGTGCAGTTTGAACCTGGGCATGAATCCATTGATACACATGCTCATGTAAATTCTAAAAATATTTTTTGTGAAAGTAGAATCCCATTTATTTCACTTGAATATGCTTCCAAGTAAGTATACTTGGGACTACATCTACGTTTTTTTTTTTTTTTTTTAGCACAAACAGATTTTAATGTGTAAGATTAGTCAGCTGAGTTATTGCAGTAGTTCACAATTTGGGGAAGCTAACTTTAGCTATGACATTTAGTTATTGTATTTCTATTGCTTTTATAATGTTTTCATTCTGCTAGAACAGCCTTTATTTTCTTGGTTATGATTAGATTATAGACATATGTGCTGCATACATATAGAGTTAATTGAATTACCGTGCAATCCTATATATGTCTGAGGGCAGGCACTGTCTCATTATTAATCTTTGTAAGCTGCTCTCTGGGAGCCTTCTGGGGCTGAAATGCAGTGTCATTTGTTTCTGAACTGATTCAGAATTCTGATGTTACACTTGAATGTATGTCAATCTTAATATTCAGTTCTCTTTTATGTAAAGCCTCCCATAGCTTTAATTTAATATTCTCAAAGGAAACAATTGAGTCGGTTAACATAGATCACAAGGATGTTTTCCTAATGATAAGCATTTGAAACATCTTTCTAAGCTACCGTACCTTTCATATGGTGATAGTACTGGAGGAATCAGATCTTGCTTGGTGGTACCAGACTTTGTAAATATATATTAAAAATAGGAGAGACTCTCAGAGTTTGACAAACAGTTGTAAGACCCTACCCAGATCAGTAATGCCAATGTACAATATTAATTATACATTTTGCTTCTCCTAAAGAATATGATTTGTTCATTCATTTTGTCCAGGTGAATGGTCTGTATTATGAATTACAAATCCTCTCGATTGCTAAAATCGAGCAAAAGAGACTCGAGTGCTAAAATCCACGGGTTAGGGGGCGCAAATTACTTGCCTTGCCCCGGGTGCTGACAACCCACGCTACGCCACTGGGGACTCGGACTCGAGGACTCGACTCGTGAGTCGGACTGAGTCCCCCCTCTGACTCGACTCGGACTCGAGTCCCAATATTTTTAATGGGACTCGAGACTCGAGACCAAGGACACGTCAACATCCCTGGGCTGTTGACGAGTCTTCTGGCTGTGCCAGAAGGAGCGCGATCACCGGTGAAGAGCACATGGAAGCGAGGCGCGCCGCTGCTCGGCCACTATGGACAGCTACCAGGAGCGCAGCCCCAACGATGTGTTGAGATTTATTTTGATTGATGTGTTGTTGTGGGGGGTTTGGGTTAGGGTCAGACATTTTGGGTTTGGCTGCCTCTGCCTGCCTGTCTGGGGTTCCCAGCCTCCTCTGCCTGCCTGGTCTCTTCTTGACCTGTTCAGCAGTTGAATTGTCCAAGACAAAGGCCTCTGCCTGCCTGCAATGGGGTTCCCTGCCTCCTCAGCCTGCCTGGTTATTTTGGGTTTGTCTGCCTGGTCTGTTCTTGCCAAAATCAGTTGCAGAGTTTTGAAATAAAAAGGCACACTTGTGCCTAGAATTTATTTAAGCCACACATCTGAAGTAGCCTTATTTTGTTGGGGGAAAACCCCATTGATTTTAATAGGGACTCGTGGAGTCAGTTTTGGGAGTGACTCAGGACTCGTGACTCGTGAGTCACCATTTTGGACCAAGGACTCGGACTCGGACTCAAGACTCGGGTCCAAAGACTCGTGACTCGACTCGTGACTCGAGACCAAGGACTCTTCAACATCCCTGCTATTTACCTCCTGATCCTAAATGTGTTGCACGGAAGAAAATCCCTTTGAAATGAATACAACTTCCCAGAGCTCTCTGCCTCACACAATCTGCAGTTTCATCACCACCACCCCTCTCTTACGCACACTTCCCATCAGCCCCCTACCATTGCCTAGTGCCGGCAGGTATGCTACCTTTACCGGACTCTCACTCTGATGGGTTTCACGTTCCAAACAATTTGTTTCCAGGGCCTTGGCCCTCCCGCATCCCCTCTGCTCCTGACATCTATGACTGGGCGTAGGGGCTGATTGGGGTGGGGATTAGGAGGATGAGGACAAATACCCCATGATGTGGCTGGCTGCTGTCCGCTGAACGGTTAGAGAGCTGCTCTGTGGAGCTTGCCCTGCGGATTTGAGTCCTGGCTGGCAGCTCTCTTCTTTTTGCCCCTGGTGTGTGTGTGTGTGTGTGCGCGTGCGCGCGTGCGCGCATGCGCAAAAGGTGAGTAGGAGCACAATGCCCCCATTCCCTGTGGCTGGGCAAGGGAGGCGGCCTTGACCTCCCATCCCGATTCCCAACCCTATCAGACCCCTGCGGACTGAGGCTGCTTCCAGGCAAGGGTTTTATTGTGCAATCACATTCGTGGAAGTTTTATGGATGACCACGAGGTCTCTGCTTTGTAGCCCTTCCCTTTCCCCCCACTCCTTCCATATAGTTCCTTGCCGGGGGGGGGGGGGGGAGGTTAAGGAAGAAACTAGCTGCACCAGGCCTTTTGACTGTTCGCACCAGAGCCCTCTGTCTGGAAGGCCACTGTGGGTATTAGAGTGGGTAAGCTGGGAGGTCACTGACCTGGTTCACATGGCATGACTGCCCGCCATGGCTGAATTTACCCGTGGGGGCTGTTGCATTGTGCCAGGGACATTGTGCTGTCATCCCCTCTCGCTGCCCTCAGTGCTCCCACGTGGCGCCCCCTGGGATATCCGGACCCCCGCTGTGCCCAGGCACAGCCTGGGGCCCGCTTTAAACCCAGAGAGGCTCCAGAACCTGGCTTGCCATGGCTTGCCGTGTTGTGTGAACCCAGGTGGCAGGGGTTGTTTTGAGGGTCAGACAACCCTCATATACTAACCCACGGCTGGTTTTAGGGGTATTGCCTGGGTTCGTATGACACAATAAGCCAGGCGCCCACAGCTCAATTAACCCACGTTGGGCTGTCACGATGTGGTAGCAGACCCATTGGCCGGTTCGCACGCCACTGTGGGCCAGTGGTAGCAGCGGGTCAAAGCGCTTAGTCCGATTGGCAGTGCAAGCGGCCAGTCAGCTTAAGTGTCGTCCCAGATGTGGCCAGCGTAAGCGACATCGGCTCACTGTGGGCCACCCCATCGAGACAGAACCTTTTCTTGACCTGTGCAATGTTTACAGCAGTGTTCTCCAACCTTGGGTTCCCAGATGTTTTTGGCCTACAACTCCCAGCATGCCCCAGCCAGCTACGCTGGCTGGGGCATGCTGGGAGTTGTAGGCCAAAAACATCTCAAGCTACGCTGGCTGGGGCATGCTGGGAGTTGTAGGCCAAAAACATCTGGGGACCCAAGGTGGGAGAACACTGGTTTACAGTGATGGGGTGGCCAGATGTCCTGTTTCACAGAGGACAGTCCTCTATATGAAGGGCTATCTGAGGACAGTCCTCTGTTCTGAATGGGCCGTATTTCTATTTAAATTATAGCAATTCTTTCTAAATTTGCGTCTCTATAAATTATCACATGCAAATTTTATGCAAATCTGTGTCCTTTACTCCCCCCCCCCCATTTTCTGGTAATGCGTAAGTGACTGCCCTAGTTACAAACCCCTGTCTGCGTCTGTAAAATTTTACAGCACCAAATATTACAGATCAAATATTTTGATTTTTGATAGCATTTTTTACCCATACTCGGTAAAAATGCAGCTTCCATGTTTAGAGGATGGTAAAGCTCAGACGATCAAACCAGCAGGTCTAGGCTGGGGATGAAGCCAAATCCCACACACGGTTCTACAATCCGGGGTCCCTGCGTATAAGTTACAGGGGTCTGGGAACACAGCAAGCAAAAAGTACAGTTCCGTGAGCAGCCCAGGGCAGGAAGCTAGGCTCCTGGTATTTATACCAGGCCTGACGAATCCAGAGGCTTAATACTGCATGCCGATCACAGAGGCCAATGTTGCCCAACCCTATTAAAAAGACCCCTTCTGTGCTAGGGGAAGGCTTTGCGGTGAGCAATCACAATCCACAGTTTCTGGGGTGGCTAATTTACACATTGACTGGCTTGAAGCTTCACACAACACGATAAGCCATGGTGACTTATAAGCCATGTTTGTTTCAGAGTGGCTTGTTGTGTTGCCGGAACCCAGCAGCATAGTTGGTTAACCACGGACAAGCCACTCTGGCCAGGGTTCAGACAACACGTCAAGCCACTCTGAAACAAACATGGCTTATAAGCCAGTCATTGCCAAAAAAAGAGGACATGCATCACCAAACAGAGAAGGCAAAAATGGACACAGATTTGCATAACATAGGCTAATTGATAATCATTACTATACAGTAATGCCTTGGATTGCAAGTAACTTGGTTTGAGAGCGTTTTGCAAGACAAGCAAATTTTTAAATATTAATTAATTTATTTTTTACTTGATATACAAGCGATGTCTGCAATACAAGTACTGTAGTACGGCTTAAATTAAAAATCTCTGTACATAATTTTTTTGGGGGGGATTTCGTTTTGATATAAGAGTGTTTTGGATTACAAGCATGTTTCCGGAACGAATTATGCTCTCAATCCAAGGCATGACTGTACATCTCATCTGTGACCAGGTGAGCTGTGTGCCTGCCTGTTCAGTCTGCTATCCAGGTGCACACTGTGGATGGGTGACTTCAGGACCCCTGCTTTCCCTTCTTGGGGTTATCTTTAAACTGGACTTGGACTGGGCAGCCCTTCAAATAGAGGACTGTCCTCTGCATAGTAGATCACATGGCCACCTTAGTAGCTTCCTAGGCCATTAGGTCTCATAAAATTTGGCTAAAATGAATAGAGGACATCCCCCAAACCAATATAATTATTGTTCATAGCTACCCACACATGAGAAGCTTGGTAAGTTGGCCATTGACCACTGTGCAATGGAGGCTATGGAGCAAAATTATCCGAGTAGTATCTTTTAGCTGTCAAAATGGAAGAAGATGAATCCAGGGCCCAGAGACTGTTGTGTCAGAAGAAAAGAAAAAACGGCCTCACTGCTGTAAGAGCAGAGACGTGGAGGAATGTGCTGATCTCACCAACTCTTCTTAGTCACCATGGCTGGCAGCCAGGTTTATTGTCCTACACAAGAGTAGCAGTGCAAGTTGCTATGGTTTGCGGCAGGGTATCCATGGCAATGCCTCTATCTAGCCCACCAGATGTGGGTGTTACCTGTGCGAAGGATGGGTGTATAAATATCAACTTACCTGAAGGTGGTGACCCAGCATGGTTGCCATGCAACCCACAAGAGCATCTTCTCCAAAGAGGGGGGGTTGTCATAGAAACGGTGCTGTCTCTATGGCAACCATGTGCCATTATTTCTCCTTCCAAATGGACGAGGGTGAAAGAACCAGAGGGTAAAGCTTGTGTATCGCTAGGAAGTGAGATCAGGGCAGCTTCACTGGCCTACACGAGAGGGTAGGCAGGGAAGGTGAGCAAATGGCAAATGGGGCAATTTTTTTTTAGGGCCGGCCATGCTAGTCTTCTGGTTCTACCTGTGGCCTCTTTCAAGATAAGTACGAAGGAATAAATGCATCTCTTCAGTGCATTTGATTTGAGTATCCGCCTCCTCTGCCTTTATACGAGGCTTGGCCAATTACAGGGTAGCCATGTGTCCTATTTTACAGAGGACAGGCCTCTATTTGAAGGGCTGCCCAAGGATAGCCCCCTGCTTTGAATGTGTCCTCTATCTGAAGGGCTGTCCAGTCGAAGTCCAGTTTAAAGGTAAAGGACCCTAAGAAGAGAGAGCAGCAGAGGCTTGGGGTTGCCCATCCACACTGGACCGGAGCAGCTGGCCCACAGCTCACCCGGCCACAGCCTTCCTTTTTATGGTGAGATGGATTGTACAGTATTACTATTCAAATTATACCAATTCTTTCTAAGTTTGCATCTCTATAAATTAGCGCATGCAACATTTATGCATATTGGTGTTAGTCTACGGCCCTCTTTCTTTGGCCACCTGAAATCATAGAAGTTGAAGTTGTGCAAGGCTCTTCCCTTCCCAAACCTCCTCATCACTGAGGGCGAAGGATACTGGCAAAGTGACAAGGCACCACTGTCGGCCTAAGGCAGGCCTCCTCTTCCCTCCCTTCTTCTTTCTGGGCTGCAGTCACAGGTGGTCCGCTGCCCCCGTGCCTCACTAGGCTTCTAGTCATACAAGGATTACATTGGCTTTCCTTTAAATCCATCTGTAATGCAGATGGAAACCTTGTCTTGGTGGCAAAGTTCACTTGCCTTCTCTTTGCCTTCCGCATGAACAGGGAACAGCATTCATCTGTACCACAAACAATGCAGGAGGCTAGAGAAGTCTCTTTGGATTTTTGCTTTGAAAACCTATGCCTGACAGAGGAAGTGTCCAGAAGAGGGTTTTAAATACTGATGGGTTCACAGGGAAGGTGTTGATTCCAGATGCTCCATGTTTCAAAAAGGCACTTCATGCATTATTATGAGACCCTGAAGATGGACCAGGGGCGATGCTAGGGATCGAAAAGAACTGGGGCTCAGGCCCACAGGACCATTTTTTTTTTAAAAAAAATGCAGATTTGCATATGCTAATTTACAGATTTCATAGATCATAAGAGTTGGAAGGAGCCTACAAGGCTATCGAGTCCAACCCGCTGCTCAGTGCAGGAAATTAGAGGAGGGGTCTCCCATCCAAGTAATAACCAGGCCTGACCCTGCTTAC
The DNA here is from genome assembly GCA_021292165.1 of Shinisaurus crocodilurus. Classification (NCBI taxonomy): domain Eukaryota; kingdom Metazoa; phylum Chordata; class Lepidosauria; order Squamata; family Shinisauridae; genus Shinisaurus; species Shinisaurus crocodilurus. The sequence continues at coordinate 31,802,407 of CM037884.1, read as the reverse complement.
GTAGCTTTCCACGCTCAGACAAGCTGAGCCAGTGTAAGCCACTCTCTCTGTGTGTCTTTAAGGGGCCCTGTCTCCAAAGGACAGGGCCCCTATTTGTAAAAAGGGATGTATGGACAGGGGAGAGGAGGGCATTTGATTTCAGAAAGATACCTCAGGCAGAAAGATTCGGGGGGGGGGCAGCAGGAGGGGAAGCACAAGTGGGCAAAAATCCCACTAATCCAGGGTGGATCAGCTGCAACAGAGTTCCTCAGGGCCCCTGCACCTTTCTTTCAGCAAGTGCCCCTGGGCAGCAGGGTGGTGGGGCAGAGGGCCTCCAAGAGATTCAGGGCTCCAAATGAAAGAATCGGGGCTCCAGCCCTACCAGGCCGCCCCCTAATACCGTCTCCGAGATGGACGGAGACATTTCTGTGCCTGAGGAAGAAATCCAAATGGTGCCCCGCAGACTCTAAACATGTAATAATGACCTAACTGGCAAATTGCTGTGCCTGCTGTCCGGCTGCTAAATATTGACGGGCAACTCCCACCCCCTGCTGCCCTCCCTTGATATGGTGCTTTCTCTTTAAACTGGACTCGGGCTGGGCAGCCCTTCAAACAGAGGACATGTTCAAAATAGAGGTCTGTCCTCTGTAAAATAGGACACGTGGCCACCCAGCACACACCTCACCTGGTCTCACAGTCTTCCCTACTATGGTGAGATGTGTTGCATTTCTGTTTAAGTTCCGTATAAATTTGTGTCTCTCTGTGTGAATTAGCACATGCACATTTTATGCACGTCAGTGTCCTCTACTGTCCTCTTTTTTTGGCAATGCATAAGTGCCCACCCCAACTTTAATAATACCCCCAAATCTGCTACCTAAGGCAGCCTGTCTGAATGTGCCTGACAGTAGGATTTCATAGATCTGATAGAGTTGGAAGGAGCCTACAAGGCCATCGAGTCCAACCCCCTGCTCAATGCAGGAAACGAGAGGAGGGGTCTCCCATCCAAGTAATCACCAAGCCTGACCCTGCTTAGCTTTCCACGCTCAGACAAGCTGAGTCAGCGTAAGCCATCCAGCTCTGTGGGAAACTGATGCACCCGAGAGCTCTAGTGCTTGTTTCTAAACTATATTTATTATTTATTCAGAATATTTCTATCCTGCCTTTTGATTGCCTCAAGGCAGCATACAGCAGATTGCCTCAATCCACACATATGATTTATTTGTTTGTTTGTTTATTTACCCAAAAGACCTCCTGACCGTCACCTGGCTAGTGCCAGAGGCCAGTGTGTGGTTGTCAGGGGGCAGCCCAGGAGGGCTGGAGCCCCGGATATTTCATTTGGAGCCCCGAATCGCTGGGAGGCCCTCTGCCCCACCACCCTGCTGCCCAGGGGCACTTGCTGAAAGGTCCAGGGGCCCTCATGGTCTCTGTTGCATCTGATCCTCCTGGGGCTGGATGAGCTGGCTTGTTGCCCACATGTGCTTCACCTCCCTTAAACCTTTCTGCCTGAGGTTTCCCCCCCCCCCTGAAATCAAATGCCCTCCTCTCCCCTGTCCATACATCCCTTTTTACAAATAGGGGTGTCCTTAGGAGACAGGCTCTTTTACAGACTTTAGAGCATATGTAAATTAGCATATGCAAGTTTGTGCATATATTTTTGGGGGGGCCTGTGGGCCTGGAGCCCTGGTGATCTTTTTGGTACCTAGCACAGCCCCTGGTGCTTGTAGCCTTCAGCTCTGCCACCCCAGGGCACCTGGCAGTTGGAGCTGAGTGTTCTTTCTAGCAGAGAGGGCGGAAGCAAGCCCCCTGCAGCTTCTCCCCCTCCGGCCGATGGATGAGGCCAGGCTGGTCTCCCCCTTGCCAGAGTTTTCTTTTTGAGAAGCAGCAGCTGTAGCCTCCTGATAACCCATGGTCCCCTGGCCGGTGTCAGAGGCCAGAGTGTGCTTCCCTTTAGCTCTGCAGTCCCAGAGCAACTATATGGAATTCAGATGTACGCAGACCTCATGCGTTTCCCCCTGCATAAGAGAGACATGAGAATTCAGAGCGGGGTAGCTGTGTCAGACTTGCATCAGAAACAGTGAAGAGTCTTGTGTGGCACCTTAAAGACTTAACACATTTATTCTGGCATAAGCTTTCGTGGACATTGTCCATTTGGAAGCTTATGCCATGAGGATTCAGGTTTGGTGCAAGACACTCTTGTGCCTGAAGTGGGAAATTCAAATGACACCACGCTTGCTGCTGTGTAACATGGAGCACAATCCCCTGGCCCTGGTAAGCTTTCCTATGCAACCTTCATTGAAATCAATGAGAATCTCCCAGGGATCATGCCCTGCCAATCAAACCCATCTCTTTCCCACTCTGCCACCCTTAATGGTGTCCCAGATCTGCTGCCACCTCACCGTGTTTGGTGGGAAGGTTGTAGGGTGACCATAGCCTGCTGCCAATGTGTATAACATCTTATTTAGAGGGCCACAATCATCGTAATTCTGTTTTTTTCAAACTGTTTTTTGTATTCAATTGTTTATAATGGTCAATATTTTGACTCATTAGGCCGGCAAGTGCCCCAGTCCAGGCTAGGATAGTCTCAGGAATAACGAAGAGATACATCAAGCCAGTCCAGGTGATCCCCCCTGCCTTTTCCTGAGGATGTGCCCTGGCGAAGCACAGAGGTTTAGATGCTGTTGTCTGCAGCAACAGGCTGGCTTCAGCTGGGCTAATTTATAGTGGGTAATTAGGTCAGCATATTGCTTTTAAGGGAGGCCCCATGCTGTGGCTTCCTTTTGGTCTTTTGCTGCTTGCGTTTGATCCTACTCTGTTCAGAGGGATGAAGTATCGCAGGCTCTGATTCCTGCATTTGGGGGAAGTTCAGGAACAGCACAGGAGGGGTCAGGTTGCTCTTCTAATGGCTCCCGGGGAGGGCTGTCAGCTGAAGCCTCCAGTTCCTCGCCTGGCTCTGGCTGGGGCCTGTTGTGCTGGTTCTCCCCCTCCTCTTCTTCATCAGATGAATCCTCTTCCAGGTAGGGCAAGACACTGGGTAACAGAAGGAGCAGTCACACAGCCGGTGGAGGCTGCTGGCTCCAACGTCAGTGGTGGGGCAGTGAGTCCACTCTGGATTTTACTCTGAACTTTTAAGGAGCTATCCTTGCTGACCCTTGTCCCCAAAATAGGTTCTGCACCATGGATAGTTCCTTACAAGTTCAGAGTAAAATCCGGAGTGGACTCGCTGCCCCACTGACATCGGAGCCCCCAGCCCCCACTGCACAACGCTCCCCTGGTGACAGTCTTTCCCGCTATGGTGAGAAGTATTGTATTCCTATTTAAATTACAGTACCGGTAATTCTTTTTAGATTCACATCTATACATAAAAATTAAGCTTATGCCAATTTTGTGCAAATATTTGTCCTCTTTTTGGTGATGCATTTCCTCTTTTTTGACAATGCCTAAGAGTTACTAATAGTTTTTATTCTTTCTTTTTAAAAATAAATAAATAAAGGATTTTGTTTTTAATTTGCAAATATAACTGAAAGAGCAATAACAAAAAAAGATGTCGGTTCACAACAACATTAGCAAAAATTCAACACTCATATCTGAAATATAGGCATTAATATAAGCAGCCCATATATCTTAATAGGTATCCAAATGAGATTGATGACTATAGGATCTACGTTCAAATGTAGACAGAGCAGTAAGGTCCTGAGACCCTTTAATAATAGATGGTGGGTGTTTATCTTTCCAGGCTTGATGTACGAGTTGCTTTGCAACTATAAGGGCTCTCAAAATTCACTTTCACTGTCCATCTGTTAGTCCCCACGTCACAGGAATATAATATAAGAGCACAGGAGTATCTGCAAATATCAAAGAGTTTTCTAAAAACAAAAAGCAATAGCTTCTAGCCAAAAATAAGCCACCACAGAGCATGCCTACATCATGTGCTCAGCGAGGCATTATCCCATATTATCTCATCAACATCGAGCAGAGCGGGCGAACTTCTTCCTCACAAGCTGCTGTAGTGTCCATATACGTGGAACGGCACCTTTGGCAGAATCATTCTCAATTTTAAGCATGGAGAAGTTGTACATATGGAAGCTAAAGCACTGATTAGGCTGTATTCAATTTAGGGCTGTATTCAGTTCATTTCCGCTGATTAGGCTGTATTCAGTTCATTTCCATTGATCAGGCTGTATTCAGTCTTACAGCTTTTATATATACGGCGATGCAGAAGTAGCTATCTTGTAAGGTTGCCTCTGCAAGAGTTTCCATTTTGCATGTGGCTACAAATACTCTGTGGAAAGCAGATGTCTGTGCGCACAAACACCCCTGCTCTTTACTACTACTACTACTACTGCTACTTCTTATAGATCATACAGTCAGAAGGGGCCTACAAGGCCATCGAGTCCAACCCCCTGCTCAATGCAGGAAACTAGAGGAGGGGTCTCCCATCCAAGTAATCACCAGGCCTGACCCTGCTTAGCTTTCCACACTCAAAGCTGAGCCAGCGTGAGCCACAGGCTGTTCTTCTTAATTTTATTTCCATTATGAGTCCAACACTCTCACCACTACGCCACACTGGCTCTCACTGGCAATGTAAGGATCACAATATTCTGTCACATACTCTTCCAGGTGAAGTAATGCCCTTTGATGGGCAAAAGGATCTGGGACAATTGCCCAGAAACAGTACATGTGTACAGATCAGCAATCTGTGCATATTGTAAATAGTTTGTACACATGTTGGATGTTACATGTGAATAACTGTACATATGTACAGATCAACAAACTGCATACATGTGTACACAGATTGTACATGTGTTGAATACAATGTGTGAATACCCCTAAAGTGAACATCAATTCACACAACTATACGTGTCTTCATTCAATCCAGGTTCATCTGCACAGATAACCTGTATCCTGGATTAAGTAGGATTCTAGTAAAAGAGAGCCACGAGAGCCAGCGTGGCGTAGTGGTGAGAGCGTCAGACTGGGACTCAGGAGATCCGGGTTCGAGTCCCCGCTCGGCCATGAAACTCACTGGGTGACTTTGGGCCAGTCACTGACTTTCGGCCTAACCTACCTCACAAGGTTGTTGTGAGGATAAAATGGAGAGGAGGATGATTATGTAAGCCGCCTTGCGCTCCTTGCAGGAAAAAAGGTGCCACGCTGCCTTCCCCCAACCACTGATGATTTGGGAGTTTCCTGGCTTTTGAGCAGTAATTTTACCCCATTCTCAGAGGTTGAAATGCTTCTTCTAACAGGTTTAGTGACTGGCAATAAGAGCCTTAAGCTAAAGAATGCTAGTATTTTGGGCCTTGGCCCCCCACAAACACTGGAATGCAGCCCCCGAGAGCTTCTCTGAAAGGGAATTTGGCCCTTGGGATGAAAGAGGTTCTGCACCCCTGGGCTAGAGTCTCACAACCACCACCCGAATGAGCATACAGAGTGGGAACTGCAGATTTGCGCAGATGCAGAAAATTCTATGTTGGGTGCTAAGAGACGGACCTAAACTCTTAATGTGGGTGGCCCTGATCACTGCCTCTGTGCACTGCAGCCCCCTCACAGATGAGCCAGCATCAATCCCTTAGCCATCCCCCCTCCTCTGCCAAGCTATCACGATGGACAAAATTGGTTCAACGGTGGCATCTGGTGGTGAAAATGTGTCACTACTGCTATGTTTCTCAAGAGGTGCCATCCCTAGCCCGCCAAATAAACAGAGGTGGACAAAAAAGTTCTGGCAGTTGTGTTAGAGAGAAAATGAGCAGTAGCAGCAGGTGACAATGGAGGTGGTGAGCAGGTAGGCTCACGAGGGACAGGGCCCATTGAGGGTGTCTTGCCCAAGGGCCCTCTGAAACCTGGAGGCGGCAGTGGGCCAACTAAAAGATGCAAAGTAGTAAGCAAATTTTATGAAACCCTTCCTCAGGCTAGGTGTTAAACCAAAGAAATACGCGCACACAGAGAAACAAAAAGGGAGGGAGGGAGGGAGGGAGGGAGAAGAGAAAAATGATGACATACCACTCTGCCCTCCAACACCTCCTCTCCATCCCATGCCCACCAGTATCCACTGTCTGAGGTGATCACCTATCTTATGGTAGGGTTGGCTCTGTTTGCAGACTAATGAAGTTAGCTTGTGCTAGGTGAAAAAGATTTCTGGTTGCACAGAAGCATAAAGGGACAAAGAAGACTCAAGCATCTCCCACAAAAGAGAGAACTTCTTTGCAAATATTTCAGACAAGTGGGACTCTTGTTCAGGGTTCTAGCCCCTCCAGGTCGTCCCCCCCACCTCCAATTTGGTTTTTTTCTCAGGTGGGGTGGACAAACTTGTGCCCAACTCCAGATAAATTAAAATATTTGGTTTCTCCATTCATGTATATGAGTAGCTCTCACTTCTGCCCCAGGAACATTTTAAAATAGCTTCTCAGTGTGAACCAAGAAATGACCTATCCAGACAGTGAGAAGGTTCTGTCTACACTTTTAATCTTTATTTGTCTCTTCCTCTCCATTCCTTTTCCAGCCACTCCATTCAATTCCCCCTCCGGCTCCCATCCAGTTGTCAACTTCCCTCTTTCTCAGTCTTGTCAACATTCCATGTGATTGGACTGGTTTGCACATAATGCTAATCCATGGCTTATTTAACCCATGGTTTGTTGCCCTGTCCAGTGTTTGTCTGTCAGATGACTGAACAAACCATGGTTTGTTTTCTCAATCCCTGTGTTGGTTGTTTCCCCTCTTCCTTTGCCCACTCACTCCCTGTATCCCAAATGCCTTTGTGGTGCTGTAGCACTGGCATGTAGAATGGCTGAGGTTTTTTTACTGCTCTTGCCCGCTGCCTTTGTAACCTGGCAAAACAACCCATGAACAGCCACAGGTCTGGGTTCACACATAATGGCAACCCATTGTTTAAACAACCCAGAGTTCAAAACCCAACAACAAACATGGGTTATCTTGCTGGGTTGTTCATGGTTAACAATTGTTAGTGTGGCTACATACACACATCTTGACAGTCCAGAATTCAACAACCCAAGCCATGGGTTAGCGTTACGTATGAACCAGGCCATTGAATTATCATTGTACTGTTTTAGAGAGTCCCACCACCACAACCATGGTGTTTTTTTCTTAAGACATTTTGTACTCGGCCTCACTTCTCAGCCTTTTGGCTAAGATCAAGTGTAGTATTTCTATTCACTTCCTTTTCAGTGATCTTGCTTGAATAAAAAGAGTGCAGCCAGCCAGCCACCCGTAGGCCTCTGGTCAGTGGTAAAGGCCAAAGTATCCTTCCGCTGGACTCTGTAGTCACAAGGCCACTGGAAGCTTCTGGCACAGAGCAGGGAAGGGAGCGCAGGTGTGTTTCGTTGATGTTAACGTGCCCAAATCCATGCTCTTGGACCCAGTGGTGTAGTGGTACAATTTGAAGTGCAGGTGCCCATCATGAGTCCCCATAGTCATGATGCCAAGTAGAGTCGAAAAATGCAGGCAACTGTGTTGATCCATGTGTGTTGTGTGTGTGTGTTTTGTAGGTCTTTTGTACAGCATAGCCGGCTGGAACATGCTGGGAGTTGTAGGCGGAGTGCCCTTTCTCTGCCCTTGCAGCTGATGCAGTTGCTTCAGACCTGGCACTGGGGGGGGGGGTGTTCCAGGGGGCAGAGAGGAGAGGAGTGAGGCTCCACCGGGATACAGCATATCCCAGCGGAGCCTCAGCCCCTCCTTCTCATGAACAGGAGCAAAAGACATAGATGGCTGAAATTGGCCGTCTTTTGCAGGGCGAGGGAAGCGTGGAGTCAATCCTTGCCTCCTTTCTCGACTGGAGGCCTGCAATCCTCTGAGTTTGGGGTGGGGGGTGGTTTATGGGCAACCACATTGGATGGTGCCACTAGTGTGTTTATTGTAATGCCAGTTTGGTCCTGGAGAATGGACAGTTATTCAAGACTGAAGAATTTATCTCCCTGGTCGGTTTTGATCAGTTTGCAATCCTCACTTCTGTTCAGAGGTCCACATAACAGTGTCTGTGGAACGTTGCTTCTCAGGAAGCTTTCCCTAACCTGGTTGCCCTCCAGATGTGTTGGACTGCAACTCTCATCATTCCCAGCCAGCATGGCCATTGTCCCAAGGCAGCCAGATCTGTGGCATACAGCCAAGTCTGACGCTTCCCATCCCTACGCATTGTGCGTGCATGTATTCAGGGACCAATATCAAGTATAGATTTCATAGATCATAGAGTTGGAAGGAGCCTACAAGGCCATCGAGTCCAACCCCCTGCTCAATGCAGGAAACTAGAGGAGGGGTCTCCCATCCAAGTAATCACCAGGCCTGACCCTGCTTAGCTTTCCACGCTCAGACAGGCTGAGCCAGCGTAAGCCACAGGCCTTTCATCATTGCATACACTTGCTTTTGCTTGGCACCTCCCTCCTCACAGAAAATAGACTTTGGGGCATCAACCGCAAGTGTCTGATCAAGATTCATCCCAGATCTTTGTGAGGATTACATTGGCCACAGGATGCCTGTGGAAATAAAGCTGCCAACAGGGATGGGATTTGTCTAGCCTGTGCAGCAAAGATTCTTTGGAAAGAGAACTCTGATGAATAGCCCAAGCTTAACAGACCTTTCACCATAAAAAATGTTACTATGCTAAACTATTCACGAATAGTCTCATGGACCTCAGGGAATTTTCCTGCCCCATGTGGGCTGCGTGAGAACATGTTTCCTGAGTCATTTGCAAACTTCCATATGAGGAAAATTTCCATATTTTGGCCCTGGAAAGCTGTTTTATACCAAGTCAGACCCTTTATTCATTTAGCTCAGTATTATCTGCAGTCCTGTGGGGTTTCAGACAAGTCTTTTCCAGCCTTCTGGAGATGCAGGAGACTAAAGGTGCTCTAGTCCCATGGGGCCCCAGCCCCAAATCTATTCCCTAGGGGCCCAGATCTATTCCACAGAGCCCTGAGTGTACATTGGTGACAATGGAAGGGTCCCCCCCCCCTTAATTGCTATGCAGGGGCAGTTTTCAAGGGGGAATGCAGCTGGGGAGGGAAGGGTTAACTCTCCCCTTCCCACATGCTGCAACACCTCCCAAAAACATTTCCCCGCATAACAATTAAGCTTAGAGGGGGGGAACCTTTTTTCCAGGTGTGCCATGATCTGAGGCAGGCTGCAAATTAATTGAAGAATGTTTTTAATTTGAGATGATTTGGCTGAGAAATTAATTGGCTGGCTTTGCCTGCTGTGAAGTTTAAGTCAGTCCTCCGAAGTATTCCTAAATCTTTATATAGAGAGATATAAATTAGCATATGCAGATTTGTGTCCTATGGGCCTGAGCCTGAATCTTTTAAGCGCCTCCGGACAGCCCTGCTAAGGATTGAGCCTGGGACCTTCTGCGTGCAAAGCATGTGCTCTACTACAGTTACAGCACTTCTACCTTGCACTATCTTCCTAGATCTCAGCCTCCTTGCCTGCCCCAATATGACTGTATACTAATTACCCATTTTCTGCTAACAGTACACAGCTTCTCCTATTCCTCTGAGTTTATGGCAGAGGCAAGGTCTTAAACAGGGGCTTCTTTATTCACAGCTCCCCCTCTCATCCCAAATTAAGTCATCTGGTGGGTCATGGGAGGAGTCTGGTAGAATCCAGAACCCCCAGCTCCAATACTGATTAGCTGATCAATCATGGACTTACTGTTCGGACCAGTAAGATTATACTGGCTTGATGGAAAACCTAGTGGGACAGGGATAGTTTCATAGACACATCTCTGAACCCAGCTAGCAAATCTGGATTGTTTGTTTATTTATTTACAGCATTTTTACCCCGCTCTTCAGCCAAAAAAGGCTCTCAGAGTGATTTACAAAGATTAATATTAGACAGCCCCTGCCCTCAGGCTTACAATCTAAAAGACATAACACAAAAGGAAAAGGGATTGGGAGGGGGGAGGGAGGAAGAAAGCAAAACTCAGGCACCAGTTCTTAGTTACAAGGTTCTTAAATATATATTTTTTCTTGTTGGGAAGGGCAAAACAAGCTCCCTTTAGCTGCTCCCTCTCTGGCTGATGTATGGGGTCAGGCTGGTCTCCCCCTTGCTGTGATGTTAATTCTGGGAGGCATGGGGCGCAACCTCCCAGTGGCCCTCAGTTCTCTGGCCGATGGATCATGCCCATGTGTGCTTTTGTGAAAAACCAAAGCTGGCATTGCAGGATCCAAGAGTCTTTTGGGAACTGGGATAAACTGGTGGGATCCTGCTGCTATTGGTGGGCTACATCTCCAGGCAGGCACAAAGGTGGTTTTCCCAACTCCCATCACCATCCTTGACCAGAAGAAGTTATCTTTAGAACTGCAGCCATCTGTCCTCCTGCTCCTGGCCCCCAGGATCAGCTAGCTACTGAAGGGCTAATACCACAAGGATCCACTTACAGGCGAGCATATGCAGACAGCAGCAGCTGGGGCTTGAGGTATGTGCCTGTACCAGGGACTGGGTGAAAGGGTTAGACAGGGAAGTGGAGGGAGCTGGAAATTCAGTATTTAATCACAACAAAGTTGCACTTTGTTGTTGAAAGACTTCAATGCATTTATGATGGCATATGCTTATATTTAGTATTCAGTAATAAAGCTAAGTAAAGGAGGAGAGTGAAACAAGCCCCTTACATGAAAGAAAAACCCATATATGATCACAAGAGAATGACCAGGGAAATACAATACAATAAGTCACAATTTCACTGGAGCTGACTTCTGGGGGATCAAAACTGGCAAGGTTTGTTTTGTACAATCTGCTGCTGATGCAGATGTGAGACAAGGGCATAGTCCACAACACATCCTAAGAGCTGTCCGTGTTCATGTATCAGTTCCTTTTAAAAAACTAAATACTTCATTAAAATATACCACGTGGTTCCATTATAGCTCCAGTCTGGAACATATGGAAACGCATAGAATATAAGAACTGCCTTTCTGAATCAAGGGCAGTTTGATCCAGGAAGTGTCCTGCTTCCAACAGTGGCCAACTGGGCACCTTTGGGAATCAAAGAATCATAGAAAAGTAGAGTTGGAAGGGGCCTACCAGGCCATCGAGTCCAACCCCCCGCTCAATGCAGGAATCCAGATGATTCCTAGAAACTGCAGCGTTGGGGAATCTCATAGCCAGGGCATTAAGCCATCTCCAGTTGTTTTCCCTACTACTTGATACTCAAAAGGTATACTGCCTCTGATCATGGAGGTTCTATTTAACCTTCAGAGCTAATAGCAAAAGAGGGAAGGGCTCCTGTACCTTTAATAGTTGTGTCTAAGTAGGTTAGCAGTAAAATTGTCAATTTTAAAAAACTAACACATCAGCATGATATACAGAAATCAGGCAGGCAACAGTTTTCTTGGCAGGGAGATAATATTTGGGGGGAACAATGTCCAAAGGAGTAGCTGAGTGAGTCTGTTACTAAAACAATAAAGTCTCATACCACCTTAAAAACGAACACATTTATTACTATTTTCACAGGGGTAGCGGTGTCAGTTCCTTGTCACAAAAATAACCATGAGTCCACTTATGCCATAACAAATGTGTCAGGGTGCAATCCTATGCATGTTTGGACAGAAAAAAATCCTGCAACTCCCAGCATTGCTGGCTGAGGCATGCTGTGAGTTGTAGGACTTCTTTCTGCCTAAAACAGGATTGCACCCTAACACATTTATTATGGCATAAGTGGACTCTAGTCCATGAAAGCTTATGCCATAACAAATTTGTGTTTTGAATAGTGCTACATTACAAGAATCTTTGGGTGTAAAGTTTCATCCCCTTAATTTGTTTTTTAGGCTGTTGTTAAATCCTTGCTTTGGTGGACAGGAACAGAGCCAGTAAGAACGTGGTAACCCAATTAGCAGTGGCAGTCCTAAAGCCAATTCTGGCCGAATGTCACATCCAGCAGTTTCTCATAGCCCAATGAGGTTATGGTCTTGTTTTTTTCCCTTAGCTGCCATGGGCCAAGATGTTTGTGAGGACATCTGAACAGCCCTGAACAGCCGGATCGCTTCTGATCTTGGAAGCTAAGCAGGGTTGGGCCTAGTTAGTACTTGGATGGGTGACCGCCTTGGAATACTAGGTGCTGTAGGGAGGGACCATAGCTCAGTGTGATAGAGCACCTGCTTTGCATACAGATGGTCCCAGGTTCGATCCCGGCCTTCAGGTAGGGCTTGGAAAGAATCCTGCCTGAAACCCCGGAGAGCCATGGCTGCCAGTCAGTGTCAACAATACTGGGCTAGATGGACCAATGGTCTGACTCAGTATAAGGCAGCTTCCTATGTTCCTATGCCAAGCTCCAAATCAAGTTCAACTATCTTACAATCTGCAGCTCTTACAATCTGCAGCACCAATGGCTTTCAAATTGCCTACCTTCTGGGAAAAAATTTCACATCAGCTCATCAGCTGAAGACCCCTGCAGTTTCTCCCAAGGAACCCCTGCCCATGTGCAGAGGCTTATGGAGCATATTTTCAGTGCAAACTCAGCCAATGGGGCACTGGCCATGGCAGGTAGATCTTGCAACTACTGCATACTGTGAAGTCAAGAGTATGCTCCAGAGAACAGCCAACACTTTCTCGGAGAGGTGCAATAACAGGGGAACATAAATAGTTGTGGGCAACTGTCCTTCAGAAAAGTTTGTCCCCCATTACTGATCATTTCATTAAGAAACTAGTGAATATGCTTCTGGGGGCACAGTCTGAAAACCAAACTTGCCAATGCAGTGTTTCACCAGCAGAGGACTCCCAAGACCATTTCATAAAGTACCCTATAGGTCCATCAATATATCAGCTGCCCTTAAGCATAAATCAGCTAACTTAAGAGATGGAGCATGTTCAGCATTCCCAGACGAGGAGCTTGGCAGCCACTCTGGGTCATGTCTCTTTTTCAGCATTAACCACAATCCAGTAGACACTTGAAAGCTGGGAATAGGATGCAGCAATAACACCAGCACAAATGAAGAGAACTTTTGGCCCTTGGTGACCTGCTTTCCCCTCCGCGGGCAGAGCAGCTGGAGAAAGTGATCCTGCTGTTGGGGGCGCAAGTTATCTCAGCTCGCACTTAAATCCTCTCGCTGAGCTGGACACAACTGTAACAAGCTTCAGCAGATGTCCTTGTCAGCAAGCCTTCATTTTCACAAGAGGGAAAAACGTATTCGACAGATCTGATTCTGCAGATCTAAAAAATACAGATTGTTGTCTTGGAAATTGAGACCTCTGCACTTTAGTTGGCTTCTTGAGTCATTAGAGGGGAAGTATGCAGACCCAGCCATCATGCAAGTTTGCTAACACAGGCACATTGAAGATCCAGCCTGGGTTTGCCGCCCCACCCACCCCTGGGCATGCTGGAGTGATTCAGGCCGAGGTCTGGGCCAGAGTTCACTTTAATCTTACCTCCTTATGTAATGGACTTGCCTAGTGACATCAGACCAATTTGCAAAATCTGCCTCCTTGCTTCCTGCCTCCTTAGGGTTTCCAGGACCAAATCCTGAGAGAGAACATTGTACTTTAGAGTTGCATAGGCTGAAATTTACATGTGAGTTTCCCCCCAGTATAGTACTGCAGTGACAGGTGAAGCTGCACCTAGCAGAGTTTTCCCTGCTATGCATCTCTTCAAGGTACAGGAACCATCCTAGGAGGTGCAGCTGGCTTGCCCGTGCCCCCTAAGCTTTCTGGGCCATATACCTCCAGCTTCCAAAGCCCCCTTTACTGCCAATAGCTCATAATCTCTCCTGTTCCTAGACCCTGTGTGTAGTTTGTTCCCTGCTCCCTTTTTCTTGGCTGCTCTCCTCTGCAACTCCATGACACTGGTTTACTTTTCCTTTCTCTGTCCAGTCAGTCCTGCTTCTTTTTCGCCAATCCAGCTTCCAGCCAATTTCTGCAACCCAGGGTTCCTATTGCTCCTTCTACCCACTTCTTTCCTCAGTGTCCTACTTCCTCCACCTACTATTCTTTCAGACCTGGTTTCTTCCTTTGGCCATTTTTCTGTGCCCTTTCATTTCCCTTCAACCAACATGAGGTATTAGTTAGTCCTAGCCACACTGACCTTTTTTTAAAAAAAGTTTCCCTGCAGAAGGATGACTGCAAATTGTCCATGTTGTCTGCTTCCTTCTCTCTGTAGTTAAAATGTTCATTATCATTCCATGACATTACAATAACTCAGCCACTCACTTCCAGAAACCTAGGAACACAGGAAGGTGGCTTACAAAGGCCATTGCTCCATCTAGCTCAGTATCTACTTCTAAACTGAATTGCAGCATTGTTTCCAGCCCTACCTGGAGATACCGGGGATTGAACCTGGGACCTTCTGTAGGCAAAGCAGGTGCTCTACCACTGAGCTACAGTCCCTCTTACGGCTCCACCACCACCTGCCACAAAACCCTATAGCATATAAGACAATGGAACCAATTACCTGGGGAGGTGGTGAGCTCTCCCACTCTGGAGGCATTCAAGGTGAAGCTGGACAGCCATCTGTCAGGGATGCTTTGACCTGGATTCTTGCATTGAGCAGGGGGTTGGACTCGATGGCCTTGTAGGCCCCCTTCCAACTCTACTTTTCTATGATTCTATATATCACACACTGTAGAAAACAAAGCCAAAAATCTCCAGCCATTAAAACATATATTCTATCATTTATGCTTCAATCAAATTGGTTTCACCATCATTTGAGGTGTTTGTGGTTGAAATTGCTTCTTTTTTGCATTTTTTAATAGAACGTTAATGTTTTGTTGACCAGTAAGACAGAAAAAGGCCTACAATTCCCAGCATGTCCCAGCCAACACAGATATGCAGGCTGGGGCATGCTGGGAGTTGTAAGGTCCTTTTCTGTCCAAACTTGCATAAGATTGTGCCTTAAGAATCATCCCTCATGGCAACTACCTAGCATGACGTTCTTCTTAAAAAATGTTTCTAAGGGCTTAAGGATTGCCCCTTACGAATCACACCTCATGGCAACTACCTACCATAATGATCTTCTTTTTTAAAATGTCTCTGTGTGCAATCCTATGCAAGTTTAGATAGAAAAAAGGGCCTACAGCTCCCAGCATGCCAGCCATGCTGGCTGGGGCATGCTGAGAGTTGCAGGCCATTTTTTTCTGCCTAAATTTGCATAGGATTGCGCCTTAAATCAGTAGTGAAGGAACGAACAGAGGCCCATTCATCCCTTCCAGCGCAATCCTACCACGCACGCTTGTTCCGAATCCGAAGTAGGTCCCCCCTGCGCTCAATGGGGGCTTACCCTTTAACAAGTGTGTTTAGGATCGCAGTCCTTTCGACAAAGAAGGGCCCGAGTTCTTTGTGCACCGCGCTTCGCCGAGTGTTTAACTAACTGGGGCGGCCCCTGCCGAGGAGGACTGAGAGAGGGGCCCTTCTGTGAGGGAACACAGATCTGTGAAGAGAACGGGGTAGGTGGGCGAGGGGCGGAGAGGCAGCGAACTTTCTCTCACGAGGAACGGACGGAACGGGCTGCGCGCGCAGCCGGGAGAGCGCGCGCGAGAAAGTGTTTGTGCGCGGAGCAAGAAAGAGCGACCTCACCCTTGTCGCAGAGTGGGGGGGGGGGGAGGGGACGGGGAGTAAAGGCGAGGGAGCGCGCGCTCGCGAGCCAATGAACGAAGGGAGGGGGGAGCCCCTCGCGCCCCTTTCTCCTTACCCCTCTCCCGCCCCTTTCCAAACTCAGTCTCTCTCCCCTGTGAGAGGGAGAGGCGGGGCTTAGGGTGCATCCGGCTTCCGGCGTCGATCGTCCGCGCGCGCAGGCGAAGCCGACGGTCACCGGAAGTGAGTACTGGCCGCGCGGGGCGGGCGGGGGGGTTGGGAACCTGAGAGCGAAGTGCGTGTGAGAGGGAGCGCGCACGCGCGCGCAGAAAGAACTCGGGAAGGAAGGAAGGAAGGAAGCCAGCCAGGGGGGGGGGTTTGCGCGTGTGTACGTGCGCGTGAGGGAGAGCGGGAGCGCGCGCGAGTGAGTGAGAGTGTGAGGGAGCGAGTGAGAGGAGGAGAGCCGGAGCGGACGGACGGACGGAGGGCAGGCCGAGCCTGACGACGACGACGGCGGCGGCGGCTGAAGGAAAAGGAAGACGAAGATGGCGGATGGGGACAGCGGCAGCGAGCGAGGGGGCAGCGGCAGCGGTGGAGGAGGCGGTGGCGGAGGCAGCGGAGGAGGAGGCCGGTGGCGGCGGCGGGTTCCAGGGGCACCGCGGCGGAGGCGGCGGGCCCGGCCCGGAGCAAGAGACGCAGGAGCTGGCGTCGAAGCGGCTGGACATCCAGAACAAGCGCTTCTACCTAGACGTGAAGCAGAACGCCAAGGGCCGCTTCCTGAAGATCGCCGAGGTGGGCGCCGGGGGCTCCAAGAGCCGCCTGACCCTCTCCATGGCCGTGGCCGCCGAGTTCCGCGACTACCTGGGCGACTTCATCGAGCACTACGCGCAGCTGGGACCCAGCAGCCCCGAGCAGTTGGCCCAGGCCTCGCCCGGCGGGGAGGACGGCGCCGGCGCCGGCGGGCCCCGCAGGGCCCTGAAGAGCGAGTTCCTGGTGCGCGAGAACCGCAAGTACTACCTGGACCTGAAGGAGAACCAGCGCGGCCGCTTCCTCCGCATCCGCCAGACCATTAACCGCGGGCCCGGCGGCGGCGGAGGAGGAGGAGGAGGCCCGGGCTTCCCCGGAGGCCCGCCGGGCCTGCAGAGCGGCCAGACTATCGCCCTGCCGGCCCAGGGCCTGATCGAGTTCCGCGACGCCTTGGCCAAGCTCATCGACGACTACGGGGCCGACGAGGACGAGCTGGGCGGCGGCGGCGGGGGTGGCCCCGGCGGCGGCGGCGGCCTCTACGGCGAGCTGCCCGAAGGCACCTCCATCACGGTGGACTCGAAGCGCTTCTTCTTCGACGTGGGCTGCAACAAGTACGGCGTCTTCCTGCGCGTGAGCGAGGTGAAGCCCTCGTACCGCAACGCCATCACGGTGCCCTACAAAGCCTGGGCCAAGTTCGGCGGAGCCTTCTGCCGCTACGCGGACGAGATGCGAGACATCCAGGAGCGGCAGCGGGACAAGCTCTACGACCGACGAGCCGGACCCGCCGGACCGGGCAGCGGCAGCGGAGCCGGAGACGATTCCGATGGAGATGACGTGGATGACGACTGAGTCCTCTCCTCCCCTTCGCCCCGTCGCTTTGACAACCTCCTTCCCTCCCCAGCCACCTCCGCTCCATCGGGGAGGTTGCCATGGATGGGGGGACTGGGTGGAAACAGAAGGAAACCTGATCCCAAGCTTTCTCCCCCCCCCACCACCCTTCTTCCTCCTCCTCCTCTTCTGTCATCGAGGAGAGGAAGAGAGTGAGCTTCAAGGTTACCTGCATATACCCACCGACCTGCACCATTTTTGGAGCGGCCCCCTAATTTCTGACCCCTTTATTATTTTTTTTCCTGGGGATACAGCATCTGCCAGCCTGTTGGCCCATCTTCAAAGACCCGGGCTTTACATCATCATTGCCCTCCCCTGCAGAGAGGAATCCTTGTGACCTCAGTTAACCTACACCCAAGCCCATGGTGAAGAAAAGGGGATCCCTTCCACCCAAATCTACCCTAGCCTTCCAAGGCTCCTCATCAACTAAAGACTGAAATGTTTTATTTTGGGGGAAGGGAGGGAGAGGAGTTGCCCTCTTTCTCTCCCACACCCTTCACTCTTACATTTTTGAGACCGTGCCCCCTACTCTTGAAACCAGCATTCTGGAGACTACATGGCCACTGAGCACAGTTTGAAGGAAGGGGAGAAGCCACCACAGCTGTCCAGTTCACTGGGGGGGTGAGGGTTGGGGGTGTGTGCAGATCCTGATGGGGCAAGTTGTAAAGATCAACAATCATGAATTTAGCCCAGTAGAAATGGGGGGGGTATTAAATGGGACGGGGGGGACATAGAGGGTGGGCAGGGGAAAGAACCAGAATTTTCAGGAAGATGGGGGGGGGGAGAGCCTGTATCTGGACCAATGTCCATTGTTGTCTCTTATTTTCCCCTTTCCAGAATTGTTTGTTTTATTTCTGGGATGCAAATTGCTAAGCTCCAGGTGCCTGAACTGGAATTGATAGTGAATTACTTTAAAGCTGGCAGGTTCTAAAGATCTTAAATGGCTTTTTCTTTTTTTTAAATGGGGGTTGCAAACAGGCAGGTTAAAAAGAAACAGGCATAAAGCACAAGGAATGCAGAGTGGACTGATTGCTGCTCACTAAAGTTCTTCCCCTTCTCTCCAAATAAGGTGAAAGAGCAAATGGCTTTAGTAGGAGGTGGAAATTGGAACTGCCTTTCCGCAGCTTCACAAGATGATCTAGTGAAATAAGTAGAATTTGGTCTGTAGCTGGGTTTTTGAAAGGTGAAAATCTTAAAATTGTAATCTGGCAAAGGAAATGTGTGGCTTCAAGTCTGTGAAAAGATTGAGAAGGAAACGAGGCATATTTCATCGTGCAAATAAGTGGACATGTTTTGTGAAAACAGACACAGAGAACCTCAGGTCCAGAAGTCCAGCATCAGTTATTCTTTTAGCAAATGTTTTTAACAAAAAGAGAACTTAATCCATTTTCTCAGTACCTCGCATTATGTTAACAGCAGAGTTGGCAAGAATGGATTGAAGGGATGGATTGTTCAGAGCAATGCATGCCCTGTGGGAGCTTGATATTCGTCACTAAAAAGGAGCAGAAAGAAATCAACAAAGTTCCGTGACTATGAACGTACCCTAGCAGCATTTTACCACCTTCAAATTTTATTATAGACTGGCTACTGCCAATTCGTCCAACTGTCCTTCCCAAACAAAGTTGGGTCTCCCCACCCAAAGAATTGCCTCATCTATATTTTAAATGGATTCTTATCTAAAATGATATTTTTTTAAAACTAATGAAGTCAGTTCTATCCCCTCTAAAAAGGTGTTTTTAGATACATTATATACTAGCAACTTTGAATTGAATGGGAATTATACTGTTCATTACAAAGTTTCGGGTATTATTTGTGCGACATCTTAAGAGGCAGGTAAAGCTTCCTCTACAATCTTTTTTTTAGTTGTGCATGCCTGTCTTTTATTTGAGCTGCCTTTTTAATTTATTGCATACCCTTCTTACCTTATTTTGGTATTATTCTTATCTATACTGTCTTTGTTTTGTATTTATTAGAAAGCAAGAAGACATATAAAAAGCATTTCCTCACTCAGTTGCGGCTGTAGTGGGGAATTGGCTGGAATTTTCTAAACAATAAAATAAAATTGGTTTTGCTATAGTTACTAAGATCAGCAAATGTCAGAATAGTTTACTACAAAATGTTCAGCCACACATGATTGTCTATTTTAAAGCTATTTCTTTATTCCCAGTATCCATGGTAGATCTTTTTATCATATCCTTGAAGAAACTCCTTTCCATTTTTCTCCGTCGCAAAGAACTTGTTTCCTGAATTGTAATGGGAGCAATAGTATTTCTTGATGTTTTAATTACATCCGTATACTTGTACTGTATTTTGTACTCTCCAAGGCAGCTGTTTTCAATAATGTCCTGCTGTATTTACCTATGTATTTTTGTTCAAATGTATGTAGTTCTTTGCTGCGGAGAACAATTTTCACCAACAAAAGTTTCAGCATACAGATTAACTGGGATACTGCAGCCCTCTAGGATTGCAGAAAACTCTGCTTGTCTAAATAGAACTCTAGGCAGCAATGAAAATTAAGGCTGCAGATGCTTGGTGTATATTGCTGTAACTCTTCACTCATTTTAAAACTGTAAAATACTTGTATAGACCAACAATGTTTTGTTGCTTCAGTGGTAATTGGGTTTTTTTTTCCTTTTGTTGCTCAGCTGCTGTGAGCCAATTAAGTTCTTGCAAAGATGCAGTACCTCTCCTTTTCAGGAGGACTTTTTTTTTTTTTTTGGGCTGAATTGCAGTAACTAGCCTTACCTTTGTATTACGTGGTAGTGACAGGGTTTTGACTGTCCCTGGCCAGTGGCTACATAAGCTATAATTAGCTGCCTAAGAAGTATGTGGAAGTGGACAGAAGCATATATCAGTTGTATGCCAAGAACGCTGCCATATATGGTGTTGGCTTTGGCAACCAGAAAAAGTCTCCTGTAGTCATCACACCAGTTAAACCAATGTATATTGAGTACACAGATTGACACATGAACTTTCAAGGTGCATAGGTGGTGACAATGCAATGTGTCAGTAAGAGTCTAAATTAAAATATTGGGACTGCTTGTGCCCAGCTAAGTATACATGGTAGGCTTTTAATTTTTTAAAAATTATTAATATTGAGGTTATCTCACCATAGCAGGTTAATGGCCAGGCCTCTTGCTGTGAGAAAATTAGTCCTGGCGACACCAGGCCTTGTTAGGTACAAGATTCCTTGTGATAGTTGTGGGGGCAATGGGGAAGGGGGCTTGCCTGAAATCTGTACACCTTTGAGCCCTTTTCCCCCCTTGCAGAACTTGGAACTTTTGTTTTTAAATCAGTGGAGGCTGCAGATACTGTTTGACAGTCATTTGGAAGCATTAATTGGCATCTAATGAAGGAGGAATCATCATTGGCCTAGGCTCTGATAGAATACCCCCCTACACACACCTTGCACAAACTAAATCTTAAAAATCACACAGCTCTCTAAGCCTGGTAGTTTGTCTCAGTGATTGGTCTCTGCGAATGCTAAATAGGCACCCTTGTGCCTGTTTAGAGTAGTTGCTATTTATGTGATGGGGATATTCAGCCACGTTGGGAAAACGTATTACCCGGATTACATCTGAGATTATTGAATCTTATTCCTGTTTATATTCTTGTGCTTAAATGTCAATTTGGGTAAAAGCTTCCCTATTCTTGGTGCTGCAGTTAACTCATATCCTTGATATATTTTTTTCCTGCAGCAATGTTGACAATACCTCAGTGCAGTTTACAAGCTGCTGCATCCGGCATACCTGTGATTAAGCTAGCTCGATCCCATTAAAGTGATTGGTGTTAAGCTGTCACATGTCCAGGTATGTTGACTTAAGTGGCTTGTGGATCACACTGTCTTATTAAAATGTAGATTCTGTAGAGAAAAAAAACAGCAGCCTCTCTGGGGAGTTCCTGCATATCTGGCATTTCTAGACTTCTGTTGTCCTGGAAATGATGCATCTGCTGTACAAAATGAAATGTAAATCTTGTATAGCACCAAAAATTGTAAATATTTGAGGCATACAGGTATAAATGCCCGTAGCTTTAGTTCCCATCTAGTTACGGGTTCATGTTCTTATTTCCATAGCTGTCTGCTGCAGAGCAGTTGCAGGCCTAACAGTGAAGACTGATTCCTTTTTTCTCAAAAGAAACGCAGTCACTGTTGCTTACCCTGGAATTCTTTGCAACAAATCACGGATCTTAAAAAAATATATAAAAGTAAGATTAAAGCTTCTGCTTCAGTTTCTCTCCCCAAAAACAGTTTATTATCCTGTCCTAGCTTATAGTTTTCAGGATAATGGGCATAAGAGGCAGGTTACAATAAGCCTCTCATATTGAGTGGTCCCATTGTTGACTGCACACTTCAGGTATTGGAATAGCTGAGGATGACTTGTGATCTGCTCCCATCATTAAAGGGGACGGTGTAGTGTATTTTACTACACAGGAGATTTGAAAAGTGACTAACTCAGGCAACTTTTCTCTTGTGAGGGTGGCAGTTTTGTGATTTTGATGGAAAACTGTTCAGTGCATAAACATGCGTGGACATTTCAAAGTTTTAACAGAAAAGTTATGGTACTTTGATGCACAATTTAATCTCTCAGCAGATATTCAGTTTTTATTCAAACAAACAACTTGTGGCCTTGACTTAGTGAAAGGGAGGAGAATCTCGTTTTTCCCTATATGAAAGTGGCACTTTTTTGGCTTCAAAATGATTCTAATTCTACAGAGTTCTTAGTAAACATGTCTTAATATGCTTCCTCTTTTAAGCAAGTAAAATGGTAAATGTATTGATGTGTGTTTGCTACGATTTACATTTAGTTTTTTAAAGGGGTAGGACCACCAATCTACTTGAGGCTAAATATTTAAAAGGACCCTGCTACCTTTTAAAAATATTAGGTATATTCAAAATTATTTCTGAAAACATACTAGGTAGGTAATTTTAATTTTACCCAGCACACCCAGCACAGCCCTTAGGGGATATCTACTCTACAGACATAATATACCAGAACTGTCATGACTTTCACCAAAGAATCTTGGCACTTGTAGTTTGATGAGGGTGCTGAGAGATCCATAGCCCCTCACAAAAGTGAAATTCTTTGGGGAGAGTGAATGGCTATTAAACCAGTTTAAACCTGTTGTGTAGATATGTCCCAAGTTCTGCAGTTGGCTGCTCAAACCTTTAAAGTCTGTACAAATGCTGAATGGATAATGGCAGGTCTCTCATTGTGTATTTCTTGGTTACTTGTTCACTTGGATGAATTTGTGGTGTAAATACATAATCATCATGGTAGCTTCCTTCCGCGATGTACTTCTTGATAGTCTGATTCCAGGTCTGTTAGGGGTATTTAGAAACCTTGCCTCTTGTCCAGTAATGCTGCTTATGGTAATTTAGTGTCAGCAAAATTACTGTAGTTAAATGTCGTGCTTGAGCGTTAGCCAGATCATCTTAATTGTCAGATGGAGTTTACTGCTAAAATTTCCATACTTGGGGATGATTTGTTAGATTAATGGAATATGACTAAAGTTGGGAAAGCCCAGTAAAAAAGAATTCTTCCTCCCTCCCCCCCCCCCGAGGTTCTTGGGAGCCTCATCTTTTGCACTTTGTGGTTTTAGCCAACACAAGAAGAATGAAAAATAGAAAAGGACTGTGACAGATTTCTTTTTTGTGGGGTATCCTGACATTGGAGAGAAAAAAACATGATGGTGGCTGAAACCTAACATCTGCCTCATACGGGGTTTCCAGCCCAGAGAAGTTTAATATCTGAAGCAAATATTTGAACATCGGAATGTGGTCATGAACTACTACCTCTTGTACCTGTAGAATGACAGTTATCTGCAATGGTGCTAGGCTAGCTACATCTGAATACAGCCTGATTGCTTCTCTGTTGTAATGTATGGTTGGATAGGGGTTTTTTGTTTAAAAAAAATCCCACTTAACGGTCTAGTCCACAAAAACAAGTTATAGTATAGTTGTCAGTAACACAATGGCTGGGATCTAAAAGAACTGAACAACTAGTTTTGTGTGCTTGAGCTGGGGTTGGACTTGTCTTTCTTAAAGAGCAGCCCATCATGCTATATGGCAAGCCACTTTTGAAACAGAGGAGTTTCAAAAGCAGTTTGTAGCTTAGAGGATCTCTGTTTAGAGAGAGAGAGAACACTCCAAAATCTCACTGAGTACATACAATTTCACTGGCCACACCAAAAGTATCTCTTTGGGCCCTGGCCTGTAATCTTCAACTTAAACTTGCAGCTGTAGAATTTAAGGTCGGTTGTATACATTCACTCGTGTCTGATTTTGGAGAACTGACAAGACTCCAGAGGAGTACTGCTGAGGGCTATGAGACCACTCCCAGAGTCTTTAGAGGATGAGAGTTTCATTCTTGCTCATCTTTCAGACTTTATTGATGGTTCTCTATTGCATTTCTAATGAGAAGCATTAAGCTGCCAAAAATGCTCACCTAAGGAAGATAGAATGTTCCAGAATGTTGACTAATTAACTTCATAATCAATTATTACCTTGATTTTCTTTTCTAGTCTTCTCCCTCTAGCCTCTCTGTTTTTAATCTGACAAGGAGATAATGCTCAAGGCTTCAATGTCTACTGGAAATACCAACAAAATTCTGTCTCTTAAATTCCGTATAGGGAAGGTTAAGTGTGCTTTGTCAAAGCCATTTTGTAATATGCTGCTATGTAGCCTTAATCTCGTAATGTATTTGTGTGTGTGTGTGTGTGTGTGTGTGTGTATGTATACACTTACATACAAAGTAAGAGCAACCCACAACAGAATGTTTTAGTTTGTTGTTTAAGAAGCAGAATGTTTTAGTTTGTTGAAGCTATTGTAAAAGTGCAGGAAAGCTTGCTGCTCCCCTTCCTCGCCCCATTTTACTGCCGCTCTGTACAGTCAAGGTAGACTGTGTTTAAAACTTGCAGAGAGAACTTAATTTAAAACAGCAGTCGCTGCGCATCATTTTAACCTAGGCAAGTTTCCAAGGCAAGATGTTTAATTTCCTGCCCTGCTCTTCTGTGTTGAAAGGCCCTTCTGGTAAGAAATACCCATAGTTGAATTTATGTAGGGTTTACAGGAAGAATATACGTAGTTTAATCTTCGTTTCTTCTCACTGCCCCCTCTTCAGAATTGGAGCTGTTGGCTCAGGCATGCTCCAATTTAAGAGTGCCATGATAAATGGGTTCCCAAATGGTCTCCTGGCTTATATGTACTGTATGAATGTTTCTACCTTACCAGTGTTTTTGCAGCGTAGCCAGCTAGGTGAGGAGGTTCAGGTCATTGGCTGACATTGCCAATAACATGAGCTGCTCTCTACCTTAACTTCCCCCAAAGCACTTCTGTCCATCCCTTCTGGTATGTTATAAATGTGCAAGTATGTATTGCTGAATCCAGATTCTCATTGCTCTATAGGTAGTTATGGGTAAGCTCTAGAAAAAGTGGCTTTTATATCTGTGTAACACAGTGGTTTTCAAACTGAGCTCCTAGGAATCCTGAGGATGCTCAGAAGCTTTATGAGGTTCCTCATTGAGAAGACTGCTTGTCCATCATATTAAAGTGCAGCTGCAGGGGAGGATTAGGGCATTTGGAAACTTACTCTGTTTGTGAGAGGCAACAGCAAGGCCTCATCAGTGCCCCCATTTACAGCAGATGTTCAAGGCAGGCAAAATCCTCTGTGAAACAGGTTCTCTGGGGGTGGGAAGTTTGAAAGCCAAGCGAGCATTGAGTGATGGCCTTTACTGTGGTAGGCAGTTTATTTTTTGCTAATGTTATATTGCCAGTTCTAAAGTGCTGGCAGTCTTCCATGTTTTGCCAAGACCAGTGGAATGAACAAACTCCTGGTTTTGAGGTCTCTTGCCGTTTCTCACTGCTTAGTTGAATTAACATTTGCACAGTGGATAGATCTTGGAAGCACAGATCCTCTATTGAGATGGATGGATGGTGCACCTCAGCTGTGCTTGCTGGCTTGGTCTCCAAAGTCCATTTCCACTGGAAGGTGTAACAATCAGCTGCCTCTTCCCGTTAGAGGTTTTGCTTAGTACAGAGATTACAATCTGTTGCTGAGTTTTATGTTAATAGACTTCTCAAAAGCAAATTTATCAAGAAAGGGCAGGGCTGTGGGGGATCACTGCCCTCGGGAAGTGGAAGTTTTACTGGACTGAATGTACAATTTCAGTAGTGAGCAAATAGTTAAATTTGGTATAGAGTTAAGAAAATCTTGTGCAAGTGATATAATTGATCATACTTGGATGTAATCAATCAACCCATATGTAAATATACACATGTTTGTACATTGTATACATAGAAAGAGATGTCTGTGTACATGTGTATGTATTTATAAAATTGTTTCTCTGCTAGATAGTAAATGCGAAAGTAGCTCTAATTTTATATATATATATATTATATATAAAAAGCTCCCCTCTATAAATATATTATATAAATGCTAGAAGTTAATTTGTAGTAAAATAGGACTGATTTCAGGAATATCTGCTGAGAGACCAAAAAGTTCACTTTTAAGTACCTTAATTAAAGAATAAAGTTTATTCCTCTTGTTTATTTTTTTATTAAAATAATTAAATGCACTTTAACTGGCAACACACACACACACAGCTGCATGGTGCAGTTTCAGACATGGAAATGTTTTAAAAGTGCAGCACCCATTCAAAATAATACTCCCTTTTCACCTGTCAAGCAGAGCGCTGGAAATGATTTGAAAACCCAGGGTCTGAGTCCGCCTGTTTGTCTTGCTGCCCATTGGCTGAAGCTTAGATTCTGATTTCCCTTTTTGGGGTGGGGGGGCTAGCAGGACTGCTTCTTAAAGAGCAATGTGGATACAGCCGGACGCTACAGGCTGTTGTCAAATAGGCAGGTCCTGGATTTACCACTAGCTAACTAGCAAAAAGTCCAAATGACATAAAGAACTCCTCATGCTAGTTGAGCACTCCTTACAATAGCAGGTTTTTGCAAATGGAGTTTTACAGTCTATATTTAAAAATTGTATGTTTGTAACAAATAAAAGTATGCGGAAAAGTGAATGAACCATGTACAGCAGTCTCTGGGTTTTTTATGTCGGGGAAAATGTATTTTATGCGATGCAATTGAAGGTTAATCATTTATTACTATAGGGTCATATTGGGTCTGTCATGGGTTGAATCACCTTGCAGTAAAACATTACCTGTTTAAAGAGGGATGGAAAATATTCAGGTAAGCAAGTAGATAACATGCAAAATGGGGTTATACAAACCCACGCACAAGGGAGTCTTGAGGATGATAAAAATCCTGTAGGGAAAGCAATCCCATTGATCTCTGGCACCAGATGAATTCATAGAATGGGGAAGGCAGCACTCCTGCATTGTAGCAGGTAACAAGTGGGGTGGTATCATGCAATTGGTGATAGCGCCCTCTTTTTACAATGGTTTGTGGCTGTTAGTCCTGCTTTATTCACCTATAGGCTGACCTGCCCCTAAGGAGCAGAGGTGGGGATAATAATTTCACTCTGATATATCCATTTTGCATATAGGTAACTGAGACTGAGAGGTGGTAAACTGGTTCCAGGCCACCCAGTGACTATAACTGAGCTGGCATTTGAACACAAAAATTCTAGGACTCCAATAGATGCTGCTGGAACAGGAGCATATTGCGCCTGACTGTTACAGTTATTCTCCTCTACCAGAGAGAGGGCCCCCTCCTACAAGGGGTGTGTGTGCACATCCTCTTGAGGTGCATCCCTTAGAGAAATCGGTGTGCAAAAATGGCTCCTATATTTACTGCAGTCTGCTTGAGATACAATTTTGTAATCCACTGACCATTATAGACAAATTAGAAAATGCCTTGTTTTTTGTTGTCTTTGAAAAACACAAAACTTGTCCATAGATTGGTTAGGCGGATCATTCAAAATCTGCAGTGTTGGACACTTCTGAATACATCTAGTCCTGGTCACAGCTGGAAATACTATACTGATAAACCTGTTTAATCATTATTTGAAAATAAAATGAAACAGGGTTTTGGGGGATTGCTTATTTTCACTCAGTGAAGTCTTGCCCAAGGGAGAATTGCAGCTCCTCACCTTGTGTGTGTATTCGGTCCTTTGAAAAGCTTGACAATTTGTTTATTCCTGGATGTAATGGAAGACACGTTATTGACTCATGTGCCACAGTCTTAGGTTGCCACTACACTAGCCCTTTCCATCCCAAAATGGTCCGTATGCTCACACCCCTATTTCCTCGCCTCCAGCCAGGACTGTATTCTGCAAGAGCACAAAAAATGTACAGTGTAGTATTGGGTACAGAATTCAGCTTCCTGCAAATCCGTTTGCCTTTGTTTTTTCTTTTTTCTTTTTTTTTTGAGTTAATTTCCTAGCCCTTATGGCAGACGAGATCTGCTCTAAACTGTATGGACAGTGCCTTCATATCTCCTTGGGTCTTCCCATTTCTAGCGAAACCAAAATAAAAGTACACTGCAGGACATAATATACAAAACTAGCTGTTGCCCGTGGCTTCGCTCGCGTGGATTTTAGGATTTGGTACAATTGTCCACACGCTGTCAACTCGCACAAACCACCATAAGTATGGGGTCAGGACATGTTGTCAAAGTATGCATTGGCACTCGCATAGTTGTTTCCATCACTGTCGTGGGACATTATAGAGAATTCATCCCAGTTTTCAATGACATGATCAACTATTTGTTCACGTACCTCCCTACCTAGATTTTGACTGCCATACATAATGAAAGATAGTGCCTGGAATAGGCATGCTCCATCACCTACAATTGGTGCAACTGTGTGTGGTATCACACCATTTACATTTAAATTTTCAATTTGCATTTTGAATATTTTTTTATGGAGAAGAAGGGGGGGGGAACAGGTTTCAAAATGAAAAGGGTTTCTCTCCCCCCCCCCCCTTGAAGGCCTGTATCTTTTCCACTGTATGGAAAAGATACAGTGTCTGACTGAAAGTGTAACGTTTAGGCTGGGTGCTGGGAGCAGAAATCTTTTCTGACAGAAATATCTGGTCTTAAAAGAAAAATCAGGTTAATCCTGAGAGTCTACAGGTGATGAAGAGTGGCCGTGCCAAGTTTGGGGTAGATCCGTCAAAACGTGATGGAGCCTATGCGACAATGCCCCCACACACTTCAGTCAGGCAGTCGTTTAAAAAGTTTCCCTTTTCACCCCCTTCAAGAACATTCTAAATGGCCTAAGGGAGATTTGCATACCCGCTCCTATTGGCCCCTGCAGGAATTCATACAAACATTTTAAGTGTCATATGGGCTATTTGCATAACTGCTCCTATTGGCTCCTGCAGCAATTATGAGGTGAGGCTGATTTGCCCATAGGAGATATGAGAGTGGGGCAATTCCCCCCCCCCCGTTTTCACCCCCTTAGGGATGGAAAAAATTCCAAAAATCCTTCCTTAGTGGGTGTCTACGTCATAAAAGCAATGTTCCTTCAAAATTTCATGTTCCTAGATTAAACGGTTTGAGCTGGGTGATCAGTCAGTCAGTCAGGACTTCTTTTATATACTGTATATAGATAATACGCAAAATAATACTTGTATTCAAATTGCTCAAATCTGGCAGATTTCAGTTTCTCTTGATGCAGAATTTGAGTTGCCCGTGTGCAAAATTCTTATAGACACACGCACACACACCATGGATGACATACAATCCTGCTTATCTTTTTCCTCGTGGCACTGCACCACTCCTTGCCAATAACATCCCAGATTTTGAGGAGTGGAGCATGTTTACCCGCTGAGCAGCCTTCATGCATTTGAGCCCACATTCACATATGGTTTGATCTGCTTTTTGTTTTGTTTGCAGAGTACAATGCCTAGATAGCAGCTGCAAGAAGGGAGCTGCAGTTTGTTCCGACTAGCGTTACAGTACTTGATACCTGTCTTCTCAGGAGATGCCTGGCTGGCAAGGTACTGGTAGGTGCATTGCAGAGGCAACGGTTTTTTCAGGCAGGTTTCCGTTCATCCTGCAAGCGGATCCTATTGATTAAAAAGAAGAGGG
Source organism: Shinisaurus crocodilurus (assembly GCA_021292165.1). Lineage (NCBI taxonomy): Eukaryota > Metazoa > Chordata > Lepidosauria > Squamata > Shinisauridae > Shinisaurus > Shinisaurus crocodilurus. The sequence continues at coordinate 31,773,291 of CM037884.1, read as the reverse complement.
AGCAAATCCTTCTTCGCTACTTGTAAAAGAAGCTAATTTAGGGATGGTTTGAACAAGATGTGCTGCACGTAGCAGCTCCTGTAAAGGCTCCCCATATGGAGTTTTGCCAATCTGCTCACTCAGGAGCCTGCATCATCCATTTATTCCGGCCCTGTTCTATCTCCTTTTCTTCCCCTCTCTTATTATTCGAACCCTGCTTCCAAAGCTTTACAGCATCTACATTCCACATTCCACTTTGAATGTCATTCCACTTTGAAGATTTCTGATGGCATCTCAGTCCAAAGGGAGGCCTGCAGCCAAAGATCTGGACTGCTTTTATTTCAAATCGGTGAATTGTATTGCTTCCTCACCTCAGCAGTTCCAGGCTTTTATGACCCTTTCCTCCTATTGTACTGTACTTTTGTGGGGGGGGGGCTCTTTTAATCCTCCTCTTGTCCCTTGCTTGTCTTCTCCAGCCTCCGCTTCCTCCTTTCCGAGGCTCCTGCAGCTTCCCTAGGCCCTTCTGCCTGCCCTATCTCACCATTACAACATCACTGTGGTGTCTACGGTAGGTCATGAGCATAGCCAAATACATCCAAAAGCTTCACCATAGAATCCCTTAGTGCAATGTACTATGCAGGCATGGGCTCTGCGTGCCCTCCAGATTTTGGGCTGTAACTCCTATTGGCTATGCTGGCTAAGGCTGATGGGAGTTTCAGCCCAACATCACCTGGAGGGCCACAAGTTGCCCACCCCTGTACTATAAGATACCTGCCCGTGTATCTTCTTCCTGTCCCTTTATCACCTCAGCTCTTTGGAATTGGAGCTGGCAGATAACCAAAAGGCCATCTGGGCCAGCCCTCCTGCTCAAGGCAAGATTATCCCTTGCCCAGCAGTTCTTGCATGCCAACTGATCCAGCAGCAGGCTGCTACGCATCCCAAGGCAAGAGCCAGGTCCATCTCAGAAAGGTGATTATGCGGCAAAGAGCTTGAGAAGATGCACAGGCAGATAAGCGAGCCCAACTTTGCAGCCTAATCCTAGGTCTGTTTGCTCGGAAGCAAATGCCTCTGCATTCAGCCGGTTAACTGGATGTTTGGGAAGTATTCCTGTAAACATGTCCCGCATCCCACAGCCCTGCTGGAGCATAACTGTGGTCCCCAGAAGCTCACTTAGAAAGTGACTCATCAACCTAAGCTACCCTTGCAGAGAGTTGTGAGGCTAAACTGCTGCACTGAGCTCCTTGGGGGAAAGTTGTGATAAAAAAATATATATATATCTCCATCCCTTATCTCAGCCCCTGTCCATGCTCCACTTCCCTGAATCCAGATGGGTGGGAGCTGTCCGTCTCCGTCCCGCCACACAAAGACACAACAAATTCCGATATTCTCACGTCTGAAAGGGGGTGTCTCTTGACCCTTATTCATGCAGATGCGCATAAATAGACGGGGTAAAATCCAACATGAGCCTTACGTAGAACAAAGCAAGAACAAAACATGAGCCTTACGTAGAACAAAACAATGGTAGAACCATTGAAATATATGAGACTTAAGTCATACTCATTTCAATATTAGGACTTACGTTGGATTTTACCCACGGGGGGGGGGGGGAACCCAGTGCCATACTTTCCTTCCCACCCCAAATTAGTGCTTATCCAGATAGTAAATATGATTTATATTTATATGTTTGTTACCCTTATATCCCGCCTTTTCCTCCAAAGGGCCGAAGGCGCGGTGTATGATCCTCCATCATGTCTATTTTATCCTCACAACAACCCTGTGAGGTAGGTCAGGCTGAGAGTCGGTGACTGGCCCAAAGCCACCCAGGAGACGAGTCGACACTAGAACCCAGATCTCTGGCATCCCAGTCCAAGCCATTGCCCCACACTGGCTCTCAGTAAATATGACGGAGGCTGCATAAAGCACACTTTATATCCCGACCCGTACTGTCTCATGGGCTCCTCCCTGCAGAGCGGCAGTATAGTTAAAAGTTCTTTCTTTAAGGGGTTGATTGACAGTCTAAGGCAGAGATACTGACTGAGCTCCTTTCAGCCTGAGGGCCGAGTTTCATTCTGAAGAAGCTCTGGGGGGCGGGGCGTATTCCAGTGGTGAGTGTGTGGGGTGGGCGAAGGCAAAGGGGCCAAAATACCAAAGATACCAGCGTATTTAGCTTAAGGCTCTTACTGCCAATAATTGAGCCTTAGGGGGAGGCATTTCAACCTTTTTGATTGGGGGGGGGGAACTGCACAAAAACCTGGAGAGCATCAAATGATAGGCAGTCTAGAGAAAGGGGCGTGGCCACGGAGGGCAACCCAGTCTATGGAAAGGGGCGTGGCTTGGCAGGCTAGATTAGGACCCCACAAGGGCTGGGTTTGACCCCAGGGCAGTGACGTCCCCCAACTCTGATCTAAGGAGAATCAAGGGCTTTGGGGGATAAAAGAGGTAGAATGAAATAAAAATTGCACTGTAAGGATAAAATCTTTTTAAAAACAAACAAAAAAACCCACACAAATAAACAGTGACACCAATAAACAACAAAATCCGGCCAAGTGACCATGCTTTGCGGAGGCAGTGACTTGCTAAATGCGTTTTCGTTGAACAGGGGCCGTAGAGTGAGTCCGTTTATTTATTTATTTGTAGCATTTTTACCCCGCTTTTCAGCCAAAAAAAAAAAAAAAAGCCTGCCAGAGTGGCTTACAAAGATTAATATTAGACAGAGCCAGTGTAGGCAGTAGCTGGTAAGAGTGTTGGGCTGGGACTCAGGGGATCCTGGGTTCTAGTCCCCGCTCGGCCATGAAACTCACTGGGTGACTTTGGGCCAGTCACTGCCTCTCAGCCTAACCTACCTCACAGGGTTGTTGTGAGGATAAAATGGAGAGGAAGATTATGTAAGCCACCTTGGGTTCCTTGTAGGAAAAAAGGTGGGAGTATAAATATAATAAATAAATAATAGACAGTCCCTGCCCTCAGGCTTACAATTCAAAAGACATGACACAAAAGGAAAAGGGATTGGGAGGGAGGAGGAAGAAAGCAAAACTCAGGTACCATTTCATAGTTACAAGGTTCTTATAGATGTTTTTTCTCTCTTTCTCTTTTTTTCTTGGCAAGGAAGGGCAAAACAGCTCCCTGCAGTTGTTCCTTCTTTGCTCCCCCTTGCCATGATGTTACTTCTGGGAGGCATAGGGTGCAGCTGCTCCCAGTGGCCCTTGGTTCTCTGGCCGATGGATGAGGCCAGAGTCTGCAGCCCCAGGGAACTGTCAGTTGGAGCTGTGTGTTCAGCTCAGTTCCATTTGTTGTGTTCATGGTGTCTGTGGAGCTCTGCTCCAGAGCGATTAAGTCCTGTGGAACACGCTGGGGCTTTCTTCTGAGTAAACATGCCTAGGATTGCTCTGCCCATGTATTTTAAGCATTAGCTATGCTGAAATAAGTAAGACCAGATGCACTGTGAGATTAAACATTCTTTAGGTGCTGCAACCCTATGCAAGTTTAGACAGGAAAGGGGTGTACTATGCTGGCTGGGGCATGCTGGGAGTCGTACGCCCTTTTTCTGCCTAAACTTGCACTGGATTGCTCCCTTACCTATCATTCCGTCTAGCCTAACCAACCTCACAGGGTTGTTGTGAGGATAAAAAGGAGAGGAGGATGATTATGTAAGTCACCTTGAATTCCTTGCAGGATTAAAGGCAGGATAAAATATAATTGAATAATAATAATAATAATAATAATAATAATAATAATAATAATAATAATAATAATAATAGGAAACTCAGCCGGTGAGTGCCAACGGGATTGTAGTCATAACCGGCCCAATGAGAAGAGGGAAAGGTAGCAAGATGTTCTAGAGAACTTCAAGGTGTGCAGAAGTACAAAAAATGTTTAGGAAAGAAAATGTGGGGAGCAAGCCCCTCCCTCCCCCATGCCACCACCACCAGCCCAATGAGGACCGAGCATACTCAGTGACCTCCGAATGCAGAGCCTGTTTGTTGCGGGGACAGGAAAGGCAGAACAGGGGATGGAATGGAATGGAGAATCCTGGGAGATTGTCTGGAACCTTGAACAGGAAGGCTGCCACCCGCAGCCGCAGGTACAGCAACCAGGGCAGGCCCAAGATATTTTGCTGCCTGAGATGGAGCAGCACATGGCACATGTGTGCACGCACACACGCCGGTCAAGGTTTATAGTGCCCAAGGCCAGCCAAAAACTATTACGGCACACGAGGCAGAAAAATAAATGAACTTGCAATTTGCTCCCCCTTTCATTTATTTATTTACAGCATTTTTACCCCCCCCCCCTCCTTCAGCCAGGAAAAGGCTCCCAGAGTGGCTTACAAAGATTAATATTAGACACTAAAAAAATCGGCTGCCTTCAGTGGCTGCCTCACAGGGCTGGCGCAGAGGGTCTGTGTACAACATTTTCTTTTGGATCTCAGTCATTCTATGTGTGTGTGTGAGAGAGAGAAAGAGATTTCGATAGAAAATCAGGCTGGTCGATGAACTAACATAGGAAGAGCCCTGCTGGATGGATCAGACCAGGGGTCCAGCTAGTCCAGGATTCTGTTCACACAGCGGCCAACCAGCTGCCCGCGGGAGACCCACAAGCAGGCAGTGAGTGCAACAGCACCCTCCCGCCCATGCTCCCCAGCACACTGCCTCTGATACTGGAGGTAGCCCGTCAGGACTAGTAGCCATTGGTGGCCTTCTCCTCCATGAATTTGTCCAATCCCCTTTTAAAGCCCTCTAGATTGGTGGCCATCACTGCATCTTGTGGAGATACACCCTACACACTACCCCCAGCTTCAAAATCCAGTGGGGCGGGGGCGGGGGCAGGCAGTCGAGGAATATAAGGTACAGCGGAGGCGGGAGAGCCTTCCGCCATCTATGATCATGCAAGGGGGGGCGGGTGTTGCGCGCGGATCCGGGCGCTACAAGCGCAGCCGCGCGGCCCGGTTTTCCATCTCTGGCCCGCTGGAGGGTTGGTGCGCTGCTGTGACAGGCGGAGGAGGAGGAGGAGGAGGAGGGAGCGAGGCCGCGCTACGGGACTCCGCTCCGCTGTTACTAGGCGAGGCCGGGCGGGCGGGCGAGCTCCATTCAGCAGTTCCCACCCCAGCGGCGGCGCGCATCCGCCGGGGAGGCGTCGTGCGAGTGTTACGCACTGCGGCCCTCCCTCGCTCCCTCCATGCAAAGTACACACGCAGGCAGGCAGGCAGGCAGGGTCACATTCATCAGGCGGCGAGCGAGTGATTTGCCCGCCTCGGAGGCTCCTCCTTTGCAACAGGACCGCCCCTCGCCTTACCTTAGATGAACCCGGCCTGCCTGGCTCGCTTGCCGCTGCCGCCGCCGCCGCCGCCGCCGCCTCTGCTGGCTGTTCTCTTCCACGGATCGATAGGCAGGCAGGCGAGCGTTGAATGTGCAGGTTGTGAGAGGGGGGGACGGGCGTTCGTTTCTTTCGCCGGTAAAAACTCCACATCACGAATGGAGGCCCCTGCTGGGTCAGTCAGGCTGAAGGCGGCTTCGCCAGAACGTAAGAAGATCCCTGCTGGATCAGGCCAAGGGTCCATCCAGTCCAGTCCAGCATTCTGCTCTCAAAGTGGACAACAAGGCGGCCTATGGGAAGCCCACAAGTAGGACATGAGTGTGATAACACTCTCCTACTCGTGTTCCCCAGCACACTGCCTCCTGCTCCATGAATTTGCCATCCAAGTTGGTGGCCATCCCATCTTGTGGGAGCAAATTCCATAGTTTAATGAGGTGCTGTGTGCAGGACTTTCTTTCACGTGTCCTGAGTCTCCAATGCGGCCAGTGAATGCCCCCAGCCAGATGCGACCAGGCAGGAAGGAGCACAGCATGTTCAGGGATATACTATCTCTGAACATGGAGTCTCCATACAGCTCCCGTGACCAATGGCAAGCCCACCTTGTGCCAATTAGCAGCGCCCCCCCCCCAGCTCACTAGGGTTGTGTCAGGCCTTAAATCAACCTTCCCCAAGTGGGTGCCCTCCAGATATTTTGGACTACAACTCTACACTGAGTGGACTACACAGAGCCAGTGTGGCGTAGTGGCTAGAGTGCTGGACTGGGACTTGGGAGATCTGGGTTCTAGTCTCCGCTCGGCCATGAAGCTCACTGGGTGACTTTGGGCCTGTCACTGACTCTCAGCCTAACCTACCTCACAGGGTTGTTGTGAGGATAAAATGGAGAGTAGGAAGAGGAGGATTATGTAAGCTGCCTTGGGTTCCTTGCAGGAAAAAAAGGTGGGATATAAATATAATAAATATAATAAAGAAATAAACCAGGGAAGAATATGCAATTATTGTAGTTGTATGTACTTAGACTTGGTTACAGTATGGCATGAGGACTAGGGAGTTGTGCAAAGCTGTCCCCACCCTGCAAGCACACAGAACACGTGAGAGTGAGCCATGTGAGCCTAGGCCCGTGTGCCTGTGCCCACGCCTGTTATGGCAGGAATAGGCAACTTGTGGCTCTCTGGATGTTTTGGCCTACAACTCCCATCTCCCCTAGCCAGCATAGCCAATGGTGCGGGATGATGGGAGTTGTAGGCCAAAACACCCGGAGGGCCACAAGTTGCCCACCCCGCCCTATGGCTACGGCGTATGATTCTGCCTTCTGTTGTACACTCTGCCCACCCCTTTCTTTGTAGCGAGCAAAGCACAGGAGGATGTGTATGTGCGGGACCTGCCGGTCTGCCACAACGGGCACATAAGTGAGGCCATTGCCCCAGGTGCAACTGCAGGGGGCGCTGCTGCTGCCGGCAGTCTCTCAGCCTGCCTTTCTGCCCCCACTTGATCATTGGTTCCCCGGGCTCTGGATGAGCCTAGCCCTGCTCCGCGTGAGATCCCACCAGTGGTGAGCAGCCTTTAAAATGAGGAGTCGGCACCTGGAGGGAGGCCCACCCAGAGCCAAACCTGACCCATGGAGGCAGTGCCGGCTCCAGGTTTTGAGGGCCTGTGGCCAAGACAGCCTCCGTGGGCCGCTCCCTCGGTGCGTCTACCTTCTCACCACCATTGACAGCAGCTGCTCTTCTTGCTCCTCGTGGCTCCTCCTCCTCCTCAGGCAGAGAGACAATGAGCACGCCGGCCGTGGCATCTCCTGCTCCTCCTCCTCGCTGCCACCCGCCATTGTCTGGGCCAGAGCGAGAGGCAGGCGAACAAGCAGGTTGCAACAGTGAAGAACTGTAAACTGAATATGAGCCAGCAATGTGATGTGGCTGCAAAGAAGGCAAATGCTATTTTGGGCTGCATTAATAGAAGTATAGCTTCCAAATCACGGGAAGTGATAATTCCCCTTTACTCAGCACTGGTTAGGCCTCATCTTGAGTACTGCGTCCAGTTCTGGGCACCACACTTTAAGAAGGACGGAGACAAACTGGAGAGGGTTCAGAGGAGGGCAACAAGGACGATAAAGGGACTGGAAACAAGGCCTTATGAGGAGAGACTGAAAGAACTGGGCATGTTTAGCCTTCAGAAGAGGAGACTGAGGGGAGATATGATGGCACTCTTCCAGTACTTGAAGGGTTGTCACACAGAGGGCCAGAATCTCTTCTCAATCATCCCAGTTTGCAGGACACGGAATAATGGGCTCAAGTGACAGGAACCCAGATTCCGCCTGAACATCAGGAAAAATTTCCTGACGGTCAGAGCAATAAGACAATGGAACCAACTACCTAGGGAGGTGGTGGGCTCTCCCACTCTGGAGGCATTCAAGGTGCAGGCTGGACAGCCATCTGTCAGGGATGCTTTGACCTGGATTCCTGCACTGAGCAGGGGGGTTGGACTCGATGGCCTTGTGGGCCCCTTCCAACTCTACTTTTCTATTATTCTAAGAGGAGGGACTCCAGGGGGCTCTTGTCAGGGGGCTCCTGTTGGGGTGTGGGCCCTTGGCAGGTGCCCCACCATGCCTACCTTTGACGCCGGCCCTGAGTAGAGGACTACCCCCACCCCACCCCACCCCCGTTGCCAACCCAGATGGAAGAGAGAAGCATTGGGATTTGCTGGAGCTGGGGGTGGGTGTGTTTTTTTCCAGCCAATACCCTCCGTGCCTGCTCTGAGAGGCCAACCCTCAAAACTAAAACATATACGAAGCAGCCTGCTACAGAGCCAGACCAGCGGCCCATCTTTTCCATTCTTGCCTGCACTGACTTGCAACAAACTCTGGCAGAAAAGGGACTTTTTCATCACCTGTGGTTTTTTTTCAGATGGAGATGGCAGGGATTCAACCTGGGGCCTTTTTGCAACCAATGACCCTCGGCCTAACCTACCTCACAGGGTTGTTGTGAGGATAACATGGAGAGGAGGAGGACTATGTAAGCTGCCCTGGTTTCCTCGCAAGAGGGGTGGGGGGAAGAAAGATGGGATATAAATGTAATCCTGTGTGGAGTGTTTCTGAATCCAGGGGAAAGCAGCCTTAGTAATATACGGACATGGCAGGAAGTTCCTGCCTGGTAGATATCCGGCTTAGTGTAGCTTCATGCATATGTGGTCGTGTTACCTTATTTATTTATTATATTTATACCCCGCCTTTTTTCCTGCAAGGAACCCAAGGCAGCTTACATAATCCTCCTCCTCTTCTTCTCCATTTTATCCTCACAACAACAACAACAACCCTGTGAGGTAGGTTAGGCTGAGAGTCAGTGACTGGCCCAAAGTCACTCAGTGAGTTTCATGGCCGAGCGGGGACTAGAACCCGGATCTCCCGAGTCCCAGTCCAACACTCTCACCACTACGCTACACTGGCTCTTGTATTTTCCATGCCGCTGAGAATCATTTTCCTCCCATTGGCTTGGATCCATACTTAGAGGAGACCCACTGAAATCAATGGGCCAAGTTTCGACAGAAAAAACGGCCTACAACTCCCAGCTGGCTGGGGCATGCTGGGAGTTGTAGGCCTTTTTTTCTGTCGAAACTTGATAGGGTTGTGCCCTTAGTTCCGTTGATTTCCATGGGTCTACTCCAACTATGATCTAAGTCTGGACCCAACCTGATGCCATGTTTTATGAGAACCTGGCTCACTGCGTTCACACACAGCCTTCCCTTACTTTGGCGGGATGGATTGTATCTCTATTTAAATTCTAGCCGCCGCCCCCAATAAATGTGCATCTCTCTCTATAAATGAGCGCACTCAAATTTTATGCTAATCTGTGTCCTCTGATTTGGCGATGCCTAAGTGCGGGCCCCCCCCCTTGGCTAAAAGGGGAGAGGAAGAAAGGCGCCCCCTCTTTTTTTGGGCGGGGGGGCAGTTCCCATTTCTCGCCGTCTCCTTTGCACGTTCCTCCGCCGACGCGCGTACTCGCGTGACCCAGCGCGGCAAAAGAAAACCCGTCCCCTTCCTGAACCCGCCGCCCCGCGCCGCGCGCCGCCGGGCCCCTTGCGGACGTGGGTTTTCGCGGCCGTCTCAGTGCTGCTGGGCTCGGCGATCGCTTCCCGGCGATGATAAACGCCGCCGATGCCGCCCAGGCTGCCAGGAGAGGCCCTCGCCTTCCCTCCCCCACCCCACCCCAAACAATGCAAACTGCAAGTACACTCGGCACGCACGTAAGAGCGCCGGGCTGAGCCGAGCTGCTGTTTCTGCGGGGCGAGGCTTTTCTTGGCGCAGAGCTAGGAGGGGCCAGCAGCGGCGGCCGCCTTTTGAGGGTTGGCTTGCAAGTGGGCAGCGCCCCAACCCTCGCCCGGCCGCCCTCTGGCTCACCGACTCTCTTGCTTCTGACCTGGGAGCGGGGTGTGTGTGTGTGTGTGTGTGTGTGTGTGTGGCAGGAAAGGGGGTGCATTTGCCCTCTCTCTGCTACTACCCCCCCCCCCCCCAAATCTTAGGTGGCAGCGGCAGCTCCAGGCTTTGGAGGGCCGGCCCGGCAAGATACCCTCCGTGCCCCCCCCCCCCCCGCTCCAGTGGCGGTGCTAGGTGCTGAAAAGATCTGGGGCTCGGTCGGGCCCACAGGACAAAAAGAAAAGGAAAGGAAAAAAGCACAAATTTGCACAGGCTAATTTACATATATTCTACAGTCTGTAAAGGGCCCTCTCTCCTAAAAAGGGATATATGGACAGGGGAGAGGACGAGGTCATTTGATTTCAGGAAAAAAGCCTCAGGCAGAAAGATTCGGGGGGGGGAGCAGGAGGGGAAGCACATGTGGGCAAAAAGCCAGCTCATCCAGGGGGATCAGATGCAACAGAGATCCTCAGGGCCCCTGGACCTTTATTTCAGCAGGTGCCCATGGACAGCAGGGTGGTGGGGCAGAGGGCCTCCCAGAGATTGGGGGCTCCAGCCCTAGTCAGCCACCTCCTAACACCGCCTCTAGCCCCCTCCCTCCGTGAGTCTGCCTTCTTACCGCCATTGTCACCAGCTGCCATCGCCCCTCATCCGCTTTCTCATCATGGCCACCGTTTGCCTGCTTGGCAGGCAGAGCGCCAGCCAGTGAGCATCTCCTCCTCCTCCTCTCACCACCACCACCGTTGTCTGGTTCAGAGCAAGAGGCAGGTGGTGGACAAGCAGGTTGCAAAGGTGAAGAGGAGGATCAACTCTGGGGGGGGGGCGCTTTCGTTCAAGGCCCCCTCTGTGGTGTGAGCCCTTGGCAAGGTGCCTGACTGTGCCTACCTTTGACGCTGGCCCTGGATGGCACAAATTCACAGAGGACAGGGCCGCGTGAACACGTAAGCCAGGACAGCCCGATGGAACCTTCCTGTATAGCAGTGCTTCTCAATTATTTTCTGTCATGCCCCCCCTAGGAAGAAGAAAACATTTCGTGCCCCCCGCGCGACTGTAAATAGTATCATTTGTCTATAAAATTGTTATAAGTACACCTCTGCATAACACTGTATCCTTATTAACGTATAAGAGAATAAAAAAGAAAGAAATGTGGATCAATTTACAACAAAGAATAGCTTTATTAACTATAGCAGAAAAGATTTAAAGGAGCACAGGATTTAAAGGAACACAATATTAAAAAAAACTTTTAACTGAGGTCAAACGAGCCCCCCTTTACGGAGCCTCGTGCCCCCCCTGGGGGGCCCGCCCCACTATTTGAGAAGCACTGCTGTATAGAGGCAGCCTACCCCTCATGCTGGGGACAAATAACTGGGGAAGATGCAGGGAGGTAAGGCCTGGGAGTCGGTCCATCCAGCTCATTATTGTCTGCACCAGCCTTCCTCAACTGGGTGCCCTCCGGATGTCTTCCACTACAGCTCCCATCATCCCTAGCCCACACAGCCACATTGGCTGGGATGATGAGTGTGAAGGACTGCCAACTGGTCCTTTATCTCAAGATGAGAGATCAAAGGTGCAGAACTGCCAGCCTTAGCTCTGCCGTCCTGACCTGATTCTCTCCGGGCCTTGCCTCTGCTTATACACTGGATTTAGCACTGAACCACAGAGGAACCACACACACCGTGTGGGGTCAAACCAGGAGAGTTTATTGAAGGTAAACAGATTACAACAAAAGGTGGGAAATGAGGGAAGGGGAAAAGGTGGGGGAGACACCTTGGTATACACAGCGGAGCTACAAAATAACAAAGCTAGTTTCTTTACTATATAACTACCCAGGCATTTACTCTCTGTGTCTGGGGGTTGCTCCTCTCAGACAACAGCCCCACCCCTCCTTTCAGTAGCCCAGGTGTCTTTAGCCAATCAGGATGGACTTCATCTGGGCCAGGCAGGGAAGGGGCGGCTCTTTGCCGCATTTGCACGCAAATAGCTGTGGCACCGGCCATCAAAGACAGACTGAGCCATCAGAGAAACTATGTACATTTTGCTTTTCCCAGCTCCCAGCTGGGATTAGTTGACACATGTGGAGGTGGGTGCAGGAAACTCTGACTGCTTTTTCTCTACAATGAGCATTGTAATCCAGCAGGGCTGGAGGGTGCTGAGGTGAAGGAAGGTGGGTTTAACCTGGGACCTTCTGCATTCAAAGCAGGTGTTCCACACTGAACTAGGACCTTTCCCTTGAAGCCCGCTACTGGAGAAGAAGAATGTTTACTCGCCTTCAGCAGGAAACACCCCCCCCCGCCCCCGCAGCTCTTGGAGTCAGGGGGTTAAAGGCAGCAGAAGGGCTACTCCTCCCTCTGAAATCTTTTCCACTTTGCTTCCTGCTAAGGCATCCCTGGGAGGTGCTGAATTAGCTTCCCCTGGTAGGTTGTCAAGGAATCGCAGCACAGAAAGGTCATATTAGCATGAGTGAAAAATGCAGCCTCTTCTGTTTTAGGACTGGCTCTGTGTGTGTGTGTCTCTGTTTTATACTCCCGATGTTACTTTTTACCACATCTTACGCATTCCCCGCTCGGCCCATAATTGAACTTTGTGGGACTATCAGCAGTAAGGTGATGGTGGCGGCTGGCAGGAAAAATGGGATATTCATACATTGACAGTAGGACTGTGAAAATGAGTTTAAAAAAAAAAAAAAAAAAGATGGATGCTACTACAGGTAAGTATATTATCCAGCCACAGGAGGGGAAAGGGTGAAAAGAGGTGGGTTTTATTTCATTTGATGTAAAAAAAAATACATCATGAGTAAATGTTGAAAAAAGACTAGTATATTCCTATAATATAGTCTACTCTGGAGTAAGTATAGTGGCAAAGAGGGCAATGCTGTGAGTATCTACTCAGAAGTAAGCCTCATTGAGTTTAAATTAACGGGGCTTGCTTCCAGGGAAGTGACTACAGGATTGTAGCCTAGGGGTGTTGTAGGGCTTTTTGTCTAAACATGCATAGGATTGCGCCCTAAGAAACCGAGCTACAGGTTCGCATTTCAAACCTTGTCCCTACCATAGATTCACAAGGTGGCCTCAGGTGACCCACCCCGCTCACAATTGCTATATGGAGGGTAAAAACACTGGCCTAGCTTACAGGGCTGTTTTAAAGATTGCCGTGATAATGTATATGACGTACTCTGAGCACTGACGGAGCTATATAAATGCTAAGTATTGTAACTGATATACATCAGTAAATTGAAAATTCATAAATGAATAGAAGAATGAATAGAAGGTTAATTTGAGAATATATACTTATAAATGTACCCCAGCCTATCATACTATGGGTGAAATCCAATGAAGTCTTTCCACTGACGGAAGTACTTCCACCAGTGGAACCAGGAAGGGGGGGGGTATCTCCCTCCCCCTGTAAGCTCCCCACACACCCTCCAAATCTGCTCTGGAGGATTGGGGGACCCTCTAGAGCAGATTTTCAGGGGGATTTGAGGAGGAGAAAGTCCCATTGCATCAGTAGACTTCCTCTCATAGCGCATTGCATTCCACCCTGGGAGGACTGCAGTGTTCAAAATGTTAATGATCAGGTTAAAAACTATTAATCAACTGAAGGTTGCCGCGATTAATCAGGCAGCAGGCTTTTAAAAATAAAGAGATGATGATGAACGCTTATAAAGGCTGCAAGATTTAGTTATTTAGTTATTTATTATATTTATATCCCGCCTTTTTTCCCACAAGGAACCCAAGACGGCTTACATAATCCTCCTCCTCCTCTCCATTTTATCCTCACAACAACCCTGTGAGGTAGGTTAGGCTGAGAGTCAGTGACTGGCTCAAAGTCACCCAGTGAGTTTCATGGCCGAGTGGGGGACTAGAACCCAGATCTCCTGAGTCTCAGTCCAACACTCTCACCACTACGCCACACTGGCTCTGGCAAGCACCGTCTTAAGAGGTATTTCCACTTCTTCACACACGAGACAGAATGCCTCTTTTAAGGTGATGCCTCTTCGGTGAAACAGGCATCCATCCATCACCAAAAAGCAAAGAAAGAATGCTTCTTGCTTCAGAAATGTTGTTTCACCCATCTACAAATGTATTCGGCAGATCAATCAACCCAAAACTCATACAATTAATCAATTAAAGTTTCTTTCGGCAGACATTTCTATATACTAACAGTGAAGTCATTCTCCGAGTGCCAGTCAAGATCAGTGCTGGCTCCAGGTTTCTGAGAGCTTTTGGGCAAGACACCCTCGTCTACCTTCTCATTGTCATTGTCACCGTCACCAGCTGCTATGGGTCCTTTCCGCCACCACTTGCTTGCTTGGTAGGCAGAGAGAGCCAGTGAGCAAGCAGGCCATGGCATCTGATCTTCTGCTCCTCTTTCCTTCTCAGCACCACCGTTGTCTGGGGCAGAGTGAGAGGCAGGTGGAACAAGCAGGTTGTTGTGACAGTGAAGAAAAGGAGCAACCCCAGGGGTCTCTTATCAGTGGACCCTTGCTGAGATGTGGACTCTCCGCAGGTGCGCAGGTGCCCAGCCATGCCTATGACCTTGATGCTAGACTGGACCTAATCGGGATTAATGCTTCTTTGTGCCCTGCAAGTCACCCCTGGGACCAAGCAGTGTCCTGTGATTTTGTGAATCTTTCTCGCTCAGCTCTGTTTCCTCTCGGTTCTAGAAATGTTTACTACAAGTCTCGGGAGGATATATCCTGGTGAACTACTGGAAATGCTGAGCCTACGTCGTCGTCACTGAAATGTTGCGTTCTCCCACATTAATCATGTTGTATTATTAATCAGTTGGCATATATATATATATGTATATATATGCTGTTTCTGTTGAATTTCGTGGTGCTTTTAAAAACACTGGGAACGGAAGGGAGTCCGAGCACCGCGCCAAGAAGAGGACGAGGTCAGAGCGGGACTTGAGAGAGATTGGGAGAGAAAGAGAGCTCAGCGCCAGGGGAAGCTCACCAAAAGAAATGAGCTTGCAGGACTGAAGTTCCTGCAGGGGATTCTTGGGAAAGGCTTGGATGCCTTTTCTGAGCACACTGGAATCATTTGATCAGGTGTGGGGTCTATCTTACAGGGTAGTGGTAAGGATTACTGAGATAATGTGTGTGATATGCTTGAAACATGATGGCTTCCAACACAGCTTAAGTTAGTCGGGGCTGCTAAGTGTGGAGAGCTGGTGTGGCCTAGTGGTGAGAGTGTCGGGCTGAGACTCGGAAGATCTGGGTTCTAGTCCTCCCTCGGCCACTGAAGCTCACTGGGTGACTTTGGGCCAGTCACTGACTCTCAGCCTGACCTACCTCACAGGGCTGTTGTGAGGATAAAATGGAGAGGAGGATTATGTAAGCCGCCTTGGGTTCCTTGCAAGAAAAAAGGCGGGATATAAATATAAGAAATAATAATGTTCCGCTGAAAAAGCAGCGGAAGGCATGTCATCCGGCAACCTTGCTGAAGCTAAGCAGGTCTGGATGGGAGATGGAAGAATCCCATGAGTAGAAGGGAGACAGCGTGGTGTAGTGGTTACAGCAATGGTGTCAAACCTGTCAGCCTGAGTACCAAATTCAGTTTCACACAGAAGCACTGGGGAGGGGGCACATTCCCATGGTGGGCTGAAGGCAAAAGAGGCAAGGCCAAAATACCCGCAAACTGTAGCTTAAGGCGCTGACTGCCAGTAACACAAAGCTCTTGGGGAGGCAGTTCATCCTTTGAGGAGAGGGAATGTGCAACAACCGGGAAACCACCACATGATGGGTGGTCAGGGGGATAAATGGGAACCACTTAGTGATGAGGGGAAGGGGTTGTGCCTATCTGGGGATCCCAGGTGGGTGGATTTGGCTCCCAGGCAGGCCGGGTTTGGCTCCTGGGCTTGAGGTTCAACACTCCCGGTTTAGAGTGACAGACTAGGGCTGGAGTGACCCTGGTCCAAGTCCCCATGAAGCTCACTGGGGGACCCTCACCCTGGGCAAAGTTACCGTCTCTCAGCCTAACGATGACATGGACTCTCTAGTCCTTGAGGGCTTGTGCCACGACAAATCTGTGAGTGTTTAAAAGTGCCACAAGTCTGTCTTTCTGTCTCATTATGATTTTTTTACGCTCTAATGAGTTATTGTCAGAGGGTGGCCCACTAGGGCAGGAGCCCCGAATCATTCATGTGAAGCCCCACATCTCTGGGAGGCCCTCTGCCCCACCACCCTGCTGTCCGTGGGCGCTTGCTGAAGTAAAGCTACAGGGGCCCTGAGGATCTCTGTTGCATCTGGTCCCCCTGGGTTAGCTGGCTTTTTGCCCACATGTGCTTCACCTCCTGTGCCCCCCCCATCTTGAATATTTCAACCTGAGGTTTCCCCCTGAAATCAAATGCCCCCCTCTCCCCTGTTCATACAATCCTTTTTACAAACAGGGGTGTCCTTAGGAGACAGGGTCCTTTAAGGACACGCACACAAACACACTTCAGAGCATATGTAAATTAGCATATGCAAATTTGTGCAATTTTTTTTTTTGTCCTGTGGGCCTGAGCCCACAGGACAATACTTAGCAGCACTGCCCCTGTTTATTGTGAAGATCCACAGGGAGAGCCCTGTATGCCTTAAGCACCTTGAAGGATATAAATACAGGAAAAAAACCAGCTGGAAAGCAATGTTGCTACTTGGGTAAATCGTGACAGGAACTGGACTGGGGCCAAGAACACTTAATATTTGTTTTATTTATTCCACGGGTCCACTTTTATTTTATTTTTTTTTCCCTTGCCAGGCCTGTATTTCTCTTTCTCCACCGCCAACCCCCGGCTTCTCTGTTTCTCTTAAAAGTTAAAATGTTTAAAAAATAAATTTAAAAGAAGTGTTGATGCTGCTGACGAGACCCACCAGTTGACTCGGCAGCTCTTCAGCTGAAGATAAACTGGGTGCCCCCCACTTCCCCGGGGCACATCTAGGGGGTACCTCTAAGCAGGGTAATCGCCCATCCCTCAGTAGGTGCAGCCGGAGTCCTGCTACCAGCAGCCGTTCAAGGTCGCTGCGGGGCACAGCCGGTCCCTGCTGCCGTGGATCAGGATTGCAAGTCGAAGTCGGGCCTTGGTTGGTCCGGTGGCATTGGTGCTCCCCAGGCCAGAAGAAGGGTGGGCCAGCAGTGCTGACTGGAGACATTTGAGGGCTGATGCAGAAAATCCAACAAATCATAGCAATCCTTTCTCACTTTGCATCTCTCCCCATAAATTAGCACATCCGCTCATTTTATTATTTATTTATTTATTTATTATATTTATGAACCGCCCATCTGGCCAGACATCTGGCCACTCTGAGCGATGTACAATGCAATAAAATATGGGACACACACACACACACACACACACACACACACACACAGAGTATAAAACACAATTAAAAATCCTAACCCACCCCATATTCCCGCCTGAAAAGCCACGTTTTTAATGCCCGGCGGAAGCTAATCAAGGAAGGGGCATGGCGGAGGTCACTGGGGAGAGAGTTCCATAAATTGGGGGCTGCCACAGAAAAGGCCCTCCTCCTAGTCCCCACCGGCCTGGTTTCTCTGGCTGATGGGACAGGGAGAAGGCCATCCGTGGCGGATCTTGTTGAGCGGCCTACTTGATGTTGCTGGAGGCGCTCCTTTATGCACATCTGTGTCCTCTTTTAGCCTCTGTCTTTTGCTGATGCACAAGTGGCCGGCCCAAGCGCTACTGTTAGCTTGCGCTGCTCCCATCCATTGCAATGGAGCTTGTGCAAGGGAAACATCCCAGGGGATCGCGCCCTGTGCGGCTTGTTCCCCGTCTCCAGCTCTGCTGCTCCCCAGAACCTGTTCCTTGAGGTGGCTGCGGCCTCCTGCTTGCTAGCTGGGGAAGTTGAAACCCCCACATTTCTATGCCTGTGTCCTTCAGTTTCAGCAGCAGCAGCAGCAGCATCAAGCATGCTCTGCACACGCTCGGCACTCTGTATTCCGTGCGGTGCGGTGCGCTGCTTCAGGAAGACGGCAGAGGCAGTCTGCTCCTTCCCTGCCGGTGTGTCCTCAGTTGCCCTCAGCTGCGCTTCCATCTGTTCTGAGCTTTTCCCATGAATGAATGCGCCAGAGAAAAAAGATGAACGGGACGTGATCGATCAGGGCCGCCACAGGGTTTCAGATGCCTGCACGTCTCCAGGAATTGTAGTCAGGCGGCAAGTGAAATTGGTTTTGTAATTGAGAAGCGCTCTCTCTCTCTCTCTCCTGCAGCCCTGCATGACCAAAAAACCCCATAGCATGCCTCCACCACATCTCTCTCTCTCTCTCTTTATTCCTTCCTTCCTTTTATTTTAATAATCTTTCTTTTTATCTCCCACAAAATACAGCGAGTCTCACCAACATCACATCATTCCAGGGGGTAGAAGAAATCGGCCTCAGACAAAATCACAACAACAAGCAAAGCGGTCCGTAGACAAGCATATAGGCAAAATGTCAGAAAGGAACCATGGACAGGGGTGAGAGAGGGTTCTGCTCTGTTGTGGCAAGGCAGCCCAACGGATGTTTCCAAAATGACATCTGGTGGGCTGTCTTGCGGGTTTCTTACGGTTTGCAGAAGTGATTTATGGCAACCCCGTGCAATAAAACGAGTCTACCATAGCCAAATGTTTTAGTCGCCTTGATTGATGTGTGAGTTTTTCCATTAACACACCACCACCAATCACCAATACCTTTCGGTACCCACAGTCAATTGAACAGTGCTAAGATGACTTCCTTCTCTCCTTCCAACGCGGTTCACTTTTACGAGCACGGTTCATCCCCCCCCTCCTTCCCCCAATTCTGCAGTAAAAACTGGTCTATGTGCAAATCCAGGCGAATACATACGGTCTGGCCTGCAGAAGTTGCTTTCTCTTTATTGTGGTTCACACACACACACACACACACTCAGTCCCAGCCCGTCGTGTCAGAGCAACGGGACGCTCCAGCAGACACCCTGAGTCTTGAGAGATCTTCACCCCTTTCTCTGGGGATGAAAAGATCTTGGGAGCTGGAGGTGTGCGCACTGTTTCATTCTGTTTGTTTGCGGCAGTCATACCCCACTTTCTGCTAGAACAGGCCTCAAGTCTGCTTACAATATAGCACGCTAAAATACAATCAGATCCAATGATAACAAACAAACAGTATGAAATAGCAAATAAAAGACAGCAGAGCTGGCAAGGGAGAAACCCAAATCTAATTGGACAGCCGGTCAAAGGCACTTAAAAGGATCTCAGGCACCACTAAAAGCCACTGAAAACATATACCCCACGTAATCCTTTTATACATAATGTGGGGGCTGGGAAAGGCACTGCCCTGGGGCATAGAATATCACTGGCACTGAGAATGTGAGAACTGCAGCAACTTCTGCAGCCAGCCGACTTATGTTAGAATGCGCGAGCAAAAATCCTTGGTCGCAGAATCCTTCTGTCCGGCTGGAAGTCAGAGATACCCATTTCCTCTCCAAGGAAACACTCAAAGGCGTCTGTTTTTACAGGCAGCATGACCAAATGGTAGAGCTTTTCCTGGACTGTACCACTCTGTTTATAGATCGGGGAGGTTGCACATTTGACCGTTCTCCCGCAAAATCATAGAAAACTAGTTGGTCAGGGAGAGGAATTCAGCCAAGCCTTCTCCCTGATAGCTTGTTTTTCTGTGTCCAGGGAGTTTATTTCATGGGGGAAGCATGCATTCAAACACGCACCCGCCCCAACCTGAACCCCAAAGTGGTAAAGTCCCAGGAAAAACATTACCGCTGGTTTCTGGGGGTTCGGTCCAGTCCCATGTGTGAATTCTTGTTCATGTTTGCCAGAAGGGTAGGAAAGCTGGCGTCCCCCCCCCCGAAGTTTAGGACTACAACTCACATCAGCCCCAGGTGGCATGGCCAATGGATGGGGGTGGTGGGAGTTGTAGTCCTAAACATCTAGAGGGTGCCGGGTTACTTACCCCCCCCCCGATGTATGCAAACAGGGGGTCTCCGTTCCAGAGGTTTTGTATTCTTGTATGCAAGTATGGCCTCGGCCTAATCGCAAAAGCCCCCTGAAAACGATCAGTTCAGACCTGGGGCAAGAGCCATCTGTGTGTCTGCTGGCATCCTGGGGAGGCAGAGGGAGAGAGGGAGGGAGTGAGAAAGAAAGAAAAAAGGGAGGGAGGGAGGGAGGGAGGAAGGGCGTCCAGACAAGGCTTTTTATTGTGCCATTGCTCTGCCTCATTCGCAGAATTTTATGGGCGGGATCGGGTTCCAGATCATCTTCAGCAATAATCCTGCAGTGTTTTCCCCTCCACTTCCCCTCTCTATATTTTTTCTTTCCACAGAAAATCCATTAAGGAAAAAACGACGTAATAGCTACACAATGCTAGTGCCAGGACCCCTTTGTCTGGAAGCATCAAAGAATGGAAGGAAAGTAGGCAGGCAGGCAGGCAGGCAGGCAGGGGCTTCCGTTCTGCCCACCGCTGGCATGCAGCCCCCCAACAGATTATCCTCAAGGGGCAGACAAAGCCCACCTAGGTGGGTTCTTCTGGGCTGCTTCTCTCCGCCAGCAGTGCTGCCAAGGAAGTGGAGCTGAAAAGGGTGACATTTTCTTTGCAAGAGAGCAGGTGGATGCCCGGCTTGCCGGGGTGGGAAGAGAGGGGGGCCCAGACACCTCTTTAAGGAAGGAGGAAGGCGTTGACAGGCCTGGGGCCACAGCAGCCATGGAGGAGCTTATAGTGCCCTTGTGAGAGAAAGAGGAGCGGGTGCAGGAGGCAGCTATGGCAGGGATTCTTCCCCCCCCCCATGCCGGATTTCTAAATAAAACTGTGGAGAAACAAGCCTTTGGGGGTACACACACACACACCTCAGGTGTGAACCGGCTGGGGTGGGGTGTGCATAGTTAGCATGTGGAAAGAGGGGCCCTTGGGGGTTCCTGCATGCATGCAGAGACACACACACACACTCTCCTCATGTGTAAAACACTAAGATGGGGCCTGGCGCCTGGAGGAGTCAGGCTGAAAGCGTTCATATGTAAACTGTCATTCAAGCCATGAGTCATGAGTTCCCTTCCCCCTGCCTGGCCAGGTGAGGTGCATGGTGATTGGCTAAGAGGCAGCAGAGGAGGGGAGGGGGGAAAAAAGGTATATTTCCCAAAGCGTGGTTTTTTGGTCTTTGTCTTTGTTCTACCCGGCTGTGGTAATGGCGGAAAGCCAAGGACCCCAGGCAGCTCCTGGTAAAATTAGCTGGATTGAGGGCTCTAGTAAAGGCAAGCCTTGTGGGAGTTTCACCCATCTCGGACCTTCGGGTAGGTGTGGTAATCTCCCTCGGGCAACAAGGCTGTGCTGGATTTAACCCTTGAAGAGAACACCCTCAGGTAACAGGTGTGTGCCTGAGAGTTATTAAGGAATCAGGTTTTATTGTGTTTTAGCTCTATTTCTGCGTACTAAAGTGTCTCTCTCTTTATTTTGTGTGCTTCTCTCATTTCCCTAATCTTGTTGTAAAATGCTACCAGAATAAACCTTGTCGTGGTTTTACCCCACATGGGTTTTGTAGTACTCTGAGGCTGAGGCTGAGGCTGGCAATCTGGTACCTTGAGATCTCTGGGGGTCTTGGTTCCTTTGGGGTAGGTAAGGGTGGGGTGGTGGCGGGCCAGCCAGCCCCCCCTTCCTCCACAAACCCCCCGGCATGTTGAGGCTCCGGGACAAAGATTCCAAATCCGGCAGAAAGCCCGTGTGGCATAGCAGCCCACTGGGTGCCCTTGGGGTAGCCACACTCTCTCTCTCGGCCTAGGCGACCTCACAGGGTCGTTGTGAGGATAAAATGAGAGGAGAGGGGGGAAGAACCATGTATGCTGCCTTGTGTTCCTTGGACGAAAGGCAGGGCAACGGCAACAACTTCTCTGGTTTCTGCCGATCTGCTACCTGCAGGGCAGAACGCCGAGGCCAGGATCCCGCCTTCTTTGGCCTGTTCTTCTCCTGCTGCGTCGCTGGTGGCTTCCTTGAACGCCAACCCCTGTTCAGCCCAATACCAGCTCCAGGTTTGGGAGGGCTCTTGGGCAGGGCACCCTCCCTTGGTGAGTCTACCTTTTCTCACCCCCATCCTCATTCCTCTTTCTCATCATGGCTACCACTCGCCAGGGATGGGGACTCGGACTCGGGGACTCGGACTGAGTCCCCCCTCTGACTCGACTCGGACTCGAGTCCCAATATTTTTAATGGGATTCGAGACTCGACTCGGGACTCGAGACCAAGGACTCGTCAACATCCCTGGGCTGTGCCAGAAGGAGTGGAGAGGAGCGCGATCACCGGTGAAGAGCGCATGGAAGCGAGGCGCGCCGCTGCTCGGCCACTATGGACAGCTACTAGGATCGCAGCCCCAACGATGTGTCGAGATTTATTTTGATTGATGTGTTGTCGTGGGGGGTTAGGGGCTAGGGTCAGACATTTTGGGTTTGGCTGCCTCTGCCTGCCTGTTTGGGGTTCCCTGCCTCCTCTGCCTGCCTGGTCTCTTCTTAACCAGTTCAACAGTTGAATTGTCCAAGACAAAGGCCTCTGCCTGCCTGCTTTGGGGTTCCCTGCCTCCTCTGCCTGCCTGGTTATTTTGGGTTTGTCCGCCTGGTCTGTTCTTGTCAAAATCAGTGGCGGAGTTTTGAGATAAAAAGGCACACTTGTGCCTAGAATTTATTTAAGCCACACATCTGAAGTAGCCTTATTTTGTTGGGAAACCCCCCCCCCCCCACTGATCTTAATAGGGACTCGTGAAGTCAGTTTCGGGAGTGACTCGGGACTCGTGAGTCACCATTTTGGACCAAGGACTCGGACTCGAGACTCGGGTCCAAAGACTCGTGACTCGAGACCAAGGACTCTTCAACATCCCTGCCACTCGCTTGCTGGACAGGCAGGGGGCCAGGGAGCATCTGGTCCTCCTCCTCCTCCTCCTCCTCACCGCTGCCATTGTCTGGGCCAGAGCAAGAGGCGGGTTGAAACGAGGAGGAAGAAGAAAGCAAGTCCAGGGGGCTCTCGCCAGTGGGCCCCTGCTGGGCTGTGGGCCCTTGGCAGGTGCCCAAGCATCCCGGCCCCTTGACCCCGGCCCTGGTTCAGCCCACTCACCCATAAAAACAGTCTGTTCATCACTGAAGCAAATGATTAACTCTGACCCACCAGCCTATGCCAGGTCTCCTGGGGAACTTCTGCTGGCAGGAAATTGTTTATGGGAAACCTATTCAAATAGCCTGTGTCTATGATCTTCGGAATTTCTAAGCCGGGGTGCAAAGATCAACGAATGTTCTCCTGTTTCCCCCCCCCAAAAATATCCCGGTTATGTTGTACCTGGAGAAAGGCTGCCACCTGGTGGCCAATCCAAATGGCGAATGAGAAACAACGTAGGCCTAGAGTCCCATGCATGCACCCTTGACTTGGGCATCTGTGCGATTGAACACAGATTGGTTTGGACGGCGGCGAGTCGTTTATTTGGAAGTTATTGACCCAAGCAAGAGTGAAGACGGACGTAAGACAGAGTTGTCTCCATCGGTTCTTCGCCCATGGCATATTAGCCCAGCTTCACAATTTGCATCACAGGTGCACATTCCAGCAAGTCAAAACCCTGGATCATCTGTCAGTGGGTGAGGCCAAGGGCAGTGCTAGGTACCAAAAAGATCCGGGGCTCAGGCCCACAGGACAAAAAAAGAAGAAGAAGAAAAGCACACATCTGCGTATGCTAATTTACATAATATTCTAAAGTTGGTAAAGGGCCCTGTCTCCTAAGGACACCTCTATTTGTATAAAGGGACGTATGGACAGGGGAGAGGAGGGCATTTGATTTCAGGGGGGGAAATCTTAGGCAGAAAGATTCAAGGGAGGGGGCAGCAGGAGGGGAAGCACATGTGGACAAAAAGCGAGCTAATCCAGGGGGGATCAGATGCCACAGAGATCCTCAAGGGCCCCTGTACCTTTCTTTCAGCAAGTGCCCCTGGACAGCAGGGTGGTGGGGCAGATGGCCTCCCAGAGATCTGGGGCTCCACGTGAAAGATTTGGGGCTCCAGCCCTAGCGGGCCGCCCCCTAACACCACCTCCAGGTGAGGTACCTGGTTTCATTTTAAGCAATAGAATGTACAGGTATTCATATCTATGTCTATGATTCTCTCCTCCCCTCTCTATATAACCACAAACATTTTAAACAGTTGCAAAACTGCTCTGGAAATGTCACGGGGTGTGTGTGTGTGTGTGTGTACATCATGGGAGCTATCCAACAGGTGCTTTCCACAGCTGGCTCCCCCCCCCCCTTTGAAACTGATCGTGCCTGGAAATTTGAAGAACCAAGTGTTGTTGTTTTTCCCAGAACAGAAAAGGGTACATAAGAAAAGGGAAAGCCAGCGTGGCATAGTGGTGAGAGTGTTGGACTGGGACTCGAGAGATCCGGATTCTAGTCCCCGCTCAGCCATGAAACTCACTGGGTGACTTTGGGCCAGTCACTGACTCTCAGCCTAACCTACCCCACAGGGTTGTTGTGAGGATAAAATGGAGAGGAGGAGGATTATGTAAGCCGCCTTGGGTTCCTTGCAAGAAAAAAGGTGGGGTATAAATATAATAAATAAATAATTAAAATAAAAATAAGTACTGAACACGACATAAAGGCTTTCAAGCTGCCCCCCCCCGCTCTAAAATTGTTACATCACCCTGAAACAATACCAAATTCTCTCTAGCAAAGAACATATACTGTGTATTATCCCCCCTAATCCAATAAAGTTGCCCTGGAAGGGGAATAGAATCAAACACAGCCTTAACTGCATTATCTATAGATTCCTTTCTCCCTTTCCACTGCTTAATCCTAATCAATCCCATTTTCTCTCCACCACCTGGGATTTAGGAGGTCCATTGCTTGCCCCATTCTATTTCTACCAGGCCAATGATATGCTCAGGCCCTCACTTCTCCTTTCAACAGCAGGGGTCTGGGGAGAGGGCTGTGCTTTTCCCCCCTCCTTCATTGAGCTCTGGGTAATTCAGGGCAGCCACTGGGTCCAGCTGCACAAGCAATCAAAACGTGTGTGTGTGTGTGTGTGAGATGTATCTTTCCCGCCCAGCCATCTCTAGGCTATGCCTCGTGCCTATCTATGAATAGATTCATAGATCATAGAGTTGGAAGGAGCCTACAAGGCTATCGAGTCCAACCCCCCTGCTCAATGCAGGAAACTAGAGGAGGGGTCTCCCCATCCAAGTAATCACCAGGCTGACCCTGCTTAGCTTTCCACGCTCAGACAGCCAGCATAAGCCACAGGCCTGTTTTATACTAACATTTTGAGTATAAAACCGCAATGTTTTCACATTCAAATTTGAGGACTTAACAATGATAATGCTAGAATTTCAAGTTAAATTTACATGCAAGTTTGAGGACTTAACAATAAATATTACAATTACAAGTAACACAGTTAATCTATCTACTCATATGTGCTTTAGCATACCAAGTCCTAACTTTGTTGTCTTTTTAACAGAGTTAGTAGAAGCCTTTCTCTTGTTTTTTCTTTTTCTTTTTAAAGTGGCATAGGCCTTCTCCTGTTTTTTCTTTCAAGGAGGCCACCGCCTGAGAATTCCCTTATTTTTTCTTTTGGTTTTTCTTCCAAGGTGGCTTGAGCCTTTTTCTATTTTTCCTTTGGAGAGGCTTCCAATGTACTGATTGCTGCATGCCCGACAAGAAACCAGTTTGGCCCTCTTGTTTTGTTCATTATCTTCTTCAAGGGTTTCTCACAGACTATATCAGTGTCAATTCTACACCAAAACACAAAAATATTTCTACAGTGTTACAAAACAAACATCATACAATCTATCTTCAAGGTCCCCATGTTTTACTTACGTTCTTACATTGTTTCTTCCTGTATCTGCATCATGCTTTTACTCTCACTGGGTCCTCTAGTGGTCATACTTTTTACTACATGTATTTATACTCTATATGCAGCTGGTAACAGCTGTTAACCATTTCATCATCATTCATACAAGTAAGACATCCAGCAGAATCAATTACCACTCCCTTAGGGCTCTTACAATGTTCCCATTAATACTATAGGGGTTACATTACAGGTCCACCTATTCTTTACTTGGTGAAGACTTCATGGGTGTGCCCTTCTTCTAGTTCTCTCTCTGATGACTTAATCATCTCCCTTTGTAGTAGCAACCCATTTCCATTCCTCATCTTCCTATGACCTGGGAGGTTCATTTTATTATTTCTATACATAGTGATATAAGTAACCCCATTTTTGCACAATAAACTGTGGTAAATTCCTGTCATTATTATTATTTACATACATTCTTGTAGTCTTATAGGAATGTCTGCTGATATCTTATCCTTTTCTTCATCATTGAAAGCAAATGTCCTAACAATTATTATACATGGCTCCAATCTCTGAACAGCTAATACAAGGAGAATCACGGTAATTATTACTATATCCACAAAGTGCCAATGCCGCCGTGATTAAACTTACTTTTATCCATTTAATTAAGCCTTTTACAAAAAAATTATATATATATTTTAGAAATTTTTGAATACATACTAGCATTTTGAGTATAAAACCTTAATGTTTTCACATTCAAATTTGAGGACTTAACAATGATAATGCTAGAATTTCAAGTTACACTGTATAAATTTACATGCAAGTTTGAGGACTTAACAATAAATATTACAATTACAAGTAACACAGTTTATATATCTACTCATATGTGCTTTAGCATACCAAGTCCTAACTTTGTTGTCTTTTTAACAGAGTTAGTAGAAGCCTTTCTCTTGTTTTTTCTTTTTCTTTTTAAAGTGGCATAGGCCTTCCCCTGTTTTTTCTTTCGAGGAGGCCACCGCCTGAGAATTCCCTTATTTTTTCTTTTGGTTTTTCTTCCAAGGTGGCTTGAGCCTTTTTCTATTTTTCCTTTGGAGAGGCTTCCAATGTGCTGATTGCTGCACGCCCGACAAGAAACCGGTTTGGCCCTCTTATTTTGTTCATTATCTTCTTCAAGGGTTTCTCACAGACTATATCAGTGTCAATTCTACACCAAAACACAAAAATATTTCTACGGTGTTACAAAACAAACATCATACAATCTATCTTCAAGGTCCCCTTGTTTTACTTACATTCTCACATTGTTTCTTGAAGAATAACACAAATATTTTTGTGTTTTGGTGTAGAATTGACACTGATATAGTCTGTGAGAAACCCTTGAAGAAGATAATAAACGAAACAAGAGGGCCAAACCGGTTTCTTGTCGGGCGTGCAGCAATCAGCACATTGGAAGCCTCTCCAAAGGAAAAATAGAAAAAGGCTCAAGCCACCTTGGAAGAAAAACCAAAAGAAAAAATAAGGGAATTCTCAGGCGGTGGCCTCCTCGTGGGGATTTGAACCTGGGTTTCCACGCTCCTAGTCTGACAGGCTAACCAACGCCTGGTCCGTGGACCGGTCCCGGTCCATGGCCTGGAGACCCATCGTGTCACTTCCGGGTTCTCCAGCGCTGCACTTTTTACGTAAATACCATGGTCAAGTACCTTAAAACGGCCGCAATTTGCTATTCGTGGCCGTTTTAAGGTACTTGACCATGGTATTTACGTAAAAAGAGCAGCGCCGGAGAACCCGGAAGTGACGCGATGGGTCTCCAGGCCACGGACCGGGACCGGTCCACGGACCAGGGGTGGGGCACCCCTGGTCTAAATGACCTGGCTGCACCACTGGGTGTAAGTTGCAGAGGTGCTGAACCCGGATCCAGCACCAAAGCCAAGCCTGAGCCTGTGAGCCAGGAACCCTTTCAGCCATAGGGACCCCAAACTGGGACCTCCAGAGGCAGCACCCCCAGAACCAGATTCTCTGGAGGAAGCAGCCCCCTTTACACCAGAGGTTTCATGTTCACCAGAGCAGGTGATGCACCCAGGGGTGCTGCTAGGTACCAAATGGATCCAGGGCGCAGGCCCACAGGACCACAAAAAAGCACAAATTTGTATATGCTAATTTACATATACAGTAATACCTTGTATTGCAAGTAACTTGGTTTGAGAGTGTTTTGCAAGACAAGCAAATTTTTAAATTTTTATTTTTATTTTAACTTGATATACAAGCGACGTCTTGCAATACAAGTACTATAGTACGGCTTACATTAAAAATCTCTGTACAAATTTTTTTGGGGGGATTTTGTTTGATATAAGAGTGTTTTGGATTACAAGCACGTTTCCGGAACGAATTATGCTCTCAATCCAAGGCATGACTGTACCCTAAAGTGTGTGTGTGTCTTTAAAGGACCTTGTCTCCTAAGGACACCTCGATTTGTAAAAAGGGTTGTATGGACAGGGGAGAGAGGAGGGTATTTGATTTCAGGAAAAAACCTCAGGTAGAAAGATTCAAGGGAGGGCAGCAGGTGGTGAAGCACATGTGGGCAAAAAGCCAACTAGTCCAGGGGGATCAGATGCAACAGAGATCCTCAGTGCCCCTGGACCTTTATTTCAGCAAGGGCCCCTGGACAGCAGGGTGGAGGGGCAAGTGGCCTCCCGGAGATTCGGGGCTCCAAATAAAAGATTCGGGGCTCCAGCCCTAGTGGGCCGCCCCCTAACGCCACCACTGAATACACAAGTGGGAGCTGACTGGGAGGCAAAGGCGTGTTAGGCTGTAGGCCTGGAGAGGACTGCTCCTTTAAGGCTCTCCAAAATTTCCTGACTGTCAGAGCAATAAGACAATGGAATCAACTACCTAGGGAGGTGGTGGGCTCTCCCAATCTGGAGGCATTCAAGGTGCAGCTGGACAGCCATCTGACAGGGATGCTTTTACCTGGATTCCTGCATTGAGCAGGGGGTTGGACTCGATGGCCTTGTAGTTGTAGGCCCCTTCCAACTCTACTTTTCTATGATTTACGAAGGAGGCAACGCCTGGGTCGAGGAGGATCAAAGGCTTCAGTTAAGCTCCAGGCCCTCTCAGAGCAAGTTGCCTGTTTGGAGTGACCCAAGTTCCTGTAATCCAGCTTTCCCCAACCTGGTGCTTTCCAGATGTGTTGGGCTACAACTCCCAGCATGATCCAACCAGCACGGCCAATGGTCAGGGATCGTGGGAGTTGTAGTCCAAAACATCTGGAGGGCACCAGATTGGGAAAGGCTGCAAATCCACCCCCTTCTGCTGACTAAGTTGTCCTGAGGTGTCTGTTGTACTCTGTGGGTCCCTGCATGGGGTCAGGACAGGCCCGTACAAATGTACACAAAGGCAGGAGAGGGTGTGGAAGTACGGTGGCCCATTAGGAATCACAAAAAAAGAGGAAATGCTTCACCAAAAAGGAGACAAGAGGAGACTGCTTGGCATAAAAATTGCATGTGCTAATAATTAATATGTATAGATGCAGATTTAGAAATAATAATTATTTTTCTAATAATTATTAATTATTAGGGCTGCCAGGACTTCTGGCAGCCCTAAGCGGCGGAGCTGTTGTTTGAGTCTTGCTATGGCAGGGACCGGTAACTTGTTGTGACCCTCCAGATGTTTTGACCTACAGCTCTCATCAACCCTAGGCAGGGTAGCCAACAGTGAGGTATGACAGGAGTTGTAGGCTGAAACATCTGGAGCAGTGTTCTCCAACCTTGGGTCCCCAGATGTTTTTGGCCTACAACTCCCAGCATGCCCCAGCCAGCGTATGGGAGTTGTAGGCCAAAAATTGGAGAACACTGATCTGGAGGGTCACAAGTTGCCCACCCCTGCTGCTGCTTCCGTCCTCCGTGCCTTTATTCTTCTGCTAACGCACATACCTGGCTTTACCTGCTAACACACATCTGAGGCCCTGATCCCCTAGATCAGGGGTAGGAAGCTTGGTGCCCTCCAGATGCCCTGGACTATGACTCCCATAATCCCTGATCATTGCCCGGGCTAGCCGGGGCTGATGGGAGTTGTAGTCCCAAACATCGGGAGGGCGCCAAGTTGCCTGCCCCTGCTCCCGGAGGCTCTTCTTCGACCTGATCCCAGAGATAACGGGGTCCAGTTTTGGGACTGAGGGGTAAAGGAGAGAGAGGAGGTGTTCCTTCTGGGCATGATCGAAGGGGGGGACCTTGTCACGTTGAACTGAACATTCCAGGCTGGAGCCCCGGCACCGAAAACAGGTACTTGTTGAGCTGAGCCCTGCTAAGCCCTAGAATCCAAAATCCGAGTGCTCGCGCAGAGATGTTGGAGCTCCGATGAAAAGTAGGCTTGGGCTTCCCCCTAAAAGCTGAAGAGCAGCTGCCTTCTTCCCCTTCTCACATGCCTCCCCCACTCACAGCTTTGGAGTTAACCCCCCCCCCCCCAATTCTCTTAGACCTTTATGTCTCACTAGCTGGCCGTTTGATGGCCTTCAGATGCCAAAGCAGAAAATAACACCCGAACTGAGCCGATGCGACAGGTGCTGGGCTGGCTGTTGAACAAGTGGCTTTCCCCGCCTTCTGCCGAATCCAGAACTTCACTTCCGCTCCTGTTGGGGCTCGCGGGCCTTCAGTGGCTCCCATCCCCATCCCGCCCTTTGATGTCATCGT
Organism: Shinisaurus crocodilurus; assembly: GCA_021292165.1. NCBI lineage: Eukaryota > Metazoa > Chordata > Lepidosauria > Squamata > Shinisauridae > Shinisaurus > Shinisaurus crocodilurus. The sequence goes on along the minus strand of CM037884.1, from coordinate 31,743,149 downwards.
GGGACTGCCGCAGAGCTGGCCGCTGGCCCAGAGGGGCAGGTGCAACGCGACCCCCTGAATGCAACCTTTTGTGTGGGCCTCTGGCACCGGGCAAGGTCTGGCAGGACAGTGCCGATGGAATGAGGCTGGAGTTATGCAGGCGGGTTCCGCCAAACAGGCCAGCGTCAGCTGCGGGGAGAGCTTTGGGACAGGTGGAAGCTCATGGTGACGGCTCAATGTGGTTCTTTCGGCCTTCAGCTCTCTGGGAAAGTAAAAGCTGGTTTGGCCTGGGCAGATCTACGTTCTAAACAGAGGCGGTGTTAGGGGGCGGCCCGTTAGGGCTGGAGCCCCGAATCTTTCACTTGGAGCCCCGGATCTCCGGGAGGCCCTCTGCCCCACCACCCTGCTGTCCAGGGGCACTTGCTGAAGTAAATAATAATAATAATAATAAATAATAATAATAATAATAATAATAATAAATTTTATTTCTTACCCGCCTCTCCGTCTAGATCGAGGCGGGGAACAACAAAAATATAAAATACACAATACATACTATTAAAACATCTTAAAACATATTAAAAACATCATAAACAACATCATTAAAACATCATTAAAATATCGTAAAAACATTTTAAAGGCAACCTAAAATTCCGCCGGATAGGCCTGCCGGAAGAGATCAGTCTTTATGGCTTTTTTAAATTCCAAAAGACTGGTGAGCTGACGAATCTCCTCCGGCAGGCCATTCCATAATCTGGGAGCAGCAGAAGAAAAGGTCCTCTGGGTAGTACCCGTCAGCCTAGTTTTGGCTGACTGAAGTAAATTCTTCCCAGAGGACCTGAGTGTGCGGGGTGGATTGTATGGGAGAAGGCGATCCCGTAGGTAGCCTGGACCCAAACCATGTAGGGCTTTAAAGGTAATAACCAACACTTTATACTTCGCCCGGAAACTGATTGGCAGCCAGTGGAGTGCTTTTAAAACTGGTGTGATGTGAGCACCCCTAGGTGTACCAGTAACCAGTCTGGCGGCCATATTTTGCACTAGTTGAAGTTTCCGGACTAGGTACAAAGGTAGCCCTATGTACAGCGGATTGCAGAAGTCGAGCCTCGAAGTTACCAGCGCGTGCACTACTGTCTTTAGGTCCTCCGGTTCTAGGAAGGGGCGCAGCTGGCGTATCAGCCGAAGCTGATAATAGGCACTCCTAGCCGTCGCATCTATCTGAGATGTCATTTGGAGTGTGCATGGGCCCTGAGGATCTCTGTTGCATCTGATTGATCCCCCTGGATGAGCCGGCTTTTCCCCCACATGTGCTTCCCCTCCTGTCCCCCCCAACCTTTCTGCCTGAGGTATCTTTCTGAAATCAAACACCCTCCTCTCCCCTGTCCATACATCCCTTTTTACAAACAGGGGTGTCCTTAGGAGACAGGACACTCCTCACTCTGCCTCTCAGAACTGCAGTTCTCAAGATTTCCTAGGTAGCGCAAATGCTTATTAAAATCAGTTAATTCAAGGGGATGGAAGTATATTGATTGGTCCCTTGGAGGGTGGGGGGGGGTGCACATTATGATTTATTGTATGTTGTTTCTGTTATATTTTTGTGTTATTCTTGTATTTTGTTATATTTTGTTTTGAAAAGTAAATAATTTAAAAAATAAAAATAAAATCAGTTAATTCAGTTTATGTCTGTGGCTGAAATATTCTTAAGGCGCAATCCTATGCAAGTTTAGACAGAAGAAAGCCCTACCACTATGCTGGCTGGGGCAGGCTGGGAGTGGTAGGCCTTTTTTTCTGTATAAACTTGCATAGGATTGCGCCCTTAGACTGCAATCCTATACTCCTTACCTGAGAGTAGGCCTCACTGAAATCAATGGGATTTACTTCTGAGTTGACATGTTAATAGGCTTGTGTTGCATCTGTGAAACCACCTACTGATAGTGAGAATCTTTGACATGCAGGTGTGGAACAGAGTTGAGCCAAATATTTCCAAGTCTTTGAAACTTGCCAAAATATCTACCTAGGTTTGGTGCTCACATTTTCAGTGTGACATTTCACACTTGGAATTTAAATTCATAATTTGGCTGTGAAAATTTCCCTCAAATTAAAGTATTTTAAGATTGGTCGGCATTTCGTGATTGTTTGCGGCAGGCATCAAATACAAAATCTCATAAGCTGCCAAGTGTGGGATATTATGGCATGGCACCTGTCGAATGATGTCATCCTTCCCGGTATGGTGTAGTGGTTAGCCTGTCAGACTAGGAGCCTGGAAACCCAGGTTCAAATCCCCACTCAGCTGTGAGATGCTCACTGGATGACCTCGGGCCTACCTCACAGGGTTGTTGTGAGGATAAAACATACATGCTCTTCCCCTGGACGTGTGTGTCAGGGGAAGAGCATGTATGTTGCTATGAGCTTCTTGGAGAAACAGCAGGATGAAAATATAATAATACCAAACCCAGGAGGGGTCCCACGCTGATCAGTGGGGCCATGTGGGAAAATGCTTAAAAGGCACTAGAAAATCATGGCTGCCAATATCCAAGAGCCCCCCCCCCCGCTCTTCCTATGAGGCTTTTAACCCGCCACTTTACCAAGGTTTCTGCTTCTGGATTCTTTGTGGGATTAAGATTGGCTCCCAATTAAGATCAGCTCCCTTTCCCCCCAGGCGTTTTCCTTCTCTGCCTTTCTATATGTTCCATTACACAACCACAAGGTGGCGTTGCAGTATAGTGGAATTGCGAAAATACACCAGCTTCTTATAGTGCGATTTCCAGATAACACCAGACTTTCCTCAAAAAAAAAGCTGTGGGAATGGTTGCAAAGCACGAGGATGATGACATTTGTGTAAAGCACCATCTGCAAACTACCGAGAGTGAGGAATCACGAGCACACAATAAATGCCTTGTGTAGAGAAGCCCTGTCTCTCTCTCACTCACACGTACATGCACAATGGCTCTGGGAGCAAATGTGGGTGGACTACTGGCGGTCAGAAAGTGGAGCTGAAAGGTACCACATTCCTCCTTAAAATATTCCGGAATGCAGGAATTCATGAAGCATCAGTACAGACTGACTCCATTCCTCGTTCAAAAACTGGAACTTAATTATTACATATCCGTTTGACATAGGAAAGTGGTAAGAAAGAGACTATTTACCGGTACGTGGTTTTTTACTGGGAAAAGATAATGGGTTGTTGTATACTGAATTACTTGTCTAGTCTGAATATAATTTTTTAAAGAAATATTTTAAAGATTAATGGCAAAGATAAAGGGATTGCTTATATGACTTATTTGGATTTTAAATATTAATGGTGATGTAAGAGAAATTATGATTATAATCAAGATATAAATATATTCGGTCTGTTTGGAATTATTTCCTGAAAATTCTTAGTATGTTTTGTGCAGGTTTTGAGGCATTAAGTGGGAGGGGTTTTTTTTCCCCTTCTAAGTAAAAAGATGGCTTACGTGCTTCTTCTGTTTTGTTAGCTGTCACTTATCTCTTAATTTTTAAATGTTTTTTACTGGGAAAAGATAAAGGGTTGTTGTATACTGAATTGCTTGTCTAGTCTGAAATATATATATATATTATTTTAAATATTAATGGCAAAGGTAAAGGGACTGCTTATATGACTTATTTGGATTTTAAATATTAATGGTGATGTAAGAGAAATTATGATTATAATTAAGATATAAATATATTTGTATGTTTTGTGTAGGCCTTTGAGGCATTAAATGGGAGTATTTTTCCTCCCCCCCTTTTTTTTAAGTAAAAAGATGACTTACATGCCTTTTCTGTTTTGTTAGCTGTCACTCATTTTTTAATTTTTAAAATTAAAAGTGAAGGCGTTTCTGTTGGATAGATAGAAAGAAATAAGGAGCAACTGTAATAAGACAAATGTGCTGGATAGATGTTTTGGTATTAGACGGGGGGGGGAGTATTAAAAACCTTTGTCATGTGGTTATTTACTAAATAGTTTATAGTTACTTTTTATTCTTGGGATTTTCAATATGCTCTATCTTGGAATTGGAGACAATATTAAATGAATCTATAGGTTGTTTTTTGTTTTGTTTTGTTTATCCATAAATGTTGAATTTAAAGTGTTTGTTCTTTTTTTGTTTTTGTTTTTGTTTTGCCATAACTGGAAATGATTTTTGGTTAATAGAAAATGTTATAAGAATAATTGTGGTTGCTTATATGCTGTGGAGAAGATTGGAAGTCCATTTTAATTTTGTTTATTGTTTGTTGTATATGTGTTTTTTTAAAATATATATATATGATTAAAATTCTTTTTTAAAAAAAATATTTGGCAAGCTGGCAGAGTCGACCCAATGCTATAAACCAGGGGTGGGCAACACGCGGCCCCCACAATGCACCATCGCCACCCGAATATCGGGGGGGGGGATTTAAACATGGCAGCTTACAGCTGAAATCCGGCAGCAAACCACTACGGAGGGCTTACTAAACATAAATTTCGCTTGCTTCGTTTCAAGCTATGTTTGTCCTTTAGTAAGCCTCCATAGCCACTACAAGGGCTTACCAGGTACAAGCTAAATTGGTCCTTAGTAAGTCCCGTAGCAGTTTGCCACTGATTTTGGTGGCACAGCACCAATGTTTAAATTTCATTTGCCACTGCTGTGGGGATTAGGGGGTGTTGCCTGTGTGTGGGTCCCGGGGGAGGGGGGGAGATGCCAGTGGGCCAGTCACTGACTCTCAGCCTAACCTACCTCACAGGGTTGTTGTGAGGATAAAATGGAGTGGGAGGAGGAGGATTATGTAAGCCGCCATGGGTTCCTTTCAGGAAAAAAGGCGGGGTATAAATATAATAAATAAATAAATAATCGCCCCAAGTTGCCCTGCTATAAACAGTGTACCGGCAGTGCTTTTTTTCTGGAGAAAAAGGTACAGGAACTCTTGGATTACATTTCCTCGGGAGTAGATGGCGATTAAATTGTAATGCAATTAATAGAAGAAAAGGTGCTGGAACTCAGTTCCTGTGAGTTCCACCAGAAAAAAAGCCCTGTGTACCGGTATATAATAATAGGCAACTTGGTGCTGGCCAGATGTTTTGGATGACAACTCCCATAATCCCTGATCATTGGCCATGCTGAATGGGACTTATAGGAGTTGTAGTCCAAAACATCTGGAAGACATCAGGTTGCCTACCCTTGCTACGACTCCAAGAACAGACATGTATGGACAAAGTAATGGGATTTGGCTTGTGTGCTAATGGGAGCATTGTTTGCCACTGCAAACGGCCAGATATTCTACTCCTTATCAAAGGCCCGGACTGTATTTATTGCTTATTTGCACCCATTGATTGGTTTAAATATATGCAAGCAGAAAACTATCCATTGATTAGCCCCGAGGCTGAGCATAAAAGAGCCCAGGACTGGTTGGGAGATGGAGAACCGAAAATCCAGTTAACCTAACTGGACCAGTTAACCTAAAAAGGAAAAGGAGGAGGTCGCCCTCAAACAGGAGTGTAATAAGCTATTAAACATAATGCCTTTCAATGTTAATGTAGTCTCTCTCAGCTCTTTGAGAAAGCTAAATATTTTTCAGGTTTAAGGCGCAGTCCTATGCATGTTTAGACAGGGGCGGGGGGAGTCCTACAACTCCCAGCATTCCCCAGCCAGCATGTTGGACTGGGACTCAGGAGATCCGGGTTCTAGTCCCCGCTTGGCCATGAAACCCACTGGGTGACTTTGGGCTAGTCACTGACTCTCAGCCTAACCTACCTCACAGGGTTGTTGTGAGGATAAAAGGGAGGGGGGAGGAGGAGGATTATGTAAGCCGCCTTGGGTTCCTTGCAGGAAAAAAGGTAGGGTATAAATATAATAAATAAATAAATGCTGGGAGCTGTAGGACATTTTTCTTCTGTCTAAACATGCTAGGATTGCAGCCCTTAGCCTTTCAAAGCTTGCCTGTCTGTTGTCTTCTCTTCCTTCCCCCACCTCTGTCCTTCTGCCCTTGGTCCATTTTATATTTTTACCCTTGTTATAATATATTATTATTATTATTATTGTTATTATTATTATTATTATTATCCCTTTGTTGCTTGGGCTCATTAGCTGCATGTGACAGCCAGCTCCCACGGCCTTCCGCCTTTCGGAATGCCGCAATTACTTTCAGGGGGAATAGTGAGGCTAGCCATGGCTTTTCACAAGGAGCGAAGAAGAAATTAACGGTAATTTTGATTAAGCTGCCCAATGCATTTTGATGAAATCTTCACCAGGGGTGATGACAAATATCATAAACTGTGATAACGAGGCCAACGTTTTATAAAATATTCACGATACAACAATATATATATATATATATATATTTTAAAACAGTACATGTTGGACTTGGAATCAAAACCTAATCTACAATACAAAACTGTATGAATGGTAATGTGAATACATATGGAATCCTTTGTGGGGAGGAAAATCCGATTGACAGCAGACCGTAATAAAAACATAAGAAGAGCCCTGCTGGACCAGACCGCGGGTCTATCTAGTCCAGCATTCTAAGAACACGAGAGCCCTGCTGGACCTGGACCAGACCGTGGGTCCACCTAGTCCAGCATTCTGTTCACACAGTGGCCAACCAGCTGCCCACAGGATCCCACGAGCAGGATAAGAGTGCAACAGCACCCTCCCGCCCATGTTCCCCAGCAACGGCTGTGCATAGGCATACAGCCTTGGATACTGGATATTTGTCAAGTACCTACCTGCCATACATCTGCCCCGGTGCCCTGTCCATTGACAACTGAATAGAAATTACATTTCTTCTCGATACCTGTTTGAGCACTGCCACCTCCTCTCCTTTCTTGCTTTTGTGCTGTCTTCCTCATTCTGCAGATGCTGACAGGCAGGAGGGGCTCCTAGCACCAGCAGTTATTTAGGGTGCAATCCTATGCAAATTTAGACAGAAAAAAAGTCCTAGAACTCCCAGTATTCCCCAGCCAGCAGCGCTGGCTGGGGAATGCTGGGAGCTGTAGGACTTCCCCACCCCCCCTGTCTAAACATGCATAGGATTGCACCTTTATTTATTTATTAGATTTGTATACTGCCCAACTAGCAAATGCCCACAGGATGGTGTACAATTATAAAACCAAATAACATCAAAATAACAAAAATAAGTAAATAATACTAATACTACAACAATACAAGTATCAGCATAACAGAATATTCAACATTAAACAGATTAATTAAGATAACGTTGAGGAACCAGCAGTAAAATTAATAAAGCAACAGATTAAAGGTTAAATGAGAGCCCGCGTGGCGTAGTGGTTAGGGTGTAGGACTGGGACTCAGGTCGGGAGATCTGGGTTCTAGTCCCTGCTCGGCCATGAAACTCACTGGGTGACTTTGGGCCAGTCACTGACTCTCAGCCTAACCTACCTCACAGGGTTGTTGTGGGTGTTGGGAATGAACAGTCAAAACCTCAAGCCATGCACAGGTGCATGATGTCATTGGGACCACAGAGTCTCTGCATCCTAGAGCAGAGACCCTGTGGACATCACCCAGACTTCCTGGTGCAGGATGTGGGCGTAACCAGTCGCCTTCTCTTCCTGCCCCGGGAAAACAGTCTGAGCCATGAAATTGTAGGAACAACATGTCTGAAGATGTAGCCGAGTTGCAGTTCTGAACTTTTCCCAAGTTCAGAACAGGTCGACTACCATATGATTCCTGCAGAACTGTAAATACATTCTTAAGCCTGCCTGTATCCAATCTGCAAGATCTGAGTGAGTAGACTATGTTTTTAACCTCCAAAAGACTGTTTGTCTTATCGGTAGTGTAAGGGGGAAACCAGGTGAAGATCCAGCCTGTCCAAAAGGGACAGTCTGTATCAACTAAATGCACAGCCCTGCTTTGACCAGCAGCTCCGCATGCACACGTTTTTCGCCTATAGTTGGGTATACTCTGCTGTGTTTGCAAAAGCAAGAGGGGAGAGATAATATATGATAATATCCTCTCCCAGGTCTTTTGGCAATCCCCAACAGTGGGGATAAAATGGAGAGGAAGATTAGGATAATGTAAGCCGCCTTGGGTTCCTTGCAGGAAAAAAGGCGGGGTATTAATATAATATAATATAATAAATAAATAAATACCTGCTTAAAGAGGAAGGTCTTAACCTGGCATCTAAATGTATGCAGTGAAGATGCCAGGCGGATCTTCCTGGAAGGGCTTTTCACAGAGGGGGGGGGCACTACAGAGAAGGCTCTTTCCCCGGTAGCAGTCCGCAGTATTGTGGGCAGCAGCCAGCCAAAGAAGAGCCTCTGAAGACGATCTTAGTAATCGGGCAGGAACCTGTGGGAGGAGGTGCTCCGTCAGGTCGACGGTATTAGACAATTACAATTAGGAGGAATTGTGCTGCTGTTCCACCTTTTTCTCCTTAATGGATTTTCCGTCTTAAGGATAAAGATGGAAGAAGCGGCAAGGAGAACACGGGAGGGTCACAAGTAGATGGGAAGGACGTCTGGACCCTCTGGGCAAGGCGAAGGAGGAACCATAAAATCCTTGTCTGGAAGCACCCCGTTACTGCAACAAGTTAACGCACCCCAGGCAGACACCTTCAGGAAGGTCTGTCAATCTTATTTAGAAGGGCTCCAGCTCAGGGGTAGAGCACCTGCTTTGCATGCAAACGTTCCCGAGTTCAGTCCTGGGCATCTCAAGCTGAGTCCGGGAAAGATTCTTGTCTGAAACCCAGAGAGCTGCTGTCAGTTGACAGTGCCAGTCTAGATGGACCTATGGCCCAACTTGGAATAAGGCAGCGTTTCACATTTCTACATCTTGCTGGTGGCATTTGCCATTTATTTGTAATGCCAGTGGAGTATCTTCTTGAATGGAAAATACATGAATACAACACCCTCCTTTTTAACTGGGGGAGTCAGGAATTAAACCTGGGACGTTCTGCAGGTAAAGTATGAGCTCTGTCATTGTGCTATGGCCCTTACCCAGACAATGACTGAGTTCAGACAACCCACATTCAAGGGTTGAGTATGGGTTGTTGTTGAACCATGGGTTGTTGTTGAAATGTGGGCTATCGTGTTGTCTGCACCCAGCTGCACTAACAAGCCATGGCTTGTTAACCACAAACAACCCATGAAAAGAACCCATGGTTTGTTGCTGGGTTGCGAACTGTGGGTTGGTCACCATGGTTTGTTATCTCAGCTGGGTTCAGACAACATGATAACCCATGTTTTAACAACACCCCACAATTCAACAACAACCCACACTCAACCCTTGAGTGTGGGTTATCATGTTGTCCGAACCCAGTCAATATTGGGCTAGATGGACCCATGCTCTGACTTGATTGATATATGTGTTAAGTGGGTGGGCCCAACACCTGTTTACCGGGAGATATTCAAGATGTCTGGAGATGTATTGGGGCCAACCACGTGGTGGAAACCTTAAGTGGCAACTTTTGTTTCCTTCTGCTAAGTTACATGGATGGAGCACACGTCAGCAGGAAGTCCTCTTACTTAACAAACAGCAGAGTTGTTCATTAAAGGAGATCATAAATATACAGGCCTGTGGCTCACTCTGGCTCAGCTTGTCTGAGCTGTGGAAAGCTAAGCAGGGTCAGGCCTGGTTACTACTTGTATGGGAGACCCCTCCTCTAGTTTCCGGCATTGAGCAGGGGGTTGGACTCGATGGCCTTGTAGGCCCCTTCCAACTCTATGATCTATGAATCTATGAATCCCAGCCAACAGTGCCCTGTGGGACAGTTCTGCCTCTCTGCCACTCTTCATTGTGCCCCAAATTAGCGCCTTTGGGGCATGTATGCATGTATTTACTTAAAAAGATTTCTATCTTGCCTTTCCACAGAAAGAAAAGTCTTCAAGGTAGCTTACAAACTACCATTTACAATCATAACTACTGTTAATTAGAGACAGATAGTACGTGCAACACATCATTTAAAATTTATGAAATGGCATGATATGCCCTCTGGTGGTCAGTCACACAATAGCATATTTTCTGAAGGATGCCGGAAATCCTTACCAAATCTGCAGATGACGCAAAACTGAAAGGGGTCGTTAACCCCACCTCAGAAAACAGGAATTTATTTATTTATTTATTTCATTTTTATACCGCCCAATAGCCGAAGCGGTTTACAGCAATTAACAAGACAGTCCCTGCCCGCAGGCTTACAATCTAAAATAATAAAACAAAAATAAAATACAAAAACTGCCTTGATAGCATGGGATACTGGGATGAAACTAACAACATGAAATTCAACAGCAACAAGTGCAAAGTTCTGCATTTAAGCGAAATAAATAAAATGCATAGGTATAGGATGGGGATATCTGACTAGTTAGTACATGGGCAAAGGCTCTTGGGTCAGGATTGTAGTCAATCACAAGCTGAACATGAGTCAGCAGTGTGGCGCAGCTTCAAAAAAACTCAATGCCGTTTTAGGCTGCATTCAGAGAACCATAGTTTCCAAGTCACGGGAAGCAATGGTTCCACTTTTATTCTGCCCTAGTCGACCTCAGTCGGCATACGATGTCCAGTTCTGCTCACCGCACTTTAAGAAAGACACAGACAAATTGGAACAGGTTCAGAGGAGGGCAACAAAAGTGGTCAGGGCTATGGAAAAGAAGTCATATAAAGAAAGGTCGAAGGAACTGGATATGTTTAACCTGGAGGAGAGGAGACAGAGGTCCAGGGAGCAGGACATATATAGTAGCACTCTTCAAAAACCCGAAGGGCTTTCACACAGAAGAGGACCAAGACCTATTTCTCTGTTGTCCAAAAGGGCAGGAAAAGATCTAATGGGCTCAAGTTACAGGAAGGTAGATTTTGGTTGAACATTAGGAGCAGGGCTGGCATCAAGGGTAGGCATGGTCGGGCACCTGCCGAGGGCCCACACCCCAGCAGGGGCTCCCTGGACTTGCTCCTCCTTTTCACCGTTGCAGCCTTCTGCTTCACTTGTCTCTTGCTCTAGTCCAGACAATGCTGGTGGCGGTGGTGGTGGTGAGGAGCAGGAGATGCCACGGTCTGCTTGCTCCCTGACTCTCCGCCTGTCCAGCAAGCCAGTGAAAGCAATGATGAGAAGGAAGAAGACAAGCAACAGCAAAAGGTGGACTCTCACTGAGCACTGAACATAGATTTTAAAAAAACCACAAACATCGTTGTTACAAACAAAACACATTTTTAAAGGCATTTTAAGTTTAGTTTACTCAAGTTTACTCAGCACTGGTTAGGCCTCATCTTGAGTACTGCGTCCAGTTCTGGGCACCACACTTTAAGAAGGACGTAGACAAATTGGAGAGGGTTCAGAGGAGGGCAACAAGGATGATAAAGGGACTGGAAACAAGGCCCTATGAGGAGAGACTGAAAGAACTGGGCATGTTTAGCCTTCGGAAGAGGAGACTGAGGGGAGGTATGATCGCACTCTTCCAGTACTTGAAGGGTTGTCACACAGAGGAGGGCCAGGATCTCTTTTCGATCATCCCAGTTTGCAGGACACGGAATAATGGGCTCAAGTTACAGGAACCAAGATTCCACCTAAACATCAGGAAAAATTTCCTGACTGTCAGAGCAATAAGACAATGGAACCAACTAGCTAGGGAGGTGGTGGGCTCTCCCACTCTGGAGGCATCCAAGGTGCGGCTGGATGGCCATCTGTCGGGGATGCTTTGACCTGGATTCCTGCATTGAGCAGGGGGTTGGACTCGATGGCCTGGTAGGCCCCTTCCAACTCTACTTTTCTATGAGTTCTAGGAGCATTGCCTTTTCTTACAAAGATTAACAGTGCGATCCAATGTGGTTGCTCATCATAACGGCATAACTCTCCGAGCTCGGAGGACTGCTGGCATCAAATGGAGGGCAGCAGAAGGAGCACAGAAGCAAAGGTCACCTCCACCATGTTCCTCCCACCCTGCAAAAGACTTAGATGGTCAGTTTTGGCAGTCTAAGTCTTTTACCCCAGCTCACAAGCAGGGGGCTGGACTCGATGGCCTTGTAGGCTCCTTCCAACTCTATGATCTATGAAATCTTTGACCAGTGGTCTGACTCAGTAGAAGGCAGCTTCCTATGTTCTAGATATCTTGGTGAGATGTTTGGTTCTGTGGGGACCACTGGAATGTCCTGAAGTCCCTGTGCTCTGCCTCTCATATTTACAGTAATACCTTGGATTGCAAGTAACTTGGTTTGAGAGCGTTTTGCAAGACAAGCAAATTTTAAATATTTATTTAATTATTATTTTTTACTTGATATACAAGCGACATCTTGCAATACAAGTACTGTAGTATGGCTTAAATTAAAAATCTCTGTACAAATTTTTTTGGGGGATTTTGTTTTGATATAAGAGTGTTTTGGATTACAAGCACGTTTCCGGAACGAATTATGCTCTCAATCCAAGGCATGACTGTATCTGATTTCTTATTAGGACTGCTTACATGATTCCTTTCTGCAGAATGGAATTTCTTTAACCATTTGCTATGACTGTTTCCAAAGTTCCCAGCTATTGCTTGGGAGTACTATATTTCCTTTATATCTTGCCAGCAATGCTGCTGAGACATACTTCTCTTCAAAACAGTATAGCATCTGCTTCTCTTTTGTAGATCCTGTTTACTTTTTACAATATTTTATGTTCACTTATTTGCATCATAACTACACACAAGCAGAACCGCCCAGAGAGCTTCGGCTATTGGGCAGTATAGAAATGAAATGAAATAAATAAATAAGCAGACATGTAGACAACACTCCAGTAAGCAGTTATTCTTCCTTTATTCTTATCTAATGCATGTTTTCTGATTTTAGGTGGCAAACCTTGCTTTTCCTGAGTTTAGCTGGAAAAATTTAACCTTTCCCGTAGAAGGCACCTAGGTCAGTGAAAAGTCACAGCGTGTCAGCACAAATGCTTCTATTAGAATGCTTCTGTTAGAATCAAACTGATTCAAACTTCATACAGGAATATATCTTAATATTCTATTGCTTTTTAATGAAAATTGTAGCTTAGGAGAGCTTTGCAGCTTCTGATAAAAATGTAGAAGACCAATAACTCTTTTATTTTGGATTAATATTAGCAAGTTAGCCTATTATGCAGGTTGGTGCAGGAGTTTTGCAAGATGCAAAGGCTTTGGGGGCAAATATTTGTCACATGTTGAAGATCAAAATCTCACTGAGCAACCTTATAAAGTATTTTGGGAGAAAGAGGAACTGAAAATCAGAGCTTTCATTACCAAGAAGCAATGAACCAGTCATTTTGGCCAGCACATTCCAGCAAGGAAACCTTTAAAAGGGCATACTTGGACAAACTTGCGGAGGAGAAGACTACTAGCCCTCATAACCATAACAGCAACCTCCATGTTCATAGGTAGTATGCCACTGAATATGACTCGTTGGACAAGAACCTTGAAAGGTAGCTAAAGGTGCAATCCTATGCATGTTTAGATAGGAAAAAAAAGTCCTACAATTCCCAGCATTCCTCAGCCAGCATGGCTGGCTGGGGCATGCTGGGAGTTGTAGGACTTTTTCTGTCTAGTTGTATTATTATTCCCTCTCCTAGCTGAGATGTTGCTTCCCCATGTCTGTTTTGAGGAAGGTTTGCAAATTTTTCCTTTTACAATTTTGAGGGTTTGGTATACCCTCATTATTTACTGTTTTTGGGTTTTATCATTGGCATAAATTGTAAATAAGTAAATCATTATATCCAACTCTTAATGGGGTGGGGTAGGGTGGGGCGAGGAGGTGTTTTGTGCACAACTGGGTATGAGATAGGAGGCTGTGATTTAGTCAGTCTGGCTTAACGAATTGGTTTTAATGAATTATTTAATGTCTTCATTTATGTTTTTATCATTAGCATGATGTCATGATGAGTGTATGGAAAAGTGGTATATCAATGATTTAGTGCACAATCCTATGCATGTTTGGACAGAAAAAAGGCCTACAACTCCCAGCATGCCCCAGCCAGCATAAATGGCTGGGGAAAGTTCCTGAGCTGTAGGGCTTTTTCACTGTATACATAGGATTGCACCTTTAGTTACCTTCCAAGGTTGTCCTAAAGATTTCTGACATAATGAATGGGAAGTGCTGGGGAATGCTGGGAGTTGTAGGACTTTTTTCTAGTCTAAACATGCATAGGATTGCACCCTTAATTGAATAAATAACAGTGGAAATTAAAATATTCCCACATTGCCATTGTGGGGCTGAAGCTGAGAGGTGTTTGTGCCATTTCTGAGGTAGAGGAAATCTGAATTAAGGTTTCTTGCTTGTTGCTTCACACAGCTCCGTCTCTTAGGACGCAATCCTATTCCTGTTTAGACAGAAGAAGAAAAAAGTCCTACAACTCCCAGCATTCCCCAGCCATCTATGGCTGGGGAATGCTGGGAGTTGTAGGACTTTTTTTGGCCTCGATGTGGATTCCTCACTAAACATGTATATAGGATTTGGGCAGTAAGGCTGTCATTTTTACATTCCCAGGGAGTAAACCTCACTGGATATAGCGGGAAAAACATCCGAGGGGTTTTCAAAACCGCAGCTGAAAGAGCGATTCGGAAGGCATCCCCAAATTCTACGCACGTTCCCTCAAGTCCCAATGAAGTCCGTGGGGTTTACTTCCGAGTAAGCCTCCACGGGATCCGAGTCTGTTATGAGGGAATCGGGACGCGGAGCCCACAAGGCCGCCTCCCTCAGCGTGTGAGGGGAATGTTTTCGTCTTGTGTTTGCGCAGATTTTGGCGGGGAAAAAGAACTGGAAGCGCCTCCTCCTGAGGTCGTTCGTTTAGGCGCATAGAAGGAACTGTTATTTCCATGCCGGGCACCGACTTGTGCGGTTCACGGGCTGAAAGACACACTGAGCCCTCTGTGAATATGGGGCAAATAACTGCTTCCCCCCCCCCTCCTCCGCCCCCGGCCGTCGACTCCATTTTCCCCCCTCTCGCTCCGCGCAAACAAACAAGTGGGGGAGGGGGGAGACAATATGGGCGGGAAACTATATTTGCTTCTGATTGGTTCAGAGCGTAGTTACTCCGTTGGTACCGCCTACTGTACGACGGCTTCTGTCTGTTAACTGGTCCAAAGGCTTGTCATTCCACACTTCCCTTCTGTGCGAAGCGACACTTTGTCCCGCCCCACTCTTTCTCGCTCTTACGTGCCGTGTGCAAAGGAAGGGGGGGGGTTGCTGATGGTAAAAAAACAGCCGTTAAACGGGCCGCGGGGCTGGGCTTCTTCGAGGAAGTAAGAAGCCGTAATTGGATTGGTCAAGGCGGGAGGTTCAAACTAGCATGGCTCGCCCTGATTGGCTCGTGGTGGCCGCGGCAGGCCAGGCTCCCTCCTCGCGCTCAGGCGGGTTATTGTCTCTTGACTTTCTGAGGCGGCTCTAGCTCGGAATCGGGACCGGACCTCACAGAGCAGCGACGGAACCATGGTGAGGGGGGAGAAAAATAATGGCGTGGGAGGGGCTGAAGCGAGGCGTGTGAGGGAAGAACCCCGGAACGTCAGGCGGGAAGCCCTTGTGGGGCTCCCATCTATTTCTAACGCCGGGTGTCCGGCTCCCGGGGGGAGGGAATCCGAGAGAGTTGCACGTCCCGCTTCTCTTGCGGTGTCCTGGAGTCGGTTATTTAGCGTTAGCGGCGCAAGGCCGAGCCTTTGCCTGTCATGGGATAGAGACGGGTGACCTCGAACCCCAATCTGTAAGGGTTGTTTGGGCAGAGGAAGGGGGGGGGAGGAAAGACGCCTTCGCCGACTCCCTTGTTTTTATTTTACGAGGCGCTCCGGAAGCCCCGCCTCCCTCGGGGCCTCTACGCATCACGCTTCTGGGCGTACGCCGGTTTTTAAAAAGTAAGGTGTGAACGCGCCCGACGCGTGTCTCACAGGGACACCCTCGCGGGGGAGGCCGGTACTGGGGGGCGGCAGCTCCCCCGCCTGAGGAGTGTACACGCTTGGTGGAAGACACGGGTCCTGACGCATAACGCGTGAAGCCTGGCTCGGGTTCAGCGGGGGATCCTTGTGGGGACGGGCGGGCTCCTCCCGCCGTAACAGCGCGGAAGAGCCCCGCCATGTCTGTCACTGACACGCCGAAGGGGCCTTGGCGCTGTCCCCCTTCGCGAGCCAGCCAGAGGTTTCAGGTGGCGGCTGCCATTGGGCCGGCGCGGCGCGTCTTCGCCGCTCGCTCGCTCGCTCTCCGGCTGGATCTGCGCAGAGATTTCCTAGCAACGCAGGTGCTTGTATAAACGTCAAGCCGCGGCGGATTTATTTCCTCGCGCGGGCTTCGGCTTGAGTCTGACGGGTCCCGCCAGAGGCGACCCTTGCTGTGACAGCCCGGCGCTCTGGAGCCCCTGCCTGCCGCGCCTGGAAGTGTCTGCTCCGCCCCGCCCCCCGTATCCGCGCCTTTCCACGATCACTTTACACGAGCGGGCGCCTGCCGAATGACTCTCTAAGGCTTGCAGACCTCCCTGTGCAGGGTGAACCTATTCATATTTATTTATTACATTTATATCCCCTCATTTTTTCTGCAAGGAACCCAAGGTGGCTTACCTAATCCTCCTCCTCTCCATCTTGTCCTCACAACAACCCTGTGAGGTAGGTTAGGCTGAGAGTGACTGGCCCAAAATCACCCAGTGAGCTCCGTGGCCGAGTGGAGACTAGAACCCAGATCCAACACTCTTAACCACTACAACACACTGGCTCTCAAGTCAAAATCCCTCCCTTATTATATTTATATCCCACCTTTTTTCCTTCAAGGAACCCAAGGCAGCTTACACAATCCTCCTCCTCTCCATCTTATCCTCATAACACCCCTGTGAGGTAGGTTAGGCTGAGAGCCAGTGACTGGCCCAAAGTCACCCCGAGTCCCAGTCCAACACTCTGACAACTACACCACAGTACAGCCCGCTGATTTCAGTGGGACATACCCCCAAATAAACAGTGTCTGCCTAGTTGGCACTAAGTCCCATTGGGCGTTCTGGGGCTCACTTTCATGTAAACCCGTAAAGGCTGAAAGTGGGTTATTTTGCTTACCTCCAGGCACATCCTTCAAATGTGAATCTTACATTGACTAACATGGAAGTTCGTTTTGAAAAATTGTTGGCTTCTGCTTTCTATCCCAAGTTGTCAACAGCCATAAGTATCACATCCCAGACTACAGAGGGATTCTAAGCTTCATTTCTGAAAATACCCTTGGGCTTGACAGCTTTTGTGCTTGCAGCTCTGCTTTATGGCTCTAGGTTTCCTAACATGAATTCTGTTAAATATTTTTCTTGTTAATTCCTAATGAGGCAATATCTTCCAGTGGGTGAGCTAATAGGGAATTCAGAACTTTGTTCCTGCTCCTATCATCTAATGACATCCAGCAAGTGACTTCATCTGTTTACCATTTATTCAAAGTCAAATGTACCTATTTATTTATTACATTTCTGTACTGCCCAGTAGCTGAAGCTCTCTGATCAGTTCACAGCATTAAGACCATAAAATACAACACAATAAAACATAATTTAAAAGTTTTAAACTACAATATAAAATAAAAACTAAAAGACTGAAATGTCTGGGGAAATTAGGATTTCAGCTGGCGCCAAAAATATTACAACGTGGTTGCCAGGCGAGCCTCTCTGGGGAGCTCATTCCACAACCAGGGTGCCACAACAGAAAAGGCCCTCTTAGCCATCCACCTCATTTCATTTGGTAGGGGTTCTTGGAGAAGGACCGCTGAAGACAATCTTAGGGTCCACGAGGAGACTATTCTTCAGGTAACCTGGTCCTGAGCCGTTTAGGGCTTTAAATGTGAACACCAGCACTTTGAATCAGGCCTGGAAATGGACTGGCAGCCAGTGCAGATGGAAAAGTACTGGCATAATAGGATCGTTTTGGCCAGTCTCTGTTTAACAGTCTAGTTTCACTGCCCTATTTTGGACCAGCTGAAGTTTTGGACCGTTTTCAAAGGCAGTCTAGTAACTTCAAGGATACAGGTATATTCATATATTTTATAATTGAATGTCTAGTAGAAAGACCTTTTGACTGCAAGTATTTGCATAAAACTTCCAAAAATCGAGTGTCCCAATAACATGGAAGTGAAATAGGCCTTTCTGTTCAGTGCTCCCATGTCACATATGTCACTTGAAAATAAAATAATACATTTAAATCTTGCTTTACAAATTTGCTTCAAGCCATGCTCTCTGTCTTCTCAAGTTTGGAATTACTAGGTTTCTGATTTGATTGAATTTGAAAGTTGGGTTACTTGCAGAAATGAACTTGGTTAACTTACTGATCATATGCAGAGTTAGCATTGTAGCTTTAGTGTAATCACATGTGTGTTTCTAGGTGTGTTGACTGTTTTTTGTCTCAACTTATAAATGCAGTCTTAAGCACTGTTCCTAGGGAGTGTTACAATGAACTCAGGAGAACAGTTGGGAGTAAACAGGTTTAGGAGTGTATCAAGAATTTACTGTTTTAGGATCATATCTTACTACTTCATGAGATTAGGATGGTGTGCATCAACTGTTAGTTGCAGATGCCACAAAATTGGGTGTTACAGCAACATTGCAGGTTGATATGCCAGTTCATTTGTAAGATTGGTAACTGACTGACTTAGGATGTTGTTGCCTTTAGTGTTGTAGACTAATGTATAATTTTTGAGACATTTTTAGCTGCATATTCTTTATAAGAATATGTAATTTCCCCAACTGGATGCCCTGCAGATGTGCTGGGCTGCAACTCCCATCATCTCCAGCCAGTATGTCCAGTGGTTCTGACTGGGGACGATGGGAGTTGGAGTCCAATACTTCTGGAGGGTACCAGGTTGGGGGAGGCTGCTTTACAATATGTTCAGCCCCACTAAGGGCCTTCTCTGTGCCAGTTCTTCCAGTTAGAGCTGAATAGAGTAGAAAGTTGGCAAGGCTGTATCTGTAAATTTAAGTGAATTTTCAGACTAGGATTTTTGCTGTGTGATATGATTCACCTAAAATGTAGGAAAGAATGCCCAGACTTTGACATGGATGTCCTCATTGGACTTAAGCAAAGAACTCCAGAACTTCATAAACGTATTAGTTTAACTATGTTACTTTAACATGAAAATGGGAAGGGTAAAGTGGTAGCAAATAATGAAGAAATGAGCTGTAGGAAAGGCTTCAGAGAAGAAATCCTAAAGCTGCAATCCTGAGAATACTTATGAGGAAGTAAGCCCCCATTGCACAGAGTGAAACTTCCAATTAATCTTACTAGCGTGGGACTGCAAGTGCTTTCTTAGGTGCAAGATCTTAGAATATATTGATTCCTGATGACAGTGGATTGGGTTTTACTTTACTAGTGTTCCACCATTCATTAGTTAAACAACCTTATAATTGTGGTGACATTTCAAAGTGAACCCCTCACCACTGCACCAGACTTTCTTACCTGCCAGAAAGAAAGTTGCATTGTTGACTACTGTACATGCTGCCCCCCTGGTTTCTTAACCTTAGTCAGTCAGCATGCACAATTTATGTCCAACACAGGGGTTTTCCTTTTTAGATGTAGCTGATATATAAGTAGGTAAGTGGTTAATTGAATCCCCTTTTTGTTTAATTCCAAACAGAAATAGCTGTTTTCATGTGTTAAAACTTTTTTAAAAATCTATATACAAATAGCAAAGTCAGCCTTTAAGCAAGTTGTTAGGATATTTACTGGGGTCTTAGATATACTTATATATATATTTAAAACATTTTTACTCTGCCTTTGACTAAAGGGGAACAAGGTGGCTTACAGATAAAACAAATTAACATAGTCCAATACAAACAGTAACAAAAGCAATAAAAAGCAGACACCAGAGACTAAAACCAAAATTTAAAAGCCAGCAGTTTATATAGGTCTTCTGGTGACTAAAACCTGATGGATTTGGTTCCAGGCAAACTTCCCTGGGGAGAACTTTCCATAGATAGGGACTCACAGGTAAAAAGGCCCTTTCACCAGTTGCCACCTACCTAATCTGACAGCAAGGGAGCCTCAGATGATCTTAATTGAGCAGAGATGTCAAGTTAGAGCACACAGAACACCTAGATCTGCCTGCATATAACACATGATTTTTGACTCAACAGAACTTCAAATCTAATTTAGATGTTTTGGAGAACATGGAAATACAGTTTACAGCCTAATTTTTTAGTTGCATGGAGAAGAGATTAACAGGATATTAGCTGCAGTCAGGTAATGTTGTAATAAGCTCAAATGTCAAAACAGTGGAGAAGACCAGGTGTTTGCAGGTGTTTTCATGCCATAGCTATCCTTATCTTGAAGGTTGCAACAGGTGATTGTGCAGTATGCAAATATCTCCACCCTGACTCTTGGATGCCCTAGTGAGTGATCTAATTTAGCATGTTTGTTTTACTTGTATTTTGTAAACAAGTATCCCGTGTTAATTTTTGTCCCAATACACCCCAAGGATTTGACCTGAAATGTTTGAAGAAAAAAATTAAATCACACTTTAATTTGTGATGGAATGCCTCCTCCCATATGTACCTGCCTGTACTGTAAGGTCATCCACAGAAGCCGTGCTTCAAATGCCCCCTCACTGAAGCTGGGAGGGTGGCAACAAGAAGGAGGGCTTTTTTGGTAGTGGCCTCCCAGCTCTCCCAAGCGAAGCTTGCCTGGTTCCCACAGTGCTCTTTTTGGCGCCAGGCTAAGACTTGCCTGTTCTCCCAGGCCTTTTAAATCTTTCAAAGTGTTAAAAAATATTTTATTGTATTCGTGTTTTATTGTTGATTGTTGGCTCCTATTGCTTGGGTAGGGAACTTCCCAGATCAAAATTCCTCAACATGGAGCATTCTGAATATGATGCTTGGTCTAATGAGTTCTAGAGTAGGGATCTGTACCTCACTGAAATGAAGCTTATTTTCCATGAACCTATCTAGTCCTGGAATGGGGGCATCACTAAACAGTTAAGGTTGTTACTTTATACATTTATTTGGGAGTATCTCCTAGTTAAGTAAGTAGTGCTTATAAATAAACATGTAGTAGGGCTTTTTTAAGTGTGGGAGGATTAAGGAACACACAGCTCCAACTGACAGTTCCCTGGGTCTGCAGATTCTGGCCTCATCCATCGGCCAGAGAACCAAGGGCCACTGGGAGTAGCTGCAGGGAGCTTGCTTCACCCCTCCCTGTCGGAAGGAACACACAGCTCCAACTGCCAGCTCCCTGGGGCAGCAGACTCTGGCCTCATCCATTGGCCAGAGAACCAAGGGCCACTGGGAGGCTGCACCCCATGCCTCCCAGGAGTAACATCATGGCAAGGAGGAGACCAGCCTGGCCCCATACATCGGCCAAAGAAGGAACAGCTGCAGGGAGCTTGTTTTGCTCTTCCCTGCCAGAAAAAAGAAAAAAAATCTATAAGAACTGTATAACTATGAACTGGTGCCTGAGTTTTGCTTTCTTCCTCCTCCCTCCCAATCCCTTTTCCTTTTGTGTCATGTCTTTTAGATTATAAGCCTGAGGGCAGGGACTGTCTAATATTAATCTTTGTAAGCCACTCTGGGAGCCTTTGCTGGATGAAGAGCGGGGTAAAAATGCTATAAATGAATACATGATCTGATAAAGGGCTTGTTCCTGCCACTCCTACCAACCTCATAATTTGTTTTAAATTCTCCACCCCCAAGGCAGATTAGTATGTGGGCTGGTAAATGTTTTGTACTTACTTGCAAGGCTGGGCTGCAGTTCTCCTTTATGGAGTTCTGGACAGTTATTAAAAAGAAAAACTGTGGGCCAATAAAAACAATGTGTGAACAAGCCACTTAACATCTTTACATGATCCTTTCTATGTATGAGATCAGGTGGACGTGCTTCATGTGAACTGGGCTCTATGTTGATACATCAAACAGCTGTCATTCACATAATTGCAGTGCAGTGGCACTTCTGGGTCTGTCATGATCGTGGAAATGGTTGCTGGCCATTCCAGGTCATATCTATGCATTGTCAGTTCACATAGAAGTTTCTTCATGCAATCTTATACATTGGAGTTATCACATGTAGAAAATAAGCAGCTGGTTCATGTATGTGAACCACTCCTGAGAGCTCATTACTTTCCAAGGCCTTTCTAAATACAAGACATGCTTTTAAAAGCATTTGAGTTTTGTTTGGTAACAAGTAGTGAAAATGGAAACATTTTCATTTTGGTGTTGGTTTTAACCCAGCACCTACTCCTATGGCTTAGCACAAAAAAACTTGTTCTGATTAGTGCTTTATTCAGCATATCGATTTTAGATTAACTAGTATAGCAAAGTACATTGTGAAAGTATAAATTTACATTAATTTGGGTGGGGCAAATTAAAACTAAAATGCAGTAGCTTAAGGTCTTGTGCAAGCCGCATATGGCATTTAAACACACAGGTTTTTTGATAGCAGGTACTGTTAACATTAAGGAAAGTTTAACTGTTAGTTGAAAATAAGTGTCCAGAAGTATGAATGCTTAGAATTTTGACCCAGTAGATTGTGTAAGGCCTGGCTTTGCTTGTAATCCAATGCAAATATGTAACCCCTAAAGTGTTCTCTCAAAATTCTCTTGTTTTAAAAGGGAGACTTGAATACCTGCCCAGAAAAGCATACTAGCATTTGAAATGCTCTATACCATCAAGACTGTATGTTTGAGTTGGTAGCAGGAGAAATGTCACTACTAAATTTCATCCCTGCAGCCATGTATTTTTAAAAGTGGTGACAAGATAGGTGGTTTAGAATCTCTTCTTTCTGATGTGTTAAGCAATAGTTCTAGCTCATCTTTTGTTTTCTTATTTAGGCTGGAGGCAAGGCTGGCAAGGACAGTGGAAAGGCAAAGGCAAAGGCAGTGTCTCGCTCACAAAGAGCTGGACTTCAGGTACTTTTTAAATTTATTTCACACATATTTTATGTGTCTTACTCTTATTCTTTCCTTGGCATATAGCAGTATTTTAAAACTAGGTGACCTCGGTGACTTGTCTTCTATTGGTCTTAACTCTTTCTCAGTCAGGAGCAGGACAACATCCTGAACGTCCAGGAAAGTCTCCATGTCTGGACAAGAGGCGGTAGGAACAAAAAATGACTTCTGGGGAGGGGGGGCCTTTCTCTTGGCCAGTTAATTTCCTACCTCTGCAGAGACAGAATGTCTTACATAGTGCTCTCTCAAGCTGACTTAGCAACAACTTAAAAAAAGAAGTATATTTAATTGTAAGCAGAAAACAGTGGAGCATGCTAATTGAGCTTTTTCCTCTCCCTCTGCTCACTTCCCTAGCCTAGTTAGGTGTACTGAGTCACGGATAACTTTGCCTTTGTGTGTCTCAAGGTGGCTCCAGGTTCAGGGACGAATTATTATTATTGATGATGATGATGATAGATGAGATGCACTTCAATCTCTTGCCTTGGGACACAGAAAGATGTTGAGCAAAGCTAACCAGCTGCTTTCCCTCCCCACCCCTGTAACTGGTGGCTGGGTGTGATGTGGAATTGGAGCCCAAGAATCTTGGGGTGGTATCTCTTTTTGCCCATTGTTACTTCTGAGTAACCTGCATGTTAGAACTCCTCAGACATGATGAGCACCATCTTGGAGAAACATGATCCAGGTGTGAGCCAGCCTTTCAGGCCTCTTGAAGCCCTTAGTCTCCAACATCGTGTGTGTGGGAGAATGTGGGTCCATCTAGAAGCTCTTGTCTAGTTAATGAACCTGATGGCTCAAGAGGAAAAGGCAGAAGGATAAAAAGCAGTCAGTCTGGGGTCATATGGGTTGGAGTTCATCCAGTTCAGGTTTTTCCTCACAATATAGGCATAGTCTGAGTGATGCCATAAGAGGCAACGCATGTGCAGAAGTCTCATAGCATTGCTTACCCTGACTCATGCAGCAGTTTTTCCCATGCCATATACAGAACCCCTTTCCATAGATCAGCAGTGCTTCACTCAATCTGCCACCCTTCAATAACAGAACTCTCAGGGTGGCATACAGTTTAAAAACAAGTACAATAAAATCATGAAAAACAATTATATCACAAGCTGCAGCAAAAACGGTTAAAATCCACCACAGTTATAAAACAGCCTCAGTCTGCTATTCTACATGCTGCAATGCTTGGGCAAAACAAACAAACAAAAATCTTGGCTTGGTACCAAAAAGACATCAAAATTGATGCCCGCTGAGTTTCTCTGGGGAGGGCATTTCATATCTGAGGGGTTGCAACCAGTGACTCTATACCTGCCTAACTTCAGGTGGCAGGGACACTTAGAGGAGGGCCTAAGTTGAAGAATGAAGGGTTCAGGCATGCTGCTGCAGAAGAAGATTGAGCATCCAGGTTCCCAGCTGCTCAGAACTTTATAGATTATAACCAGCATTTGGAAATGAACTGGCAACCTGTATAGTCATTCAGGTATTATGAGATATGTTCCCTAAAATGCATCCCAGTTTATAACTTAATAGCTGCACTGTTTTTTTCTTTTTGGGGGGGGCACTAATTGATGTTTCCTGAAAAGCCTTCAGATGCAGCCCCATGTACAATGCATTACACTATTCTAAATGACCAATTACTAGGGCATAGAAAAAAAGGTCAAAATAGAATATGTTCAGGATACGAAAAACATCCCAGCCAGGTGGACCAATTGTCTGCCTTGATATAAGACAGCTTCCAAGTTTTTGACTTGTTTGAAGTATCCTGTGTTTTTCTTCACGGTTGTAACAAAGTGGCTTTGAGGAGAAAGACCTCCTTTCTCAATACACATGCTATCTTGCTGTTCATGACAAGAATTAAAACTTAAAGTACTTAACAAAATACCTGTTCCCCCCCCCCCAAAGAAAAACAGATATCTTTTATTAAGGAAAATGAGCTCCTGTGAGTTATAAAAGACAGTTTATACTAGGGATAACAGTCAGGACTCTACTGTGCTTTTTCACTACTTAAAAACGTTCAGTAACTGCTCATTGAAATTCATTGGAATTTTATTAATTTAGGAGTGTAGTTTCATACACACTGTGGAAGCTGTTGTGCTGCCTTAAGTTTATAGTACATCACTTAATCTCTTAAGTGCTGAAATTCTGTTTTTCCCTTTATGTATATCCTCATGGAGGTCAATACTGGTTTGCCAGCATTGTCAGTAGATCAGGTGCTAGGGATATCTGGGCTATGAAACCTGACTTGCACTCTGGAAAGCAGATTGCATCACCACCTTCTTTCAGCTTCCAGTCTGAGATAAAGCAGCATAAGAATTATCTGTGACTTGGCACTTGAATGGCTAGTCTGTAAAAACTGTAACGGAAATCCCAACTATAGCACTAATAGAAAAGTTGCCTGTAGTAAGTGCACCCTGTCTCTGTGTAAATAGTTCACAGAACCAGACTGTCAGAGTTATATTGCTTTTGGAAGAGTACTGTCTCATAGTTGGCTTTGACCACATATGCTGAACAGGTCCTTCTGCTTTCAGTTCCCAGTGGGCCGTATCCATAGACACTTGAAGACTCGCACCACAAGCCATGGACGGGTTGGTGCTACAGCTGCCGTGTACAGTGCTGCAATTCTCGAATACCTCACTGCTGAGGTAGGTTCAAAAAATCAGTATTGTCAGACCATATGATCTGAACATAATCTAAGACTTTGATCATGGATTAATTTTTTCCGTGCCTGGTAGGAACCTTTAGATTGGTATAACCTAAACCTAGCTGCTCCTGCCTTCTTTATAAGCTGTGTATTAATAACATTGCAAGTGGTTTATGGCTAACACACCCTTCAGATAGTGTTTTCTATCTGATCCTTGCTGTATATTGCCTAGGTTGGTGTGTGAGACATATGTTAGGGCTCACCAGGAACTAGTAAAGAAACAACAACATGCATGTCTCAACAAAATGAATTGTCATGTACTTTAGGAGAAAGCAAAAGCTCCTCAGGGTCACCAGTCAATCTGACCTAGACAAAGTTCTTTGCAGTTTTAAGCATATGATCCATTTGGACCCCGAGTATGAAAGCAAAGCCTTCCATGAGGCCTTTGGAAGTGATCTTTGTCCTCGATTTGAAGCCAGCCTCTTCCTGTTTTGTACCCATCTTTGTCTGCCTCTTTAAAAAAACACCCTGCTTTAAAAACAAACAAACAAAAACACTAGCCAGGTTATTTATTCTAGCAGCTGTATATGGAAACTTTCAGAATTACACTTGCCTTACACTGGTATATTTAAGTACTGTAAACACTCACATTCTTAAGTGCTGAATCCTCCTGAATCAAATTTTCAGGAGGTAGCATCAAGCTTTTAAGTTCTTGCCTGTTGTGGTAAAGAGCAATATATCATTTTTTCCTTCTTATTAAGCTTTTTTTTAAAAAGGGAAATAAGGTAGTTACAGTGGGTTGCATCCAGATTTAGTCAGAGTAGACCCATTGAAATCAGTGGGACTTAAGTTAGTCATGACTAAGCTTACAACTTGTGTAACAGCTGAGGCAGTATAACTATGGGATTTAACAGTGATTCATAATTGTCCTATTAATATTATACATTTAATATTTTAACTCAAAACTGTTATGAGAAAAGTTTACCATTTAATGTAAGCTTGCAGCAGCAGTACTATACCTGTAATACTTAAACTGACGTATCTTAAGAAATTTCAGTTTTAGGAGCCTGGGATTTTTCCGTCACCTACTAAATGTATGAGAAAATAAATCCATGTTGCAATTTGCAACAATTAAACTTAGGTTTTTTTTCCAAAGCCTGATGTTTTCCTTAGAGACTGAAATATGAAGCTGTGTTTCTTCCAACAGGTTTTGGAGTTGGCAGGTAATGCCTCCAAGGATCTCAAAGTAAAACGTATCACTCCTCGTCACTTGCAGCTTGCTATTCGTGGTGATGAGGAATTGGATTCGCTTATTAAAGCTACCATTGCTGGTGGAGGTATGTAGTGTCAGAGCATCTGGAATGACTAGACTGGTATAAAAGCTAGACGTGCAGGGTGGGCAGACAGTTGACTGTTTACCTAGAGAGAACTTGACAATATCCACGTAATTACTTAATAAGTTGCGCATTTATAACATTCTACTAAGTGATTAGTAGAATCTTACACTGTTCCCCTCATTCCCTAGATTTCTGATTAGGTGAAGGTGTGTAGGAAACTGCCTTTGTTTTGAACTTTCATAGTGGTGAATTCTGAACTTTTGTCATTGCTGCAAAGCTAGTTGAATCTGGTGTTTCTCTTTTGAAATGTGCTAATTTATTAAGCAGCAGTTTGTTCCCAAATGGTGCTAATCTCAACAGTAGTGCAGAGCAGATCTCATGCAAATGCCTTATCTATTGTCTTTTTTTGGAGAACATTCCATCTGCCACGAGCACCTTTTTCAAAAATAATTTTCTTAGATATCTCCCCCCGCCCTTAATTAGGGCTCCAAAACTAGGCCAGAGAATAGAACTACCAGTGTCACTTCACAACATGTACCAATAAATCTTCATACCCATCTTGATATTATGAGGGAAAACTAATTTGAGAAGAAAACCCAGATTATATTTTCCCCAAGGAAGCATGGTATATATTGTGTTTTTAATTGTATTTTAAATTTATTTCCTTTATTATTGTTTTAATTAAGATTTTGTTTTAATCTTTGTCTTATGTTTGCCACCTTGAGTGCCATTTTTATGGTAGAAAGGTGGGCTATGAATCAAATAAATAATACTGCGTGGCCACTGGCACCAATGTAGTTGTTTTTCCAATGAGCAAAGTATTAACATTAAATATAAGCCAACTACATGGCTATTTCCCAGTTCTCATCCTGATGTATTCAAGTGGAACTTTTAAAATCAAAGAGTTTGGTTTATTTTTTAAATTTATTTAATGCATTTCTTAGCCACTCTTTAAGACTACAGTCTTCCTATGGCGGCTTACAATATAAAATACACAATTCTATCAGTATAGCGAGTTTTAAAAATCATTTCATAATGGACCAGTAACAAAAGTGACACACATATTAACAAAAACCATCCGTGTAAAAGGAAAGGAAAATTTTAAAATCCTCTTATTATTTGATACATTTCTTAGGATTAAATAAATACATTTGTATATGAAAGTACACAAGTAAATATGACTTCTGAGTGATAAATCTCAATATTATCATGTACGCAACATTGTCCTCTACTCTCTTTGCAGGTGTAATTCCTCACATCCACAAGTCTCTGATTGGAAAGAAGGGACAGCAGAAAACTGCATAGAGAGGAGTTATAAACAGCCCTCTTCCTCCCTGTCATTGTACTGTAACTGGGACAGAAGAAATATGGGGATATGTGGAATTTTTTAAAAGAAATAGTTAAATGGAAGAGCATAGACAATTGACTGTAGACTTAAAACATTTGTATGTTCTTTAGATTCAAAGTTTGGGGGGAAAGTACCTTGTTATGTGGCAACAATTTGTGTGTTGATTGGCTAGGTTTCTCCCATGTGTTTTATACAAAAATGGAACTGATAAAACCATTTTTTACAAAACTTGTTCTTGTGTGTCATTCTGGTGTTAAAAGGTCAGTGCAGCAAAAGGTTGGTGCCCTAAAATCCTATTGAGAATTTTAAAATAAACTTCTTCACAAATGTTAGACTTTAATGTGGCCACGTTTATGGTTAACTTTGTTTTCTTGTGCCTGTTGATTGATATAGGCCATTGTATGTGGCGATCAGAATCCAGAATTTAATTTAACGTAGAAGAATATACGAAGTTTGACAGTGTAACTTTTTTACACAGTTGTTTTAGCTTGCTAAAGCTCTTTTTCTGAAGAGCCATGTACTCCATGAATATGGACATGGGAAGGATCTCATAGAAAGATGCGACAATAACCCAATTTGCATGATTAAACAATCCAGATTGTTAACCATGGGTTATTTGGGATTGAACTTGCTGGCTCCCGACCGCTTGCCCACTTCTGCTTTGCCAAACAACCCAGGAACCCAATTCCTGGGTTCTCCCAAGATGTTCAATCCTGAAACGCTGGGTTGTTCTTAGGTTAAAACTCTGGGTTGTTTCTCCCTCAACAACGCAAGAGTTCCAGGTTCAGATATCACAGAGAACAACCCAGAAACCCTGGGTTGTTTAGCGAAGTGGAAGCGAGCAGCTGACAAACTATGGATTGTTTAATTGTGCGAACTGGGTCTTTATGTATACTAGCAAGAAGTGCTCACCAGCATCTTTTGCTGCTGGTGACTTGCCTATGGTTGGTTGGCTTAGCATTGAATTCTGCTGTGTTGAATCAGCAGTTGCTACTGCTTTAGTCAATGGTGCTTTGTGCTATAATGAACAAGGTTTTCTGTAACAAAATGCTAAACCAGCAACCCTACCATGGTTATACTGGAAACCTTGCCAGTATATGATTTGACCCTTGTGTAGTAGTTCTTGAGCCGGCTGCACATCAGAGTAAGAACAAATGGTCTTTCCACTGTTAGTCAGCACTGCTTCATACTGTACAATTTCAGGCATAATGCTGACAAATCATAGTGGCAGAAGAGTCCCATATGGTATAAACCTGTATTTGCTTGAACATCTTTCAGGTTCTTGGCATGCCTCTGTATAAACTCTCCCTGAGTTATAGTTTCAGTCTAGGAATAATTTGCAGGATTGTTCTGACTTCTGTTCACTGTATTCCTGTTCACTATTCTCCACTAAAACAGCCTGTCCTGTTTTAAGAATGGTCCTCTTTAAAACAGTTGTCAAACTGCCAGATAAGGCAAGAAAGGTGGGTGACATGCAATAGCCCTTATGAATTTAGATTGAGATTTTGGGTGGTACTTGCCGATTCCTTGGTGGCTGGTACTAACAAGGGTGTTGGACTAATAAGGCCTAGTTTTATGTTGGCTTGAATGTAGTAGCAAAATGAGCCAGAGAACTGGGCCTGGTTTGCTCAGTGTTTGGTTTCAGATGTCCCTTTACTAACAGCTTAGTATTGCACAGTGATGGAAGGCAGAAAATGAGCGTGCCCATTTGAGTATAGAGTATAATGACAAACACTACAGTGATAGAGGGTGTTTATTGACTTAAGAGTACTGAGAATGTCACTATTAGGGTTTAAAGACTTCGTCTGCCCTACAAAGACAGACATCAGGGAAAGATGTGTGCAAGTATGTAAACTTTAGTTCAAATTTTAGCTGGACTTCAGTTCTTTAACTGTTGTGTCTCCAGCCTGACCTAGTCCTTAACAATCTGATCCTGTCTTCCCTGCTGTAGTTGTACTTGTGCTTCCCAAACAGAAAGTTGGCAAGGTTAAGGGGGTAAGTTGGAAACGGACTTCCACAGGAACGGCTGTGATTGCAATGGACTGCCCAGAATCTAGTCTTAATTTCTCCTCCTAGCTCCTTCTATGTTGTTTAACTCAAATATGAGGTCTAATGTTTTTGTGTCTCTTCTGGGGCATTGGTGCTGCAAGAGAGGGTTGCAGCCAGATTCTGAAATATTTACTTGGAAGTAAGCCCATTCAGCAGAAAGTCCGGGGTTCAGTTTCTGGTTAAAGGATCTCTGGTATCTTTGCTGGAAAAGTCTTCCTCACGAGACTGGAGTGCTACTACCAGTAAGAGCTGACTGGGCTAGATGAACCAGTGATCTGACTCTGTAAGGCATCTTCATATGGTTATAATACAGGCAGACTTCCCAAGTAGGTGGATTCTACTTGTCATGTATTCAATTCAATAAACCAGATCTTCAAGTACTGCAGAACTTTATTGTATGGAGAACTGCTGACCTCTGTTGAACCAAAATAGAACCTCTTAGTTTACAAATGTTGAGGATTAAGTGGATGGAACAGAAGGCTTGGGGTTCAGTTTCTGCAAACTGCTTGTGTTGTATGGGAATATAGGGAAACAGTTATACTAAGAACATTTGGCTTTTCATCTTTTGGTTCATCACATGATTGCTGGGAATAGAACCCCAGCAAGATGTGGGCTGCATCTCCTAGAACCTACAGCAGGGGTGTTGAACCTCAGACCCACAGGTCAAATCCAGCCCACCTGGGGTCCCAATCTGGCCTCACCCCCCTTCCTCTGACAACCAATTGTTTGGTAGTTTCCTGACTTTACACAGTTTTCTTCCCATTCTAAAAGGTTGAAATACCTTTCCTAAGGCTTAGTTACTGGTAGTAAGAGCGTTAAGCTAAAATACCCAGTATCTTTGGTGATTCAGCCCCACCCACTACTGGAATGCAGCCCTCAACAGCTCCAAAATTGAATTCAGCCCTTGACCTAGAGCAGTGATGGCGAACCTATGGCACGCAGGGACCTCTCTATGGGCACGCGAGAGGAGCGAGATCAGGCAGGGGTCCCGGGCGCCTCCTGCCGCGAGGATTCCCCCGAGGGGCGGGGGAGCAAGCGGGGAGAGGCGAGCCAGGGAGGGAAGCTGCCGCTTTAAATGCTCGGTTGGCTGCTCTCTGCCTCGCGCGCTCACTCTCTGCCCACCTCCTTCTCGCGTGCCCTCCTCCTCCTCCAGCCTTGCCTGCCTGCCTGCCTGAGAAGGGGTGGCTGGGCTGCCGCTTTAAATCTCCACCTCGCGCGCTCACTCACTCTGTCCATGGGGGGGATAGAAGGGGCTGGGGGGGGGCTGATGTGGATGAGTCAGGAGACAGCCCTTGCTGGGTCGGGCTCAAAAGACGCACTGGCAGCTTGGAGGTGGTGTGATTTAAGCTGTGGTGGCTTGTGCGATTCAACTCTAAACTAAAACCTCGGTATTCAGGTTCAATTGCAGTGTTGGCACTTTGAAATAAATAAGTTGGTTTTGCGTTGCAGTTTGGGCACTCGGGCTCAGAAAGGTTCGCCATCACTGACCTAGAGGAGGTTTAGTACCCCTGCCTTAGAGTATAACATTTCTTGGGCACACAGCTGTAGAGGACATAGCCTTACTTGTTGTAGGATCTGGAAAAAATGGCCAATAGTTTTGCCCCCCCCCCCCCAAAGCTTCCCAAGGGGACTGAATAAGCCCTATTTCCTGATGCTGCTTTCCTGTAAATTTGTGTCCCACTTAGCGACACAGTGGTAGAGCTCAATTTCCAGCTAAATAGAAGAGAGTACAAATCTCTTCCACATAAAATCTCTTCCACATAAATCAATCTGTTAATCACCAGTGAGCCTCAAAGCAGGGCTCAGCACCAGTTGAACGTCCGTCCCACCATGGCAAAGAAGTTCTCATTGTGCTCGCTGAAGTAAGTGCAGAGTTGTTCTAGCAGTAATTCATCTATGGTGGGATGGGGTCGCCCTTTGGATTGGTCCAGGCAACGCTGATGCCCCCTTGCCTGAAGGCAGTAGAAACCCTTTGTCTGGTTGAAGTAAAAGTTGTCTGGGCCTAGGTAAGGCTCCAGTCCCAAGAAGTGCTCCACGTGGCGCATTTCTGAGAGCGGCTCCCGGATTAGGCTGCCCCCGTCCACCACATGAATCTGTGTCCTGGGAAAGAACTCCAACCACCGAGCCAGGTGTAGGGCGTAGAGGCTGCGCTGCATGGCCTTGTACCTGGTGTTCAGTTCCTGGCCCCTCCTCAGGATCTGCTCCAGAGATTGGTAGGGCTTGCGCTGAGCCTTGCGGTTGTGGAAGATCTGGGTGTAATCGGACACCAACCTTTCCACGGGGTCCCGGACAATCAGGAGCAGCTTAATAGAGCTGTCTACCATATGGATCCTTTCTGGGGCCTTGAGGGAAGAGAAATAGCCTGGTGTCTTTTCCACAGTGATTTGAGTGGGGTGTGAAACTGGCATCTGTTGGCTGTACCATCCCAATCCTTTACGATAATTCTCCTCCACGTTGAAGAAATGTACCTCAGAATGGGCAGCTGCCACCTGGGGGTGCAGGCTTAGCATCTCCAGCAGGGCCCGCGTACCCCCTTTCCGCACTCCGATGATTATGCTTTTGGGCAGCCGTTGCTTCCAATCCTCACTCATGACCCAAGAGTCATTTCTTTCCCAGCCCCAGGGGCTCCTTGTTTCCTCCTCAGTATGGATTCCACACATCTGCAGGAGCAGGAGCAGCACGCAGGCCCTGGCCATCCTCGGATCTGAAGTGGGAAGCAGCTGAGTTATGGTATAACGTTGCAGGATTGTGTGTTGCTTCTCTTTAACTCAGCCGCTCCATATCTGGGCTTGTTGACAGTGGAACCCTCTTCACTTACCTTCTGGAAATGAGGAGTTTCCGCTACAGAAAAGTACTCTTACAAGGCAACTTCTGTCCAAAGCGGCCTCTGGGCATGTTCCTGATTTGGAATCTCCGAATTGGCTTCAACAACAGGGCCTTTGCTTACCAACAGCCTCACTCAAGGAAGTTGCCGCCTGAGAAAATGAGGATATCGTTAGGTGGCTCACAAAGTGCTGTACAAAGCAAGATTACAATCTCAAGGGTAAGAACAGAAATGTTCTAAAACGGGTGCAAAAACCCAAGTGCATGTAGCTGCTACAGTGTAGCCACTGCTACCTAAAATGAAACCTACATTGCTGCAGCAGTGAAGAAGCCTGTTTTGGTTCCTATTACATTTTACTACCTCTGAAGTCTGCAACGTCCTCGGGGATTTTGGTGGAGAAGTATCCCATCAGTGAGGGGGTGCGCTGCCTTTAATGTCTTAAGAAGGTTAGGGGTAGGAAGGATGGAGTGTCTCTGGCATTGGGCTTAGCTGTTTTGATCACAGATGGGTTGAGCTGCTGGAAGGGCCTAGAGGAGGAGGAACTCAAGCTGAGGTGGGGAGCAGGGCAAGAGAGGTGCACCAGGCCAGGAACGAGCTGTGGAGGTGAACTGGTACAGCCAAATCTTCGACTGCAGGTTTCTAGTGGCTTCTGCCCTTCATACAATTTAGAAAGTGAAGAAATTCTCTCCACAACGAGAAAGGTCAGGAAATAAGATTGCCAATTGTAATCCGTAATAAATATATTCCACACAGGAGATCTGCTCGATCAGAGCAAAGGTCCTTTTAGTTCAAAAGTTGTGTTTAGTTGTGTTTCCAAAAGCCATCGGTCAGCTCTGTCCTGGAAGCCCACAACCAGGGCTTGAAGGTAATGGTATTTAGAGTGATGGTGTTGAACCTTAGGCCCGAGGACTTGATCCATCCCTCCAGAGTTCCCTAGATAGCCTTTCCCCTCCACCACCCCACAATCGTTAGGGGTTTCCCCTGCTTTTGCACACAGTATTTCCCCTTTCTAAAAGGTTGAAATGCCTCTCCCGAGGGCTAAGTTGCTGGCGGTAAGAACTTTAAAGATAAAATATTTTGGCTCCGCCCCTCTTGCCTTTGGACTCACCCCCCCCCATTGGAATGCGAGCCCCCAAGAGCTGCTCTGAAACTGAATTCAGCCATCTGGCTGAAAGAGGTTCGACACCACTTGAGTTAGAGGTAGGCTGCCTCTGAACTTGGAGGTTCTAATTAGCTATCATCATGGGCATAGCTAATAGCAGCTGGTAGACCTATTCTCTTCCATGAATTTGCCTAATCCCCTCATCCAGCCATCTCCGCTGGTGGCCATCTTCACATCTTGTGCCGACAAACTATGGGTTGGTTCCAGATTTAGGCTTACTTAGAGTACATCCATTTAAAATCAATGGAACCTAAGTCATGACTTCTTTTAAATCCCAGAAATAAGGGTCTGCAGTCAACCCTATGTGCTGTGTGAAGTAGTCTTATGTTTTAAGTATTAAGATATTTCACTATGACATTATAGTGCCAGAGGTGAGCTGCTGGTAACAAACATGAACCACCATAAACATTTAAGGTGTGGGTGAGTGAGTGAGAAATCCTATGATCTATGAATCTTAAGAAGCCATTCCTTGCCATTGGGGGGACAGAGCCCAAAGCTCGAGTTTTACAGCTGGCCCTAGAAAATGGTTGGCACACTCCTGCTGCCAAATATGTACCTGAGTCACAATCCAGAGGTACATGCACATGTAGGCAGAATGCCATGTGCCACACAGATTGTCCTTGGTAAGCATAATGAAGGACACTGCAAAACTTAAGCATACTTCTCCTGGGCGGGCGGTATTTGCACAGCGCTTGCATCTTTCCACCACCTGGCAGCAAGTTGCACCAAGTCACCCGATCTATCTTACATATTTTCATACCATGTTTCCTATGTGGAATGCAGCTGTGGTGTTAGCAGGGGAGAGAAATTTGGTCTGTCTCAAACTTTTGAGAATTGCTCCAGGTCCAAGTCTAGTTTGTCCCGAACTTTGAAGATTTTTTAAAAAAACCCAGTTTGCATGAAAATTCACAAGCACTTTTGTGCATGTTTCTCCTAGTGTGCTTCCTGCGTAATGCACACACTTTTTACAAGCAACTTTCTTAATATAATGCATATTTAACGTTACTTTTCCTAACATATGCATTTTGTTTGCTTGTTTGGAGAAGTCCATTGCAAAATCTGGAGAAGAGCAAAATTTGAAGGATAACTGAGTTTCAGTTTGCATAGTGGTTTGGAAAGTGCAAGATTAGGTAAGTTCACATTAAAATGCAAACTGAATGCATTTCTCCCCCATCCCTAAAATTTCCATTCTCTAACGCAGTGTTCTCCAACCTTGGGTCCCCAGATGTTTTTGGCCTACAACTCCCAGCATGCCCCAGCCAGTTGGAGAACACTGCTCTAACGTATCTGTCCTTGCAGTTCTAGAGTTTCCACAAACAGGTGTGTGTGTGCACATATATGTGTGACACACACGTTTCGTTCAGATGTGCAGTGTGCATATAGAGAACACTGGGTTGTGCACAGTCTCTCACACACAACAGAGCTGTGTCCCATGGAGAGAGTCATTCTCTGTTACGGCACATGGAATTGGGTATCTGCCAGAGAACTGGATTCCCGAGAATCTCAGTTTAGAAGGCTAAGGACAAATTTGAAAATGTGCAGACTCTGTCTGTCAAAGGCTGTGCTATTCATCAGATGGAACTTTCTCTCTCTCTCTGAGCATCTGTTCCTTGTCACTTTATGTTGTAGTGGCTTGTTTTTTTCATGCCTGTATCATGGCTGGGTATACTCTTGTGCTTTTAAGTGTGTGTGTATACAGATATCTATATATCTTCAGATATAATCTGCATATATATCTGTATATAATATATGCAGATATATATCTGCATATATTTATGCCAATATTATGCATATATATATATATATATATATATATATATATAATTTATGCAGAGTTCAGCTTATCTTGGCTCTGAATGTGTGTGTGTGTGTGTTGTTTGTATGCTAGGGCTTCCAAAATTCAGTGCCAAGATAAGCTGAATTCTGCATAAATGAAGCAAAATTGCACAACTGATCTTGTTTTGCATAATTATGTAATTATGCAAGTTTAATTCTGCTAGCTATGGGGGCAGGGCAAGAAATGGAAGCCCCCAGGAATCTATGAGAGTGCCTTCCTGGCTTCTGAGATTCCAGCAGGCATTGCCTACCTACATGCTTTTGTTTTTGAAGTACATCTTCACTATGGTAAGGCCAAGAAACGTGACATGTGAGCCAGTCAAAGTTAAACACATTTCAAAGCCAAACCGCACGCAAAGCAGAGCAGCAGAAGTTGCGCAATCCATTTTTATTTCCCTCAGATTTGAGGGGCTTAAAATCTCCCACCACACCTTCATTGTGGTGGGAGGACAATACAGGTGCCCATATATTTTCCTCTGCAGGGGGGAAAACAGTTTGTGGGAATGGTTTTTCCGGTGGAAAATTCGCTGGAGGGCAATGAATAGCTCATCTACTCCCCCATGGGTCTTTCACCTTTCACTACAGCCTCTGCTGCTGCATCTTATTTTATTTTTACAAAATTCTCTGGGAGAAATTACATGTGACGTACGGTTGCTTGAAGTTTAGTCTTTCAAATCGTATTGATTTCTATAGGAGAGTTAAGCCTATAACTTAAGGTTCTTTAACACTGTTTGGTTCAAGCCCTTGTAGTTTGAAATGCAAACGTGGGATTCTTAGGGTGCTGAATTTGGGGGTTTGCATGGAATTTGAGCATACAGACAGTTCTGCCCATAGTGAAGGTATGGCAAAATCCTCACCAAACCTATAAGTCTGTGTCATTTTTGGTTTTGACCACAGAATTTAGGAGGGCAGGTCCTGGATTTGGAGAGGGAGAGGCACCAAGTAGAAACTGCTGCGCAGCAAGATTCTCACAGAAGCAATCCTTGTTCCCAAAGGAGCAATATGGCAAGGGCAAGCACTGCACAGCTTCCCTTCTTTTCAGGACAGCATGGTGTAGTGGTTAGTGTGTCGGATTAGAACTGGGGCGTGTGACCCAGGTTCAAATGCCGACAAACCGATAAAGTACACTGGATGACTTTGTGCCGGTCTCTCTCAGCTTGGCCTACCTCACAGGGGTGTTGTGAGCAAAATGGGGAGGAGAAAGCCATACAGGCTATCCTGAACGCCTAAGAGAGGATGCAGTAACGCCCAATGAATGCATGTTTAAAGGCAAGGGGGCTTGGAGGATAAACTAGTACAGCCTTCCCCATCTTCCCCCAGCCATAGCTGGCTGGGGAAATATGGGAGTTGTAGTCCAACACATCTGGAGGGCACCGGGTTGGGCGAAGGCTGAACTCGGGCTTCCTTGGCCACATCAGTGGGTCCTTCTGAACCTGTGTCATGTCCTTATAGTGCCCTTCCAACGATGGGAGCTGATATGAATGGAAGAGCTGCTAAGATAGGCCCAGATGTGGGTATTGCTTGCAGTCAGGCGTCCTAGAGTGTCTGTTCCAGCTTGATCCTGTCTAGGGAGCCTGCCACGAAAAGCACGTGTCCGGCCCCATCTCAAAGGCACTTTCCCCTCTTCCCCCACTCAACCATTGTCGTAAACCGCCCAGAGATCTTCGCCTATTTGGGTAGTATAGAAATAAAATTAATCGTCACCACTATCATTGTCAGCATTATCATCATCACTGCCAGAGGAAGCTGGAGCTGGTGAGAGATGAAGAAGGCGGGTTGTTTTGCATACGGTAAAACTCTGCCCGTATTTATTTATATTTATATGTTGACCTTCCTCCAAGGAACGTGGGCACTCTTACCTGGTTCTCAGTGGAGGCTGGCGGCTCCGATGTCAGTGGGGCGGAGTATCCACTCCGGGTTTTAGCCTGAACTTTTAAGGAACCCCCCCATCCCCAAAATGTTCAGACTGAAACCTGGAGTGGATACACCACCCCACTGACACGGGCGCCACCAGCCTCCACGGGTGGTCCTTCCTCCAGCCTCTCTCATCCCCCTAACAACCTTGCCAGCAGGGGCTTTGCTAGGCACCTAAAAGGCTTAGGGCCCAATCTTTCATTGGTATCGATGGAAGGCTTCCCCCCCCCCCCCTAAGCTGAATGGCCATGTAGAGGGGGCAGGTTTGGAGGGGGTCGCAGCACAGCAGGGAAGGAGGGGGAACCCTCCCCCCTCCCCCATCTGCGACCCCCCCTGGAAATGCACACCCTGAAGCTATGCTTAGGAAAACATCTCTGATTAGCACCAATGGAAAGATGTTTTCTAAGCTTAATTGCCAGGCTTGGGGGGCGGGGGCATTGCAGCATGTGGGAAGGTGGGTAAAGCCTTCTCTTCCCAGCTGCAATCCCCCATTGAAAATTTACCCACTGTATGGCTGAGGAAAACCTTCCACGGGCATCAATGGACTATTTGTTTATTTATGTATTTGTGTGGTTTTGGTTTTTTTTTTAATTATTTACTTTTCAAAACAAAATATAACAAAATACAAGAACACAAAAATATAACGTAAACAACATACAATAAATCATAAAGTGCACCCCCCCCACCGTCCAAGGGACCAATTTATATACTTCCATCCCCTTGATCAAATGAATTCCAAAAATATAACATACTGTATCCTGACAAGGCATGCTCCCCTTCCCCTTTATTAATACGTAGTCTAATAATTGATTCCATATATCCATAAAATTATTCTTCTTTAACTGTCCTTTTTTGCATTTGATACTACAAGTTAATTTATCATTTAGGGCTATATCCCAAACTTCCTTATACCAGTCAGTTATTAGGAAAACATGTTGTACTTTCCATTTCCTCGCTATCATTAGCCTAGCCGCAGTTAACAAGTTTACAATTAATTCCTTCGTATTTTGGTCGCAAATACGTTTCTCTGTTATTGATAACAATGCTAGTTTTGGACAGACCTCTAAATTAATACCAATAATTTCCGATATTTTTGTAAAAACCTCTCGCCAAAAAACCAGTACATTTTTACAACTCCACCACATATGAGCAGATGTCCCTTTGTCCTGACATTCTTATTTGTTATATTTATATCCCACCTTTTTTTCCTGCAAGGAACCCAAGGCAGCTGACATAATCCCCCTCCCCCTCCTCCTCTCCATTCTATCCTCACAACAACCCTGTGAGGTAGGTTAGGCTGCGAGTCAGTGACTGGCCCAAAGTCACCCAGTGAGCTTCGCGGCCGAGTGGGGACTAGAACCCGGATCTCCCGAGTCCCAGTCCGACACTCTAACCACTAGGCCACACTGGCTCTCAGTGTGTAGGTCATGTAGATTATCCAGGGAATAGATTTGGGATGGGGCTCCCATGGATTTGGGCCTGGCAACACCCTGCCTGTGAGGTAGGTTAGAGGGAAAGAGAGTGAGTGAGTGAACTGGCCCAAGGTCATCCTGTGAGCTTCATGGCTGAATGGGGATTTGAACCTGGGTCGTCCCCCCACCAGCCCTCGCCCGACAGGCTGACCTCAACACCCAAATTTTTGCCACTTGCAGCAAGGTTCTGCAGCCTTTGTCATGATCCGACCAGCTCTGTGGACTTCACGCAGGCAGGAAGGCTAGGCTGGGCTTGCTCCGTGTTGATCCAATGATGATGGACTTTCCTTCTCTCCCCCCCCCCCTTAAGAATGCCCCATCTCTTCTCTTCCTCCTAAATGAGACTCAGGAGGCCTGGAGTCCAGGGTTCTTGTTGCATGCAACTGTCTAAATTCCTCTCCAGGGCTCACCTTGACGTCACTTGGTGCCCTACGGCTGCTTGAAACAGTTTGATGAACCCTGCCGTAAGCCTCCAGGGGCCGGCTCCCATTCAGCAAGTGTGCTTCCACTCCATTTTGGCTAATTTATCACTGCAACTGCGGCGGCAGCTTCTTACTAGGCTCTTAAAAGATTCAGGACCCAGGCTCCTAAGACACACACAGCTGCATAAAATCTGCATGTCCTAATTTAGATCTAGGTACCTATGCCAATTTAGACATAATTACAAGGGTTTCAGTTTCACAGGTGGCCAAGCCAGCCAATTAATTTCGCATCGAAATAAATCTCAAATGAAATAGTGGTGGCGGAACCCTACCGATCGGAGAGAGGTGTGCCCAAGTTGACTGAGCAGTTGTGGCATGGCGATTGTCACCCTGCCTTTCTGCAGTTTTCGTTCCCTTTGATGTGGCTTGCAAAGGAGAACCTCCCTGTGGGTTTTGCCACTACCCCATGGCAGGTTAGACCTGTTTATGCAGGGCTGGGAAAGGGTTTTGGCCAGTAAGAGAAGAATTTAGGGGTCCAGACAGGCCAACAAAGGGATGTGCCGCAGGGCAGCTTCTTAGGGACATAGGAAGCTGCCTTATGTCGGGCCAGATCCATTGGTCCATCTAGCTCAGTCTTTTCTACATCAGCCTTCCCCAACCTCCAGGTTTTGGGGACTTCAAGCTCCCATCAGCCCCAGCCAGACGTGCTTGGGAGCCGTCGTTCAAAACATTCTGGAGGATACCAGGCTGGGAAAGGCTGGTCTGCACCACAGATGGTGCAGGTCGTCTGCACTCCCTACTTGGGAGTCCAACATCATCTGGAGGGCCACAACTCCCGTCAGCCCCAGCCAGTATGGTCAATGGTCAGGGATGATGGGCACTGTGGCCCAACAACATCCGGGGACCCACAGGTTCCCTGTCCCTGTCTACACTGACTGGCAGAGACTCTCCAGAATTTCTGGCGGGGGGGCCTTTCCAAACCCTACCTGGGAATCGAACCTGGCATCTGCTGCCTGCAGAGCGAGGCTGCAGCACTGAACTAGGGCCGTTGCCCTTTGTAGTCAGATGGCTGTGCCTGGCTTCCAGCATATGTGCTCTCAACCACCCAGGTGCTTGCCACGTCAGCCCTGAATCTATGTGATGACCTCCCTGTGCCTCTTGCTGCCACCTGGGTGGGTGGGCGGGCGGGCGGGGGCTAGCAAACAAGGCTGAGCGACTGACGGCATGGGCGCTTGCTGGAAGTTGTTTTCAGGATGCCTCGTTGCTTTGCTCTAATGAGAGATCCCTCCGGTGGGGAAAGATTTCCACTTCCTAACGCTCTCTAATGATAGGGTATGACACGTTTGGGGTCCCAGGAGTGGGCAGGGGTGTTACCAAGGTAACCGGAGCGAAGATGTAAGGGGACACAAGAGAGGTGCCTGTGTTTTCCAGGAAGGCAGGAGTGGAGATGAAGGAAGCGTGACTTGGGAAAAGCTTTGCGGACCGAAGGAATTCTGGAGAGGGATTTGAAGCAGGATGGCCTTACACTGTTGGTGGACAGGGAGGGCAAAGCTACCCCAAGCGTCAGAAGGCAGGTGCGACAAAGCAGGCCAAGAGGGAGCGCGAGGGGCAGATGCGAACGGGGACAAGCAGACATTTGCTTTTGACAGCCGAGTGGAATTTCAGCCGGTGTGTTCTCCCCACTGCCAAAATTCCTAGGGTTGGCTCCAGTTGCTGAGGTGCGGAGGCTGGTCAAAGTGGCCTCCGGAGGGCCCCTGTCAGGTGCAGCTCGTGGCAGCGGCACTCCGAGCAACACTGCAAGCGGCATCAGGTGGCTGGGCCTAGCTGCACTGCAATTTCCCACAATGCCCCGGGGTGATGCTATATCGGGGCATTGT
Organism: Shinisaurus crocodilurus; assembly: GCA_021292165.1. Taxonomy (NCBI): domain Eukaryota; kingdom Metazoa; phylum Chordata; class Lepidosauria; order Squamata; family Shinisauridae; genus Shinisaurus; species Shinisaurus crocodilurus. Next base: position 31,701,507 of record CM037884.1, on the reverse strand, counting down.
GGGAGATTAACCTGGCAGCTAGGTCCAGCCACCCATTACAGCTCAGAATGCTTGGCTGGACTTTAAAATAAAATAATATTTATTTATTGTTGTTGTTGTTGTTGTTATTTATTGACTTTTTTAAAGGAGTAAACAGCTGGCTTTCCAATCCCCATTTTCACAGCCACTGACAGCCCCTTCAAAGTGCCCACGCGGCACCCTGGAGGGGCTGTCCGTGATTGCCTACCCCTTTTGGGGGGTTTTTGCACCCCCTAATGTGCACAAATATTTTCACACATTATTTTCTAATAAAAGATTTCACACTTTGAAGGGCCTGTCAAAAAGGGGATTGCAAAAGCCAGCTGTCAAGCCGGCTTTCGCAATTGCTGGGAGGGAAAAAGGGGAAAGGGGACAAAAACGGATCGGGGCAGGGAGGAGGGGCACAAGTCAGTCCTGCCGTGGTGTCCTCTGGGATACCCGCAGGAGGACCGAGGGGGAGAGCAGCCCATGGTGAGCCCGATTGTTTATTGCCAGGGTGGTTTGTCATGTCGTGGGAACTCGCCCTCTGCCTTCCATTATGCATCTCAACTGTTCACTCCTGGGTGGGAGCTAAGATAGGCCACTTGGGAGTGCAAAGCTGACCAGGTGCGCAAGGGTGGCGGCAGGGCAGGTGGGATTCCATGCTGTCAAAGCCGCTCCCCGTGATCATGTTGGGAAGGAAGGGGTTCGAGAGAGCCCTTCGCTCTTCTCTCCGCTCTTGCAGGAAGAAGTCAGCCTGCAGAACTAACACGTTCCTTCTTTTAGCCTTTGCTCAGCGTATGGGCCTTGTAGTTGCAGATCAGGTGGTAAAAAAACGAAAGACACCTTGCACGCTAGGGATTAAGGTGTCTGTCCTGGTGCTGGAGAGGTTAAAGACCGCAGATATAAGACAGTCCTGGGCATGATGATTATTGTGGGCAAGAAGAGTGGCGTTCCACCCCTGTTTAGCAGCCAGGCTCCCTGTCTGGCATTGACTGGCGGGGTACGTTCTGTCAGGGGCTAGTGTAGTGATGGCGAACCTTTTTGAGCCCGAGTGCCCAAACTGCAACACAAAACCAACTTATTTATTTCAAGGTGCCAACACTGCAATTACACCTGAATACTGAGGTTTTAGTTTTAGAAAAACAACTCATACAGTTGTCCGAACTAATTAACATCCTTTGTCTTAAAAGAAAAACACAATAACAGAGCTTTCAATGATACAAACTGTTTTTTGTTGGGGGGGGGAAAATCAACTCAAAAAGTTATTATAGTACTACATTGTACACGTAGCCTGAGGGAATTTATACAAACTTTTTAAATAATTAGGCACATGTAGTTTTGGATAAGGGATTCTCAACTTGTAATATGATTATATGCCAGACTGAAATTGTATGGGGCAAGCTTTACCCCGGGTCCTTTCCCTGCTTCTACAGGTGTCGCATTAGTAAAAGTAAAAGTCAACCTGTACTAGGATGAGCAAGATAAACAAGAAAACTAAACGTGCTTAACACATTTTAAACACTTTATGTCTTGGACTGCAAACACTGCATTAGGTAAAAGTTTGCATTGGGCATGCTTTTGCACAATTAATGTGATTTTTGCTATTGCATGCATGCTGATAATTTGTCAACCCTTGGCTCATACTCCGTTGGTTTGAGAGCAACACATGCAGCACTCAGGTCAACTGTTAGGGCTTTACATCCAAGCCATGCTCTGTGCATCATTCTTCAAAATCATTTAAATGTGATAACAATGTAGAAAAGAATTCTGTAACAGGAATTCTAGAATAAAACCATTCTGTTCCACACTGTGAGAAAGAACAAGATCATTAGTGTTTTGCAGAAGGGGACAGTCTTTTCGTGATCTGGTGACCAATGGCTCGAGTGCCCACAGAGAAGGTCCCTGCGTGCCAGCTGTGGCACCCATGCCATAGGTTCGCCATCACTGGGCTAGTGCCTTTGCCGTTTCAGTTCTCCCGTGGGCAGCTTCAGTATAAGGAGGTCCTTTGCTATGAGTTACAGAGCAAAAGATCCCAGCAGGTGTGGAAGATCGAGCAAAGAGCTGCTCCCTAGACCCATGAAAACCTTCCGCTTGTGTGCCCCAGTGATCCTCTCTCACCCACCACGGGCAGTAGCAAGATTTAGGCTCAAAAAGGCAGCAATATTTTCTGGGTCTGGGGATATTTGCGAGGAGGCGACTTTGACGGGGGAAGATGCAGGTTTTAAATTGACATACGGTACCTACTGTATATCTACCGGCTCTGAGTGACGGGTTAACAAGAGGTTTTTTTTCTTTTAGGGACAGTATCAGGACACCGCAAAGGCACCAGCTCCACTATAGACAAAAGCTTAAAACAAACACGTACAGTGAAGTCGTTCCGGCTTGCAGTTCAAAATGTAAAACTTGCACTTTTGGAGAGAACTGACCCAGCGTACGGATTTGAAATGAGTCCGTTTAGAATTTGACTGTCATTCCAGTTCTCCAAAGGGATCTTATTTTCCACTTTATCATGTACACAATACATGACTTTCATGTAGTTTCATGAATACATACATGATGCTGGGAACTTTCAAAGCGTTGCAAAAAAAATATGAACCGTGTTAGAATGCAATCGGCAGTTTAGACATGGTCAAAAAGTGGACTTCGGGTGTGACCCAGCCAAAGTTGAACACTTCCAACCCCACCCCACCCCCGTTGATTTAAACAGGATTATGCCCCATATTATTTTGCAAGAAGGGGATTTGGAGCCCCAGTCATTCTAGTGGTTGCCTATTTTTTCTCTCTCTCATTGCTCTACCGCCTTAAACAACAACTCGATACTGCACGTACCAGCAGGTGATAATGTCTATCTCCATGGCAAGAAAAGCTTTACCACCTTATTTCTGCATATCAAGCTACTGATAAAGCCATAGATTCTAAGCAATTAAACAGTACACACACACACACACACACACACACAAAAGGAGGTTGGTTAGAACAGGGCTGAAGGTAGATTTCCAGCTACTGTATTTATAGATCACTGGATGACTTGCAATAGATCTGCAAAGTTTTTTCTTTTTCTTTCTAGCTCTCACTTCATAATAGCAGCATCCCAATCTACAGTATAGCAATACCTTTGTTAGGATCCACTAAAATGCCTCAAAAATAGTGAGCAAGCTTCCAGGTTCTCCAGAGAATGCTTCATCGGGCCAGGGTGTGAAACAAACCTGGGGTGGGAGTAGGAAAAACAACCAGGGAGGAGTGTAGGCTGCAGTCTATAACTATCTTGAGCTGGGATCTAGGTGGGGTTTTGCAGGCATAATTGGATTAATCTCTCAAATTGGATTAGCCTCTTGAAAGATGCATTGGGGGGGGGAGAGACTAGGGGAGGGGGAAGAAGCAAATAATTGTGTCCCCCCCCCCCATTTTGGATGATGTAAAATCTACAATGCACTCAGTTCCGGCAGGGAACAAACAAACAAACAAACAAACGAAGAGCCTTTATAAGCAAGACCAGAGGCGAATGTTTAGGCCAGTGTTCCCCAACCTGGAGCGTCGTCCAGCCCCGTTGGACCACAACTCCCAGAATTCCCCAGCCAGTTGGGGAACACTGGTTTAGGTGGTGCATTAGGTTAAAAGGCAATAGGAGACCAATTTGGTAGGTTTATGGGAGAAGCCGGTTCAGTGGAGCCCATCAAGTCCCCCTCCCGATCTACCTCCTCCGCTCTCTCTTCCAGAATTCTTACCTGTCGCGTTTCAAGCCAAGCGCTCCCGTGGAAGCGACAACAAGCCCCCGATCAGCTGCTGCTGCTGCTGCTGCTGCTGCTGCATCCCTCCCTGCCCAGCCGGGACCAGCCTCTTTTTGTACCGCGTCTCCTGCCCGCCCACAAGCACGTGGCGCTCCGCAAGCAAATCCTTCTGCCCTGCCCGCCCCTCCCTTGGAGCGGGGCGCGGAAGTATTGTGGTCCTTCGGGGACGGTTCCCGCCCGGCGGGGAAGAACAGCCAGGGTCTTGTCTGAGCCACCGGCGTACGGAGGGAGCAGAGAGGGCGGAGTGGATGCCCGCCGGGCGGCGTATGTTTGCGCCACAGCAGGGGCCGAAGCGATGGAGAGAGTGAGGGACCTCAGCTGGGTAGTCCGTGGGTGATTTCATAGATTCATTCATAGATCATAAGAGTTGGAAGGAGCCTACAAGGCTATCGAGTCCAACCCCCTGCTCAATGCAGGAAACTAGAGGAGGGGTCTCCCATCCAAGTAATAACCAGGCCTGACCCTGCTTAGCTTTCCACGCTCAGACAAGCAGAGTTGGAAGGGGCCTACTACAAGGCCATCGAGTCCACCCCCCTGCTCAATGCAGGAAACTAGAGGAGGGGTCTCCCCATCCAAGGAATCACCAGGCCTGATGACCCTGCTTAGCTTTCCACGCTCAGACAAGCACTCGTAAGCCACAGGCCTGTATGGTGATCCGAGCCAAGAATGGAGAGAGAGCCGAAGAGGCAGCCGCGGCCGGTGGCTCCCCGTCTCAGTGGGGCGGTGTATCCACTCCGGGTTTCAGTCTCAACTTTAAAGGGGCTTATCCGTGGTGCTGAACCTAAATTGGGGGGGGGTTGCGGTTTTCAGCACCGTGGATAGCTCCTTAAAAGTAGGGACTGAACCCTGGAGTGGATACACCGCCCCACTGCATACAACAGGCCTGTGGCTCACGCTGGCTCAGCTTGTCTGAGCGTGGAAAGCTAAGCAGGGTCAGGCCTGGTTATTACTTGGATGGGGAGACCCCTCCTCTAGTTTCCTGCATTGAGCAGGGGGTTGGACTCGATGGCCTTATAGGCTCCTTCCAGCTCTTATGATCGATGAAATCTATGAAACCTGCTTGCATGAGTAGGTGTGATTAGGGAGTAAGAGCAACTATTAGTTATCCTGTTGATGTAATCAATAAATGTGTTATATTAGAACTTGTAGTCTCTGTGCTTCCTCTCTGTAAGATCCCAAGAGGGGTATCCTGCTTGGCTCAGTGACTTGATTACCGGTACCCATTGGTTTGAGTGGCTATATTTTAAATCTGCGTCACCCCCTCCTCCCCCTTCGGTCCTCCCACCGGTATCCCAGGGCACACTGCAGGAGGACTGAGTTGTCTCCCTGCTTCCCGCCATGATTGCAAACCGTTTTGGGCTCTCGGCAGCTTTTTTTCCCCACTTTACAATTTTTATTTTTTTGTGGAAAGTGCAATATCCGGCTGTCAAGTGGACTTTCACGATCCGCATTTTGACAGCTACCAACAGTCCCTTCCAACTGGAGAGGCTGTCCATGGTTGCCAAGCATCCTGCCCCCCCTCCCCAATTTACGCAAATATTTGCAATTTTTTAAAAAAATTACACTTGCGCAACTGTGGACATCTGCAGTTGTGCAGGAATGGGGAGACCTGGGTGGGCAATGTGTGGGGGGTGGGTGTGGCTGCAGGCAAAATCCAGCAGGTACCCACATTGGGCATTGCCTCACAGAGGCTGCAAGCTGTCAGATGTAACCCGAAGGTATGAGTGATCTTAGCAAGATCCTTGTGCTGTTGTTGTTTTTGGAGTCATATGTCCTGAGGGTGCCCTCACTTTTCACTTGTTCCTGAGATTCTACCACCTCAGGAACATGCAAAAGTGCGAGCCACCCCATTTCCTGGAGTAAAAGCTCCATTTTAAATTAGAAAGCATTAAAAATATTTTTTTTTTTGACGGAAACAGTGGTTGACCTTTTAGAACTTGCTGAGAGCGTTTGCAGAATAAAAATAATTTTGATTATAAAAATCCCTGCAAATCGTAGGATGTAACGCTCGCTCGACGGCCGAATCGGCCCGTCACCCCCCAAACTTTGATATAAGGTGTTTGGCAAAACCTCGGAACGTATGCTTGCATCCAAGGTAGTAGAGACTATATACCGTGGTGCCCCCTAGGAGAGAACATTTTCCCCCCCTCCCCGCCGACTGACATGGCACCTTTTAGCGAGGCCCAAACTAAAAAATAACTATTTCAAGTGCCACTTGCATTAAACTGAATACTGGTTTTATTGCAACATCGTTGTCTAATATTAACATACGAAAACAAATAAGGGGATACGTTTTTATGAAAACTCACCATTTTTAATAGTACTACTGACACTACCGAGGTATTTAGGGGAAAGGGGGGGGGATTGTGAGAACCGGGAAAGTGGAAAGGAGGAGGTGTGCTAGAGGAATGAGCGCTGGGGGGAGATAGCGGCCCATGGACGCACGGCAGGATGTACAGCCTACCGGCTCTTCATCGTCTGGCGGCCGATCTCACTCTTGAGCGGCGTTGATATCCCACGCCGAGTGCTGCTGCGTCCGGTTGACGGCGTTTCTCGCCTGCTTAGCGCGCGCGCAGCCCGTCGCGTATGCCTGTCGCTGGATCCCGGTTGGGGGGGGGGGAACCAGGGCGCAACAGGACTTAATGCCTGTTCCTCAAAACGAGCGGGGTCGGGCAGGACGACACGGGCGGCGAGGACATATGACGGGAGCGCGGGTCACGTGCGCACGGAGCGCAGGTAGGCCTCGCCCGTCGCGCAAGTGGCTACCCGGGCGAGCTCTGATACGCGGCCTACCAATGGTTGGCCATCAGGCGCGCCCCCTTTACGGAGCCTCGCCCCCCAGGGGCGCGCCCCACTATTTGAGAAACATGCATATACAAGCACGCTTGGAAAGAGTGACAAGGTGTTTTTTTTTTTTTGCAGCTCTTGCCAAGCGAGTCGGTAGCCAATTCCTGGTACCCATGATGGGGTCAGTCGCCCGCGTTTGGATGGCACGACAACCCATCATGGGTACAACAACGTCTAGAACAAGCCATGGGTTGTCTAGGTGGCTTGATGGCCTCAAACAAACCACCCTGCAGGAATCTGTCTGGGTTTGCATGACATGATGGGCTGTCATGTCGTGCGAAGCCAGGCACTGTGTACAAATTTAGGCTTGTGCCGGAGAACTTCCCAGTGGACCGTGGGCCGTGTTCACGACTGGGAGGGGCTGGGTGCCGGTTGGATTTTCCGCCTTAGGCTGCACCAGACCATCCTGGGAGATGCAGCGCATGGATGATCGTAACAGGTTCAATCACAGTTCATAATCCACTGACCTCAAACTCACCCTCCCAGAAGTAGCTGGCATTTCACCGGAAGAGAAGTAAATAATTAAGGCAGGCTTTACAAGGTAGCGTGAGGATGACATAATCTGGGCATTTCCACCCATGTTTCGCCCCCTCCCTCTCCTTGGGTTTTCAGCTAGCTCCCAGCAAACGCATATCGGAAGGCTCTATTCCCTCCACCGCACACATTTTGGGAACAGAAGGACCCCACCGGATCCTACTCCTATCCTGTATCCTTCTTTCATCAGTGACACACCTGATGCCTCCAGGTATCCCACAAGCAGGGCACAAAGACAATAGGTTGGATCCAGACTTAGCCATACATAGAGTAGATCCATTGAAATCAATTGGACACAGTAGTTGTGACCAACTTAAGCCCGTTGATTTCAATGGGCCTCGGCTCTTGACGGGCAGCGCGATCCTGTGGCCTCTAGGCACAGTCTAGATGGATATAGGATTTTCAGAGGCCCAGCTCCGACTTTGGAAGCTTGCTGCGAGGTTGGAGCTGGGACTCTGAACTCCGCGCCCCCCCCCCCTCAAAGCTGGCATGGAAAGAACTGCAATGGCTGCAGCTCCAAGGCCACAAGATCAACCTTGGAGATGGGCATGGGGGGGGGGGTACTGGGAATACTACCTCTGGGAGTACTGGGAAAAGGTAACTTCCAGAGATTCTTGGCTGTCACTTATGTTTATGTGTTAAAGGCAAGTTTCTAGCCCTTAAGGCTACAAAGTCATGCTTGAACGAGTGTGGTGAAACCTCAGAAGCCAGTGTAATGAGATTTCCAGTGGTTAGAGTGTGGGGCTTTCATGCCCTGCGTAGTTCATTGCCTTCAAACCTTGGCCTTCTCTCCTCATGCTCCAAGGCACCACACTTAAGACAGCTGAAATCATCCAGCTAGGTGTTCTGCATGGCTAGAGGAGGGCAGGACCTTTGCCTTTGCAGCTCCTCCTGCCATGCATAGAATGCCTGTATCCTCTGAGTTCAGATGGTTATGGGCAGTCTCATTGGATTGCGCCCTAAGTCTGGCTCAAACCCAATAGCTGCCCTTCCTTGTTCTTTGCCCCCATTTCCCTGACCCCATATTCAGAGGTAGAATGGAGGTTCTGTTTAGCCATCATGGGTTAATAGCCTTGGATAGAGCAACCTTCCAATAATTGGTCTAGCCCTCTTTCATAGCCATCTAAATTAGTGCCTCAAATCTTCTGCAGCAGCACAGCCTACCTCTGTGTCAATTTCTCTGAGTCAATTTCATAACACTCAAAAATCTCCTGCCAGAGGTAGCCACCTCACTCTGCCTAATGAGAGGGCTGGCCCCGAGCATGCTCCCCAGTCAAAAGCATTGATTGATTGATTTACAATACTTGTATACCGCTCCACATCAGGCAGATTCTGGAGCGGTGAACAATAAAAAGACCAAAACAGATAAAAGAAACAAAAACAATACATTGAATACAAACTAAAATTACATTGGTGTTTAAAGAGCAGAGAAGGCTTCCCGGAACAAGGAAGGTCTTCAGCAGGCACCGAAAGCAGCACAATGTTGGAGCCTGCTTGACCTCCAGAGACAGGGAGTTCCACAGAAAGGGGGCCACCACACTGAAGGCTCTTCTGGTGGACTCCAGTCAGGCCAAAGGTCCATGAGGAACCACCAGGAGCATGCCATCTGATGACCTCAGCGACCGGGCAGGTTGGTAGGAGGAGGAGGCACTCTCTCAGGTAACCTGGTCCCAAGTTGTTTCAGGCTTTGTACACAAGTACCAGAACCTTAAACTTGACCGGGTTTTTTCAGGAGGGGTCACACTACTGCCTCCTTAAGGACAGCAGGAGCCACCCCTTCACGAACTAGGAACGAGGAGCCAACTACAGCCATGTGATGTGCTCACTGGGTGTCCTTGGGCCAGAACCACCTACCTCACAGGGTTATGTACATAGAAATGGGTTAAGGGACCATACACACCACCTCAACCTCCTTGAGGAAAGGCGGGGTAGAAGTCTAATGAATAAATAAATTTAAAAGCCTCTGCCCATTCAATGGCTTTTTGCATTTGCACTTGACATGGACCCCCCATGGTGCACAGCAGGTGTGAAAAGGCACAAGATATATTAATGGGAATGTAAAGAGATGCAACAAGGAATTTACATGCCTCTTAAATAATGTACAGAAAGAGCATTCAGGCTTTCTGGCACTCAGAGCTGCTCTTAAAAGGCGGGTGAGCATAGTTAATTAAGCTTGAAGCCAGCAGGGGCTGGAGAATGCAGATTTAATAATGCTGGGAAAGGAGTCCTAGCCTGTCCCAATTCTCCATCGCCCCTTCCCTGCACCTAGTAAACGAAGTTGAACTCTTCAAAAGTGGCCACACTGAATCAGACCCGAAGGCCACCAGGGTCCAAATGTTCTGTCCCCATCAGTGAGCTGCCTGATGCTTCTGAAACTTCACAAGTAGGTTGGGTAACCTCGTGTCCAACTTTACAGAGGACAGTCCTCTATTTGAAGGTGTCTGTTTGAAGGGCTGTCCCGTCCAAGTCTGGTATAAAGACAAAGAACCATCAGAAGGAAGAGCAAAAGGGCCTTGGAAGTTCTACAGAGTCAACAGCACCTGGACAGCAGATTCAAGCTGCAGGCATACCGCTCACCAGGTCACAGTCTTGCACACTAGAGTGAGATGTATTTCTATTTAAATTATGGTGTGTGTGTTTTTTCATTTGCATCTATATAACTATAACAGTGTTCTCCAACCTTGGATGCTGGCTGGGGCATGCTGGGAGTTGTAGGCCAAAAACATCTGGGGACCCAAGGTTGGAGAACACTGACTGAACTATAAAGTAGCACATGAAAACTGTATACAAATCTGTGTCATCTTTTATCCTCTCTTTTGATTATGCATTTCCACTTTTGGGGCATATATAATACAGACACGCACTAAAATGTAATACTCCGTTTTTCAATGTAAATGGAATTCTCAAAGTGGCCAACAAAAAGCACACTTGAAAACTATGACAAAAATAAAGCCAGAAAGCTGTTCTTTTCTATTTGTCCCCTAACATCTGGTATTTAGGGGAAGAGTGCCTTGGGACATGGATGCTCCATTGAGGCAGTGTGATCTATTCTTCATAGGTTTCTCTAATCCCTTTTGAAAGCAACTTAAAACTCTTCAGATTGTTGATTCTAGAAGTCACAAAAAGCAGGGTAGAGTCGAGATGGTGTGAAGGGGCAGACCAATAGGCTGGAGCCCCAAACTTTTCATTTGGAGCCCCGAATCTCTGGGAGGCCCTCTGCCCCACCACCCTGCTGTCCAGTGGCCCGGAGGATCTCTGTTGCATCTGATCCCCCTGGACTAGCTGACTTTTTGCCCAGATGTGCTTCACCTCCTGCTGCCCCCCCAATCTTCTTGCCTGAGTTTTTTTTTTCCTTTAGAGCTTTATAAATTTTAGAGCATATATAAATTAGCATATGCAAATTTGCCTGTTTTTTCCCCATCATGCGGGCCTGATAGGTATCTTTTTGATACCGAGCACCGCCCCTTGTAGAGTGGGTTTTTATATAGTCCTACCAGGGCCGAGCCTGGTATTAAATAACAGTGTTCTAGTGCTGAACCCAGATGAGTCCTGGCTCAAAATTAAGCCCCTTCTGTAGCTAGGGCTAGACTCAAAGACTCCTTCTCTCTACCTCTTAAATCCTACTTTCCTTCCACCACCAAGGCCAGAAATACAGACGCCCCGTCGCCTTTCAATGTAGGCGTCCTTGCAGCATGGAGTTGACTGCACAGAACAAGCAACACACAGCAAGAGAAGGTGATGCTGGTGTTTAGCTCTAATGCAGTGTTCTCCAACCTTGGGTCCCCAGATGTTTTTGGCCTACAACTCCCAGCTAGGCTGGCTGGGGCATGCTGGGAGTTGTAGGCCAAAAACATCTGGGGACCCAAGGTTGGAGAACACTGCTCTAATTCAAACTGCAGCATTATTTCAAACTGCAGTATTATTATTATTATTTTTGTATAGGTCACACCAACCTGTTTGGAGCAAAATGGAGAAGCGGTAGTAATTCAACACTGTATTGATAAACAGATGTTTACTTAACCATGTTTCCCCGCTGTCTGGGAGGACAAAGCAGCAGGAAGTTAATCAATGCCAAAAGTAGATTACACATGAATCTTCGCACCACGGCCCAAGTTGTAAAAAGGTCCCTCCATCTCTGTTGGAAATGACGACTAGGAATAAGGCAGGCATTTAACTTCAGTATCGTTCAGGCCTTGCAAAAAAAACGCTAGCCCAGGGGTGGGCAAATTGTGGCACTCCAGACGTTTTGGCCTACACAACTCCCTTCAGCCCTGGCTAGCATAGCCAACGGTGAGGGATGATGGGAGTTGTAGGCCAAAACATCTGGAAGGCCACAAGTTGCCCACCCCTGGGCTAGACAAAGAAAGAGGAACATGCGGAGACAAGAGCATTGTAACTACTGAAAATCAAGAGGCACTAATCATAGAATCATAGAATCATAGAAAAGTAGAGTTGGAAGGGGCCTACAAGGCCATCGAGTCCAACCCCCTGCTCAATGCAGGAATCCAGGTCAAAGCATCTCTGACAGATGTCTGTCCAGCCGCACCTTGAATGCCTCCAGACTGGGAGAGCCCACCGCCTCCCTAGGTAGTTGATTCCATTGTCTTATTGCTCTGACAGTCAGGAAATTTTTCCTGATGTTTAGGTGGAATCTAGGTTCCTGTAACTTGAGCCCATTATTCCGTGTCCTGCAAACTGGGATGAACGAGAAGAGATCTTTGCCCTCCTCTGTGTGACATCCCTTCAAATACTGGAAGAGTGCGATCATATCTCCCCTCAGTCTCCTCTTCTGAAGGCTAAACATGCCCAGTTCTTTCAGTCTCTCCTCATAGGGCCTTGTTTCCAGTCCCTTTATCATCCTTGTTGCCCTCCTCTGAACCCTCTCCAGTTTGTCTATGTCCTTGTTAAAGTGAGGTGCCCAGAACTGGACGCAGTACTCAAGATGAGGCCTAACCAGTGCCGAGTAAAGGGGAATTATCACTTCCCGCGATTTGGAAGCTATACTTCTATTAATACAGCCCAAAATTGCATTTGCCTTCTTTCCAGCCACGTCGCATTGCTGGCTCATATTCAGTTTGTGATCTACCACAATTCCAAGATCCTTCTCACTTGTAGTATTGTTGAGCCAAGTGTCCCCCATTCTGTAACTCTGCATTTGGTTTCCTCTCCCTAGGTGCAGCACTTGGCATTTATCCCTGTTAAATTTCATTCTGTTGTTTTCGGCCCAGCGCTCCAGCCTATCGAGGTCACTTTGAATTTTGTTTCTGTCTTCCAGAGTATTAGCTGTTCCACCCAACTTTGTGTCATCTGCAAATTTGATAAGCATTCCCTGGAGTGTCTCTACCACAAATGGTGAAACACAGATCCAAGCCTTGCAGCTGATAGAAAATCAAGACATAAACTAGAGATCCCTAGGTTCAAATCCTTTCTCTGCCATGCAGATCCCTGGGTGACACTGAGTTGCTCATCTTTTTGTAATCTACCTCACAGGGCTGTTGTATGGATATGGGCAGGAGAATCCCACAAACAGTATCTTGTGGTCGTTGGAGCAAAGGTGTGATACCAAGATAATAAAAACAAACACTGAATCCTACTCTTTCCGAAACTTGGTGCCATCCAGATGGGAAGAGACAGGAAGATGGGAGCTGTTCCCCTCCAGATATATTGGACCACACATTGCAGCAGAGGCCTAGTTTAGATGCTGCTGTTGCCTTCCTCAAATAGCACTTGCTACAGCGAATGTCGCAGTTTTCTCACTGGAAAAAGAGAGCGCAAGATCCATTTTGGCCCATTATTAGGCACATTAAGTCCCAGTTTTAAGCACCGGTTTGGAGGCCTTGCCTCTTTCTGTAATGCTGACCCCCTTCTTCTTCCTGCTCAATTGCATAGTACCCCCCAAAGTTAACAAAATACACAGGGTTATAACCCCCTGCCAAAAAGTGGTTATATGCACAAAGCCCCAGAAAGGAGGACAAAAGGACAGCAACCAGAGTAGACTCCCATGCAGCAATCGGAGATTTAATTTTTTTAATCCCTGCAACCATTCGTTCCAATTAGCTCAAAGGTCTCTGAGCTTCTGCCAATTCCAGTGGGACAAACACCCCTCAAACTGCTATCGGCCAGACCTCCTGCCCCGTTGCACCCACCCCAAAGTTAGCCCACACGCAGCCAGGAAGGGCACTGGTTGACCCTGTGGAGAAACTTTCACAAGTAGGTGGCACGAGGAAAGGGGAAGTAAAACGCTTCTGCATCCAGCAGAGCGAAAAACCCGTCACTTCCACCCCATTATGTTGAACGTGCAGTGCCATAAATAATCTATTTGGGAGGAAGAGAACCGATTATGTCAAGGAGCCAGGGGTGCAGGGTCAAGGCAAGAACCACCATGAAATATGCAAGACCCCCCGCGAAGGCCACGCGGAAGGAGCGTGGCGAACGCTGATCAGATCTGACTCGGTGGAGTCCTCCCCCCCCGGCGGAAGGAGAGCCAGGCACGGCACAAAGACTCTGGTTCCACTCACGGAAGCTGAGCTGCTGAGCGAGGATGTCACGCAAGTCAGCGCAGGTCTTGAGCAAACCGAGAGGGAGGAGGTGGCAGGTGGGCGCGACCTCCAACGAACCAGAGTCTAACCAATCGGAACGTTCCCCCCACGCCTATTTCTACCCCCGTTGGGCTGTTGGGTAGCTGCCACCACTGGAGAGAAGATGGTGGTGTGCCCTTCTTGTTGCTGTGGTGGCGGCGGGTGGGGAAGGCTTCAGAAACTTATTAAAGGCCATGGTCAGTCTGCATTAACCAAAAAGGCCCTTGTAAAGTATCTCCAGTTAAAAAGGAAAAGAAAGAAAACCAAAAGGGAGGCACCAAAGCCGGAAGGAACACAAAAAAACCAACAAAAAATCCCCCAAACAATACAATTTCTCAAAAGGTGCTACTAATGATGAAAATCTGTTGCCACCCAACCCATTTCGGAACAATACACTCCTTCTTCAAGGACAATCTTGTGGAAGGAATTTGAATTTATTGGGGATTTTTTTCTTAAACCACCTGTTTAAAATTATGACAGGTTTCCATTTTTTTTGTCTACTAAAATTTGGCACAGGCAAGGAGGCGTGATTGTCTTGACGCCGAGATACATTGACTTCCATACGCTCGCGATTTAGAATAGAATAGAATGCTTGTGTGTGTGTGTGTGTGTGTGTGTGTGTGTGTGTGTGTAACATGCACTGGACACACACATTTCATACTTAATACTGAAATTTAGTGTACTATATTTACTGGTGAAGGATCTGCCTTACTTCAAAGACCTTTTGTATGGGGTTGGAAAAGAATCTAGGAATCTCGAATGAAAGTAGAACATGGCATCTGGGGTGAGGCTCTGTTTTTATAGCCTTGTGCTATGCCAATTCCCATGCTTATTTCCTGATGGCAGGGCACAACTGCAGCAGCAGACTTCACACGCACACACAGGACTTGTTTCGAAGTAGATGCTTTTAAAATAAATAACAGTAACATGAGATTTCTTAGATACTATAAGCTTGATGGTTATAGACTTTGTAAGTGCAGTTTCTTAAATGTTACTTACTCTGTGAGGAAAGGAAAACACAGGTCAAGTCCCTTTGCTTAAAACCAAGCAAGCGGCAGTTAAGTCTGTTAACTGTCAGAACATCCTAACTGTCAGAGATAGAGAATGGAATTTCTAACTTGTTGCTAGGCAGCATCCAGCATTCCCTCCCCTGGTACCACTAAGTGGTTTGCTCCACTGAACGCTGCTCCCTGACTTCTCAGAGCAGCTTTGTTTCTGCCTCTTCCCTTTAACTAGACTATAACAGTCTATCTTAACCCTTTACTGGGCAGTCAACTTAAAAACCCTCCCTGCAAAGTTGACATCTTTCGGTCGTATACTCCCAACATTTCCATAGTTGGTAACCATTATGTTTTAAGCTTGCCGATCGGGTATTATAAGCTGGTCTAGCTTATTCTAAGCCCCTTACTCTAAGTGCCTCCCATCTAACATCACTGCTGACGACGTCTTTGTTAATTCCAAAGAAACTTGAAAAGTCCCCGGCTTCTCCTTAGAATCCTGTCCCTATACCCTGGGCTCAGCAATTTGTCTAAAAAAGGTGCTTTAGGGCAGTGTTCTCCAACCTTGGGTCCCCAGATGTTTTTGGCCTACAAGGTTGGAGAACACTGCTTTAGGGCACAATTTCCAACCTCAGAAACACGCATTGCTGAGGAGATCATGCAGTCTGGGTCGCCGGTTCAAGCCATCTGGAGCCATTTGCTCTGCATGCACCTTCCTGCGGTGTGCCGGTCTCTGCCCACGCACCACGCTGCGTGGGTTCCATCGGGTGATTTGCCACATCTTGTGGACGGCTCGTCCATTTTGGATGCTGGGTTGGGCGAGCTAACGTAGAAGTTATTTTATTCCAACACCGTCTATATACCTCTAAGCTATCCACCCCACAGAGCTGCACGTCCAAAATGTTCCCATCAGGGTTTTGGCCCAGAGAAGCTCAATATGTTTAGGGAACAGCTGCAGCACAACACCCTTGGCCAGACGAGTGATCAAGTTTGCCCACAGCAGAACGAATGTTCCTTTTTTTTCCCTTTTTTTTCCGGTCTCGGTAGCCATCCTTACATCCGAAAACTAGTCCTGCCAGCCACCCCTATAAAAACAAAACAAAAAACCCCCAACCTCGGATGCAAACATGGCTACACACTTTTAATCTCCTAAACAAGAGTGTTTGGCCAAATCTTAGGGACTTAAGATCTCAGTGGCAATGTTCACACGTCACAGTAAGCCAGAATTCTAAAGAGGAGTTCTCCTCACAGGTGGGAGCAGCTCAACCAGGGCTAGGTAATGTGGGACCTGAGGGCATCAATGCTGCCCTCAGACACCTTTCTTAGCACCTACCAAGGTGACCTTCCCAAATTAGCATGTTTTCTTACTGGCAGCTGGGATCATTGTGAAATAAGTTTCTGAAAACTGTGGATGCAAAGGAGTTGTTTAGTCTGTTGGCAGGGCCAGCCCCCCCCCCTCCCTCTGCCATGTACTCAAGTCTTCTGGGCAGGTTACTTGTCCTTTGCCACGCCTCCCCTGGCAGCCATTTTGTGGTGGTGCCCAGGACAGTTCCTCAAATTGCCAGATGTGCCCACAGTCCAAAAAGGTTAAGCAAAAGGGCTAAACAACAAGCGGCAGACCTTCCCTGCATGGTTTGTTCTGACATGCAAACCGGGAAGGCTGGCTTGTCAGGAGACAAGCCAGAGTTCCCGTTATCACGCATCACAAAGGAAGAACAGAAGCGGACACAAGTTCTGCGGTTTGTTCAGCTGCTCCCGACCGCAAGAGGAGCCAAGCGGGAGTGATCAAGCAGCACACCCCCCCGGCACACTTGCTCGTTCAGTGAACCAGGCTTGCAGATACGCCAGATTCTTTAGAATTCTGGCTTACTGTAATGTGCAAATGCAGATGAGAAGGTAAGATTCTACGGGAAAAGGTATGGAAACAGAAGAGGACTGCCAACTTCCCCCCACCCTCCGGCTGATTTCCTGTGCCTTTAATGCAGTGTTCTCCAACCTTGGGTCCCCAGATGTTTTTGGCCTACAACTCCCAGCATGCCCCAGCCAGCGCTGGCTGGGGCATGCTGGGAGTTGTAGGCCAAAAACATCTGGGGATCCAAGGTTGGAGAACACTTCTTTAATGGCTACTCCATGACATGAAACGCTTTACCTACTGAACATCTGCCTATCAGACAGCTGTTCAGGAGACAGAAACCTCACTTGGGGCAGGTGGAAGAGCTGAGAACGCTAATTCTGACTGGCTATTCTTGCTCCCATTTCCAGCCTTGCTCCCAGAATCCTTTTAACCAGAGATTCCACTTTTGAACACAGGATCTTTTGCCAAGGAGAGCGGTCATGATTAAGACCTTTTTGCTCGTAGCGCCATAAGTGTGCAAGCGTGTCAGGTATGAGACTTCCTTGCCCTGCTAAGAAAAACCCAGACAGCAGAAATCAAAAGAGAAAGATGTAGGAAAAGTGCTTGTTTAATTTTCTTACGCTCCACCGGCATCATCCAGGAACAGGTTACACACCCGCAGGGAGAAATAAGTTGCGATCTCTGTTGCAACGTGCCTATTTCTGAATCAGTGGAAAGAGACAACAGGGCTCTCTTTTGCACTGACAGCAACAGGTGATTCCAGAAGTTCATGAAAAGGCGCATGTGGGACGAGGGGGGAAAAGCTTGACCGAGGCGTTCCCGTTCTTTCGGATGAGGTCGTGAATTCAGTTAGGACCAAGAAGGTTCTTCTCGTGACAAGGGTCAGGCGTTTCTTTCTTCCGGGGGTATATACTCCAAGCCTAAATGCTGGAAGATTTCTTCCTCAGAGGCAGCGGACAGAAATATTTTCTGAAGAGTATTTAAAACACACAAAAATACAAATGAAGTTTGCTTCATTGAAGTCACTTGCTCACATCCTGCCTCCCCCTCACCCCCTTGGGACAGCGCTCTGCAGACTTCCTTCTTGAAAACAAAAGGCACACAAAAACTCAGCATCAAGGGGACTCACGTTCCGTGGCCCATATAAATTATGCAGCTTTAAAAGATGACAAAACACGTTTGCTTATTTGGCATAATGTATTCTGCTTCTGCCTCAGGTATACAGAATACAGAGAATCAGAGAAAAGTAGAGTTGGAAGGGGCCTACAAGGCCATCGAGTCCAACCCCCTGCTCAAAGCAGGAATCCAGGTCAAAGCATCCCTGACAGATGGCTGTCCAGCCGCACCTTGGATGCCTCCAGAGTGGGAGAGCCCACCACCTCCCTGGGTAGTTGGTTCCATTGTGTTATTGCTCTGACAGTCAGGAAATTTTTCCTGATGTTTAGGTGGAATCTGGGTTCCTGTAACTTGAGCCCATTATTCCGTGTCCTGCAAACTGGGATGATCGAGAAGAGATCCTGGCCCTCCTCTGTGTGACAACCCTTTAAGTACTGGAAGAGTGCGATCATAGGTGGGGGGGTGGGGGGAGAAGCAAATTCAGTGTCTGCTCATGATGGGGAGGGACAAGGACACAGCAGCCCCATTACCCCCAACAAGAGCCAGCGTGGCGTAGTGGTTAGAGTGTTGGACTGGGACTCGGGAGATCCAGGTTCAAGTCCCCGCTCAGCCACGAAACTCACTGGGTGACTTTGGGCCAGTCACTGACTCTCAGCCTAACCTACCTCACAGGGTTGTTGTGAGGATAAAATGGAGAGGAGGAGGATTATTAGGTAAGCCGCCTTGAGTTCCTTGCAGGAAAAAAGGCAGGGTATAAATATAATAAATAAATAAATAAATAAAAACTCTATAAATGCTTCTCCTCTCGTCAGAAGCAGGCAACTCACAAGAATCAGCCACATTCATCCCAGGCTATAGCGGGCTTAAGGGCTTGCAAACCTGCCTTTAAAAAAAGAAGAAAAAGAATGCCAAATTCTACGCCCTACATGTGGCACAACTACAGAGGCTGGAATGAGAGAGGGAGTACGCGCTGAAGCCAGCACCACAACCCCAGTTTTACCAAATGGGGTTCAGACATTGTTTTTGGAGACCAGAGGACTCAAATGTGGCGGTTCAGGATAAGAATCCGGGCACATCCACATCAGAAATTCACCCGCTCCTAGGTTGGCACTGTGGCGCCAGACGAAGGCACAGAGCTCAAAGCAAAACGGACAATGCTACAATGCGGAAGGTCGAAGAACCCGCTCAGGCTGCGCCAGTCCTGAGGAGCACCGGAAGCAGCAGCAGCACCGCTGTTCCCTGCCAGAAGCCATTTCTCTGAAGGTATGCCAAGCTCAAAGCCACAAGCCTTCAGATGTGGAAATCCGTATGCCTCCTGGGCTCCTCCTCCTCCTCGGAGGTCACGTACCTGCTCTGTGTGATAGAGGGCATGGTTGTTGAGAGTCATCTTCTTCTCTTGCTTGGCGAAGCGCCTCAGGTCCCGTTCGAAAATCTGGGAGGCAGCAGGGGAGGGAGGGAGAGATGGGCTGTGAGGCAGCTGCTCCCAAATAAAAACTCATCGAGTAATTAGAAAGCTCCTGTGAACCTCAGACAAACATCCACAGAGGGGTCTGCCTGCTGCCTCTTCTGAAAGATTCACTCCCCAGGCCGGGCCTCCTTCCAATTCACTCCCTCCTGTAGGTGGACGATTCCGCCACCGGGTGCGATATGACAATGCAGTCCGTTCCCCCATGCGGAAAAGCAGCTAGAATTAGGGAAAGCGTTGCTCCGAGCCCTTCTTCCAGAAATCCTTTCACTGGAGAGGTCAGGGAATCGAGCCTTGCACATGTGCTCCGAGGGCCCAAGTAGGAACGTTTCTAGAACTAGCAGGATGCCAACTGGGCGGCGGGTACTTGTACGGCAGCCAGTGTCGGCTCCAGGTTTGTGAAGGCCCCTGGGCAAGGCCCCCTCCTCACTGAGCGAGTCCACCTTCTCACCGCCATTGTCCTCATCGCTACCGCTTGCTTGCTTGGCACACGTAGGGATGTGCTGATACTGGGAGGTCCACCTTGTTTGAGCTCGACGGACTTCCCACCCGCTTCCGATCCGAGGACTAGAAGTGGGCGAGTCGGGGGGGTGGGGTGGGGTTTCCCGCAGACTTCTGTCTCTAAGACAGGCCGTGGTTTGCACACTTAAAAAAAAAACAAACACTAAGGAAATTTGTGCCAATGGCACCATTTGCGCAATTTTACGCAATTTGCATAACTTTATGCAATTTGCTTATATTTTACACATTTTGCGCAAAACAGCATCCGATAAGCGCGTGGATCCACCCATTTTAGGCAAAGCCCACTAGATCCACATGCTTTTCGGGTGCTGTTCTGCACAAGATGCGCACGACACCGTGATTCACGCACTTTTGCGCGAAGTTACACAAACAGCGCAAATTGCACTGTCTGCGCAAATTTCCTTAGCTGTTTTTTTTTTAAAAAAATGCACAAACTGTGGCCCACCTTATTAGAGACGGACGTCCATGCGCTGGCTCAACTTGCAATCATAGCGAGTCAGCGCAAGCACAGAGCTGGTGGGCCGGAATCCGGGGTGGTGGTGGGGAGAGATCATGAAAGTCCATCAGATTTTTACCCCCTATCGGATTCCTCACACATCGCTACTTGGCAGATAGAGAGCCAGGGAACAAGTAGGCTGTGGCGTCTCCTGATCCACCTCCTCATCACCGCCGTTGTCTGGGCCAGAGCGAGATCAGGTAGCTATGGCGAAGGGGAGGCTCTTGTCCGTGGGCCTTTGCTGGGGTTTGGCTGTGGGCCCCGACCATGCCTACCACTGATGCCAGCCAGCCCGCCAGCCCTGATGGTAGCCTGCCCCAACCTGGTGCCCTCCAGATGTGTTGGGACTGCAATTCCCAGCCAGCAACGCAGTTCAACACATCTGGAGGGCTCCTGGTGAGGGACGGCTGGTGCGTAGTAAGATAGTTTGCCTCTGTCTCACGCACACTTCCTGCTTTGTTTCTTTCTCGTCTCAAGGGAAGAAGAACAGCTGTAGCTCTAACTTTGATAGAGCCCCTTGCTTTGCAGGTCCCGGGTTCAATCTCCAGGTAGGGTTGGGAAAGGCTAGAGCCCTGCCACCAGTCAGTAAATACTGAGCTAGACGGACTAATGTTCTAACTCGGGATAAGGCAGCTTCCTACGTTCTTTCCTATAAAACCGTTGCCTCTTCCTACGGTTTCATCAGCACCCTTAATATCCCAGGCCTCATTGCAGTCCACCTTCTCTAGCTGTAGAGATATCCCTATCCCTGTGGCCGTTATAGCAAGATTCCTGCCCCAAATGGTGAGACTACATGTGGCCAAGAGAGGACAGAATCCTCGCAGAAAATGTAGAGATTGCACATCTGGAAACAAAAACAAACAGGTCTGAGGGGAGGGTGGGGATTGCTGTAACGGCCGATGATGTCACAAAAGGCACTAATGGCCCCCTAAAGCACAGGAAAGTAGTGCCAATGCTATTCCTACACAGTGGGAAGGCACTCTAGAGCAGTGTTCTCCAACCTTGGGTCCCCAGATGTTTTTGGCCTACAACCCCCAGCATGCCCCAGCCAGCTATGCTGGCTGGGGCATGCTGGGAGTTGTAGACCAAAAACATCTGGGGACCCAAGGTTGGAGAACACTGCTCTAGAAGGACCTCGTAGAGGTATGGGACATTCATTAACTCCTGCAGTAATATAGAATTCTGAACTGGATCCTTAACATTGAACTACGGCCTTCCCCAAGACTAGAAAGATTTAAATGGGAACTTTTGGGGACTGATATCAAACAAAGAGCACCGACCCCCCAAACAAGATACCAGCGGAGCTCACCTTTGAGCCAGTCCAACCCAGCAAAGCAAATGAAAACTGACTATAGGGGGTCACAATCAAGTCCACCCTTACAGCCTTCCAGAAACTGGACGCTCCAGACTTCCGAGCCCCAGCGCCTCCTCGAATGCTCCCAGGATGGTCGCCAAGGCAGAAAATGGAGAGGCATCGCTCAAAACGGTCCATGGCACTCGCATTGCCGCTGATCTCCTGTTCTTCTACTTCGAGGTACTGGAAAGTGTTTCTGCGGCTGCTGTGATACAGCAAGGAGCCCTAGGAAGGAAGGGAAAAAGGCACAACGGGCCCTTGGTTGGTAACAGCACCAGGTGTTTATACAGTAAACATTGGGTGACTGACGCACATGTCATTCTTAAAACCTTTCTGGGCTGCAAGAGTATACAAGAGGAAGAATTTCCTGCTGCATAGGAGCCCATGCCCTAGGAATATGCAAAAGTCACTGATCGAGGCACACGCCGGATAGCCCAGAACAGTGACTCTTGCAGAGCTGCAACGGGCAGCCTCTTCGGAGGGCAACGTAGAGACAATCACAGAGCCAAAGGAAAGGGAGGAGCCATATGCTGGATGGGGATGATGGGAGTTGTAGTCCAAGCCATCCACAGGGCGCCAGGTTGGGGAAGGCCACTTTAGAATGCGCTCAAAGCGCTTTTGCATGCCATTTCCCCGGCAACTGTTACTTTCCTTCGGCACGTTGAGACTGCTCTCCTGTCCCGGAACTTCCCCCTTGCACCCAAATCTGCTCCTACCTGGCTCTCCAGCCAGCTGATGATTTTGCTCAACAGTCCCACTTCTTGGCCTTCTGCAGGGTGTGTGATGAGCAAGTCCACATCGTGACCACTCCGTTTCCCCCTGTGATGGAAGGAAGAAGCCACAACTACTGAGCCACGGGGAAGGTAGAAGGAAGTAGAGTCGTGACCTCTCGCTTGAACACAGGCCACGCAAAACCGCGAGCTAGGCAGTGGTCTTGTTCAGTCACGCAGCTCCGTTCCAGCTCCGTGTCCAGACTCCCCAATAATTCCAACTTCAGGCATCTATTTTCTTACTGTGTGCTCCAGTTATTGGCCTGCACAAAATTCAAGGTTTTATCCAAGTCGGACAACATGGAAAGCTACCATGGGTATCAACAACCCTAAAACAAGCCACGGGTTCTCTGGGTGGCTTATTTTTCACAAATAAAAATATTTTTCACCCTGCAGAAACAGCACCAGGTTAGGACGACATGACAACCCACCATGGCTGGTTACCCATGTCGTGTGAACCGAACCAGGTCATAATCTCCCCAAAAGAAACCTGGGAATTATCGTTTTGAGAAGGTGCTTAAAACTTTGTTTGGTAGATCCCTAGCCCGTTCACAGGGCAACTTCCAAGGTTCCTTACAATACAGCAGATAAACAAGCTTCTGCCTTAAGAGTGGTTTACATCTGCAGTCTAGAAACATCTCTAGAGCATATCAAGTTTTACTTCCACCTTACTGGAGGGGAAAGGAGCTCCCAAGGGTGAGAGAAAGTAAAACTAGTGCACTTTCTGGGAGCAGGATCCCTAGCATGCCTGTCAAGAATCCATCATCCCAAATAATTCACCTTCTAAAGCCACCAGTCAGAGTTATGGAGGCTCCGGGCAAGCATTGCTCAGCCACTTCCTGCACCAGCTGGACAATGGCCTCCGCTTCGGAGCGCTCCACCGGGGTATTGAGGTCCTCGTAATGAAGGAGGCCTGAGAAGGGAAATAAGCCACACTTTCAGAAGGACGTAGACAAACTGGAGAGGGTTCAGAGGAGGGCAACAAGGATGATAAAGGGACTGGAAAGAAGGCCCTATGAGGAGAGACTGAAAGAACTGGGCATGTTTAGCCTTCAGAAGAGGAGACTGAGGGGAGATATGGTCGCACTCTTCCAGTACTTGAAGGGTCGTCACACAGAGGAGGGCCAGGATCTCTTCTCGATCATCCCAGTTTGCAGGACACGGAATAATGGGCTCAAGTTACAGGAACCCAGATTCCACCCAAACATCAGGAAAAAATTCCTGACTGTCAGAGCAATAAGACAGTGGAACCAACTACCTAGGGAGGTGGTGGGCTCTCCCACTCTGGAGGCATTCAAGGTGCGGCTGGACAGCCATCTGTCGGGGATGCTTTGACCTGGATTCCTGCGTTGAGCAGGGGGTTGGTCTCGATGGCCTTGTAGGCCCCTTCCAACTCTACTTTTCTATGATTCTAAGCCCATCAGCAGGAGGCAATGGACTGGCACTTCAGGAGGAGTAAAACAGTGAGATGGTGGGAAGAAACGACATTTCGGTCCATTTAGTATAAGTAGGGAAGGGCACATGCCTCGCATACAGAAGGTCCTGGGTTCAATCTCCAGCTAGGGCTGGGAAAGACTCCAGCCTGAAATTCTGGAGAGCCATAGCTAGTCAGCATAGAGCAGGGGTGAGGAGGATTCAATCGCGGAAAAGCTCTCGGGGGGCCCACTCCAGTGGTGGGCAGGGCCAGAGGCAAAGAGGGTGAGGCCAAAATACAAAAAATGGCAGCATATTGTAACTTAAAGCTGTGACTGCCAGTAGCGAAGCTTTAGGAGGAGGCAACATTTCAACCTTTCAGAATGGGGAAAAAAACTGTACACATATTGGGAAACCACCCAATGACTGCTGGTTGGGGGAATGGGGCAAGGGGGGCACTTGGGCAACCCCAGAGGTCCAGGTTGGGATCCCAGGAGGGCTGGATTTGACCCCCAGGTCCAAGGTTTCCTAGCCCTGGTGTAGAGGCTACCAAGCGAGATGGACCAATGGTCTGACTTGGTATAAGGCAGCTTCCTGTGTTCCCGGTACATCTTCCTGTTCCTGCCCAAGTGGCAATGTTTGGCCGATGGCTTGTGGAGGGGCAGAGGTACCCTCCAAGCCAGTGTTCTTCAACCTTGGGTCCCCAGATGTTTTTGGCCTACAACTCCCAGCATGCCCCAGCCAGCTACACGAACAACCCTCAGTTTCACTGGGCCGGTGTGTCGGGGAGACAGCTGTGTTAGAACCTTTCTCCCTGATACACTAGCTTTGATGTTGGGGGTGGACCTTCAATTTTGTCATGTCAGTAGAGCAGTGTTCTCCAACCTTGGGTCCCCAGATGTTTTTGGCCTACAACTCCCAGCATGCCCCAGCCAGCTACACCAGATGTTTATACAGCTACGCTGGCTGGGGCATGCTGGGAGTTGTAGGCCAAAAACATCTGGGGACCCAAGGTTGGAGAACACTGCTCCAAGCAGACGCACCTGTGATTCCCCCCAAAGTACTAGATCAGGAGTGTGTAGCCAGAGGCAACAACGTATAACCCTATCTTGGGTTATTATGTTGGTTAATACTTATATACGGCTTAATATATAAAAAAATAATCTCCAAGCGGTTCACACACAAATATTAAAAATCACATTTAAATATGCTATTAAAAAGCAATTTAAAGTCACAACAACAGTACAGAGGAACACAAGGAGCAGCTGTGGCATGCTGGGAGTTGTAGGACTCTGTTTAAACATGCAAAGAACTGCACCTTAACTTTATCAGAACAAAAGAGATACTTTAGTCAACTGGTTCGATACTTACAATTACAAAAAAAAATTGGGTAGTTGCTTTGTGGAACAACTGAACGTCAAAAAAAATGTACCGAGTTAAAACTTTAACAATGTTAAGTAAGGGTTTCTATAAAATCTATATGGTCCACTGAACAGCTGTCCTCTGACTTTTATTGTGAAACTCAAGGGTTGGCCTACCGTTACAAATTTCTTTAAAAGAAAGTTAAAAAGAAAGCAAGTTAACAGCAACTATTAGAACACAAAAGTCATTTTTAAAAGGCAGTTGTACTAAGTAGGCAGCAGGTCAGCAATCCAAGCATCATCGGTGTTATAGCATCATGCAAATTTTGCCTCCAAAGAATAAGTGGTCATTTGACAATATTTGGCCGGTCAAATGATTGCCATGCCAACCCTAACCAGGACATTCTCCTGCCCAAGGTCCAATGAAACAAAAGGGGAAACTTCCCAGAAGACACTGGCCCATCAGTCTAATCTGTCCACCTCCCATTCCGGTGCTCTTAACGGTGCCCCGGAACAGCCACCTCCTGATAGGGCCACCGAAGGCATCCCTCTTCCTGCTGCAGGCCGCAACTCCAGCCCCTCTCATTTGCACAGATTACTTACCTGCTTGCTGCTCCTTGTTCAGCTTTGTGCGATGTACCTGCAGGTCAGCGAGTGTTCTCAGCCCGTCCTGATACCACCGGCTGGCCGTCTTCACCCCGACTCCAAAGATCTTTGTGAACAGCTGTGGAGCAGAAACGTCGTTTGTTGCAATGTCACTGCCATCTGCCACAGCAAAGGATTCTGGGGCATTTTTCTTTAAAATTTATTTGTATTAAATTTTCGAAAGTAACAATAAACAGTAACAAACTGAAGTACACCACATGCGAGTCCATTTCTTTACAGTATTCCTGATCACTCAGGATCTCTGTTTGGCACAAGGAAGGTTATCTGATAAAAGTATCACTCATCGTCCTAATAGATCACGCCATAGAGTTCTGTGTGTCTTAGGAGGTTGTTGTGTATTCTTCTCAGTATTAGCAAATTCAATAAATGGATACCATATTCCGTTAAAAAAAGAGGGTCAATTTCTACTTGGCCTCTTTGTAACTGAAGATGGAGAAGCTCACTAAACATTAATGCAAGGTCCCAAATTTTCTGTTTCGATTTGCTAAGAGAAAGTTCATTTGTTGATTTCCAGTTAGCAGCTATGACCAACCTGGCTGCTGTCCAGAAAAAAGTCAGGAGCTCTTTGTCTTATTTGTGTATTAGAGTCATTCTGGGGCATATTTCAACAGCATCCACTCAGTTCATACATGGCACTGGCTCACCGTCACTCTGCGTGCACCCTAGAACACACACTCTGTGTTCCCTTGCGGTTGTATGTTGCCCCACCCAAAACCCAAAAAAAACAGCAGGAACAAACAGGAAAAACACAAATCAGCAATAGCCAGTGACACAAAAAGTTAACAGCAAAGACAAAAATATCTAAGCAGCTTCAACTGGTTCTCAATACTATTTTAATGTTTTCACCTGGCGCCAGAGCAAATAGCATCAGGGCCACATAAGCCTCCTTGGGCAGGGCATTCTATCAAGTTGGTGCCACCCTTGAAAAGGCCCTGTCAATCAGTGAAGGCATCTGGGGCACGATCTTGGATGTTGCTCTTGAGAAAGGGGCATATTTGAGAGAAACTGGTGGGGGTGCAAGAGAGGGCCTTATTTCTTTTTACTGATGTGCTTTAATTGTGTTCTTATGTTTTAATTCTAGTTGTTTTTATTGGAATCTATTATTGTCAGCTACCTGGAGTGTTGTTGTTTTTTGGGGGGCAGGCGAAATATAAATTTAATGACTAATTAAAATAAAAGTGGTATTTTGGGGACCCTGGTCCCAAACCCCTGAGAGCAGTTCTCCAACCTTGGGTCCCCAGATGTTTATACAGCTATGCTGGCTGGGGCATGCTGGGAGTTGGGTCCCCAGATGTTTTTGGCCTACAAGGTTGGAGAACACTGCCTTAGAGCTTTATAGGCAAGAATGTGTACAGGTAAATACCTTCAATTGAACCAGGACATTCATCCACAGAAACAGAATAAATCACTGCTGTTACTACACGAGTATTTTTGTTGGAGCCAACAGGGCATGTTGCCCTGTTTCTGTGATAAATGCTCTGCTAGAAGAATTCTCTCATGCTTGTCATAGATTTCATAGATTATAGAGTTGGAAGGAGCCTACAAGGCTATCGAGTCCAACCCCCTGCTCAATGCAGGAAACTAGAGGAGGGGTCTCCCATCCAAGTAATAACCAGGCTTGACCCTGCTTAGCTTTCCACACTCAGACAAGCTGAGCCAGCGTAAGCCACATGTGTGTGTGTGTTTATGCTTTTGATACTAGAAGAGCCAGGGTACCAAATTCCAGCTCCCTGAGTGCGAAAGAACATGCAAGAAGAATGCCTTGAGGAGCGTTCAGTTTATATTTTAACAGCCTAGACGCCCACAAGGAGCAAACTGCATGACTGGTTTATAGCGCAGCTTTGCTGCCAAGAACAAGCAAGTTAAGAATCCAAGGCTGCAATGGGAGTCATCTCCCCTCTCCGTGACTGCCGCTGCAGCACCAACTCTGAGATTCCAGCATCGGTAGCACGATCAATGTACAAACATACTGGAGACAGTAGGACAGCACACCTTGGCTCAGAGATGGCCTACTTGAATGCCCGAGAAAGAACGTCTAAGGCAGCAGTTGGCAAGCCGGTGCCATCCAGATGTTTTGGATCACAACTCACATCCGCATGGCCACTGGGAGGGGAGGAGAAAGGCCCTGCCGGCATCCAGAGTACTCTGGTGGCACCTCGGCCTCTCCTGCTTGCGCTCCGGGGCAAAAGATGTACTGAAATCTGCCACCTAAGTCTTTTGTGGGGCAGGGAAATGTGCAGAGGCAACCATGCTCCTCCTGCCCTCCATACGATGCCCATAATCCTCCAAGTTCAAAGGGTTACAGGCAGCCACATCGGACTGTGCTGCGAAAAAAAGCCATGATCCGTACACAGCTTAAGACTGCAAGATTCCCTCCCACTTCCTGCTATACACAGAACCGCCAGAGGGCAATAAGAACATCACATGCACAAACACCAGATACAGGAGCAGAGAAACAACCTCCTTCCCGCACCCAGGTCCCCACTTCCCTTTTCCTCTGCAGATCTTTGGCGTCTCTTTGCCAGCCAAAGCTTATGTGGAAGGGAGGGCCGTGTCTTCCTTGAACCAGGAGATTCTAAAAACCCTCTCCCCCGCCCCCAAGAATGAATATAAAATAAAGTTCTGTGCCGGAGCAATCTAAATTCTCCACCTAAAACTTGGAACTCCACAACCTTTAAAAAAGTATGCAGGTTGGGGAACTTTGACTCACATTGAACTAATTATTCTGGGTTTGCTAGACAGGGCTGGGAGGCGATGAACTACGCAGGGCATGAAAGCCCCACACTCGAACCACTGGAAACCTTATTGCACTGGCTTTAGAGGTTTCACCACACTCGTTCAAGCATGGACTTTGCAGCCTTAAGGGCTAGAAACTTGCTTTAAACACATAAACATAAGTGAAAACCAAGAATTTCTGGAAGTTCCCTTTTCCCAGTACTCTTGTGACATACCCAAAATGCTGATCTAAGGTTTCCACAGAGCACAAGAGACTTGCTGAAGACTTGCTCAATATACATCCCCAAACAACCAGCTGTATTTGTAAGGATGCAGATCACCCCCTCCAAGGACAGCCATCATACCTTCATAGTCTGGTATCTGTCAGACTGCCGAACTCTCTCCACCTCTGCAGACATGCCATCTTCCAGCACCTCCTGCTTGGGAGACACAGACAGACAATAACACTGGAGCTGAGACGGCTTAAGTTACAAGAAACCAAAATGGAAAGGCATTAAATGCAACAAATGATCAGGGGAGAAACTGTTCTCAGAAGTGCCAAGCAACTTACGAATGTATCTCCTATAAGGGGTATTCATATTGTCTAAGCAAGTCAATACATTATTTTCCCCCAGTGCGGAATAAAATACATTTGCTATAAACAAGATGTTATGAGGATGAACTGAACTCATCCAAAACTCTAAATTATAGATACTACAAACCCAAGGTTCCAAAAGAGGAGAAAAGGGACTTCCAAACTCCTCTTACCAGCAACCTGCAAAAGTAAACTCCTTGGCTCTCTCACTACTTAATCAAACAGAGAACGAAAAGGACCCTGACCTACCATTATACAGTAATACCTTGGATTGCAAGTAACTTGGTTTGAGAGCGTTTTGCAAGACAAGCAAATTTTTAAATATTTATTTTTTAAAAATTGACTTGATATACAAGCGACGTCTTGCAATACAAGTACTGTAGTACGGCTTAAATTTAAAATCTCTGTACAAATTTTTTTGGGGGGGGATTTCATTTTGATATAAGTGTTTTGGATTATAAGCACGTTTCGGGAACGAATTATGCTCTCAATCCAAGGCATGACTGTAGATCCTAAGTGAGAGCAGGCACCCATAGAACTGGGATGCAAAACCTGTCCCACAGCTTAATCAGGCCCTCGGAGTCTCCTGGGGTTCTACGGGGGGGGGGGGGCTTGGCCTCCAAGCCCCGCCCCCTGGATGAATCCCCCTTGTTATCTTAGATCAGAGATAAAGCAGGGATTCCCCTGCATTCTACTCCCCCAGCCAACTGCTCCATTGCAATCAGGCTTTTTTTTAAAGGGCAGGGGTCATTTTTTGAGGGGGGGACCCCCACAGTGTTGGAGAGGGGATATAAATACTTGTGAACAGTTCACCAGTTGATTCTAGCCTTGACAAACTGATCTCCTGCCTCTTTCTTTCTGTTAAATGTGCTTAATCCATTCATTGCTGTCACCCATCTATTCGGGTTGCATATAATCCAGCCTTCTCCAAGGTAGTACCTTCCAGATATTTGAGGCTACCGCTCCCATCAACCTCAGACAGCATGGCCAATGGTCAGGGATGATGGGAGTTATAGTCCATAGTATCTGAAGGACACCAGGCTTGGGGGTGGGTGGGTGGGTGGGTGGGGAAGACCGATACAGTCTCTTGGATCATAAGCCTGAAAGCAGGGCCTGCGTCTACTTCTTTAAGAGACAGCGCTTGCCAGCAGCATCGGATTTTGCAATGAGCTGCCTTTGGAGACATTTTTTGTATGAAGAGATTAAAAAAAAGATTTAAACTCTTAAAGGAGCAAAAGGGTAGCATGTTGAAAAGTTAGATATTTCAGTCTTAAGCAAAACACAGAGGAAACTGTGTTTAGGAACACAGAAAGCTCCCTTATACTGTACCAAATTTGTCTACACTGACTTGACAGCATCTCTCCATGGTTTCAGGCAGCATCTCCATGGTTTCAGCCTTTCCTAGCCTTACCTGGAGATGCCAGGGATTGAACCTGGTCCTGGAGCCTTCTGCATGAAAAGCAGCTGCTCTACTATTGAACTACTCCGAGCACATCTCCACCATCAAAGGAACAAGCTTCTAGCCCTTATTAAAAAGAAAGCCGAGATCCTCAGGGAGCAGAAAGGCTCGACCAATATTAGTCGACATTTTTTCTGCACTTTTGTGGAATCGTGGCCTAGACACAGCCTGCCACATGGGCCACTGTGCAGCCAAGGTTGCCAACTTTTCCCCCCCTGACTGGGCTCCTATGCATTTAATAGATTGTCACAAACAGAAATTCAGCAAGCAAATCTTTTCGTTAGCATGCAGAAAATAATACGAGGGCAGAGGCTGGGAGTGTTGAGAAAGGGCAATATGACTCAGGGAGTACATCACCTGGACGATTCTCTTGGAGTGCTCCCCTATGCAGGGAAGGGAGCTCAGCTCCTGCACTCTCCTGACAGGCCAGGTTAAGGACTTGAGCACAGAGGCAGCCCTGGAGAAGGCCAGGCTGCGTCCTTCGCTGCCACAGAAGCATGCCTCCACCGCAATAGTTTCCAGAGCTTCCTGA
The DNA here is from genome assembly GCA_021292165.1 of Shinisaurus crocodilurus. Taxonomy (NCBI): domain Eukaryota; kingdom Metazoa; phylum Chordata; class Lepidosauria; order Squamata; family Shinisauridae; genus Shinisaurus; species Shinisaurus crocodilurus. The sequence goes on along the minus strand of CM037884.1, from coordinate 31,670,443 downwards.
GAAAGGAAAAGCAATAAGGATAAATCCCTGTAACGGCCCTCAGAAAGAGGACTGTACCACCTCACCATCTGCATACAGGAAGTCTCATGTTTGAGTGCATCCACATATTCCCCACTCCAAGATCTCCCCGCATGTGTAAAGCTAGTCCATCAGGGAGATTGGGGGGGGGGGGGAGGTGCCACTTGGGATTTTCTGCCATGGGCTCCAAAATGCCTGGGGCCGGGCTGGTCAAGCCTCCATCATCATGCCAGCAGCCTCGTCCTTTGCCCCCTTCCCCACCAAGGCCAAGCTCAATCGACTCCAGTCGCCAGAGCTCGAGGCGGGCCAACTTACCGTGAGCGTCAGGTTGTGGTGTGCGAGTGGAGATCGGCGCTGGCAGGCATAGGCCGCCACCTGGCCGCTGTTGTCTTCAAGCTTTCCTGCATGGGCAGTCACCTGAACAAAACAGAGAAGATGGTGATGTGCCTTCAGGACATGTGGCTTGCCCCATGTCAATGGCTCAGAACAACAGCTGCGAAACTTTACATCCAGCTGGGATATAAAAGCCAGCTCCCAGCATTCTTCTGTCCCTTTCTCATGCCCTAGCAGTGTCACGGCAGAGGGCAACAAAGTTATGGGGTGGGGGAAACAATAATCAGGGAACTACCTTTGGGAAGCGAGAGGAAAGTTGTCTTTCAGAGACACAGTGTCCCCTGCTCCCACCCTGCTATTCAGGAGCCAGCCCTTCAGTTAGTAGGGCATTTCTAATTGCACAAAAGGTTATCCTCGGCCATTCATACACGCAACCCAATTGGCGGGAGGCAGGAAAGGGGAGAAGAAAAGTTGCACACAAACAGTAACAGAACCTGTGGCTCCAGAAAAACAGACTGTGCCTCCCCCTCTGTGTCTCAAAAGCAGATCACATACACACAGGGGAAAAGAAACCCAGCGAATCTGGACAAACACTTAAGAGAAACCATTGAAAGGCAACCACACGGGACACCAAGTTGCCCCCGTTCTGTTGTCCTGGCCTCAATGCCCGACCTCTCACAGCAATGTGACACATCGAAATTAAGGTGAGGCTTTCCCCATCACTTCGGTCCCCACGTCCAGAAAAAAAGGTTCACGTGCTAAATTCCCGTATGTAAATTCCCGTATGTTGCTGTGAGGAACACAGGAACGAGGCCAGGACCAATAAAATAGGAAGGTGGCAACTATTTTTATTCAATTGCTATAGTTTGCCTTTATTTTAATTTTTATCTGCTCGCATTATATGTTTTGATATGGCTGTCCTCAAGACAGCATTTTATTGTACAGTCATGCCTTCCGGAAACGTGCTTGTAATCCAAAACACTCTTATATCAAAACGAAATCCCCCCCCAAAAAAAATTTGTACAGAGATTTTTAATTTAAGCCGTACTACAGTACTTGCATTGCAAGACGTCGCTTGTATAGCAAGTAAAAATATATATTAAATAAATATTTAAAAATTTGCTTGTCCTGCAAAACGCTCTCAAACCAAGTTACTTGCAATCCAAGGTATTACTGTATTATAATTGTACAAGTAGGAATTGCAACTAAGTGTTGCTGTGTGGAGGGCTCTGGTTCCAAGTTCCGGCCAGCTAGTCATGCCTTCTTCCAGGGTATTCCATTCCACTCTCCATCCTCCATGGATTTCTGTCCCACCCCTCCACAACATGCACCCGTGCTCACTGGGCTGAGTTGTTGTGTGTTTTTGGGGTGGGCGTGGGGGGTTGCCTGCATGGTTTTTCCACCTTAAAGATTGCTTGTAGTACTGCAAACTTTGGGGTTCCCCCAAGCATACCTCCCTCTTGTTTATCAGTGGCCCCATTTTAGCTAAACAGTTGCCGGCACTCAGCATCCGAGTTCACTATTAGAGGGAGTGATGTTTTTATTGTCATTAGCTGCCCTCCGGGGCATAATCCAGAAGGCAAGATACACATTTAAACAAATGGTACTGACAATCCGTGGCCTGTGTACGCATCCTACTGGAACTCAAGATAATCCCTTCAAGCATTTGCAAAGCTCTTTTCTTACCCCTAGGCAGTGCCTGGGTTCAATCTCCACCGGCCGTCCTGCACTCATGCTCTCAGTGAACCAGCCGAGATCTAGAAGGGCCGGGCCAGTCCCCACGGCATCCGTGCAGCGGCGCCCGTTCTTCTTCAGCCACTCGACCACCTCATTTCCAGAGTTGCCCTCTGACACCACATGGGTCACTCGTTCACTAGGGGAGGCACCATAAGGAAGGGGAGGAAAAAGAGAGGACAAGATAAAGGGCTGAACTGTAACCTCTACTGATGCAGCCACACTCCATGCAACCCAGTACAGTAAGCATCTTTTTAACATTTATTTTTTTAAGGAAATGGAACTCAGTCCAAGACCTAGCTGGGATTGGCCCCCAAATAATTTATTGCCCAAGGTGGGAGGGAAATAAAATACCGTACTCTCCCCCAAATTAACTTGGGGCATAATCCACTGGGAAGTTCTCCTGCACGTGCCCCATTGAGATGCTTATGCTCTTGCACGTGCAGGAGAAGTTCTTGGCAAATTGTGATCCATGGGTCAGAGCGGTCCATCCATCTCCCACCCTGCAGCTCTTAATGGTGCAGAAAATCCACCCCCCAAGACAGCCGCCTCACAGAGGGGCTGCCCCTAAGCCCAGCAGCTCTCCAGTTATAGCTCGAAGTTTATGCAGCCCTAAAGGGGTCTGGATTGTGGGCTGAACAAATGACCAAAGTACTCCTGCAATTGCCAAGTCCACAAATGAATTTATGGAGTTTGCTTCTGCATGATGCGGCAACAGGCACCAGCTTAGACGGCTCCTCTCACCAGTGGTAATTTTAAGACCCAGGACTGGACCTAATGGCCTTACAGGGGGAGGTGCCTTTAGATGGCCATGGGTCATATTTCAGTTGCGAAGCACATGGCTATTCAGTCACCACTCCATGCTTTACAACTGCTTCTACAGTCCTGACGTTAGAACAACAAAACGGTGTGCCAGCCCCCATTAAAACAACAACTCTGAGCATGTGCAGTTGCATTTTAAACTCACATCAATCATAGCACCATCATGATGACGGGAATAAAACAGAGTTTGTGTGTTGCTCCCATCCTATCCCCTTCCACTCTCTGGGTCAGTGTTCTCCAACCTTGGGTCCCCAGATGTTTTTGGCCTACAACTCCCAGCATGCCCCAGCCAGCGTAGCTGGCTGGAGCATGCTGGGAGTTGTAGGTCAAAAACATCTGGGGACCCAAGGTTGGAGAACACTGCTCTGGGTGGTCGTTTGGAGGGCCCTGAGCAGCAGCGCTTTGGACTTCATCCCCAAGGTCCAACCCTCACTGCCTCTCGTTCTTGCACAAGTGCCCAAAGGCACAATCCTTTGCAAGTTTAGACAGAAAAAAAAGGCTTGCATAGGATTGCGCCTTAAGGGTACGATCCTATGCATGTTTAGACAGAAGAAAGTTCTACAACTCCCAGTGTGCCCCATAGGATTGTGCCCTACGTCCCAATGTTTCTGTGCGGCCAAACATTTCATCACTCTATCACTGGGGACTCCAATGTGGTGCCCACTGGCATCTACTTGCCTGCAGTACACCTCTCTTGGGTGCCCGCCATGCTTCCTGCCCCTATAAATTTTATTTTATTTCTTAAAGATTTTTTAAAATTACACTTTAAAAAACAAAGCAAAAACTGGGAGACTAGCATGCTGCAAAGCGGAGTGGTTTCTATTTGGTTTCACTTCTATTCAAAATGGTTACAGTATTTTTCCATGTATAAGACTATACTTTTTCCTAAAATTGTTAGACTAAAAATTGAGGGTTGTCTTATACACGGAAGTAAGCCAAGGAGAGAACCACGCGGTTGCGAAACTGCCCAGTGGGGGGGCGTCTTATACATGGGGGCGTCTTATAGACGGAAAAATACGGGTATTTGTTTTCTAAGGAGTGCTTTTGTTGTTTTAGACCTCAGACCTCCACCTCTGCCTTCTACCCAGGTTCTTAGGAAGTTACTTTTCTTTTAGCCTCACCAGTTTATCTTCAGGAAAATGAGTAGTATTTTATGACTGGCCATGCCCAGCCTAGAAGCCATGTTATGAATGGGTAAGCTGCCCCCATGGCAGCCATTTTGTGAGAGCCCCCATGACAGTCTCTCAAAATTCCAAATAGGCCCACTGACCAAAAAAAGGTTGGGAATCCCTGCTCTATCACCACAGCTTCCAAGGCTGCCCAGTAAAATGGCTATGTGAATTGAAAAATTGTGACAGGTGGTCATCTTCTCTTCTTAGTGAGAGCCAGCATGGCGTAGTGGTTCGAGTGCTGGACTGGGACTTGGGTGATCCAAGTTCTAGCCCCCACTCAGCCATGAAACTCATTGGGTGACTTTGGGTCAGTCACCAGCTCTCAGCCTAACCTACCTCACAGGATTGTTGTGAGGATAAAATGGAGAGGAGGAGGATTATGTAAGCCACCTTGGGTTCCTTGCAGGAAAAACAGCGGTATATAAATACAATAAATAAATAAATGTTTTAAAATGAGATTTTGGGGAGGGCCCACAGCTCAGTGTGATAGAGCACCTGCTTTGCATGCAGAAGGCCCCAGGTTCGATCCCCGGCTTCTCCAGGTAGGGCTGGGAAAGATCTCCTGCCTGAAACCCTGGAGAGTCATGGCTGCCAGTCAGTGTTGACAATACAGTAATACCTTGGATTGCAAGTAACTTGGTCTGAGAGCGTTTTGCAAGACAAGCAATTTTTTTAAAATAAATTTTGACTTGATAAACAAGCGACGTCTTGCAATACAAGTAGGGATGTAACCACTCACCTCGAGTGGGCGTAGCAGGCCGAAATTGGTTCCGCTCACACCCGCCAGAGACTCGCTTTGATATAAGAGTGTTTTGGATTACAAGCACGGTTCTGGAACGAATATATTATTATTAATTTTATTTATATACCGCCCAACAGCCGAAGCTCCCTGGGCGGTTTACAACAATCCATAAAAAACACACAATACAATATACAATAAAACCATTATACAAAATTTAAAAACCCAATTTTAAAAACAAACAAACATATAAACAGGAAGTGCAATGAGACCAATTAAAAAGCAACCAACCCACCATACACTATGTAGAGGTAAAGGCCTCAATATAGAGGGCAGTCTTAACCTGGTGCCGAAAAGACTGTAAAGCTGGCGCCAGGCGGGCCTCAGGAGGGAGCTTGTTCCAGAGTTGGGGGGGGCTACCACAGAGAATTATGCTTGCAATCCAAGGTATTACTGTACTGGGCTAGAGGGACCAAGGTTCTGCCTCACTAGAAGGCAGCTCCCTGTGTTCCTATGTTCTTCTTCCTGGCCCTGCTTTCTGTTCTTACTTGAGTGGCCCAATATCCTCCAGGGAGTCGGCCAGGCCCAGCTCCTTCTTACCTTTTGGCATCCTCTACGCAAAAGCCCTTGGAACGGGCCAAAGTAGTGAGGAAGGCCTTGCGGCTGGTGCCCATTCTCTTCTCTACCAGACAGAGCACCACCTCAGGGAAGCGCACAGGATGCTCCGGGGCAGCTGGCGGGGTGGGCACACATCGTGGACGCTTCTTTTTCACCGGAAGTGGCAACATCACAGGCTTAACGGATCAAGGCCTTTCCCTAGAAAGCCAATCAATATCGTCAAAGATTGTGTGTGGCACAGGCAAAGCCAGGAGCCGGCCAGAGACCTGCGTAAATGCAATCAAGAGGGATTAATTATTTTTTTATTGCTACACCTTCCCTGCCAAAAGAATAGATAAAGACGGATTTCCTGTTATAAACCTGTCTCCTATGCCTTAAACAGCAGCCTGGCATTTATATGCAGAACTTTTCCTCCAGCAGGATGCTTGCAGGGGAAAACTTCACCTCCTTAATTAATACCTAGTAGGTTCAAGCTGCTGTTAAAAAAGGCACAGGAGTACAATTAAGGCTAGAATTCTCCCATTAAGAGAAAGCACCCATTGAATTCCCTTCCAAATAAAATAAAATTTTAAAAAATGAGCAGAATGGCCCAGCAATCACCCCAAACAATCCTATGCATCTTTACCTGGGAGTAAAAGCACTAGAACTCTAGTAGCAGAGGCAGTATGCCTATGCACAGCAGTTGCTGCTGGGGAACATGGGCAGGAGGGTGCTGTTGCACTCACGTCCCGCTTGCGGATTTCCTGTGGGCAGCGGGTTGACCGCCACTGTGCGAACAAAACGCGGGAAGAGATGGGTCCCTTGGTCTGATCCAGCAGGGCTCTTCTCCTGATGTCCTTAACTGATGATCCATGTTCTTAACTCAGCCGGTAACATTTACTCCCAAGTAAACATGCACAGGATAAGGAAGAGAGGCTCACTTCCGAGCAAACGTGCAGAGGCCAACCGGCCTGGCCGGCCACCCCCCTGCCCTTCCCCGGGGTGAGGGAGGAATAATACCTACCGGCGAGCCGCCGCCGCCGCCGCCGGCCAGAATACAAGAGAGCCTCCTCGGGGGCCCGCCCCTTTATGCAAATAAGCCCCTCCCAGGGGCGGTACTGAAGCGCAGGGGCCCCGCCTCTCCTGGTCCCTTGCAGAACTGAAAGCGACTTCTGCGCAAAGCAAAGGAAAAAAAAGAGAGAAGTGCGCGCGGCGGGGAGCGGGGGAGGAGGAGGAGGAGGAGGAGAGCGCTTTCGCCGCTGCGGCCAATGGTGCGATGTCTTCGCAGCCCTCTCTCTCTTTCCCTCGCCCAGCCTAGCCTCCTTCCCCGCGGGTGGGCGGTGGGCAGCGCCCCGGAGGCAGGCAGCAGGTGGAGTTTGCAAGTCTATCATATGACCAGCATGACTGTCTGTGGGAATAAAAAAAGTTGCACTTCCTGAAAGTCCCCACCTTCTTCTCCTCCTGCTGCTGCTGCTAACACAAGCCGCCGGTTGCCTTCGCTGAGCAGCGGGCAAAGGGGAGTGTTTGCGGCTGCGGCTGGCTGGGTAGCCCTTCCCATGGGGGGCTCTCTTAACCCTGGGGTATGCTGGGCTCTGTGCGCGCCCTGGCTACTGCTAGCCGCGGGGCGGGCACGAGCTGCAGGTGGCGGGGCGGCGGGCACGAGCAACATCGTCCTGATCCTGACCGATGACCAGGACGTAGAGATCGGGGGAATGGTAAGTCATGCCAGACCGCAGTGGACACAGTGGTGCGGCCAAGTGGCTTCAGGCTCTGGGCTTCGTGGTCATACCGGCAGCCTCTTTAGACCGCCCATCATGGGTATATCTTGCAGAACGAACATTTCTTTTGTTTTCTCCCCTCACCGCCGCCACCAAAAAAAATCTCATGCTTTACAACAACTGCTTCCCTGCTCCAGATGTTCGCCAACCCTGACAGTGCCTGGAGTATGTGCAGTTTTGCATTTCGTGCTCACGGTACATCATGGCACCATCGTGACTATGGGAATAAAATGGGGAGGTTTGCTTCTGCTGCCCACCCCAAATTTGCCTCCCTTTGCGGGGAGGGGGAGGACTGTGAGCCCCTGGACTTTGGGCCCAAGGTCCAGCTGCACCACTGGCTTTCCAATATGATTAATAATAATACTGTCAGTAATTATTATATTATTGATGATGATAATAATAATAATAATAATAATAATAATAATAATGTTTTGTGTGCTAGACTCCAGACAGCAAAAGCAAGGGGTGTGATTCAAGACCTGTGGCTTACGCTGGCTCAGCTTGTCTGAGCATGGAAAGCTAAGCAGGGTCAGGCCTGGTTATTATTTGGATGGGAGACCCCTCCTCTAGTTTCCTGCACTGAGCAGGGGGTTGGACTCGATAGCCTTGTAGGCTCCTTCCAACTCTATGATCTATGAAATCTATGAAAGACTTGAGGCGCAATCCGTAAGTTTATACAGAAAAAAGGCCTACAACTCCCAGCATGCCCCTGGAGTTGTAGGCCTTTTCTTCTGTATAAACTTACGTAGGATTGCACCTTAATGTTTGTCTGGCTTTCATCTCATAGCCTGTTTTGAATGCTACGGGTCAACTCTGGGATGGGGGCCCCTAATGGTGGTAAAACTAATAACAACGCAAAATGCTTTATGTGCGGAGTGCATTTTTTCTCACCGCTAAGTATATCGAAGTTGTGGCTTCAAAGTGGACCAATATACTTTTAGGCCAAAATCCAGTACGCTGACCTGGGGCTAAGTCTCATTGAACTCAGTGGGATTTACTTCTGAGCAGATGTGTATAGGATTGCACTGCACAGGGAATTAAAACAGGCATGGTTGCAGAGACGTTACCAGATGTTGCAAATGGCGGTTTCTTGACTCTTCTGTGGTAAAAGAGTGAATAAGGGTCACTTCTGAGACACAGTCATTTCCCGGAAGGCTATTCAACTAGTCACTGTGGGGCCACAGGGTTCATTGACCTGGCCTGCACGCTCACCGTGCAATCACAGCATGTGCCGGCCACCATTTTGATTTTGGAAGCCGTGGCGGCCAGGCGCCACGGCTTGTCATGTTGTGTGGACCGGGTGTTGTGGGTTATGTGAGGGTAAACCCATGAATATTCAGAATGGTTCCCGGCATGTGCAGTGAAGCCCCACGGGTTAATTAACCCACGGTGGCCTAGCGTTACATAGGCAGAAGGTAGTGTGATTTGCAGTAGATTGGCAAAGATTTTTGACTCCCAATTGTTTAACAACTGCAGCCATAAAATGACACCTCTCCCCCCCACCACCTGCCAAATTATGCTGCTGAAATGAAGAAAGCTTGGGGTAACCAGGAGCGGGTTTTTGTGTTGAAAGATGGTGAGCTCTGTTCCATTTGTGGTGCTCAAAACAAATTCCTGGGTGCAGAATTCTGTAATTCTAAGATGTGTTTTGCACGAGGCTCCTGTTGGTGGATCTTGGGGGGCTCTAGGGGGGGAAAACAAAGTAGATCCTGCAAGCCTGAAGTTCTGCCCGCTCCTGACCTAAAGGGCTGGTTCACCGTTCATCCAGAATATGCCAATCCTGATGATGACCCAAGGAGAGAACAATAGCCCCATAGGGTGATACATGCAGGAAGGCACTCATGTGAAGAGGTCTGGACTCCTTCCAGGCCTTCCAGGTCACATTTGGTTGTCTGAACCAGGGGAAGGATTCTGCTTGCCTCATAAGGCCTGTGGCTTATGCTGGCTCAGCTTGTCTGAGCGTGGAAAGCTAAGCAGGGTCAGGCCTGGTTGTTACTTGGATGGGAGACCCCTCCTCTAGTTTCCTGCATTGAGCAGCGGGGTTGGACTCGATGGCCTTGTAGGCTCCTTCCAACTCTATGATCTATGAAATCCACCAGGAAGTTGACAGCAGTGTGGAATTCGATCCAGTAAAATGTGAAACTTCCTCCCATTGTAATATTCTCTGCTGCAAACCTTATGAAATGATGCCACAGGAGTAGAGGGGATGTGGAACAAGATAACTTCATGTGTGCAATGTTTACTAGAACACTGTGACCTCAAAATGGCCGCTGCCTTAGCTTTCAGTTTTCTGCTGGTATTCCCCAGCCAGAATGGCTGCTTCCCTCCATGCTTCCACTTGCAGAAATTTTTGGTTCCTACTGCACTGCAATGCCTGCCCGATATATATTTAAAACCTGCTAGTGACTTGCCTTGTCGTCTCTTTCACACACAGTAAGTGATGCAATAGGAGGAGGGCTTCGGGCCTATAAAAGCTGGGCTTTCTTCTCTAGTTTGTTCTTTCCGACATCTCCTGCAGCAGTTCAGTTTATTATTGACTAGCTGTTGCCTGCGGCTGCATTCGTGTGGATTTTAGGATTTGGTACAATGGAAAAGATACAGTGTCTCTGACTTCCGGGTGAACATGGAGCTTTGAAAGTCGCACAGAAATTCTGTGGGGCAGCTGGTACAGCGTTTCCTGGCCAGAGAATTCTGACTGGGGAGTCTACTTCTGATGAAAGAAGCTAAGATTTGATGTTACCCCCAGATTATCTCATAGGGTCATAAATTGCTTTCTTTCTGCCTTCTGACGGATAGAAATGTGGCTTGCGACCTGAGGTGGGAGGAAACGGCGCTGTATTCGGAGACCGGTTTTTACCAATCATTAGAAGCGTTCATGTTTGCTTCCAAATAAAGGAATACATCTGGACTGGTTAATTTGGAATCTTTCTGCAGCATAGTGGGATTTATAATTAACTGTAAGTAGACTATGTTTATCTGGGAGGCGAAAAAGATAAGAAGAGGAAACCTGAAAGGAGGTCTATAAATCTTTTATGTTTGGAGGTGTCTTGGAAACATCTATACTCAAAGGCAAGATGTTTGCAGCATTCTTAAACCCGTGGAATGAAATGGAGAGAAAAATCCTAAACAGATTGGAAGTAAGAATCCAGAACTTGAACGTAAATCTTAAAGTGGATCAAACACAAGAACAATGGAAATCGGATACTGTATTTCTACAGGACCGGCAAAGGAGAAGACAGAAGAAGTAAATAAGGATTTTGGAAACTTACCGGAAATTCACAGAGGCTTTGAAGTTTTTAATTGGATTGAACTGGCTCGAGAAGAAGGTCCAGCGAAAGGCTGTGATGCACTTTTAAAATCTAAGATGGCGGAGCCCGAGACTGGTATGCAGGAATCCACAAAACAACAGAACGGACTGATTTCATTCTTTGTTCAAAATCTGGAACTTAATGATTATCCATTTGACAGAGGAAAGTGATAAGAAAGAGACTATTTACATGGTCTTTTACTGGGAAAAGATAAAGGGTTGATGTATACTGAACTACTTGACTAGTCGGAAATATAAACAATTTCTTGATTTTAAATATTAATGGCAAAGGTAAAGGCTTATATGACTTATTTGGATTTTAAATATTAATGGAGGGCAACAAGGATGATAAAGGGACTGGAAACAAGGCCCTATGAGGAGAGACTGAAAGAACTGGGCATGTTTAGCCTTCAGAAGAGGAGACTGAGGGGAGATATGATCGCACTCTTCCAATACTTGAAGGGATGTCACACAGAGGAGGGTCAGGATCTCTTCTCATCATCCTAGTTTGCAGGACACGGAATAATGGGCTCAAGTGACAGGAACCTAGATTCCACCTAAACATCAGGAGAAATTTCCTGACTGTCAGAGCAATAAGACAATGGAACCAACTAGCTCGGGAGGTGGTGGGCTCTCCCAATCTGGAGGCATTCAAGGTGCGGCTGGACAGCCATCTGTCAGGGATGCTTTGACCTGGATTCCTGCATTGAGCAGGGGGTTGGACTCGATGGCCTTGTAGGCCCCTTCCAACTCTACCTTTCTATGATTCTATGTAAGAGAAATAATTATAATTAAGATATAATTATATTTGGTCTGTTTGGAAATATTTACTTAAAATTTGTTGTTGTTGTTGTTTTGTTTTGTGGAGGCTTTGAAGTATTAAAGGGGAAGGTCTTCTGTTTTTTTTGTTTTATAAGTAGAATGATGGCTTATGTGCTTCTGCTGTTTTGTCAGCTGTCACTTATTTCTTAATTTCTAGACTTTTCTTTCTTTTTAAAAAAAATCTTTTAAGATTAAAAGTGAAGGAATTTCTGGATAGATAGAAGGAAATAATGAGTAATTGTAATAAGACAAATGTGTTGACTAGATGGTTAGGTACTAGAGAGTGGGGGGGGAGTACAAAAACTTTTGTCATGTGGTTATTTACTAATTAGTTTATAGTTACTTTTTACTTTTGGTATTCTTAATATTCTGTATTTTGGAATTGAAAACACTATTTAATGAAATTATAGGTTTTCTTTTTTGGTTTATCCATAAATGTTGAATTTAAACTAGATTAAATAGTTGATCTATATTGGGGGAGGGTGGAGACCTCTGGTGTTTGTCCTTTTTTGGGTTCTTTTTTTGCCATAACTGGAAGTGATTTTTTGTTAACAGAAAATGTTTTAAGAATAACTGTGGTTGCTTAAGCTGTGAAGAAGATTGGAAGTCTATTATAATTGTGTTTATTGTTTGTTGTATGTGTTTTAGTGTGTGTTTGTTTGTTTGTTTGTTTGTTTGTTTTAAGAAAAGATACAGTGTCTCTGACTGAAAGTGTAACGTTTAGGCTGGGTGGTGGCAGCAGAAAACTTTTCTGACAGAAATATCTGATCTTAAAGAAAAGTCAGGTTAATCCTGAGCGTCTACAGGTGATGAAGAGTGACCGTGCCAAGTTTGGGGTAGATCCGTCAAAACGTGATGGAGCCTATGTGACACAGCAGTCATTCAGTCAGGCAGTCATTTAAAAAGTTTCCCTCCCTTTTCACCTCCTTAGAGAACATTCTAAATGGCCTAGGGGAGATTTGCATACCCACCCCTATTGGCCCCTGCAGGAATTCATACGAACATTCTAAGTGTCGTATGGGCTATTTGCATAACTGCTCCTATTGGCTCCTGCAGCAATTATGAGGTGAGGCCAATTTGCATAACTGCTCCCCTGTTGTTTTGCCCATAGGAGATATGAGAGTGGGGCAATTTCCCTCCCTGTTTTCACCCCCTTAGGGATGGAATTTCCAAAAATCCTTCCTTAGTGGGGGTCTACATCATAAAAGCAATGTTCCTTCAAAATTTCACGTTCCTAGATTAAACGGTTTGAGCTGGGCGTTGATGAGTCAGTCAGTCAGGACTTCTTCTTTATAGATGATAATACCGCTTCTCAGGTGAACCCCACAAAGCGGTTTACGTTTTTAAAAGAAGCATCAATAACAATCATATACAGTAATACCTTGGATTGCAAGTACGGTAACTTGGTTTGAGTTTTGCAAGACAAGCAAATTTTTAAATATTTATTTTAAAAAATTTGACTTGATATACAAGTGACGTCTTGCAGTACAAGTACTGTAGTATGGCTTACATTAAACATCTCTGTACAAATTTTTTTTGGGGAATTCCATTTTGATATACAAGTGTTTTGGATTACAAGCACATTTCCGGAACGAATTATGCTCTCAATCCAAGGCATGACTGTAATACAACAAGAAAGACAGGAAACCTATGTGGGTGGAATAAGCCAGATCTCTTTGAGTCGCCCTTTAGCAACATTTAGGGGTGGGGAGGGGCAGGAGACGCCACCTCAGCTGAAACAGCAGGACTTGGAGGGTGCTAACAGACACCTCTTATGACTCTTCTTGGAATTAATTCCACAAACGGTGTGTAATTCATTTGTCCATTGGCCTTTGGGCTTCGCAATATATTCCCACAGTTTTGGAGCCGGAAATAAATGTGGGCATCTTTCAAACCACAATTTACCACTAACTTCCTGAACCGTTTCCTTTCCTTTCCTCTTTTAATTTTACATAATTCTGGGCCGCATGAGCAGGCAGAGGCCAGATGGCATGGGAGAGTTACCTTAGCAACACTTGAGCAAGTGCCGTCAGAAGGCCTGACCACAGATACACGGTGACTGACCTTTGCTGTGGTAACTTGGACCCGTTGACAAGGAATCGCTGTGGGCTGAAAACCGCCTGCTTTGAAGCATTTTCTGACAAGGGTGAATACTGTAAGAACCAGACCTTCTTTGTGTCTGAGAGATGGTTAACCACACTGATCTGTTGGCACACGCATTCTCTGAAAATGGTCTGTATTTGTGTCCCGCACTTCCTCACAAAGAGCCCGGGCGGCTAATCAAACACAGTATACCACATAAGCAACATTACAACCACGACTCTAAAATCACAAATATATAATAAAATACAATGCACCACTGTGGCGTAGTGGTTAGAGTGTCGGACTGGGGAGACTCGAGTTCTAGCCCCCACTCAGCCGTGAAGGTCACTGGGTGACTTTGGGCCAGTCACTGACTCTCAGCCTAACCTACCTCATAGGGTTGTTGTGAGGATAAAATGGAGAGGAGGAGGAGGATTATGTGAGCTGCCTTGGATTCCTTGCAGGAGGAAAAAAGGCGGGATAGAAATATAATAAATAAAACCAACAACAGAATCAATGAAAAACTCGTACACAAAATAGAGTACTTGCCTATGCCCCCAAGGCTGCAGAAATAAATAGGTCTTTGACTGGTGCCTAAATGACAGCAGCATGGGAGACAGCTGAATCTCTACCAGAAAAGAGTTCCAGAGCTGGGGTGCCACCACCGAAAGGGCCCTTCCACATGTGGTAGCCCCACAGGCAACATTCTTCAAGGGCACTGTAAGCAAAGTCTCCCCAACTGATCTTAAATCCTGAGATGGCCAGTACAAAGTGTTGCATCTGTGTTCCTTGATATCACTCTCAATCATGAGGCTGGCAGGGGTCTATGGGGAGGAGTTGCAGCACCCCCCAGACTTGTAAGTTGCCACTGCGTTGGTGGCCTTTAGTGGCAACTTGAGTAAAGGCAAGCTCTAGGAAGCGCTTGTGAATTAGAAGAGAATCCGCTCATATTGTCACTTAAGAAAGGAGTCTTCAGCCTCTTCCGTCTAAAGGAGCCTTCAGTTTCTGTCTCAACCCAACTACAATTTGCAAGATCGGAACCCTATATTAATTTTTTTAATGGTATATATACCCGTCTTTCGCCTTTCCTTTCTCTCACTCTTATTCCCTTCTCTTTAAAAGAAATGAAAATGACAGTGGTTAAGACCAAGGTCTTGACCTATTCGTCAAAGACCTAGGCTATTATTAGGCCTCAATTGACAAAGATTGCCATTTAGATTGCTCAGTTTCTGACTTAGGGCCGAAGATTCATAGATTATGGAGTTGGAAGGGGCCTACAAGGCCATCGAGTCCAACCTCCTGCTCAATGCAGGAAACTAGAGGAGGGGTCTCCCGTCCCATCCAAGTAATCACCAGGCCTGACCCTGCTTAGCTTTCAACACTCAGACAAGCTGAGCCAGCATGAGCCACAGGCAGATTTCAGTGAGTTCAGTGAGGCTTCGAATTTCTGTGCTCGTGCAACTGCGAACCTCCGCAGTTGCGCAGGTGCAGCTAAGGAAATAAAATTTAAAAAAGAACAAACCTTTTTGCTCACGTTGTGCAATTTTTTTTAAAAAAAATGGTCTGACAGCCACTGACAGCCCCTCCAAGCGGCACGCTTGGGCACTTTGAAGAGGCTGTAAGTGGCTGTCAAAATGGGGATTGCGAAAGCCGGCTGTTGTGCCGGCTTTCGCGATATCTGAGGTGGAAAGGGAAAAAAGGTGCAGCAAGCCTGAAACAGCTTGTCATCGCAGCAGGGAGCGGGCAGACAATGAAAGGGCTAAAATTGCTCCAGCCCTGATGGCTTACAATCCACCCTGTAGGCCCGTCTGCCTACGTGGATACAACAGAGCGTGAGTTGGAAGATTTAGCCTCTGTCTCATGTGTGTAACCGGCTCATGTAGTTCACACAGAGATTCAGCTTTTGTCTCCTCCACACACAGCTTGTCCAAGCGTCTCGGGTTACAGCCAGCTCCAGCTTGCTCGTCCTGTCAGCTCAACTGTAATTAGGAATTTCCATAGAATCCACCACAGGGTTTTTACTACCTGTTTATTCTATATCAGAGTAAATACAATCTCCTAAGTTACAGTCTATATTGCAGATTATAATGCATAGCATGCCGGACAGTGAGGCACAGGGGCCCACACATGGTGACCATGCACCGTTGGGTTGTCCTCGGGATACCCAAGGGAGGACCGAGGAGGAGGGAAGGGGCCCACAACCCATGGTGAGCCCAGTCATCTGTCGGGCGCACCGTGGGTTGTTCGCAGAGCAACTGACCCACCTTAGCTTATTGCCAGGGTGGGTTGGTGTGACATGCAAACGCGCCCACAGATTCACAGCCTACTCTGAAACTTAAATTAGATCTACTGGTATATTGTGGTGTATTTTTAAGCATGTTGTTATGGATATATATATTTAATTCTGCATAATAACTGAAGAGTGAAGTGTTCCTGGAGGATAATCATATGGTTTGAAACATGAAGTGATGAAGACAATTTACACATGCGCGCACACGCACACACCATGACCTAAATCGGGTGCAGAACCTCTGTCCTGCAGGCCTAATCCATCCCACCAGGCTCCCCAATCTGGCCCGTGGAGCCATGGGTTCCTCCAGGGGGTAAGGCTTGGATTCCTCCAGCAGGAACGGTGCACAGGCGAACCTCAGACTGGAGGTAACTGTGGGAATGCAGGCGTTGGGGGACTCAGCTGGCGCTGGGCACAGCAACTGCTCTTCCTAGCACTGGCTGAGGCAGGGGCGGTGCCAGGAACCGAAAAGATCCAGGGTTCAGGCCCACAGGACCAAAAAAAAATGCACACATCTGCGTATGCTAATATCCATTTCCTCTAAAGCAGGGGTTCTCAACCAGGGGGGAATTTTAGGGTTTCAGGGGGGGGATTGGGAACACAGACTCAAACTGTTGGAATACTGACTGATCTTTCTACAAATTACAATTCTACATATTGTACATAATCTACAGGACATCACACCTTATTGTATGGCACAGATTAAGTCAGACAATCTTGGAAAGCGGGGAATGACATTCTGACATATGGCGAAGAGGGTGCATGGGGCAAAAAAGGCTGAGAACCACTGCTCTAAAGTGTGTGTGTGTTGTGTGTGTGTGTTTAAAGGACCCTGCCTCCTAAGGACACCTTTCCTTTCTTTCGCCTTTCCTTTCTCTCACTCTTATTCCCTTCTCTTTAAAAGAAATGAAAATGACAGTGGTTAAGACCAAGGTCTTGACCTATTCGTCAAAGACCTAGGCTATTATTAGGCCTCAATTGACAAAGATTGCCATTTAGATTGCTCAGTTTCTGACTTAGGGCCGAAGGGCGAAAGGGGATGTATGGACGGGAAAGGAAGGCATTTGATTTCAGGAAGAAACCTCAAATGCCTATAATTTCAGGCAGAAAGATTCAAGTAAGGGGGGGGGGCAGCAGGAGGGGAAGCTCATAGATTTCATAGATTTTCATAGATCATAGAGTTGGAAGGAGCCTACAAGGCTATCGAGTCCAACCCCCTGCTCAATGCAGGAAACTAGAGGAGGGGTCTCCCATCCAAGTAATAACCAGGCCTGACCCTGCTTAGCTTTCCACACTCAGACAAGCTGAGCCAGCGTAAACCACATGCCTGTTATAATGTCAGCCCAAAGCCAGCTAATCCGGTGGGATTAGATGCAACAGAGTTCATCAGGGCCCCTGCACCTTTCTTTCAGCAAGTGCCCCTGGACAGCAGGGTGGTGGGGCAGAGGGCCTCCCAGAGATCCAGGGCTCCAAATGAAAGATTCAGGGCTCCAGCCCTAGTGAACCGCCCCCAACACCGCCTCTGTTCTCCGTAGGGAGAGAGGCACAGAATCCTGCCCCTTTCGGCACAGAAAAAGGCCAAAAGGGGAGGGGTGAAGCAAAGCAATGGCATCGCTGGGAGGGGCCACATCCACTGACACCAGAGGGCCTGGTGTGGGGTGGGGAATCTGACCCCTCCCCACTGAGCCATATATAGTTCTGCACCCCTGCCCTAAAGTGACTAACAACAGCTCATGTGGGCCACTGGGCTAGTAAGTTTTTTTGGGGGGGGGGAGGGGTAGGCTTATTTTCAAGGATGCAGCCTGCCATGACTGTTTGTTTCAACTTTCAGACCCCTATGAAGAAGACACAATTGCTGATTGGCAATTCAGGTGCCTCCTTTTCTAACGCAGTAAGTATCCCGGTAATGTCACTTAAGGTGCAACCCTGCGCAAGTTTAGACAGAAAAAGGGCCTACGACTCCCAGCATGCCCCAGCCCACTCTGTGGGCTGGGGCATGCTGGGAGTTGTAGGCCCTTTTTTCCCTGTCTGGACTTGCGTAGGATTGTGCCCTTGGGTTGCTTTGTGTAGTTGAAATCCGATGGGGGTGGTGCTGCAGGAGGAGGGGGAGAGAATGCAACATCCTTCCCGCTCCTGAGCATGGCCAGCTCCTTGTGTCTTTGCTCAGCACATTCTGTTACAGAATACGGAGCTGGGTTTGTTTGGCAGGAGGCGCTGAAATTACTGGGATAGCGATGGAAGAGAGGTCATCTCCAGCATCTCTGGGTGAAAGAAAATGACAGTAGTAAATCAGTTGTAAATTTACCAATCATCCTGAAAATGTGAGTCCTTTCTGCAATTTGTATGTGAAAAGTAAGGATTGCCTTGCTGCATGGGTGGGCCTCCAGATGTTTTGGCCTGCATCTCCCATGACCCCTCATCATTGGCTATGCTGACTAGGGTTGGTGGCAGTTGTAGGCTAAAATATCTGGAGGGTGACGGCTTGCGCACCTCTGCCTTGCTGGATCAGACCAAGAGCTGTCTAGTCTACCATTCTGGATCCATCAGCCAGCCAGCCAGATGCTTCTGGGAAGAACACAAGCCGAGCATCTCATTTCATTCATTCATTAGATTTCTGTACCACCCAATAGCCGAAGCTCTCTGGGTGGTTTACAAAGATTAAAACTTTAAAAATACATTATAAAAACGATATACATACAGACATATAAACATACAACACACAGAGAGACGCCTATATCTAAATTTTAAAAAAATTCTAGGGTGCAATCCTATGGTTGCTAGATGCAGTCTAGACGGCGGTAGGATAATTCAGAGTCCCAGCTCCGACCTTAAAAACTGGAGGACCACAGGTTTAGCCTTTTCCTTGATGTCACATGGATGTCATAAGCCTTTGGGATGCTAAGTTGTGACAGCCAGGTTGGGTCTGGGAAGATGCTTGGAACCGCGCCCCCCCCCTGGGGTGGGCGGAGAAAGAGATGCTAATTTGGAGGGCAAGGGTGGGATGAGCAGAAACAGACGGCCTGAACTGACTTGCCTGCCTTCAGTTTTCAGTCACTCCGCTGTGCTGCCCCAGCCGCAGCGGCATCCTTACCGGTAGTTATCCGCACAACCATCTGGTGAGGAACAACTCCTTGGAGGGCAATTGCAGCAGCCCAGCCTGGCAGAAATTTCAGGAGCCACGTACTTTCCCGGTTTATCTGCAGAAGCAAGGTTACCAGACCTTCTATGCCGGCAAATACCTCAACCAGGTAAGTAGGCTTCCTGAAAGACTTCCTTCTTCCATGCATGCCCGCCTGGGTTTTAAGGTCTTTCGGAGAGGCCCTTCTTTCGGTACCGCCACCTTCAGAGGTGTGTTCGGTGGTGAGGCGGGAGAGGGCCTTCTCTGTGGCTGCTCCCAGGCCGTGGAAGTCCCTGCCAAGAAAGGTGAGATTGGCTCTCCCTCTGCTGTCCTGCTGTTAGGCAAATCTGTTTTTATTCAAGCAGGGCTTTGGCATATAACCGGGTCTGTTGGGTTGGGTGCTTTTTTTATTCTTGCGTTTGTGTGTGTGTGTGTGTTTAATGTACCGTATTTGCTCTGTGATGGTTTTAACCAAGTTTTTATTTCAAATTTTGGTCCTTATTATTGTTAGCTGGCTGGAGTGCCATTTTCTTGGTGGAAAGGCAGGCAAGGTATAAATCAAATAAATAAAGAGGCTACCTTCTGCAGGTAGATGGCCAATTTTTTAAATTATTTTTATTTGAAATAATTTATATGACGCCTTTCAGGATACAAATCCTACCGAGGCGGCTTATAAATAACATAAAAATAATACAATCACAGTAAACAATATTAACAAGTTTTTTAAATCATGAGGCCCCTCCCTGTAGGGCATTTGGTGGAAGATGGCCCTGGGGGCAGGGCGAGTCCAGCTGGAGCGGGTGTCCAGTGTCCTCCTCATCTATCTCCCTCTGAAAGTGGGAGGCATTATATAGATTTGTGGTCTATTTCCCCGCCCCGCCCCATCACACCTTGCTCTGAGGGTCACATGTGAGCCTGTAGCATCTTAACTGGCTATTCATCTCTTTCACAGTATGGAGACCCCAAAGCAGGAGGCGTGGAGCATATCCCCATGGGCTGGACCTACTGGCTAGGTCTGGTGAGTACCTGGCATTCTTCCTTGATTCTCTCCCATGGAGCCAGCGTGGCGTAGTGGTTAGAGTGTTGGGCTGGGACTTGGGAGATCCGGGTTCTAGTCCCCACTCGGCCATGAAGCTCCCTGGGTGACTTTGGGCCAGTCACACGGTCTCTCAGCCTAACCTACCTCACAGGGTTGTTGTGAGGATAAATTGGAGAGGAGGAGGAGGAGGATTATGTAAGCCGCCTTGGGTTCCTTGCAGGAAAAAAGGCGGGGTATAAATATAATAAATAAATAAATTCTATTTTATTTTGAAATCAAGTTTTTTTTTAAAAAAGTAAATGCAACAAAAAGAAGAACCTACATAATAATATAGCAAGATCACTAAAGGCGCAATCCTGTGCAAGCTTAGACAGAAAAAAAGGCCTACAACTCCCAGCATGCCCCAGCCAGCATAGTTTCTGCCTAAACTTGCATAAGAGTGTGCCTTAAATTAACAGCATAGCTGGCTGGGGCATGCTGGGAGTTGTAGGCCTTTTTTCTGTCTAAACTTGCATAGGACTGTGCCCTAAAGAAACAAATATATTCACTAATTATAATTCTTAGTCTGTCACCGATATGCTTGTGAAGCATCTACAGTAAAATAGCCTACGTAGGAGCTCAATATCTAATGAAAGAAGGTTCAGTATAGCAGTGGAGCTTGGGTCAGCATCAGCTCCAGCTGAAGCTGTGTCAATACCAGGCTGTACAGGGGAATATAGGGGAGAAGGATCGTAGACCCTATCCACTGGACCAGTGAATGATGTTAGTGGGTCAGGACCACTTCCTTGTGGGGAGTCAGACATAGAGCTCTGTCTTCTGAACACTGCAGGAGTATCCATTGCAAGAGCCATCTCTGTTGCGAGACTATCCGAGGCCTTCTCTGGGTCTGACACCTGCATTAGACAATGTGGGCCCAGGGACCAATCCTGGACCTTTCCAGAGAGTGTAGCTTCCTTCTCATCAGCTATAGTCCTTTCCCCAGATTCAACACAGGAAAAAGTCTGTAATTCTTCGTTGATTTTGGGCTTTTACGTAAGACACAACATCCTCTGTCACAGGGGCCAGCCCAAGATGTTTATAACCTTCTCTTGTGAGAACCATTGATGCGAACTACACCCCACCTCCCGCCAGCACAGCAACAGCACAAACAAGACAGGGATCAAGAGATAAGTAGCCAGTTGCTCCACAGGGCCTTTAAAATCCTTATAAATATATATATTTATAAATATATATAGCTGCTGCCCTCCAGTAGACTATAGCCAGTCACACCTTTAGGAATACTACTCCCCCGACACCAAACCTCTCCACTGAATGCGGTGTATGGAGGTAGCGTTGATAGGGGCCAGCGAGTAGGAGCTCCACCGGATCAATAAACTGATGCAGTTGGTTAAAAACTCTCCTGCACAGCCTCCGTGGATAATGATAGTCTTAAATTGTGGCTGAGCTGAGTGGGACTTTTTCAGATCATTTTCGGGACCTCCAACCACTCCTTGGTATTCCAGTTAGCAGCTTCATTTGACGTTCGTTGAGTCACAATCTAGGCAGCTTCCCCGGTGAAGATGAGGGCAGAGGAGACCAGATAGCAGGTTGAAAAATTATCTTAGGTGTCCAGTTCCAAATCCTTAACGCTGGCAGCAATCGAGGCAGAATGTCGTGAGAACATAAGTACAGTAGCCTCCGAGGGGAAAGGGGGGAGAAGGAAAGAGAGAAAGGGGAGGGGGAGTGTACCGGGCAGCAAGCCGATAAACAATAAAATACTGAGGCTAAAAACCAAAACAAAACTAAAAATCTGAAGGCTAAAATACTCCCACTATTGTGTGGACTCTCTCAACAATTATGTAGATAAAAGCCCTTTAGCTGTAGCTAAATTGTAGTACAGCAAGATAAATTCACAGCTTATCCGAAAGCCAGAAGAACTAGCTGTGGAACACAATAGGGAGCAAACTCTCATAGCCGGGAAACAAAAAAAGTTAAAGATTGTTTAGCATTAAAAAAATTCTCTATAAAACATAACAGAGGTTCAGGAGATAAAAGCTCCAAAAAAGCGTAAAAAACAACAGTTAGAAACCCGTTGAACATACTGTAGTTAAAAAAAGATTTTAAAAAGATTTTAAAAGGAGCTGCTAAAACAAACCGTTACTCCGTCGCCATCTTGATCAACTACCATCTAATGAAAGAATGAAAATACAAGTTATGCAGCATATAAAAGGACTGTGTGCAGGTGTCTGTTATTTTGTATGTATTTTCATACATACTCAGAAATATTACTCAGTATTACTAAGTATTACTCAGAAAAAATATAGACAACTGTACTTGGTTGGAATTACACAGGAAATATGTAGAAACCATGGTGTCATATCTTTCTTAAATTGGGATTCCTTGCTTGTTGCACTTGCTGATTAATGATTTATGCATAGTCATCATAGTCTCCCAAATTTTATCAACCCACTGCTGTTTAGTTGGTTGCATTAGAGACTTCAAATTACCGTATGTGCTATATGTGAATTTGCAGCTGTATATAATTGCTTAAGAAGGTCTTGTGCAGGAATCCAGGGTCATTAGGTTCAAAAAGATGAAGAAGCATAGCTTTAGGACTTACCAGTGGTCTAACATGGAGAAATATCTGACCGTAATCGGCAACCATGTTCCAAAAATCCTGCACTGTTGAACTCCTGCATTTCTTCCCCTTTCCTAAGTTCACAGCGGACAGAGTGATCCACCAAGACCCATAGGGTATACCAGCTGGGGTGGGAAAGCCATGACCCTCCAGATGGTGTTGGCTAATGGTCAGGGATGAAGAGAGTTGTAGTCCAAAAACATCTGATTGCCCACTCCTGTAAAGCAACTGAGCCTTGATGTGGGAATTCCAGGTTCATGCCTGTGTTTGCAGCTGTGAAGCTTGCTAGGTGGCCTTATACTGAGATAGGATAATCTGCAGAGCCTCCCTCACATGGTTCTTCTGAAGGTGGAAACTGAAGCTAGACCTGTGTTGTAATACTGAGAACATGGGATGGAGTGGGAAAAAATGTAAAAGTTCGATTCGGTAGCTGGGATATAAATAAAAGAAGCTGATGTCATTTTGGTTTATTGCTCCATCTAGGCCGCGACTGGCTTCTTTGAGCATAAGAAGAGCCCTGCTGGATCAGACCAAAGACCTATCTCAGTGTTCTCCAACCTTGGGTCCCCAGATGTTTTTGGCCCACAACTCCCAGCATGCCCCAGCCAGCATAGCTGGCTGGGGCATGCTGGGAGTTGTGGGCCAAAAACATGCTGGGAGCCAAAAGTTGTGGGCCAAAAACATGCTGGGAGTTGTAGGCCAAAAACATCTGGGGACCCAAGGTTGGAGAACACTGACTACCTAGTCCAGCATTCTGTTCCCATAGTGGTCTTGGGCAGAGAAAGAAGTCTTCCTCCTCACCTGCTACCTGGTCCTTTGAACTGCCGATGCTGGGGATTGAACCTGGAACCTTCTGGGTGCAAAGTGGGTGTTCTGTCACTGAGCAAATGGTTCCTTATCAGGAGAGCCATTTAGGATTTCTGTCCCAGGCACAAAACTGTCTTGGGTTGGCCCCATCTTTCATGCAGCCTCGTGTGTCCAGGCCTGTACCCTGGCATTCCAAACGGCTGCGGTTAGCGTGAACTGGACTCAAACGAAGCCTTGTTCTCAATAACCTTTCCACAGGTGGGGAATTCCAAGTATTACAATTACACCCTTTCAGCCGACGGACGCGAGGAGAAACACGGGGAGCTCTATGAAGAAGACTACCTCACTGACCTCATTGTGAGTTCCTCTGCGCTGTCTTTCTTTCGGGCTTTGAGCTTCCCCCTCCACCATGCTCTCCGCGAGTAGCTAGGCCGCTCTGATGACTTGAAGGGCATCATCGTTTTGCATTCTCAGCATGTTTTCCTTTAGTGCAGTCAAGTCGATATAAATAAATAGCAGTTTCTCATTGGCATAATCTTCTCTCTGTCAGGGGAAGGAGAGTGGGGAAGAAACCCTTCCAAACCATTGACATTCAGCTCTCCTTTTGAGGTGGAGGAGTTATAGGACTTCCCCCCCCCCCCGAACATGCACACCACTCCTCTGGCTCTCACGTCTTCCCCCTTTTTGGAGAGGAGCCTTCCAAAACAAGCAGGAGACTTCCATTGTCGCTTGTGCTTCTCTATCGCGACTCTTTCCCACCCAGTCTGTGAGGAAATCTGTACCACAGCTTTCCCCAACCCAGATGTATTGGACCACAACTCCCAGCACCCCCCAGCCAGCATGGCCAATGGGAGTGCTGGCTGGGAATGCTGGGGGTTGTAGTCCCAGCACATCCGGAGAGCACCGGGCTGGAGAAGGTTGCTGTAGGAGATGGGGGAATGCAGGGGAGGGGGAGCACTTAGGGGAAGGGGTGGAGGCATTCAAAGGCAATGGGAAATGGAGGTGACCGGCCTGTTCACATGCACAATTCTCCCTGGCAAATGAAATAGGTTTTCCATTGTATTATGTTTATTATTCACTAGGCAGAAAAGGACACATGCTTCTGCCACCACCCAGAAACCGTAGCTGAATCATAAACTGGAAACTTAAAATCCTGCTCATGCTTGCTTTGCAGACTAACTCCATTGAAAAAATTGATAGGACCTACTTTGGAGGCAATATATGTGTGAATATGAAACATACCAGCATTTCTTTTTCAGAAATCTAGCATATGGGGCAGAGCTCACCCCCCACGCCCCTCAGTGCATGTTTCCCCTTTTGTGCCCTGCCCCATATCCCGGTGCTGCCGTTGCCCGAGTCATTCTCCCGTCTTTTCCCACTGTCGGCGTCTGTCTCTGTCCACTCCCACCCCATGTCTTTTCCTTGCTGCAGACCAACCGGAGCCTGGTGTTCCTGCGCAAGCTGTCTCGCCCGCCGTTCCTCATGGTGTTAGCCCCGCCTGCCGCACACTCCCCGTGGACCGCAGCCCCCCGTTACAAGTCGGCCTACAGCACCATCAAAGCGCCGCGCAAAGGAAGCTTCAACGTCCACGGGAAGGTGGGTGCCAAAGGATCCGAGGTGGTCAGCGGGCTGAACGGCCCGTCGGCAGAATAAAGCACTACCTGGGAGCGTGTTACTTAGGCACTCCAACTTCTGTGCGGATTCCTTGTCCTTTTCCAGGCACTTTGCAAAGCCCTAGTTGTAACCTGTACCTCCAGGCCTGTAGGCCAAATCTAGCCCTTCTGGGGGTGGCACTCCGTGGTGTCCCTCAGTGTGGCACTCCGTGATCCCTCAGATGACCACGCTGACCACCAATCGTTTAGCTAGCTAGCTTTTGCACGGGTTCTTTCCCATTCTAAAAGGTTGAAGCGCTTCTCCTAAGGCTTTGTAAGACTTATAAGTGAAAATAGGCTAGTATTTTGGCCCTGCCCACCACTGGAATGCTGCCCCCGAGAGCTTCTCCAAAATTAAATTTGGTCCTCAGGCTGAAAGAGGTTCCCCACCCCTCCTATAAAGCAGCCTTTCCCAAGCTGGTGCCCTCGGGATGTGTTATATATTTTATTTTATATTTATATCCCGCCTTTTTTCCTGCAAGGAACCCAAGGCGACTTACATAATCCTCCTCCTCTCAATTTAATCCTCACAACAACCCTGTGAGGTAGGTTAGGCTGAGAGTCAGTGACTGGCCCAAAGTCACCCAGTGAGCTTCATGGCCGAGCGGGGACTAGAACCCGGATCTCCCCAGTCCAACACTCTCACCACTATGCCACACTACACTACACTCCAGTGTGGCTCTCCACCATGTGGGTGGGGATAGGTAGGTTTATTTATTTATTTATTATTACATTTATATCCTGTATTTTTTTCCACTTGCAAGGAACCCAAGGTGGCTTACATGGTCCTCCTCCTCATCCTTTTATCCTCACAACAACCCTGTGAGGCAGGTCAGGCTGAGAGTCAGGGACTGGCCCAAAGTCACCCCGTGAGCTTCATGGCTGAGTGGGGACTAGAACCTGGATCTCCAGAGTGGGTCCAAGTGTGGCCTACGACTCCCAGTATCCCCCAGCCAGTGCTGGGAGTTGTAATCCAACACATCTGGAGGGCACCAGGTTGGAAAAGGCTGCCTATGAAGTCTGAAATGGCAGAGGCCCAACGTTCTCTTAACCGTCTCTTAAGATCCTCTGATGGTGGTCCTCATAATGATACCTTCTAAGCTTCCAGATCAGTCATCAAAAGAATGCCTTCCAGATGTGTTGGACCACAACTCCCATCAGCCCATGCTGGCTCAGCTTGTCTGAGCGTGGAAAGCTAAGCAGGGTCAAGCCTGGTTATTACTTGGATGGGAGACCCCTCCTCTGGTTTCCTGCATTGAGCAGGGGGTTGGACTCGATGGCCTTGTAGGCCCCTTCCAACTCTTTGATCTATGAAATCTATGAAACATCTGGATGGCATCAGGTTAGGGGAGGCTGCTTTACACCTGTGATGTCATGTATGCTTTAAATTGATCAGGCTCTCTTTTTGTGTTTTTAAACATTTTTAAACATTTCACAATACATTTTTCAAAGGTAAGAGTATAAGCCACAGCGGGATGCGGGGAGGATCTCAATGCAGTCTCTGAGTCGTTGTCCCCACCCAGTTCTTGCCAATGAGCCATCTGGGGGGGTCTGTGGATCTAGCTTTCACGATGCTCTTCTTTTTATAGGACAAGCATTGGTTGATAAGGCAAGCGAAGACTCCCATGTCCAACGCATCCGTGGAATTCCTAGACAGTGTGTACAGGGAACGGTAAGAGGGGATTCAGAACACCACTGGCAGGGCATGTCGGGAGCCATTTCTCCGGAGCCGCTTAAAAGGAGAGCCAAGGGGTAGGGAAATGTTTACGGAGGTCTTCTAGCAGAAGCAATTGGAGAGACTGACAGAAAGAGGCCCGTGGAGGCAGCAGGGTTTAGGTGTAGCATGTCCGTTCTCAGAGGGGAGGGTCAAAGATCTTGAGTGGATCTCCTGAATACAGAAGAACTGTGATGGGAAGAAATTTATAGTTTATAGCCCAGGGATGCAGAACCTCCAGCTTGCCAGCCAAATGCAACCTCCCTGATGTCCCAGTCTGGCCCTCTGGGGGTTTTCCAGATGCCCCCCCCCCTTCCCATGCCCGCCCCCCCCCCCCCACTGCCAGTCATTTGGCAGCTTCCTGGCTTTTGTGGTTCTCCATCCCCACCCCTTTCTAAAAGGTTGAACGGCCTCTCCTAAGGCTTAATCACTGCTAGTAAGAGCTTGAAGCTAAACTATGCTGGTGTTTGGGGTATTTTGGCCCCACCCTCTCTGCCTTTGACTCCGCCCTGTTTTGCCTTCAGCCCACCCACTACTGGAATGCAGCCCCTTCCCCCTGAGCTTCTCCAAAATTGAATTCAGCCCTCAGGCTGAAACAGGCTCAACCTCCTGTTATAGCCCTTTGGGTTTTTTTAAAGTATGAGTCCAATAAGGGGCCTTAACTAACGAGTCTTTGTAGCTCTGTTGTTATTATTATTTATTTCATTTCTATGCCGCCCAATAGCCAAAGCTCTCTGAGTGGTTTACAGCAATTCATAGAATACAACAAAATACAGTACAAAATGCAAATATAGTAATACCTTGGATTGCAAGCATAATTCGTTCCGGAACCGTGCTTGTAATCCAAAACACTCTTATATCAAAGCGAGTCTCTGGCGGGCGTGAGCGGGACGATTTCGGCCCGGTACGCCCGCTCGAGGCGAGCGGTTACATCCTTACGTTGTATTGCAAGACGTCGCTTGTTTATCAAGTCAAAATTTATTTTAAAAATTTGCTTGTCTTGCAAAACGCTCTCAGACCAAGTTACTTGCAATCCAAGGTATTGCTGTACAATGAAAACATCATAAAATTTCACTACAAAAAATTAAAAATTGAATTTAAACAATTTAAACAACTAAAACAAGTTAATAAAACTAGACCTGTTAAAAACAGCTGACATAACCCCCCCCCCATGCCATTAAGGGCAGTCTTAATCTGGTGCTGAAAGGATGACAGAGTGGGCACCAGGCGGGCCTCAATGCGGAGATAGTTCCACAATTGGGGGGCCGCCACTGAGAAGGCCCTCTCCCTTGTTGCCACTCTCCAAGCCTTCCTTAGAGGTGGCACTTGGAGGAAGGCCTCAGATATTGAGTGTAGGGTCCGGGTAGATTTATGTCGGGAGAGGCATTCTGACAGGTATTGCGGGCCCAAACCGTATAAGGCTTTATAGGTTAAAACCAGCACGTTGAATTGGGCTCAGAAGCATACAAGCCGCCAATGCAAGGAGGCCAGAATTGGTGTTATATGCTCGGACCTTCTGATCCCAGTTATTAGTCTGGCTGCCACATTTTGCACAAGCTGCAACCTCTGAACAGTCTTCAAGGGCAGCCCCACATAGAGTGCATTGCAGTAATCTAACTTGGAGATTACCAGAACGTAGATTACTGAAACCAGGCTATCCCTGTCCAGATAGGGGCGTAGCTGGGCCACCAGCCGAAGCTGGTAGAAGGCACCCTGTTAGGCAGGGATTTAGCCTGTGCACCACCACCCAGCTGTGGCCAAAGAATGCGGTGAACCAAGTAGAAGAGTGTTCATCTTCTTGGACCAGGGAGACTCTGGTTCAGATCTGTGCTCAATCAAACAGTTCTCCACATGGACTTGGGTGTTAATTGCTCTTAGGATTTTTGGGAGACTAAACTGAGAGTACCCCAGGTATGCATCCCTGAGGCAGGATAACTGACTGTGATTAATATAAGTCACAGTTTAAATTGGACATCTAACGTGCTAAGGGTTTAATGGTCTTGATTGTGGTTTGCCTTACCAATGATCCTGCGAGGTAGGTCCCTGCTGTTTTCCATTTTGCAAGTGGAGAAACCGAGGCTGACGGAGATGTTGCCGGCACCAAAAAGGTGTCCTCTCCCGGCAAAGTGGTAGTCCATGCCTCAGTGTGCCCTGCCCAATAAACACACCGAGGGGAGAAGGGAAACCAACTTTATTTGAGGCCTCAAGTAGGCTCTAGGAGTCTGGGACTCAAATCAAGAGCCCTGTTTCAAGTTCTTCTTGGATCTTTTATACAGCATGATGGGATCAGATACAGGTTTGCATCACATACAGTCACATTACATACAGTTGCGTAGAAAAGCATTCTCCTTACCATGACCTCTTTCACATACATTCAATGACTTCCTCTGTCCTTCCTTGTACATACCGTACATTTCCTTCTGTTCCTTTCCAAAAACACCAGGCTGACGCTTGCATTCCCCCCACCCCCACTTGCCTCCGCCTTTCTACACTGCACATACATTCCTCCTGCAATTCTCTTATCAGAAACTTCTCTCTCTCCCTTCAACCCGCAGCTGTAAACAAAGCTGCCTGCAACTTTACTTGTTCTCTCTTACATCTCAATCCACGTACACTTTGCAACTTTAGCAAGCCGTTCCTTACAGAGAGGCAAGAAAGCAGAAAACAAAAATGCAAGATTCTCTAGTCAGGCCTAACTAAACATTAGAACAGGGGTACAAATTCGCATGGTCTCCAACAGAGAGCAATTTACTGACAGTGCTTTTTTTCTGGAGAAAAGGGTACCGGAACTCTTGGATTACATTTCCTCGGGAGTAGATGGCGATTAAATTGTAATGCAATTAATAGAAGAAAAGGTGCTGGAACTCAGTTCCGGTGAGTTCCACCAGAAAAAAAGCCCTGAATTTACAAAAAAAAAAGCCCTACACAGTGAGATCCATGGGCAGAGGTAGAGTTTGAACCCAGATCTCCAAGTTAAAATAATTTTTTAAAAGCAACAGAGGAAGGCTGTCACTTTCATGCCATGCTTGTGAGCTTCTTGAGGCATCTGGTTGTCCACTGTTAGAACTGGACGTCGGACTCTCCTCAGCCTGGGTCCCTACAGATGTTTGGGTCCACACAACTCCCCTCAATCCTAGCCAGCATGACCAGTGGGTCAGGGATGATGGGAGTTGTAGGCCAAAATATCTAGAGGGACCCAGGTTGGGAAAGGCCAGACTAGATGGACCCTTGATTCAATCCAAAAGGGCTCTTCTTAAGTTCTTCTGTTTGTGGATGCGGTAGGCTGCAGGGTCAATAATAGAGCAACACAGTATTATAGTGCTGAGCTTGTGTGTATTTGTCCCAGTGTGTTTTGTCAGTGTGAGCTGGGTACCGCGTGACATGTGGGCAGGCATATAGTGTGCCCATCTCTGCTTGCAGGTGGCAGACTCTGTTGTCTGTGGATGACATGGTGGAGAAGGTGTTGGATGAACTGAAGACCCGTGGCCTGCTGGACAGTACATACGTCTTCTATACGTCAGATCATGGTTACCACACGGGTGAGCCAAGGCGTGCTGCTGTCAAGAGACCCTTGTGGGGTGGGGGCTGTGGGGGGAGGGGGAATGGAAGGGGAGGGGAGATACCTCCTGTGCCTGTTTCACAAGGCAATTGGTGGGAAGGCAGAGCAAGGATCTGTTCGTAGATCTCTGGGTGATTTGTGGTAGATTGGTAAGAATTTCTGACTCCCAGCTGTTTAACAATAGCAACACAAGATTACTCTTCCCCCCGCCCCAGCCTTCAATGGGAAAGATTTTAATCATGTGCTTGACTCCAGTTGAACTCCATGGGTTTTTTTTAAGCGCTTATTTTGGGGGCGGCTGGATGATGGCCAAGTAGTTTTAATAGATTTACATTAAATATTATGTAACATGCTTTGCTCATTTAATTTTTTTTTTAAATTAAATTTTAATGAAACTCAGTCTTTAGTGCCAAGAGCAAACCAGTTCTCCCAGTGCCTTTGTACTCGTTGACCAGAACACTGGATGGTGAAGTGGGTTAACTACTTTCATTCTACAGTTCAGTGGAGTGATCTGAACACAGAAAGTTTAAAAGAAACAAAAGGAAGCTGAAAATGAAGGGAAGGGTTCTTAATTTCCACAGTTGGGCGAGTTCCTCATTTTATTTCTATACTGGCCAAGAGCCAGTGTGGCAAGTGGTTACAAGGCTAGACTGGGACTCGGGAGATCCAGATTCTAGTCTCCACTTGGCCATGAAAAGTCCGGCTGTGATGACATCCCTGATTTGCTATTGGAGCTGGTCCTCCATCTCTGAGCCTAAATGAGGAGCAAAAGGAAAATAAAAGGGGGGGGGGGGAGGGAAATCTTCCTAAGAGAAAATTGGGAATGCATGTAATTCCAAATAGTGGCCTGTGCCCCCTGCGTACCACCCCCCAACTCCCTTCCAGTGATGCATCCAGTGAGAGCCAGTGTGGTGTGATGATTACAAAAGAGGTGGGCAACTTTTGGCCCTCTGGATGTTGTTGCCCGGCAACCCCCACCAACAATTGCCAGCATAGCCAGTGGTGAGGGATGATGGGAGTTGTAGGCCAACCACATCTGGAGGATCACAACTGACCCACCCCTGGGTTACAGTGTTGGACTAGGGCTGGTGAGAACTGGGTTCAAATCCACACCCATCTATGAAGCTCTCTCTGGATGATCTTGGGCCAGTCATTCACCTTCAGCCCAGCCTACCTCACAGGGCTGTTTTGAAGATAACATGGAAGGAGCATATATGTTGCCCTGAGATTCTTAGAGGGAGGGTGAGATAAAAATCTCATAAACTGTTATTTATTTAATTTGCCATTTTCTAGGCTGCCCTTCAACCAAAATGGATTCCAAGGCAGTGTACAGGCATAATAATTCAAAATTACAAGTACAATACCATAAAAACAAAACAATTAACCACTATAACAATAACAATGGAGAGGCAGCGAACAATAAAGCTGTGCAACCAGCAGAAGCAATGAAATCAGGTGAAATGCCTGGGCAAACAAAAATGTTTGTAACATTTTTACCCCGCTCTCTGACCAAAAAGGCTCCCAGAGCGGCTGACAAAGGTCAATAATGGGACAGGTCCTGCCCACAGGCTTGTAATCTAAAAGACACAGCACAAAAGGAAAAGGGATTGGGAGGGAGGAGGAAAAAAGCAGACTAAGGCACTAGTTCCTGAAGTTTCAGTAGATAACCATTGCAGGTAACACTTTCCTTTTTGGACCTGAAAATTCACAGCAGCAACTTCTTTTGCTCACCCAGGTCAGTTTTCACTGCCCATTGACAAGCGGCAGCTTTATGAATTTGACATCCGGGTGCCGCTACTGGTACGAGGCCCAGGTATCAAACCAAATCAGACTCATCTGGTAGGTGCATGTCTTCTTCTTTCTCTCTTCCCCCCTCTCCCCTCCACTCCCAGCCCACTTGAGTGTCTCAGCTGGAGGACTTGTAAGTCAGTGGCTGAGCACATGCTTTGCACGCAGAAAGTCCCTGGCATCTCCACTTAAAAGGAACTTGGGTTGCGGCAGAACTGTAAAAGATCTCTGAGCTGTTGCCAGTTGGAAATAGTGGCCGATGGACTAATTTGATATAAACTATACACAAAACAAAGGTAGCCCTGCTGGTCCATGAGAAAAACAGAAATCCAAAATCCATAGTTGGGCAATATCATAAAAATGTGCAAGCTTTTGAGTTCCCCAGAACTCTTCATCAGGCTAGGTGGTACAAAAAGCAGGGGATGGCGAAGGGGGAACAGAAAGGTCCAAAAACGTGGCCAGATGTTATGGCCCATGAGGTCTGCAATTTAGATAGACCCCCGTCTCAAAATGGAGTTTGCAGACTGAATGAATTAATCAGTGGTAGGTGTTGCAAGCGTCAGATCACACCTAGTAATGCATTTTGGGAGAGATGAGCAGCAGTGGATGATCTCCATTTCTGAAAACCAAAGTCGGACTCTTAATTCTCATTTGCTTCATGCCTTGGGTAAAACACCCAGGTTCCTACTTGGAAAGTTCACAGTTGCACAACTGTGGCTAAACAAATAATTTATTTTTTTTAAATTGCGCGCATTAAAAAAAAAATGTTTGGCAAACACAGGCAGCCCCTCCAACATGCCCCTGGGGCACTTTGAATGGCCTGCTCATCGCTGTCCAAATGGGGGTCGCAGAAGCTGGCTTTGACATAATCTTAAAAAAGGGGGGGGGAACCCACGGTGAGCCCAAAACAGCTCACGGTGGCAGGGAGGTGGGGGAAGCCAATGCCAGCTGCCCCCAAGTGCTGCTTCGGCACTTGGGGCGGCTGGCACTGGTGCTCACCCGGTAGCCCCACGGCAAGAGCAGCACGGGGTTTTTTGCCGCTCTTGCCATGGGGTCGGCCATGGGGTCGCTAGCTGATTCCTCCTACCCATGATGGGGCCAGCCGTCCGGGTTCAGATGTCACGACAACCCATCACGGGTAGAACAACCCCTGGGTTGTTGTGGTGGCTTGTTGCCCACGCACAAGCCACCCTGGGGAAATCAGTCCGGGTTTGCACGGCACAACAACCCATCGCAACCCACGATGGGTTGTTGTGTCGTGCGAACCCAGTCAGTGTCATGTGTCCGTAAGCCTGCAACTCAGTGCTAGAGCCAGTTCTTTGCATGCTAAAGCTCCCAGGTTAAACCCTTGGCATCTCCAGGAAGGCTAGGAAAGACCCCTGTCTGAAACGCCGGAGGGACGCTACCGATCAATGTAGCCGATGCTGGGCTAGATGGACCAAAGGTCTGACTCGGTATAGAGCAGCCTCCTATGTTCCTAATAGTTGGGGAAGGACAGTAGCTCAGTGGTAGAAGAGCACCTACTTTCCATGCAGAAGGTCCCAGGTTCAATCCCTGTTATCTCCAGGTAGGGCTGAAAAAGACTTCTGCCTGGAACCTCTGGAGAACCGCCAGTCCGTGTGCCAACAGTTACTAAGCTAGATTGGAGCAGTGTGGTCAGACTCGGTATATGGCAGCTCCCTGTGTGTGAGTAGAGCTGCCCTATAAGCCTCTGACTGCTTCAGCAGGAAAGTTATTATTGCCGACACTAGCCGTAGGCAATACCACTGTGGATATTTTTATATTCAAAGCTATGGCCGGTTTTGTAGTCACAACCTGGAAGTTGAAACTGATCATCACCGCGCTCATTCCAAACCCAAGGAATGTAGTTGCTGAATGAAGAAAGGTACCGACCTGGTTCACACGTAACGCCAGTTCCTGGGTTAAACGACCCAGCGATTGGTGTGCTCACGTGGGAGCAAGCGAGCCTGCCGCCTCCCACTCGCTCGCCAGCTCCACTTCGAATCAGCTTTCCGAGACAACCCAGGGTCTAGGGATGGGTCAGAGAAATCCAAAATGGATCCAAACGGCTTCAGATTTCTATGAATTTGACCCACAGGTTCTGCAGAAGACCGGCTTCTTCAGAGTTGCTTGGATTCCGCAGACTCGCTGAGCATTTTTTTTTACCGTCTGGAATTGTACGCAAATTTAGTCATATGAAAATACAAACGTTAATGGAATATATGCTAATAAATATGACTCTCTTTTTTTTTTTTTTTTAAGTAGCACATTCTTTTATATCTCTGATCTCTCTTCTGCCTCTGTTGTGTAGCACTCTTTCTTTGTGCACTCATTGATTGCATGCTGAGCTTAGAAAAATACACAAAATATTGTGTACCAGCAAAAGTTACAAAAACCACAGCGATCATTTTTGCGGACTTTTCCAAAGGGCGGCGGGGGGAGAACTTATATTCTTTCAATGAGCAGACAACAGAACAAGAGACACCTGACAATCCGCAAAACAGACATGGAACAGATTAAACAAAATACGTACATCCCTCGTTAAAACTCTGAGTTTAAACAACTCCGAGTGCTGGGTTCACACGTCACAACAACAACCCAGAAACTAGGTTGTTTCAGAAAGTGGAAGTGAGTGGGCGGGAGCCAGCATACTTGCTCGCTCTCTGCACGCTCACAAACAACCCTCAGTTTCACTGGGCCGGTGTTAGAACCTTTCTCCCTGATACACTAGCTTTGATGTTGGGGGTGGACCTTCAATTTTGTCATGTCAGTAGAGCAGTGTTCTCCAACCTTGGGTCCCCAGATGTTTTTGGCCTACAACTCCCAGCATGCCCCCAAAACATCTGGGGACCCAAGGTTGGAGAACACTGCAGTAGAGGAACCATTGCGTTGGACTGGATGGTCTGGGCTGCCTCTATAACACCTCCCTGTGTTGTTTCCCTCTCAGGAACCCATCCTCAATATTGACCTGGGACCCACCTTCCTGGACATTGCAGGAGTTAATGTATCTGAGACCTCCATGGATGGGCAGTCCTTCTTGCCCCTGTTGGTAATAACCTGTTCTGAACACTGGAATAATGTCGGGGCAGGGGGTGGGAGTCCTGATTTTAAAAACTGTTCTCGGGACTCCTGTAGACAAGTATTGCTCGAACTTTAGGGCAAGGGTGGGCAACTTGTAGGCCAAAACATCTGGAGGGCCACGACTCCCATCAGGGATTCTTCTTTCAGCAACAACTTTTCATCTGAGGAACCTTTTGCTCAGAACCCTGCTGAGGAACTTCTGTGCATTGCAGAGGATTCTGGGGACTGTTTTAGGATGCACACTCGGTTCCCATTGGGTGTTAGCTGGACTTCTTGGGCCTCCTACATAGACTGAGTGCACTCTGTAGAGCGGGAGTGGGCAAAAGGTAGATCTCCAGATGTTTTGGGCTTCAACTCCCGGAAGCCCCTGCCAGCATGGCCAATGGTCAGGAATGCTGGGAGTTGGAGTCCAACACTAGAACACCCCTTGATATTCCCCAGTGGCTGTATGTTGGCATGGGGCGGTAGCAGGGGAAGCTGCCTTTGGGGGAAACACAGCTGTCATAACTTATTTTCTTTAGTGAGGGACCCCTGATGGCAGGGCCGGCGTCAAAGGTAGGCATGGTCGGGCATCTGCTGAGGGCCCACGGCCCAGCAGGAGCCCACTGACAAGAGCCCCCTGGATGTTCTCCTCCTCTTCACCATTGCGACTTGCCTCTCGCTCCAGCCCGGACAGCAGTGGTGCTGAGAAGGAGGAGCCGTAGATGCCGCTGCCTTCGTGGTCACGGGTTCTCTTCCTGCCAAGTAAGCAAGTGGTAACGATGAGGAGGAGGAGGAGGAGGAGGAGGAGGAGGAGGAGGAGGAGGAGGAAGAGGAGCAAAAGCAGCAGGTGACAGTGGCGGTGAGAAGGTAGACTCACCGAGGGAGTCTTGCCCTTGGAGGGAGTCTTGCCCATGGATGGAGTCTTGCCCATGGATTGCCCATGGAGGGTGTCTTGCCCATGGAGGGTGTCTTGCCCATGGAGGGTGTCTTGCCCATGGAGGGTGTCTTGCCCAAGGGCCCTCCAAAATCTGGAGCTGGCGCTGCCTGAATAAATAATAATAATAATAATAATAATAATAATTATTATTATTATTATTATTATTTTATTTCTTACCCGCCTCTCCGTCTAGATTGAGGCAGGGAACAACAAAAATATAAAATACATAAACTAATCAAAACAAAACACATACTATTAAAAAAATTTAAAACTACTGAAAAACATTTTAAAACATCTTAAAAACATCTTAAAAG
This sequence comes from Shinisaurus crocodilurus, assembly GCA_021292165.1. Lineage (NCBI taxonomy): Eukaryota > Metazoa > Chordata > Lepidosauria > Squamata > Shinisauridae > Shinisaurus > Shinisaurus crocodilurus. Next base: position 31,634,141 of record CM037884.1, on the reverse strand, counting down.
CATCCTAAAATTCCGCTGGATAGGCCTGCCGGAAGAGATCAGTCTTTATGGCTTTTTTAAATTCCAAAAGACTGGTAAGTTGACGAATCTCCTCCGGCAGGCCGTTCCATAATCTGGGAGCAGCAGAAGAAAGGCTTGTTCTGAAGTACCCTGGGATACCGTGGGCCTGGAACACCGCTCAGAAACCACTGCTGCAGGTGCAAGCTCTCAAACAGGCAGGAGCTCGGAGCAGTTCCAGGTCTTTTACCAGCTCAGTTCTTGCAGATGTCTGCCTGGGGCGGGGGGGGGGGGTTCCCTGGCGCACGGTTTGATTGCTTCTGCCGAAGATCGGGCAGCAAATTTGGAGGCCATGGCAGAGAAATGGGGGCAGTATTCCGGCAAGGCGTGCTTCTTGAAATGTGTTTCCTTGGTCCAGGTGAACAAGTCTCACAGTAGCCATTGGCGGTCAGATTTCCTGGTGGAGTACACTGGAGAAGGCTGTACTGGCCAAGACCCCCACTGCCCTGCTTTGGGACCGGGAGTATCGGTAAGTGTTTGTGCCTGGGAATCTCTTGACACCATTGGGCACAAAGCTGGGTGTCTATTGTGCACGTTTAACAACTGTCCAGATTCTGCAGCAAGCAAAGCAGGATTCTGCAGACGATGCAAAGTAAGCCCCGCAAATATTGCCTATATTGCTTTGCTTATTAGGGTTGTTGCCTTGTTAAAGAAATCTTAGTCAGTTAATCCATATGAGTTTTAGGACACAACCCTATGCATGTTTAGACCTTAAAGAAAAAAAGGCCTACAACTCCCAGCATGCCCCAGCATGGTCTACATCAGTGTTCTCCAACCTTGGGTCCCCAGATGTTTTTGGCCTACAACTCCCATGATCCCTCACATCTCCTATGCTGGCTAGGGGAAGGAGCCCTCCAGAGGTGCAGGGCTACAAGCTGCCCACACCTGCAATATATATCCAGTCGTTTTCTTGTTTCCACTGTTCTTATGCCAGACGTCATCCCTATTGCAACAACTGACAAACCGTGTACATTGCCGTCAGTGTGCATAGCGCTTGACAGAGTGCAAGAGGACAGGTTCCTGCCCCAAGGAGATTTTAAACCAGTGTGGTGTAGTGGTTTGAGTGTCGGACTAGGACCTGGGCGTCCTGGGTTCAAACCCCCACTTAGCCATGAAGCTCACTCGATGACCCTGCGCTAGTAATCGTCGCTCACCCCAGCCTACCTCGCAGGATTGTTGTGAGGATAAAATGGGAGTGGGGTGGGGGAAAGTACCATGGAGAAACAGTGGCATGAAAATGCAGTAAGTGAACGCTGCCCAACTTTACTTCTGAATCTGAACAGAGTCTGCCTTGTGCAGCAGAAAAACACAGTCCCGCACATGCGCTGTCCCGAAGTTAGTGCTCACAGGATGCCTAGGCTGTGGCTTCTCCCTCCCTTCTCGTTATCCCGCCTTAGTGTGTTTTGCCCTCCGACTTCGCTGGGCCCGATATTTGCCTATGCAAATGGCCCTTCCCTCCCAGCCCTTCGCCTCATTTTCATAAAGGCCCAAGCCCCGGCCTCCCACAGAGTTGAGAGGAGCGACGTCCTTGGCCTCTTTCATGCTAGCATCTTACGCTCCGCACAGTCGTTTTATTTTATTTTATTTTATTACATTTGTATCCTGCCCTTTTTTTCCTCTTGCAAGGAGCCCAAGGCGGCTTACATAATCCTCCTCCTCCTCCTCCTCTCCATTTTATCCTCACAACAACCCTGTGAGGTAGGTTAGGCTGAGAGTCCGTGACTGGCCCAAAGCCACCCGGTGAGTTTCATGGCCGAGCGGGGACTAGAACCCAGATCTCCCGAGTCCCAGTCCGACACTCTTCACCACTACGCTGCACTGGCTCTCGTTGATCCAGATTATGTCCTACCCCTGGGATTCCACGCTCACAACTGCTAGTGCACGTTGGAACTATCCACTTTGCCTAGTAGAGCAATACACTGAAAGCCGGTGTTGTGCCTCCCTTTGGGATGGAGGAGGGGCGGACACAGGGCAACCCAGCCAGAGTGTGTTTGGGGAGGGGCCAAGCACGTGTCACCTGCAGCCTGGCCCAGCTGTGCTGCCTTGCCAGTCAGCGCTGCTGGCTTAAAAGACAGGCCCCAAACACACTTTGGACGCTGGAAGCAATTGTTGTTGCAATCAGCCGTGGCCAGACGCTCTTGCCAGCTTCCGGAACTGAGACTTGGGCATTTTGACGCCAGAACGACCTTGACAACTCTTTGGCCTGCTCCTAAACCGGTCTGTGTTTTCTTGACTTTGGATACTTATTTTGGCTTCTAACCTTGGACTGTGATAACGACTACGGCTTATCTCTGAAGAACCAGACTTAATTTACGACAGCCGGCAGGGTGGAGGGGTGCGGGCACCTCCAGTCTCCTTTTCTGTTTCTTAACCAGACCCACTTTCAAAGGATTTGATGAGGAAGGGCTGAAGTCTGTGTTTTATGAAAATGGGTGGGAACCTGCAACAAAACGTTGCAGCGTGGAGTGATCCTGTTCAGGGTCCAGCCCCCCAGCAGACATTCAGTATTCCATGGCCACTGAGCATGCTCAGTCCTCATTGGGCTGGTTTCTTCCCCTAAATACCTTTTTGTATTTCTGCAAAACTTGGGGTACACCCACCCCCCTATCATGCCCTCTTTATTTCTCAGTGGCCCGGTTTTGGCTACAATCCTATTGATACTCAGTGCTTTTTTTCTGGAGAAAAAGGTACCGGAACTCTTGGATTACATTTCCTCGGGAGTAGATGGCGATTAAATTGTAATGCAATTAATAGAAGAAAAGGTGCTGGAACTCAGTTCCGGTGAGTTCCACCAGAAAAAAAGCCCTGTCGATACTAACCAGCTGAGTTTGCTATTAGAGGGAGATTTGTACAGTCTTGGATAGATGTTAGATTCATACAAAATCTCTCCTCCCCCTCCCTCTTTACCTTTGGCAGCAATGCTTCCCTGACTGTGTGTGTGAGGATGCCTTCAATAATACTTATGCCTGCGTGCGCACGCTCAGCTCCACCAACTTGCAGTACTGTGAATTTGCTGATGCCCAGGTAAGCTTGGCCACGTTCTGCCCTCTCCCCCATTCTGAATGGAGACAGCTTTCAAGTTTCATTTTGCCCCAGTGGATGATGAGCTATGAACAGGGCCCACCAAGGGATGCTGCAACGGAAACATTGTTTGCAAGCCTTCCCCACACAGCGAGAGAATCCTGTTCATGCCTATTTGCTTTCCGAGGAAACCCTGTGCGTAGCAGAGGCCTCTCTGTCATATTCTACGGTGCACATGTAATTCAGCAGCCAGGCCTGGCGCACCTCGCTTTTGGCCTATGTCAACTTGGAAGGAGAAGACTGAAGGAGAACTGCACTGGCTACCTGTTCACTACTGGGCCAGGTTTAAGGTTCTGGTACTGGTGTACAAAGCCCTAAACAACTTGGGACCAGGATACCTGAGAGAGTGCCTTCTCCCTTACCAACCTGCCCGGTCACTGACTGAGGTCATTGGAGGACATTCTCTTGGTGGTTCCACATGGACCTCTGGCCAGATTAGAGTCCACCAGGAGAAGAGCCTTCAGTGTGGTGGCTCCATTTCTAGTGGAACTCCCTGCCTCTGGAGGTCAGGCAGGCTCCGACATTGTGTTGCTTTCAGCACCTGCTTGAAAACGTCCCTGTTCCGGAAAGCCTTCCTTGCTGACCAGTCACGGTATTAATGACACCTTGTTTTCGATGCATTGTTTTTATTCTTTTATCTGTTTTTACCTTTTTATTGCTCACTGCTCCGGAATCTGCTTAGATATGGAGAGCAGTATACAAATACTGTAAATAAATAAGTAAGTACAGACAGGAGTGCATTCAGAAGAGGCTCACAGCACCATGAATATGCTGTGCTGAGCTCTCTGCTTAATGGACATATGGCTGTAGCACACGAGCAGATCCAGCATTGGGACATGCCACAGCCACCCACTGGCTGCTTCGTCACTGCAACCTCCTCATCTTGTTGGGGACCTAAGTGCTCTTCAGACAATTGCCTGAAAGGGACTGGGGGAAGGCCGTGCTGTTTCCCTCTCAGTCAGCATATCCTTCATCACTGCTCATCTCACTGGGGAACCTTTGGTAAGCGTCTGAGGTAAGCCCCTCGGAGCATGAAAACCGCCGCTGTGAACGAGGAGGCGTTTAGCCACATGAAGTTTCCATAAAAACATCCTTGAGGATGGCCGCGTCGCATCGTCATGAACTGGGCTTGGTTTCCAGTCTGTGCGGATTTCTCCCGCTGAGGCAGGTGTTGCAGCGCGGTACATTCAGTGCGGTGGGGGGAGTGGAAGGGCGGGCCCAGGAGCACTCCCCGTATTGGGTACTGAAGTGCCTCTCGCGTTTCAGCTGCAGGAATTGGGAGCTCTTCAAAATGGTCCTTTCCATTGCTGAAATCCGCACTGACTTGTGGGAGTCTTGGCACAGAGCTCTGGCGCTTGCCTCTTTTCATATTTGGCCAAGATGGTCCCACCCCACTCAAGCCCCAATCCCTAGAGATAGATGGTTGTTTTATCTGAAGCATTTTTATCCTGCTGCTCAGCCAAAAAGGCTCCCGGAGTGGGCTTACATATAATCAATAAAAACAAGCCAGTCCCTGCCCACAGGCGTACAGTCTTAAAAAGACATGACACAAAAGGAAAAAGGGAAGAGGAGGGAAGAGGAGAAAAGCAGGTAGTAGCCTTTCAGCAGGGCTGGTGGAATGGCCCTGCTTCCCATCTCGCATAGCTGTTGAGGATTTTGTGACTCCTGCCCCACCAGCTTCTCTTTTCTCTTGCAGAATTTTGTGGAATTCTATAATCTGACTTCAGACCCACACCAGCTCCTCAATGTGGTCAAGACATGTGGACCCTTCGCTGCTGGAGCAGATGAATCAGAGGCTAATCAAGTTCCAGGCGTGCTCCGGGGCCAGCTGCCGGTCCTGAGGACCCCTGAGGGTGCCCCTCTTGCTCTTTGATTGTGCCAAGGAACCCAGAAAGTCCATTTTGGATCTCTCTCACTCTCTCTCTCTCTCTCTCTCTCTCTCTCTCTAGTCACATCACCTCCTCTTTTCTCCAGTCTTAGGCCAATTTTGTGCTGATTTTACATTCTTGATTCCTCAGCTTCAAGGTCCTGGTCAGCGACTAACTTTGCTGGGGGGGGGGGGTGTTAGGGTGACAGAAGAGTGGCCGGGAAACCTGGGTGGGAAGTCGAGGCTCCATACCCTACCCCCATCAGAATGACTGGATACCTGTCCACTGTTGTGCTTTTTCAGCTCAAATTTTGCCACTCAGGGTGGGGGGCGTAGGGGGAAGATCTGGTCCAGAGGCTGCCGGTTGCTGACCCCCTACTCTAAGACAGGGGTGGGCAGAAGGTAGATAGATCAGCATCCACTGGTAGACCTCTGGATGATTGGGGCAAGGGTTTTTGACTCGCAGTGGTTTAGCAATAGCAACAACAAAACGAGTGTGGATCGTTGCATGGAAGGACTGTGAGCTCCGTTCAGCTCTGGTGCTCAAAACAAATTCCCTGGGCTCGGAACCCGTTGATTCTAAATGTCTTTCTTTTGCTCCAGGCACCGGTTGGTGGATCTCAGGGTTGTAGTAAAAAGAAAGAAAAAAAGTTGCTCCCTGCAGTCTGCCCCACCCCTGTTTTAAGAGGTCCTCCGGGACTAGGTGGCAACGGAATGACTACCTCCTTTCCCCTGCCCTGCTTTGGGGGATACGGTGGGATTCATTCCCCATTTAGAGAGCTATTCTATGGCCCCTAGACATTATCTGAGGCGCCCTAGGATACTTCGGATTCCCAGCCTCAGAGCTAGGAATCCACACTCCAATCCCCCTTCGCAGGTGGCGTGGAAGGAACCGCTCCGGCTGCCTCTCCGAGGTTGGGAAATGGTCCTCGGAGATGGGGGGAAAGGGGGCGGGGTGGGGAGGAGATTCCCCCCCCCCGCTAGGCTATGAGGTATCCTGACAGTGCTCCGGCACCCTTCCCTCCCCCCTCCAAGCACCTCAGCTAGATGGCCGAAAATGGCTGTCTGGCTGAAATGCAGAGCAGTCGGTGTGGGGAGGCCAAGATGGCTTCCCCCCCCCCCTTCCTCCTACTCTGCGCTGGATGTTCATAAATCTCCGGGTTTGGGGACTTACAAACATCGAGGGGGCAATCAATCGGATTGCACCCTTAGTCACCAACCAGTATGGGATTACTTCACTACCACCTCTGCCTTCTCCTCTTTCCTCTTGCTGAGACCGGGAGGATCTGTGATTTTCAGTGTCTTTTAAACTCCTGTCCACTTAGACATTTTTTATTCAGATCCTCTTCCTCTGGCCCGCAGTGGCTCCGGTAGCTGCTGTGCCGCCCCAGCTGTACCCGTCCACTGTTGTGCTGTGAAAAGAAATGAAATAAAGGACTTGTTTATTAGGAAATAAGCTCTTGATCTCTATTTACCTGCAAGAAAAGTCACTTCTCCCTTTTGTGCTGGTTTAGAAAATCTACAGTCCCCGTTCCAAGTACTGCCTACATTCTGAGAAGAGAGAAAGATAGCAAGCAGGCTTTGGGGAACCTGCAACATTTCATCTGGGCCAGAACTCCTTCCTCTTCCTCCTGCGGAGCTATCAATGCCTTTGAGTCCTCAGCAGCTATTACACCAGTCCCTGTGGGCATCCACTCCTAGGGGCAAGGGGCTGCAGCTGCCCTCCCCCGCCACCCCTGCCAGTCCCAGAATCACAAGGGCAGATCCAGTATCAGAGGCCAGTATTGCCTATGTACTCCAGTTGCTGGGGAACATGGGCGGGAAGGTGCTGTTGCACTCCTGTCCTGCTTGTGGGATCCTGTGGGCAGCTGGTTGGCCACTGTAAACAGAATGCTAGAGTAGATGAACCCTTGGTCTGATCCAGCAGGGCTCTTCTGATGTTCTTAGATGCACTCCTTGTGGACACTGGCTTTTTGTGGCTTAGCCCTGTGAGAGCTGGACTGACCCGGGTTCAAAAGCTTCCCTAGCCAATGACCCTCAGTCCCAGTCACGCAGACGGAAGGAGGAGATAACAGCCGTTAATAAAGATTAAAGAGTTTATTTGTAAGACCCAATTACATGGGATTAAGGCAAGCAATGCATCTCTTACTCACTACATGATGGCAGGATACAAATCCAATACCCCAGTGGTAAGGCCTAGATGAAGTGAAGTCCAGAATCAATACAAGTCGAGTGAGACGGAAGGCGAAGTGAAAGCTATCAACAAGTGTGTTAGCTTTATACCACAGACCCTGCACCCTATAAATAGGATATACTCACCCCAGTTGTATAACCTATTCATCAACATGGTGATTCAAACCTGCCAGGTTGCCTGATTCATATCCACTGGACTATGTCTCGTACCAAAGACGTTTGTGTATTCATCTCAAGAGAACAACCTCCATGTCAGGTGATATCCTGAGTCAGGGGATAATCTCGTTCTGCCTATGCAAACCTAACAAAGCCCTGTAACATGCATAGGAAGGGCGTTAGTATGGTATGGAAAGGACCTAAAATCTTCTGCTTTCATCCACAAAGGCTGGGAAAGTGCTGGGGGAGGGGGGGGAACATAAGGGAAAGGGAGAGATGGCTAACTGTCACATTATTATTTTTAGTACTAATATTTCTTTGTGATATTTGTATGCCGCTTAAATATAATAAAATCCCTAAGTGGTTCAACATACAAACATTAAAATCACATTTAAAATAAATTAAATATACAATATATATATATTTTTTAAAAAAAACCAATTTCAATTAATTCAGATAAATTTACAAGAACACAGAGGAATACATGAGCAGTAAAAAAAAAAAAAAAAACCCGGAGCAGCATGATTAATTATGAGGATCATTTCATCCATGGTCATGGTTATCCACAGAAAACGGCAAGGAGGGGTAATTGATCCACCCCCCCCCCGGGAGTAGCCATAATCTCCAGATTCCCAGCTTTCATTTAAAGAAAATAGCAAGTCTCTGGCCCTTGTAGAACCTGAGATAGGAGGCAACATGTACAGCCACTGTTCTGTCTGATATTCATTTTGTGTGAAACTGGCCGGCTCCTGCCTTTTAGTGTTTTTAGCCAATGAATGAAGTCACAGCAATGGTTAACACACCCACTAGCTGGCCGTGTTAACCCTTCTGGATGTGTTAAGCCTTTTGGGGGTCTTCCCTGTTAGGAAGCAAATGCAGCCTTATTTATTTTTTTAAAACCTATTTAGAAATCCAGGAGTTCCCTGTAGCTGGGTTTTTGATCCAAAAACAAGATTGATTTAAAAAAAAAAAAAAAGGTTTTCAAAATGGCTGCTCTGGTGAATGAATGGTCTCTTTCCTGCCCATATGGCAATGTCACAGCCACTAGTATGGATGGGACATAGCAAGCTGTGCACACAAGTGTTCTTGGTAGTACTTCGTGCATGCATTGGGTGCTTCCCAACAAAGCTCTTACTGTGCAATCGTCCAGCCTCATTCACAACATTTTACGTGGGGTCCAGAGACCACAATGTCTTCCATTTGTAACTCTCCTGTGTTTTCCCACTGCTGCTTCCATCTTTTTCCCCTTATCTTTCCGTTGAGGAGCGATAGCTGCACAACGTCTTTTGATTGGTAACGCTAGGAGCCGTCTATCTGGAAGCACCCACAGACTGGGTTCAGACAACACGATAACCCACACTCAAGGGTTGAGAGTGGGTTGCCGTTCAACCCTGGGTTGTTGTTGAAACGTGGGTTATCGTGTTGTCTGAACCCAGCCGAGATAACAAACCATGGTGAACAACCCACAGTTCACAGCCCAGCAACAAACGGTGGGTTCTCTTCATGGGTTGTTCGTGGTTAACAAGCCATGCTTTGTTAGCGCAGCTGGGTTCAGACTATACGATAACCCACGTTTGTTGTTGGGTTATCGTTTGTTTGTTTATTTATTTATTTATTTATTTATTATATTTTTGAATTGCCCACCTGGCCAGTCATCCGGCCACTGAGCAATGTACAGTCCAATAAAATACAAGAAAAAAAGAGAGTGTAAAACACAAAAATGGTACAAAACTTAAAAATCCTAACCCACCCCATATTCTCGCCTGAAAAGCCACGTTTTAAATGCATGGCGGAAGCTAATGAAGGAAGGGGCATGGTGGAGGTCACTGGGGAGAGAGTTCCATAAATTGGGGGCTGCCACAGAAAAGGCCGTCCGTGGCAGATCTTGTTGAGCGGCCTACTTGATGTTGCTGGAGGCGCTCCTGAGATACAGTCTTCCTTCTGCATCGACAACCCATACTCCACCCATACTCAACCCTTGAGTGTGGGTTATTATCGTGTCGTCTGAATCCAGTCATATTCTTCTCAGCAATCTTTACAACAGCCTTGTAATGTAGGCCAGGCTTATTACCCCAATATTGCAGAAAGTGGGGTCTCAGACTGAGACACGGCGGATCGCCTGAGACTGCCTAGAGAGCTCACAATGGGCCAGATTTGAACTGGGTTTACTTTGTATCAGCCAGTATACTACGCTAGCTCTTGGAAAGGTTTGTAAGGGATTGGAGTTGGGGAATGCATCAGATGACCGTGTTGGGGCACACTCTCTGTTCCACTCTCTTCCCTCCACCCATCGCCACCGCCCGCCGTATCCATGCGAACCCTCATATGCAAATCTCGGGCACAGAGGACTTTTGTGCCTGCCCTGGGACGGGCATCATTTGCATGGCCATCTGGGACCAGACTAGGCAGAGTGAAACTGCCTTTCCTCCAGGATGGTAAGTTTGCAATTTTTGCTGCTTTCTGCTCTTGTTTTCGGGGTTGGTAGAGCTCTCCTGAGAGGGAGGGAGGCAAGGAAACATCCCCAAAGCAGAGAGAGAGAGAACTCTCAGCTGGAAAAGAGGGGTCACCAAGACTGAGTCCAGCCAGTGGAGGCTGGCAGCTCTTAACGTCCGTGGGGCGCTGTATCCACTCTGGGCTTTAGTCTGAACTTTAAAAGAGCTATCCATGGTGCTGAATCCTATTTCTCCCCCTCCCTAAAAAAATAGGTTCAGCACCATAAATAGCTCCTTAAAAGTTCAGACTGCAACCTAGAGTGGATGCACTGGCCCACATTCCATTGATAGGTTCATGTCTCCATCCTGGTCTATATTACTATGTGGGTTTATTATACGGCTGCAGTCCTATGTACACTTCCCTGAGGGTGGAGTGGACCCATGACTGGAACATCGCTAAATGTCTATCAGTTAAAGATACATTACATCAGGGCTCTCCAACCATGGGTCCCCAGATGTTGCTGGACTACAGCTCCCAGAATCCCTTGCCATTAGCCATGCTGGCTGGGTATGCTGGGAGCTGTAGGCCAGCAACATCTGGGGACCCAAGGTTGGAGAGCCCTGCATTAGATCAATAATTTTAATAAAGAATGGAAGAAATAACTATGCTGGGAATCTTCCAGAGCGGGTTGGCTTCATTATTTCCAGAAATTTTACATCTCTATTAACTTTCTATAAAAGTCTTCTTCTAACCAGTGTGGCATAGTGGTTAAAGTGTCGGACTGGGACTCAGGAGATCCGGGTTCTAGTCCCCACTTGGTCATGAAGCTCACTGGGTGACTTTGGGCCAGTCACTAACTCTCAGCCTAACCTACCTCACAGGGTTGTTGTGAGGATAAAATGGAGAGGAGGAGGATTATTATGTAAGCCGCCTTGGGTTCCTTGCAAGAAAAAAGGCAGGATATAAATATAATAAATAAATAAATAAATAGTTTTTTATAAATCGTTTTGTGGGAGTAAAGGATGGATAACAATATATAAACACCTTGTCTTAAATATTTTATTCATTCTAAAAGAAAATATTCCACAGTCCAAAGCTGTTCAATTTTTCCAATAAAAACAAATACAGTTTGGGGGGGGAAAGCATCCCCCGCCCCATTTCCCCCCATTTTTTTTAGGGCCTTCGCATTTCTAGTTCTTGTCAAATTGAGGCATTCCAGTGTTTTCTGTGCTGTCTTCCTGTTTAAAGAACTACTTTAGGTGGCCCTGGTGTGCTTCCAATTTCCAAACTGATAGGCATAAAACTACCCCCATTCAACATTCGAAGAAATAATGACTGAAAAATATAGTATATGTCAAAAATTGCAGAGGAGGATTTTGCTCTTTAGTTTTCACTCTAATTTACTAATTCCCTTGCAGAACATATATGGAAAGAATAAGATTCCGTGAGTAGCTCTTTTGTTCAGTCTTGTGGTTTGTTGCACCTAAATGCCGGCAAGGAAGTGGATTTTTGAGCTGACTGTGGGTGGCAGATGGGGCTTTTAGCAACCGTGCTTTCAGCTGTTGCTGTTCTTGGCTGTGCCAAATTAGATGGCTTTAATGGGACCGCGGGCAAATCATGCAGGAGAGTCTGATCAGTGGCTATTAAGAGAGGCTCGTTTGGTGGCAACGAGGAGGAGGGCCTTCTCGGTGGTAGCCCCCCAATTATGGAACAAGCTCCCCACTGAGACCCGCCTGGCGCCAACCTTACTATCTTTTCGGCGCCAGGTTAAGACTTCCCTCTATGCCAAGGCATTTAATAGTTAGGAGCTCGGAATAGCACCGGGGGGGGGGGGATTGTCACCTGTAGGCTCAGTTTTATTAGTTTTTTTTTTATTGTAATTTTATTTTTAGTTAGTTTTTTTTTATTGTTATTGTTATTTTAAACAAATGTTTTTAAAATTTGGTTTTTAATCTTTTAAACTATTTTGTATGTTATTGTTGTTTTTATGTATAATCTATTGTGAACCGCCCAGAGAGCTTCGGCTGTGGGGGGTGGTATATAAATGAAATGAATGAAATGAAATGAATGAATGTGAAATAGAACCTCCAGTTTCAGAGGCAGTACGTCACTAATTATCCCAATTGCTGGCGGGCTGTTGTGCAGGAGGGCTATTGCCTTAATAGCAGGGGTGGGGCCTGATGACATCATTTGGTTCAGGGCCAATGCACTTTGGCTGGGGCCCTGGCATCTCTGCACACCGGGGAAAGCCCGCACACATTGAAGCCACCCTGCTGGAGGCACTGGCTTGGAGGAGCGCTCTAACTCCCAGCAACACCTCGGCCGGGGCCCTGGCTTTGGTTATGAGCCTTTTTTCCTGTCCCCGAGACCCTCCAACTTGAGTCTAGTGCAGTGCTTCTCAATTATTTTCTGTCATGCCCCCGCTAGGAAGAAGAAAACATTTCGCGCCCCCCGCACGACTGTAAATAGTATCATTTGTCTATAAAATTGTTATAAGTGCACCTCTGCATAACACTGTATCCTTATTAACGTATAAGAGAATAAAAAAAGAAAGAAATGTGGATCAATTTACAACAAAGAATAGCTTTATTAACGTACAGAAAGTAAGGAGCACAGGATTAAGGAACACAATTAAAAAAACTTTTCAGAAAAGCCCCTTTACGGGCCCGGCCCCTGGGGCCGCCACTTTGAAGAAGTCTAGTGTAAAGGTTCCATGGACTTGGAAGAAGCCCAGTGCAAGGTGAAAAGAGAACGTGCTAAGCGAAAAGAACTCAACGAATCCTTTACAGGCCATCTTTCCATCTGTAACCTTGTGTCCCTCCTCACTGTGGGAAACTGTGTGGATCTAGAATTGGCCTCCACATCCACTGACGGACCCATCGCTAGAGTCTACACACTTTTTCTTTAGAATTTTCCTCCTTTTAAAATCTCCTTTTTGTACATTTTCTTTTCTTTTTCTTTTTCTTTTTTTTTATCCTGGAAGACAATCTTACTCGGTCACGAGTGATCGCCTGACTGACTGAAAAGGCATCCACTTCGGATGAAAGAATTCTGCTCCCAGGAGTTGTTTTTCTTTTCTTTTTGAGTACCAGAATTTGAACAGCACTCACAGCCTTTGACACAAAAAAAATTCACTCCTGCTTATTATTACCCCCACCTTTCTCTATTTCAGCAGTAGAATTTGTTGAGCGGGGCGGGGAGTGGGGTGACATTTTGTGGCTACTTAAACAATTGGGAGTTTTGGAAGAAAAAAAAAAACCACCTTGTCGATCTACTGCAAAACACCCAGAGATAGATCCAGCTCAAAATCCATCCCACCCACCCCCATTCTAGGGTATATTCTCAGTTCACACCAGATGTTGGTGAAGTCCACCAGGTATGCCCTCCCCACTCCCTGCAAAATACTAGGTCTGCACCCTAGAACACACACCCACACACACCCAGAATCTTCTGCAAAGCACAGAGTTTCCTCAGTAGACAGACATGTCTCCTGAGATTCCCTGGAGGAAGAATGTTTGTAAAGCCTTGAAGCATCGCCAACAGATACTTGTCCAACTTTTTCTGGAAAATGTCTGGGGAAAGGGAGAAGAAGATACACATCTTCCCAGCGCCCAGTGGAAAGGGAACTGGGAGATGGTAGGTAGCACGGTCTCATGAAGCCTGTGCAAAGTTGTCCTTGTTTTCTATCCTCCTTAAAGGTCCCAAGTCCCACCACCAGTACCTCCAAGAAGACCAGGTAAGCAATAAGAACACATCACGCTGGGATGCCCGTGATGGTTGTTGCGTTCCCAGAGGGCTTTGCCTGGGGAGAATCCCATCTTGATCAGCAACTGGCTGGCATCTCACACGGTCTACAGATAACACAGTTACTGCTGTTTCAGCCCCCTCTCGGGAGACCCCATGACTTCTTTTCTAGCCCACAGTCCAGCCTTCAGGAACCTGGTGCCCTCCAAATGTGTTGGACCACAGCTCCCATCATGGTGGTGGTTGTAGTCCATCAGCTTGGGGAAGGATGCCATACTCTCTTGAGGCATCCGTGTCTGGCAGTGACAAGAATACACCCATAGCTGCCCGGGGCTTTGCAAACTAGTTAACTGTCTATAGGTCCAGGGCTGTAGCTTTGGGACAGGGAGGGGCAGGGCCCCCCAAAGATATTCCAGACCCCTTCTCTGAATTTATTTTTAAAAGCCTCTATGAGTTTGTTTGTTTGTTTGCTTGTTTTTACATTCATGGAGATTTAAGGGCAAATACGCAGGCCGCATTCTACCTGGCCATTCAATAAGAAGAACACCTGCTCCATATTGCTAGATCTTGCAGGGCGGTTCAGGCATTTACAGTGTGTTAAAGTTAAACGCTTGTCTCACTGCTCCCACGTGGGGGAAAAATCCTCCTGTAATGCTTCCCCAAGACATTTTGCTGCCTGCAAATGGTGCTCCCTCCCCCAAAAGTCACACCAGCAGAATCCTAGTCCCCAAGGCAGGCTAAATTATTTTGACACCTGAGGCAGAAAATCCCAGAAGCACCTCTCCGCTTCCCTGTTGGCAAAAATGCAGAAAGAACAAATTAAATAACTACGGTAACCATTTGCTGCCCTTTCATGACACCTGCTGCCTCAGGAAGGCTTCTGCGTCTGCCTAATAGCCGGGCTGGCCCTGCTTCCTGCACACAGGAAAATAGCATTTCAGGAGAAATTTGGCTAAACCCTTCCCTTATTTGGCTAAATAAAAACAATACATTAATCCCTACACATTGCACGATCTTACTTCAAGAAAACAAACAAACAGGAAAGGAGAAAAAAAAATCATTTATAAAAGTAGGAGACAATCGCCCACTGCCTTGCTTGTCTGGTATTATTGTATAAAAGTTCTCGCCTATAATGTCCAAGTTAATTTCTGAATACAGCTGTATTCTGTCATTCAGGGATTTGAACCTCTTACAGCCAGAGCGCAGATTTCAATTTTGGAGAGGCTCTCAGGGGTGAAAGGGGCAAAAACTGTGCAAAAGCCAGGAAACCACAATTGGTGGTCAGGGGAAAGTTGGTGCGGCCAAGGGAAAGGAGCTTAGCCGGGTTTGGCCCATGGACGTGAGGCTGAACACCCCTGCCATATTTTAACATACCATTTTCATAGTTTTGGAATTAGTGAGCTCCTCCCATATTTAGCATAGGTCAGTCTTGCTCTCGCTCTGTACGTATCTATATGCACTCTCTTCCCCCATGGCACAGAACAGTGCCCAGCGGATCATGTAGACTGGCCACTCACGCATTGCGAAAAAGGAAGAAACACATTCCCCCCCCCAAAAAAAAAGAAAAAAAGAGGGTACCAATTTGCATATGCTGATATAGATGTATGAAAGCAAATCACAATTATTCAAATAGAAATACAATACATCTCACCCTCGTGCGGAAGACTGACTAGGTGATCTGCTCAGTCTGCTGCCCGGGTGCTAAAAGGCCCACCTTGCTCTCCCTTCACGGTTCTTCAGCTTTAAACTGGGTTTGGACTGGGCAGCCCATCAAATAGAGAATTCCTTCAAATAGAGGACTGCCCTCTGTAAAAGTAGGAGCCCTGGCCATCAGGAGTCTATGCCCTATGACAGGGGGCTCTCCAACCTTGGGTCCCCAGATGTTGCTGGCCTACAGCTCCCAGCATACCCAGCCAGCATGGCTAATGGCAAGGGATTCTGGGAGCTGTAGTCCAGCCACATCTGGGGACCCAAGGTGGGAGAGCCCTGCCCTATGAGATACCACACTGGGTCTGAGCTTCAAAATTGAATGACGCCGCCACGAGAATAGCTTCCTTGCTCTGTCCCACATCCAAAATCCTTGGGTCACCCGGCCCGGGTGCCATGGCCTTCGATGCTCCCAGAACAGGCTGGCCCATTTGCCCTTGAACAGCAAGTGGGTCAGGACCAAACAGCAAACTTGGGGGGCTGGGGGTGGGGTGGAGGCTGGCAACTCCTTGTGCCATTGGGGCTCCTTATCCAGTGCGGCTTTTATTCTGAGCTTTATCGGAGCTATCCGTGGTGCTGTGCTCCATCCCCAAAATAGGCTCACCACCGTGGATCGCTCCTATAAAGCTCAGAATGAAAGCTGCAATGGATAAGGGGCCCCACCGACACAGGAGTTGCCGGCCTCCCCGGAAATTTGCCCTTGAAACTTTCATAGATTTTCATAGATCATAGAGTCGGCAGGGGCCTACTACGAGGCCATCGAGTCCCACCCCCTGCTCAGTGCAGGAAACTAGAGGAGGGGGTCTCCCATCCAAGGAATCACCAGGCCTGACCCTGCTTAGCTTTCCACGCTCAGACAAGCTGCGCCAGCGTGAGCCAACTTGCTCTGGAACAGCAAACTGTGACTGACCTGCAAACCCCTTGTGTGTTTCAGAGGCAACGCAGCAGGCGGTGAGTACTCTGCAGCCCCAGCCAGCCTCCAGCATGACTCCCCCTTCCTTGTATCCCCCCCCCCGCTGCCCTAATTGTCCCCCCAGGGCACATTATCCCCCTAATGCCAGTGTCGCTCCCCTGCAGACCACATCACAAGTCTCCTAAGCCCACCCTGGTTTCTCCCATGATCTCTTTGCTGCTACCTTCTTTTGGGGGGGGGGGGCGGGATGCCTGCCGCCCAGACACCGCAATGATAAAATCCTGTCTATTGCAGCCTCCCCCAACCTGGGGCCCTCCAGATGTGTTGGACTACAACCCCCAGCATGGATAGGGGATGCTTGGGGGTTGTGGTCCCGACACAACTGGAAGGGCGCCAGGTTTGGGGGAAGGCTGGCTGCTCTTGTCTGTTCCAATGGGCAGCTCTCACTTCCGCCCTGGAGGAGTGGGAGGGGAAGAAAGCCTACAGAAAGAAACCGGTCCTGGGTTTAAGGGCAAGCTATTAAGACAGTGCTCTGCCTTTGCTGCTCTTCTCGTAAGCTTCCAGGCATCCCCAGGACCATAAGAAGCTGCCTTATGCCAGGTCAGGTCCCGTCAGAGGATCTAGCTCAGTATCATGATCCAGCAGTGGTTCGCCAAGGTTTCGGAGAAGAATACTTCCTGGCCCGGCCTGGAGACGCCGGGGATCGAACCCTGGGACCTTCTGCATGCCAAGCAGGGGATCTGCCACTGGGCTACACAGCCCTTCCCCATCCAGTAGGGACCTGGGAAGCTGCCTTGCACAGAATTAGAGCCTCGGTCCACCTAGCCCAGTATTGTCTGGCAGCGGCTCTCCAGGCCAGCCGGTTGCTCTCCAGCCGTGTTGGATTAAAATTCCCATCAGCCCCAGCCAGCAGGAGAGCACCACCAGGCTGGGGAAGGGCTTCAGACAAGGGGGCCTTCGTGATGACCCTACCTGGGGAGGCCGGGGACTGAACCTGGCGCCTTCTGCATGCATTCCTGCTGCTCTGCCCTATCGCTGGGCTTCAGCCCAACACATCCGACACAGGAATGTCAATGGGAGCTGCCTTGTCACTGAGTCATCTGGCTCCGTATTTTCCACACCGACTGGTGGCACCCCTCTCTGGGCTCTCAGGTAGGTCTCATTCTTTCCCAGCCCTACCTGGAGGGAGATGTCGGGGGGGGCTGAACCTGGGACCTTCTGGGTGGAAACGTGTGCTCCACCACTGGGCTGCAACCCAACAGGAGCACAGGATAGCACGCTGCACCACCCCGAGTCAGACCTTCCGTCCCTGGCATAGCATCTATACCAGGCTGCCCCAGCGTGGTGCTCTCCAGATGTGTTGGATTACATCTCCTTTCATCTCCAGCCAGTGTGGCCATTGGCAACAGGTTGCACAAGGCTGGTCTACCCTAGAACATCAGAAGAGCCCTGCTGGATCAGACCAATAATAATAATAATAATAATTTATTTATTACCCGCCTCTCCATCTAGATCGAGGCGGGGAACAACAGAAAATATAAAATACCTAAACTAAAACAACACAATATATACTATTAAACATCTTAAAACACCCTAAAAACATCTTAAAAACATCTTAAAAACATCTTTAAAACATCTTAAAAACATCTTTAAAACCAAGGCTCCATCTAGTCCAGCATTCTGTTCACACAGTGGCCAAACAGCTGCCCACGGGATCCCACGAGCAGGACAGGAGTGCAACAGCACCCTCCCGCCCATGTTCCCCAGCAACTGGTATACATCGGCATACTGCCTCTGATACTGGAGGAAGCATAGAGCCGATCAGGACCAGTAGCCATTGATAGCCTTCTCCTCCATGAATTTGTCCAATTGCCTTTTAAAGCCCTCCAAATCGGTGGCCACCACCACATCTTGTGGAAGTGAGTTCCGCAGGTTCACTATGCACTATGTGTGAAGAAATCCTTCCTTTTATCTGTCCTGAATCTCCCGCCGATCAGCTCCGTGGGATGACTCAGTTACCCTGGCCAGCCGTGGCTAGTCCCTAGGGTTTCAGCAGAAAGTCTCCCTTCCCCAGCCCTACCTGGAGAAGCTGGGGATTGAACCTGGGACCTTTGGCATGCAGAGCAGCCGCTCTGACACCGAGTTACGGCCCCTCCCCAGAGTTCCTTGCCACACCGTTTAGAAAGTGCTCCAATCAGAGAATGTCAGGGCATCATCTAGCTTCCCCCCACTGGCCTGGCATTCTTTTAGGTTCATGCCAGCAACGCTGAAGAAGAGGAGGAGGAGGAGGAGGAAGACGATCAGTATACATATGAAGTCCCGCCAAGTGAAGGGCAGAGCAAGATGGTCGCTGCTGTGCCCAGGTGGCAGGAGGCTGCGGACAGCCTGTATCTCGGTAAGGAGGTGGAAAGGGAGGCAAAGGATCTGGCCAGCGAGTAACTAATAGGGGGGGGTGTGTTTTCGATGGGGATCTCTCACGTGGCTGGATCTCTGGAGACATCCCTACCATGATGCAAGATGAGGTGGCAGCCTCTGGCCACAGTGGCTTTGGGACACCATTCAGGGTGACAGAGTGAGACACATTCTGGTCTGACCCATGGGGCACACACCATGGAAGCCCTCCTGCCCAAACCCCACTGAAATGAACAGGAGCCTGGTGTCAACCCCAGTCATCATTTCAGCGCCAGGTTAAGACTGCCCTCTGCTCCCAGGCATTTAATGGGATATGATGGGACATGTCAGCTGTTTTAACAGGTCTAGTTCTTCTTATTATTATTATTATTATTATTACTACTACTACTACTATTATTATTACTATTATTATTATTATTATTATTATTATTATTGAAATGGTTTTAGCTGTTATAAATTTTGTATATTGAAATTTTATGCTGTATTTTATGACTGTGTCTTGTGTTTTGTGAATTGCTGAGAACCACCCAGAGAGCTTTGGCTAATTGGGCAGTATAGGAATGAAATTAATAATACTAATACTAGCCGTATGTATGCCATGTGGATTTTCCGGTGAAGGCACCCAAATGATTAAGGCTTGCCTTACCTGCCCCAGGTCTTGCCTTTGGTACCAAACCTGACTACTTCTTTGGATCTCTGTCCCTGCTTCCAGCGGTGCAGAGACAGAGATCTAGAGTGAATTAATCCGGGTGAGTACCAAAGGCAAGGTCAGTAGGCAGCTCAAACACAAGGGAGTTCCAGAGAAGAGCTGGGTTAACGGGGGACTACAAGGCAGGAAGCTGGGTGCAGAGATGTTGTTCCGGCACCCTATGCCTAGAAAAGAAGTATTTTAACCTAGCTTCCAGAGCGCAGCTGCAGGCCATCAGGGCCACCTGAGCAATGGTCGGCTCATGAGCAAAGCCTTGCTCATGGGTGTACCTTTATTCATGAGGTATTCCTCAGGCAGGCATTTCTGCAGCTGAACCTTTAGGTGCCTATGCTTCTTGGGGTTAGGTGTCCACTCACTGTCTGTCTCCAAGTCTGAGGGGGGGGCTAACTCTGCCCAGGGCCCCCCTGATCTGCCTCAGGGTCCCTTGACAGAGGCAGCTCCTCCACAATGTTCAACTTGGGGAGCTTGGGGGTCATCTGCTGAAGAGGAGGCCTCCAGAGGGGGCAAGACATGACCACTGCAAGCGATCAGGACTTCAGGTAAGTGGCACAGCAAACAGGGAAAACAGAAGACAGGACAAGAGTCAGGCAGGCAGGACTGGTGCAAGGCAGTTTGGTGCCCTAGGCAAGATCAGATATTTAGCGCCCCCCTTCCCACTTGAGAGCGCTGTATTTTTTTTCAAGGTGTTTCTGGCGCCCTCTTTAGCCCTGCGCCCTAGGCGGCTGCCTAGTTGGCCTAGTGGTAGCACCGGCCCTGCAGGCAGGGCATGTGGATCTTCATTGTATATGAATGTACCCCAGCTCTGAATCTGCCAACCCGTCATGCCCCCCCGCTGGAGGAATCCTCCTCTGCAGAGGAGCTGGAGCTCCCAGAAGCAGACAGTGCCAAGGAGCCGCCCATGTCAGGAGCTCTGGGGAGCCTGGGCCCTCGAGGGAGATCACCGCTACTCCGTCCCCGCAGGAGATGGGGAGTTCTGTCTCTGAGGTGGAGGCTGGGCGACCACCTAGCCTCCAAGAAGAGTGTCATTGCCTGAAGAGGCAGGCCAATAGGGCTCCTTTGAGAAGAAGTGCTGGAGGGAGGACTACGTGGGAGCAAGGCCCTCCTTCCAAGTAGGACCTTTGCCAGGGGGCCCTGTAATGCACTACAGCTGAGCCCGGAAGCTCTGGCCAGTGGCCATACAAGCCTTCAGGTTTAGCCTAGCCCTAGGCGGTACTGGAACAATACTGTTTTTTCAGCTCCAGTGCCTTGTTTTCCAGACCTTGCCTTGTGATTGATCCTCCGTGCTGCTGACCCTTGGATTCTTGCTTGACTCTGCCTCTGGACTGTGTATTGCATCTGAGTGCTTAACTGTGCTTTGACCTTTGCTTGTATCTTGACCACTCTTCCCTTAACCTGATCCCATACTAGACTGAAACCTGCCCTACTTGACCATTTCTCTGCTTTCTTGCCTTGCCTTTTGGATTGCCCCCTAATTTGTTCTAATGCTGAGTCTGACTCAGCCATAGCAGGACACACAACCCTCTCTTTTACAATATAGATTGGGCATAGAGTGGACTCCTTCCCTAAGGGTTTGCAAAGCTGCCCGGCCAGCCCCAGGCCGCTTCCAGACTGACAGCTCCTAGGTGCGACCAATGAAAAAACATTGAGCCAGTTCACACCACACGAGGGTGGTACATAAGCCAAGGTGGCTTCCTAACCACCCCGGCACTTGCTGGCTGATTTCCCCAGTTACCCTCACTGGCTGCAGGTTATCGTGATGTCCAAATCCACCCGGCAGCACTCCAGCGCACCATGGGTGTTCAACCTTTTAGAAGCAGGGGAGGGGGGAACTGCACAAAAGCCAAATGGTTGGAGGAAAGGGAAACGGGGGGCCAGATTGGGATGCCAAGAGGGACCTAGGCCTGAAGTTCCCCATCCCTGATTTAGATGAAGGGAGTAGCCATTTAAAAATAATGACCATAGTTTAAAAAATGCCATCGTGGGAAAGACTGTGGCCAGGTGAGCGGTGTGCCTGCTCTCAGTCTGCTGCCCACCGTTGATGGGCGACTTTTAGCCCCCTTCTTCGGGCTCTTTGCCTTTAATCTGGGTTTCGATGGGACAGCCCTTTGGATAGAGCAGTGTTCTCCAACCTTGGGTCCCCAGATGTTTTTGGTCCCACAACTCCCAGCATGCCCCAGCCAGCGTAGCTGGCTGGGGCATGCTGGGAGTTGTAGGCCAAAAACATCTGGGGACCCAAGGTTGGAGAACACTGGGATAGAGGATGCCTTCAGAGGGCTGTCCTCTGAGAAACCCATCAAAAAGAGCCATCCTAGACAGTGAGCAGGGGGTTTCATTTGACTAGATGCCCTGCTAGGGACCCTCCGGCTCCGATTCTAGGATACACAGAAGATTACGGATGGATGGATGGATGAGATGCGTTGACCGGGAAGAGGAAGGGCTGGGCTGAAAGTGGCTTGGGAGGGAGTCATAGCTGGGACTAGCAGTCTGCAGTGCCCTCTCAGGTTGTTTCTCTGCCCGTAGATCACCTGACCCTGGGCCTAAGGCGCTTCTCCGAACCAAACAGCCTCCTACAGCCAAAGCCCCGTATGGTGAGTGGCGTGTCTGAGTATGGGAAAGAGCTCTGCTCTCCGTGGGTGAGGGCTACCAAACAGCCAGAATTTCATCTTCTTGTGCAGTTGTCAAGGTGTAAAAGCCGGGGGGGGGGGGCGGGGATTATGCATGCAATATTTCCCATTATTTACTTACTTTCTATAAGATTTTTTTTTTAAAATCTAATTAATAAAATCCTTCATGCTAGGGAGGTACTCTGCACATGCTCAAATGCACTCTGCCCTTAGGTTTGTTAGTTTTTTTGTAAGGGGAAGCATGTTTGTTTTGCTGAAACATAGGAAGCTGCAGGGCTGGCCCTGCTTTAGGCAGCGATTCCAAGACAAGAACTGGCGTCGGAGTGGCAAGAGTTTTTACGAAGCATAAAAACTGGTGCATAAAAACTGGGTCTGGTGCAGGGGAGGGGGACACAATTTGGCCTCCGCTTCGGGTAGCAAAATGTCTTAGGGTGCCACTGGGAAGCGGCTTTCTACCGAGTCAGACCAGTGGTCCATTGAGCTCAGTCCTGTCTATGCCTGGTCTGGGAGCTGGACTACAACCCCCATCACCCCTGTTGGAATACAACCCCATCACCCCTGTTGGAATACAACCCCATCACCCCTGTTGGACTACAACCCCCATCACCCCTGTTGGAATACAACCCCCATCATCCCCCATTGGCCATAGTTTCTGGGGGTAATGGGAGTTGTGGCCCAACAGCATCTGGAGTGCCACAGTCTATGCTGACTGATAGTCGCTCTCTAGGATTTCAGACAGGTTGCCAGTTTATTCCATTATTTTTTTTAAAAAAAATGTAAATTGCTTTGAACGCTCGAAAACCACTAGGTAGATGCGAAGCATGATCATTAACACCCCTTTGCCTCCTGTGCCAGGGGCAGTTCCTGTCGAAGCGTGGAGCACATGACGGCCATGCTGAAGAGATGCTCAACTGCCAGGCCATAGAGAGAGGTCAGAGGAAGGGCTCAGAGG
This sequence comes from Shinisaurus crocodilurus, assembly GCA_021292165.1. Lineage (NCBI taxonomy): Eukaryota > Metazoa > Chordata > Lepidosauria > Squamata > Shinisauridae > Shinisaurus > Shinisaurus crocodilurus. The sequence continues at coordinate 31,611,293 of CM037884.1, read as the reverse complement.
GGAGGGTGCGGATGGGGCGTTATGTTGGGGTGGTTTGCATGTTGTAAAGCTGGCTAAGCAAAGGGTGTGGCCTTTTTTCCTTCTGGCCCTGGAAAAGCTGGGCTTGGGGGTGGCCTGGGAAAAAGCGGTGGCATGGCAGGCTTTCAGGATTAGAACATCGCTCACATCATGAAACAACCCCCTGTTTGCTAATCATGCGCTGTTTGGGAGCAAGTGAGCATCCTGGCTCCCGTCTGCTCGCCCATTTCCAGCATGCTGAACATCCCAGGGATGCCATTCTTGGGTTATAAATCTGGATTGCTTCTCCCTCAGCAACTCAGACTTCTGGGTTTGGACGTCATGGAGAACAACCTAGGGATGGGTTGTTTAGCGCGCCGGAAATGGGCGAGTGGTTGGGAGCCAGCCATTTGGTTCAGGAGCCCTTTGTTTAAGGGCTGAACAACCCAGCAGTTAACCCATGGTTTGTTGTTGGCTTAACCGCTGGGTTGTTTAGCCCCTAAGCAACTCAGCAGTCTGGATTTGGTTGGGCATCACGCTCAGCAGGAGCCCGTCATGGGTTGCTGCGTAAAAAAACGGAAGAGGCAGGCGGGTGTGCTGCAGGCAACCCATCGGTTTTTTAATTGATGGGTTGTTGTTATGTGCAAACAGCACCATAGTCTTGGGTGTGTCTGTGCCACTTTGCAGATTAAGCATCTGAGCCCAAGGCCGTTCGCAAAGGGGAGTGGGTGCTTAATTTGTAGCATGGCTAAGGGACCGAGCTGTGATCCAGGGCAGCGCGGCCTCCTACATCCCACCTGGATCACTAATGGGGGAGGGGTCTTTTCTTTGCAGGACAAAGAAAGATGCGCGTGCTGCCTCCTTTTCCTCTCTCAGCCCGCCGGGTGTCCCTGCCTATCCTGGCTCCCTCTGAGTCCCAAGCAAAAGCTGCCACAAGCAGAGGTGTGTGGAATTGCTACTGGGCCGTGGTTCATGAACTGCTGGCCAAATCTGAATCCATGTCTAAACCGTTCGCTCGGGTAAACTACGGCTTAAATCAACTTGAATCATGCAGCTGAGAGACTAGGTTACAAATCCATATGTAAAATTCAGATCTCATTTTATACCTAGAGACCCTCTTCCCCCTTGGCCAGCTCCCTGTCCCATGGTTCAAATCCCAGCCTTCCAAACTTCCCCCTTTGCCCATCTCCTGCCTGCCTGCCAATAGTGCTGCAGAGTCATTGCTGTCTAAATTTATCAGACGCCTTTCAGTCGGAAAAAGATGCAAGGCTCCTTACAACAGGGGTTAGAACTTACAAAAATGTAAAACAATTTAAAACGGCTCAAACCCATTAACAATAGAATGTTAACAATAAAAGACCTGATAAAACAACAACATTAAAATGGAAAAGCCCCGTCGTATACTGTCAAATGCCTGGGAGTAGAGGAAAGTCCCTAACCTGGCGCCAAAAAAGATAACAATGTTGGTGCCAGCCAGACCTCTCTGGGAAGAGCATTGCACATCTGGGCCACCACCGGAAAGGCCCTCTCCCTTTTTGTCATCCTCCAAACCTCCCTTGGAGGAGGGCCTCAGATGTTGATGGTAGTGTCCAGGTAGGTTGATAGCATAAGAGGTACTCCAGCAGGCATTGCATTCCCGAGCTGTGTATGGCTGTCTCGGTCAAGAGCAGCACCTGGAATTGGGCTCAGGAATGTACAGGCAGCCCGTGCAACTGGGCCAGAATCTGTGTTATATGCTCAGACCTTCTGGTTCCCTCTATCAATATGACTGCTTCATTTTGCACAACCTGCAGCTTCTGAACAGTATTCAAAGGCTGCCCCATGTAGAGTGCACTGCAGTAATCTAACTTGGACGTTACCAGAGCATGGATCACAGAAGCCTGTCCAGATAGGGGCATAGCTGGGCCACCTGCTGAAGCTGGTGGAAGGCACTCCATGCCACTGAGGCCACCTGTGCCTCTAGAGACAAAGATGGCTCCAGGAGGACCCTCAAGCCTACGAACCTGCTCCTTCAAGGGGCGTACAACCCCATCCAGAACAGGTTGAGCGCCTCCATCCAGTCAGAAGAAACACCCACTTAAAGCATCACGGTCTTGCCTGGATTGAGCTTCAGTTTATTAGCCCTCATCCAGTCCATTGTTGCAGCCAGGTACGGGATCTAGCACATCCACAACCTCACCTGATAGAGATGAGAGGAGAAATAGGGCTGCGTGTCATCAGCATACTGATGGCAACACACTCCAAATCTCAGGATGACCCTACCCAACAGTTCTGTGTAGATGAACAAAGAAGTATTTTCCTTGTTCTTTTCCTTTATTGCAAGGATGTGGAACCTGTGGTGGCTCCAGTGTCAGTGGGGCTGTTTATCCACTCCAGATTTCACACTGAGCTTTTAAGGAGCTATCCATGGTGCCGAAGCTATTTTGGGGATAGGGTTCAGTGCCATGGCTAACTCCTTTAAAGTTCGTAGTGAAATCCGGATGGATACACAGCACCGCTGACCTTGGAGCCCCCAGCATCCACTGCCTCCAGGCCATTTGGCCATGCTGGCTGGGGCTGATGGGAGTTGGGTACAATGACATATGGAGGGCCACAGGTTCCCTGCTCCTGATATTGTTTCTCTGGTTTCTTCTGCCCTGCATTCTTAATTCCGGTTTAACAAGTGGTGCTTCCAGGTGGGGAGCTCCTAGTGCAACCAATCAAAAGGCACTGCACGGCTATTCCATCTTTTCCTCGACGGATCATGCTTCGTGGAAGGAAAAAGAATGGAAGAAGAGGTGAGAAAACACAGGAGGGCTACAAATGAACGATGATGTCATCGAGACCCCTGTAAAATGCCGTGAATGAGGCACAGGAAAAACCTTGCCTGGAAGCCCCAGATTTCAAAAACAAATTCTGGGATTGGAGCATGCATAGTTTGCCACAGTTTTGTGTTCCTTCAGTTTCTGGCATCTTCTGCTCCCACTTAGCTTGCCCATTACCAGTGCTGATGTGAACGCTGATTCTTGTCCATCTTTGTGTCTCTTTGTAGATCCTTTCCAAGCCCTGAAAGGCAACAAGGTAAGAACATCAGAAGAGCCCTGCTGGATCAGACCAAGGGTCCATCTAGTCCCGCATTCTGTTCACACAGTGGCCAAGCAGCTGCCCGCGGGAAACCCACAAGCAGGACATGAGTGCAACAGCACCCTCCTGCCCATGTTCCCCAGAAACTGGTGTACATAAGCATACTGTGTACCTCTGATACTGGAGGAAGCATAGAGCCAATCAGGACAGGTAGCCACCGATAGCCTTCTCCTCCATGAATTTGTCCAATCCCCTTTTAAAGCCCTCCAAATTGGTGGCCATCGCTACATCTTGTGGAAGTGAATCCCATAGTTTCACTATGCGCTGTGTGAAGAAGTCCTTCCTTTTATCTGCCCTGGGATCTCCCACCAGTCAGCTTCATGGGATGACCCCATTGGGTTCTAGTATTATGAGAGAGGGAGAACAATGTCCCACTATCCACTTTCTCCACACCAAGGTAACGAAGATCCCACCAAACAGACACAATCTGTCCTTGTAAAACATTCACTGCTTCAGATGACTGCAAATGGTTAGCACGCTCGCAGTGATGTGGGAGACGTTGTAATGATGGGCTCTGGAGATGAGAAGTCAGGGTGAAGCACATTATTATTAGCATCTCAGTGATCCAAAGTGTCTTTCCTTCTGGCAGGAGGAGTCCCGGGAGGATGAATCTATCTATGTGGAATGTGAGCCCAGCACAAGTGAGGCGCTTTCCTCTGGAGTCCTACATTCATTGCTACGTAACATTTCTAGAAAAGGCCCATGGCTCAATGGTAGATCATATGCTTTTCAAGCAGAGAGTCGTAGGTTCGTTCTCTGGCATGCCCAGTTAAAAGGGTCAGAGAGTAGGAGTTGGGGAAGACGTGTGCTTGGATTCCTGGAGAGCTACTACCAGTCAAAGCAGATCGGCAATACTGGGCAAGAAATCAGGGGTGTTGAGCCACAGGCCTACAGGCCAAATCCGGCCCTCCTAGGCTCCCTAGATGACTCCGCCTCCTTTCTCCTGACTGCTGATCATTGAGTGGTTTCCCAGCTTTTGTGTGGTCCCCCCTTCCTTCTAAAAGGTTGAAATGCACCTCCTAAGCCTTAAGAACTGCTGATGAGAGCTTTCAGCTAAAATATGCGGGTATTTTGGTCCCACCCTCTTTGCATATGGCATCGCCCAACACTGGGATGTGACGCTTCCCCCCCCCCTCCGAGAGCTACTCTGAAATTGAGTTTGACCCTCAGATTGAAAAAGGTTCAACCACCCCTGGGCTAGATGGATCTCATCTGGCATAAAGCAGCTTCCTCTGCTGACCAATGGTGCTGGGTGCTCATATCTATCGGAAGCTAACTGGTACCAAAGAGGTACAAGGAAAGGTGCTGTGGCCCCATTCTCGTCTCGTCCTAGGCCTGATTCTCATTCTGTTTCCTTCCAGTCTCGGAGCCCTGCAGAGGACTTGCCTGTGCAGTCCCAGTGCCTCCAGCTCGCCTGTTGAAGCAACCAAAGTGAGTGTGTCCTTTTCTGCAAATGTTGGGCTGGGAAGGAAGGAAAGAACACCACTCTCTGTAAATCAGTGTTTCTCAACCTTGGGTCCCCAGATGTTTTTGGCCTACAACTCCCAGCATGCCCCAGCCAGCATAGCTGGCTGGGGCATGCTGGGAGTTGTAGGCCAAAAACATCTGGGGACCCAAGGTTGAGAAACACTGCTGTAAATGGTTCAAACAGGGGCTCAGGGAGGCAGTTTCATTGGCCCTCGTGGCTTCAATTTAAGGCATCAAAGCTGCTGTTTGAGTGGATCCAGTGCCCATACACTTTAAGCTGCACTGGCATCCCCATCTGATCTAGAAGGTTGACCGCAGTGACCCCGAATGTGGACTTTTCCTGCATGGAAATGTCTTGGAGGCCAAGTTGTTTTCTTTTTTTGCCTGGGGTAGTTCCCCATTCCCAGCTACCACCTAGAGAGCATGCAGCCCAGAAGTGCAGGAATTTGTTTGGATGGGTGATGTCCTACGTCTGCCATGGCCAATATTTTTGGCATGTGGGTATCCTACTCCAGGCAGAGTCTGCAAGGAGAAGTAGGGCAAGACAAGAACCTGAGAAGAGCCCTGCTGAATCAAAGCAAAGGTCCATCTAGTCCAGCATTCTGTTCACACAGTGGCCAACCAGCTGCCTGTAGGAAGCCCACGAGCAGGACATGAGTGCAACAGCACCCTCCCACCCATGTTCCCCAGCAACTGGTGTACATAGGCACACTGCCTCTGATACTTCAGGTAGCACATAGCCATCAGGACTGGTGCCATTGAGAGCCTTCATGAATTTATCCAATCCCCTTTTAAAGCCATCCAAGTTGGTGGCCATCACTACATCTTGTGGAAGTGAACGCCATAGTTGAACTATGCACTGTATGAAGAAGTCCTTCCTTTTATCTGTCCTGAATCTATCTCCCAGTATTCAGCTTCATGGGATGACCCGACTGGGTTCTAGTATTACGAGAGAGGGAGAAAATTTTCTCCCTCTCTCGTAATACTAGAACCCAGTTGCTCCACCACATCAGGCATAACATTGTACAGCATCTCCCCTCACTGGCTTTTTTTTTCTAAGCTAAACAGTCCCCGACGTTGTAACGTTTCTCTTGTTCATTTTGTTTGCACTTTTCTGCACTTTTTTAAAAAACAACAACTCTAAAATAACCTTTTTGAGATGCAGTGACCAGGACTGTGCACAGTAATCCAAGAGTGGTTGTACATCAGGCAGTATGAAATTGGCAAAAATAATAATAATTCAATTTTCAGGCAAGCAGGCAGAACCATGGACAACTCTGAGCAGAGCTTGTGAGAAGGAATCAGGCTGGATAAAAAGCAGGCAAGAACAGTGTGCTAAGATGATGTTGCTCCTGCTCCAGCAAAGGCCCTGCTGGAGGCAACTCAAGGCTTAAATAGGATGTAGGCAGCTCCACCCCTTTTGGGGAAGTTATCAGTGCTTAAAGGAGCCATGCTCATTTCTTCAGGTGTTGGCTCTGGAGCAGGTTCATAGATTCATAGATCATAGAGTTGAAGGAGCCTACAAGGCCATCGAGTCCAACCCCCTGCTCAAGGCAGGAAACTAGAGGAGGGGGTCTCCCATCCAAGTAATAACCAGGCCTGACCCTGCTTAGCTTTCCACGCTACAGACAAGCTGAGCCAGCGTGAGCCACACGTGGGAAGCCTCTTGCCTGGCCAAGGGTCTGGAGGTGGATTTTTCAGAGGAGGAAGGCTAAGCAAGTTCCTCAGGCTGTGGCGGTAGAGACAGTGCTGGTTCCTGGACTTCTCCTCTCCTGGAGCTCTCTGGCTCAGCTGTATTTTCCAGGGTTCACTTTGCCTAAATGTCCTGAGCTTCTTCTCCTGGTCATTGGGGGTCCAATCCCTGTGTCCTGTGCCATTGGACAAGTCCAAAATACACTACAGCAGGGGTGGGCAGAATGTACAGCTGGATCGACTGCAAAGATGGGGGACTTTAGACCCAGGGGGCAAATCCTGGGACCATCTGCAAGCAAACGTATTATCAATTTCAAGTATTCATACCCCGCTCCTCAGCCGGGAAGGCTCTAAGAACATCTGATAGGTTCATTAAAAACAAGACAGTCCTTCCCTGCTGCTCAGGTTCACAATCTAAAAAGGCACAACAGCGAAGGAAGAAGTGATCAGGAGGGGAAAGGAAAACTCGGGCCTTAATCTTGTATGGTTCTTATAATGACCGGCTGGGATGGGAATGGGCTGCTCAGTTCCAAAACAGGCCCTGGTGGACTTCCGTGAAATAGCCTGGTGACCTGACCGTCCTCGAAATGGCTGTAATGCAGCTGAACGTCTCTGGCCTTACAGGGTAGGGCCTCAGCTTTCTGGCGCCTAGCTATGCCAAAGGTCCTTTCCCATTGCGATGAAATGGGCAGATAAACCCAGACTGAGATTCTCAACTTAGTAATGGACAGAGTGGCCACTTGTAAATTGCCAAAAGAGAGGTCATGCGTCACCCGATAGGAGGGCACCAATTTGCATAAAATGTGCATATGCTAATTTATATGTAGAGATGCAAATTTAGAAATAGTTATTATAATTTAAATAGATATAGGGCTGGTTCTCATGCAAGCCCATGGGGTTGTTTAACCTGTTGGGGATGAGGCGGAGAGAGTGGATGCACCGCGTGCCTTCCCACTATCCGCTCCTTAGGATGCTGAGCGTGTCGTCCAAGCCCAGACCGCAGGGTTGCTTCGGGGCTAAACAACCCAGCTGTTAAGCCAAAACAAACCATGGATTAACCAGGGATGTTGAAGAGTCCTTGGTCTCGAGTCACGAGTCGAGTCACGAGTCTTTGGACCCGAGTCTCGAGTCCGAGTCCTTGGTCCAAAATGGTGACTCACGAGTCACGAGTCACTCCCAAAGCTGACTCCACGAGTCCCTATTAAAATCAATGGGGGGTTTCCCCAACAAAATAAGGCTACTTCAGATGTGTGGCTTAAATAAACTCTAGGCACAAGTGTGCCTTTTTATTTCAAAACTCTGCCACTGATTTTGGCAAGAACAGACCAGGCAGACAAACCCAAAATAACCAGGCAGGCAGAGGAGGCAGGGAACCCCAAAACAGGCAGGCAGAGGCAGCCAAACCCAAAATGTCTGAAAGGTTGCATTTTAGGGAAATGATTTTAAAAAATAAACTTGCTGTACTTCCTAAAACCTATCCATGTTGCATTTGGGGAACACGATTTTGGAACACGAGTCCTTGGTCTCGAATCCAGAGTCGAGTCTCGAGTCCCATTAAAAATATTGGGACTTGAGTCTGACTCGAGTCGGGGGGGGGGGGGGGGACTCAGTCCGACTCACGAGTCGAGTCCTGGAGTCCGAGTCCCCATCCCTGGGATTAACTGCTGGATTGTTTAGCCACTAAACAACCCAGCGGTCCGGGTTCGGACAACATGCTCCGGAACCTACGCAGGAGCCCAGCATGGGTTGCTGAGTAAGAGCGGCGGTGGCAGGCGTGCTTCAAGCAGTGCGCCCGCTCTCTCCCACTCGCCCTCCATAGCCCATGGGCTGTCGTTACGTGCGAACCAGGTCACACAGTACATTTCACCAGAGTGGAGACCGTGGCCAGGTGACCTGTGTGCCTTGCTCAGTCTCCTGCCCAGGTGCTGTGGATGAGCAGCTTCAAGGCCCGGCTCTTGCTCTTCCTTCGGATGGTTCTTTATCTTTATGCCTGACTTCAGTTAGCCTAGAGGCCTTCAGAATTTTCCAAATGTACTGTGTAACCAACTGTAAGAAACGTCTTTTAAGCTTGCCTGAATGAAACTGCATCATCTGAGTGAGTAAATGTTACTTTTAACTTTTACAAGACTGTGCCTCTGATTATTGTTCTGAGGGAGAGAAAAGGGGGCAAAACCAGGGAAACCCAGTCTGCCTTAAAGCATCCTGGATTACCAAATGCTAGAGGACAGTCCTCTGGCAGCCCTTCAAATAGAGGACTGTCCCTTGTAAAAGAAGACACATGGCCACGCTAAATCATGTGAGATCTAGGCCTTGCACATTAGCCGCCCCACTCTCCAATCCTATTCTTTTTGTGTGTGTCCCCCTCTCTCCTGCTAGGCCAAAGCTCTCCTCACCTGGACCCCAGCAGGTGAGTGCAATGCATGATGTAGGGAGCGTCGTGGGATGTGGGGATGATGAGTAAGGAAGGGGGGGGTGTCTCTGGGGTTGATCATTTCTGCCAGAGGATGTGATTTAAAGCAGCCATGAGGAACCTGCGAGCCGCAGGCCCTAATCCAGGCCCACGAGGCATTCCCATGCCCAAACCTTTCCCCACCCCCTTACCTTCACCAGCTGTGGCCGCCAGCTAAGAGGGGTTTGCCCACCGTTCACCTTCACCGACTGGGGAAGGGGAATTGCAGGCTAAAGCAGCTCCAGACTCAGCTGGCATTTCAAGGAGCAGTTCCTCAAGGTGCTGGCTGAATCCAGAGCTGGCTTCACCCACCACTCGCAGGGAAGGCAAGGTGTGGGGGAAGCTGTGTGTGTGTGTGTGTGTGTGTGTGTGTGTGTGAGGGAGAGAGGGGGAGAGAGAGAGAGAGAGAGAGAGAGAGAGAGAGAGAAAATGAAGGTATGTCTGCCACTGAATGGGGGGGACAAGCATGTCATGGCCAACTTTGGGCTCACCCATCGCTGGTATGCTTGTCTGGAGCCAAAATGTTCCCCATCTCTGCTTTAGAGGCTTTGGATATGTGTGTGCACGCACGCACGCATACACACAAGGCAGGCCTACACAACTTGTGACACACCAAGCCGAACTCGGCCTAACCTACCTCACAGGGTTGTTGTGCAGATAAAATAGAGGGAGGGAAGAGAGACCTTTGTACACCGCCCTGAGGTCCTTGGAGGAATGGACAGGATAAACTGTAATAAATACCGGTAAATGGAATATCTTGTGTCCTGCCAGAAGGCTTTCCTTCCCTCTCCCCATTTTTGCGTTCCCAGGAAGGCAGCAGAACCAGGTTTTATTTTAATCCAGTCTCTGGTGGGCCACCATACATGATCAATGGGCTATGTTTGCCTTCGTGGCTCACAAATTATGCAGCCCTGCATTGAGGAAAAGGATGTGGGGTTTTTTTTGCGGTGGGTTCACATGGGGTAAGCCTTGTGTGAACAGGTAGGTGCAGGACCAGCCCTACCATGAGGCAGAGTGAAGTAGTTGCCTCAGGCGGCAGATATGGGGGGGGGGGGGGGGCTGAGCTAGCCTGCTGCCTTCAGGAGCAGTGGAGGATGCTGTCCTCTGATCAGTGTTGAAGACGGATTCATCTGCCAGTCCAGTTAGCTTTTACACACGGAATGGGAAGGGTTGCCACCTTGTCCTTCCCCTCAGGCAGCAAAATGTCTTGGGCCAGCCCTAGATGGGTGACGGGGAGAGATATGTGGATCAACAGGCCAGGAGCTGACCCCCCTCTGCCCACTTCTCTCTTTCCCAGGTCCTTGCAGAGAACTCACCTGAGGGTAAGTGCCACATGGTGAAGCATCTACATTTCAGCCTCCACGCAACACGACACCTTCCAGATGTGCTGGACTACAACTCCCAACATCCCCAGCAAGTAGGCTGGCTGTGGACAATGGGAGTCATAGTCCTACACATCTGGAGGTTGCCAGATTGGGGGGAGACTGCTCTATATTCAACCGGTGGTTGTCTCTTTATGACAGCTGGGTGGGCAGAAAGCAGATCTCCAGATGTTTTGGACTTCCAACTCCCGGCATTCATGACCATTGGCCATGCTGGACAGGGGCTTCTGGGATTTGGAAGTCCTAAACAGCTGGAGATCTACCTTCTGCCCACCCCTGCCCTATGCTACATGTTTTGTGTGGGAGAAAAATCTTTCTTCCCCGTTGCTGCTGCAGTAACAGCCCTGCAGCCCTTCCCCTGTTCCTGCCGGTGTACTTCAAGTACGACTTCTGTTGGAGGATATGGAAAGGAGTCGGTCCTATCCTGGTTAGGATGGAGCAGAGTTTCCCCCCTTATGCGCAGCCTGGTTATATTGAAACTGGGTCATCACCATGTGGGTTGTTAAACCCTTGCTAAAAGGCTCTTAAAAGGAACGGATTGTCCATACAAGGTTTATAGAATCATAGAAAAGTAGAGTTGGAAGGGGGCCTACAAGGCCATCAAGTCCAACCCCCTGCTCAATGCAGGAATCCAGGTCAAAGCATCCCCGACAGATGGCTGTAAAGACATGTGTTAGTTTTACTTACAGTCCGTTTATTCATATATGCAGGATGCATATAGGCAGATTCGAGTCTTGGGGGGGTGTTAAGAGTCTGCTTCATTGGAGACCACTGGCTGGAAGCCAGCTCAGGCCGTGTGTCCCATCAGGGTGGAGAGGTGGGGTGGGTGGGGGGGCTGGCCACAGGGAGGCCGGAAGTAGGGAGGAGGGGTTACAAAACATGCACCCTGGGGATTGCTCAATTAACCCTTTCCTCCCACTGCAACTAGTGGTTGCATTACCTCGTTGATTGAAGCAGGCAGCATTACAATGTCCATCAACTTCAGCCCCACACCCCTTCACGTGCCACTGTCTCATCATACCACTTTCCCTGATCTGCAGTCACCCTTCTGGCCTCTGCTTGACCTCCTGACAGTAGGCCTATAGGGTCATGCCACATTCTGCAAATGTGTGTCCTCAAAATCCGCCTTTGGAGGGTGGTGGTGGTGGGGAACAGGACCTTCCGGGAAGCATTGCCGGGAGGGAGAAATGCTTAACCCCTTCTCTGAACTGCTGATTCATCCCTACGAAATGTACTTCCCCCAGCCCCTTGCTGTTCTTCCATGCAGCTGGGTTTCTTCTTGTCCCAGATGTCAGCTGGGCGGGGTGGGGGGGAGAACAGTAGGAAAGCAGCCAGGGGACACCTCCAGGGGAAGAATTGGTGGGTGGGGAAGGGTTAAGCACCCCATCTTGCCCACCGATTCTGCCTTGTTATTTCCTCCCAGCCTCCGCGCATTGGTGGAAGGAATATAGGAAAGCCAGAGCCCAGTCGGAATCTCTCTACCCTGACTAGCCAATGACTCTCCAGGTTTTCAGAAAAGACAGGAGCCTTTCCCAACCCTTCCTGGAGATGCCGGAGGTCGAACCCGGGTCCTTCTGCATGCCAAGCAAGGGGCTGTGCCACTGATCTGTGGCCCCTCTGCTCTGTGTTTCTGTCATAACACGAAGGCAGGCCCTGTTAGGGTGGCCACGTACGCATGACCGAAAAGGAAGAAGAAAGGCATCGCGCACAGAATACACCCATTTGCATAGCGTTTGCATACCCTACTTTATATGTAAAGAGAAATTACAATTCAAATAGAAATATACAACCCATCTCACCATAGCGGGGAAGACTGTGACCAGGTGAGTTGTATGCCGCCTGTCCAGGTACCCACTGAGGATGGGCAACTTCAAGCCACCTGATTTTCTTCCTTAGGGTTCTTTTTCTTTAAACTGGGCCTTGGAATGGATAGCCCTTCAAAGAGAGGACAACGAGTGTCCTCCGGCAGCCCTTCAAATAAAGTCTTCTGTAAAAGTTGGAGAGCTAGTCACCCTGAGCTTAATTGCTGGTGCATATAATGAATATGTGCTGATGTAGCTCTGGCAGTCTTTGCCTACGCGCATAGGGATAGTGGAGGAATCTGCAGCAAATTCAAACAAGTTTGGAGTTCTATTCATCTAACCCAGGGCTCTCCAACCTTGGGTCCCCAGATGTTGCTGGACTACAGCTCCCAGAATCCCTTGCCATTAGCCATGCTGGCTGGATATGATGGGAGCTGTAGTCCAGCAACATCTGGGGACCCACGGTTGGAGAGCCCTGATCTAACCGGTAGATTCTGCACCAGACCAGCTTTTTCTGCAGTGCGCAGATTTTTTTTTTTTTTTTTAAATTTTTGGGAGGGATTTGCACAAATGCACACTAGTGCTAATGCACTCTTGCACTAATGCACTCTTGCACAAGTAGTGGCGTAGTGGTTAGAGTGTTGGACTGGGACTCGAGTCGGGAGATCCGGGTTAAAATCCCCGCTCGGCCATGAAACTCACTGGGTGACTTTGGGCCAGTCACTGACTCTCAGCCTCACCTACCTCACAGGGTTGTTGTGAGGGTAAAATGGAGAGGAGGAGGAGGAGGAGGATTATGTAAGCCGCCTTGGGTTCCTTTCAGGAAAAAAAGCGGAGTATAAATATAATAAATAAATAAATAAATAAATAAAACAAAATCCTCGTACATTCCTAAAAAAAAATATATCTGATTCCAACAATGAGCAGATGACAGAATGCCATCTGTGGAGGACATGCATCTGATGAAATAGACTCTAGTCCACAGAAGCTTCTGCCATAATAAATGGATTACAGTATTTTACAGTCTGACGATCCACGAAAAACAGATGGGATGGGTTTAACAAAATCCGCACATCCCTACATAGGCAAAGCACAGAAACCCTGAAATGTTATGTCTCTTTCAGGTGGGTGTCTGAAGAGCGGATCCCTGCCGGAGGTGAGCATGCGGATGGTGCTGGAGGAGGGTTTGCTGCTTTACTGTCCTCTTGTTTGCAGAGCAGCAGTTAAAAGCTGACTCTCCCTGATGAAGTGGTCACCCTTTAACTCAGATAACCATTTCTTTTTGAGCTTATTCTGCATCAGCTGTAGTCTCAGAGAAAAAGCCTGCCTTGATCAGGGGCAGACTCTTTCTGACCTTTTAAAGCTAACACAGTTCAATTCTCAAAAGGCACTAACACTTTGCTTATGCTCAGAAAACTTGCATTCTCAATACTCAGACTCTCTCAATTACAGTTCTTAAAAAACACTTTAGTATCGTTTTTCGCTCTAGTGGTTAGCTGCTGATTCTCTGGGAGCATGATTGGCCAATTTTTGCACTAAGGCTAAGCATAACAACAGAGAGGGAGGGAGGGAAGAGGGCATGCAGCTGCACAGGGGAGGGAAACTACTGTAGACGGACTCGGGGTTGTTAAAAATTAACAGAGGCTCATGGCACCCTAAAGACTAACACATTTATTATGGCAGGAGTGTTTGTGGAGGACATGCATCTGATGAAATAGACTCTAGTCCACAGAAGCTTCTGCCATAATAAATGGATTACAGTATTTTTCCATGTATAAGACTATACTTTTTCCTAAAATCGCTAGACTAAAAATTGAGGGTCGGCTTATACATGGAAGTAAGCCAAGGAGAGAACCATGCGGTTGCAAAACTGCCCAGTGGGGGGGGGCGTCTTATACATGGGGGGGGGCGTCTTATAGACGGAAAAATACGGTAGCCCTGGACAGTGGCTCAACAGACGGCAGGGAGTGTCCCTTACGGCACCAGCTCCATGTTAGGAACACCCTCACCTGTTGGATAACCGTCTGGCACAGAGCCTGCCAGGAGCAAGTAGGTTAACAAGCCCACGGATGATGAACAACCGGGAGCGTCCAGGTCACTGCTGCTGGTCGTGGGAAGGTCCCCTCCTTCATGGTCCGTATGTGGGGAGAGCAGCAGCCTATGGAGAACAACGGGATTAGAGCCAGCGTGGCCTAGTGGTGAGAGTGCTGGACTGGGACTCAGGAGATCCGGGTTCTAGTCCCTGCTCGGCCATGAAGCTCATTGGGTGACTTTGGGCCAGTCCCTGACTCTTAGCCTAACCTACCTCACAGGGTTGTTGTGAGGATAAAATGGAGAGGAGGAGGAGGATTATGTAAGCCGCCTTGGGTTCCTTGCAGGAAAAAAGGCGGAGTATAAATATAATAAATAAATAAATAAATAAATATTTAAAAATATAGTCCCTGAGCCCGAATGCACAGGCAAGGGATCTGTTACCGTTCTAGACAGAGAAGTGTTCGCAATGTATTCACATTCACCCGTGTGTTGCGAGGCCAGGATGTCTTGTTCGAAGTGCTTCCTTTCTGTGCAACGTGCTTTTTCTCCAGAGTTCCCCAGCACCAGAGTTCCCCGTTGTGAGCTCTTACGAGTGCATGACACGACGACGAGGCCAGAAAGACAGGGCCTCGTGCCATGCACCCCGCCATCAGAGTCGTGGTAGCCCTGTGTGAGGTTTATATATACTGCTGGTGGCGTGCTGTGGTTCAGGTGCCGACTGGTTACACCATGCACTGTTGTTGCAGCGTGGGTGGTGCAGTCGATGCGGGGAAAGCCACTTTTGAAATCATTGTCTTCTTGCACCAGGCCTGCAGCTGGGGGTAACATCGCACCATCAATAGGGGCATTGCTGTGGACTGAAGAAGTATAGCAGCAGAGGGAAACCTAATCCGGCCTGCAGTGGGGCCGAAACTGGCCTGCAGAGGGTGCTGAACCCTCCCCCTTCCCAAGCCCCGCCTCCTCCCTAAGCCCCACCCCCCCTGGGGGGAAAGGGATCCTCATGTTAGTTCCGATAGGACAGTGAGCAGACTATCTTTTTTATGAGGCTTTAACCAAAAAAACCTCAAAAACGTAACCACAAGTTACAAATGCTCTTAAATACTCTCTCTTGCTTTTTGGAGGGGAAGGGTTTGTTTTGCAATTTAATTTAATCTCGAAAACATCTAAGAATGAACCTTTGAACCTTGCTTTAAATTTGTTTTATTTATTTTACACTCATACTCTTCCTCCATGGAGCAAAGAGCGGCTTATATATGGTTCCCAGGTGTTATCCTATCCAGATAGATGACAGAGCCAGACTTCCTTAGCTTCAACAGTAATCTTGGACCCAGCCTCTGCACTGAAAGCCATGGGTTGGGCCTTCTGTGGCGATGGAAAGATGTCAGGCTGAATAGAGCTGCCAGTTTGGTCTGTGTTGAAAGTGGGTGTTCTCCCATGATATCCTGCATGTACAGTTGCCTCCTCATCCCTGTTCTATTCCCTCAGGATTCTGGCGTGCAAAACAAGGCCTGGTATGCAGGTAGCTGTGACAGGCGCACGGCTGAAGCTGCCCTCCTCCGGTTTAATAAGGTATGAGTGTACTGTGCCCAAATTGCCCTGTAGTTCAGCCAGAAAACAGCTGCTCTTTTAGGAATGGGTTACAACCACTTTTGCTCTGTTCTGCCTCTGTCATGAGAGCGTAGCATCTTTGGGTATAGATGAGGGCTAGGTCACCGGGTTCCACGATGGATTGGGATTTTACCAGGGTTTCAGACCAGGGCCGGATTAAGAGCATTATGGGCCTGGTGCTGAGGATTTTGGTGGGCCTTTTTATGGAAATAAATAAAATGAAGACGCAATTTTATATTAAAACAAATTAAATATTTTAATTACCATTAAAGTGCCAAAACTCAAAAACTCCTGCAGCTCATCAGTAAGGGTCTTCCCAATTTCCCCCAAATTTATTTATTAAAAAAGAAAAAGCAGCCACAACAAAAAGCCAGGAAGCTTTGCTTGACCAAGAATAATTGTGTTGTTCTTGTCGCTTTGTTTCGTTTTCGTTTTCGTTTTTTTGTTAAACTAGCATTTGAACAATTGAGCTGCGAATCAGAAAGATCTTTTGCTCGAGGCTGGAGAGAGAGGTCCCTTCTAAATCTGAATATTACAGACCCTAGCAAGCCCCCATGTGCTTCAAAGAAATGTAGTAACAGTGATTGAAATGCAAAAACCTACCGAAATGCTAATTTGAGAACAACAGTTCTTGCTAGGTCTTGCCTCAAGCCTGTAATGCAGATGTGCTTAGAACACCTTTCTAATCTTGAAAAAATCATTAATTATGCTGAATGATAACGATCAGAGCTAACTCAAATCGTGCCGCTAGTCCCTATATTGTGGGCCTATTTTCTGTTATGGGCCTGGAGCTGCCGCTCCAATCGCCCCTATGTTAATCCGGCCCTGTTTCAGACGAATCAGGCTTTCTAGGAAGACTAGAACGGGAATAGAACAGCACCGCAGAGACAAACTTGTCTATATGTTGCTCCGACAAGCAGCAAATTGTGACTGAGCCTTAAGTAGAGGTTTGGCTTCCTTTAGGCTGGTTAGCCTCAGCTCCATACTGACCAAGGCCTTTTCTCTTAAAGGGACAGGTCTGTTTTAGCAGCTTCAGGCTGCGATGATGTGGGTGTGGGTGGGTGTGACTGTGCATGCTAAAGTCATTCAAGTCCAAGGACGCCAATGTGACCTCTTCTGGATGCAGGGGAGCAGGTCTCTTGGGTCTTCCTGGAGAATTGGGTCCTGCCTTTCCATAACCATCCATGTCCTGTCTCTGAACAGTTAACACAGGAGCCTCTTTGCCCACCAGCTCAATTGGCTGCAGGCAACTAAGTTTATGGTCTAGCAGCGGCGGCTGCATTTTTGGGAATCCGGCTCACTGGGTGTTATGAGATCAGAAGAGCAGAGGCGAGGTAGCCAACTTGGGAGGCAGGTTTGGGGTTCTGTTAAAGCAGGGCTCTCCAACCTTGGGTCCCCAGATGTTGCTGGCCTACAGCTCCCAGCATACCCAGCCAGCATGGCTAATGGCAAGGGATTCTGGAAGCTGTAGTCTAGCAACATCAGGGGACCCAAGGTTGGAGACCCCTGTGTTAAAGGGTGGCAGAGGCAGGAGATGGAGCCATCAGACTTCACAGGGTGCAAGGCACTGGAAGGTTCCCCTGCTCAAGCTCCACTGATGAGCCCGGGCTGTGCAAGAGTGGGGAAGACACTGCACTGTGGCACATGGAAATGACTGGGGAGGGATCTTCCAGTTCAGGCGCCAAAATGTCTTGAGAGCCAGCCTTGGGCACACTCCAAAACACAGAGAGGTGTTCTCAGACAATTTGGCTGGGACCCCACCCCATGGCGTACTCAGCGCAAGGATGAACCTTGCCTGGGTTATCGGGTTTTACCTGGGCCTGTGTATAATTCCGAGGGAAATAAACTGCATTCTAATTCAGACATTCGGATTTTCAAGAAATCTGACATCATGTCCTCTTGAACGCTGATGCCCCTCTCCTCTTCCCTTACGGCAGGACGGCGCCTACATGGTGAGGCAGAGCTCGGGGCACTGCTTGAATCAGCCCTACACTTTGGCTCTGCTTTACAAGGAATCACGTCTACAACATACCCATCCGCTATGTGGAGAGCAGCTCTCAATACACGCTTGGCAAGGACGGCAAGGACCACGAGGAGGTGGGCGCTTGAGCCATGGCTGGGCGCTGTCTGTATTACGTGCTCTTTCTATCTAAAACAGTGTTCTCCAACCTTGGGTCCCCAGGTGTTTTTGGCCTACAACTCCCAGCATGCCCCAGCCAGCTATGCTGGCTGGGGCGTGCTGGGAGTTCTAGGCCAAAAACACCTGGGGACCCAAGGTTGGAGAACACTGATCTAAAATGATGCACCAAATGTTTTTTAATCTTTTTATTTGCAACGCAACAGTAACAATAGCAGACAAACAAGCAAAAAAAAGGGGGGGATTTCAGATCATGAAACATATCAATATACATTAATCATTAACATCTCCCTTGATAGAAGGGAAAGAAAAAGGAAAAAGAAAAACAAACACAAAGAAGGGTGGGGGGGGGGAGAAAAGGATTAACATGTCCATTTCAAATGTATACTTTAATATAAGTAGTCCATACCATATATCTAAATAAGCATCCATATGGCTTTGACGGTTATGAAACAAATGTAACCTAAATTGCACAAAAAGCAGAGCTGAATTCTGTGCCCTGTATAAACTATGCCTTTTCTTTCAGCAGTGCTTGTGCAGGAGAATTTTCCAGTAGTGCTTAATTTCTAAAAAAAAAAGGAGAAAGATAGAGATGCTGGAAATAAATTTTAATGAAGTGTGTGTGTGTGTGTGTGTGTGTTGGTCTTCTTTCCTTCCTTTTTTGGAGTGTAAAGCAATTTTTATTGCGGGGCAATATGAAAATATTTTAAATAAGTACATGCAATTTTGGTCGGAAACAAACCCCTCTGTTCTGGAAGATCTTCCCACTCACCTGTGCTAACCCTCTATAGCTGCTGAGTGGTGAAGGGCATGCACTTTGCATTCTGCTCAAAGGAGCTATCTTCACTGCATATGTTGCAGTGTAATGCATGGCTCTTTCATTGCCCCTTGAATAGCATCCCTATTGCCCCAGTGTCAGTTTCTGTTCCCATAGGGGGGAGTTACTTACAGTTTTCCTCCCTCCCTCCCTCTTCACCCAGAGAACTTTGGTTATTGGGCAGTTTTAAAGTATAATAAATAAATTAATAAACACACACACTTCTCTTTTCTTTTTTCCTTTACCATGAAGTAGCATGAAAAAATGTGTAAATTAAGACCTGCGGCCTGGTGAATTGTGCCCCATGGTTAATGGTCTTGTGTTAATGTAAAGCAAGATGTCTTAGTACACTGGCAAGAATGCTTTCCTTAAAAGCAAATAAAGTCAATCTAATGAGATTTGAATAGAATATTTGATGTCACAATGGCTCCGGTTCTACTTTTTGAGTTTAAAAATTATAACTCAGACACATCTAGGTGGTAGAGTGTGGACAGAGGGCACATGAAGCAGCCATTTTGTTGAAGCTAAGCAGGTCCTGTTCTGGTTGGCATCTGGATGGGAGGCCACCTGATCACCCCATGCATGCGATGTTGAGTTCCATGATGGGAGATAGGTGGGAAATAACAGTATCCAATAAATCTTTCTCCTACTCAGTTACCCATAATGGAGCTCAGGACCCATGAACTGAGGCATTTTGCCTCATGAGTATTCCCGGGGTTTGTTTGTTTTTTAAAGGAAAACTGGACTCAAAAGTGGGGAAGTGGGTGACTTGAGGAGTGGAGAGAAGCTGACCTTTTCCTCCTTCTCTTTTCCTTGCCAGCTCTTTGATAGTGTTTCCGGCATCATCCAGAACTATGCGGAGCACCCCCTGGTACTGATTGATGGTCACACATCTGCCAAGGAGCAAACGTGCTTGCTGTTTCCAGTGAAGCCGTGACGACCGAGGTGCCTGGAGAACAGCAAGTGACACTGGGAGGGAACGGACTTTATCCCCCTGGCCTTGGGCAGCAGACAGTTTCAGGTTCTGCCTGGACCGCGGCAAGGCCAAAGTGTCAAGAGTTCAGCGGCAGCATCTTGTAGAAGGTTCTTCACGAGCTCTTTTTAAGATACCTTTCCAGAGGATGCTTGGCGTGCAATATTCTGGTGCTGCTGCGGTGCAGCAAATGAACTTCATGGGTGGAAGGTGGTTGGAGTTTGAAAGGGACTCTGCATCAGGCAACCATTTTGCCCAATTGCAGGACAGTTATTCTCTGCTGTTTTTATCTTACTATATTATGTTTCATAAAACTTTGAGAGTTATGTCCAACTAACAATACATTCTTTGCAATCTTGTTTTCAGTCCATTGATAGTACAGCTTGGTTTAACGTATGTTAGAATCTATTATGAAACAGTTATAGACCTGTGCGATCACGAAGATCGGAGGAGGAGGCCTACCGCCTTGGGTTCCTTGGAGGAAAAAAGGTGGGGTATAAATATAATAAATACATGGAATGCCCTCCCCCACTGGTATTCAGGCAGTGCCAACTTTGGCATGTTTTAGGCAGCCTTCCCTGAATGATTGTGGCGCCCAGTTTATTTAGCACTTGCTGTGTTTTTAATTTGGTTTAAAATATTTTAAACATTTTAACTGATGTTACCATTTAAACTGCTAGCTTTCAGAAGTAGGAACCTCACCAAAGAAAAGGAAAGAAGTACCCACCTTCTACTTGATTATTTTTTTATCATTCTCTGACTTTCTCTACCAGAAGCAAAAATAAAACTTGAAAGGCTTGTTATCACCTTGTTCACTTGCCAGTCCAAAGAGGGTCCATCAACTACCCTGACCACATCATCACCTCCTGCTCTGGCTGCAGGCCCACCACCTGTGTTCCTCTTCCACGACACCACTGTCTGTACCATGTTAGAAGGAAAACAAACCACTAGAAAAATCACACTGTGAGTTATGTTTTGAAATCTCATTTTATGATATTCTTCTTTGTGGAAAACACCATCATGTCACTCACTGGCAGTCATTGGCCAGGCATTCAAACCTTTGACATGGTTTGCACGTAATGACAAACCATGGTTTAAGTAACCATGGTTTGTTGAATTGTGGGTTGTCGTTACATGCAAATCCAGACCTATGGGTGGTTAACCATGGACAACCCATGGAAGAAAGTCCATGGTTGTTGGGTTGTGAACTGTGGGTTGTTTAAACCTTGGGTTGTCATTATGTGTGAACCCAGAATCATGGGTTGTTCATGGATTGTTTCACCAGGCTACAAAGGCAGCAGGCAAGAGCAGTAAAAAAAAAAAACAACCCAACCTCTTTACATGCTGGTACTGCAGTGCCACAAAGGCAGCTGGGGTACAGGGAGGGATTGGGCGAAGGAGGGAAGCAAACAACCCAGGGACTGAGAAAACAAAAACCATGGTTGGTTTCATCATCTGCCAGACAAACCTTGGGTAGGGCAACAAACCATGGTTTGAATAAACCATGGGTTACCATTACATGCAAACCAGACCTTTGCCTTTGGGGTGGAGATGGCAAGGGTACCTTTGTCCCACATTTCCTGGATTCATGGCAGAGCTTGGATGCTGTTGTCCTTTCTTGGATCTCTCCCTCGCCCTGCTCCTTATTTATTCTCAGCTTTTGCCTTTTTAAATTGCTGTTTTTTTAATTTCTTTTATATAACATCTGAAACCTCTGGATTTAATGTTTAAGTTTAACTTGTATGCAGACTAGTAACTTTTGGGGCCACAATAAAAACACACTTAATGCTTTGCTTGTTGTTTCCTAGCATTTGTCATTGGTTGCCCATTACAGGCTATGGTTGCTCTACTGCGGGGCAACTCTCAGTTTTTTAAGTGATACGCACTTGAGAAATTCTCTGTGGATTGTACCCCAAAGAAACTGAGATGGTCCACATCAGGAAGGCTTTGTTTATCAAACTGTGAGGTGCAAAGACCTGCCGTTTAGCCACATGGCATGGGGAAAGGTGTTCTAGGGAGGGGAAATATTCCTGCTGCAACCAACCCATCTCGCATCAGTTGAGTTGTGGTGGCGCCAGGGCCGGACTTTGGGGCAGAAGCCCGGGGCCCCACTCAGCAGAATGAGCAGGGGGGCCTCCAAACGCAGCAGGGCTGGCTTAGCACATTTTGAAGTAACTGAAGTAATGTGCATCCACATGTGTGGATAACCCAGAGGCACAAGCCCCACCCCAAAGCAGAGATCCTGCCAAAAAAAAAGGTGTTTTGGAGGGACACCCCCTCAATTCCCCTCTTCCAAGCAAGATCCCTGGGGTATCCTTGGGGTGCTGGGAAGCCCCAAGTGTCCCCTCGGTTTTGCCATTTATCCCGAGTAGATAGCACCCTTGGGAAGGGGCAAAACCGGAGGGAAGCCCCAGTGCTGGAGGGGCGTGAGGCTTGTGTTTTAAAGGGACAAGCCTGCCTCCCCGTACGGGGATTCCCACCAGTTTTGAAGTCCCCCCCCCCTTGCTGCTAGCACTGTCATAACTAGGGGGAGACCTGGGGCAGCAGACCTCCCCCAAATAAAACGGGGATCGCACTGCGAAAAGGGGGAAACGCCCCCTTTCCACGAAGCGAGCTCTCCCGGGCTTTGCAAGGAGCCGAGCTATCAAAATGTTTTTTATAAAAAGCCTCTGATAATCAGCACAGCTGGTCGTGCTCAGTATTGGAGTTTAATTTTTTTAAAATAATAATAATAATAATGGGTGATCCCGGGCAGTAGCACCCCCCAGGTACTGCTGGCCATCCTGGGGGGGGGGGGGACACCTCCCAGATGCCCCCAAAACAGGATTGTGAAAGCCGCCTTTAACGGCGGCTTTTGCAATCTTTTTTTTTTTTAAAAGGGGGGGTGTTGTAAAAAGTCAAGCCGCGGTGAGCCCCGAAATGGCTCACGGGGGAAGGGTGTGTGTGAAATGTCAATGCTCCTGTGGTGTCCCCTGGGATTCCTGCTGGGAGGAAGTGGTTAAGGACCCATGCTGTGCCCAGTCATCTGTTGGGCACAGGGGAATCTTAGCCACCGTGTGTGACTACAATGCCCAAGGGGTCTACTGTGTCGTGCGAACCCGCACCCATTACCACTTAAAGAAGGGCCCAGTAAGACCATTTGAAGTCAGTAATGCACATGGCCCCTTAAAAGGGCCCAGGCCCCCTGTAGTCTAGAGCAGGGCTCTCCAACCTTGGGTCCCCAGATGTTTTTGGCCTACAACTCCCAGCAGGGGGTTTCCCTCCGGTTTTGCCCCTTCCCAAGGTGCTACCTACTCCGGATAAATGGCAAAACCGAGGGGACACTTGGGGCTTCCCAGCACCCCAAGGATACCCCAGGGATCTTGCTTGGAAGGGGGGAATTGAAGGGGTGTCCCCCAAAACACCTTTTTTTTTTTTGGCAGGATCTTTGCTTTGGGGTGGGGCTTGTGCCTCTGGGTTATCCACACATGTGGATTTGGCACATTACCAAAAACATCTGGGGACCCAAGGTTGGAGAACACTGGGCTGGAGCCTAAAATTATACCTACCTGCACCATTGTAGGTGACTTTGGTGCTGCAGCCGCCACCTCTTCTGTGCTTTGGAGCTCCCAGGTGGGGGAGCTGTTGACCACCGCATGAAAGCAGCTGACGTGCCCGTTTCTCCCCCTAATGTAAATAGCTGTCCTGGGGGGGCCCTCCTGGGCAGGATCAGGACTACTACGGGCGGGCAGGGTGGGCGGTGGATGGGTTGACCATTCCGATCCCTCTATTGCCATCCCAATGACCCACCCCACCCCAAGCTGCTATTATTAGCCCGGAAGGGACGCCTGTGTCTTCCCAAAATTCATCTAACCCAGGGCTCTCCAACCTTGGGTCCCCAGATGTTGCTGGACTACAGCTCCCAGAATCCCTTGCCATTAGCCATGCTGGCTGGGTATGGTGGGAGCTGTAGGCCAGCAACATCTGGGGACCCACAGTTGGAGAGCCCTGATCTAACCGGTAGATTCTGCACCAGACTGGCTTTTTCTGCGGTGCGCAGCTGGCACGGCACCCTGTCGACGCAAAGGGCAAAATCAACGCCGGGATGCCCGTCAAGTTTGTAGTGTGTGGGCCGCTCCCAAGCAGCAGCTGCCCGTGGTAGATTAGCATGGCAAGCAGGGCCGGTGCTACCATTAGGCCAACTAGGCAGCTGCCTAGGGCGCAGGGCTAAAGGGGGCGCCAGAAACGCCTTGAAAAAAAATACAGCGCTCTCACATGGGAAGGGGGGGGCACTAAATATCTGATCTTGCCTAGGGCACCAAACTGCCTTGCTCCGGTCCTGATGGCAAGAAGCACTGCAGGGCAATTACGTTCAGACAGAGAGCGCCAGAGAATCGTTCTCACAAGTCAGTTTGGTGGCAATCAGCAGAAAAGGCCGCTAGATGTCCCCAGTTTTTCACCAGATCATGTCTCTCCAGAAGGGACACACACAGCACTTGCCAGGATCTCTTGGGGGGGTGAGGTTGGAGGTGGGTTTAGAGCCGAACTGGGTGTTCATCATGCATCCTCTTTTACAGAGGACTATACAGTAAAACCTTGGATTGCAAGTAATTTGGTCTGCAAGTGTTTTGCAAGACAAGCAAATTTTTAAAATAAATTTTAACTTGATGAACAAGCGACCGACATCTTGCAACACAAGTACTGTAGTACAGGTCAAGAACAATGAAGACGTTACACTATCATTCTTTATTGCAGCTTAAATTAAAAATATGTGTACAAATTTCTTATGGGGAATTTCGCTTTGATATACAAGTGCTTTGGATTACAAGCACATGTCCGGAACGAATTATGCTTGCAATCCAAGGTATTACTGTACTCTGTTTGGAAGCATCCTTTATCTCAGTGTTCTCCAACCTTGGGTCCCCAGATGTTTTTGGCCTACAACTCCCAGCATGCCCCAGCCAGCGCCTAGGTTGGAGAACACTGCTTTATCTGAAGAGCTGCCCAGTCCAATCCCGGATTAAAGACAAACTTCCATAAAACCTGTTGCCCATCCGCAGCGAGCACCTGGACAGCAGGCTGGAAGAGGCCACCTGGGCACAATCTTCCACACTGTGCTGAGAAAGTAGTTATTTCTATTCCAAGTACAGTCATGCCTTGGATTGAGAGCATAATTCGTTCCGGAAACGTGCTTGTAATCCAAAACACTCTTATATCAAAACGAAATCCCTCCAAAAAAATTTGTACAGAGATTTTTAATTTAAGCTGTACTACAGTACTTGTATTGCAAGACGTTGCTTGTATATCAAGTAAAAAAAAATATTAAATAAATATTTACAAATTTGCTTGTCTTGCAAAACACTCTCAAACCAAGTTACTTGTAATCCAAGGTATTACTGTATACGTATTATTTGTAAATTTGCATCTATACGTATAAATCAGCATAGCATTATGATTAATTTTATTTCTATGCCACCCAATAGCTGAAGCTCTCTGGGCAGTTCACAACAGTTCCCAAAACCCAAAATAGTGTGTAAAAACAGCATAACAATCCAACAGCCAAAACAACTCCAATACAACCAAGACCTGTCAAAAGCAGCTGGCACAAATGCCTCACTTGCATATGCAAATTCTATGCAAAACAGTGCCCTCTTTTGTGGTGATGCATTTCCTCTTCTGGGGAGACTCCTAACTGGCCACCCTAAACTAGATGCTACAGAGCTGCCGCTGTTCTGTGTCTGTTTCTCTCCTCTTTTTCTCATAATTCTACCTATTTAGATTAGGAGGCTTACAGAGAGCGCCGCCTCTTCTAAAGCAGCTACTTCTCAGTGATAATAACAGGCCCAGAGGAAGTGTTAGGGGGAGGCCCACTAGGGCTGCAGCCCCGAATCTTTCATTTGGAGCCCCAAATCTCTGGGAGGCCCTCTGCCCCACCACCCTGCTGTCCATGGGCACTTGCTGAAAAAGAGGTACAGGAGCCCTGATGATTTCTGTTGCATCTGATCCCCCTGGATTAGATGGGTTTTTCGCCCACGTGTGCTTCCCCTCCTGCTGCCCCCCTGAATCTTTTTGCCTGAGGTTTTTTTCTGAAATGAAATGCCCTCCTCTCCCCTGTCCATACGTTCCTTTTTACAAACAGGGGTGTCCTTAGGAGACAGGATCCTTTACACACACACACACACACACACACAGACTTTAGAGCATATTTAAATTAACATATGCAGATTTGTCCTTCCCCCCCCCCTTCTTTTCCTGTGGGCCTGAGCCCTGGCACCTAGCACAATCAACACAGACACCAAAACAGGGAACCAAACCTTGCAACAACTCCAGATGCCAAGCCAGTCCCCATATCTGCACAGGCAACACTGTTTCAGGACCTCAAACGTCAGCAGCAACATCACGGGTTCAGTTCATAGCGTGATCTTGGAGCAGACGCAGACAGACAGACACACACACACACACACTCCCCTGCCCCCCCCCCCTCCGTGGAGTGTGACTGTTTATGTGTCTGCAACTCAGGTGATGTTAAGCTTTAATTAATTATTAGTTGCTTTGTAAATTGGCACCTCTGGTAGTCCTTGGGCAACCTATCAGCAGGCTGATCAGGGTTTTGATTTGTTTTCCTTTTTAATTACAAGATGACCAGAAATATGGAGATGCTATCTTCAAATGTGCTGAATGATTTATTACAGGAAGGAGTTGTATAAATATCCTCTCCCCTCCTCCGCTGAAGAATAACCAAGCTGTGTTTTTTTTTTTAAAGAGGAGGCCGGTCATTTAACTCTCTTTGTCCACAAAGGATGTAGGCAAGCCACAATGGCTCCTCGCCACTGTCAGACAAATTCCAAGTCTCCACAGATACCATCACATGATTTCTGCCTCCGTGTTGGTTCTGCACTACGGGCCTCAGGCTCTGCCTGCACATAAGGCAGGCCACGTGCTGAAGCGAAGCTGTTATGAGCCGGGTCAGTGCTTGGATGGGTGACTGCCTGGGCTGCCCACATCTGTTCTCCTGCACTGAGCAGGGGGTTGGACTCGATGGCCTTATAGGCCCCTTCCAACTCTATGATTCTGTGATATGACATGAGCTGTTGCTAAGTATGCCCTTTGGGCAGTAAGGAAATGTTTTTGGCTGGACTGGACTCACATTTGGTTTGTTCGATATATCCTCTTCTTTGCTTGTTTTCCGTGGAATGTAAGATGGGCGCAGAATGTCTATGTTTGGTTGTTTTTTCTTTGGTTGCAGAATGTCTATGTTTGGTTGTTTTTTTTCCTTTGGTTGCGCTTTCATGTGCAGATTGCAACTGGCCCAGGTGGCCAGTCAATAAAATGTATTCATTAATTCAAAGGGCACTGCCTGGGTTCTGGATCTGAACATTTTTGGGAACAGCTTTAGAGAACATTTGGGAACACTGTGGAAAGTGGAGGCCGGGAGGAGGGCGGCTGAGGGGGCGGGGTGGCAGCATTCTGTGTCATCCTGACAGTGAGTGCCCTTGCTGTATGCCAACCCAAATAAACTCCGGGCAGGGATGTGGATGCCAAATCACCTGATGTGGAAACATCCTGTTGCCTTGGCAACTGCTAGAGAAAACCTGGAGATAAAGGGCAGGTCACAAAGCAGAGAGAGGGATGGGAGAAGCTTGGCTGGGGAGGAGACAGACTGACAGTGCCCTCTGCTAAAGACCTTTCCCCACCCCTCAGTCTACAAAAGCTGATGCCATAATAAATCTGTTAGGGTTGGATCCAGGATCTACCTTCCTCCAGAGGAAGAGCTCCATTCATGGAAGGTCTCTCGGCCCAATTTTGGGGTATCCCCACACACGCCACAGGTATTATTATTATTATTATTATTATTATTATTATTATTACAGTAAAACCTTGGATTGCAAGTAACTTGGTCTGCAAGTGTTTTGCAAGACAAGCAAATTTTTAAAATAAATTTTAACTTGATGAACAAGCGACCGACATCTTGCAACACAAGTACTGTAGTACAGTCAAGAACAATGAAGACGTTACACTATCATTCTTTATTGCAGCTTAAATTAAAAATATGTGTACAAATTTCTTATGGGGAATTTCGCTTTGATATACAAGTGCTTTGGATTACAAGCATGTTTCTGGAACGAATTATGCTTGCAATCCAAGGTATTACTGTATTATTATTATTATTACATTTATATCCCATCTTTTTTCCTCTTGCAAGGAACCCAAGGTGGCTTACAAGGTCTTCTTCTCCCTTTTATCCTCACAACAACCCTGTGAGGTAGGTTAGCCTGAGAGCCGGTGACTGGCCCAAAGTCACCCAGTGAACTTCATGGCTGAGTGGGGACTAGAACCCGGAGTGTCCCAGTTCAACACTCTAACTACTACGCCATACTGGCTTTCCAGTTTGCCCCCATTCAGTAGAATACAGTACAATCTTTTCAAAAAACAGTTCATATTGCGTGTCAGAACTGAATGCCAAGACTTAACATTTTATGGTAGTCTCAAACGGAAAGACAATCTTCATTCTTTGGGCCAAAAAGCAGTATATAAAATTAAGGAGAAGGAGAACAAGAAGGAAGCTGTCTTGAACCCTGAAATAAGTTCACTTAAGGAAATTCATGGAAGGAATGGTTCCTGTACCAAGTCCCCACAGCAGACATCTGCTCCCCTGAAAAGCCTCTCCAGAGGGTCTGGGGGCCCTGCTGAAGAATCTGGGATGGGGAAAAGAGGAGCTGCTAAGGGAGAAAGGAACTGCCCAAATTTGTACTGAGTGGAGAGGGAGCAGGTGGTTTCAGAGGAGAGGAGAGGAGAGGATGGGAAACTTTCCTTCCATGAACTTGTTTAAGGCTGCAATCCTATACACACTTGCCTGGGAGCAAATCTCATTGAACTCAGTGGGACTTACTTCTGAGTAGACATGCACTGTAAGTTAACTTCTCTTAGGATCCAAGCCTCTTGGGACTGCAGAGACTTTGCCCTCATCCATATGCCAGAGAACCAAGGGCCGCTAGGAGGCTGCACCCGCTGCCTCCCAAAATAAACATAACGACAAGGGGGAGACCAACCTAGTCCCCATACTTTGGCCAAAGAAGGAACACCTGCAGGGAGGTTGTTTTGCCCTTCCCTGCCAGGGGAAAAAAAAATATCTATAAGAACCTTGTAACTAAGAACTGGTGCCTGAGTTTTGCTGTCTTCCTCCTCCCTCCCAATCCCTTTTCCTTTTGTGTCATGTCTTTTAGATTGTAAGCCTGAAGGCATGGACTGTCTAATATAAATCTCTTTAAGCCACTCTGGGAGCCTTTTTTTTTTTTTTTTTTTTGGTTGAAGAGCTGGGTAAAAATGCTGAAAATAAACAAATAATAAAATAAAAGTACTGTATAGGGTTTCCAGTTAAAGGCACAATCCTACGCATGGTTAGACACAATGCCCAGCCAGCCATGCTGGCTGGCATGCTGGGAGTTGTAGGCCTTTTTTCTGTCTGAACATGCATAGGATTGTACCTTTCATGTCATTGGTTCTAGATAAAACTCAGCAGAACGAGGCTTGCTTCACGATAACATCACCAAGTGCTATAACAACGACAAATACAGTCATGCCTTGGATTGAGAGCATAATTCGTTCAGGAAACGTGCTTGTAATCCAAAACACTCTGATATCAAAACGAAATCCCCCCAAAAAAATTTGTACAGAGATTTTTAATTTAAGCCGTACTACAGTACTTGTATTGCAAGAGGTCGCTTGTATATCAAGTAAAATAAATAAATAAATAAAAATAAAAATTTGCTTGTCTTGCAAAACGCTCTCAAACCAAGTTACTTGCAATCCAAGGTATTACTGTACTATAAATGACTATAGATAATAATAGAAGAAATTGTAAGCTCACAGCGGGGTGTGTGTGCTAAAAGCACTTCTGGCCCAGGGTGCTATTTATCCCAGGGCTGGCCCTGACTGAAGAGCCCTGAACTAAGTGAAGAACTGGCATTGGTGTCAGTTTCCCACTTCCTGGATCCGTTCACAACTGCTTTTGTCCAGGAACCAGAAGGGAAGGATATAGTAGTAGTAGACTTCACCCAGGCCTGACAGATTCCTGGACGCTTGCCTTTGTCCTCTCTCCAGGAACTCAGCCTGAACTCTGCGGCGGATGGCTTGTGTAAGTGGATCCCGACCATGAATTAGTGGAGTATTATTTATCCATTGTATTTTTACCCTGCTCTTCAGCCAGAAAAGTCTCGCAGAGCGCTTTACAGATGGCCCCTGTCCCTCAGGCTAACAATTGAAAAGACATGACAGCAAAGAGGAAAAGCAGGATGAGGAGGGAAGAGGAAAACACGCGCCAACTCCACTACCAATTCTTAACGTTACAAAGCTCTTATAAAGACTAACTGGGATGGAAATGGGCTGCTCACAGTTCAAAAAATCAGGACCAGGTTACCTCAAGAAATGTCTCCATCTATATCAACCTTGACAGGCCATTACAATCTTCAGGGGAGACCCTTTCCGTCTGGCAACAACACAGAGGCAGGCCTTTGCCTGCCCTGTAGAAAGATCTCCCCTCTGAGGTACATCAGGCCTCAACCCTGGCATGTTTTAAGTGTTTACTGAAAGCGTATCTGTTTAAAAACGTAAGAAGAGCCCTGCTGGATCAGACCAAGGGTCCATCTAGTCCAGCATTCTGTTCACACAGTAACCAACTGTATCTGCCCATGGAAAACCCACAAGCAGGACATGAATGCAACAGCACCCTCCCGCCCATGTTCCCCAGCAACTGGTGTACACAGGTATACTGCCTCTGATACTGGGGGTGGCATAGAGCCAATCAGGACTACTAGCCATCGATAGCCTTCTCCTCCATGAATTTGTCCAATCCCCTTTTAAAGCCCTCCAAATTGGTGGCCATCGCTACATCTTGTGGAAGAGAGTTCCATAGTTTCATTATGCGCTGTGTGAAGAAGGACTTCCTGGCGTGTTACAGGTGTCTTTTGAAAACGTATCTGTTTATTTTGGCTTTTCCCCAGCCGTGAGCTATCTTTGTACCAATATACCACTGTGTGTGTATGTGTGGTCTTCTTCTTCTTCTTCTTCTTCTTCTTCTTCTTCTTCTTCTTCTTCTTCTTCTTCTTCTTCTTCTTCGCTTGTTTTTATTCTTCTGTAAACCACATCTGGAGTTGCTTCAAAAGCAGAATATGCTGCTAATGAATAAATAAATACATAAATAAAAGCCTGGGCGGGCCTTCAAGAAATAAGCTGATATTTCTGGAAGCAGCTGTGATGCAGCTGGGACTTGCTGGCCTTACCAAGTGTGACCTCGTCCTTCTGGGCCTAGCTGGAATCTGCCAGTGTTTCATCACTCGCATCATGGCAGGTAAGGCTCAAGGTAGCCCGGATGGCCACCTTCCCTGAGCAGATGGTTCTGCTACTCTTCGACAGAGGCTAGATGCTTCCAAGGTCCTCTGTGAGCCGGGAGGAGAGACCCAGGCCAGGCCAGCTGGTGAAAACAGCAGCAAGTAGAGGTGGCGAGGACAGCAAGTTGGCGTAGTGGTGAGAGTGCTGGACTGGGACTCGGGAGATCCGGGGTTCTAGTCCCCGCTCGGCCATGAAACTCACTGGGTGACTTTGGGCCAGGCACTGACTCTCAGCCTAACCTACCTCACAGGGTTGTTGTGAGCATAAAAATGGAGAGGAGGAGGAGGATTATGTAAGCTGCCTTGGGTTCCTTGCAGGGAAAAAGGCGGGGTATAAATATAATAAATAAATAAGTACAGGTGCCTTAAAACAGCTGCTGGCATAAGAGATTCCTAGGTTAACAGGGCTCTAATTGCAGAATGTGAAAGGAGGGGCTCTAACAACATTCATCATCATCATCAGGCGGTCACTCGTGACCGAGTAAGATTGTCTTCCAGGGTAAAAAATTTACAAAAAGGAGATTTTAAAAGGAGGAAATTCTAAAGAAGATTGTGTAGACCTTAGTGATGGGTCCGTAAGTGACTATGGAGGCCAATTCTAGATCCACACAGCTTCCCACAGTGAGGACACAGGTTACCAGATGGAAGATGGTCCTGTAAAGGATTCGTTTGACGTGCCTAGCACGTCATTCCCTTTCACCTTGCAGTCGGGCTTCTTCAAAGTCCATGGAGCCTTTGTGAAAGGCCAACCTCCAGTTAGATCGTTCATGGGCCAGAGCTTCCCAGTTTTCCATGTTTATATTGCATTTTTTTAGATTAGCCTTATGAACATCTTTAAACCGTTTATATTGACCACCGATATTCCGCTTTCCATCCTTGAGTTGGGAATAAAGTACGTAACTGCTTTGGGAGACGGCAGTCAGACTCGCAGCTTCCTCAACAGATCATCTATGGTTTTGCTGTGATATTCACCAGCTATGACTCTGCAGAAAATAGGATAAACCATGATGCGCCGGGAGGGGCAGAATCAGGAGGAATTTTCAAGAACGATGACTCAGATGCTGTTTGCCCAAGGTCAAGCTCCCATTGTTAATCTCAGCGTGTGCTTTCAATCCATTCCTCCTCTCTGCACAATGGACAACATTACACCCGCCCTTTGACCCTCTGCAGGTTTCAGAGTTCTATCCCTGTTCAGCAGATCCCTTTCCGTGGAGGGCCAAGTTCAGAAAATGACCTGCAAATAAGCAGCGTTTTTTGTTTGCTTTAAAAAAATTAAAAAAAAAAAACACCAGAGACACCGCTTTTCCCACTTGCATCCGATGACGTGGACCGGGTCCACGAAAGCTTATGCCAGAACACATTTTGTTAATCTTTAAGGCGTCACAAGGCTCTTTGTTGTTTTTCGCTTTCCCCCACTACAGTCATGCCTTGGATTGAGAGCATAATTCGTTCCGAAAACGTGCTTGTGATCCAAAACACTATTATATCAAAACGAAATCCCCCCAAAAAAAATTTGTACAGAGATTTTTTAATTTAAGCCGTACTACAGTACTTGTCTTGCAAGATGTAGCTTGTAGATCAAGTAAAAAAATATATTAAATAAATATTTTAAAATTTGCTTGTCTTGCAAAACGCTCTCAAACCAAGTTACTTGCAATCCAAGGTATTACTGTACAGTCAGCACTGTCCTTACATTGGAAAAGTGGAGGACTCCTTCTTTTCTGTTCCCTTCCGCACGCGCGCACACACACACACACACACACACACCGCCCTTAGCTACTTTCCGTGTGTATGACAGGATGGTTTAAACACAGGAGCGTTATTAAACCTCTTTCAGCCTGAAGGCCAAATTTCATGTCAGAGAAACTCTCGGGGGGGGGGGGGGGGCTGAGGGCACTTTTGCCCACAGCCCCGCCCAGGGGAGGGCGGGGCTGAGGGCAAAAGTGGGTGGAGCCAAAAATACCAAAAACACCAGCATATTTTAGGTTAAAGTTCTTACTGCCAGTCAGTAAGCCTCAGGAGAGGCACCTCAGTCTTTTAGAATGGGGGGGGGGACTGCAAAAAAGCTGGAAAACCAAAGGTTGGTGGTTGAGGGAAAGGAGGTGTGGCCAGGGGAAGGGGGTGTGTCCATCTGAATAATCCCAGAGGGCCGGATTTGGCCCCTGGTCCTGAGGCACCCCACTACTGGTTTAAACACACGCAGAATACTCTTGTGGCACCATAAGGGCTAACTGATTTATCGTAGCAAAGCTGTTCTGCCATTTTAAGGTTGCTGTAACAGACTGACGCAGCTACCCTTCTGGAATTAGTCACCGGGATGGACTGAAGAAGGTTACAGAGGCAGGGCCCTGTCAGGAGGCAGAGCAGGGGCGGCTGCTTCAGGCGGCAGCTCGTGACTGCCATTAAAGGTGGCGGGGTGGAAGGCTGGATACACAGGGGCGGTGCTAGGCACCAAAAAGATCTGGGCCTCAGGCCCACGGGGGGGGGGGGAAGCACACATTCACATATGCTAATTTACATAGCACATGTAAATTATAAGCCATGTTGGTTTCAGAGTGGCTTGTCGTGTTGTCTGAACCCGGCAACGGGGTTTGTTAACCACACACAAGCCACTCTGACTGGGTTCAGACAAGCCACTCCGAAACAAACATGGCTCACACATCGACAGTGAAATCCAGCATCGTCTGAGCTCTGCAAGTGCCACGTTTTCTCGAATGAAACATAGAGTGTTCGAGGATCGGGATATTTGTAAGAAGACCAAAACACTGGTTTATGAAGCCATTGTATTACCAACTTTATTGTATGCCTGCGAAACATGGACTATCTATAAACGTCACCTCCAACTCCTTGAAAGATTTCATCAACGTTGCCTCTGGAAAATCCTGCGAATTACTTGGGAAGATAGGCGAACAAATGTCAGTGTACTGGAAGAAGCAAAGACTACTAGCATTGAAAAAATGATCCTTCAACGCCAACTTCAGTGGACCGGTCATGTTGTTCGAATGCCTGACTGCCGTCTCCCAAAGCAGTTACCATACTTTATTCCCAACTCAAGGATGGAAAGCGGAATATCGGTGGTCAATATAAGAGGTTTAAAGATGTTCTTAAGGCTAATCTAAAAAAATGCAATATAAACATCAAAAACTGGGAAGCTCTGGCCCATGAACGATCTAACTGGAGGTTGGCCTTTCACAAAGGTTCTATGGACTTTGAAGAAGCCCGACTGCAAGGTGAAAGGGAGAAACGTGCTAAGTGAAAAGCACTTCAAATGAATCCTTTACAGGACCATCTTCCATCTGGTAACCTGTGTCCTCCTCACTGTGGGAAGCTGTGTGGATCTAGAATTGGCCTCCACAGTCACTTACGGACCCATCGCTAGAGTCTACACAATTTTCTTTAGAATTTTCCTCCTTTTAAAATCTTTTTGTAAAAAAAAAATTATCCTGGAAGACAATCTTACTCGGTCACGAGTGATCGCCTGACTGACTGACTGGCTCACACAAACCACCACAGCTTATCATGTTGTGTGAACCCAGTCCCTGTCTGAGATGGGCGATGGTCAAAGCTGTACACAGTATTCCAAACGTGTCTGTGCCCTTGCAATGACCTTGTAGCAACAGTATCAGCACCTGAGAAGACGTCACCTCTTTTCTTAAGTAAAGGGATTTGTGCCTCTCTGACATGCATACCTCGGTCACAGACCTGCTTAAACGTTTGTGACAAAAGTCCGACAGCATGTGGAAACTCTGGGTTGTCTAGAAAGATAGGACAGGGGATGATGTTGCCTCTGATCCCCCTAAATGGCACCCCAGTGCATTTACTGGGATGCATGCTACAAGTTACTTACAGGAACCTAGATTCCACCTAAACATCAGGAAAAATTTCCTGACTGTCAGAGCAATAAGACAATGGAATCAACTACCTAGGGAGGTGGTGGGCTCTCCCACTCTGGAGGCATTCAAGGTGCAGCTGGACAGACATCTGTCAGGGATGCTTTGACCTGGATTCCTGCATTGAGCAGGGGGTTGGACTCGATGGCCTTGTAGGCCCCTTCCAACTCTTTTTCTATGATTCTATGATTCCCCGTTGCCTGCTAGGAACCTGGCTGAGAACAGAGAACAGAGCAGTCCCAAGGCTTATGCCACTGATACAAGGGGTTGGCTTGCGTCATGGAGGCCCTCACACGCTCTTCCCAACACCGCTTTTATTTTTTTAGCTCTGGATTCTTTGCATTCCCAGGGTGCCTCTAGTATAACATCCCATCTTCCCCCTCCGTACTGTCACTCAGGCCATTACCGTTTTTAGTCCCTTCGTCCAAGAGTGAACGAGAGGTTCCTTTCCCACACTGCACAGCTGCAGAGTTCACAAACGGGGCACGCCGGCCAGACCAGAATAGTCCCTTTAAAGTGGCCTTCGAAAGGAAAGCCTTCCTATCGCATTATGCTGAACAGGCAAGAAGGAGCAGTTACTGGTGTTAATGGTGATGGGCAGAAAGGAATCACTGGAATGGAAACAGTCACACTTGCTCCTTGCAATGTATGGAGGCAAGGGTCCCATGCGTGCGACCTCTGACCTGTCGTTAATCAGAAGCCCGGTTTATGCAGCTATCAGATTGCTCATGGTGCTGCTCTGATTGGCTGAGACAAGAACTGCACATTACCCTCGAAAGTGTGTGTGTGTGTGTGTGTGTGTGTGTGTGTGTGTACATATGCAGAATTATGCCTGGTGTGGAGAAAATGGACAGGGTGACGTTTTTCTCCCTCTCTCATAATACGAGAACCCAGTGGGGTCATCCCATGAAGCTGATTGGTGGGAGATTCAGGACAGATAAGAGGAAGTCCTTCTTCACACAGCGCAGAGTTAAACCATGGGATTCACTTCCACAAGATGTAGTGACGGACACCAATGTGGAGGGCTTTGAAAGGGGATTGGACAAATTCATGGAGGAGAAGGCTATCGATGGCTACTATGGTTGATGGCTATACGCTACCTCCAGTATCGGAGGCAGTATGCCTATGTACACCAGTTGCTGGGGAACATGGGTAAGAGGGTGCTGTTGCATTCATGTCCTGCTTGCGGGTTTCCCGTGGGCAGGTGGTTGGCCACTGTGCGAACAGAATGCTGGACTAGATGGACCCTTGGTCTGATCCGGCAGGGCTCTTCTTACGTTCTTACCTTGTCGTCTTTCAGGGCTTTGAAATATGTTCTTATGTTTCCCCAATGATCAAAAACCCTGCCAGGTTAAGCCCAGAGTCCAGGCTGTCTCATGTTGGCTCAAGCTCCACAAAGCCAGGAAATTGGAAGCGAAGGCTGGCTGATGGCTGAACAGAAGTGGCCCCATGATCAGTGATGATATTGTGCAACGTCACACATGGTGCTTGCTTACAGCTTGCCCTCCCCGCACCCACGCTTTTCCTTGGTCTTTCAGGCCCAAGTCCAGATGGGGAGGATGGAGTGCCTGGGACCAGCAAAGACGCCCCACGTTGTCCTGGCCCTGGGAGTTGTAGGCCAAAAACATCTGGGGACCCAAGGTTGGAGAACACTGCTCTAGATGGTCGGGATGGTGATGGTTGTGGGACCCTGGATTTTGGCCCCTAGCCGCACACTGTGATCCCTCTGCCCAGTTTGGGGGGATCTGCCCTCCCCCACACACACTGCAGTTCACCCCATTCAGCAGGGTCTCCTGACTCTCTGTGTAGCATCTAGGAGCCTGGAGGGGCTGCCGTGGGAAGGAGGGGATGGAGTGGAGCAGTTCACTTCCACTAGTGCAGTTGATGCAGCTTAAATCTGGATACAACCCCTACTTTACAAACTATGATGGAGAAGAGGTGGTGGGACAGATCGGCAACAGCAATTGAGGTGACACTGAAGAGGTAGATAAGGTGAAGCTACGGTGGCTCCAGAAACTTCGGATTTGCTCATGAAGTGAGTCTTCAGGAAAGACTTGAAGAAGAAGGAAGTAGCATTGGAATCAGCCCAAAACTTTTAGTGTCTGAGGAGGAAAATCCAAATGGCATCCCATCACTGCTGCTGCCACTAAATGACATGAGTCACAATTCTCTAGGAAGTTACGTATCTTCTACAGACCTCGTTGAAGTTGGCAGGAGCTGTGTAAGAGTACTATTCGGTGCTTCATTGATCACACACACACAATTACTGTGGGTGACAAGCCATGGTGGGTTGTCGTGTCGTGTGATGCTGGATCGATTCCCGCAGGGTGGCTTGTTCATGGGCAACAACCCACCCTAACAACCCATGGCTTGTTGTTGGGGTTGTTGGACCCACGATGGTTTGTTGTGTCATCTGAACCTGGGTGAACGACCCCATTGTGGGTTGCGGGAAGCGGCTAGCGAGCCGCTTGGCAAGAGGGGCAAAGATCTCCTTGCCGCTCTTACCGAGCTAGCCTGGGCAAGCGCTAGTGCCAGCCACCCCACCAATGCCCAAGCAGCACAATGGAGTGACCATCACTGGGTCGGTACCCCCCTGCTACGATTGCGGGCCCTTTAGTGCCCACTGTGGCTTTTTTCCCCTCCCCCACTTTTTTTGGGAGATCGCTTTTCACAATCTCTGATTTGATAGCTAATGACAGCCTCTCCAAAGTGCCCAAGCGGCACATTGGAGGGGCTGTCACTGGTTCGTCACCCCCTTTTAAATATTTTTTAGCGCAAGAAATTTGCGGAAATGTTTTTGATAATTTTTTTAATTAATTTTTCAGTTGGACTTATGCAAGTGCGCACTTGTGCAGGTCCAAAAGGGCAAGCCTTGCCTGGGCAATGTGCTGTGGGGTGTTTGCTGTCAAAGTGCAGCAGGCACCCACCATGGACATTGACCCAGAGAGGCTGCAAAGCGCTTTATTTTTCATTTTGCTTTCTCTTGACAGCTGTCAAAAGGCGAGCTGTCAAGAGAAACCAAAGCCACAAGCGATCTTTGCTTGGGAAAGGGGTGGCTAGTAGATCACCCCCTTCGCAGCGAGATCCTCTAGGATTTTTTTTTACTGTTGTCAGTTTCCTCACACTTTCCCAAGTTTCTAGGTGCTTGGGAAAGTGGAAAAGTGCAAACCATCCCTTTTACGGGAGCATAGAACTTTGACAGCTAGCTGTCAAAATTCTGGTTCCCTTTAAAAGGTTGTTTTTTTACAGGGCTAGTCAGGTGGTTTTTTTGACAGGGACATACAGTATGCAGGCATCAATGGACTCTTGTCAGGTCCCCACCCCCAACCCTGGGATATCCATGGAAGAACTGAGGGGGAAGGAAGGGGGGGATCTGTTGGGTGCACCATGGATTATTTCACAAACAACCCACCCTGCGTAGCTTATTCGCAGAGTAGGTTGTCCTGACATACGAACCTGCCCAGTTTTACACACACACACACACACCAAACACCCTCCCACCCTGCTACGTCTGTCCAAGCAATCCAACAGAGGAAATGGTGCCAGGAGGATTGTGACACTTTCTAAAGGCCAGCAATCTGTTCCAACTCACCCCTACATTACCTAACCTCTGTTTTGGTTTGGTATTGTTGTTACAGCCTCCCCGCTTCCCTGAGTGGTACGAAGTCCAGGGACAGTTTACTTTCTTTGTAATGAGAGAAAGCACTAGAGACTTAATGGTGTGTCTGTGCTAGATTTTTTGCCTAATTTATACATTTATATAGAGAGCCTATTAGAAGCAAGCTGACTCCTAAAAACCCTACAGCAAAATGCTAATCCCACTCCAGATTCCCAAAGGAACTGTGTGTGGCTCCCCTGTATCTCTCCCCACTCCAGCTGCTTCCAGTAAACCCCAGCTCAGAAAACTCTGCTCTCTTTCCCTGCCTGTCTCCAAATTCAAAGTGCAAAACTGACTTCAGACTGTTTCGCTGCCCCCTCCCTCCCACCCACTAGATAGTGAAGTCACCTTCCCAAACTCTGATGCATATTACATACCAATGGCTGGAGAGAGATTTCCAGCTATCAAGAACAACAAGGTGTCTGGTGACACCTTAAAAGATTAACACTTTTATTTTGGCATAAGCTTCAATGGATTATAGCTCACTTCATCAGATGCATGGAGTATTATGGAGAGTCTCAAGTTTATATACAGTATATATGGCGGTTGTAGTAAGGAACAAATTGTAAACAGTGTAAGAAGGAAATTAAATACAGGAAGTGAAAGTGTCAATCAGTCATTCACAGAGCAGTTGTTGCTAAGAACACAAACATCCTGGCACTAGGTAAGCCAATTGACACATGTGATTAAAAAAAAAAAAATCCTTTATCCCAATTCAGGCTATCAAGGAACATTTGTTTAAGAACTTGACCACCTGGTTGCCTGAATAGGCCCATTTACTGTAATCAGGAGGGCCAAACTCATAACAGTGTTTTTTATATGTGGTTTGGTGTTAGCCTGTGCTTGTGTAAGGGGTGATGCTGGCAGCCAAATACCATTCACGCCCTGCCCTTGAGAGCAGATGGCAATGTTCCTGTACTTAGCAAGAACTATAGTAACCCGGTATGGAGGTCATGACTGCCTTTCACACATCAAAAGAGAGGGATTTGTATTGGGTTTGAGAAAAGAGGACATTTCTGCATCTCCAGTACCATTTGGGTATCACAAAACCCTGGAATAACAAAGGCTGCTTCCAGATGGGTAGCTTGTAGCTCTAATAATTATTGCTCTTCCATTGAAGGCAACAAGCTGAGTTGCAATTGATTTTCCATGCTATCGGGGACATTGCACTTTTTCTTTATGTTCATCCTATATTCCATACTGTGGGTGAGGATGAGGAAGGTCCCATTCATAGATCACAGAGTTGGAAGGGGCCTACAAGGCCATCGAGTCCAACCCCCCTGCTCAATGCAGGAAACTAGAGGAGGGGTCTCCCATCCAAGTAATAACCAGGCCTGACCCTGCTTAGCGTTTCCACACTCAGACAAGCTGAGCCAGCGTGAGCCACAGGCCTGTATACAGTAATACCTTGGATTGCAAGTAACTTGGTTTGAGAGCGTTTTGCAAGACAAATTTTTAAATATTTAATTTTTTTGACTTGATATACAAGCGACGTCTTGCAATACAAGTACTGTAGTACGGCTTAAATTAAAAATCTCCGTACAAATTTTTTTGGGGGAATGTCGTTTTGATATAAGAGTGTTTTGGATTACAAGCACATTTCCGGAATGAATTATGCTCTCAATCCAAGGCATGACTCATCTGAATTGACATAGAATCATAGAAAAGTAGAGTTGAAAGGGGCCTACAAGGCCATCAAGTCCAACCCCCTGCTCAATGCAGGAATCCAGGTCAAAGCATCCCTGACAGATGGCTGTTCAGCTGCACCTTGAATGCCTCCAGAGTGGGAGAGCCTACCACCTTCCTAGGTAGTTGGTTCCATTGTCTTTTATTACTGAGTACCCAAACTGTTCTGCTGTTATAATTTATAATCCCATCTTATTGTTTTAATAACTCTTTTAACAATAACTGTTCTAAAAATGGTTTTCTATGTATTATTCATTGTTTTAGTATCCATTTTTAAAAACAATAATTGCCTAAATACGGTACTTCTTTTTATGTATTATCCTGTGGCAAGGGTCTGTGGACTAAATAAACAATGATGATGATGATGTTCCATTGTCTTATTGCTCTAACAGTCAGGAAAATTTTCCTGATGTTTAGGTGGAATCTGGGTTCCTGTAACTTTGAAGGTGGACACCTTTTAACTCATATAAGGACAAGGAGGACCAACTCGGGTTATTGGAAAGAGGTTTATTGTGCACAATAGGTCCTGCAGACTGTGTCGCAAAGCAGAACCCCGGGCGGGGCTTCACAACATCTTATATAGCATACATAAGTCTGGTCATTTGGCAACAGTTCTTTACATTGGTCAGCAAGGTCAAGACAAAAGGGGCTTTGCTTTAGGGGAGGGGGATTTCCTTAGAATCATAGAATCTTACAAGGAGACAGGAAGATGATCTTACAATCAAGCAGCTGCTAGGGGGATTTCCTTAGAATCATAGAATCTTACAAGGAGACAGGAAGATGATCTTACAATCAGCAGCTGCAAGATTTTCTTATCTTGGTCAGGTATGCAGGGTGAGACAGCAAAACACCTCAATATTTGTGAATCAACAACAGCCATTGACGGCCATTGTCAGTCATTGCCACAGTCATTACCAGCCATTGACTACATTCTTTTAGTATTAGTCATGATGACCCTGGCAATCTGTCTACATGCTTGGCTAAGTTTTTCTTTTCCGTTTCCTTCAACTTGAGCCCATTATTCCGTGTCCTGCAAACTGGGATGATGGAGAAGAGATCCTGGCCCTCCTCTTTGTGACAACCCTTTAAGTACTGGAAGAGTGCTATCATGGGTGGTCGGGTGACCGGCCAGATGGGCGATTTAAAAATATAATAAATAAAAATAAATCATATATCCCCTCAGTCTCCTCTTCTGAAGGCTAAACATGCCCAGTTCTTTCAGTCTCTCCTCATAGGGCCTTGTTTCCAGTCCCTTTATCATCCTTGTTGATTTAAATCTCTGCACACATTCAGCTTTGCGGTGGGTGCCATTTGATCACCCATTTATTTACTTATTTTAGCAATCTTTTTAATTAGCATTAAACCAACCTTCGGGCTATAATGTGTTAAAAATATTAAATTAGTAGCAAAATACTGCTTCAGTTAATTATTGTGTGGAGAAAGCCAACATAAGCCCCCTTTCTGACACACACACACTCACCAAGGTGGGGGGAAGGAGAGGGGGGGGGAGACAGCCAGTCTCTACAGAGGCCAAAGGGGACAAACAACATCTGCATAGAATCACCCCAGGGGGGAAGACAGGAAGCATCCCCAGGTTTGTCAATACTCTCGTATATCAGCCCCATCTACATAAGACTTGAATACCTCGCCAGAGCAGACACTTCGGCACCCATAAGAAAGGACCACTCAACACCACAGGATGGGACCATTAAGCAAGTGGCTTCAAAGGGACCCCACCCCACGGGGGGGGGGGGAAGGCATCACCCCACCTGACCCAAAAGGCCGCCCCTGATTGGCAACCCACCTGATTACGGAGGGAGGGGCTACCTGAAACACCAAGGTATAAAACACCCTGCGCAAGGGAACTGAGTTGTTGGACCTGATCAACAATCTTGCCCCATGCCTGGGGTAAGAGAACGAAGGATCGGCAACCCCGGATAGCCACACCCGGCACGCTCCAGCTAGCTGAAATCACTGGTCGCTTGGGTTGACCGGACCCCCGGGAAACCAAGCTGAAATCACTCACAAGCCGCTTGGGTAGACCGGGCCTCTGCCGGGAACCCAGCTAGCCGCTTGGGTAGACCGGACCTCCGCCGGGAACCCAGCTAGCCGCTTGGGTAGACCGGACCTCCGCCGGGAACCCAGCTAGCCGCTTGGGTAGACCGGACCTCGCCGGGAACCCTCCGGCCGGGAACCCAGCTAGCCGCTTGGGTGACCGGGCCTCCGCCGGGAACCCAGCTAGCCGCTTGGGTAGACCGGGCCTCCGCCGGGAACCCAGCTAGCAGTGTGCGGTTGACCGGGCCTCTGCCGGGACCCGAGCTGAACTAACTAGCTGAGAGCCCTGAAATCACGGTGTCCTCAAAACTTCTTGCTTGCTACTTTGTACCGTACTGATAAGCTGTATTGCTGGCGTGTGTCTGGGTTTGTGAAGGTAATGTTGTAAATAAACTTGTTTTCTAAAAGATACTTCTGTGGCTATAAGTTATCCCTTTATTCTGGGCTAAGGGTGATAGTCGCTGGGGATCTCGGAGAAGGCCGCCCCAGGACTCGCTACCCCCTTAGCATTGAACCCACGCAGAAGACCAGGTTGTTGGTCTTCCACTTATTGTTATAATGCTGTAACATTATAATGCGATTTTGTTTCCGGAAATGATGAAAAAAATACTCTTTTGAGTGACTGCCATCAACCACATTGCTACACTGGTGGTGAGCAGAAAGCCTTTTTTAAGAAATCATTTTTGAAACTTAACATTATAGTATTTTAAGTGGTATTTTCCTAATAATATTTTAAACATATATGTAGCTGGGAAAGCATTTTAGGGCAAATTAAAAGAGTGAGGGGGGAAACACACACAAGAGTGATAAAACGGTACCCACCGGAAGGTTATGGCGAATGTGTGCTCAGCTGTGATAGTTCACATAATATATCACTGCCCACGTTGAAACCATGCCCCTTTGAAAGGATGGAAGAATAGTGCTACGGTTGTCTACACCTGTGTAGATTGTTCTACTCTTCTGTTCTTCTTAAAAAAAAAAATAGTGGTCTCTGTCTCTGCTTCCAGACTAGGTTTTATGGCGCTATCACCCCAAATCCACAGACTTTTATGGGGAGTCCATAAAATCCATTAAGGAAAAGAAGTTAGAGTTGCTGCATGATGCCTTCTGATTGATAGTGCTAGCAGCCTCTGTCCGGAAGCACCTTCTGCGGCCTGAGATAGATGGAAGAACCAAAGGTAAAATATAGCATGACAATGATTGGATGACGGTGTTCTTTGTCCGAGAAACGAGAGTGAACGTAGCACAGTAAATGCTTTGGAAACACGCAAATCATTTAAAAAGCAAAACACAGTAGTAATAATATTTATAGTTTACAGAGTGTTTTACAGAGTGCTGTACATAATATACATACATTATATCAGTAATTAGTTGGCCTTTCACAAAGGTTCTATGGACTTTGAAGACGCCCGAGTGCAAGGTGAAAGGGAGAAACGTGCTAAAAGCACGTCAAACGAATCCTTTGCAGGACCATCTTCCATCTGGCAACCTGTGTCCTCACTGTGGGAAGCTGTGTGGATCTAGAATTGGCCTCCACAGTCACTTATGGACCCATCGCTAGTCAGTCTACACATTTTTTTTTAGAATTTTCTCTTTTTATAAATTTATTTTTGTAATTTTATCCTGGAAGACAATCTTACTCGGTCACAAGTGATCGCATACTACTAAGACAGGACAGTGTGCTATCTGCAAAACATCTGGAATTCCTTGTTTGCATAGACAGAGACTATTATTTCAGGGAAATAACCTCTGTTTCACTTTGTGTAACGACGACCTTGCAGTCTCCATATCATTTGCCACATGAAATAAAGCCGGGACTGACCTCTTTGCCCAGGT
Source organism: Shinisaurus crocodilurus (assembly GCA_021292165.1). Taxonomy (NCBI): domain Eukaryota; kingdom Metazoa; phylum Chordata; class Lepidosauria; order Squamata; family Shinisauridae; genus Shinisaurus; species Shinisaurus crocodilurus. The sequence goes on along the minus strand of CM037884.1, from coordinate 31,567,321 downwards.
ACAAATATTTCACCGAGCAATACAAGGGAAAGCAAGAGAACAAATAGTGTATTTCTAGAGCCTGCCTGGGACAGAACTAGGCCAGGGGGGGGCGAGCCTGGATGGTACCCTGGAGGCTTACTGTGACGCCAAGAAAATCCGGCAGGGAAGTTAAGATTTGCTCCCCCTCTCCAATGTAATTTTGCAGTTTTTTTTAATAGGATTATCCAAAGCCCATCTGCAGGGGATTAAACAAATGACCCACACTGTCCACAACCTATTCGCAAAAAGAGAGAAAACTGACTGCAGGTGCCCCCTCCCTCCCCGCCTCCTCTGAATGCCTCCTTGCTTTTTTGCAGTGCCGCTTCAATAGGCACACTTCAAGATGGCATTTCGAATCACTGGTTGCCGTGACAACCCGCTCCGGCCTAGCCAGAACTGTGATGTTCTGAAGCCTGAGGCAGGTGGCGGCAGGGGAGGCAGGCGGGAACCTGCTGCTGCGGGAGCAGAGCTAACCCTGGACATGCAGAAGGAATTAAGAGCCACTCCCTTGAGGGTTAGCTGTTCTTTGGAAAAGATAAGGAAGCGGAATCAGCTAATTTAAGTAGGCCAGGCCTGCCCTGCCCTGCAGGGGAGTGAAGCAACTTGCTTCAGGCAGAACCGTGGGGGTGGGGAATAGATGGAGGCAGGAATTGATGTCTGATATGGTACAGGAAGACCTTTTTAAGGGTGCAATCCTGTCCATGTTTAGATAGAAAAAAAAGTCCTACAACGCCCAGCTTGGCTGGCTGGGGCATGCTGGGAGTTGTTGTAGGCCTTTCCCCCCCCTGTCTAAACATGCATAGGATTGCACCTTTAACCTACTCATGTAACAGTATAATTGCCTAAACAATGCAGCCCTATCATCAGTGTTAAAAGAAACAAACAAACATCTCTGTGCCTCTTGAAAACTAAATACAGTACTGGGAGTGGGGAAAGAGTCTTAACCTAGCATTCTCTCTCTGGTACACTGGTTTTGTATGTGCAGGTGTTTATATATATATATATATATATATATATATATATATATGCGCATACACACACACACCAGTGCTATTATGACCATGTTGCAGAGGTTATGGGCGGAGGTTATGGGCCAGTGCTATTATGACCATGTTGCGGAGGTTCAGTCTTGGGAACATAGGAAGCTGATTTAGTTAGGCCGACTCAGATCATTGGTCAATCCCAGCTCTATTCTGACTCTCTGGGGTTTCAGACACGGGGTCTTTGCCTGCCCGACCTGGAGATGCCGGGGACTGAACCTGGGATCTTCTGCTTGCAAAGCAGGTGCTCTGCTGCTGAGCTATGGCCCTTCCTCATTCTTTTGTATTTGAGTGAGTTGAGGTTTGAAACAGGGAGTTCTTGGCCCACACTTTTAGCTACTCTGCTATATATCAGCCCTGAAAGCTATTTCATACCTTCAAGTCATTGCTTGATGTAGCAGTTTTCAAATGACGGATGCACATGGAACCATAAGAACATCAGAAAAGCCCTGCTGGATCAGACCAAAGGTCCATCTAGTCCAGTATTCTGTTCACATAGTGGCCAACCAGCTGCCCACGGGATCCCACAAGCAGAACATGAGTGCAACAGCACCCTCCCACCCATGTTCCCCAGCAACTGGAGTATATAGGCATACTGCCTCTGATACTGGGGGAAGCATATAGCCAATCAGGACTTCTAGCCCTTGATAGCCTTCTCTTCCACGAGTTTGTCCATTCCCCCTTTGACCACTGTCCAAATTGGTGGCCATTACTACTCGCCTTTCCTCACAGGGGAGTTGCTCCAGCCCCTTGATCATTTTAGGTGCCCTTTTCTGCACTTTCCCCTCATCCTTACCCAGCCCTCCCTCCTTTCCAGCAGTGCTTTGTATCCAAGGCCTGCCCATCTTCCCAAGAATTCTGGACACTTCAATCCTGTGACATTGCTTTGTGCCCATATGGGTTGTGTGCATGGCATTTCACTTGGGAGACGCCTTGGCAGGGTTCCTGCGTGTCCTGTGTTAGAGCTGCAATAAAGAAGGGCAACAAATTCTCCAGTCATTCCAAGCATACTGGGGCAATGGGGTATACTGGGAGTTATAGGACTTTTTATCTGTCTTAACATGCATAGTATTGTGCATGTTGGCCCTTAAAGTGTTGGCCCTACTAGAGTTGTGGTGTTGGTGGCGGTGGCAGGGAATGGCAATATTGTCTCAGCTTCAGGTAGTAAAATGTGTTGGGTTGCCACTGAGTGTAAGATGACCAAGATGACTGAATGTAAGATGATTAAAAGGTTAGTTCGTTTGCATAAGAGGCCACTTGGGGGGGAATTCTGGATAGGAACCCAGCAGGTGGCATTATATAATGCCTACTCAAAATAGGAAACTAATTGTCATGTCCATTAATGTCTAAGAAGTGTGAATATTGTAATCATAATCTGTTTACAGATCAAAAGAATATTGTGAAGTCATCTTACTGGAACATTTATGAGAAACAGAAACATCATTTTCTGAGAAGAGGCCTGCTCTTGCTTGCAAAGAAAATTATAAAAGGCCTTTCAGGTGTTTTCTTCCCCCTCTCTAAAATATGAGCTTGCTGGAAAATATTTATTATTTTTCTAGTGCCATCAATACACATAGAGATTTCATAGTTTTCATAGATAGAGTTGGAAGGGGCCTGCAAGGCCATCGAGTCCAACCCCCTGTTCAATGCAGGAAACTAGAGGAGGGGGTCTCCCATCCAAGTAATAACCAGGCTTGACCCTGCTTAGCTTTGTTCAGCGTAAGCCTCAGGCCTGTAATATGATACTTTACAATGTCCAAAGTGACAGGTTCTTGCCCTGCAGAGTTTACAATCTCAAATTTGTATTTATTTATGAATTCAAAGCATTTTTATCCTGCTCTTCAATCAAAAGGCTCCCAGAGCAGTTTACAAGAATCAGCAATTAGATCGTCCCTGCCCTTAGGCTTACAATCTAAGAGACAGGAGACACAAGGAAAGGCATTGAGAGGGAAGAGGCATGATGGTGATGCTTGATTAAATTGCCCAGATAGATGGGAATATACCTATTCTGGAGCCAATTGTACTCAAGTTTGCACTGCATCTATTGTCCTTCTGGACTGGCATGTTATTTGCTGGCCCATTCCTATTGTGTTTCTTCTCTTCTGCTGTTTCTCTTCATGCTTAATCCTTTTCTTCTCCCATCCCCTGAGGGCAAGATGTTTCCTCAGAAACTCTTGTGTCAGTTCAGTACAAATAAAAAAAAGCAACAGCCAGGATCTGCAATTCAATAAAACACAAGTTGCATATTTCCAGTGCCAAATTAAAACTATTCGCATTAGTTGTCAAACTTACAATCAGCTACTTTCCTGTCTAAAGAATGGGAAGATTTAAGAGCTGCCAAGTTGGCTACACTGAGTGCAAACCCCTTGTTTATTTTATATTGGCTAGTAAATATTCAAGCTACCCTACAGTTGCCAGCTGGCCAGAAGACAATCTGCCTGGCCCACTTCTGTCCCTTTAAAAGGGAGTTGATATGCAGAATTCAGGAGGTGAAGCTCAGGGGTGGTTTAGGGGGCAGCCTGCTAGGGTTGGAGCCCCGGATCTTTCATTTGGAGCCCCGAATCTCTGGGAGGCCACCTGCCCCACCACCCTGCTGTCCATGGGCACTTGCTGAAATAAAGTCACAGGGGCCCTGAGATCTCTGTTGCATCAGATCCCCCTGGACTAGCTGGCTTTTTGCCCACATGTGCTTCACCTCCTGCTGCCCCCCCCCCCTTGAATCTTTCTGCCTGAGGTTTTTTCCTGAAATCAAATGCCTTCCTCTCCCCTGTCCATACATCCCTTTTTACAAATAAGGGTGTCCTTAGGAGACAGGGTCCTTTAAAACGCACACAAAGAGAGAGAGAGAGAGAGAGAGAGAGAGAGTGTGTGTGTGTGTGTGTGTGTGTGTGCATGCATGTTTATCATGTGGGCCTGAGCCCCAGATCTTTGGTACCTAGCACTGCCCCTGGTGAAGCTTTTTATGATCTGGAACGAAACATGGTCACTTTGCTAATTGGTACAGATCAGTGTTCTCCAACCTTGGGTCCCCAGATGTTTTTGGCTATGCTGGCTGGCGCATGCTGGGAGTTGTAGGCCAAAAACATCTGGGGACCCAAGGTTGGAGAACACTGGTACAGATCAAACTGTTGTTAAAAGGACAGCTTTAGGGGCCAAGTCAGACCAGATTGGTGATGCTTACGGTGTTTCCCTAGATGTTGGAGCTGCTGTTTTTGTGTTGTTTTGTGACTTTCTGGGTTGTGTGTTTTCCCCTCCTCTTCTGGGCTGAGCACAGAAAGGATTCAGTGGTCATTGTGCTGGCATAGCAGAGACATCACTCTCCCTCCCCAGTTCTGCCAGCATAATTGCCATACAGTCATGCCTTGGATTGAGAGCATAATTCATTCCGGGAACTTGCTTGTAATCCAAAACACTCTTATATCAAAATGAAATCCCCCCCAAAAAAATGTGTACAGAGATTTTTAATTTAAGCCGTACTACAGTACTTGTATTGCAAGATGTCGCTTGTATATCAAGTAAAAAAAAATTAAATAAATATTTAAAAATTTGCTTGTCTTGCAAAATGCTCTCAAACCAAGTTACTTGCAATCCAAGGTATTACTGTATAGGATTTTTGGGTCAAACCCTATTGAGCTATGAACCTAATAGTCCCTCATTCAAAGCTGCAACGTGGAGGATAATAATGGAGACCTACCGATAAGGTTGTTTGCAAGACTTATTGAGATAATGTTTGCGAAGAGTTTTGTAAAGTGTTTATAAAGGCTTCATGTTATTTTCTATTATGTGTCAATGGCTTATCATCATATTGCCATCAAAAAGGATTTTCAGGAGTATTGTGCCAATGAGGTTAGGTACACTTTGTGTGGAAAGTAAGATGTCACCCACTTAAAGAAATATTAGTTGATTAATCACATGAGTGTTTGGGCCCAGTCGTCCCCCAAAAAAGAAAATGGTATGCTGGGGGTGGTAGTGAGTGTCCTGGGGGGCAATGGCAAGCAGGTAGCATCCCAGAGAGTGAGAGGGTGTCAAGTGATTTGGCATTGGAGCTCAGACTCCACCTCTGCCTTGTACTCAGTTTCTTGGCCAAGTTACGGTACTTGTCTCCAAGACTCTTCAGTTTGCCTTCTGTGAAACAGATGTTGGAGCAGAAAACTGTGAGTTCAAAGGAGTGGTTTTGTCGTGTTTTGGAGGTCAGACCCCACCTCTGCCTTGGACTTCAGAATTTGGGTGGGTTACTTTTCTTTTAGCCTCTGCCAGTTTGCCTCCTGAGAAATGGGTGCTTTGTGATTAGCCATGGTAGCCATTTTGGGGGGGGGGTGACCATGGCATGCCCTCAAAATTCCAAATGTGCCCACTGACCCAAAAAAGTTGGGACGTCTGCTTTAGAGCTTTAAAAGCCTGGTTTGAAAGACAGGTAGGTTTGCTACTTTTTATAAAATGCCAAGGCTCAGAGCCCAATGTGGGGAACAGGGTGGCAGCCACCCTATTAAACTGACAATATTAGAGCAGATTAAGGATTACGCCAGACAGTTCTAAAAGCATTAACTTTTGCTTCCCTAGTTTGTAAGATTCTTCCTCATTTGCAGCACATCAAGAGGGCGCTATAGGAACCAGGCCAACTAGGCCCTGCCTTCTTCTTGAGTTCAAATTCTACCCTACTTTAAATTCCGATCTCAGCATGCACTTATTTATTATTTATTCATTTACTACCTTTATATCACACCGTTTTTTCCCTTGCAAAGAACCCAAGGCAGCTTACATGGTCCTCCTCATCTCCATTTTGTCCTCACAACAACCCTCTGAGGTAGGTTAACTTGTGAATGGACATACACAGAATTTGTTATATACCTGTCTGTTCCTACACGTTCTGAGTCAAAGCTCTGCCTGCCAATATAATTTCTGATACTTCCTTCCATGTCTCCTATCTTTCCTTTCCCTTGAGCTAATAAAACAAGCAAACAAAATTGCTATGTTAGCAGAAAGGATCTGATTGGCTGAGAATCTGGGTGGCTGCAATGCAATGGATCTTTCCACCCCGGTTGATGCATAGCACTGCCTGTTTAATCCTGGTATAAAAATAGCTTTATCAATCAGCAAAACACTTAAAGAATGGGAGCAGTTCTACATCTCAGCAATCTGCCCTTTGCACTTCTTGGTGTTTCATGTGATAAAACGCAACGTTGGGTATGAAGTATAGGTTACTGGGTAAAAAATCTACCAATCATTGCTAGGGTTGCTAACCATCCATTACTCTATGGGCTCACTTAATCGCTATCAGGCAAACAACTTCCAGCATGCTTGACCTTTGGCCATCCTGGCTGGGGCTGATGGGAGTTGAAGTCCAAAACATCTGGAGGGCGCCAGGTTGGAGAAGGCTAGGGCACAGGAATGCATGTAAAAAGGATCGGGCCCTGCATACCAACTTCACCCCCAGCATCCTGTGGCTCACGCTGGCTCAGCTTGTCTGAGTGTGGAAAGCTAAGCAGGGTCAGGCCTGGTTATTACTTGGATGGGAGACCCCTCCTCTAGTTTCCTGCATTGAGCAGGGGGTTGGACTTGTAGGCTCCTTCCAACTCTATGATCTATGAAATCCCCGTTCTCTCTGTGTTATGCAGGGAGGTCTAAAGGGAGCTTTTATTTGTGTTTGCTTGAACATTATTATTATCATCATCATCATCATCATCATCATCATCGTTATTATTTACAGTATTTGTATTCTGCTCCACATCAAGCAGATTCTGGAGCGGTGAACAATAAAAAGACAAAAACATAAAAGAAACAAAAACAATACATTGAAAACAAACTAAAATTACATTGGTGGTTGAAGAGCAGAGAAGGCTTCCCGGAACAAGGAGGTCTTCAACAGGTGCCAAAAGCAGTGCAATGTCCAAGCCTGTTTGACCTCCAGAGGCCGGGAGAAATGGAGCCGCCACACTGAACGCTCTTCTCCTGGTGGACTCCAATCAGGCCAAAGGTCCATGAGGAACCACCAGGAGCATGCCATCTGATGACCTTATCAACCAGGTATGGGAGGAGGCACTCTCTCGGGTAACCTGGTCCCAAGTTGTTTCAGGCTTTGTACACAAGTACCAGAACCTTAAAGCTGACCCGGCAGCGAATAGGTAGCCAGTGCAGTTCCTTCAGCAAAGGAGTTGCATGGTGAAAAGGGGCAGCTCCCAACAACAGCCGAACTGCTGCATTCTGCACTAGCTCCAGCTTCTGGAGCAGCCTTAAGGGCAGCCCCATATAGAGTGCATTGCAGTAATCCAGTCTTGAGGTTACTAGCTCCTATATCGCTGTGACCAAGCTATCCCTGTCCAGGAGAGGCCATAGCTGGTGAACCAATCGAAGATGGTAAAAGGCACTCCGAGTTGCCGAAGTCACTTGGGACTCCAGTGACAATGATGGATCTAGGAGTACCCCCAGTCTGCAAACCTGATCTTTCAAAGGGAGTGCAACCCCACCCAGAACAGGCAATGAGCCTATCTCCCGGACTCGGGAACCACTCACCCACAGGGCTTCCATCTTGCCAGGATTCAGCCTCAGTTTATTGGCCCTCAGTTTATTGAACATGAGTAGAATCCTTTGTGCAGTCGGGAATCCTGATAAAACAGGTTCCCAGTCTCATGGAGGCTTCTACTTGCATTCAGGTCAACACAAGTAGAAGCCCCCTTCAGACCTCACAGCTCAAAACAGAATTAGAGGGTGCACAGCCCCATGCCTTTTATACTGTTCAGGCATACTACCTGAATTTAGTGAAACTGTACTCGCAGCAAATCTGGTATCAGATGTTCCATTTAGTATCAGATGTTCCATTTGGTCATGAGGACTAAATGAAGCCATTCTCTTTCCTGTAAGGCAAGAACAGGATTGGTTTGCATCAGCTTTCTGGCAGTGCCTAAAGTGGTGCTCCTGTTCTGAAGCACTGTATAAATCACATGAGATTGCATCATGCCACCCCGAGTTATAAAGAAGCAAAAGAAAATGATGGGTGATTTGGATGAAGGCTGCTGAGTCATTTTATTAAGACTGCACTAAGTGACTGGCTATCCTTTACCACAAGGTTGGGGAATGTGTAGCCCTTCAGATGTTGATGGACTGCAAGTTCCATCAGCACTAGCCAGCATAGCCAGTGGTAAAGGATGATGGGAGTTTCAGTTCAACAACATCTGGATGGCACACATTCCCCACCCTTGTTTTACCTAAACCATGGTCGTGGAGACAGAGGACATGATCGTCTCTATCTTGTCCAGCTTGAAAACTAAAGTTGCTTGCTTCATGGAACTTGATGGCCCCAGAACCAGGAACTCGGGCCACCCATAACTTGGGGTGGGGGTGCAGGAGGAGCAAGGGGAAAAGAGCCAGTTTAAATTTTTTCCAAAAGAGAAAAAGGTTTGAGATATATAGCTATTGAGCAAGAAGCAGTTTTGAAAAGCTGTACAGGGTGGTGGCCAGATTCATAGATCTGATAGAGTTGGAAGGGGCCTACGTGGCCATTGAGTCCAACCCCCTGCTCAATGCAGGAGGTTGGACTCCCATTCCATTGAATGGGAGAGGAGGGGTCTCCCATTCAAGTAATAACCAGGCCTGACCCTGCTTAGCTTTCCACACCCAGACAAGCTGAGCAAGCGTGAGCCACAGGCCTTGCAAAATGGTATCTTCTGTAATATTTATTTATTTCAACTATCAGTGCAGACAGACACTACTAGTCTTTAAAGGAGTCTCAGCAGCACCCCAGATATAAAAGAGGATGGGGGGGGGCTCCTGCACCTTTAATAGTTTGCATGACAAGCTACACCTGAAATTCCTTCTATGATGCAGGTATTAAAGGTGCAGGAGCCCTATTCTCTTTTATATCTGGCCGCCCTAGGGCATACTTTAAAGCTTCTTTAAAGACTAGTACTAGTCTGTCTGCACTGATAATTGAAATAAATAAATATAACAGAAGGGACCATGATGAGCCTCCAGTACTCTCTCCCCACAAAGAAAGAAACTGATGTTGGAAGAAGACTCCCCTGAAATCCCCTATCAGCTAAGTCAGTTAGGGGAAATAATCTCTCTAGTTCAGTCTTCCTCAACCTGGTGTGCTCCAGATGTGTTGGACTGCAACTCTTATCATTCCCAGCCAGCATGGCCAATGGCACTCCAGGTTGGGGAAGACTACCCTAGTTGATAGATGTCTATCATAATAACTATAGTCCTATCTTTGACATAGGTCAAACAGTTACTTTTTAAGCAAAGGGATCTGTGATTTTGGCATGCATACCTAGTTCAGAGGCCTATTGCACAGTTTTTAACGAGAGGGCTACAGGCAGCCATTTTGAATATTCAAGTCGCAACCGCAGCGCAGGTGGGTTGTGGGTGTGGTTAACAAACCATCCACAACCCTAATTACAGCCCGTGGGTTCTGGGTGGTTAGTTAACTATGCCAGCAACCCACCCTCGCTGGGTTTGGACGACACAACAAGCTGCGGTCGCAGCTTGAATATCCAAAAGCCATCTGGCGTGCACCGCAATGCACCATGGTTTGAATGAGCCACAGTGAGCTATGGTGATCATGTGAACCCAGTCAATGAATTGGGCACAGAGAGAGGGAATGTCCTAATAAAGAATAATCACATGAGGTCTGAATGAATCGAGGGGATCCCCATCTCCCTCAATGGTGAATTTGGAGCTTTTCATATCTGACCTAGGTGGAGTGTTTTCCAGAGCTGGCTGGGGTATCTGTTACATCTCTAAGAGTTAAAGGGCAGCCTCCTCCCAACCTGGCTCCTTCCAGTTGCATGGAACTACAACTCCCATCACCCCCAGCAAGCATGCCTGTTGGTCATGCTGGCCAGTGGATGATGGGAGTTACAGCCTGGAGGACACCAAATTGGGGAAAGCTGCTAGCTAGAGGGTTCTGAAATTAATGTGTTTCCTTTTGAAATAAGGGATATATATCTGACCCTTAATGCTTAAGCATGAGCCATACCTCGCTTTGGGCCTTGCCTCACTTCCTGCTTCTGTGCTCCTGCTTCTCCCCACTGGCAAAGTATGTAATTAGCGAATGTGTGTGTTTGCATTTTAAAGCCTGAAAGTCCAGAGAGTTGCATATGTATCTCACTTTGAAATACTTATCTGTGCAGGCAGTGCCACTTCTCTGATGCAATAGATGTCTGCCAAGCATTAATTTGAAGTATTTTTGTAGATAAAAATTACCTAATGCTTTTTAATAATGTGTAAGCTGAACCATTGTTGCTGATGCTTTGTTTAGGAAAAGGAACACTTCAAAGTGTTCTTTTGTCAAACAAGCATCATTCTTAGCTCTCTGTCATCTCTAGTAGTGATTTCTTCCTTATCTGATGAAGTTGGCTATATTTGTTGTTGCCACAGTACTTCTTGTTGTTCTTCCATTAGGGTTGCCAACGTTCTTGCTGCCAGGCAGTCTTTATGCAGAAATCAAACATGGGAACCTTTTCCTGTCTCTTCACCTCCACTTCCAAGGTTGCTGGTTTGTGACAGTGAACAGGAGGAAACTGCTTAACATTTAACATTGAAGTCTTGGTACTGTGGCAAATAGCTATGGCAGAAAAATTGACATACCGGTATTAAAGTAGCTAAAGGTAAAGTTAAAACATCTGATTTTTATAGAATATGGCATGATTTTATTTCACTTACAAATCAGGGACATATGCAGTGACAATTATCAAAGCCTTTCTGAAGATAATGGAAAAGATACTATTATTTATTTATTTAATATATTTCTACACCGCCCATCAGCCAAAAGGCTCCCTGGGCGGTTTACAAGAGAAAACAAACAGAATAAAAATAATCATCTTAAAACCAAAAGTATAAGTATCATTAAAATAGAATAGAAATACAAACACAACATAACTGGAGAGGATTCAGAGGAGGGCAACAAAGATGATTAAGGGACTGGAAACAAGGCCCTATGAGGAGAGACTGAAAGAACTGGGCATGTTCAGCCTTCAGAAGAGGAGACTGAGGGGAGATATGATCGCACTCTTCCAGTACTTGAAGGGTTGTCACCAGTGCTTTTTTTCTGGAGAAAAGGGTACCGGAACTCTTGGATTACAGTTCCTCGGGAGTAGATGGCGATTAAATTGTAATGCAATTAATAGAAGAAAAGGTGCTGGAACTCAGTTCCGGTGAGTTCCACCAGAAAAAAAGCCCTGGTTGTCACACAGAGGAGGGCCAGGATCTCTTCTCGATCATCCCCGTTTGTTAATAATAAAATAGAGGAGTATAAAAAAATTGGACTTTCCTGGTTTGGTAGAATTGCTTTGATTAAAATGAAGATTCTGCCCAAGATATTTTTTTTATTTAGGATGATACCAAGTGTGATATCAGATAAGGAACTTAAAGAATGGCAAACAATTATTAACACATATTGTAATGGAGGGGAAAAGTCTAGGACAGTGATGGCGAACCTATGGCACGGGTACCACAGCTGGCACGCAGGGACCTCTCTGTGGGCACTCGAGCCATTGGTCACCAGATCGCGAAAAGACCGTCCCCTTCTGCAAAACACTCATGATCTTGTTCTTTCTCACAGTGTGGAACAGAATGATTTTATTCTAGAATTCCTGTTACATAATTCTTTTCTACATTGTTTTCACATTTAAAAGATTTTGAAGAATGATGCACAGAGCATGGCTTGGATGTAAAGCCCTAACAGTTGACCTGAGTGCTGCATGTGTTGCTCTCGAACTAACAGAGTATGAGCCAAGGTTTGACAAATTACGGTATCAGCATGCATGCAATAGCAAAAATCACATTAATTGTGCAAAAGCATGCCCAATGCAAACTTTTACCTAATGCAGTGTTTGCAGTCCAAGACATAAAGTGTTTAAAATGTGTTAAGCACGTTTAGTTTCCTTATTTATCTTGCTCATCCTAGTACAGGTTGACTTTTACTAATCCGACACCTGTAGAAGCAGGGAAAGGACCCGGGGTAAAGCTTGCCCCATACAATTTCAGTCTGGCATATAATCATATTACAAGTTGAGAATCCCTTATCCAAAAATACATGTGCCTAATTATTTAAAAAGTTTGTATAAATTCCCTTCAGGCTATGTGTACAATGTAGTACTATAATAATTTTTTGAGTTGATTTTTTTTTCAACAAAAAAACTGTTTGTATCATTGAAAGCTCTGTTATTGTGTTTTTCTTTTAAGACAAAAGATGTTAATTAGTTCAGACAACTGTATGAGTTGTTTTTCTAAAACTAAACCCTCGGTATTCAGGTTTAATTGCAGTGTTGGCACTTTGAAATAAATAAGTTGGTTTTGTGTTGCAGTTTGGGCACTCGGGCTCAAAAAGGTTCGCCATCACTGGTCTAGGATTACCAAAACAAGATGGTATAAAGCACAAAAAGTAGGGGGTTTGGGTCTTCCAAATTTAAAATGGTATTATATAGCTAATCAATTAAGACATACAGTGGATATTTATAGCACTGCCTAAAGAAATAATATGATTGGAGTTAGAAACATCTGAATTACGAAATACTTTGGAGAATATACTTTTTATTAAAAAAAAAATTGATAAAAAAACATAGACAACCCTTTTTAAAGAAGTCTGTTAGTGACTTGGAGTTCTATGAGGAACATATTTATAACAGGGATTTCTCCATTAACTCCGGTGGCTCTAAATGATTTCCCCAAAAATTTAAGATTGGATTTGGAGGGTAAACTAAGAGAAGAAAGGGTTATTAGATTATCCGATTGGGTGGAAAAGATGGGGACTAGAGACCAAATAATGGAAATTGTTGGGAGAAGAAGAGTGTCGTGGTTAAATTTATTACAGTTAGAACAGTGGTCGAAGAAGTGGAAAAGGAAAACTGAGTATGAGAGAGATTTAACTAAATTTGAAAAGATTGTTACGTCGAGAGATGGTCTACAAGGTGATGCATCAACAAGAGGTATAACAAGGGATTTATGTATATAGATTGATTCAAAAAGCAGAAGAACAAGAGGACCAGCTAAAGGCAGTATGGGATAATGAATTTGTAGAGGAGAGGTGACCTCGCAGGTGGGTTGGAACAACTTATGGGATAGACGGATTGTGAAGGTGATGTCAACTAGGATAAAGGAGAATTTCTATAAACTAATTTGGAGATGGTACTTAACTCCAGTAAGATTAAATAGAATAGATAATAATTGTTCTGCATTTTGTTGGAGAGGTTGTCAAGAAAAAGGGACATATGCTCATATGTGGTGGATTTGTAAAAATGTACGGTACTGGTTTTTTGGCGAGAGGTTTTTACAGAAATATCGGAAATTATTGGTATTAATTTAGAGGTCTGTCCAAAACTAGCATTGTTATCAATAACAGAGAAACGTATTTGCGACCAAAATACGAAGGAATTAATTGTAAACTTGTTAACTGCAGCTAGGCTAATGATAGCGAGGAAATGGAAAGTACATGTTTTCCTAATAACTGACTGGTATAAGGAAGTTTGGGATATAGCCCTAAATGATAAATTAACTTGTAGTATCAAATGCAAAAGGACAGTTAAAGAAGAATAATTTTATGGATATATGGAATCAATTATTAGACTATGTATTAATAAAGGGGAAAGGGAGCATGCCTTGTCAGGATATGTTATATTTTTGGAATTTGGAATTCATTTGATCAAGGGGATGGAAGTATATAAATTGGTCCCTTGGAGGGTGGGGGGGTGCACTTTATGATTTATTGTATGTTGTTTATGTAATATTTTTGAGTTATTCTTGTATTTTGTTATATTTTGTTTTGAAAAGTAAATATTTTTATTTTTTTAAAATTACAAAAAGAAAATTATAGAAGAGGAAATTCTATCTATCACCAAAGGGTTAACAAAGTGCTGGTAAAGCACTTTGGTTTTTTTTATATTAAGTGAGAGACCAAGTTTTTCATATGCTTCTGCAAAAGCATTTAGGATAGTTTGGAGATCATCCTCTGAATGTGCGAATACCACATTATCATCAGCATACTGAAGTTCCACAATGGAGGTTGTAATTACCTTACTTTTTGCTTTCAGCCTACTGAGATTAAAAAGCTTTCCATCTGTTCGATATATAATTCCCACACCAAAGGGGAGTTTCCCCTCCACAAGATGTAAAACCATAGCGATGAAAATAGCAAATAACGTTGGGGTCAAAGTAAGTAAACTATGTCTACTGTATCACCCATTTCCACACGCATGATGGCACTCTTCAAGAACTGTAAAAGGTTAGTGAGACAGGACTTATCTTTGCAGAAGCCATGTTGATTCTTCTTTAGCATGACCTGTCCTTCTATATGCTTGATAATTTTATTTTTAATAACACCTTCCACCAATTTACCCAGACTAGACATTAAGCTAAGTGGCCTGTAATTTCCCGGATCTCTTTTGGAAAATGGGCATTACATTGGCCACTTTCCAGTCCTCTGGTGCAGAGGCCAATCTTAGGGAACTGTTGCATATTTTTCTTAGAAGATCAGCAATTTTACATTTGAGTTCTTTAAGCATTCTTGGATAGATACCTTCTGCACCCAGTGATTTATTTTCAACTTGTCAGTAAGGTCTAGCAATTAATCTCTTGTCACTTCTATTTGCATCAGTTCCTCAGACTTCCTTCCTGAAAATATTAGTTGAGGCATGGGTATCTGCCCTACTCTTCTGTAGTGAAGACAGATGCAAAGAATTCACTCAACTCCTCTGCAATCTCCTAATCCCCCTTTAGTACTCCTTTAACTCCCTTGTCATCCAACAGTCCAACCACCTGTCTAGCTGATTTCCTGCCTCTGATGTATTTAAAGCAGGGATAGGCAAACTTTAGTATTACCAGATCTACTTTGTTTTTTGCTAGAACCTCAAGATCGAACCAGTGAAAAATATTGATAAGGGCCAGACATTATATTTATTTTTCATTTCATTTCTATACCACCCAATAGCCAAAGCTCTCTGGGTGGTTTACAACAATTATAAAACACAATAAAATACAATATAAAATGCAGAAGATAAAAATGTCAAAAAAATTTCACATTTAAAAACAATTTTAAAATTGCTTAAATAGCTAAGAACAAGGTTATAAAAAGTAGACTGGTTTAAAAGGTGACATAACCGCCACCCCATGTACTATTTGGAGCTGTTAAATGCCTCAGCATAGAGGGCAGTTTTAACCTGGTGCTGAAAGGATAGTAAAGTTGGTGCCAGGCGGGCCTCAGTGGGGAGCTTGTACCACAGTTGTGGGGCTACCACAGAAAAGGCCCTCCCCCTTGCTGCTGCCTTCTGAGTCTCCCTCAAAGGTGCCAGTCAGAGGAAGGCCCCAGATGCTGAGTGCAGTGTCCGGGTAGATTGTGGTTGGGAGAGGCGTTCCATCAGGTATTGTGGTCCCAAGCCATGTAGGGCTTTATAGGTTAAAACCAGCACCTTGAATAGGGCTCGGAAGCATATAGGCAGCCAATGCAAGTGGGATAGAACTGGTGTTATATGTTCAGACCTCCTGGTCCCAGTTATTAATCTGGCTGCCGCATTTTGCACAAGCTGGAGCTTCTGAACAGTCTTCAAGGTCAGCCCCACATAAAGTGCATTGCAGTAGTCCAGCTTTGGTTACCAGAGCGTAGATTACTGAAATCAGGCTATCCCTGTCCAGATAGGGGCATAGCTGGGCCACCAGCCAGAGCTGGTAGAAGGCACTCCGTCCCACTGAGGCCACCTGAGCCTCAAGTGACAAAGATGGCTCCAGGAGCACCCCCAAGCTACGAACCTGCTCCTTCAAGGGGAGTGCAACCCCATCCAGAGGAACCACCCACTAACAGCATCTCATTCTTGTCTGGATTGAGCTTCAGACATACACTTAGAATTTGGGAATAGGGTGCCTCTGAGCACATGCTCCGCCAGGAATTTGTTTTCAGTACCAGAACTGAGCTCACAGCCTCTTTCACACACAACTCTCCTAGTTTTCTTCCAGCCCTTCATTTTAGCAGCCTGATTTGGGGGCAGAGGAACCTTTTTCATTCATTGCTATTGTTAAACAACTGGGACTCAAACCCTTACTGATCTACTGAAGATCATCTAGTGATCTAACAATAGATTCCAATCTTCCTTCAAAACACCCCTAATTAAAATAGTTGTTTATTGTTGGACTTAATGTTATTAGCTATATTCTCTTCAAAATCTTTTTCTTTTTTACATCCCTTATTGTCTGCTTGCAAAAAATGTTATGGAAGTTTATGTTCCTTTTTGTTCTCCTGCGGTGCTTCCAGATAGCGGACTCCTAGTCCTACCAATCAAAAGGCATTGCACACCTCTTCCATCTTTTCCCCCTGAATGGAATTTTTTGACGAAAGTAAAAGGATGGGGAAAGTGGTGGGAAAACGCTGGAAGGTTACAAATGGAAGACGTAGTAGTCTGGACTTCCGTGAACGAGGCAGGTTGATTGCACAATAAAAGCATTGTCTGGAAGAAGTACCCTTGATTTAGGCAAGACTTCCACTTTCTGATAGGAGTCTCTGTAATAGCTTCCATGACACTGCTTGTGGACCATGCTGGACCTTTTGGACTTGATGGCACCTTTCCTGACCTTCGGTATCCATTCTAGCTAAGCTCCCCCCAAGTGAGGATCTTGACTCTTTCCCCTTTCAGCTTCCCTTTTACCAATCCCCTCATTTTAGAAAGGTTTCCTCTTTTGAAGTCAAATATGACCATGTTGGACTTCCTTGGCAATTTCCGACTTACATATAAATGACATTTAAAAGTACCGTGGTGACCATTTCCAGGGAAAGAGAGTGCAGCTGGAATAGTAATTTTTGCATAGCCTGCATATCTGTCATAATACTTTTAGCAAGACTGGCTGCAGACATTTTGGTGCATACAGTGAAAAAAATACAAATGGCACTCCCCCCACCCCCCACTCACTCAGATGGAGCATGGTCTACTGAGATCTCTTGTACAGCCATCATTGAAATGAATGGGAGCTGTAGGAAAGTATGTCTGTGCTCCTGTGTTGCTCCTACTCACTGTGTGTCTGTGTGTCTGCAGACATATGCAGGGGAAGAAGAGACCGGAATGCACCAGCGACAACGGGAAACCTTATCTCACTGGTACATTCACATCTCCATCGCAACTCGTCCAAACTGGCAAACAGGCTGGATCTTAAGTTTTGCAAAGATTTTTGCCCCCTGGTTTTATGTGCAACACCAAACCTTTATCAAGCCTTTATTTTGAACCAGTAACCTGATTCTCCCCAACTCCATTTTTCTTTGAGTTCAAGGGACACTTTTGAATCGTTGGCTATGGTTCTATTCCAGTTGGGGGGAAGGGAGTGCGGATAGGTCCAGTTCAGATTCTGTTTGGCTTCCTGCTTGTAGCACTGACTCACCGCACCTACATGCATATGAAAAAAAAAGTTACATGTGAATGCCCTTTCTGGGGCATGTCTGCTGATCTGGTGTCCCTGTGTCCCGTTGCTCAATAAAGCAAACTTAATAACACAAGATAAGAATTTCCTTGATGAATCAGAGCAAGACTCTTCTAATCTAGTATTCTAGTGACCTATAGCAGCCATACTCTAGACCAGGGACGGCGAATTTGTGGCCCTCCAGATGTGGTTGAACTACAGTTCCCATCATCCCTCACCATTGGCTCTGTTGGCTTAGGGCTGATGGGAGTTGCAGTCCAACAATATCCGGAGGGTCAACACATTTCCCACCCCTGCTCTAGGCATTGGTAAGCAAGACAATGAAAGTGATGGACTTCCCCAGTTCATTTGCTATTCACAGAGGTCGACTGCCTCTGTGCATAAACGCTTCACTTTAAAGCTACCTGTAGCCGGGGACCAACTTTCCTGCTCTTGCTACACCAGGCCTGCACAGTTTGTAACCCTCCCAGCCATGCACAGCCCAATAGCCATGGGTTGTGGCCAGCCCAGTACTTAACTCCTCTGTTTTTGTAGTCCCAGGCAGGAAGCAAAAACAAGGTTTCTTGAGCCCCCAATGGGCTGTGTTTGGCTTGACAGGACACAAATGGCATGGGATTGTGCATGTCACAAGAACCTGTGTAAAATAAGATTTGTGGACAGTTCTACCATCTTTTTTTTTTTTTTTTTGCACTGTGAAAGCGAATCATGAATCCCCAGCAGAGAGAAAAGTTTTATGGTCTGTGGATCAGTCTGAGCACCCCTACTGTTCTGTAGACCCACACAAGCCTCCCTGTCCCTTGGATCATCTGATTCGGTTTGGCTCTGTGTTCCTTCCATGCAAGAGGGCAGATCAGCTGGGGCACTTGGTCTTTGGAACACAATCCCTAGAGAGGTCCACCATACCATTTCAGGAGCTGCCAATGCCAACCCTCTGGGCAGTATCCCCCATTGCTGGATTGAAAATCTTTCTCCTCCTTGAACTGGGTTCCTATAGCTGTTTATACATTGTTTTCATATGGCAACAGCTATTCTGTCTTACATCAGCCCAACTTACCAGAAGGACTTGCATACGTTCCCTGAAGCTCTCCAACATCCTAACCTACCTGCCTATGACAAAGCAGGTCTTTCCACTTCTTTAAGATCCTGCAAACACTACCTGGAAAGCCGCAGAATCAGAGGGAAGCAATTTGTCCGGGCAGGTGACTTTCTGTGACCTATTTTGTTTTGTGTAAAGAGAACAAAGTGCTGGAAAGGCAGTGATTCTCAAACTTTTTGAATGGAGTTGTGGGGGCTTCTCAACTGAAAGAATCATAGAATTTTAGTGCTGGAGAGGACTTTGGAGGTAATCTAGTCCAACCCGCTGCTCAGTGCAGGAATCTTCCAACTACAGCATTCCTGGCAGATGATTGTCCAGTCTGTGTTTAAATACCTCCAGCAATGGAGAGCCCACCACCTCTCAAGGCAGTCTGTTCTACTGTCCAACAATTCTTGCCATTATGAAGCTTCCCCCCCCCTAACGTTTAGCCAAAATCTACTTCCATAGACGAAGGTGCAGAGATTGTGATGGTGCACAGCTGTGTGTATATAGCACACTGCTGAGTTCAAGGATCTGTGGACAGGGATAGAAATCCCACACTGGCATTACGAGAGGATCTCTGACCCCCTCCTCAGTCTGTACACAGGGAAATGTTGTAAGGACAAAGCATCACACAGCTCTTCCTGTGATCTCTGCAATCTTCACAAATCACAATCCTCCCCATAAATCCCATGTCAGCCCACTTCCAGGTAGGTAGTCTACCCACATTTTTGGCTGGTATGGGAGGCCGGCACGACCTCTGTCAGGGTCCTATCCCTCCTCTGCAACTTCGACCCTCTCTTCTAGGTGCCCCAAACACATCCCAAGGTAGGCCTGTCTCACGGTTTGAGAATTGCTGTGGTAAGGTATGGGCTCTGTTGCATCATGCGGGGCAGCCTGACATGTCCCTGAGGTCATACCACATCTCATAAACAAGCAAAGCCGCAGTTGCTTCTCTGATCTGTTGCCCTTCCCGTCACATGGCAGGCAGACTCCATCATTAGTGGGTCTTCATTAATTTAAAAGAGGGAGCCAGCCCACACTTGGGGCTGATAACTTGCCAGAGGCAGGTATCATAAAAGCATGGAGATCCTGTCGCTTAGACTTGTCTTCAGGAGTAGAAATTTGTCCTAATTTTCAATGCTATGCTCTAGTGAAGTGCCTGGCACTATCATGGCAGGCGGGGAGGGCTGCTGCGACTACAGTGACCAGACGCAAAGGGGGAGGCTAGGGCCCTTCGTACCTTTTAAAATAGTAATGTAGAAGGCTGAGTTTTAGTGGGTGCAACTCTCCTTTCATGACAAGCTGCATGTTGAAATCCTGTCTTCTACACTACTATTAAAAGGCACGAGCTCTGTCCTCTCATTAACTTAAAATGTTTATTTTCCATCTCTGTCACAAAGACTTAACATGGATAATAAAAAAAAACACCCATCAATATAAAACCACACACACAAATCAACAAATGCATCACATACCATTATGAGAACCAGTGTGGTATGGTGTGGCCTTCCCCAACTTGATGCCCTCCAGACGTGCTGGGCTACAACACCCATCATTCTCAGCCAGCTGGGAATGATGGGATTTGCAGTCCAACACTACTGGAGGACACAAAGCTGGGGAAGGTTGGTATAGTGTTAAAGTGCCTGTGTTGGGGTTAGCGGGGGCCCTGATTCTAATCCTCACTCATTCCATTTAAACTTGTTGCACGATCTTAGGCCAGTCTCTTTCAGTCTAACCTACCTCACAGGCGTGTTAAGGAAGATAAAAGGAAGATGGGGGGGAAGAGCGCCACATTCACCACCCTGAGCTCCTTGGAGGAAAGGTGGGTTACACATCTGATTAAAAAAAAACAATACGCTAAGCATTTTCAGTTGTCTTTAAAAATTATCAAAGAGGGATCTTGGCAGATGGCAAATTCCAGGCATGAGGCCCTGCCTCTGTCGCCACTTATCTCACCTCAGACGGTGGATACACCCTGAACAGGGCCTCTGAAGAAGATCCTGATAGTCAGATTCATATAGGAGGAGATGTTTAAAACTGGTTATTTCCTTGAAAAATTAGATTTGCTCTTTCCAAAATCCAGAATGCGTCATGACTGCTTTTTATCGCTGCTTCCTCCAGGCTGCACCTGTTCCCTGTCACAGAAGCTTTTCCTCTACTGTTCTCCACATCACTTCCCTTGACCTGATCATATCTCATTTCGAGGCATCTCTATGCCCCAAAGGCTCACTCACTAATAAAAATTCACCAGAAGAGAGATATTACAAGGGAAAGATTTTAGCCTCCATAGCTTATCATAGGGTAGTTAATCAGTCCAAAGGTTGTCGTATCAGCTCTATTATCTAATAGGAAACAGTGAGTGCAACACAAATCCTTTATTGTCAATCAACCTTCCCCAACCTGGTGCCAGCAGTTGGACTACTGTTCCCATCATCCCCAGTCAGGATGGACATTGGCCAAGCTACCTGGGGATGCTGGAAGTTGCAGTCCAACACATCTAGAGTGCACCAGGTTGAGGGAAGGCTGGTGTAAATGAACAGACATTTGCCATTTTTAAATTCAGGGATACTTGTGCTGAAAAACTCCTTTTCACGATGTTAAAAAAAAAAAAAGGTCTCTCCTCTGCCCCTCATTGCCATCCAAAGCTAGCAGACCCTTTAACATGTGCATCCTGATCCTATGCATGTTTAACTCAGAAGTCCTAGTGAGTTCTATGAAGCTTAGTTCCAAGTAAGTGCACATATGACTCTAACCTTCACTGCAAATGCCTCAAAATACTAAAATCTACTATAGAATAATGTATTCGTAAAATACCATGGTCTGTCATGTAGTCAAAGCCTATACAGGTTAACTCAAAAGCAAAAGTTCTCCATATACTTTATGTACTCTATATTAAATATCTGCTGTTTTCTAAAGCTGGGTTTATATTGTCTGCATTTTATAAGAATCTAATGAAAGACTCTGGTTGCACGCCTTTGCACTTTCTAATGGTTAGCACTGCTGTGTGGAGTAATATGCCCTTTAGTGTAATGTGTCTGGGTGATAAAAAAAAATGGGGGGGGGATGGGGGGTGCCCAATTCCAACTGTGATGGGTAGGGGGAGATATGGCATGGGGTGGTTGTTCCGGCAGGGTGAGGAGATATTAGGGACACTGGTTGGAAGTTGTCCCCTTGACCAGACCTGTCATCCTATCCAAAAGGATCCAGGTTGCCGTCAGCCTTCCCTATCGCCTGGTGGTGCTGTTGGCTAATGTCAGGTCTGTCCAAAATCAAACCTTTACCATCCACAACTTAAGGAAGCTGACCTGGTATGTATTATGGAGATTTGGGTGGGGGAGCCGGGTGGAGTTATCCTGCCTCAGTTCTGCCCACCTGGGTACTCAGTTTGGCACCAGAACAGACTGGAGGGCGGGGAAGGGGGAGTGACGATGGTTCATAGGGATTCATAGATCATAGGGTTGGAAGGAGCCTGTAAGGCTATCGAGTCCAACCCCCTGCTCAATGCACCATTGCCCTCACCAGCAAGCCCTTCCACTCCAGTGCTGGATTTGTGGGTTTGCATCTGATGTTGGGCCAGAGAGACAAAATAGGGATCCTGCTGGTGTATTGCTCACTGCGCTGCCCAGCAGCTTCATAGATTCATAGATCATAAGAGTTGGAAGGGGCATACAAGGTCATCGAGTCCAGCCCCCTCCTCAATGCAGGAAACTAGAGGAGGGGTCTCCCATCCAAGTAATAACCAGGCCTGACCCTGCTTAGCTTTCCACACTCAGACAAGCTGAGCCAGGACTCCAGGGTAGAGAATCCAAGGCTGGTAGTCCTTGGAGACTTCAAGATCCATGTTGGGGCTACTTTGTCAATGGCGGCTCAGGACTTCATGGCTATCATAACAATCATGGAGCTGTCTCAATACGTCACATAATGCAGGGCATGCCCTCAATCTGGTCTTTCTGCAGGGATGTGAAGGGGGTGGTCTGAAATTGGATGGCGGTGGTTTGCCATCACCCCATTGTCATGCTCAGATCACTCTCTGGCGAGGTTTGTACTGATGGCCTATGTGCCCATTAGCAGGGGTGGGGGACCCATTAAGATGGTCTGTCTCCAGAGACTTATGGGATCTGAAGGATTCTTGAGTGCTCTGGGGGATTTTCCGGATGACAAGGCTGGTGAGCCTGTGGAAGCTGGAGTCTTGCTATAGAATGATGGGATGAGATAGGCCGTCAATATGATTGCCCCTAAGCTCTCTCTTCGTGGCTATGGAGCCCAGGTAACTCCGATTGTTAGCAGAGCTACAGAGAACGAGGGAAGCCAGATGAAGGTTAGAGCATAGGTGACAGAAAACTCTTCACAATTGTGATTGAACACTGGCTAGAGAAGACACAACTGTGCCTACTGTATTAGCGACTGGCTTTCCTTACTGCCTCCATTGTATCCTTGAGTAGCCATGCAGCAGAGTTGTTCTGCGTGGTTCAGCATTGTTTAACATCACCCCAACAAATGGAATGTTGGATCCCACAGACACCTGCTGTGATACATTCACAAGGCACTTTGGGGATAAAATTGCTCATCTGTATGCCGACTTGGATGCCATAGTTGATGCAAGTCCAAATGAGGTGACGGGTGGGTGCTCCATCTGGTCCAGGTCTGTGGTTTTGATTTCAGCTTTTGAGGCCTGATGACATGGACAAAACACTTGAGGCTGTGAGCCCAACTACTTGTAACGTTGACCTAATTTGAACTAGCTGGAGGGGACTGCCTGGGTGGGTCCAGTGCATGGTTAACACATCACTGTGGGAGAGATGAGTGTCTAATGCCTTGAAAGAGGCAGCAGTGCGCCTGCTTCTCAAGTAACCCACGCTGGACCCAATTCTTAATAACTAACAGCCAGTCGCTGATATCCCCTTCCTAGGGAGGGTGCTTGAGAGGGTGGTGGCTGCACAGCTTCAGATGCTCGTGGAATAAATTAATTAGACCTTTTCCAGTCAGGGTTCAGGCCAGGTTTGGGGACTGAATCAGCCTTGGTCACCCTGCCGGATGACTGTTATTGGGAGAGGGAGAATGCAACCCTATTGATTCTTGATACTGTTGACTATGGTATCCTTCTGAACCAGCTCTGTGAGCTGGGGGCATGGTGTTACAGTGGTTCCACTCCTACCTTCAAGGTTGTGTCTAGAGGTTAGCATTGGGTGACCATACCTCAGGCCCATGGCAGTTAAGTTGTGGGGGTCTCTCAGGTTTCCATGCTCGACAACATCTATATCAGAAGCCACTTCACTAGGAGAATGGGATGGAGTAAAGTGTCATCAGTACACTGATGACACCCAACTTTATTTCTCTGTATAATCGTGTCCAGGATTGCACCCTGACCCAGTGCCTGTTTGCTTTGAAACATTATGTTCAATGGGGCTTGCTCCCAAGTAAGCCTGCATACATGAAGGCTGCAACCTTATTATGCACACTTCCCTGGGAACAAGCCACACGGAACACAGTGGGGTTCCCAGTAAACTGCGCATGTGACTGTGATGTAAAGCTGCCAATTTGGGGGAGGATGTGGTTAGGTGGTGAATGAGTGCTGGGCATTTTTGTGCATTAAGCTCCAACTCCCCGACCCCCCAATTCCAGTATTTCTACTGGCTTTAAAAACGAAACTAGCTAATCTGAGGTGTTGTGTGATGAGGCAGATTCCCCTGGCCTAAACCAAGCGAAAGGAAATGAGCGAAAATGGCCGTTGGGCGCGTGTCCAAGCTACGACTTCACGAAGTAACACGGGTTAGCCCTCCTCCCGTCATGAGAAAGGAATGACGCCTTCGGCGCGCGCGCAGGCAAAGGGCCATCCTCGCAGCCCGATCCTACGCGCGTCCCTCAAGAGTAAAGGCCACCTCCTCCTCCAAGGGAGCTGAATATCCCAAGAAAGCGCGCAGAACCGCGCTGCGCCTTTCCCCTCGCGCCGGGGCGGGAAAACCCTCAGCAGGCCCGCGCCGCCCTGAGGCGACGGGCGAGATCCGAGGAAGGAGGAAGAGAGCGGCTTCGTCTCGGCTTATACACGACGGGCCGTTATCCATGATACGCAGGAGCTGCCCTGGCCTGTCCAGCCTCAAGTTTAATTGCAGAAAGGGAGAACAAGCTTCCTTCACGGAAGCCGCGCCCGGACCATCATGTACGATTATCCCTCCCGAACGGCATGCTGCCGCTGAATCCCCAGATCGATCTCGACCGCCTTCCGCGCTGAAATTCTCCCCGCCCTCGCGCGGCTTCGCTTTCCGAAAAAGGCCGGCCGACGAGGCGGAGTTTTGTGAGGAGGTGGGCGGGGCCTCGCTCTATAAATACCACGGCGAGGAGGAGGTGGCTCTGTCATTCTAGCTCGGCTCCAGAGTCCGGCAGCTGCTTAGAAGAGCCGTCGCAGCAGTTGGTGCTTCTTCCCGACCTCTTTTTTTGCCCCCCCCCGCCCTTCTCCTTCGCTTCCTCGCTTCAGACGCGGTTTCTCCTCCGTGTAGTATTCTTCGGCGCCGCCATGAACGGTTTCCGCGACAGCAGAATCGAGGAGGGCTCTTTTCTCTTCACCTCAGAGTCGGTGGGGGAAGGGCACCCAGGTGAGCGCGTGAGGCAGACAGAGAGAAGGGCGAGGAGGGGGAGCTGGGCGAAAGACCCGGCTGTACGGAGGGCGCGCGCGCGCGCTGACCGCCCGGCTTGCTGATTGGTTGGCGCGCACCGGCTGACGGACAGGCTAGCTCGTAAGCGGCCGCGGGAGGCCCATTTCGGCGCGGGAGGGGAAGGCGGCATGAGGGGAGGGTCCCACGACCGCCTCTGTCCTCGGGGGTCCCGATCCGAGGCGCTCGCGGGGGGGTCCTTCTCCCCATGCGGAGTTACCACGCGGTTGATGGGTGGGGAGCAAAGGAAAGGGTGACGAAACCGGCTTTTTCCTGGGGCGGGAACGCGCGTGCTCTCTCCCGCCCGACGACGGGGACGCGCCCCCGCATTGCAGACGACCACGTGGTGTCCGCATGGAGAGAGCTTGGGAGGGAGAAATTGATGATGAGCGGGCAGTGGGAAAGAGGCATCCATGTTTAAAACGGGATTTTGTAGGGAGCGGCGCAGAAGAACGGTAGATGGTGATACCCAAAGCTACAGGATGATGGTGGTGGTGGTGGTGGTGAAGAAGAAAAAAGATTCCTGGTGGGAGGCAAGGACGACTTAAAAAAAACAACGCGGTTACCTAACACATAATTGATTTTTAACAAAGCGACGTGCCGCGCAGTACTATACAATAGGTCTACTCAGAAGTAAGTTTCACTGAGTTCAGTGGGGCTTACTTCCAGGTAAGTGTGTGTAGGATTGCAGCACACAGAACGCAGTTGGCCTGAATCGGGAGACTGGTTGGGATCCCCAACGGGGCTTGTGGAGGAGGCATTTTCATTGTCTTTTTCCGCCATGATGCCTGCGAAGTCTCTGTCGCGTGGATGGAGGGGCGGGCTCTAGTTAGTGTAGGGCTGCCTCATTTTGGTAGCTGAGATGTGTGCTTTTATACACTGTAGGGAACACTGTTCTAAATATAGGCTGTTCCAGGAGGCTGCATAGGAACAAGAAGCCTTTGATGCAGGAGCGTGGTGGGTAGGAATTCAGCACTAGCCCTGCAAGTTGCTGCTGAAAAAAAGTGTGGGGAGGTTCCACCTCTTTCCACCTGGTAGCCATGTGGTGCCTATCAAAGAATAGCACCATGTGGGTGTTTTCAGGGTAGCTTCAGTTTCTCTTTGGCTTGGAAAGAATTGGACATGAAGAATTGGACCGAACAGCATGTGAATTGGGTACTAATATTTTGTTTTCCAAGGTACATACGTTCTTCTGACCTTGTACACACATCGACATTTACAAGGCCTTGGTTCCCCTTGTAGCACAGTCTCCTAAATTGGAGCCATGCAAGATTCTTGTTCATAGAATAGTAGAGTTGGAAGAGCTATCAAAAGTCATTTAGTGCAACTCCCTATTGGTGTAAGAAATTAGATGCTACAGCATCCCTGATATGTGACCATCCAGCTCTGCTTAAAACCCTCAAATGAAGGGGGGTCTGCCATTTTCCAAGACAGTCTGTTCCACAGTCAAGCAGGTCATTCAGGAGGAGTCCTGAATTTTAATGTTATTGTGCTCCCTATCAGGTGACTCCCTCAGAGGAAAGTTTAGAGTTTGGGGCTTTTTAGCTTAGAAAAAGGTGAGTAAGGCATGATAGAGGAGTATAAAATTATGCATAGTATGGAGTAAGTGGACAGGGAGAGGGTTTTTCCCCCATCTCATAGTACTAGAATCCAGGGTCATACACCAAAGCTGAATGGTGGGAGATTCAGGACAATAAAAAAAAAAAGTGGTTATTTGCAAAGTTCACATAAACTGTGAAAATCTCTACTACAGAATGTGGTGATGGACAGCTTTAAAGGAGGATTATACAAATTCATGAAGGGTAAGGCTATCAGTGGCCAGTGCCACTAGTCATGATGTCTGTATATATGTCTATGCCCAGTGTGGCGTAGTGGTGAGAGTGTTGGACTGGGACTCTGGGAGATCCGGGTTCTAGTCCCTGCTCGGCCATGAAACTCACTGGGTGACTTTGGGCCAGTCACTGACTCAGCCTATCCTACCTCATAGGGTTGTTGTGAAGATAAAATGGAGAGGAGGATTATGTAAGCTGCCTTGGGTTCCTTGCAGGAAAAAGGCAGGGTATAAATTAAATAAATAAATAAATATTACCTCCAGTGTCTAAATACCAGTTGGTGGGAAACATGAGGATGAGGGTGCTATTGTACTCATGTCCTGCTTTCCATATGCATTTTGGTGGCCACTGCATGAACAGGATGCTAAACTTAACTGACCATTGGTCTAATCTAACACAGCTGTTTTGTACTTCCTAGATCAGGGGTAGGCAACTTGACATCCTACATATGTTTGGAATACAAGTCCCATCAGCCCCAGCCAACATGGCATATGATCAGGGCTTATGGGATTTGTAGTCCCAAAACATCTGTAGGGCACTAGATTGCCTACCTCTGCTTTAGATAAGTGACTTGCTTTAAACACCACAGCTATCTCTAGCAGGACTGCTAAACCTCTCATTAGAGCTGCTTCTTCAGCTTTTGTGGTCTTTAAATGAGAGCTCAACTATTTTAAAATCAGTTTTTTCCTTCAGGACTAACAGTATATATTGGTGTGGCAGTTCCATGTCTTCTGTCCCAGATTTAGCTATTTTGGGGGATTTTGCTCTAGTGGTGTCCAATCTTGTCTATATAAAATGTTAGATACTAGCTTTTATAATTTAGATTCCAGATTTTTTAAGTGCCCATGGAATGTTGGAAGGCCTGCTTTTATATATTTTATATTGTATTTTTTAATCTCCTGTGCTGATTATTGTTGGTTGTGTTTATCTTTTTAGCATTGTGTAATCTACCCAGAGAATTCCTGTTGTTGACGGACTAAATATATAATAAATGGTTGTGGCCTCTGGATTAGATGTCATTTATAGCCTATGCTTCTGGCTTTTAACTGACTTAATAGTACATCTTACACAAGTTAACAGCTTCCTAATGTCTGCTGAAGCACACCAGCATTCCTGTTAAAGACCTCCATGCAACTAGACATTACCCTTCATGAGAGTGGCAGTAACAGTATTGTCCTTTCTTTCTTAGTCCCAGAAAGGACTCAGCCCAAGTGAATTGTTGGTTATAGCATGTGAACAGCTCTGGAGCATTTGGGGCTTCCCAGGTTTCAGTGCTGTATAATAAAATATACTACATCAGCCTTCACCAACCTGGTGCCCTCCAGATGTTTTGGACTACCTGGTGCCCAAGTCCCATCAGCCTCAGACAGCATGGCCAAAGGTTAGGAATGCTGGGAGTTCTAATCCAAAACATTGGAGGGCACCAAGTTGGGGAAGGCAGTACTACAGTGTTGCTTGGTAGTCTGTTACCTGGTTGAAACCAGTTTTAGTTTCAAGATGGCAGTAAGTTAAATTTACATTTCGATTGTGTAAGATTCTAGGTATTTGGGTAGGTATTTTGTGACCAGATTCTTTCCTTCTGCTTACAAAAGTGAGTGCGGTACAGCGGCACTTGAATTGCAGCAGCAATATGGGAATTCGGGTGTGAATGTCTTAATTAGAAACTAGTGAATGGGAAATGGGGCTGCAAGGTTTAATACAGCCTTCCAGCATTCTGGACCATTGGCCATACTGACTGGGGCTGATGGGTCTTGGAAATCCAAAACATCTGGAGGGCACCAGGTTAGGGAGGGCTGGTTTAAAAGGTAGATGGGTTAACTAAAGTTCTAGTTGTGAGATTGAGAATTGAGGGACACTTGTCGTTTTTAAGATCATTTTGGTTCACGTGTTTTCATAGGGAGTGAGTAACAAGCAATAGTAACTTTTATTATACATTTTTTGTATGGTATATCAAAGGTATATTGAAGTTTTGGCATAATAATGATCATAAAACATGTCCGGAACTTGTGGCACTCTAGATGTTATTAGACTCCAACTTGGCCCCAGTTAGCATGTTTGGTGATTAGGGATGATGGGAATTGTAGTCCAGCAGCACCAGGAGGGCCATAGGTTCCCCATACATGTAATAAAAGAACTAATGCAAGAAAAACCTAGCAGTTGCAACTAGTAGATCAGCAGAAACCCAGTGCTATTGTCAGCCAGAAACAAAACCAAGAAGCACCACCACAAAGCCATCTGAAATAATTCCATCTTTTTCTGTTGCCTGAAAGCTGGCAGAGATGGGACAGAGTAGATTTCCCTGGGAAGGGAGCTCCATATTTACATTAACAGGCTGAACAGATTTTTTAGTTGGTTTACAGCCCTGGAAACCAGTAAAAAGTAGTAATTCAACTTCCTATTGCATTATGCTGTTAATACTAAACTTGAATGGGCTCTCCTTGGCATTAATTGAAGTTTTAAAGATGTAAAATAGTAGTGACTTGAGATCTAGAAAGTAATTGAAGTTTTCTGATTTCAGATAAGATTTGTGATCAGATTAGTGATGCTGTCCTTGATGCACACCTTAAACAAGATCCAAATGCCAAAGTAGCATGTGGTGAGTACTCTTGACCATTATGTGGGGAACAGTATCTGTTGTGAATGTGGTCAGTGGGAGCTGCAATTCTTCTGCACTTGAAACTGATGGTGCCAATTCTATGTTCTTCTGTAGAAACTGCTGCAAAGACTGGAATGATCCTCCTCGCTGGGGAGATCACATCCACTGCTGCGGTTGACTATCAGAAAATTGTTCGTGAAACAATCAAGCACATTGGCTATGATGATTCCTCAAAAGGTAAGTAGATTAGCTGCAGATTGGACCACCTTTATATTCTAGTTTTGAGTAGAAAGCTTTTGACTGTTAATGTGTGTTTGTCCTAAGCTTAAATTTTGTGTTCCAGGCTTTGACTACAAGACATGCAATGTATTGGTTGCCCTGGAGCAGCAGTCACCTGACATAGCTCAGGGAGTCCATCTTGACAGAAAGGAAGAAGACGTTGGTGCTGGAGATCAGGTTGGTGTTAATGGATTGTGGACTAATCTTAATAGGTGTATAATGTGCAATCCTGGTGCTAAACATAAAAAAGGTGGCAGAGCAGCTTTTAAACTGAACCCGGCAGGGTGGGGAGGAAGCTGACAGGAACTGGGAAGCATCCACCAGGTTGAGTCATCCCTAGGGGATGAAGATGAAAATGTTTCTAATTGCCCAGATGTGTAGAATGGGAGGAAATGGGCCATGAGCATATGGTGAAACATGATAGCCAGTCAAAGTAAGTGTCATAGCAGAAGATGCACAGCAGAAGATGCACATGCCAAAGACATCTGGGGAGAGACACCATGTATAGGTGTTTCTATGCAAATGCTAGAAGCCTCTGAGGTGAGTTGGAGTGCCTGGTTTTAAAGGAGAACCTTTAAACTAGGATATAAACTCTATAGGAAGGATAGGGAAGGGTGTACTGGAGGAGGTGTTGCTATGGCCTCTTTGACATACAGTGCATCGAGCAGACTAGAAAACCTAAAATGGGCAGACTTCCACAGAAGTACTGTGCATGACAATACTGGGCTCCAAAACTAATTTAGTACTAGGAGCATGCTGTCATCCCCCAGACCAGAACACTCAGGGTAATCTTGAGATGAAAAATGAAATCAGGGAAGCCTCCAAACGAGGAAGAGTTGGAATAATGGTGACTTCAATTATCCCCACATTGACTGGATAAATGTATGTTCCAGTCACGATAAAGGTTACCTTTCTTGATGCCCTAAACAACTGCCCTAGAACCGACCAGAGAGCAGGCAACCCTGGATTTAATCCTAAGCGGTGTTGCCCAAGACCTGGTAGGAGATGTAAATGTTGATGAACCAATTGGAAACAGTGACCACAGTGTGCTATCAGATTTAATATATACTTAAGTAGAAAATTGCCAAGGAAGTCCAACACAGTCACATTTGACTTCAAAAGGGGAAACAGCTCTAAAAGGAGAGATCTGGTAAAAAGAAAGTTGAAAGGGGAGTCAAGAGGGTTAAATCCCTTCAAAATGCTTGAAGGTTACTCAAAACCACAACAATAGAAGCTCAGCTAGAATGTATACCACAGGTTAGGAATGAGCAAGGTCAAGGAAGCTTTTCAAGAAAAGGGTTCCTTCAGAAAATGGAAGTCTTGCCCAAATGAAGAAAACAAAAGGGAGCACAAGCTTGCACAAAGGAGATGCAAGCAGACAAGAGATGCAAAAAACACTTTGAGGAGCAAATTGCTAACAACATCAAGGCCAACAATAAAGAATTCTCTAAATATATCAAAAGCAGGAAACCAGCTAGGGAGGTGGTTACCTGTGCTTGAACTGATGTTTTCAGGAAGGGAGTCTGACAAATTGAAGCAAATAGTAGTGACAAAAGATGGAAGTTCTCAATCTTATTGACAAATTGAAAGTTAATAAATCACCAGGCCCAGATAGTATCCATCCCAGAGTTCTTAAAGAACTCACAGGAGGGTGCTGTTGCACTCTGTATATCCTGCTTGTGGGTTTCCTGTGGGCAGCTGGTTGGCCACTGTGTGAACAGAATGCTGGACTAGATGGAGCTTTGGTCTGATCCAGCAGGGCTCTTCTTATGTTCTGATGTTCCAAAACTTGACTGTTGGAAACTGATGTTTACAGTCTCCCCTTCCTATTATTTATTATTAATTTATTATGTTTATAGGGTTTGATGTTTGGCTATGCTACTGATGAGACGGAAGAATGCATGCCACTGACCCTTCTCCTAGCACACCAGCTGAATGCAAAGCTGGCAGAACTCCGTCGTAACCATACCTTGCCCTGGCTGCGACCAGATTCTAAAACTCAGGTAAATGTCCTGACTTGCATCTCCTATTTTATAGATACTTTTCTGTTAAGGTCTGTAAACTATAACCAAAAGGTATGCAGAAGGTACTTAGTGAAATACAGTCATGCCTTGGATCGAGAGCATAATTCGTTCCAGAAACGAGCTTGTAATCCAAAACACTCTTATATCAAAACGAAATTCCCCCCCCAAAAAAATTGTACAGAGATTTTTAATTTAAGCCGTACTACAGTACTTGTTTGCAAGACGTCACTTGTATATCAAGTAAAAAAAAATTTAAATAAATATTTAAAAATTTGCTTGTCTTGCAAAATGCTCTCAAACAAAGTTACTTGCAATCCAAGGTATCACTGTAATGCAAAATGCTGATGTTTTCCTTGGCTCCTTTCAGGTGACTGTGCAGTACAGGCAGGACCGTGGTGCTGTCATCCCTATTAGAGTCCACACAATTGTCATTTCTGTTCAACATGATGAGAAAATTGGTCTGGATGAGATGAGGGATGCCTTGAAAGAGAAAGTGGTCAGAACTGTTGTGCCTGCAAAATACCTGGATGATGATACTGTCTATCACCTGCAGCCTAGTGGCCGTTTTGTAATTGGTGGCCCCCAGGTATGACAAGACTGATGTTTTTGTTTCTTGCTTAATCTGGGTAAATAATAGTGCCATATAACAGCCAAGCCATTTAAGCACCATGCACATTTAGGAAACTGTAAATTTTATTTATTATATTTATACCCCGCCTTTTTTCCTGCAAGGAACCCAAGGTGGCTTACATAGTCCTCCTCCTCCGTTTATCCTCACAACAACCCTGTGAGGTAGGTTAGGCTGAGAGTCTGTGACTGGCCCAAAGTCATCCAGTGAGTTTCATGGCTGAGCGGGGACTAGAACCTGGATCTCCTGAGTCCCAGTCCAACACTCTAACCACTATGCCACACTGAAGCAGAATGTACAACGGCTCTCAAAGCAGACAATTGTTAAAAGTCTTCTGCTTCAGAAGGTCTTGGCTTGCTGTAGACCATGGCAACTCTGTGTTCATTCAGAGGTGTGATGGATTCTCTGCATAGGTTAGCAAAAGATGTAATGAATATAATTGCTGATTGCAGGGGGATGCTGGCTTGACTGGCCGGAAGATAATAGTTGACACCTATGGTGGCTGGGGAGCACATGGAGGTGGTGCTTTTTCTGGTAAAGACTACACAAAAGTTGACCGTTCAGCTTCTTATGCTGCTCGCTGGGTTGCAAAATCCCTTGTAAAGTCTGGTCTTTGTCGGAGAGTGCTTGTTCAGGTATGTTCAATGTGTTGCTTCTGGGGGGTAAAGGTTTTTGAGTACCCAGGACTACAAAATAATGAAATTGGCATTAGAAGGCAGTGTTAAATGGGCAGCACTAGGTTTAAGATGTTACTTTAAGACTGTCTGAAGGCTACAATAGCGTGTGTTAAGCTTAATAAGGTCACAGTTATCAGAAGATGGAAAGTGTCTAGAAAGCTGGTGTTTCTGTCTAGAAAGCTGGTGTTTCTGGGGTCTTTTAGGCAGCTAATGCTTAGAGACCAAATCAGGTGCTGGTAATGCTGTAACAGCTGCTTGTTTTGTGCTCCTGCTTGCCTGAAAGTATGTGGTCCTCATAATAAAATGTATCCCAACACTTGAATGAAGTTTGATCCTAAATTATAGAACAACCTTCCCCCAACCTGGTGCTCTCAAGCTGTTTTGGACTTCAGTTAACATCACCCCCAGCCAGTGGTCAGGAATGCTAGGAATTGTCCAAAATATCTAGAGGGCACTAGCTTGGGGAAAGCTGCTACTGAAAGACAACAGGAAAGTTGATAGGATGGAGGAACAGAACTCAATTTGAAAATACTATTATAGCATTAGAAGGAAAACAGTATTTGTCAGGGAGGTGGGTTTAGAAGGAAAGATGTTCTAAAATGTTGGGTGTAGTCATGTGAGGAGGGAGGGAATCACTTGGTGATTGAAGCCACTGCATATTTTAATGTTTGTAATTTATATTAACCTTGTTCTAAGGTCTCCTATGCTATTGGAGTGGCCCATCCATTGTCAGTCTCGATTTTCCATTATGGCACCTCTCAAAAGACGGAGTATGAGCTGCTAGACATTGTGAAGAAGAATTTTGACCTCCGCCCAGGGGTCATTGTCAGGTAAAACATGGTGGTGCATGCACATGTATAAAGACGGACTCATAGGAGGTAATAAGGATGGGGCTAGGTGTAAACAAGATGCCATGGCAGTTGGGGCACAACTGCCCTTAATGTACCAAGGTGTTGTCCTCCCCCCTACTGTATACACTCTACCTACTACAAAGTGGCAGAGGAAAGTAGCTTGCCAAGCACCAACTGTTTTGATGTATGTTGATCACAGGAGGTGGTTGCAATCTCAAACTGGATGTAAATCCCCTGCACTGTGAGTGTGAGGGCGAATGAATTCTAGGTGCATTTATCTAGGAATAAGGTGGCTATTGCTCTTCTATATGTAGTGGCTAAAAGGGAGAATTTGGGCTGCTCCCTCAGACACTATACTCTAGACCAGCCTTCTCCTCCTGATGTTTTGGACTACAACTCCAGCGTTCCTGATCACTGGCCACGCTGGCTAGGGCTGATAGGACCTGAAGTCCAAAACATCTGGAGGGCACCAGGTTGGGGAAGTCTGGTCTAGACAAATGCCAGTTCATGGTGTAATGTGCCAAGGGGATTCATGGAAACAAAAGCATCTTTAGAGTGGGTTCTAGGACAAAGGTGGCCAATCACACTGGAACAGACATGTTGCTATCTGGCCAAAGCAGCTTACAATTCCCAGCCAGTCTTAAAAGGAAGTTGGAATTTTATTTATTATATTTATTATATTTATACCCCGCCTTTTTCCTGCAAGGAACCCAAGGCGGCTTACATAATCCTCCCCTCTCCATTTTATCCTCAACAACCCTGTGAGGTAGGTTAGGCTGAGAGTCAGTGACTGGCCCCAAAGTCACCCAGTGAGTTTCATGGCCGGCCGGGGAATATTGAAGCCTTTCCTCTGAACGTAGCTAGTGGTGTCTTCTGTGATTACAGTAACTTGAAATGCACCGTTGGAAAATCATACTGCAGCCCACTCAAGAGCCTATAAGGGTTTCACGTTTGTGAGTTAGCACGGATTTGATTTGCTCTGAGAATGTTAAACCTACTTTCCAAAGAGCTATTTGCCATTCATTTTGAGCTAATCGTGTAGGGTTACTGATGCCTAAGGCTGGCTAGCTTTCTGCTTTCCTTTTTTTTTTTTTTTACTGGGTGCCTAGTCCCATCTAGGACTCCAATATGTAGTTGGGGATGCTTGGCTCTGCAGACACAGCAGTTCAGAGCTGTGCCTATGCCTTTACTAACTGCTTCTAGAAGCCTCATGTTGGATGTGGGCAGGCTTGGTTGGAATAATAGCTGGTTATTCAGATAGGAAGTACCATCCCCAGTGGAGAGCCATGTGATGGTCTGCAGTTGGATGTAGCCATTCATATTGGAGGGTAAGTATTCTGTAATGCCAGTTGAGCCCAGGGGCTTAGACTTCCTTGGGATGCGTTTGCACGGTTGCCTGTGGCACCCAGAATGGAACAAACTATTGAAACTGACCTTGTACAAGGCCGCCATTGGTCTCTGTTTTGGGCCTGCAGCATTGATCATCCCTGCTAAGAAGTGACCCTTTCAGGTTTCGCTGCTTTATGCTTTGTGTGGTAAATGCCCTGTATTGAGTTACGGACTTGTATATTCCAGGGATCTGGATCTGAAGAAGCCTATTTATCAGAAGACTGCAGCCTATGGTCACTTTGGTAGGAACAACTTCCCATGGGAAGTGCCCAAAAAGCTTAAATACTGAAATTGTTGGGCTTCTTTCCCCAGACCTGTTGGTGTACATTACAGAGAAACCTTCAGGCTTTTCTGTGGGAAAGAGCCCCATTCCCTAAACTGGTCCTGTCCTTCTCTGCTCTTAACTTGGCACACTCTGTCCATTGCTATGAATATTAGTCCTCTGGGGACCGCAAATTGCACTGTGCTTTCTCCTCTTCCTGGTGTGCTTGACGTATGAGTAGAGCCAGTTGAGCATAGGCGCTGTATGTAATAGAGAAGAACAGACTGTAATCAAGACTGCTTCAGTCTAATTCTTTGTATTGCCCAAAGGCTAACAATTTCCCCCTTCAAACAATGAACAAGAAACTTCCCATGTAAATGTAACACGGTCTGTGGTTCCACATACTCTCTGTCCAAATATCTAGAGCAGCATGGTGCAATGACTTGGCTCTGTTGAGAATGTAAAGCCCACTCTTCTACCCACACCCCACCCCACCCCAACTCTGGTCAATCTCATGTGAGCCATCACCACCTTAGCAGATAGCCTTGCATGCAATGCAAGTTCCATTTGGAGCTTCAGTCTAGTGCAGTTCTTAAATGGAGGCAAATCTGGTTCAACAATCGATGGATGGCATTATGCTCTAAAATTCAGTCAGCACCATATTTTAATCATTTCCTGCTCTTTTTTGTGGGGGGATGTATGTATTAAGACTTTAAAAAAAATCCTATGCACACGTTTAGCACTAGCCAAACCTCACCATCTTTATCAAATGGGCACTTGGCCAACCTTGTGGCGTATTACAGAGAAGTCACAGGGCTGTACCCAAGGTCTGTAGGCTGCACACTTTTGGCGCCTGGAATTTTTTTTCTGTAGAGCCAAGAACTTCATGTTGCACAAAACTCCCAGGGTTTATTTTCTAAGCCAGGTCCAAACTGCATTCTGAAGTACTGGTGTAGCTACAGAGAAGCCAGTTCCCTTCAGAGTACAAGTGCATTTGGAAAGGACGTGGGGAGAAACCCTACATACTTGAAACTTTTAAATTGCTTATTTATTGTGTTTGAGACAGGGTGTGAGTACAGAGAAGCCCTCGTCTCAAATGGCAGCTTTTAAACTTCATTTTGACACCATAAATTCCTTGACAGTTCCCAGCATTCCCTGGTAGGCCAAGGTGTCCTACAGAAAAGCCTTGGGTCATAACCTACAGGGGGTCTGGCTTGTGTAAAACAGGGGAGGGCAGTGCTGGGGGTGACTGGTCTTGGGAGAGGCTAACTTGGCTGGTGTTGTACAGAGAAGCCAGCTTGTTTACCTGCCCATCCCATGGCCAGTGTCCTAAGCAGGAAGTGCCTTTTGCGTTCCACTTTTTTTCTGGGCATTTATCACATATGTCTGGTTCATGAAATTCCAAGTTGATCAAAGATCTTAATAAAGTGCTAGGTTCTATCTTAATGTGTTTTTGTGTTTGTGGTCTGATTGGCAAGGTTAGAACAATGGGCTTCATGATTTAAAGGTGTGTACTATTTATTTACATTTATATCCTGCCTTCTTTCTAGGAGCTCAAGGTGGCATACATGATCCTCCCATATTTTATCCTCAACTGCCCTGTGAGGTGGGTCAGGTGATAGCTGGTAACTGGCCCAAGGTCACCCAGTGAGCTACCTAGTTAGATGGGAATGTGAATCTAGGTCTCTCCAGTCCTAGTGTGACACTAACCACTACACTGGCTCTAGTGTAGTGTAGTGCTCTAGCAGATCGGGAGTAAGGAGCTGCCCTTTGAGCCCATTATGAACATTTTCCTATGACTTGAGTTCATGCACAGAGATACGGATATGCTTTTACCACACAGTCATAAATGGACAATTACTGTAACTTCTGGCCCCATATATTTGTAGTACAAGCTAGTAAGGCTTCAGAAGTGCTGCTAAGAAAGCCCAAATTGCAACCCATATTACACTTAACTAAAATTCTCCCTCTTGCCTTAGTTGGTATGTTAAGCTTGTACAGTTGAGTGATGCAAGCCTGTGGCCTGTGAAGGACTGCCACCGGGCACGTTAAAAACTCCCATTCGCGGCGCTCTGGTTACCTGAGTTCAGCCGCACATGTCGACAACAGGCAAGCGGCTGTTGTTTATAACAAGTTTAATTGAGCGAAGCGGGTCAGGAAGATAAGGGGTTTACAGTACATAGAAGCAGTCTATAAAAAATCGGCGAAGCGTAAAGCTACAATACACACACTGAGTCAATGAGGCTTGCAAAGGCACAGACTGCATGCTACATTACATGAGAGAACCTGAACTGACTAACACTGTAAGCTCTTTCTGAACTACTCCTTAAAGCAGGCTACCAAGTGTCTGGCTTGGGGTTATGAGTCTCCTGCATCTTGCTCCCGACAACCTCTGTGGAAGCCCCTTCCAACTCTATGACTGATCTATGAACTTGGGCTGTTCTTTTACTCCCTCCTTCCCCCTGACTACAGGCTGAACTGGTTCTGTTCCGCTGTTCCGCAGGGGTTATGGGACCATTGAGCTGAATGCAGGGCCTGATGGGACCATTGAGCTGAATGCAGATGTGTCCCAGCCCCAGGCATATCCGTCTACTTTGAACTGGTCAGCTCTGCCCTAGGCAGGGATTATGCAGGTGAGGGTGAGGTATGTGCCGGAAGTATTCCAGCCTGACCTGACATTTCTTGGCTTTGACTGTCAACCCGGCTTTATGATTTTTTTTTTAAATACCTGGTGGACATGTCCCAGTTGTTCCCAGGTGGAGCTAAAAATAGCAATGTCTAAATAGGTGCAAGCGAACTCCCCCAACCCATTCAGGAGCCCATTTACTAGCCTTTGGAAGGTCGCTGGACCGGTCCGGACTCATGCTGGCTCAGTTTGTCTGAGTGGAAAGCTAAGCAGGGTCAGGCCTGGTTATTACTTGGATGGGAGACCCCTCCTCTAATTTCCTGTATTGAGCAGGGGGTAGGACTTGTAGGCCCCTTCCAACTCTTTGATCTATGAATCTATGCTTGGCTGGCTGGTGATACTGACTTGGAGAAAGGGATGTTGTCCTGGTCACTGAAATGTTTCCCTGTTCTAGTCCTTTTTAAACCTCAGGGCAGTTCCTCTTTACCTGCATACAAGACCAACCTGCCAGGGACAGAAATGTATAACTTGGGCAGCTGCTTGATTTAGCTCACTGACCTCATTTTCTGGGCATCCAGAAGCTTCCTTGTGCACATGTTTTAATTGCTGTTCTATGCATCTCCCCACCCGGCCAGGGTGATATCTGTTCTTACTTTCCACATAAGTTTATCTGTTGCTCTACACACAGCAGGGCTAGGACTTGGCAGCTGCAGCCAGCATGGCCAATGATGCACTTGTGGGAGTTTTGAGTCCCAGCAACAACTGAAGGGCTGCAGTTTCCCCACCCCTGGTCTGCACGCCTTGGGTTGAACACCTGTTTTTATTGTATATAAACATAGGTTGTGAACTTGGACAGCATTTGGCCTGTCCACCTTTTCCTTGCCCTAGGTCTGTGTAGTGGGAGCAAGCTGCTTCGGTGCGGGAGAAATGAGCCCTGGCTTTCCAAAGAATGTAGTCAAACCATAGGTTCTAAATTGAGAAACATGTACAATGGGATGTGGCAGAAATGTGTTAGGCATTTCTCCATGCCCCCCCCCCCCTTCCAGGCTGGAGTGGGCACATGCCCAGTCCTAACTATATTAAAATGTTTGACTTCTCCATTGATGTCTATGGACATCTCTTACATCTGTCCCTGAGGACATTTAAAATAGTTTCTCGGTGTGAACCAAGAATGGACCGATCCAGACAATGAGTGCTGTGTCCTTTTTGTGAATTTGTCTCACTTTCTAGCTGCTCCATTATATTTCCCCTTCCCACATGATTGTCAGATCCTCCCCCCCCCAACTTGCAATTTCACAAGCACAGAAAAATTGTACATGCTTGTGGGTCCCTACAACAAAATGTGTGGAGTGCTTCTTTTCAGGGTTCCGACAATTCCAATAACATCTGATTTCTCCATTGATGTTGACATGCAATTGTCAGTTCTGTCCCAGGGATATGTGTATCTTATCAGCCACTCCGTTCCTTCTCCCACCCAGTTATTGGGGTTCCCCCTTCTCAGCCTCTGCATCCTCTGCCATTTCTGTGAAGGACTGCCAATGGGTCCTTTCTTCATCAAAGGTGCAAAACTGCCAGCCTTAGCTCTGTCGTCTTGACCTGATTCTCCCAGGGCCTTGCCTTTCGTCTATACACTGGATTTAGCACTGAACCACAGAGGAACCACACACACCGTGTGGGGTCAAACCAGGCAAGTTTATTTAAGGTAAACAGATTACAATAAAAGGTGGGGAATGAAGGAAGGGGCGAAAGGTAGGGGGAGACACTTTGGTATACCAAAGTGCAGCTATAAAACAACAAAACTAGTCCTTTACTATATAAATTCCCCAAGCACTTACTCCTTGCCTGGGGGTTGGTCTTTAGGGCTTGCCTCAGCAAAAAGCCCTACTCAGTGCTCCTTCGCGTCTTGACAACAAAGCCCAAAAGCCACGGGCTGGCAGTATAGATCCCCCCCTCTCAACTTTCAGTAGCTTGGCTGTCTGGCCAATCAGGATGAACTTCATTTGGGCTAGGCAGGGGAGGGGTGGCTCCTGATCTTGACTAGAGGGCTTGGGAACATTTGCATGTGAATACCTGAGGCACAGGGGCATCAAAGGGACATGGGAGAGTCTCTTTAATAAGGGATTGTCTAATTCAGCTAATTGCTGGTGGTCCAATCTTTTAAAAATATGTTTTGACAATGTCCAGTAGTTGCTTCTTTTTGTGTGGAGATCATTACACAGATAAATTTTGTACTAAGAGCCTTTGCTATTCACTGATGGAAATTCACAAATTGAAGAGGAAATGGATTCTCTGTGCTCTTTTGACAGCTAGAATGATACTAGAAAATGGGAATGATTAACACTTGCCTATAATGCAATGGACTGAGGACCTTACAATGCTTTTGATATATGAATGGGTGGC
The DNA here is from genome assembly GCA_021292165.1 of Shinisaurus crocodilurus. Taxonomy (NCBI): domain Eukaryota; kingdom Metazoa; phylum Chordata; class Lepidosauria; order Squamata; family Shinisauridae; genus Shinisaurus; species Shinisaurus crocodilurus. The sequence continues at coordinate 31,526,582 of CM037884.1, read as the reverse complement.
ATATAGATGCCAACTTCAAATGGATACTTATTTGGTTCACTTTTGTTAAAGCCTATGTATAATTGCTAGAAAGTTGTATGCATTTCATACAAATCCATGTAGGTATATTAAATTTTAAAAAGTGTTTGGGTGTCCGTGAGCAACATGTTGGAGACCCCTTTGTGGGCACCATTGGTGGTGCCTGTGGGTTACAGTCTGACCTAAGGTAGGTTGTGAAAACAGGTAAAATGGTAAAAAAAAAAAGTTAAGTGGGTCCCAAAAAGCTTGTTCTGGCTAAAGCTGGAACCCAACTCCGGAAAGGTTAAAGATGACCAGTCTAGATTATCTTATTGCATGCAATAAGCAGCACGTGTCTCATGATCAGAAGACGACTCATTTTTCATAGAGAATCATCATCATCAGGCGATCACTCGTGACCGAGTAAGATTGTCTTCCGGGATAAAAGGAGGAAATTCTAAAGAAGATTGTGTAGACTCTAGCGATGGGTCCGTAAGTGACTGTGGAGGCCAATTCTAGATCCACACAGCTTCCCACAGTGAGGACACAGGTTACCAGATAGAAGATGGTCCTGTAAAGGATTCATTTGATGTGCTTTTCGCTTAGCACGTTTCTCCCTTTCACCTTGCACTCGGGCTTCTTCAAAGTCCATGGAACCTTTGTGAAAGGCCAACCTCCAGTTAGATCGTTCATGGGCCAGAGCTTCCCAGTTTTCAATGTTTATATTGCATTTTTTTAGATTAGCCTTATGAACATCTTTAAACCTCTTATACTGACCACCGATATTCCGCTTTCCATCCTTGAGTTGGGAGTAAAGTAACTGCTTTGGGAGACGGCAGTCAGGCATTCGAACAACATGACCGGTCCACTGAAGTTGGCGTTGAAGGATCATTTTTTCAATGCTAGTAGTCTTTGCTTCTTCCAGTACACTGACATTTGTTCGCCTAGCTTCCCAAGTAATTTGCAGGATTTTCCGGAGGCAACGTTGATGAAACCTTTCAAGGAGGTGGAAGTGACGTTTATAGATAGTCCATGTTTCGCAGGCAGAATAGTTCCTACTTTGAATCCCATGGCAGGAGAGTTGGATATCCCAACTGAGTATTAAGGCAGTGGATAGGGTTCCTAATCTGTAACTAATGAAGTTTTGATATTTAGGATGTGGAATGCTCAGCAAGTGCAGAGGGAAGCACCTGTGAGCTTGAGAAACTGGCCCTTTCCTAGGATCAAAAGTGCCTCCTGCAAATGTTGACCACTACTGATCTCATTAGGCTCCTGTTACATTTGCAGAGAACCTGAGGTTCCTTGAAACACAGATTGAGCTCCCAAGCACTGGTTTTTAACAATCAGTTAAGAGCCAGTGTGGCGCAGTGGTGAGAGTGTTGGACTGGGACTCGGGAGATCCAGGTTCTAGTCCCCGCTCAGCCATGAAACTCACTGGGTGACTTTGGGCCAGTCACTGACTCTCAGCCTAACCTACCTCACAGGGTTGTTGTGAAGATAAGATGGAGAGGAGGATTATGTAAGCCGCCTTGGGTTCCTTTCAGGAAAAAAGGCGGGGTATAAATATAATATAAATAAATAAACCCTAGAGAGACGCAGAACTCCCGAGTAGGTAGGAACTACATAAGTGGTGTTTGCACATCTTAGATTTGAATGAACCTCTTCAATTTGGCTTGGTGTTACTTAAGCTGTTGTCTTCCTTGACAGATTTCTCTCCCATCAGCCGCTGGGGGTTCTTTTTGTAAGTGGGTATGGACCTAGTTCTGTTGAGCTTGACTGACAGATGTCTGAGGTTGGCCTCCTGCTCTAATGAGCTGCTGCACAGTGCAACTGGCTCCCTCCCCTAAATCCTTTAAGCTGCTTTCCCTGAAGCTGTCTTTGTCCTAAAAGTATTGCGCTGTCAAGATACAGTACTTTCTCTGCCTTGGTGGCAGCTGCTGACTTAAACAGTAGCTTCATTGCTGCTTCTGTGGTTTTCGTGTGACTGCTTAAGTGCAGGAACCCTCAGAGCAGTGTTCTCCAACCTTGGGTCCCCCACCAGATGTTTTTGGGCTACAACTCCCAGCATGCCCCAGCCAGCGTAGCTTGTAGCTTTCCTCCTTTTATCCTGGAAGACACTCTTACTCGGTCACGAGTGATCGCCTGATGATGATGATGATGATGATGAGCTTGATGAGCTTGTAGGCCAAAAACATCTGGGGACCCAAGGTTGGAGAACACTGCCATAGAGATACTACTGAACAACACCCTAAAGTATTCCCCCCTCCTGCCAATTTGATCTGTGCTAGGTCGAAGTTGCTGGTGTGACTTGCCATGTGGGCTAACAGATCGGCACTCGCTGTGAATCTGTTCCCTATCGAGGGGTATAGACAGACAGGCCTGAGTTAATGGCATTCTGGGGCAACTGCCTATTGCTCCAGCAGTTTGGACTAGAAAAGCTTGAGAATACATAAATGTGTCCAATGAAATCTGCATAGGCCCTGCCCACTTCTCCCTATGGTCCGCTTATTCACATAGGCGATAAAATAAATTTCTATCAGTTAAATGTTTCGGCCATTAAAATAAATTGGAATGCTTAATTCTGGTGGATTGTGCCATAAGGCTACCATCTTGTGCATACTTGGGAATAAGCACCATTTAAATCAGTAAATGGAGATTGCTTCTTCACTTGTCCTTTCATCTGGAACTCCCAATTGTTCACTCACTGTTTAAGGTGGTTCCGCATGTATAGCCAGCTCCCTGCATTCCAGTGTTTTCTGTGCAGTCTTTCCATGCTTTTTCAGACTGGATTTGCAACATTTTCTTTTGGAAATTGAACACAATTGCAGTGTGTGGAGAAAGCCTGAAGGCACGTAGTGACATGAACCCTGACATACGTAGTTTTCCTCTGGTGCACTGACCTCCTCCCTCTGCATAATCCCCACCCCGGGGATAGCAGACACAGTTCTGGTCAGACAGGTTGTACGTGACCACATCTGAAGCTGAACCCCGACAAGACCGAGGTACTTCTGGTGGGGGACAAGGGGAGGCTAGGGGATGTTGATCTGGTGCTGAATGGGGCACATCTACCCCTGAAGGACCAGGTCCGCAGCTTGGGGGTCATTCTAGACTCCCAGCTGTCTGTGGAGGCTCAGGTGGCAGCTGTGAGCCGGGCGGCGCTGTATCAACTCCATCTGATACGGCAGCTGCGCCCCTACCTTCTTAATCATCTGCTCCCATTGGTGGCTCATGCCTTGGTCTCCTCTCACCTACGTGCGCTCTACGTGGGGTTACCCTGGAAGACGGTTCGGAAGCTACAGCTGGTACAGTACGCGCGGCTTGCCTGGTTAAAGGCAGCCGCCGGCGGGATCACATCACGCCAGTGCTCAAGAAGCTGCACTGGCTACCAGTTGCTTGCCGAGCCGAATTCAAGGTGTTGGTTTTTACCTTTAAAACCCTATATGGCTCCGGTCCAGTTTATCTCAAGGAGCGTCTCCAGCAACACCAAGTAGGCCGCTCAACGAGATCTGCCACAGACGGCCTTCTCCTTGTCCCTTCAGCCACAGCAGCTAGACTGGTGGGGACTAGGAAGAGGGCCTTTTCTGTGGCGGCCCCCATACTGTGGAACTCCCTCCCTAGTGACATCCGCCATGCCCCCTCTCTGTTGAGCTTCCGCCGCTCACTAAAAAGATGGTTATTCAGGTGGGAATATGAGGTGGGTTAAGATTGTAAAAGTTATACTGTTTTATACTGTTTTAAATGTATTTTATACCATGTATTTTAAATGTATTTTATAATGTTGTACATCGCCCAGAGTGGCCGGTTTGCCGGCCAGATGGGCGATTCAGAAATACAATAAATAAATAAATAAATCTGCATACCCTCAATAGGACACATCTGCATTAATCCACAAGAGGAGGCATTACATCCTAAAGGTAGGGGAAGCAGTCTCAAAGAGCTGCAAAGTATCCCTGAAGACACCGGTAAACCCAAGGCGCCACCTTTTCTCAGGCAGGAATAAGCCCACCTGATCGCTAAGAGGCGGGGAGCGGGCGGGAATGGTAGAAAAAAACCCTGCCAGAGTAGAGAGCGGTTGGGAACTCAGGACGCGCTGACATCTTCCAACCCTAGCACTGGCTAGGGCCAAGCAGTCCCATACCCCGAGTGCGGCAGGCTCGGAGCCGGCTATGGAGACCGCTACACAAAGTCCGTAAGTTCAGAGTCTGTGGTGTGAAGTGACTCTTTTACTGCAATACGCTACGCCTCTGTATTGAAGCTTTCCAGTCATTCAGGTCACAACCTGGTTTTGTTTATAGTGCAACATTCCTGGAAGTCTATTAGTTCCGCTCCATTAACCTTGTAGTAAATAAAGTCTATTCTTTGGTTTAAATACGGTTACATGTTATTTTTAGGTTGCGGTTGGGTTTAAATCACTTGTGGGCCCCGTAAAGGGCAATATCTCAGTGCCGGTTAACCCGTTAAGTGCTGAACTCGCGCCAAAGACCCGGTTGTTGGTCTTTCACACAGTGCCAGACTGTTTTGTATGCACAACTGAAGTACTATTGAGGCAAAGTGGTATAGAAATGTAATAAAGCACCTGTTCCAGGTAAATTGGTGGAGAGCATTTTAAAACTATGCTTGATAGTTTTTTATTATAGAAGGACGACTTGGTGAAAAAGAATCAACATTTATTCAAAGTTATGTCCTGTTTCACAAACTTTTTGGAGTTTCTCGAGTGTCAATAAACCTGGGGTCATTTGGTATATATTGTTTACTTGGACTTCCAAAAGCTTTTTGACAAAGTCTCTCACCTGAGCAAGCTTAGCAGTCATGGGATAAGAAGAAAAGTCCTCATGGATTGGATGGATAACTGGCTAAAGCAGAGAAGAGGAATAAATGGTTGTTTCTTGCAAGTAGAGGGATATGAGTAGTGGGGTCTCCCAAGGATCTACATTGGTTAGGAATGATGCTTTTTAACTTGATCATAAATGATTGGGAGTTAGGGGTGGGCAGTGAGGTGGCCAGGTTTGCTGACAATACCAAATTATTTAGAGTTGTTAAAACAAGGGATTGCAAAGAGCTCCAAAAAGGATCTCCAAACGGAGGCAGTGAGCATTAAAATGGCAAATGCGGTTCAGCGTAAGCAAGTGTAAAAGTGATGCACATTGAGGCAAAAAATCCTATGTTCGCATAAATGCTGATGGGATCAGAGCTGGTGGTGACTGGCCAAGAAAAAGAGCTGGTGGTACTAGTGGATAGCTTGATGAAAAAGTCAACCCAGTTTGCAGCTGCTGTGAAAAAGGCAAATTCCATGTGGGGCATTACTAAAAAAAAGGAATCACAAACAAAACTGCCAATATCATAATGCCCTTATACAAATCTATATTGTGATGCACCTCAAATGCTGTTTGTGCACAGTTCTAGTCACTGTACCTCAACAAAGGTATTGTAGGCCTGGAAAAGGTGCAGAAAAAGGCAAGCAAAATGGATCAAGGGCGTGGAGCAAGTCCCCTATGAAGGAAGGTTACTGTGTGTTTGTAGCTGTTGAGTGTAGGAAAAAAGGTGAGTGAGGGGGTTAGACAAATTCATGGAAGATAAGGCTATCAGTGGCCTTATCCACTCATGGAAGATACAGCTATCCATGTCAGGATGCCTATATATTATCTCCAGTATTGGTGGCGGCGGTATGACTCTCTATACCCGTTGCTGCCTATATGAGTGGGAAGGTGCTATTTGCACTCCTGTCCTGCTTCTGGGCTTCTCATGAAGCATCTGGCTGGCCACTGTATAAACAGAATGCTGGACTAGATAGGCCGTTGGTCTGATCCAGCATGGTTCTTACATTTTTTTTAGGACTATTGTATTTTTAAGGGAAAGCTTTCTCCTTGAAGCTTCAGTCTGTTTTATTTCCACATGTTCCACATATCTGGGGAATTAGTGTAATAAACTGTCCCCTAATTAACTGGGCTTCCTCCATTATCCCTTAGTGATGAAATGGCACTATTTGCTATTTTAAAAAGAAGCTGACTAATTAGGGGGCAATTCATCGCCATTTGTACACCTGTGCTCATCGGGAAGCAATAAAACAGGCCATACCTACAAGTAGGAAACTTTTAGTTAATGGTGCTGGGGACCTTCGTTGTGAGTGAACATCACAGAAGGATCTCGCCCATGGGGAAGGCTATTGCTGAGCAATGCAGTGCTCTATGAAGTGCTGTGTGGAACCTTTGTTTTAATTTCACTTCCAACTAAGTACAGAAAAGAAATGCCTCAGCAGTGCTAAGGGGCTCTAGTGTAGAAACAATTATGCATAGGATTGGGTTGCACAACATAACAATGGGTAAAAAAACAGCAACACAGGCATCTTTAGAAATTAGGCTGCCTTTACCTACAGCTGAGTCAGACAGTTGATACAGTGTAGGTTACATATGCGTGAATTCTTCTTTGCAATCCTTCATAGTCTGAGGAGTAAAATGGCTGAGATGGAGCCAGGAAGCATTCAGAAAACCAGGTTGCACACTCCTCTGCGCACTGCTTTAGGAAGAAATATCTTGCAAAATGATTTGGTGACTGAATTTGCTTTACACACACTCACACACACACACTTCCCTCCCCATATTTCTTTTTCCTTAGATTGTAAACTTTTAGGCAGGGACTGTATTTATTTATTTATTTTGAAACATTTTAATGCCGCTCCTCAGCCAAAAAGGCTCCCAGAGCGGCTTACATATAATCAATTAACAAGACAGTCCCTGCCCGCAGGCTTACAATCTAAAAAGACACGACACACAAGGAAAAATTAAGCCACTCTGTGAGCCTTGATTGAAGAGAGAGGTAAAAATACTTTCAAGTAAAATAATACTGGTTGAGTCAAGACGTTCCCTCTGCTATGAATTCATTGAGTGGCCTTAGATGAACTCTCTCAGCCCCATCTGCAATATGTGGGTAGTAATACTGGTCTATCCTCACAGGGTTGTTGTGAAGATCACAAGATTATGTATGTGAAGCACTTTGAACACTCCAAAGCACTATGTAAATACTACATATGATTATTATAGAAAGTAGTTGCTTGATAGATCTCTCTGGGCAGGGAATTCCAAGGTGATGCATCCCAAAAGGTGCCATCTTTCAGCTTGACCAGTCTTATTTCTGGAAACAGGAACAAGGCCATATCTGCTGGTCTCAGGAAGGGGAGGAAATGTGGGAAGGGCGTTTCCAGAGATGCTTGGTCCACTTGGGGTTTCACAGAAAACAATACCCAGCATGTGGAATTGTTCAATTAGTTCACATATTCTACTATCCCTCCAGATTTGGTACAACCATCCTCCTAATTTCTCTTGTAGATTTTGTTACTAGCAGATTTTTACAGCTTGATCTGAAATATGTTTACTCATAGATTCATAGATCAAAGAGTTGGAAGGGGCCTACAAGGCCATCCAGTCCAACCCCCTGCTCAATGCCAGAAACTAGAGGAGGGGTCTCCCATCCCATCCAAGTAATAACCAGACCTGACCCTGCTTAGCTTTCCACTCAAACTGAGCCAGCATGAGTTCGGAACGGCAGAAGTAAATCCTCCTGCATTCAGTGGGGATTCTGAGTAAGTGTTCATAAAATTGTAGTATTGTGTTGTTATGGGTTTGTATCCTGCCTTTTAGCAAAAAAAATCAAGGTAGCTAACAAAATATAACATAATAAAAGCAGCAGACAGCAAAATAAACGAAAAGAAACCAACCTTAAGGAGACAGAGCCCATACAGGCCTTTGGGAGATGTATTAAATTGGACAGGGCAGGGCAGGGCTGCGATGTTGCTATCATTACCAAGTCCCCTTTCCCCCTTAAGGTGTTACTGCCCCCCAGCTCTCCTGTAAAACGCGGTCTGATTCTGCTTACCTGAAGTGCACAGGTGAGCGCATTGCTGTCGCACCGGAAGGCTACCACACTGCCCCCTGGTGCTGAGAGGGGAAAGTGCTCAAAGGGGAGCCTCCTTTTCAGGGTGCTGCAAACTTGCAGCTAGCAAGTTCGTTTCCCATGGAAGCCATAGATTCAGATTGGCCGGGGTCAGAGCAGGACAGGGGGAATACTGGAAGTAGTTTCCCAAATCTGGGATACAGAGAACAGCTCCATACCGCTATGTCCATGGGGCTCATGGAAATTGTAATATTGCCTGCTTAAATCAACCAGGTAATGTAACCACTAGTTACAGAGGGAGGAAAGGGTTAATTGAACAATCCCCAGGGTGCATGTTTTGTAACCCCTCCTCCCTACTTCCATCCTCTCTGTGGCCAGCCCCCCCCCTCCACCAGCGATCTCCAGTGAAGCAGACTCTGAACACCCAAGACTCTAATCTGCCTTTATGCATCCTGCATATATGAATAAACGGAATGTAAGTAAAACTAATAAATGTCTTTATTAGTTTTAAACCTTGTATGGACAATCCGTTCCTTTTAAGAGCCTTTTAGCAGGGTTTAACAACCTACGTGGTGATAACCCAGTTTCAATAACCAGGCTGTGCATAAGGGGGAAAACTGCTTCGTCCTAACCAGTATAGGACCAACTCCTTTCCATATCCTCCAACAGGGGCTACGGTAGTGGGTGAACCCCTGCCCAGAATCAAGGGTATCGATGAAGTTCTTCCTTGGCTACAAAGAAGGTTGCTGTATGCACCACACTGAACACAGCAGGGCTTCCTTCATTGCAGAAGAAAGGATGAGCAATACATTATGCAAATTTGCTTCTTTGTTGAATAGTAAGGGGACTTGAGTAACTTACAAATGTCTCTGGTTGCATGGCTTCCTAATACCGCTCTGCAGCACTAAAGGTGCAATCCTATGCAAGTTTAGACAGAAAAAAGGCCTACAACTCCCAGCATGCCGCCGGGCATGATGACAGCAGCACAGTGCCTTCCGTGGCGTGGTTGTCCGTGGCACTGGCAGCAGTGACACAGCCACCGGGAGCCCCAAGAAGTCTCTGATTCAAATCCCCTTTCACCATGAACACGCACGCACACACTTTGCTCAGAAGCACCCTTTTGACCAGAAAAGAAGAGGAAGAAGGCAGCAGCAGCGGGCACAGCACCCAAACAACTCCCTTGGCTGAAGGGGGGGGGACACACAAGCCTCCGAGGGAGGGAGAAGGATCCACACCCACCACCAGAGGAGGAAAGGAGTCATTTGCTGAGCAGGGAAATGGAGGAATCAGGACATGCATGAAGGGAAGCCGCAACCACACTTTTACAGAAGCAACCCCCCCAATAGCTCGGTGAATTAGGGCAGCCTTCGCGCAACCTCCCCTTCCCAGATGTGTTGGGCTACAACACCCATCACACCTATTGGCCAGGCTGGCTGTGCATGATGGGGGTTGTAGTCCAACATATCTGGAGGGGCCCCAGGTTGGGGAAGGCAGGAATAGGGCATGGAGACAGGAGATGTGAGATTGCCCCACTGGGGTTGGGCGGAGAGAAGGAGAACGCAGCTCAACTTGCCTTTTGCATGCACGGCCAGCACCAATATCATGTCAGCGGTGGAAGAGAAGGAGCTCCTGGTACTCAAACCCACCTTGCAAGCTTCACAGAGGAAGGCCACCCCCCCAGCCACAGCAAGAGGCAGGAAACAGAGACATCGTAGGGCGTTTGAAGGAGCCCTGGTCAGGGAGGAACAGTTCGGATTTCACATGGAGAAGGTCCCAGGTTCAAATCCAGCATATGTCCTCCGCTGGGAAGGATTTGGACACACACACACACACACACAACACGGCTTCCAAAGGCACATGTGTGAGAGAGTGGTGCCTGGGCCAATCTGGGGAGTGATGTGTGTGACTGTGAACTCATTCCTGCATGCTCCAACTAGCTCTTTGGGCTCATATGACCAATCCACCCATGCAAATGCTTGTTTTGCATGACATGTAAGGCCTGCTAGGCAGCATCACAGCAGGCCAGTCAGCTGTGTGTATGAGATTGCAGTCTAACAGTACACGCCTACACATTTTTACTCAGAAGTGCCACTGTGTTTAATTGGACTTACTCTCAAGTAAGTGTGCAGAGAACTGTAGCCCAAGGCTGCAATCCTATACACGTTTACCTTAGAAAGTAAGTCCCATTCAACTCAATGGAGCTTACTTCTGAATAGACAGGCATAGGATTGCACTGTTAGGGTGCAATCCTATGCATATTTAGACAGGAATGCTGGGAGTTGTAGGACTTTTTTCTGTCTAAACATGCACAAGATTGCACACTTTATCACTGCAGTCAACTCAGGTCTTGCAGGCACAGTCCCCACAGACTCTCATCCTAACCTACCTCACAGGGTTGTTGTGAGGATGATGATGATGATGATGATGATGAGGATTATGTAAGCCACCTTGGGTTCTTTGCAGGGGGAAAAACAGAATATAAATATAAATAAGTAAGACCCAGCAAAATGTCAAAACTGAATGTGCAAGCCTGATGAAGAGTTCTGGAGAACTTGAAAGCTTGCACACTCCGTTGTGACATTTTGCTGGTCTTAATAAAGCGGGGGGGGGGGGGTTGTTGGACTCCAACTCCCATCAGCCCCAGCCAGCATCCCCAGTTGTCATGGGAATTGTAGTACAACAACATCTGCAGTACAACAAGTTCCTCCCCACTCCCGTAACGTAGTAAAGGTATTGCCCTGTGGATGCTGGATTTTAACCCCCACCCCCGCCAGCAAATACGCAGGCCAATGCCCCATTTGAATCTTGACAGGCGCTGGGGAGCGCGCAGCGCGCATGCGCGGTGACGTGCGTCGGCTTGACGGCGGGGGTGGTGGGGGGAGGGGCAGAGGCGAGTGCCGCGCCTGCGCTCTGGGGCCGGTTCTAGAATGGGAGGCGGGGCCAGGGCACGGCCTTGAGCGTTACGCCTGCGCGCTGTCGGAGGAGAGACCTTCAGCTTACCAGGAGGGACGGACGGAGGAGGCCTTGAGGTGCGGGCGCGGGAGAGAGCGAGGCGGAGGGAGGGAGGCGGCTTGAGGGGCGGGGGACGGGCCACGCCCGCCCTCCCACCCTCCCTGGGAAACGGGGCGCCGCCCTCCCCACCCTCACGGGGGCGCCCTGAGGCGTTGGGAGCCGGCCGAGGTGGGCCTCCGCAGGGGCTGGGGGCGCTTGGGGAGGGGGGGGCTTCCTCCCCCCCCTTTCTTCCCTCACCTGGGACTGGTGCATGAAGGGCTTGTCGCAGGGCGGTATCCAGGATTGCCCACCCCCCCAAAAGCAAGCCCCCACCCCCGCCTGCTTGAAGGCTGTTGCCAAGGGTTCAGTCTCAGAGCTTTCTGATAGGGGGGGGGAGGGTTGTGAATGCGGCGTGTGGGTTGCACTAGAATGGGGTGCGTGTGGGGCGGGGTGGGGAGCAGTGGAAATGCTCTGAGCCACAAAGCAGGCCAGCTCCAGAAAGGCGGTGGTGTAGTGGTTAAACTGTTAGGCCAGGGCTTGCGGAGGCTTGGGTTCAAATCCCACACTCAGCCCTGAAGTTCTTTGGTTGACTTTGGACTGGGCACTCTCCCAGCCTAACCTTTCCTCATCAGTATGTTGTGCGAGTGAAATTGGAGTGAGGGGGCAACCATGCCCTTGCGCTAGGGAGACTGGGGTTTGTTTGTTTGTTTATTATATTTCTATCCTGCCTCCCCCCCCCCCCTGCAAGGAATCTAAGGTGGCTTACATAATCCTCTGCGCCTCTCCATTTTATCCTCACAACAACCCTATGAGGTAGGTTAGGCTGAGAATCCCTGCTTAACCATGAAGCTCCCCGGGGTGACAGTAAGGCATTTGCTTTCTCTGAGCCTAACCTACCTCACAGTGCTGTTGTAAGGGTAAAATGGAGAGGGTACCATCTATGCTGCCTTGAGCTCTCTGGGGAAAGGTGAGATAAAAATCTAAGAAATAATTCTGTATGCAATTTATTGGCTGCCCTGTGATCTTTGGGATCATAGGAACATAAGCTGCTTTAGGCAAGGTCTGATTATTTGTCCGTCTAGCTCAGCAGACAGAAGTCTTTCACATCACCTACCTGGCCCATCACCTACCTGGCCCTTTTATGTTAGGGATTGAATCTGGGCCATTCTACATACAAAGCAGGAGTTATGGTCCCATCCCTCTTCTTGTCAGCAGCAAAAGGGTTTACACTGCAGTAAATCCAGAGTGATAGTTGTTGGTTCTCACGTGTCACTGGGCTTCTTGGGGTTCAGTGGCTTGGTTTATTTGTCAAATTAGTATTGAGATGGTGATGCTTGTTCGTATATCCAGTGTGTCACATTCCTGTTTCAGTTAATTGGTGAACATGCATGTGTGAACTAGGTATTATTATTATTATTATTATATTTATTTATATCCTGCCTTTTTCCCAATACTGGGACTCAAGGTGGCATTACAACATTAAAACTTATACAATTAAAACATATAAACAGGAATATACAAAAGTTAAAAAATATAATTAAATTAGCTATAATATTAAAATTATATAAGTATCAAAGTTAGAACAACAATAACAATATGAGCAGTGGAATCCATTGCATTCTCACAGGTTCAGACTATTCCCAAAGGCCTGCTGGAACAAAATTTTTTTTGCTCTCCTCTGGAAGCATACCAGGGAGGGCGCCATTCTAGCCTCCCTGGGAAGGGAATTCCAGAGTGTTGGGGCAGCCACTGAGAAGGCCCTCTGCCGAGTTCCTGCCAGGTGTGCTTGAGATGGTGGCGGAACCAAGAGAAGGGCCTCCCCTGAAGATCTCAGGGTACGGGCAGGTTCATAAGGGAGAATACAGGTCTTTCAGATAACCTGGACCTGAGCCATATGGGCCTTATAGGTCATAACCAGCACTTTGAATTGTGTCTGGAAACAGACTGGGAGCCAGTGAAGCTGTTGTAACAGAGGAGTTGTGTGCTCCCTGTAGCCAGCCCCAGTTAACAGTCTGGCAGCAGCTCTTTGAACCGGCTGACATTTCCGAACACTCCTCAGAGGCAGCCCCACATAGAGCGTGTTACAGTAATCCAATCACTAAGCTTGAATCTAGGGGTGTATGTGAGCAGTATTTAACTTGGCTCAGAGAAAATCTTTGCAAGTTTAAGCCCTGTCGATATCTAAAAAGTAATAATTGTGAAGAGTGAATTAGAGTTTGTACAGAATGTCTTTTCATTCATCACTAATTAGCTGTGTGGCAGATGTGGGGTGTTAGAAAAGTGTTGTGAAGTCAGCAGAGGTGTCTCAGTCCATACAGGAAAAAGCTGTGGAGACTCCGATTAACTTAGTATCTCAGTAACTGGGTATCTAATGGGGGGGAGCATTACTGCTACTTCTGATCTTTCAATAAGATGCTGAACTCTGAGTGTGTGAAGTTACCGTGCTGACATGCCCTAAGAAGTGCTGCTGCTTTCCCCCCCTCTGTAAACACCTTATGGAATTTGTATTAACCACACAGATTATTGTATTGTGGGAGGCACGGGTATAATAGTGCCATTTTTTTTGGCTCCTTGTGAATCAGTTGATGGGCTGCATCCAAGAACGCCTCACATTCTTGCACAGGTATATATATATATATATACACACACACACACACACGCACACACTTGTGTATGTGTACAATCTCATATCCACATGTAAGTTTTCCCCTCTCTTCTTCACAATAACTTTGGTTGTGACCCATGTAGAGCAGCACCAAAGGGATAGCTGCTGCTGGGAATGAAAGGGTAAGGACACAATCCTATCAGCACTTTTAGACAGAAAAGTCCTACAACTCTCAGCATTCCCCAGCCAGCCGGCTGGGGAATGCTGTTAGTTGTAAGACTTTTTTCTGTCTGAATGCCCATAGGATTGAGCCCTAGCATGATTTTACCTTGCTGCTTTAGTTTCCCTCAGAAACCCTAGCTGTGCCCATACTCTTTTGAAATGTTATCCCTGACTGCTGAGTTGCACAGAGGTGGGTCTGAGACTACAGCAAAAGGTAGGTGTGTGTGTGTGTGTGTGTGTGTGGAAGTTAATAGGGGCACGGGTGGTGGTGGTTTAGATTTGCCAGATGGGGCTGAGATTCCCTTACCCTTGTTAAATATTTCAAAGTGGATTTTGCTGCTGTCCCAAGGAAGCAGCTTCTTCCACGTCTAGGATGGATGGGAGCAGGATGTGGGTGACTGTCAGTACTTATTTTAAAGGCAGTTGTATGTAGGGCTGTTACAGAGCATAGTTTGCAAGCTCCTAATAATCATAGTTTGTCCTCAGCTGGGCTACCACACGCTAAGATGGTTCTGTGCCTGCTAGTACCAGGACTGAACTTGGCATAGGTTGGTGTCTGAATTTCTGACACCTGATTGTAATTTTTTGAAATGCTGTGGTTGCAATTTGAATTTTGAAAAACCAGTCCATGCTGAGTTCAGCACGTCGCTTTGCCATGTACACAAGCAGTTGAGCCCGTGGCAGTTTCGGCTGGAAATCAATATGGGCTGGCTGAGAGCAACTCCTGATTTGCAAGTCTGGACTGTGCTGAGCCTGGTGGTCTGAATATTTGACAAGTCCTATTTATTAAAATCACAAATGGAACAGTTATGCTCATAAAAAGCCAATCAGCATTCTAATTTTGAATAAATTAGAAGCCAGGTGTCTTAGCCTTAGAATATCAAGCATTGTACAGATCAAGAATGCCAAACAAGGTAAAATTAAATGGCAATGTTAGTAATTTTTTCCCTTAAGGTGAAGGCTGCATTCGCACATCACAATAAGCCAGAATTCTAAGAATTCTAATGAATTCTGGCTTATTGTGAACAAGGCAGCATGCCTGGTGGATGCTGCCTGATTGCTGTGGCTAAAACTTCTATTTGTGGTTTGTTATTGTGATGTGTGAGCAAGGAACTCTGACTTCTCTCTTGCTGCTTAGGCCAGAGTCATAAACCAAGAACAGACCATCACTTATGACTCTGGATTGTCTTGGGAGTGATAAGCCAGAGATCCCATTTCGCACATCACAGTAGGGCAGTGTTCTCCAACCTTGGGTCCCCAGATGTTTTTGGCCTACAACTCCCAGCATGCCCCAGCCAGCTATGCTGGCTGGGGCATGCTGGGAGTTGAAAACATCTGGGGACCCAAGGTTGGAGAACACCGCAGTAGGGGCTCCACAAGTTTGTTAAACTTCTCCTGCTTGCAGTACGAGGCAAGTGGGAGCAATCAAGTAGCTTGCACAAGCAGGCTTTCTCTCTCAATAAGCTAGCATTATTTAGAATTCTAGCTTTTTGTGACATGTGAACACGACTACTGTGTTTCTTTGCTGATTTCTGTTGACAAAATGAAATATGCTCTCATATCTTCTGGAGGGAGTTGCACTTCCCCTAACACAGGAGAGTGGGAACTTTTTCAGCCCAAGGGCTGCATTCCCTTGTGGCTAACCTCCTGTGGGCCGCATGCCAGTGGTGCGTGAGGCCCATTGCACAACCTTCCTCTCTCTCTCTCTCTCGCGCGCACACACACATGCCTATGCAAAAAACGTAATGCGCAGCCGCCCCTCCTCAATTTTGACCTACAAAATTTCCTCCCCTGCTGCAGTTAGGCTTGAAAAAGCTTCCCACTGGTGTCATGCGGGCCATGAGCTGGAGGTTCCTCCCCCTGCCCTAAAGAATCTGTCAATGTGGGAATACTCTTGGATCCAGCGTTGTCACTGGAGGCACAAGTGGCCTCAGTGGCTCAGAGCACCTTTTATCAGCTTCAGATGATAAACCAATGCACCCTATCTGGACAGAGATAGCTGGCCTGCCGTTATCTATGCTGTGGTAACCGTCTGTTTAGATTACTGTAATGCATTCCACATGGGGCTGCCAAATGGTCCGGAAATTTCAATCTAATCCAAAATAGCACTGCCAGGTTGTTAAATGGGATGGGATGATTTGAACGTATTACGTCAGTGCTTTGCCAGCTGCAGTGGCCTTCCAGCCTGTTTCTGGACCCATTTCAAAGTACTGATCTTAACCTTCAATACTTTAAATGGTTTGTGGCCAGGTTACCTGATGGATCGCCTCCTCCAATATTTATGTACTCAGCCATTGGGGTCATTGTTGGAGGCACTTTTTCGAGTGCCACTGCCAAGTGAGATCCATAAGTGGCTACTGGGGAGAGGGCAGTGATAACTCCCATGTTCTGGAATGCCCTCCTCAGAGAGGCTTGCCTGGCACCTATGTATTATTTTTGGTGCCATGTGAAGACTTTTTAAAAAACTTTCCCGGGATTTTGAAGTGCCCTTTGGAGGCTTTTAATAGCTTTTGAGATTTTTTTCTGGCTTTCAGAGTTTCAAGCCATGTCTGTTGATTTTATTGATTTACTCTGTTGTGCTGTTTTTATATTGGTTTTTTTAACAGTATTTTTATAATTTTTATATATGGCACCTAGAAAGCCTCTATGGGGGCGGCATAGAAATACCATAGCTTAATTGAGGCAGGGGAGGGAAGAAGATATGATCTGGATAGGCTGTATTTCTGGTAAAGAGTAGGCAAAAGGTTGTGTGTGCTTAAAAAATTAAGATTAGGAGTGTGGGTGAGATCAGGTGTGATTCCTAGTTTTGTCTTTTGTAAAGTTTTTGGGAAATTTGTAGATAGAACCCTTTTGTATCCTTTGGGGTGAGAGGGGATGTAGAACAGAGTATGGATGTAGCCAGCCATACTGACCGGGGAAAGCTAGGAGCTATAAGACTTTTTTTCTGTCTAAACATGCGTAGGATTGCACCCCAA
Source organism: Shinisaurus crocodilurus (assembly GCA_021292165.1). Lineage (NCBI taxonomy): Eukaryota > Metazoa > Chordata > Lepidosauria > Squamata > Shinisauridae > Shinisaurus > Shinisaurus crocodilurus. Next base: position 31,509,905 of record CM037884.1, on the reverse strand, counting down.
ATCACTTCTGAAACGTGTTTTTTCCTAGCGATAATGCTCCTGGAACAATACTTTATTGTTGAAAGAATTAGATGCAGGGAATACTAAGGCTTAGAAGCTGGGTCTGAGTTTTTTAGTGGATATGAAAGTTATGGAAATAATTGATTTGCCATGAACCGGTGGCAAAGTGCAAAGCTGGTTTAGAAGTGGATGACTGAAATCAGAATGCATTGCTGTGAGTAACTACATGAGGAGACTGCATGCAGATACCTCCTCTCCATCCCTAGCAGCAGAGTTAAGGGCCTTTCATACATTGCGGTCCACATGTATTTTCCTCTGTGAAAGTAGGTATGTTTCATGGTTATCATAGCAGATCAAAAGTCATTCTAGTCTCAGTGCAAAAAGGTAACTTTCTTTTCTTGTTAAAATTCTCATCAAAGACATTCAAGAAAATTAACTTCCTTAAACAAAAGGTATGACTTTTCCTTCCCCCTCCTTATGTTATGAGCTCAAGACTGTTCCAGAATTTATCCAGGTGTCATGCCATTCTGCTTGTGTTCAAACAAAAGGGTATTGTGATGATACTAGGATATGGGTCCCTTCATCTGTGGATGTAAGAAAGTAGCATACATATCTTATGTATATATTTGGGAAGCCACAATTGGAACCAATTTCTCAGTGCTTGTGGGCATGAGAGAAACATTATACACACACACACACACACACGCACAGACTCTCTACGTGTTTTTCCTACACAGGTATAGGAAGGACACATATATGTAGTAGGTCTTTCTCTTCAGAATCTTATTTAGGGACTAAGGCAGTAGGGCAGTGATCTTAACCGACTGTATTTTATTTTTTTTATTACTCCATCCAGAACCTTCAAGATAGGGCAGGATATACATTTCAATGAATCATCCGCCAAATTTAGGTGGGGTAGGGTGTATGCTTTCCAGAGACTTCCTAGTACACAATCAGGAAACAATGGTAGCTGCAAGAATGCGTATTTTTAGCACCTCTCATTATGCTGGTTCTTGTACTCCCAAGGGAGGTCATGTTTCAAAAAGCAATATTTTGAATTTGGTTGTTGATAGCAAGCATATTTTGAGCCTAAGGCTGAAATCCTATGCAAAATTACTGAGGAACAAGTCCCATTGAACTAAGTGCAACTTACAAAGAGAGATGCAAAAGAATCAGGCTGGTAAAAAAGTTACTGAATATGTTTCCTTTTTATAAAACGTGGACCCAGCTTATTATCTTGCCCTTCCTCTCGAAATAGTCCAGGGTAGTATACATGGTCCACTTCCCTATTACCCTTACAAGAGTCCTATGAGTTGGAGTTAGACTGAGAGATGGTGATTGACCCAAAGTTACTCGGAAGCTTTGTTGCTCAGTGAGGATTTGAACCTGGGTCTCCCTGGTCTTAAATCTAATACTGTAGCTGCTGGATCACGCTGGCACAGATCTGTATAGTTTCTCTTCGTTTGAACAATGTTCTAGTCACACTTTATGGAATCTGAGATCAGTGGAACACAATGTTGAGAATATTAAATATGCTCTTTGAAAATGGTATTAGACTTAGGTTATATTTTAAATGGAAAACTAGTTTTTTGGAGGGTAGGTTCTCTACTACAAGTGATAGCTTTGATATCTAATGATGCATGCTTTCCCCCCCATATTTGACAGGTGTACATAAAAAAGCTAGAGGAGAGTCCCTTCTGTAGGTTCACGTTGAGAAGTAAATGATTTAAGAGCTAAATTGTGAAATAAGAAGTCTGCAACCATGTTCGGCTGTTCTACTAGAGCCCCAGGTATATGTGTATTCTTATGGAAGTTCAAATATTAAAGGTAAATTGTTGGAAACGTAGTGTTCTGAGATGGTGTGTGTGTTCACAGGCAAAGGGTATGCTATCCAGGAGCACAAAATTGCTATCCAACAGCACAATATCCTGTAAGTCAGAAATCCGCAAAGCAGGTTCTGTGTTTGACCTGTGTTGTCTTCTGAGGTGTGCTATCTGGAAGCTGCATGTGGCAAGAATAGATTTCTTGTCGAGCAAAGTTCAGAAGAATCCCTGCTAGGCTTTCAGAGAGTATATGGGAAGAGAGGCTTGATAGTAGCAAGGTAGCTACTGTACCCCCATGTTCCTCTGTAGTGCCAAAGAGAGGTAAGAATTTCACATTGCAGAGTCAATAGCCACTGTTTCTTTACCCCTGAACTGATTACTTTAAAACAGAGGTTTCCAATGTTTAGAGTTAGGAATAAAGCAATAAAGCTACTTTTCAAAGTAATAAGGCAACACAGTACTATTACTGAAGTTCAGCTTGGCTGTAAAAAGACTTGTCGTTTCCCACAGGCCTGGAAGGGTAAAAGCCATCAAAGGCTCTTATGGTTGAGTGGGGGGCATTCTTGACACAAAGAATGCCCCCCACTCAATATTCTCTTACTGCTGAAACCATACACAAGTGAAAGAGGCCTTTGGTATAACATATTGCTAGTTGAATTCCACTATTGGATATAGTCTCTCAGCATATTTCGGGCTAGCTTTTTACCTCTAAAAAAGATCCTGGAAGTAGGGATGGAATCTCTATGAATAGATACCGGTACTTGGTTCTTCATCATATGTGACATGTAAGGTGTTTGCAAGTTGATGAAATGGTGCTCATATCTGTGAAGGCATGCTTTGAGTTATTTCCAAATCTGTACTGTAATTTATCTTCTTCCAGATCCCATGGCTATCCCACCAACTTACTGTGACCTGGGGAAATCTGCCAGGGATATATTCAACATAGGATATGGTAAGTAGTTTAGTGGCCAGTAAACCCAGTTGTATTACCCTCAGCACTATATTGGCTATCCAGAAAAAGTTACAGATGATATAGCGGAAGTTATATAACTGTGTCTTTATGGCTATATTTGTTAATCTGTTGGGAGTCTATTGTTGAAGGTCTCCAGGTGTGTTAAGAAATGCATGTGTCTTTTTGTCCATGTTTTGTTTATTTTATCAGTGGGTAACAATGGGCCTGTGAAACCTTGCTGTGGCGCTGAGAATTCCAGCTTTTACTTTTTAGAAAGGTCTCTTAGTAGATTTCAAGGCTCGTGAAAAAGAGAACATGATGGCAGGAATCGGTGGCAAATAAAACACCATTAATTTTTTAAACAGAGCTCATGATTTTGAGGAAAGCTTCACAATTGTACCCATTTGATTAGCTTGTTTGTATTCGCTTCTGCTGTGATATATACCGTACTTACAAAAGTGGCATCCTTCGTTTACATTAGTACTGAGCCTGGGATCTTGGGTAGGACTAGGAGCTACTGCAAAATTCCAGAACAGCTTCCTGAAGGCAAAATGGGCTCGTTGTGCTTAGCAACCCTCAGGCAGCCTTGGATGGGCTTCTAAGTCAGTGTCTGGGGTCAGCCTTTCAACATTTGAGCTGTTCTTGCCACTTCACATGGTTTCTCCAGCCTTGTTCACTCTACTGATCTGTCATCCATCCTGAAGAGCATCTGTTGGATAGAGGTCCTCAATTGTATCCTTTGATATTTTAGTTACTCTATTTAAAATATTTATGTCTCTCTTCTGCTGAAGTCCCAAACAAAATTAGCTAAAATGTAATACCAGCAGTAACAGAAAAAACACGCTGAGGTGAATAAAATTTTGTGTGGTTCTGTAGCTCCTGCACATGCATTTCAGTCTACTGTCATTCAGTGTTCTGACTGTGCTCATCTGACTTTACCTGTAGCCTCCTAGGCTGGAGAATGGCCTGTTTCAGAGTTTTTCATACAGTGACAGATTTTAAAAACTGGCCAGGAATATCCTGTTGATCCTCTCCAGGTTTTATAAACAGGGCTCCGCAAACCACTTTTCCCGCTAGTGAACATAAGGAGCTGGGATTGTTTCTGCAGCTGCACTGGACCTTGGGGGCATTCCAAGTGCTTCTGAAGTACAGTGTGACACAGATGTGCCCCCTCCCTGTTTTCTTGAGCATGGTAGGAGGGTGAGGGAGCTACACTGTGCTTTGGAGCTGCTTCAGGTACCTCCAACCTTAGCATGATGCCAGAGATGAAAGCCCACCCATCCCCTGAATCAGATGAGAAGCAAGGTTGTAGCAGCCACACGTTGTGGCCAAAGCCAGCCAAAGTTTGTGGATCTCTGTTAAATCATTTCTAGAATTGCCCATTAAACTTATTTGGTCTCTTTTAAAAAAAATGTTATAATCACAAGCCACCTCTTTCAGGCAAATGCAATCTACTTGTTGCATCGTGGGCTTTGATTTTTTTGTGCTTCCTCTATTGTGATGTGAATAAGAAACCTCTGTCTTGGCAATTTCAGGGTTTGGAGTGGTCAAGTTAGAAGTGAAAACCAAGTCTTCCAGTGGAGTGGTAAGTAATGATCACTTCAAATTGCTGCTGCAATGAGAGAGCTTGTGCAACACTAGCAGTAACTTCATAGTACTGAACTAATCAATGAACATAATTTACCTTTCATAATTTATCTTTCCCTGAAAGATTGGAGAGTCCCAAAGATTTCATCTGCCCATCCCTCCATGCAAAACTAACTTTGGTGTTTTTGAAGCTCAGCTCCTGTAGTGCTTGACATCACACAGAGAGCTGTTAGTAAGTGTGCAGAAGACTTTTGGCTGATGGCAAATGAGCTATCCACTTGCCTGCCATGTTCAGTATAGTTTCTCTGGGAGAGATGATCGTTTGAAGGAGTGTAGATCTATAGAACTGTGACCTAAAAAATCCGGCTGCTCCAAGTGGCAGTGGCAGTATGGATTCTTGAACTAATCAGGCCTTACTGATGGATTAAAGATGCTAATTTTTAACATATCTTCTCCCTTTTCCATGCAACCCTGGTGCTTGGATGTTTATTCAGCTGGTAAGAATGTAGTGTACTTTCTTGTCTCTTGTATGCCTTTCCTTGGGGTTTGTGTACTTGGACCATGATCCAGTGCCACTCCTAATCCATTCTACGCTTTTAAAGGTTCAGTGCAGGGAGTCTTGTGAAGGATTTTTAGTGTGGGGCATGGCAGTGCTGTGCCCTTCTTAACCCTTGTCCCTCCCCAAGGCATTTGTTTCTTGGCCTGTACTGTTGCCTCTGCTATCACTGTTCTACTTCTCACTCAGTCGTTGCATAAATATAATTCTGAAAATTGCTCAGTTCTCATAGTTTCGCTGCTTAACTTGTATTTTTTTTTGGTGTGTGCTTTTTTTCCTTCTGGTATTCCCAAGACCTTTCTCTTGCTAGCTTTTCCCCTCTGCCAAGGCTGGAGTTGCATATGCTGCTTTGGCCTTCCTTTATGATATATCAGATGTCAAGAAGGCTTTGAGATATAAAGTGTCATCCCTACTGTATGTGGTGAGCTGAAAAGTTAGATCAGAAGTACAATTTGGGAACTGGCTCAGGTTAGCAAAGCTAAGGGGAGTTTGGCACTCAGTTATATGGGATCTAATTAAGGATCCAGTCACTATTCTGCACATGACAGTTGTAAGATGAATAGTGACACATGATGTGTGTACTGCAGCTGCCAGGAAAACCCTTCCTTCCTCCTAATCTGATCATATGATAGCAAGATTCCTTTCCTTCTCCATGCTTTGCAGAAGAGGAAAGTCAAGGAATAGGTTTCTCTTCCATTGGTGCCAGTTCCACCTTTAAAGAGGAACTAGGAATTATTTCTAACTAATTGGTCACTGTGTAAAGCTTATATTAAGTATTACAAAATGATCGGATGTAAGAGATTTTGAAGCTGAATCAGTTTTCTGAGCTAGAATTTCCTGCACCATTTCTGTTCCCTATTGCTCGTGTTTATTGTTTGTTAAACTGTAAGCTGTTACCAGGCACTTGTGTGTATTTGTACAGCGTCTAAGGCACCATCTTGCTTAGAATCTACGATATAATCATTATATCAAAGTAACTAGGAAAGTTGGACCAAGCTCACTAACTTGTAATGTAACTTCAGATTAGGGAGTCACTTCAGTCAGCTAACAACCATGCTTATAAACATCCACTCGCCTCTTTGCCTGTGGCAAATAAAAAATTGCCTCCAGGTTGCTACAAAAGCAGATGGTGTCTGTCTCTTAGGACCGAAATGACCAACACGGGCATATTGTAGGCCAGCAGGCTAGAAATAATTTTTGTGGGGTAGTAACTTCTGTGGACTGACTTTCAAGATTAAACAACAATAATAATCTAGAAGTTGTATGCTTTACTCTGTAGCTTTTCAGAGTGCTTTATGCCTGTGGGGCTCCTGTGTAAACCAGATTTCCACTCATCTTACTGGGAGGAAGTGCGGGCAGCTCCATTTATAGCAAAGGATGTTTAGGAGGTGCTACCCTTCCATTAAAATGAGTAGGGAAACCCTTGCATTTGACTGAGCTTTCTGTGTGCGAGGAACTGTTGGGCTGGGGCATTCAAGTAAAAGGCTGAGGCTCAAGTGACACTTGGACGGCATCAGGCGTGTGTCTTCAAATGTTGGTCTGCCAGAATGACAATTGCAGTGCCAAAGGGGCGTGTGGTGCTGAACCTTTTTTCTGCTCGCTGTCTTTCATTCTGCAGCCTTTCTCCTAGCTGGGCTCGCTTCTGGAATTGTAGCTCAGCCGGGTGTGGGTATGTGTGGAGTATTTTGTTTTCTGATAGTACTGCTATTCTAGGCATGAGACTCATGGCTCTTGCAGCACATCTGAAGGTGTATTAACCTGAGCTAAAAGGTCTCTTCTCTTGTCTAACGCACACTTGATTAATAAAATACCTGCTGTTTATTTATTTGTTAATGTGTAATTGTTTTATACATGCACAGTGATTAGCTAAAAGGATATTAGGAAGTAGGTGAGGAAAGTGTGGCACTCTAATAACAGAGTCCCTTCAGTAAACATTCTGGTGGTTGTAGACAGCATGGAAGGATCTGGGTTTAGCACCCAGTGAACCGGTTTGCAGGTAACGGCAGCTAATTGTGGGTCAATTGATCCACGATTTGCTGTGGTGCATGCCAGGTGCGTTCCACAGCCTTTTTGAATATTCTAGCCCCTGATCAGGATGATCAGGGGTTGCTATGTGATGTCCAGATCGGGACACTGTAGGTTAATCATGGGTTAAAAAACGCACAGTTAACCTACAATTAGTAGTTAGGTAAACAGGGTTGGGTCAGGAAACAACCCCCGATTGAATATTCAGAACGTGCCCGGCATGCAGTTCAGCAAATTGTAGGTTAATTAACTCACAATTTGCCTCGGTTAACACGCAAAGAGCCCTGATGTCATGGAAGAGCTTGCACCTTATGAAGCATTTGTTGTGGTTTTGTAAGGTCCAGACCAGAGAAAGATGGAACAACCAGTTTGGGTAGGACTGTGAAATCCAGTGGAGTATGTGAATAAATGTTTCATGGTGATCGTAATCCATGTTGTGTAAATGGAGCTAAGCTTCCATGATTTGCTGTAATTTCACATTAGAATCCAGAATATTTGCATTTTAATTCAAATTTGGTGTGTTTACAGGAATTTACCACCAGTGGTTCCTCCAGCGCAGACACAGGGAAAACCACAGGCAACCTAGAGACCAAATATAAGTTCAAGGACTATGGACTTACGTTCACCCAGAAATGGAACACTGACAACACCTTGGGGACGGAGCTGACCATGGAGGATAAGGTGAGATGAGGTCATATCATGGTTTCAGCGCACCACATAAACTGAAAGCAGGCAAGAGGCAGATTATTTGTGTTGCGTGTACTCCCAAGTTAAAATAGATTTTGTATAATGTGCAGGAATTGCGTAAAAAGGGTTCTGAATTTAGTGGTTGGCAGTAATGTGCCAATTTTTATACAATCCCATGTTGTCATGCATATTTTCTGCTAGATCAAGTATTTATATTAATTTATTTTAAATATATGTTGCTTTACTGTTAAAACATCCAAAGCAGTTAACAGTGTAGCGTAGTGGTTAGGGTGCTGGATTGGGACTCGGGAGATCCGGGTTCTAGTCCCCGCTTGGCCATGAAATTCACTGGGTGACGTTGGGCCAGTCACTGACTCTCAGCCTAACCTACCTCACAGGGTTGTTGTGAGGATAAAATGGAGAGGAGGAGGATTATAGATCATAGAGTTGGAAGGAGCCTACAAGGCTATCGAGTCCAACCCCCTGCTCAATGCAGGAAACTAGAGGAGGGGGTCTCCCATCCAAGTAATAACCAGGCCTGAGCCTTGTTAGCTTTCCACACTCGGACAAGCTGAGCCAGCGTAAGCCATTATGTAAGCTGCCTTGGATTCCTTGCAGGAAAAAAGGCGGAGAGATTCAAGTAGGATTGCAGACAGCTGAGGCTGGCAATCTGGTATCTTGAGATCTCAGGGGGTCTTGGTTCCTTTGGAGTAGGAAAGGGTGGGGGTGTGGCGGGCCAGCCAGCCCCCCCTTCCTCCACATAAATAAATAACACTAAAATGCACAAACAAAATGAACAAATCGGTAGCAAGAATGGTGGTGGTGGTGATGTAAAATCAGTGAAATAAAAGCAGCAGAGCCACAGATTACACACTGAAAGCCTTGGAGAGCAAAGGAAATGTCTTTATGTGTTGTTTCAAAAATAAGTGTTGGTGCTTTGTGGATTTGCCTGGGGGGCAGTATTCCGCAGATGGGCCAGCTATTACTCCCGCCTTATTCCCCACCTAATCTCTGAAGGCAGGGAATATGAGTATTCTGAATATGCTCTGAACCTTCTGTCAAAAGGTGAGGCTGCTTTATGACCCATCAAAGATAGGAAAGTCCTAAATTTTCTTGTATCCTCTTGAGTTTAGATCCAATGGCTCATAGAAATAGAATGAGGTTGCCATTGAATTGATGTCTGCTTATGTGTTTGAAACAAAGTGTGTGAGAACTATTAATTGCATGCAATTCAGGAAACTTCCTTTCTTCATAGATGGCATTGAATATAGGCAGTAATGGGGAATTATGCCTTGTTTTGAAAGACTGCAAAACTTGAAAACATTCAGTAGCATCTCTTATATGCTTTTTGTTTTACTGTGCATGCTGCAATTCTCATAGAGAATAAGAGAGAACAGGAAATGCCTAGTAGAAACAGTTAATCTAGGAGGAAGATATAGCATACCATCTATCTTTTTTTGAGAGAGAGAGAGAAAAAACCAATATAGTATTTTCTTTTTTCACTTCAGTTGGCTGAGGGACTGAAGATGGCCCTTGAAACCATGTTTGTACCAAACACAGGGTAAGTATTCACCTTTCACAAGAGGATGCTCTTTAGCTTTGTGCATTCCCCATAGGTGATCGTACCACATGCAGCCAGCTGTTCTAGAGCCACTAGACCAGGGCTCTCCAACCTTGGGTCCCCAGATGTTGCTGGACTACAGCTCCCAGAATCACTTGCCATTAGCCATGCTGGCTTGGTATGCTGGGAGCTGCAGGCTAGCAACATCTGGGGACCCAAGGTTGGAGAGCCCTAGACTATGTAGGAGGTGCTTTCCCCCTCCGTTTGCTTAAGGCTATCTTTAAAAAAATGTATTAAAATGTTGTGGCAAAGTGTCTTATTTTCATAACATCAGGTAGACATTACATGTATCCCTAAGCTCAAAGTTTAGTAGGAAATTGGCAGTGAAATAACTCTGTGGTTGTTTTCTGTAATCTGCAGTAATTAACCTTGATTCTTTCTTCCCCTTCTTTCCCTCCCCCTCCCCAGGAAGAAGAGTGGGAAGTTGAAGACGTCTTACAAACGAGAGTATCTAAACATAGGTTGTAATGTTGACATAGACCTCTCTGGACCAACCATCCATGGCTGGGCCGTGTTAGGCTATGAAGGTTGGCTTGCTGGCTATCAGATGGCTTTTGACACGGCCAAATCCAAACTGTCACAGAATAACTTTGCACTGGGTTACAAGGCAGCAGACTTCCAGCTGCACACGCACGTGTAAGTATTGGTTTGGGCCCAAGGATGCAGGCTGAGCTCCTGTCCCTATTAGGTGCTGACTTCAGGCTGAAGGAACTGATAATGTGCTTTTCCACTTGAAATATCTTGATGTGGTTTCCTTTGAAGTCCTCAATCTCTCGAGGACTTTGGGAAGTAGTTCTAGCATCATATCTTTTCAATTGAAACTTTTACTTTACAAATTTGAGGATACATGGGAGGTATCTCCAGAGCTTGCAAATGTGTCTTGGCTGACGAGTTGTGGCTCTTTTCCTTCCTGAAGGAGCTTGAGTCTTCGCCTATCCTTAGCCAGGACAAGGAGCTCATTAAAGAGTAAAGACAACTGTACAGCTGAACCACTGTCAATTCCCCCTGTTGCCATCCTAAACTATTGTTGGGGGCAGTTAAATGTTGGCATGGAGCAGGGCATGATGCAGTTACCTTGCTGAGGCTAAGTAGATCCAGGTCTGGCCAGTGTCTTGGGAGACCACCTGAGGATCTCTCCATATCTCACTTTCAGTTCCATGATGGAAGGTGGGGTGTACATCTAATAAACCTGAGCCCCTCCCTTTAGGAAAGGCTCCCCCCCCCCCCCAATTCAGTTACTACTTTATCCAGGCTATAAAGTGTCTCTAAAGGCACATTTTAGCTTATGTTTAGCCTGTTTGTTTTGTTTCAGATAATGCTTCCCTCCAGTTGTTGTTAATACATCTTCATACATCAGTGTAAATCTAATTTGTTGGATAGAGTGGAAGAATGTTAGGGCAAGAAGGGGATCTATATGGATTCAGCTCTGTTACTCAAAATTTCTGCCAGTTGTTCTGAGCCTGGGGAGTAGAAAAAAATTGAAAATTCCTGATGGCTAGAAGAAGACCAGGGAGGGTGAAGGAGCAGAAGTAAGGCAAGCATTTGCAGCTGCTGGAAGTGAAGTAGTTCTGTAGGGGGAGAACTGACCCTTTATGTGATCTGTTACAAACAGGAATGACGGCACGGAGTTTGGTGGCTCGATCTATCAGAAAGTTAATGACAAGGTTGAAACATCTGTAAGTCTTGCCTGGACTGCTGGCAGTAATAACACTCTGTGTGGTATCGCCGCCAAGTACCTGCTGGATGATAAAGCGTCCATCTTGGTAAGAATGTTGCCATCTTCCCAGTATGTTAGCGGTGTGTGCTGGTAATGGCTGGTTCAGGTGTGCTGGTTCAGGTGTCATGCTAAAGCAAGATGTGAATGAGCCTGGGCGCCTACGAGCTCGTGCACTTCCCCCCTCCCATCCCAGAGGGCCAGGAGGAGGAACCTGGCTTGTTTGCATCGTCCAGGCCCAGGCGTGTTGTTAACAAACTATGGTTATCTTCACACTAGGCAGCATCGGAAACCATGGTTTGAGGTTGGCTTGATTGAAACGAACTACAGTTAACATTAACCACAAGATGACATGACAAACCACGGTTGACCAAAAGTGGAAGTGAAAGCTTCCAAACTCTTCTTCCTAGCTGTGTGGGATGAAGCGGGGGGAGCCCATGAGCCCAGGAGAAGGATAGGCACATCTAGCTGCAACATAGTTTAGCTGTATCCTATGCAACGTTGAATGCATAGCACTTTCCCATTTTTCTTGCCTCTTGTTTATGTGCCTTGGGTTTCTTTGGAGCGATCTTCATGACTCTGAAAGTTCTGTGTTGACCTTTGCTTTGTGACATTACAGTAATACCTTGGATTGCAAGTAACTTGGTTTGAGAGCATTTTGCAAGACAAGCAAATTTTTAAATATTTATTTAATTTTTTTTTACTTGATATACAAGCGATGTCTTGCAATACAAGTACTGTAGTACGGCTTAAATTAAAAATCTCTGTACAAATTTTTTGGGGGGGATTTCGTTTTGATATAAGAGTGTTTTGGATTACAAGCATGTTTCCGGAACGAATTATGCTCTCAATCCAAGGCATGACTGTATATGAGCTAATTTAGTATGTTAGTAATGGGAGTCATCAAGCACAAGCGTCAGTATGCACTGAAATCTTATAAAAATGCACACACCCCTTGGTTTTTCACAGGTTATCTTTGACCTGTCTGTGTAGAAGCAACTTGGAGAGAACTAAGACTCCTCTTTTCACTTTTTGAGGTTTCTGCGGCTAATTACTGTGCCCTTGGCAATGGTGTAAGTCCCGTGTTTGAGATCTTTCGTCTAGTCCTCACTGAGGAGGGAAAGCTGTGTCTGGGCTGTACCACTTCAAACTACAGTGATAGGGTGTGCTTGTGCTCCCTATACCGGCTCCTCAGTGCAAAATTCCCTGCACAGAACATACTATGTGTGATACAGGAGAAGGGTCTGAGCCTAGCTTTCTCCCCGATCACATGTAGTTTTCAAAGTACAGGGAATTTGTTTTGTTTGGAGGAATGTTCAGTCACATGAGTCTCCATCTGCAGGATGAAGTGGTACAACCCAGGAACAGGTTTACCATCTCTATGAGAACTAGGCCTTTCTGGTTTGGACTTTTTTTCTTTGCTTCGAAAGAAACTTGAGCATCCTGAGCTTTGTTTAGCACCTAGTCTTGTCTCCCTCAAGGTGAGGTAAGCTACATTGCATGTTATGCAGTTATTTCCCCTTCATAGGATTCATGAGAGCATTAATTTTATTGCCTACTGTTCATGTTTAAGGGCAATAAGATTAATGCTCCTTTTGCTGTGGGCACCATTATCTCAACCAAGATTGCTGAAGGAGGGACCTTATAGTGTTTAAAGGTCTGCAGAAAATATTTCCATGTTCCATTACTAGCCTTCTCCATCTTGCCAATTGAAGTTCAGACCTAAGCATTTTCCCAGGAAAGGAAGTAAGAACCTGTGTATCATTGCATATTCCTCTTTACATTTCCATCTAGGCCAAAGTTAATAATGCCTGCCTCATTGGACTTGGCTACACTCAAACTCTACGACCTGGTATGTAAACTGTTGGATGTATTGAATACACTACATTAATTTTGATTGCATGTTGGCTGTATACAGGAGAACTGTTTAGTCACACTCAAAAGTGTTGCAATAAGCACATTTAGGAGAAACAAACAGGCTGTATTATGGTATTTTGGTATTCAGTATAGAATCTCAACTTTAAAAAAAACAAAAACGTTCCTAGTCCTTATGACTGTGACAAGTTTGCAAGCGTATAGGCAGTGCCTCCTGAAATCTCAGAATGGTTCAGTGGGATTTTCAGTGAGTCACGGGTGGGGTGTTGGAACCTTGCAGAGAACAGTACACACTGCTCCACTTAGTCAGTGATCATGCCCAGAGAAAATCCTGCCCCAAAGGGGAAATGGAGGCTAGTGTGGGTTAGCCAGAGTATGTCTGGAGGGGATAACTCACCTGAAACTCCTCAGCAGATGAGCAGCATTACCAAAGAAAATTACTGTGTAATTGAGACCTGATGCACTTTGCCTTCAGCTCTCTCAATGCTGTCTGAGTCTTTTCGAGCTCTCTTTTCTGTGTTAAGTTTTCCTTACCGCCTGATTATGATTTGCTGTATTCTCTAATGACACTGTGTTTCTGCCAGGTGTGAAGTTGAATCTCTCAACTCTGATTGATGGCAAGAATTTCAGTACTGGCGGCCATAAAATTGGGCTCGGATTTGAGCTGGAAGCTTAATGTAGGTTTTGATGAAGTATTAGATCTTTATTTGGAAGACGAAGGAGAAAACAAACCCCACATGTTCTGGCCTTAAACTCTTCTGTGAAACTTCAAAAAATGTGAACTTGATATTCTTCCAAAGAATTGTTGTAACCCCAAACATCGAAGTCTGGAGAGTGCAAACCATGAAGGGCAATACTTGAAGGCATGCATGGAAGTTGTAATGGTTGTGCTACATTTCAGTTCAGTTCCTCAGTTACTTTAAAATGTGTTCCTCAGAAGACAGCATAGCGTCTGGTTAAAGGAAAGAACCCACCTCCCCACCCCCCCACCATTCCTTCTGTGTTACTACATCACATCCTGCATGTCCTTCCCCTCATGACCTTTTGTAAAACTGGTCTCTGTGCTGTAGTGAAAGCTTTGGTTTTGCATCAAAGTGGAAATAAATCAAATCACATTTGGAACCTATTCCTTGTATGGTTACTCCTGACTTTGTAGCATTAAACGCTGTGTGCTGGGGACCGAGCTGGCAAAGTAAGATAGAACAATGGGAGGGGAAGGGGTTGTCTTGCGTTTTTGCTCTCCTACTCTCTTGTGGGTGGCAACGTATATAACGAGCACGCTGCATTGCTGTACACACACACGGGTCACGTGAAATATTGAGCAAATGGAGAGGGACACTGTGAGCATTTGTTCTCTTCAGTAGAATGTTGTGGGCTGGGCTATGCTAAAAACATTGGACTAGGTCCCATCCTGTGGGAGGACCCCCCCCTTTGCTAACTTCCAGTACTTATAGATTTCATAGATCAGAATTGGAAGGAGCCTACAAGGCCATCGAGTCCAACCCCCTGCTCAATGCAGGAAACCAGAGGAGGGGTCTCCCATCCAAGTAATCACCAGGCTTGACCCTGCTTAGCTTTCCACGCTCAGACAAGCTGAGCCAGCATAAGCCACAGGATGGGATGTACTATCTAGCATAGAAGGTGGAGTGGCGAAATGCAAGCTTGCTGGCTTTGTTGCTTTTTGTCTAGACTCTCATCTCCCATCTTACTATCTGATTACTTGTGATGGCTGGTGGTTTCTTGGCTGGAATCTTATGCACACACTTTACAATAAGCTCTATTGAACACACTGGATCACTTACTTTTGAGTAAAATATGCACAGGATCCCATAATACACATTACCATCTTAAGAGGGGGACCTGACAGCCATTAGGTCCAGGGTCTAATATTATCTAGCTCTACCACTGATTCTAAACTATATTTTAAAAAACCTGGGAGTAGATGCTCTCCTAAGCAGGATAACTAAACTCTTGTAGGTAGGTCTGGATACCTTCCATCCACAGAAGAGAATAAACAGTAAATTCAGCACCACTTTCTCCACCTCTGGAGGACAGTATCCAGCTGAGTGAGGTTGGATAGTAGTAATGACCATCCCAGGTGCAGGTTCCCTTTGCTGTTTACTCTGTTGAGTAACAGGAGCATTGAGCACTCACCTCCCAAAAGACATCCAAGGGATAGTATTTAACAAAGGAAAATGACTTAAGTAGCAGTCTTGTAAGGGTTTCTGGGTGCTGAAAACTGGTGGGTAGTGGCTGTACCTTTATTTAAATTAATTTCAAAAAATTATTTGTTTATTTTACATTCTTCCAGAACAACTGCATTTTGTAATAGAGCTTCATTTAATCGCCATCTAAAAGTTTTAGTTTGTCTTTTATGCACCATAATCACAGCGTTATGATCTGAAAGAGTCTTTGGTAGTATCTCTATTTTAGAAGTCTTAGTAACAAAATCTGTGGTTGTCAAAAACATTTCTATTCTCGAAAAGGATCTGTGCCTCTCTGAAAAATAAGTACTGGTATATTCCATTGAATCGCCATTTTTTTGCCTCCACCAATCCTAAACTGTCCATTAATTTTTTAAAAAAATTGGAAGTCCTGTCCATTTGTGGTAAAATAACTCCATTCCAATCTCCCATCAGGCACCAACTTTCATAAGATAAATCAGTGAAGCTGTCCATAAGTCTTTTATAAAACACCGCTTTGTCCTCATTAGGCGCATAAACTCCCAACACCATAGTCTTGGAGCCATTTAAAATGATTTCTACTCCCACAAATCTGCCATGATCATCAGAAAGTACTACGGTAAATTTGGTTTTAAGTGGGGCTTAATGTACAACACAACTCTTTTTAATGTGTGCTGAAATAAATTCTTCATCCAGAGTTTTAGATACCAAGTACTTCGTATCTTTTTTCCTAATATGGGTCTCTTGTAAACAAATAACGTCTTGTTTTAATTTTTTCAAATAGTGATTTCCCCTCCTCTTTTGAGGAGCGTTTGCTCCATTAATATTCCATGTTAAACATTTATAATCCATAATAAATTAAGAATTTAAAAAAAAGTTCAAAACTTAATCTGTACCAGTGGCTTTCTGCAGTCTCGCAGCAAACTCTTCTGTCTTGAAAACCACCTTAAGTAAGGGCACAATAAGTTCTGAAGCTTCAGCTCTTGAAAACAGTTTTGGAGTTACGATAGTTAATCAGCCTTGATCCTATCCCAATTCTACAACCCTGGCAGCCTTGGTCTAAAGCAGAGATGGTGAATGTGTGGCCCTCTAGATGTTGGACTGTGACTCCTATCATTCCTCATCATTGGCTATGATGGCTAGGGCTGAGGGAAGTTGGCAGTCCAACATAATCTGAAGGGCCACACTTTCCCCACCCCTACTTTATTTTTTAAAATTTTATTTACCGTAGTTGTTATAAACTACATACAAAACTATAAAACACAAACATACAACTAAAATAAATCATAAGGTGCACACACACCTGCCTAGGGACCAACTAATATACACCCATCCCCTTAATCAATTAAATTCCACATTCTAAAAATATAACACATCCTGACAAGGCATACTCCCCTGCCCCTTTATTAATACATAGTCTAATAATTGATTCCATGTATCTATAAAATTCTTCTTCTTTAACTGTCCCTTTTTACATTTGATACCACAAGTTATTTATCATTTAGGGCTATATCCCAAACTTCCTTATACCAATCAGTTATTAGAAAAACATGTTGTACTTTCCATTTCCTCGCTATCATTAACCTAACCGCAGTTAACAAGTTTACAATTAGTTCCTTCGTATTTTGGGCACAAGTGATTTTATTGGTTATTGATAACAAAGCAAGTTTAGGACAGACCTCTAGATTAATACCAATAATTTCCGCCCACCCCTACTTTAAAGGATGGGAAAAGTATGCAGAAAAGGTGGCTTTCACCTCCTAATCCAGACAGCTTCTAGTCTGAGGGAGCAGAACAGGCCACCAAGGAATCTAACAGAATGGGCCCTATGTCCCTCCAGTGCCTGACCCACTGTGTCCATCAGCCACTCTTCCAAGGTTTATAACCATTTGCGCTGGACAAGGTGGGAAAGTATATTGAGATTCCTCCTTGACTGAGGTGGGTGACAGAAACATTAGGGGTTTAGGCAGAGAATTCACACTCCAAGCAGTACAGAAAAATACAGTTTTTATGTATGGATGATTTAAAAGTAAAATATGACTACCCCAGTGGCATTAGTAAGCAAGAGGTACAGGTTTCTCATCAAGAAAGCTGCTGTAGTAATACCAGGCCACCAACATAAAGTTAGTTTTTAAGATGCTTAATGAAAGCCTTTTTCACATCTGGGTTTGCTCTAGGTTCTCTCTTTCTTCCACTTGAAGTTTCAGCCAACTCCAGTCCAAAGCCTATAAATAAAACAAATCCTCATTTTGAAACCTCACCTCACCCATAAAGTATGTGTCATTTTCCCTCCAATTCCCAAAATGTACTTCCCATTTCTAAAAAAAATAAATAAAAAATAGTTTGCTAGAATAAATCAAGCATCTTCTGCATGACCATGATTGTGTTGATTATCAAAATGTGTTGATTAACAACACATTTTGTTGTTAATGTGTTGATTAACACATTTTGTTGTTAATGTGTTGATTAACTTTGGTGGGGAGAAAGTTTTGTTATTTGCTTTCCCTGTGCCTTTTTAAAGAGTACTAAGCATGGCTAGCTGGCTGGGAACAAGTTTGCATTTCTTTCATTTTCCTCTTTACAGCAGGAATGCATAAAGCATCTGCCACATGCAGCCCCCACAAAGTCTCCAGCCTCCACAAAAAAATGGGGTGGCACAACCACCAGGAAACAAATGCAGCAACAGAGAAAGCACTTGCAGCACTCACGGAATGATTTACAAAATTGTACATTAGTAAATGGATGCCAGTAACCCTGTCCATGCATTTTGGGTGTGTGTATATGAATGTTTCATTTATAATGAGTGTTCATTATAAAAAAGATAGGGTGAGATAAAATGGGGGAACATAAAGTATTAATATGATGCACAGTAGACAAGGGGCTTTGGTTATTAAACAATTATGTTTCCCTGCCAGATTTTTGGGCCACAATGACTACTGATAAAAACCCTTTTCTAGCTATGGACATGCCTCCTTTTCTCATGTGGCCCTCAATAAGTCATCCAACATGGCCCGCAACCCGAAAAAGGTTCTGCCCCCCTGCTTTACATTATGAAATGAGGTATTACCATAAAGCTGTGCTCTTGATCCTTCATTGTGTCAAGCATCACATTCTCCAGCTGATTGCAGAGGCTTTGAGATTCCAGCAGCAGCTCATCACTAAGAGACAAGTTACAGGAGACTGATTTAAAAGAGCATCTCACAAGAAAAGAAATGGTATGAAGCAAACCCACTTGCTAATCACTGCTGATCTTTGTCTGAATTGAAAGAGCTATTTTGGCTCTCACAACAGGCTTGCACTAACACAGTGAAAATATTAGACATTTTTTCTTTGAACTGCATCACAAATTGCTTTTCTAACTTTCCTCAGTTTCAGAAGCCCTGTGACTAAGGAGGTGCTCTTTAAGGAGAATTAAGTGTAAAGCCTTGTGAGCACACAGCATAACTCAGGATATATTTTAGATCCTGAGCATTGTTTCTACTAGAGCAGCTTCCTTTGGCTGAATATATGAGGACAGGTAGGAAAGGGTAACAGGACAGTGTAGATTTTCACAAAAAAAACCCCACAACACAGAATTCATTAGCCGCTTTGAGAAAAAGCATGTACGTTGTCATGGGTGAATGCTGGAACAAATTTGTTTGGCTCTGGGTACATGTACCCAGGTGTAGTATCTCCTTGCTGAAGCATTGACCTAAGCCAAACATGTATCACCATTCACATATAGTTTAGTTGATTTTTACCCCAGATAGCAGTAATCCAGTATTAGTGTCAAAAGTGGTTTTTTTAGATTGTAAGCCTGCGGGCAGGGACTGTCTTGTTAATTGCTGTAAACCGCCCAGAGAGCTTCGGCTATTGGGTGGTATAAAAATGAAATAAATAAATAAAAAGTAACTTGTAAACAGTATTGCCTATAGCAGGAGTAGGCCCACCTGCTGTCCTCCACATGTTTTGAACTACAACTCCCATAATCCCTGACCATTGAGCATGCTGCCTGGAGCTGGTGGGAGTTGCAGTCCAAAACAGCTGCTGAGCACCAAGTCAACCACCCCTGGCCTATAGTCTCAATAGCCACGTATCAGATACAGGAAAAGACATGGGAAATTTAAACACGTTTTCATCATGCTACACAGTCTCTAATCCTGTGATGAATTCCTGGCCTACATGCGTTTCACTCACTGCATGTTCAGGCACCCTGAAGCACAGGACTCCTCTGTTGCCGGCGTCTGGCACTGGTTTTAGTGGCTAGTACTAATGGCCTGCAATCTGAGAGATACCCCACAGCACACACTGATTCAAGTGAAGCGAGGAGAGACTGACTCGTTCTTGCAAAGCAGGGGTTGGGGACCTGTGACTCGATAGACGCCAGTTCCCGAGAACAGCCAGGGCTCGTGGGAGATGCAGCTCCGCAGCATCTGGAGGGCACCAGCTTCCCCACCCCCGCTCTAAAGAGTGGGTTGGATCCAGGATCTGCCTTCTGCAAGAGGAAGGGCTCTGCTCATGAAAGGGCCTCCACCCAGTATTTGGGGATTCCCCCAACACAGCTCGTCCCATGCAGCAGGGTCTCCTGACTCTGCCTAGCATTTTTAGGGGGCTGGAGGAGTTCCCAGGGGGAGCAGGGGTGGAAGTTCACTTCCACCAGCACAGTTGATCCAATCTGAATCTAACCCAGTGAGTTCAAGTTCTCCTGTGAACTGAAGCCTCTGATCAAGAAATTTTAGTAGTGCTGCTGTGATAGCATTTGGGAGTGCTGGATAACCAACAGCCACTTCTTTTTGCAGGGTGTGGCAGGAGCAAGAATTAGTTCATGGCTGAAATGCTGTCTGTATGCCAAATGGAAAAACCTTTGATATATAAAAATAACTTGTGACACTGAATGATGAGGTGCCAGAGTTCAGTGGCAGAGCACCTATTCCCCATTATTTTTAAGCCTTAAGAAAGGCCATTCTCTCCTACAGGGTTGCCACCAAAATTTCATTTTCCATTGTCCTGACTTTCCCTGACCAACTGTTGTCAATTTCCCTTACCACCATTCAAAAATAACCTCAAGTGAAAAGAATTCATAGGTTACATTACATTAAATAACTTTTATTAAAGGGTTTAAAACTACAGAAAGGCAATTGTTTGGGTATCAGGATAGGAGCTTCAATATGAGCTTCTTTAAACACTGAGCCTGTGCTTCCATGCCATGACAACCCGTGCTGGAAAGGGGGGTGCAATTGAGGGGGTGCCCCCCAAAACTCCTTTTCCACATGATCCTCAGGTTTTCTGGGGGGACCCTGGGTTATCCACACTTGGAAAAGTGAGGGTAGCACATGAGCACCCCACAAGACCCCCAAATATTCTGCTAAGGTTCCTTCCTACAACACACCCCCTTTTTCCCCCAGCGCTTGCAAAGTGGGTTTTGCAACATGCTACCATGTTCACTTTGGGCAGCTACATTTGTTGGGAGACAAACTGTGGCAGGACTTTACATGTGGCTAGAAGATATAATGGATGGCTACTACGTCCAGCCAGCCACAATTTGCTGACCCTTGTCAAAATAGTCACATTTTCAAATCAGCTGAAACTGATTCCAGTTTGTTTGAACACACAAATTATCCAGTTGCAAGAATCCAGTCAGCTTCTCCATAATAAAACAAGGCTATCACATGCAGGTTCATTTTATTCTGTTTTACTGTTAACTACCATCGGCCAATAAACATTTTCAAAATCATATAATGGCATATGTGTGCATAATTTCATTACACTTATATTCTGCCGCTTCTCTACTTCTACTGCCTCAAGTGCAGACTGTCCTCCTGCAGCGGCATCTCAAAAAAGCCATTACACAAGCATATCTTAATCACAATTTCCCTGACTTTCCCTGACCAATTTTCATTTCCCTAAGTGGCAACCCTGTCCTAGGATGTGTGTATGTTACGGGAGGAGTTAAAGGCTTGGGTGGTTTTCATCCAGGCATACAGTGTGATACAATCCTGCACCATGTGGTGTGGATGGGACTGTGTCAACCGTGTGCGTCCCCACTTCTGCAAGTAAGTTCAACCTGTTCTCCTTGTGCCTGACGCCAAAGTAATACAAGTTATCATACGAAATGAAACAGATGCTTGATAGCAAAAGTTTGTTTTATTTATTTAATGGATTTCTAAGTCACCTTTCAGAATTTAAAGCCCTCACAAGGTGGTGTATGAAGCTGGTGGAACTATGTACAATAATACCTTGGATTGCAAGTAACTTGGTCTGAGAGCGTTTTGCAAGACAAACAAATTTTTTAAAAAAAATTGACTTGATAAACAAGCAAGGTCTTGCAAGACAAGTAGGGATGTAACCGCTTGCCTTGAGCGGGCATAGCGGGTTGAAATCGGCCCCGCTCACGCCCGCCAGAGACTCACTTTGATATAACAGTGTTTTGGATTACAAGCACGGTTCCGGAATGAATTATGCTCTCAATCCAAGGTATTACTGTACCTGTTTCCTTTTCCTACACTATGACTTAGTGGCACCTTACACAGATGTTAAAAATGGGCAACATTTAGCTACCCATCACAGGAGAAACTTAATTATAAGGTTCCATAAGACCAATTTCTGGTATAAGCATATCTGCTATTTTTGCAGACTTTCTCCGACAACAAGGGAAACTGCTCAAGGACCATATTTTAAAGGGGTGCAAGACTGTAAATAAATAGACATGATCCAATTCAACTGTCCATTTAGACAGGAGTGTACTGTGCAGAGGTAACCTACAACTATGACATCGAGCTATCGCTTTTAACATTACCTTTTAATCCCAGAATCCGTTAAATTACCGGGTGGGGCTGTGACCTGCAGTGACAGCTGACCAGGGTTACTAAGGCGCGCTGCGTTCATGCTGTCTGGGCTCCCACTGACAGGCCCACGCACTTTGCTCTGCCGGAGGGGAAAAGACAGATTAAGCATTTTGCATGGAAAATGGATAAATAAACTATTTTCAGTGGAAAACACTGCCGCCACCTCTCTTCCAGGAATCAGGGAGGAGAGGGAATGGGATGAGTTCATACCAGGACCAGATTTTAAAAGTGCATGGCGGTTGCTTTTCAGACTTCCAGGGAACCTCGAGTTTCCTCAAAGAAAGGATTAGTAATAGAAGACAAGCTTCCCTGGAGGATAGCTTCCTACCAAGTTTACCCTGTGGTGTGCAGCAACACTCTCAAGCAGGAAGACCAAGACACCTGGCCAATGTCTCTTGTAAACAGTGACCAGGTTTGCATGACCCAACAAACCACCATGGGCAGCAAGCCATGGTTGGTTGTCGTGCCATCCGAACCCAGCCCGAGTTACCCACGGTGGCTTGTTTTCTTTAGACAAACTACCTTGAGAACCAATGGGCTGTTCTAGGAATTGTTTTACCCATGGTGGCTTGTCATGTCGTCTGAACCCGGACGACTGATCCCACTGTGGGTAATGTCCAGCGGCCAGTGAGGCGCTCATAAGAACGGCAAAAAACTCTTGTCACTCTTCCCAAGCTCGACCTGACCACCGCCAGTGCCAGCCACCACCCCACACATGCCCAAGCAGCACTTGGGGGTGGCTGGCACTGGCTTGCTGTCCTCCCTGCCATGATCGAGAGCTGGAGATCACGAAAGGTGGCTTGACAGCTGCCTTTCGCAATCCCTGAT
Organism: Shinisaurus crocodilurus; assembly: GCA_021292165.1. Classification (NCBI taxonomy): domain Eukaryota; kingdom Metazoa; phylum Chordata; class Lepidosauria; order Squamata; family Shinisauridae; genus Shinisaurus; species Shinisaurus crocodilurus. The sequence goes on along the minus strand of CM037884.1, from coordinate 31,487,230 downwards.
CTGACAGCCCCTTCAGAGTGCCTGAGCGTCACCTTGGAAGGGCTGTCCATGGCTGGCAAACATTTTTTTAATTACCCCCAGAAGTTTTTGCAAATATTTGCAAAAAATATTTTTTAGCTGTACTTGCTTAAGTGGGGAAATTGGGAGCCTCAGTTGGGCAATGTCAGGGTGGTAGGGAGCTGCTGCCAAAGTGCAGCAGGTACTAACCCTGGACATTGACCCAAAGAGGGTCCAAGAGGCCTTCCCCCCACCTTTGGTTTGGCAGCTGTCAAAAGGTGAGCTGTCAAACCAAACCGGAGGTGTGAGTGATCTTTGCTTGCGAAAGGGGTGGGCGGGATTTATACCCCCTTCGTGGCAAGATTCTCTCTCGCCTTGATAGTCCTCACGGTGATGCACATTTTGCACTTTTCCCCGAGATTCTAGGTGCTCAGGATAGTGCAAAAGTGCACACGCATGCACACACACCTTTTCTGGGGAAAAGGAGTTTTGACAGCTAGCTCTCAAAACTCTGGGTCCCTTTAAAAGGGGTTTTTAACAGAGCAATGGGTTTTTTGGACTGGGACATATACAGCCATATGGAGAAAGTAAAGTAGTAACTTTGTAGTGAAGTCAGTACAGTAGTAGTAACATGTAGTCCAGTAGAAACAAGTGGACACAGCTATGCTACTTGATCTCTGCCAAGTAGAGACAATTTTGATGTCACACACATGCACTCACACAGGCAATTTTCAGCAGGTTCCACAGTTCTTTCTGCCGTTTCTCCTGAAGTCTGACAACTGTTTTCTCATCTTCATTCATCAGGGCCATCACCTCATCCACTTTAGGAAACAACTCCAGTGCCTTTTTCTTGCAGACAACCGTTTTACTGTAAAGAATGATAGTCTCGTCACCTGTCAGCAGCAGCAACAACAACAACAACAAAAGGCAGTGGGTGGGGACAGGATTCACTGTTCACTGCTATTGGATAGATATGGGAGGTCACTGTTACCTACCAACTGCCCCTGTGCACTACAGAGTATTCCCCCCCACTCCAGTTTTATTCCAAGTAGCCAGCACAATCCTTTTATTATAGTGGGTTTCCGGTGGGGGGGGGGGTGAGGATCCTACCTGAGCTGAACATAAAGGAGGCAGACTTTCTTTTCAAAAGTCTGGATTGCCTGTAGGAGCAGTCGCACTGCTTCTTGGCTGTCTCCACTAGACCTTTGGTCTAGAAGAGAGAGAGAGAGAGGAGTGTACAAAATCAAGTGACACTTTCGGCAGGAGGGAGTGCATAAAAAAACATGATACAAAGAGACAGCTCTCATATCTGGCACTGCTTTATGCAACTGCTGGGATGCTAGAGAGATTGCACCTATACCAGCATAATTAATCCCACCCCATATCACTTCCTCTTCTCCCATGTCCAGCTTTGAAACGGAGCACGCTGCAGCAAAATTCCAATACTACAAAGGCTTTTACCTCTTGGCTTTTCCCTCAGTTTCCGGAACAAGTCCCTCGCTTGCTCGTCTCTATAAAAGAAACAGGAAATACAGCAGGCACATTAGGCATACCGATCTGAAATACAGTCTTCCAGGGTCCAAGAAACTGAATTATAGTCTGAAGGTGGAAATGGGTAGGTTTATGTGTAGTTGGGTGGGATGGGTGTGATTATGCACACACACCTGAGTGGTGGAGGAGATTGTCAGGGATGAAGACCAAGCCTCTGATTCCATCCTGGGCCAGTCCACTGACATTTCTCTGTGTTTTACCCCAAGGCCAAGAAATTAGGGGTGCTTCCAGACGGAGGGTTCCTAGCTCTGCCAATAAGGCATTGTGCAGCAATTCCCTCCCCCCCCCCACAATGGATTTTCTGTGGCAAGAAAAGAGGAGTGGGGAGAAAACATGGGAGGGTTATGGGTGGAAGACGTTACTGTCTGGATTCCTTGTAAAATTCTGTGAATGAGGCAGGGTGATGGCAGGAATAAAGAGCCTCATCTTGGAGCACCCTAGGACCATTTCAGCAGGAAGAAGGGAAAATGGACCCCATTTTGATTTATTATTCACCAAAATGTATATCCTGCCTTTCTACAAAAGATTCAAAGCCTCTTACAGTGTTAAGAAGCAGAGTGCTGGACTGTGACACGGGCAACGTGGTTCAAGACATCTTAGCCTTAGTTATACTGTAAAATAGGAATACAAGTAACTTACTTCATAGGGCAAAACAAAATACAGACTATAAAGCACTTCTAAATTTGCATTTATAAATGTGTTTCCTTTATGGTTTGCCATCCTCCACTTAAATCCCTTCTGGTCACAGCTCTCAATACTTAAATCCCCTTTCCTTGACGTAACTTCTTTCCACAAACAGTGCCTCTTCTCCTTTTCCATTGCACCTCCCTTATTAACAGTTGCACATATCTGGGATTTGTGTGTGCATGTGCAAAACCTCAAATTCTGTGCCATGTGATTTTGCAGCACTTCAAGCTTCACAGTGGAGTGAATACAGATCCATTGTTCATTTACCAATTTAGATTTAATCTCAAGGATCTGAGCTGGCTATCAGCAGTTATACGTGAACAAAAGTCATCCCTGGCCCAGAAGATTCATGATATATAATAGAAAATTCCTTAGCAGTACAGGGCTTGTACAATAGTGGTGGGGATGAGAATTGGGCTCAAGTATACATTCATTGGAATAGACAGGTTGCTTACCTGTAACTGTAGTTCTTCAAGTAGTCATCTGTGTATTCACACCTATAGGCTCTGCATTGAGCCTCAATTTGGGGAAACTTCTATAGCTGAGGAATTTAGGTGGGAACCATCCCAGTAACACATGTCCTTAGCAGGTTCCGGCCTATTCAGTTCCCTGAGAGACCACCTATTGTGGCCTCGGAACAGAGAGAAATTCTCCATATCAACACTGACATAGACATCAACATCGATACCAGTAGATGACTTCGGTACCAATATCGACTTGACACAAAACGCAGGGATGTTGGGTGGGTTGTGTGAATACACAGATGACCACTCCAAGAACTAACAGTTGCAAGTAAGCAACCTGTCTTTCTTCTTTGTGGTCTCTGTGCATCACACATACGGGTGAGTAGCAAGCTGAATTACTGGAAATGGGTCGATGCGTTATTGCAGTGCTGATAAGACAAGACTGCGTGACCAAAGGAACAGTCTGTTCGAGTTCGGACAGCGAAACGATAATGCTGCAGAAACGGTGAAGAATGTGGCTGGGCAATCACCTTCTTCAGGGCCTCCACCGCCTCCAGTGCATGCCGCCACAGAATCGCCCATAGTCTGTCTGCCCTATTTCTGCGAGCCTACTTAGTGAAGGCTTGGCAGTGGGCACAAGCGTCTACAACATGGAATAGGTGGGAACCCGCTAAGGACATGCGTACTGGGATGGTGGGGCAGGGTTCCTGACTAAATTCCTCAGCTATAGAAGTTTCCCGGATCGAGGCTCCGCGCAGGTGCAGAGCCCATATGTGTGACGCACAGAGACCACAAAGAAGGACAAATGGTAAACCTACGGTATTCCTTAACATTACCATTTCAACCTACAGGAAGGGGGTTGCTTCTTTGACTGCTCCCTTTGTACATATATAACCAGTATGAATGGGCAGGAGAAAGAGTTCGGTGCCTGTTACATACAGGGAGGCAGGTTAGATGGACAGATGGTCCCTTGAGACCTTGGTAGCCTCTAAGAGCAACAAGAGAAAGGCACAAAACACAATTGAAATCAGGTGGATTTACATTTAAGTGCTGTCCCTTTCTTTTCAGACAGCCATAGGTGTGCTTAACTTTCTATGACTTATAAACTGTCTTTAAGATGCGGCAACTCAAACAAAAGCTATCCTGTTTGATGCATTATGCACACATCTGGCCTCTTGCCAAGGTAGATGACTGATCAACACACTAGCAAAGGAGGCTGTTTTCTGCTGCACCAGGCTGGTGGATACTGGAGAGAATAATCTCTTCAGGAAAAGGGTTAAAACCACAACAGGAGCACCACAAGCGACTACTTACAGGTCATCCAAGGAGCTCCCTTGTTTCCGGCCCTGTGGGATTCTCTGCAGCTCTACAATGTCTGTTTGCAGGGTCATTGTCTTCTTCACCAGCTGCTCAACTTCTTCCTCCTTAGAGAGACAAAGGAAGGGGACATGAAGGGAGCAACAGCAGATCAGGAGTTGTTTAGCATAGGGTAAGGAATGTGCTCCCAGCCACTTAGGGTGCAGGTAGCCAACCCTTCAGCCATGGTCTCAAACACTCCCAGGCTGGCAATGAGAAGATGGTCTCAAACCCAAGGAGGCTGCAAGAAAAACCCTTTTAACCGTGCCCTGACTCATCTTGCTGCCATTGGCCCGACTGCTCAAACATCACCTTCTCAACTCACGTCACAGAGGGCCTTTCAGTCTTGAAACTTACAACTGCCAAGAGGGGATACAAGTGAACCTGCTATAGATTTCATAGATCATAGAGTTGGAAGGAGCCTACAAGGCTATCGAGTCCATCCCCCTGCTCAATGCAGGAAACTAGAGGAGGGGTCTCCCATCCAAGTAATAACCAGGCTTGACCCTGCTTAGCTTTCCACGCTCAGACAAGCTGAGCCAGCATAAGCCACAGGCCTATACCAGGCCAAAAGCCAGCAAGGGGGCACAGTGTAGTGAGTAGTGTATGACAACCCGGCAGTGTAGTCCAATGTTACCCAAGTCTCCTGATGCATTATTTTAAAATGATTATTATTTGGGGAAATGCAGCTGGGGATGCGGTTAAGTTGCTTGTAGCAGCAACATGGGAGGGGGCAGAGGTAGGAAGAGGTGATTCATTGCTTTCCCCTCCCATGGGTGAAAAATAAGGGAAGCCTTGTGGGTGGGTCATTGCTGCTGGTATAAAACACTTAAATGGGTATATTCATGTCAACGGAAATCTTTTTACTCAAAAAAGAAAAGAAAAGGGTGACTGTGCTGATAACACTACTATGTTTTTATGAGATATAAATAAATAACCACAACAAATGCTCTTAGAAGACACTTTTTTTCTTTTAAACAATGTAATCTTAAATTTATCCAAGCATGGGCATTAGAATTTTGGTTACCATTAATCTTAAATCTCTTGACATTCCCACCCCAATCTGAAATATCATGTCTGGTCTTGCACTAAATGAAGTATTGCCAGCCTAAGAACAATTGAGGAAACCTCCCTGGAGAGACTCAGAAACGGTTCCCAGCCCCCTGCCCTCTCACAGGTTCTGGCCTGGTAACTTCTGGCCAGCCTATAAAAGAGCAGAGGAAAAACACTTATTCAAGTAAATAAAGCTTTAAAAGTCAAAACCCACCCTCCCACAGAGCTCCACAGCCTGCTCCATTTCCTTCCAGGCAAGCAGCAGTTTCTCAGAGGCTGAAAAGAAAACAAAGCAATGATTTTCAAATTAAAAAAACAACACAACCAAGTGCCCCTTCCTGAATAAGGAAAGCGTCCATTTGAGTCTTCTCAAGGGGCACAATAAAACTGATGAAACCCAAGTCTGATGAGAAAATAGAGGGATTTAGGACAATGTTGTGACTCAGCATACGTTTTACCGAAGACAGACACAAAGGACATCACAGCAACTAATTTTTAACAGGGACCGTATTCCAAACTGAGCACTGTCTGAAGGGTCTCTGTTGCGGTTTACACTGGGAAGACCAAAGTTAAAGAGATCTTGTCTGTGTCCTGAAGTGTGCAAGGGCTGATAACAAGGTGGGAGGTCTTTGGGATCTAGGGCTGCCCTAGGGGCTAGATGGGAAGCCCTGAGCCACCATACCCAGAAAAAAGGCCTGTCCAACTGAATTCCGATTCTAAAGATGGAGTGAGGTCAGGATGGGGGACACACACGGAGCACAACGTTCGGCACTGCATGCAATGCGGGAATGGAGAGGCCAGAAATCTACTTCCTCACCCAATCAAGTTGATACATAGATGAGAGGATAAAAACTATTTCTTAAGCACATCAAGCCAAAGCACCCTTCAAAATCTGTTGTAGGTTTGAATTTTCCCTCATGCCACAAACCCCGTGCACAGAGAAAACTAGCAGGTGAGGGAGGAGGATTCTAGCCTTGCTTTTTTCCTGACATGTGCTGAGAGTTTGGGGCATGGGGAAGAATTCAAACATGCAATCCCTCTCTTGCTCTCTGAAGTGGTCCAGTCCAGCAATATGAGCAGCACAGGATGCTGCTGGTAGTGTAACTTGGCAACCAAGACAAACAAAAACAAGGGAAGAGGCCACCAGCCTCTCGTAGCAACTGCTTGCATCTCATGAAAAAGAACAAAACTCACTGATCCCAAATTCAATTTGCTCGTTGTACTTCTCCAGGTCAATCTGGATGCTGGTTCTGAAGAAGTCCAGCTTTGCTTTAAGCTGCTGGGACAGGGAGGCCATGGTATTCTTCATCTTGGAAAGGGTACTGTTGTGTCGCAACAGGTTCCTCCTAGAAAGCCAGGGAGAGAAAGAGCATCACCCTCTGCAGAGAGGCCCCACTGACTGTCTTGCCCACAACTGCGTGCTCCAGCCATCAGCCCCACCCAAGTGTCAGTCCTACAGACACTTGAGCCTGTATTCAGCGCTGTGCACATTCCACACAGATGTTAGTATTGAGGACAGAATTTATCAACCTGAGAATTCCTGCTTCAGTCTCCCTGCCCCCCCCCCCGTTTTTGTTTTTTAAACAAGGTTTGTAGCCCCAGTGACTGCAAGCACGAGCAGGACAATAGGCAGCGGTGCTGGGGGGGGGGGGCAGCATTCTGGAATTTCAGCTGGCCACTGAGCAGGACTTCCAGGCAAAGTCCCAGACTTTCCCTCAGGGCTAGTGTAAGTAAAAGTCACTTAGGCAAAATATATGATGCAAATTTGCCTACGTTTTTAATGTTGCAGAATTATAGCTTGTCTGAGCACTGAATTTGGGGATTTTTTTTGCGGGGTGCAGAGTTCACACAGGCTTGCCTGTGATATGGCTGAGCAGGTAGACAGAACCCGACAGCTCTCCCTCCCCACAAGGAACACCACTGCATCACCTACGTGGCTGCTCGTTGACCATTCTGAAGCTGGTTATGGTCCTCATTCAAACTTCGGATTGCATGCCAGACCTGACCCCATACTTTGCGCAGCTGGAAGTAGGCGAGGTTCTTCTTTGGATCCTGAACTGTGGAAGAAAGAGAAGAAATGTCAGCACCAAGAAGAGCAAGGGAGTTGGAAAGAGGCTGGAAAATCCAGCTTCAGACAGAGTTTGTGAAACTTAGTATGCCACACGCTGGTACCTAGGGAATGAGAATTAGTGTCCTTTGCCTTTTTCAGGTTATCTCAAGCCCTGATTGGATCCTAGCCTGGTTTCTTGAGTAACTGGACACTACACAGAGTTCTCTCTGGAGTCCAATCAAACCCTCAGTCCTGAGTATTCCTGCAACCAGCAAGCCAAAATTGCTTCCCTGGCTTGCCTTCTATTTTGGCCCTTGCCTGCTATGATTAATGGAACTTGCCCTGATCTCCGGTTCGATCTTGGGGGTGAATCTTACTGCTGTCACTGGGTGGCCATAGATCTCACTACTGGCCTGGCTCCTGACAGATGCAGAGTGAATGACAGAGAGCACTTCTGCGCCTTCCACAGTCCACCTGCTTGTCACCATAGAACTACCTCTGTCTACACAAGCAAGGGCATTGCAGAGTGACACCTTAACTTGCCAGCAGTTGTTGACTGCCTTTCAGTTCACTCCAACTTCTGATGTTTCCCACTGAACAAAACAGAGGTTGAATCAATTTGATGGTTTTGCTATCCCAGGATAACTGGTCGTGCAAACAGCCACTCAAAACACCTATTTTAGCTTGGAGCTCACACCTGTAGTGAGTCTGTGTGGTTTAGAGCAGTGTTCTCCAACCTTGGGTCCCCAGATGTTTTTGGCCTACAACTCCCAGCATGCCTCAGCCAGCTATCCCAGGTTGGAGAACACTGGTTTAGAGCATTCCCTGGCTTGCGACACAGAAGGCCCAGCTTCAAATCCTCAAGAGCACTGGTGGCTTTGGGCAAGCTAATCCTTCTTGGATTAAGCTAAATCACAGGGTTGCTGAGATGATAAATGAGAAAAGGACCAAGGCATTTCCTACAGTGAAAAGTTGTGTAGTAGGCTGCTGCAGTGGAAATCTATACGCAGGATGTTGTGCAGGATAAGGTTTCTTTATCTCTGCAACCATAAGGGCTATGAACATGAAAGAAAGCTAGATTCCCAGGATTCCAGACTATGTCAATATCACTCTCTTTCTCTTTCTTTCTTTCAAGCTCCTAGTCCTCATGGTTGCAAATAACTTTGAAAGTGTGCAGGGCAATGCCTGGAGAAATTTCACAAGTCAGAGGGGAGCTCAGCATTTCAAGAATTTACACTGGTTGGGGCAGTACACTGATTTATACTGCATGGCTCATTGCCCATCCCCATGACTAGCAAAAGCAAGTAAGTCATGCCAAGTATAAAGAAATTCAGTTCAGTTCAGTTATTCAGTTATTATATTTATACCCCGCCTTTTTTCCTGCAAGGAACCCAAGGCGGCTTACATAATCCTCCTCCTCCTCTCCATTTTATCCTCACAACAACCCTGTGAGGTAGGTTAGGCTGAGAGTCCATGACTGGCCCAAAGTCACCCAGCGGGTTTCATGGGCGAGCGGGGACTAGAACCCTGATCTCCCGAGTCCCAGTCCCACGCTCTTGCCACTATGCCACACATTTATCCCATTTATATCCTGCCTTTTCCTCCAAGGAGCCCAAGGCAGTGTACATGATCGTCCCATATACATTTTATCTTCAAAAGAACCCTGTAAGGTAGGTTACACTAAGAGTCAGTGACTGGCCCACAGCTACCCAGTGAGTTTCATGGCTAAGTGGGGACTAGAACCCAGGTCTCCTGAGTCCCAGTCAAACACTTAACTGTACCACATGTGTGCACCACCACTAATGTGCTCAATATATTTCATTTGTATGTGTCACAAAATGCAGCATTTCTTGGTACCGAATTTGAAGTGTTACTTTTAAAGCAAGGAATACAATTACATTTTCAGTCACAAAAGCAGCCATTATTGCTCACTGCAACTTTTCTGGAAACAATCTATTGTCTCTTCCACCCCAGCAGCACCAAACACAGATAAAGTTCTTACGGATCCAGTTAATGCTTTCTGGATGAGGCCGTGGAGAGATCTGAGACTCATAGGTGACTTTCCGGTTGTCAAACAGGAAGAAGAGGCCTGTGTCAGCAGCTGCGGCATCACTGAGCTGCAAGAAAAGGGAAGCAGAATTTCAGTGGAGTGGCGATTCCTAGTGATAGATTATTTGGTTACATCTATAATCCTGCCCTATCCAAAGGACTCAGGTTGGCCAACAGCAATAGAACGTCAATAGCTAGCCTAGTTCCCCAAAGGTGTCACAAGTCTAGTGTCCTAACTGAAAGAAGGAAGATGCAAGAAAAAAAATGCAATGTTTTAAATACAACCGATAAAATTAGCAGCACACGCATTCCTCCTACTCAAGAGCCCTGTGGCTTAATCCTTCACTGTTTCCCATGTTCCCTTCCCTCGAGCAAGTTTAGTAGGCTCTCAGACCACCTCTCAACCAAACCATTTCCCCACACCCACACTTTCTCTCTCTTTAACAAATGACAATTCCTTCAAAGGCTTTGTAGTTAAAGGAAAGGGCAGGACTTCGTCCTCCTAGCTGAGAGTATCTCAAAAGCAGTCAGATTACCACTGGGTGAAAATGTTACTGGACCCACCTTTATGTCAGCTAGATACTGAATGGCTGGTTTCTCAGGAAGCAACGCTAACCCCCCTTCTTGCAGCAGCTCCTGGTCCTGCTCCGGGATGCCAGTATCTGCCTGGATCTTGGCTTTCACACTCTGTAAGGTCTCTTCCTCAGCCAGGGAGTACACATGCACAATGCCTGTTACCATGTTTAAGATATGAACTAGCTGTAAAAAGAAAGACCCATAAGGCAGGGGGAAACTCAAACAGCTGCCAGATTATACTGGACACCCCCATCTCAATCCTGTTCAAGAATGTGTCCAGAAAAAAACAACCACAACAATAGACAGAGTCCAGCGTTAGCAAAACTGCTCGCTCACTCTCTGCCAGAGAGGCTACAGGCAGTGGGGATATACATTTTATGCCCACAGAATTCTGCCTCAAAGCAACTCAGATTCTGCGACTACCATATAAGCTTCACATGGGGAAATTCTGGCACCAACATGCCATTTCCCACATGCATTCTGAGGTGCTGCAGCCTGCTGGAGCACCGTACCATATGTAAATCTACATGACTGGACTGGCACTCTCTCTCTGTAGCAGCGGGAAAGTGAGAAATACCCTTGGATACTTTTTGAACCTATTCCAGCAGAGTCATGAAGCAGCCACTATGAACCTTTCTCATTTATCAATAAAATATGTATTTGAATATTTATCATCCATCTTTTTAAACAAAATCTCTGCCCAGGGTAGAGATTCTTCTTGTGAAAAAAACACCCCTCATATCTAATATTCAGTACATTACTCTAAGATACTAAATACAGTGACAATATTTTTAAAACATAATTTTAGAAGAATTGAAAAAGAAAAACTCGGTGTCCTAATTCCTGCCATGGAGTATCATGATTTTAAGTTAAAGATCCCAGCTCATGTCAGTCAGGTCTCTGAGTGTATTACTATACACAAGTAGATAAGGACATGCAATAACAATATTATACACATAGATGCACACAATCTGAATATGCACACACACAATATAACTGCAAAATAAACTGCTATAGATTATATCCTACTTGGTGCAACAGGCCACATCTAGAGGAAATAAATATTTATATCACTAAGCTTGTATACACTTGTTTCATTTGCAAAACATGGGGGTTTAATCTATCGACTTAAAAGATTCTAAATCAAACCACCCAGATTTCCAATCTGGTCAATATATACACACAACACACACGTTACTACATGCAGAACCCCTTATTTATTTCTTCTGAATAGAACATACTTTTAAATTCAAGATATCATCCAAAGCCTTGAAACAGCCATTGGTTGTTGTGGGACTGGTGCCTCTCTGCCTTGGATGCCATTTGAGCATAAGCTGTAGCCATTTCTCCAGTCTATCAGCCAAAAGACTGTGAAGATAAGCACACACACAAAAAAGAGTAGGAAGGAGGAAAATACGGAAGCAGGATTACTAAAATGGGGAGAATGAATCAAGCATCTTCTCGGAACCCCTTTTCAGCAGGGAAGGCTATCAAAAGTGTATGTTTGGGAGGGTTGGGCACTTCTGTACTCAACACAATTGCCAACCTCTCCCCATGGTTTCCATTCACTGTACGCCTACATAGTTATCATCCCACAAAGTACTATGGGCCAATTGCAGTGTGATTTCTTCCATTCCCTCTGTTGGCTGTCAAAATATACACTGTAAGCTCTTGAAGGCAGCAATCGCAATTTTGAAAATGAAAGTGTACACTGATAGTACTATATTTTTATTATTTAATAATAACAGTATTAATAATTAGGCAATGAGAGTGAGGTTGGATGTGGAAAATTCAGGTTCAAATCCCAGCTTAGCTATGAAGTTCAGTAGATGGGCTTGGGCAAAACTATTTCTCTGCCTAACCTACTTCAAAGATGAAATAATGTGTGAAATTTACAGCTGGAGCACCACTCCAAGGAACTTGGAGGAAAGGGAGGATTCAAATATAAAGAATAAACCAATCCTCCTTCCTTTGGTCTCACCCCTATCCACAATGCAAACAAACCTAAAAGAAAAATCCAGATTTCTCTAAATAGTTTCTCCAAATCCAGCTTTAACCACTCATAAAACAGGCAATCAACTGTTCCTTGATAGGTAAGTACTTCCTTACCTGTTCAGATTATTGGGGTATGGCAGTTTGCTAGAAAATTTCACTTCTCCAGACAAGTCTTCATAGACAACAATATCCAGCTCGCTCTTCTGCCGGACTTTTGCATGCCTACGAGAATTAAGGTAAGTTTCAGGGAGCCAAGCCTCCTTTGTCCAGGGAACGTCTGCTCCTACACTAATGGCTAATGGATTGAACATGGCAGACGCTTTCGTGGCCTACAGGCCACTTTGTTAGATGCATAGAGCATTGTCCTCAGTTCTAAACAGTTGGATCAAAAGACCATTTAATGCAAGAAGTAACAGTAGATCTGTGGTATTTCTATACAGAGCCCCAATATATACCTCTCAGTAACATTTAGGACTATGTTAGCAAATCTAAATGCACAAAACATCAAATGATTTATTATGAACATTAATTTGATTTAAAAGAGAGATACTTAGATGCCATTGTTTTAACACTGTCAGAGACGGATGGAGCCTAGTGCATCATCTAGTCATGTTGTTACGGATCCCTTTTAGCTTTTGCAACCTGAGCATGTGGGCAAACTGCTTGGAGGACTGAGGCCTACTACATGTTCTTTAGATTCATACTCGTCCTGGCTTGTGAAACTGGCCAGAGCTGCGCAAGATACTTGGACCCTGGAGGTGGAGAACGCCTCCCTGAAGGATGGTGAGGTCCCAGCAGCTTTGAAGGAAGCAGTGATTAGACCTTTGTTGAAGAAACCGAAGTCAGATTATATGGCTTTGGATAGCTACTGCCCAGTGTCAAATTTGCCATTACTGGAACTCATAGTGGCCTTTCAACTCCAGGCAGCGTTGGAGGATACTGATTATCTAGATCCATTCCAATCAGGTTTCAGATCTTGTAATGAGACAGAAGCAGCCTTGGTTACCCTGGTTGATGACATGCTGGGGAATGGATGGGGGAACTGCGATCCTGTCAGTTCTTCTGGACCGCTGAGCACCTTTCAACACCACTGACATTGGTATCCTTCTGGATTGCTTAACTTTAGTCTGTTAGGTGGCAAAAGGTTCCATCCTGTCCCCCATGCTTTTTAACATTTACATGAAACCACAGAGAGAAGTCATTCAGAGATTTGGGCTGAAATGTAATCAGCTCTCATTTCTATCTATTTGTTCCAGGAAGGCTGTGAAACCCTTGAGCCAGTGCCTGGAAGCAGTTTTGGGGTGGATGAGGGTGAACAAGCGGATACATTTTAATCCAGGCAACACAGAGGTCCTGTGGGTACCTCCGTCTTGCCTGGATGGAGGCAAGTACTCTGGATGGAGGTTTACAACTGGCCTTAGACAGGGTTGCATTCCCCTTAAAAAAACCTCAAGTGCACAGTTCGGAAGTCTTCCTAGATGACGTGGTAACTGGAGAAGCCCAAGTAGTTGTGTCCATGAGTGCTTTTTACCAGCTTTGGTTCGCACACCTTGGTTATCCACACACTAGTGACATCCAGACTGGACTACCGTAATGCACTCTACATGGGGCTGCCTTTGAGGGGGGTTTGGAAACTTCAGCTGAGGATGCCCAAGTGGTGGTGGGGGGTGGGGGTGAGGCAGTCTGAACATACGACATCTATACTGCACCAACTGCACAGGTTACCGATAGGTTTCCAGGCCCAATTTGAGGTGCTGGTTTTAACTTTTAAACCCATAAATGGTTTAGGACTGTTACTTGAAGGATTGCCTTCACCAGTATCAGTCTGCTCACACTTTTAAGATCAGCAATAGAGGCCCTTATCACTTGTCTGCCTTTGAGGGCTGTTAAGTGGGCAGATACAAGAGAGAAGGTCTTTTCCGCAGTAGCCCCACACCTCTGGAATAGAATGCTACCTGGAGTCCATCAGGCCCCATCACAGGAGGCTTTTAGGAAAGCTCTGAAGACTTACCGTATCTGTTTTCTTTGGCCTTTTCTGGAGTATGTTTTATTGGACTTTTCTTGGTTTTTAGCTGCGATTGTATTTTAGATTTTAGTACTCTCTGGGCAGATGCTTTCATTGTTGGTGTTTGTTGATTTTATTATTTTTTGTTATTTTTCATTATTGCATGGGATATCATTACATAAGCCCCCCTCTTTCTCCTCCAACATGGCCGCAAGGGGTTTGGAAGCTTTTGCCTTCCATTTTAGATTAACCATAGCTTGACATGTTATTCAAACCCAGACAAACTGTGCTTAACTATAATTAGATGTTAGTTGAAACAAGCCAACTTCAAACCATAGTTTGAAGTCTGGCTTGTTTCAACTAATAGTTAAGATTAAGCACAGTTTAGATGTCAAACAACATGCTAAACTGTGGTTAATCTAAAACAGAAGCAGAAGCTTCCAATCTCTTCCTCACAGCCACACCAGAAGAGGGGGAGGAAGTGGGGAGAGTCTGGGGCCCGCGACTCATTCTCTTAATATTAAACCATGGTTTAGTGTTATGTCTGAATGCAGCCATAGTCACACACAACAATTTTCTCTTGAGGATCAAGCTCAGGAAGAACAAGTTCTGCCAGTTCAAATCAGAAGGGGCTGTGCAGAACGCTGATTGACTCTGCATCTGTGACATGATGAAGCACCCTTCTCCCCGCCCCCCCCCGAAGTTTTTTTAGCTTAAAAACAAATGATGGGGGGTGGGGGTGGTTTTTAAATGTAGAATTCTATAAACAAACATACAAACAGACAGACAGCCCACCAGAAGCCAGGGAAAGGAACCATTCAGGTAAGAAAATGCTGCCAAGGCATATGTCATGTGAAGGTGGAGGAAAGCTCATTTCATAGGGGGAAAATACCATATTGTCTCCTGTTTTAATGTACTCAGTGGCAGAGCACCTGCTTTGCATGCAGAAGGTCCCAGGTTCAATCCTTGGCATCTCCAGGTAGGGCAGGAAAAACTCCTGCCTGAATCCCCGGAGAGCCGCTGCCAGTCAGTGTTGACAATACTTGGCTAGATGGACCAAGGGTCTGACTCAGTCCAAGGCAGCTTCCTCTGTTTCTTATTCCTTATAAGCCACTCTGAATCTATGGAGAGGCCAGGTGAGCATTAACGGCTTCTCTCTCCCTTCTGCCAAGGCAAATATTAATCAACTTCTTAGAATTTAAGTTACAAGAGACATGTGTGAATTCCTCCCTCTACCCTGAGTTACTCACCATTGCACTGGTTGCCAGTTGGGCAGAAAAGGTCGGAAGCCAGTTATACATTCAAACGCCAATGTACCAAAGCTCCAGTAATCCACTGTCACGGTGTACTTCTGCTGCTCCAGCAGCTCTGGTGCCTAAAACATCGAGAGCCAGAAAGATGTTAACATTGCAATCCTATACACATCTATGCAGAAGTAAACACCATTGAGCTGAATGGAACTTGCTCCCAGGTAGGGTGCAATCCTATACACCAGGGGTGGGCAAGTTGTGTTCCTCCAGATGTTTAGGCTTACAATTCCCATAATCGGAACACCTTTGGGAGTTGTGGCCCTCCAGATGTTTTAGCCTACAAATTGCCCACTCCCTTTGGCCTATAAGTTGCTATACACCCTTAAGTCAAGCCCTCAACTTCTTTAAAAGGCTTACTAGAACCCAGGCAGAGCTCTTGAGATGTTCCCCACCCCCATACTTTAATCCAGCATGTTTTAAAAACAGCTTTTTTTTATGGGAGTAGGGTTAAGACCGACAAAAGGAAGTACCTCTTGACACAACACATAAGTTAGCCATTGAATTCACTACCACAAGACATGGTTACGTCCACTAGCTTAACTAGATTTTAAAGTAGGATTAGGCAAATTCATGGAGGAGGTTGATAAGCATTATTAGCCATAAGAGTTAAATAGAACCTCCATGTTCAATGGCCATATACCTCTGAATCCCAGATACTGGGGACAAACAGTACTGGAAGGCTATCACCTTCATGCCTTGCTTATCAGTGCCCAGAACCATTGGTCTGGTGTCTCCTGGAGACAGAATGCTGAACCAGATGGAGCCTTGGTCTGCCCCAGGAAGGCAGTGTTCAAGCCACACAGCTGAACCACTTCCTCAGGGCATTGACTTCGGCCTTTTGGTTGCTAACAGCCCAGCATCCTGTTCAACCATTGCAACTTTAGTGTGCTTCCTCCATTCCTCCTGCCCAACTGAATCCTCCTTGGGCACCTGCACTCCACCAACCTGGGAGAATTCTTACCAGATACTGCAATGTCCCAACAAAGGAAGTGCAAATGCTGCCTTGATCCAGCTCTTTAGCATATCCCAAATCAATGATCTTGTGTATTAGCTAAGAGAAAGCACAGAACATGACATTTGTGTGAACATGTTAAAAAGTGCTTGGAGGGAGAAAAGAACATGACAGCTTTTGTGAAACAACAACAAGGAAACAGCAGACAAAAACACAGCAAGGACATGGTGTTGGATGGCCAATGCCTAGCAAGTTTGGGTGGCTGCCCAGAACCCATGGATGTTTGACAACCCCACTGGGCCGGTTCACACGAAATGATAGCCTACCACGGGTTATTTAACCCACGGTGAGGCTGCAGTGCATGCGGGGTGTGTGCGGCTACCATTTTGCATATCCAACCCCCAATTGGGGGTTGTCATGTTGTGTGAACCTGGCAAGTGTGGGCTATGCGAGGGTTAAGCAAGTGTTGCATGACCCTACACCAGACCACAGGCGCCGTGGCTCATCATAGGTTAAATAACCCACGATGATCTGTGCCATGTCGTGCAAACCAGGTTACTGAGTTGAGCTCTAGACCAGCATGATCCCTATCCTCCTACTACAGGAGAAAGGACTGAGGATTGCAGAAGTAATATAAAGGGCACGATCAAGTTGGAGGAGGCGTCCACAAAATCATATAGCCAGTTCTAGAGTTTGAAGGCACTAAACCCTCCAGACCAACATGTTGCCCAGAAGCAGGATAATCCCTTCCCACCTGCCGCAGCCCACCATAAAGCAACCCATACAATTCAAACCGCGGTGTGCTATCAAATGATGCCTGCAGGGCCACAAATTCCAACTGACTTACATAAGAGGACCAAGAACCCACATAGTGCAGGAAAGAAGCTCCACACCATCACCACAAACCTCAGCCAGTTTAGTCCTTTATTTTCTGACTAAATATGGCAGATCAGTCAGTCTCTGAGTGCAAGTAAAATGCACCCCACCCACTGAAGCTTCCGAAATGACACTTGACAGGAGCGGCACAACTCTGCCCAACATCCTGCATCTTCCTGATAACCCAGGTGGGAAAGCTAAAGGGAGGAACATCACTCACCCTCTCCTCTCCTTGTTGCAGGACAATGTTCTCTGGTTTCAGGTCTCTGTGGATGATCCTGTTCTCATGCAGGTATCGGAGAGCAGAGGCTGACATGGAGAGAGTGAAAGCAGTGCCATCAGAAATATCTACCCTTGTTATTCTGTTGATAAATGCAAGGGAAGATGGGAGCATGGAAATTTCAAGCAGCACACAGGCTCAGAGCACCAGAAGTGAGGGAAAGAAGCTTAAACAGAGCCACTTGGCAGAGTCTGGCCCAGTTAGCACATAATGACAACCCATGGGTTGTTTAAACCATAGGTTGTCAGGGCTGAGGGGCAGTGAGCGAGAGTGCTGCCTCCCACATGCATGTCACTTCTACTTTCAATGAACAACTCAGGAACGCCCCATTCCTGGGTTGTTAATTGAAAGTGGAAGCAACGTTCATGAGAGGCAGTGTTTCTGGGTTGTTGTCGTGGCGTCCAAACCTGGTGGGAACTCTAATAACTGGGGAACTCTAATAACTCTCTTAGCTAACCCAGGGTTATCCCATGGTCCCACTAGATATAGGCAATTTCTGGGTTAAAGAACCCAGAATTGCCATTATGTGTGAACCCGGTCTCTATCTTCAGTAGCAGAGTAGCGGAATGAGCCTGAAACAGCAAAAACAAGAGCGGTGCTGTGGCACCCTAAGGACCAACTCATTTGCTAGGGCGTATGTTCATTAGTTAGCCAGCCTCTAAGGTGCTAGAGCACATTTTGCTTTTTGTCCTGCGGGTCTGTTTTGCCCACAGAGATTGCCCTACACCAGTCTGCAACTCCTTCTCTTGCCAGAGGATAAAACAAAAGACGCTTTCATGTATTAGAATGTCTGCATTTTGCCCATAAGGACGTACTGAAAAGGTGGGGTGGTACCTGAGGCAGAAAATCCAAATGGCAGCCCCACCCAGGAGACACAGTTTCCTCAAGGAAATTAACAGCAGCCACTACACTGCTCTCGTGCACCCCTGTTCATTTCAATGGGCTTGCACAAAACTGCTTTTCACTGGAATGTGCCCTGTCTGGGCCCCACTGCACTCTCCTTAATGCCCACTGAATAACCCACTGCCTGAGGCTCCTTACCTTAAATCAGGGCTGCCTCAGGTCACTTACCAATGTCTGACAACAAGATGAGGATAGCTTTCTCACGCAGGCCACAGCAGTTCTCAAGTTGGTTCAGATGCTGCAGGATTTCAAGAGAGGACATAAGAAAACACCTTGTCTCTGTAGGCCTTCTATATCGGGCATACAGCTAAGTAACTTCTCCTTGTTCTTCAAGACACCTTCCTTTAATTCCACAAAGGGGAGATTCTTCAGCTGTACAGTGGCATTTCCAGAGCTGACAGTTAGTATCAATCCATACATTTGATAGGTAGTACCCAATTACATAATACAGTCCTCCTGGGGTTGGATCACTTCCTAAAGCAGGTCACACACTTGGGTTTTCCTCCACTTAAAGAAGAGCCTAGTTTCGAATGTAGAAAGCTAGCACAACGGGGAGAATGGATTTTGTGTGTGTGGAAGGACTGCAAGCTGCATTTAGTCCTGGTACTCAAAACAAATTTCTGGACTCGGAATTCTTTAATTCTCAGTGTGTGTCTCTTGCAGCACATTCCTTTCAGGGATCTCAGGGTTCTAGTAGAAAATAACCCCAAAGTCAATCCCACAAAGTCTGCTCACCCCTGGGCTAAAACACACTTTTCAAGATAGTTTTCCACAGGCAGAGAGATTTTGATGTAGGGGAGCATTCAATCATGCTATTCCCCATCTGCATTCTGAAGTGGCACAGTTCATAGAGGACTCCAAATTAGACATCTAGGGCTTAAATACATCAGAAACGTGCCCTGCTGGTATGTAGTTCAGCCCCGTTTCACACAATGGCCCATTGGATGCCTCCAGGACACCCACAAGCTGGGCAGGAAGGCCACAGCCCTCCTCAGTGAATTGTCTCACAGAAACAGTTGTACTTAGAGACAGCATCTCTGAACGTGGAGGCTCCATTTAACTATTACTTAATTATTAATAGGCTTACAGCTCAATCCTATTACACTCAGAAGTAAGTCTCTTCTACTCCCACCAATCTCTACTCAAAAGTAAGTCCAATCAAATTGGACCAAGGATTGCAGCCCCAGCCACCAGAAGACCTATCACTGAAGCACATCTCTAATTAAAAAACATCCACGGCAGTGGTCATCACTACATCTTGCAGTGGCGAACACCACATTAATTATGTGGTGTGAGACAAAAGATTGTACTTTATCTGTCCTGAATCTACTGGAAATCAATTTCACTGGGTGATCCCAAGCTCTAGAGTTATGGAAAAAGGGAGGGAGAAAATCTCTTTCTCCATACCATTCATAACTACATAAACCTTTATATCATGTTCCCCAGCTATCTTTTTCTAAACTAAAAAGAACATATTCATCTTTCCTAGTAGAGAACGTTCTCCAACCCCTTGATCATGTTGGTTCCCTTTTTCCATGTCTGTGACCCCTGCCATGTCTTAAACACTCTCTCGGTCCCACTTCCATTTCCCTCTCCTCAAAGTCAGGAAGACTTTTGCCAGGAAGACTTCCAGAACCACCCCTAGCCTCACCATGCCCGTTTGCCCTCCACCCCATCTTCTCTACTCATTTGTTAAAACGTGAGCCCCCCTTTCAAAATTGTCTAACCTAATTCCCCCTTCTTCCCTCCCCATTCCTTTTTCCTTGTGTGTCGTGTCTTTTTAGATTGTAAGCCTGCGGGCAGGGACTGTCTTGTTAATTGCTGTAAACCGCCCAGAGAGCTTCGGCTATTGGGCGGTATAAAAATGAAATAAATAAATAAATAAATAAATAAATAATGTAGACACAGATTGCATCGTTTCTGCACTCTGGCCAATGTTAGCAAGCTTCTTGATAAGTTCTTGATCTTGATAGTTATGGTGAACTCATTTGCTGAGTGTGGATCTTTATGTAGCCAAAATGACACCACCCATACACTGTAGGGATGTGGCAAATGGCTCAGGGGAACCCCAAGCTTGGTACAAAATTAAGGGGGGGGGGGAATGAGGGAAACACTGCCCTCCACCAATAGCCCAACAAAAACAGAACATGCTTACTGGTCAGATAATGCTGACTGTTGGGGGGGACGGACAGAAAATAATGGGGGGCGGAGGAGGAACATAATGGCATAACCTGAAAGTGGGCATGGTCGACTACCCAGAAAAAGATAGGATGCTGAACTAACTGGTCTATTAGCTTGGTGATGATAATTATCATTTAACACAAGTGAGACCTGCAACAAAGTGTTGCAGTGTGGAACCCTCCAGTCCAGGGTTCCACACTGCAACACTTTGTTGCAGGTCTCACTTGTGTTAAATAATAGTCATCATTTTATTCATTTATTACGGTACATTTTTTTCCTCTCTTTCTTCCATCGTGGAACCCAAGGTGGCTACATTCAGTTCCCAGGTGGTGGTCGGCATCCTATCTTTTTCTGGATGCTCTAAAAGTGTTGTAACCACATAACTAACTGAGTTTACCGAGGCACGCTGACTAAGTCTTGATTCAACCAAATGACAGTATGTTATAAATGGCTATATAATGGGCAAGGCATCATTTCAGCAGAGTAAAGCTTCTTCCCCGCCATGCCAGGGCTTCAGGCAAAACACTTACTATACCCAGGGCTGTCCAGGAACATTCAGCATTAGTCTGATTAAACCTGATTAAATTACCCAGTCTTCCCACTTCTCCACGAAGCACCAGATACCCCCAAAAGACTCACTCTTCTGAGATCTCCTCCCTGGCAATACTCCATAGCCAGCAGCGGCAAGTCATTATTTGCAAGATTCTGCATCCCTTCTGGGACGTCCCGGGCAGCCACCACATTGGGATGATTTAGACTGAGAGAAAGAAAATAGAGGAAACATTTTTAAGATCTCAGGAGAATCCACCACTTACCTTCAAAGCAGTAATTTTCAAAAGCTTTCTACTTTTGGCAAGCACTTTCTACCCTGACCTGTCTTGCTGTGCAACGCCTGAGCGTCTGCCATGGAACACCTGGGTGTTAGCAAAGGATTCTGGAGCATATTCTACAGCACACGCAGTTCATCTGTTGGGCCTCATCATCACCCCTGTATGAACTGAGACTGTGCCTAAAACCCTCCCTGTAGCTGCACATTGAAGAGGAAGAGTTTTTAAAATTATTTTTTATATTAAAAAAATTATTTATGTATACTTATATTACAATTCTCAGTAAGAGGACATAGATATTAAATAAATATAGCTTTGAATATCATGAACACATATTACATGTATATAACAAGATTCTGCATATTAAACATCTTGGAGGATTAAATTAATTGAATGTGAACAAGAAATACCAATAAATTACTCAATAATAACACTAATGCTATTCATAATTTCATATATACAGTAAATATCAGAATTATAATCAATCTGATTAAAATTATAATCAATCGGAAGGGAACTATTGCTATTAAAAACCTATCATTAATATATTTTTTTAAAAATTACCTATACACACAGGTAAGTACCATATAGCAGGTGTGAACAAAAAGTAGATCTTGAGATGTTTTGGACTTCAACTCCCAGCATTCTTGGCCACTGGCCATGCTGGCTTCTGGGAGCTGAAGTCACAAACATCTAGAGATCTACATGCCGCCGCCGCCCCCGCCCCCCAAAAATCTGGGCATATGGCACGTAGGAGTCAACACAGCAGATCCGCCAAAAGAATCAAATGGGACTGTTCACAGGCATTCAGCAGCAAATTGTGGGTTAATTAATTAACCCACGATTTGCAGCTGAATGCCACCATTCTGTGCAAACAGCCCCATTTAATTAACTCATGATTTGCAGGGACATGCGCCGCGTGTGAGCCGCTTTCAGTTTGCAGCAAAAAAACTACGAAAGCCCCATTCATAAGTTGTTGGTGTGACGTCCGAACCAGGGCACTTTGGGTTATTAATGGGTTAAACAACCCAAAGTTACCTTAAGAACAAATCATGGATTAACTTTGGGTTCTTTAACCAACGAGTAACCTAAAGGGTCTGGGTTCGGATATCATACTAACAACTTATGAAAGGGATGTTTGTAGGTTATTGCTGCAAACCAGAAGAAGCTCATGTGCCGCGCGAATGCTGTGATTACATGTGAACCGGGTCATAGTCTGAACCTCATCCTGTGGCATTTGCCCTACTTCAGAGGTTCTCTCAAAACATACTGTCAGTACATTGGCAACCACTGATTACTCCTCTACAATGTATATATTCAGATTTTTCATAAGACCAGATACCATTATAGAGCAGGCTTAATACTTCACTCTCGATATGAGTAATACAGAATTCTCATTTCTAAGAAACACTCTCTCAGACAAGATTTGTTGTTTTGCTATAAAACTATCAGCGTAACAGTACTACATACAATGGCTTGTGTATGCATAAATTCAAACACATGAAACATTCAACATCATTCTAAACAAGGCTTCTAAGCAGAGTCAAGTACAATTTTTATTTTGCAATGATAATCAATATCACCCTTGCCAGGCTGATTCTACAGGCAACACATCGGGGAAGCTGATCCAAGAAGATAGCTCCCACTGTTGCATGTACAGAGTCTCCTTTATATAGTTTTTGGACACTATAAAACATATTCAAACTATTTTTCCTACTTATTTGTTTCTTACCTAACAATTCTAGGGATGCACTTCTACCCTAAATCTTTGTATGTCTAAGTAAGATTACTGAATTTCAAAGCTTCTTACCAAGATCAATGACCATAACAACATACTTATACAAACATTTTAGCCTTTCATGACATGTTACAGGTGTTTGTGACGCAAAAGTATTTCCTTGATTGCATCCTGTCTTATGAAATAAGAAAACAAGTTCACATCTGTTGTGGGATGAGCTTTCTGGTTACTTTACCTGATGGCCTACCTGGCTTTATTATGAAGCTAATTGTTCTATAGTATAGTTTTTACAATGCTAAGAGAAAGCTATAGATTTAACATGGCTACCTCTTTGTCTGGATTCCTTTCTTATCAGTAAAGGGTGCCAATGACCAATCTCTGAGAGCCTGGCATTGCTGTTTCCCATCTGGCAAGCCTCAGAGATGAGCCACCTTTATTATTTGCGGGTCAGGAGGCGAAGCTGTGTTGCATTAGCCACTGGAATCCCATTTTTAATTACAGAATTCTCTTGGAGGCATTTGATTGTAGAATTTCCTAATTGGGCAGCAGAGGTTAGACGGTGCAAATATGGAAGATTTGCCTGATCTGCCATAATCCTCTTCATGCTGTGCCTCTCCTGCACATTGCAGGGGAAGATCAGTGATGGGCAGACAGACTGGGAAGTTGGTCTGCCACTGCTGATCATCTCACTGGGGAACCCGATAAACCTATGAAGAACCCCAGGATGCCCCAGAACACAGTTAGAAAACAACTGCCTTAAATTGTTACAATACCAGCTTGCAAGAGGCTATTGCTTAAACCTCAGTGTTAATGAATCAACACTCTGGGCCTGCTTTTTCTCTCCCATACTTTAGAGGCAGAGATCCATAGCACACATTTCCGCAGTTTTGAATTCTGATGAAACAAGCAACATGGCCAGGCGGTTGTACCTTAAAGATGGATTGAAGACAACTAGCAGAGAACAAGGTTTTCTAGTTCTCAAATGAACACAAGTAAGGAGGAATTTTGCCCAAACCAGACCAACTTTGTTCACTTACTTGAGAATAAGCCCCATGAGATGCACTGGGATTTACGTTGGAATAAACATACACAGGATCAGGCTATTTGGGTTTCTATAACTGTGTATGTATGTTTAATGCCCTACATTTAATCTTGTCTGTCACATGCAACAAGTAAGTATGTGGATTCTTCCCAGTCCACCTACTCTCCTGGGAATCTCATTTTAAATGTTAACAAGTTTGTTATCCAGTAGACTTGGGTGCATGGCATCTTTCATAATTTGCTGAGCTCTAATTGGCTCAGGGCCTTGATGACTAAGAGGTACCAAGGTGGGACATTTTAAGTTTAAGAAGAAGAGAGACAAGTAGCTCTTTCTCAGTCGACTGTATATGATGGCTATATAAGAGAGAGAGAGAGAGAGAGAGAGGCAGGCAGGCAGGCAAGCAAGCAAGCAAAGAGCACCTCAGGCTCCTGCTTCGCTTGGACTGTCCCTTCCTTCCCCTACAGGGCTTTCTACCATCAACTGCCCTGTAGAGCAGATCCTTATTTATTTATTTATTTATTTATTTATTATATTTATTAATCGCCCATCTGGCCGGTCACCCGGCCACCCTCTTATGAGTGTTTCTTTTTAAATTGGTCATAGTGATTTTGTTAATGTAACTTTATCTTACTTGTAAGCTGCCTTGGAAGGATCTCTATCCTGAAAGGTGGGCTATAAATAATTGAAATAAATAATAAATAAATGAGAGGCTTTGGAACTATGCCATCAGCATTGTACTTAGGGCAGGCTAAATAAATAGCTGAGCAACCAAACAGGATTAAAATCCTCATGCTAAATGCATTTATTTGAATGCAAAAGCCACTTCACATAATACCTGCACAAGCCACGGGTTTTCCAGTATTGCTCACCGTTTCATGATCTGTATTTCCAGACACCATCTTTCTCTGTTGCGGGGGCTGAGCTCCTGACGACACTGTTTGATAGCAATTTGCTCCCCAGTTTCCTGTATAAAAATAAGGCGTTTTTTTCCCCTAGCAATATGGACACAGTGCATTGACCATCAAGCTCTCATCAAGCCTGACAGTGGACTTAGTGCTGCTACAGCTGTTCCTCCTACGCAGTTGTTTGGGGAATCTTAGGAGAAAAATATGTTTAGACAGTATTGCGTTTGTTGTACATGTGGCTTTTTCACTGTGTGCACATACATAAAGGAATCGAAGGCCAGTCCCAGCACATTTACTGGTACCTGTCTCTGTCAAATCATTATCTCTATTTGGGCTAACAGGGAGATGTTGGGGATACCTTTCTAAAATTTTAATCCACGTAACTGCAGACTAGGTGGCTTACATAATCCTCCTCCTCCTCTCCATTTTATCCTCACATCAACCCTGTGAGGTAGGTTCGGCTGAGAGTCAATGACTGGCCCAAAGTTACCCATGGCCGAGCAGAGACTAGAACCCGGATCTCCCGAGTCCCAGCCCGACACTCTCACCACTAGGCAACACAGGATTGTAGGCAGAAGCCGAGCCTAGGGTTGTCCCCGTTTTCTTCCTGGCCCTGTTGTCCCCCATACCTTCAACAGCAGCTTGACATAGAAGTTTAGCTGAGCAAGCTTTTCCCTCCACTGATCCTCCATGCCAGGAAAATCTTTACTTGCTAAGGTTGCACAAGAGCACAGCCAGGAAAAAAAAGAGACGAGAACAGTCTTGCAGGCACATAAAAGACTAACAAATCTACCATGGCGTAAGCTTTCAAGTGCGAGTCCATGTCGTCAGATGCATGAAGTAACTAAGGATAACATTTCATGCATCTGATGAAATGGACTCATGAAAGCTTATTAAAAGCCAAGGAGGCAAGTGAAGGCCCCAACGTGTTTTGAGATTTCCTCTCACCTTCTGACCAAACCACAAAGAATTATAATGTTTCTTTCCATCTAAGGCTTGGTTTTTAAAAATGCAAATTGCATCAGCTGAGGGGAAGGTAATAATTATAGGGATTACAGCAGGCATAGAAGGGAAATTTATCCCTCCCCCACGACCCCCTGCTGTGGTCCTGAGGAAAATCCCTCTCCTTGGAAGCTAGCCTTTGCAGTTTGGGGGGAAATCCAAACAGGGGATTTCCTCCCAAAGCAAATAGCAGCTTCAGAGGAGGGTTTTAATCTCAGGACTGGGGGGGGGGGGATCCCCCCTCCCTCGGTTCTGCTGCCATTCCAGTAATTATCAGACCATCCTAAACGTTAGATTCAAATACACCTGTTAACATCACAAAAAGGCTTTTGTGAGCCAGAGTCCTCTCTGTTAGATGCCAGTTCTGGAACTCCTTGCCAAAGGAGGCTAGGACGACCCCCTCTCTGCTATCCTTCTGCAGGCAAGCAAAGATGTTTTTATTCAGGCATGCCTTTGATATATATAAGCTGATCTGCTGCTGAAGGGTTTAATTGGTGGATGCTGCTTTTTTCTTCCTTGTGTTTTAGCTGTGTTTTTAACTTATTTTTTTTTATGCTATGTTTTAGTTAAGATTTAGTTTTAATTCGGTTTTGATTGTTACCCATCTTGAGTGCCATTACTTTGGCAGAAAGGTGGGATGAAGTAATTAAGGATAACACTTCATACATCTGACAAGTGGACTCTTAAAAACTTATGCCACAATAAGGGTGCAATCCTATGTATGTTTAGACAAAGAAAAGGCCTACAACTCCCAGCATGCCCCAGCTGGGGCATGCTGGGAATTTTAGGCCTTTTCTCTGTCTAAACATACATAGGATTGTGCCTTTAGTTTTGTTAAATCGTTAAAGATGTTACAAGAATACTTGTTTTTGCTCTCTGCCCCCCTTTTTCTGGAGGGTAGCAACTTTGGTTATTGTTTTTAAAATGTCCTTAAGAGTTCTAAGCTTACATAGAATCTATTTTAACATATTTTATTTCTAAGCCTCTGTAAGAGGCCTGTGAGCCAGTTGGAGGTTTAGAACAGCCAGCCTTCCCCAACTTGAAGCCCTCCAAAGGTGTTGGACTACTTCTATCACCACCACCACCACCCCGGCAGCATGACCAATGGATTTGGGTTTTTTTACAAACAGCTTTCAGTTTTAATCTTATATATGATCCATATTATATATGATCTGTGTTAATGATCTCTTCAGCCTCTGTGATAGACCTGTGAGCCAGTCGGAGGGGAATATACCCTAAGGCGTGTTGGACAACAGCTCCCATCATCCCCAACCAGCATGCCCCCCCCAAAGGCTGGGGATGATGGGAGCTGTAATCCACCAACAACTGGAGGGCTGCAGGTAGGGGAAAGGCCGAAGATATCCTCAGGGATGAGGGGAAAAGGGCTCTTCACAAAAATGTTTAGGCAAGGCACCCTAAGATCATCCTCACCGGTCCTCCTCTGGGAGCCCCCGCCTAAGGAAGTGAGGTGGGCCGTGGGTGGCTATTAGGAAGAGGGGCTTTTCTGCTGTGGCACCGCAGTTGTGGAATGAACTTCCCAGAGAAGCTTGCCTGGCACCTACCTTGTGTGGTTCATGGCGCCAGGTGAAAACCTCCTCATTGTCCCAGGAATTTTAGTCCTTTGGCCGCAGTTGTGTTAAACCTTTTACTGCATTTTAAAATCTCTGCACGGCTGCTAGGTTTTATTCTGGCTTTTATTCCTATTTTATACTGTCGTTTTAACTTTTTCATACTGTATTTTATGTTGTATTTATATGGTTTTAATTGTTGTGAACTGCCCAGAGAGCTTCGGCTATTGATAGAAATGTAATAAATTAAAAAAAAAAAATCTTTTTTTTACGTCCGGCAATGATTTCGACGATGGCGACACTATTTCGCTCGCGTAAGGGCCCCGCCGCTTGCCTCACACCGAGGCGCGCGCGAGCACGCAACCACGTACGTCAAGGGACGCGCGCGCCCCCGGTTGCCCCTCAGGGAACTGCACACACGCCGCTGCCCCCTGCCCTTCTCTTCCCGCCAATTTTTCTGTCAGGAGTGCCGAGGTTGTCAGCCAGTGGGGGGGGGGGGGAGGCTCTGCTCCCGTCGTCGTGTCACACTCACCTTGTGGTGCCAGCGGATAACGTTGCCGAAGCCTCCGGTGCCGAGGCGCTCCCGCATCTCCCACGGGCCGCAGCTGGTCATGGGCTGGAGCGGCGCGGGAGGCGGTGGCTGCGGCTGAGGCGCCATAGCTCGGCCGGGCAAGGGCACCGCTGAGGCGCCCCTAGCCGCGCCCCTCTGTCCGGAGGACGCCTCGTAGTAGTAGTAGTAGTAGTAGTAGTAGTGGCAGCAACCAGGCCCGGCTACTTCCGTCTAGGGAGATACGGAAGGCGAGAGGGAAACGGCGGCAGTCCCGAGGTGGCCGGATATTAAAGGGGCAGCTTCGAAAAGACGAAGAACGGTGGTGGGTGGGTGGTTCTACTGTGGCAAGCCTCGGCCCCGGCACCTATTTTTGGCAGCGCGAGATCAACCCTGGTGCCACGCGAAGAGTGCCTCCGACCATGTGCAGAGTGTTCTCATCTCTCTTTCCCTCTCAGACTATGAACCAGCGCAGTGTCCTTGGAGTTTTACTCTTATTAATGAACATCCAGGCGCTGGCATTTCCCTTTCTAGATCAGTATTCCTGACGTTGCCGTGCGGCGGAGCTCGTAGGGGGGGGGATCCCTCGGTCCCGGGCTTGGGCCTCCTGCACTCCCACGGCACTCGCCTAAAACGCCCCTGAGACGGAAGGGGAAAGACGGCTCCAAGTCAGCACAGTCGCTTGTGGGGGTTGTAGTTCTCCCCAAAGTGGTAGCAATTGCAGCAGCCTTTCGGGGAAACTACATCCCCCATGATCCATCTGGCTGCGTCACAGGCGGGCCGACTGCAATTCTCTGCGCCCCTTCCCCGCCTCCTATTGGCTTGAGGCGGTGGCGGGGGAGAGACGAGAAAGAGGGAGGCAAATGATGCTTGCCTCTTCGTGGTCCATGTCTTGACTTGCTCCGTCCCGCAGGGGAGAGGATCTTTCGCAGTCCCCAGCCCAACAGTAGAAGGGAAAAGAGAGAAAGTACGTCCGCTACATTTTCCTCTTCCTTTTGGTTTCCCTTCCCATTCCCCCTTTTGCCTCCCCCCACACTCCCCTTTTCTCTTCCTCATCCTCCCCGAGCGTTGCCACTTTCGGGAAAGTCGGAAGGAAATGGTCAGGGAAATTGGTCAAAAGTCAGGGAAATTGTGATTCAGATATACTTGTGTAATGGCTTTTTTGAGATGCCGCTGCAAGAGGACAGTCTACACTTGAGGCAGTTGGAGTAGAGAAGGGGCAGAATACAAGTGTAATGTAATGATGCACACATATTCCATAATATGATTTTGAAAATGTTTATTGGCTGATGGTTGTTAACAATAAAACAGAATAAAATGAACCCCATGTGATAGCATTATTTTATTATGGTGAAGCTGACTGGCTCCTTGCAACTGGGTAATTTGTGTGTTCAAACAAACTGGACTTAGTAGCCAGCCCCGGCCACTATTTCTTATAGCCAGCTGTAAAGTCCAGTCCTGCCACAGTTTGTCTCCCAGCAAGTGTACCTGCCAAAAATGAGCACTGTGGCACTTTGCAAGCGCTGGGGGGGGAGGGGGGGCATAGGAAGGACCCCTAGCAGCAGAATCGTTGGGTTTCTTGGTTCTGGGGGTGGGGGGCTCCTGTGCCATAGGCTGCCCTTTTTCAAGTGTGGATAACCCAGGGGCACATGAGGTCCCCCCCAAAAAACCCAAGGAACATGCAAAAAAGTATTTTGGGGGCCCACTCCCTCAATTGTCCCCTCTTTCCAGCAGGATCCCTGGGGCGGGTTTTTTTTTTGGTGTGATCACAAGTCCCAAGTGTCCTCTTGGTTTTGCCATTGACCCTGAGTTGCTAGCACCTCAGGGAGCAGCAAAACATGGGATTCTCAGTGCTGTGTGGTACGCGAGTTTGACGTCGTTACTTTTGACACATGTCAAAGCAAGCCCTCCCTCCTGTCAGTGGGAATCCCCTCCAGTTTTGAAGGTTCCTCTGATGCTAGCAGTGGGGGCGGGGGACTTCCAAAACTGGAGGGCCACTAGGGATACCCGATCTCCCCCAAAGAAACCAGGGGATCATGCTGTGAAAGAGGGATAAAGAGCCCCTTTCTGCGAACCACAATCTCCTGGGGGCTTTGCAAGGAGCTGACAGATCTGGACCTGTCAAACCTGTCGGCTCCCTGCAAAGGGGAGAAATACTTACCTGCAACCTCGGGTAGGCTTTGTACAGGGTGGGGGCCTGCTGGATTTGGTGAGCAGGCAGCCACCCTGGCCAGTACCTAGCCCAGGGACCCCTCGTGCTAACTCGCTCTGCCCGATTTGTGCAAATCGGGCAGGTAGGGTAAAAAATGAGCATAATTATCTGTGCGCATTATCAGTACAATTTTTTAAAGGGGGCAACCACAGCAGCCCCTCCAAGGTACCGCAGGGGGTCCTTGGGCCTCATGGATGTCCCCACGTGGATCGCGAAAGCCGGCTTGACAGCCAGTTTTCATGATCTTCAAAGAAAAATGTTAGGAAATCAAGCTGTGGTGAGCCCAAAATGGCTCCTGGTGGCAGCAGGGAGCAGGGGAAGCCTTTGCCAGCCACCCCAAAGTGCCGCTCAGGCACTTTTGGAGTGGCTAGCAAAGGTTTTTTGCCACTTGCCAAAATGAATATACATACACAGTGACCAATATAATGCTCACTACAGATCAACCACCAGCCACGCCAAGTCACCGTTCTTGCATAAGTATCAGAACTGATGTAACCCATTTTAAGATAATTTAGGGTATTGCTTACCATTCCATAAGAGATTTCCCTTTCCCCCTTTTATTTTTAGATAACTTTCTCAATTTCCCCCTTCTAACAAAATTTCCCTACCTTGAGGGAAGCTCCCTCTGTCCACAAACAGTGAAGGAGGGCTTGACAATTTTCCATCAAGGTTGAGCCGCCCCTCAGCACCTCTCATTTTCAAAGTTAAAATGCTGTGCCGTGCCATTTCCCCTTGCAGCCCACTCCCCGCAATACCTGTTTTGCTTAAGGAGGACAATACCCTTGGGGTGCAGGGTATATGTGTGTGTGTGTGTGGGGGGGAGATGATTACTAAGGGATATTAATTTGCCACCAGGGGATGTTGGTGAGTGGCAACGAGAGCATCTTCCGTCCCTTAGTGCAAAGCCACCATTGGATACAACCCAAGATATATATACCTAGCCATTTCTCTGACCACTTCATGCTTCTGTCAAAGTGGGCTCTGGCCTACAAATCTTTATGCCATGACAAATGTGTTAGTCTTTAAGATGAATTTAAGGTGTGGTCTTATTATTGGCTGCAATATATACAGGCCTGTGGCTCACGCTGGCTCAGCTTGTCTGAGCGTGGAAAGCTAAGCAGGGTCAGGCCTGGTGATTACTTGGATGGGAGACCCCCTCCTCTAGTTTCCTGCATTGAGCAGGGGGTTGGACTCGATAGCCTTGTTGTAGGCTCCTTCCAACTCTATTTATGAAATCACAACTCACGGCTACTCTTGTTGCTAGTTACACGAAACCTATTATATGGTCCAGCCATGGGAGGGCAGCATCTTCTTTTCCATTACGTGGATAAAGACGTGTGTAGACAGAATGTCTGGAGCTCCTGTTTTCTTTTACTTTGGCTGGAGGCAGAAAATCGAGTTGTTTTTCAGAGAAATGAAAGTGGCACTAAAGAGCCAACAGTGCTTATGGTGCATGCACTCTTTTCCCTCATCACCTCTTTGTAAGATCCACCACTGTTTCTTTGGTCAAACACCAGGGTCAGACAAAATAACTTTATAAGGACTAACCAAAATTTACAAAATTGTGAGTGCAAGCTTTTGAGATCTCCAGAACTCTTCATCAGGCAAGATATTATACAAAGGGGTGGTGGTGGTAGTGCTAAGAGTCCAGCTTGATGTTGACGTTTGCATGGATAGAATTTTAAGATAGAGCGTAGGAGCTATTGTAGACTTAAACGGATTAGGCTCTAATCCGTTTACATAACGTGTATTATGCACGTTTCATGTTTCACATAGGACTGTTGAGACAAATAGGCACAGCAATGATTGATTTCCCCTAGTTTTAAAAAAAATATAAAATCAAGTAGTTAGTTGGAGTTGTCTAAGCCACAGGCAAAACACACAGGTTCCTTGGTAGGCAGAGAACAAAATAGAAGAGAAACCGCAGTTTGTATAGCAGCAAAGCTGGAGATTAACTTTGTGTGGTATGCTAGGTAAATAAATAAAAAAAAGTTAATAGAAGCCAAATTGGATAGTGTTACCTAGTGGCTGGAAGGAAAGTTACCTACAAAGACTATAACCTCATCTTCAGGTGGTAGAAACTCATCTTCCTTCAGTTATAGGACCCTGCATTTGAACAACTAAATAGGTGTTTTCCAAGTCACACATGAAACAAAGAAACCTGTGATGGCCCCATAAGAAAGATGCCAAAATCCATGGTCCAAAAATACCCTTATAACAGTGTTGCAGAGCCTCTTTCAGCCCATGGACCAAATTCCATTTTGGAGAAGCTCTGGGGCCACATTCCAGGGGTGGGCGGGGCGACAGGCAAAAGGGGCGGGGCCAAAACACCAGCATGTTTTATCCTGAAGTTCTTATTGCTGGTAACAGCCTTAGGAGAGGCATTTCAACCTTGGAGGAAAAAACTGCACAAAAGCCAGGAAACCACCAAATGATTTGTGGTTGGAGGAAAGGGGGTGGGGCCAGGGGAAAGGGGCACGGCCACCTGGGGAACCCTGGAGGGCTGGATTTGGCCCTGGGCCTCAGGTTCTGCACCCCCGATACATAGTCTGATGTGTAATGTTTGCCATTTCTGGGAATATGTTGTTTCCATACTGTCAGGGCTTTTCTATACAAGGCATTTATCATGTGTTCGTCATTCCCTACTCACAGTTGTTTACGGGTTCTATAAACAAAGCCATGACCCTCCAGTTTCACTTTTGAATAGCGTTTTTTTAGAGCTG
This sequence comes from Shinisaurus crocodilurus, assembly GCA_021292165.1. NCBI lineage: Eukaryota > Metazoa > Chordata > Lepidosauria > Squamata > Shinisauridae > Shinisaurus > Shinisaurus crocodilurus. Next base: position 31,454,381 of record CM037884.1, on the reverse strand, counting down.
GGAAAATATTTAATAGGAAACACGAAACAAAACACGATTTCCACTTGTGTATTTGCGCTATTCTGCAATACCATAGTGCCACTTAGAGGGTATGTATGTAGTGGAAAAGCAGGAAAGGAAACACTCTTCATGTAGTGCTTAGTTGGATCTCAATTCTGCGACGAAACCAAAAGTAGATTCAGCGGATTAAGAGCCGGCAACAGCCTCGTCTAGAAAAGCTCTAACGCAACAGAACATGACCGCCACATATGGATATATAAATCTTGCTGATTACCCCAGTTCTCCAACATTTTGCATGGTTGGATTTCAATGAGGCTAGGCATAAGAAAACTTCCCAGTGATTGTGCCCCATATTAATTAGTGGGAGAGGGGACAACTTTTAATGTTCTGCCTCAGGAACCAAAATATCCTGGCCTGGCCCAGTTGAGGGCACAACCATTCATCACTGAGCATGGGGTTCACTGTTAATTAATTTGCCAGAAAGGGACATTTGCCAAGGAGTATGTAACATTTCCAGCAAAGAGTCTTGTGACACGTTAAAGAGAAACACATTTATTATGTGTGGAGAAAGCCTGACACGAGTACACATGCACACGCACACCTCAGTCTCCTTCCAAGGGAGGGCGGGGAAGGGGGAGACTGGGTTACAGGGAAGCAGCCAGACGGACCGGCATACCAACAATGGAGAGTCTTGGTTGGATTCCACAAAACCCAGGAAAGGACCATCAAACTAACAGGGCAGTCTCAAAGAGCTGTAAAGTACCCAACACGTCACCTTCCCCGGGCAGGAATAAGCCCACCTGACACGAAGGGGCAGGCATAAGCCCCACCTGACCTCAAGGGTGGGGAGAGCGGGAAACTCAGGAGTAGAAAACCCCTCTCCCCTCTTTTTGGGATTGTTGGGAACACGGGTTACTCTTATCAAGATCCGTCCTCCAGCAGTGGCTGGGATAAGCTGTTCTCTTCCCCGGATCTGGCAGACCCGGAGCCAGGCTGAAATTGACCGGCGTAAAGTCTTTAGTCTAAGGTAACTGACTAATCCCAATGCGCTAGCCTGGGAACCCGTTCATTGATAAACTCGGAGATCACGTCAGGTCATGTTGACGTTATAGTATTCCTAGAAAGCTATTAGTTCCGCTCTGTGTATTGTATAGTAAATAAAAAGCCTTATTTGGTCATACAAAGGGCTGGAGTTTCCTTTCGTGGCGCAAACCTCCTAGTCGGTTTCAATTGCTTGTACGGGTTGTAATTCAGTGCCGGTTAACCCGTTAAGTGCCGAGCTCACGCATAGGACCCGGGTGCTGGTCCTTCACATTATGGCATAAGCTTTCATAACAGGCCACTTCGACAGACCTCAGGGGGCCATTCTTGGAACAAAGGAAATTCAAAGACAGATTTCAGCACGAAATAGCTGAAAAATGATTCATCGAGAGGTACCGTACATCTCTGTGTGTTGAACGGGCAAACACTTTTTTCTTTATCACACGGCATGTTTTAATCAATGCACCAAGCAAGGATGTCTATGTTACCAATTTCCAGAAATGTTTATATATATATATATATATATATATATATATATATATATATAAAACATGTATAAGACAGAAACAATTAGACCTGTAAAATACAACTTCTCTAGGGCTGAAGATGATAATAATGTCCTTTCAGACTTGAGGACCTCTATCTCTAGATAAGTATTATTAGTGCCAAAGTTTTTTTTTGTTTGATGCTTCCAGAGAAATGTCCTCACAGCATATAAGCTTTCTTATTCTCTTGTGTAGAAGCCAAACGCGTTTCGGCCCAAAGGCCTTCTTCAGTGGCTTAGGAAAAAATACAAAACTTACAATGAATCAAACTACAGTCAGCTAGTTTTTCTTAAGAAATTAGTAGTAATATAAAACATAATTGAATGATGTCATGCTCACCCCTGTAGTTTTCACTTAATTCAGTATACAAGCTATTGCTCTGTATTTCTCCATTCTATATAAAATATACATTTGCTTTATTAGCACATACATTGATAAAAGAATTATAAATTTAAAAAGATAGAAAAGATAACAATGTAAGAAAACCCTTTCAGAAGGAGTATATTGACTCACCAAAGTTGGTTTCATTTACTAAGCTCCTTTGGCTTCTGTCTATGTTACCACTCAACAACTTTTTTGTGAATGGCCGCTGTTAATGAGGTAGTAACACTGTCTGTACTTCCTGAATTTCAGTTCCCTCTTTACAACGCCCCCCCCCACATGTGTATATATACCTGTATGTTATATAGCAGTGTTCTCCAACGTTGGGTCCCCAGATGTTTTTGGCCTACAACTCCCAGCATGCCCCAGCCAGCGTAGCTGGCTGGGGCATGCTGGGAGTTGTAGGCCAAAAACATCTGGGGACCCAATGTTGGAGAACACTGTTCTATAGGATAACACTTCACACATTGGATGAAGTGAACTGTACTCCATGAAAGCATATGCCGTAATAAATGTCTTAGTCTTTTAGGTACCACGAGACGCTTTCTTGGTGTTGCTGTTAAGACTTAATACAGCTGCCCCTCTGGAAATTACAACATTTCCAAATTCCCTAAGCAAAAGCATAAAAGATTCTAAGAAAAGCAGGTGCTCTTACATGTTTAGTCTGGGCTCTGGAATGTCCATGGTAAACTGTTACTTATGACCACAACTTCCTTCAGCATCACCAATTCTGCACTTTACTGTATTCCCCCCCCCCCTTTATGTGTGATGATAAAGCCAAAGCCAAAGCCAAAGCCAAGCCAAATCAAGCTTGACTGGACTGCTAGAGAGCCTGGATGAGGCAGGATTTTCCTGGGATCTGTAATTTATCTTGTAAATAGGAGCTATCAAGTCCACTTTGCTTTTCCACTTAATGCAGCTCCTAACGCTCAAGTAGCAGTAAGGCTCGGAAAGTCCTCTGCTTGAGATCTGGGCTCGATGGATTCACGGCCTGACTTGGGAAACAGCCGCGTCATGTGTTTCTCCAGTGGCACCTCTTGGTTTTAGACACCTGGTGCCTTCCAGATGTGTTGGACTACAGCTACATGTGGGGGGGGGCACCAAGTTGGGGGGAGGCCATTTTGGACATATAGCCAGTGGTTCGAAGCTCAACACTCAACCCATGGTGCAACCATTGGCTCACGTCTCAAAGGTTTAATTTTAAATCTCCGCTCACTTTCATTCATTAACTGTGGACTATGTGATACATGACTCAGCCCTTGCATAAAAGCACTATTTATTTATTTGTTTATTACATTTATGAATTGCCCATCTGGCCACCAGACATCCGGCCACTCTGAGCGATGTACAGTCCAATAAAATACAAGGGGGGCGGGGGAACACACACACACACACACACAGTATAAAACACAATTAAAAACAGTACAAAACTTAAAAATCCTAACCCACCCCATATTCCCGCCTGAAAAGCCACGTTTTTAATGCCCGGCGGAAGCTAATCAAGGAAGGGGCATGGCGGAGGTCACTGGGGAGAGAGAGTTCCATAAATTGGGGGCTGCCACAGAAAAGGCCCTCCTCCTAGTCCCCACCAGCCTGGTTTCTCTGGCTGATGGGACAGGGAGAAGGCCGTCGGTGGCAGATCTTGTTGAGCGGCCTACTCGATGTTGCTGGAGGTGCTCCTTGATATAAACTATGACAACATTAAGAAAACAGATGCCAAGCTAACCCAAAGGGCAAATTTTTGATTTGGTGTATTGAAAAGCATTAATCTCCTTACACAGCTGGTAGTCCCCCCCACATACTGGAACTTATCAGGCACTCTGTCTAAAAGGATTGCTTGGAATGTGAGAGCAGGGATATGAGCAGGCCACTTCAGTTTTATTGCTTCCTTTATTCCTTATCATCAGGAGCTCCATCCTGCTAATGACTGCATCAGTGCCCTGGAGACCCACAAATGGAGCAACCAGTTTGCATCAGCCCAGGGGCATTGCCAGGCTCTTAAAAAATCTGGAGCTCAGTCATATAGGATGCAAACCTGCATAAAATGTAAATTGTTTGTAACAGTGTTACAAACTGTTACATAACAGTGTTGTTATTATTATTATTATTATTATTATTATTATTATTATTATTATTTTTAAATGTTGGTTTGCTGTTGGATTCAAAGTTTTTATGACTATTGTTGCATTTTTATTTTTAAAACCACCACCTTGGTGGTTTTAACAGAAAGGCGATATAAAAATACTAGACGAAAACTAATAATAATAATCGCAACAAGAACAATAATGCATATATATATATATATATATATATATATATACACACACACACACATACATATCTGGCCCATGAACGATCTAACTGGAGGTTGGCCTTTCACAAAGGTTCCATGGACTTTGAAGAAGCCCGAGTGCAAAGCGAAAGGGAGAAAAGTGCTAAGCGGAAAAGCACGTCAAACGAATCCTTTACAGGACCATCTTCCATCTGGCAACCTGTGTCCTCACTGTGGGAAGCTGTGTGGATCTAGAATTGGCCTCCACAGTCACTTACGGACCCATCGCTAGAGTCTACACAATTTTTCTTTAGAATTTCCTCCTTTTATAATTTTCTTTTTGTAATTTTTATCCTGGAAGACAATCTTACTCAGTCACGAGTGATCGCCTACTACTATATATATATATATATATATATATGCAAATTTATAAATAATTACTAGGATTTATTTCAAAGCCGGCCAATCAGTCTCCCATATAAATCACCCAGATTAAAAAAAAAATCAGTTAATTTGCACCACACACACACACACACACATATACATATCCGTTGTGATAGAGTGTGGGGGGTGAATGGAAGAGGTGCATATATGGTGTGTGTGGCTCCGACCCTGCCCAATATGTTACTGTGGAGGAAGGGGGGCTGGCTGGCCCGCCACACCCCCACCCTTTCCTACCCCAAAGGAACCAAGACCCCCAGAGATCTCAAGGTACCAGACTGCCAGCCTCAGCTGTCTGCAACGCTACTTGAATCTCTGTTCAGGGACTCGCCTTCAATTCTGTAACCTGGATTTAGTTACTGAACTCACAGAGTACTACAAAACCCATGTGGGGTAAAACCAGGACAAGGTTTATTCTGGTAGCATTTTACAACAAGATTAGGGAAATGAGAGAAGCGCACAAAGTAAAGAGAGAGAGACGTTAGTACACAGTAAAGCTGCAAAACAATACAACCTGATTCCTTAATCTCTCAGGCACACACCTGTTACCTGAGGGCATTCTCTTCAAGGGTTAAATCCAGCACAGCCTCGCTGCCCGAGGAAGATTACCACACCTACCCGAAGGTCCGAGATGGGTAAAACTCCCACAAGGCTTGCCTTTACTAGAGCCCTCAATCTAGCTAATTTCACCAGGAGCTGCCTGGGGTCCTTGGTTTACCGCCATTACCACAGCCGGGTAGAACAAAGACCAAAACCCACGCTTTGGGAAATATACCTTTCCCCCCCTCCCCTCCTCTACTGCCTCTTAGCCAATCACCATGCACCTCACCTGGCCAGGCAGGGGGAAGGGAACTCATGACTCATGGCTTGAACTATTTACATATGAAAGCCCTAGGCCAGCTTCTCTAGGCATCTAGGCGCTGAGGCTTTCGTTTCCTCCCAGCCCCCTCAACTGGCCCCACTTGGCTTACACATGAGGAGGCGTGTGTGTGTGTGTGTGTGTGTGCGTGCGTGCGTGCGTGCGTGCAGGAACCCCCAAGGGCCCCTTTCTCCACACACTAACTATGCACACCCCACCCCAGCTGGTTCACACATGAGGTGTGTGTGTGTGTGTGTGTGTGTGAACCCCCCCAAAGGCTCTTTTCTTCACAGTTACTCCTGAGGCCATGTGGCCAGAGCAGGGAGTATGCACAGTTTCTTCAGCCCTGCCAGAGGCCTTCTCTGGGAACTGCTGGTGTCCTGGGAAGGAGTTACAAAAGCATGGCTGCCTCCCTAAGAGATTTGGCAGGCATGTTCAGGCCTGGCAAGCACGACTTGGCTCCGTCCCACCCCTCTCCCAGGAATGTCTTGAATCAGCCGAGTTGATGGCAACCTGTGAAAGAAAAGGAATGACCTTTGGCTCAAACGGGCATTGACGGGACCTAACTGAAGGGAGGAGATGCTAAAAATGCAGTCTGTTCAGAAATGAGGAGAGAAGAAGCAGAGCATGGAACCCGGTATCCCTGGGGGACCACCTCAAGAATACCGAGCATATTTCCTGATGCCTCCTATGAAGGCAGGAATGCTGAGATGCTTGCATGAGACGGGTGGTACATTTCTGTTGGTAGCAACACCATGTGTCATAGAGTTAGCTGTCTTTTATTTATTTTTATTTCTTATATTGATGAATCGCCCATCTGGCCGGCCACCCGGCCACCTTTTGTGGTCTTTGTGGTCATTGGTCAGTAGTTATTGAATTGGGGTGGATGACCATGTGCAAGCTGGGTGGGACAAGATGGGTGCGGACGGGAGAGAGATGACCAATGCTCGCATCAGGCTCTTTAGGATGTCCAGGTCGACACTCACGGATATGGTTCAAGAGTTACACCCACAGCTGCAGCTTCGGGGAAACGGCTTCTGCCTCCCTCCCAATCCAGTTCATAGGATGCTCACACACTGGCCTTGTGGCCCGTTGACAATGCAGGACAACCGCACACACCTGCTTCCAGACCTTTTGGTGCAGAAGTGTCAGCTGCCTGTACAATATTTCATTATCTTCTGTGCCAAAGGCCCTCAAACATTTTACGGTTTTGTGGGCACATTTGGAATTTTGGAGGGTGTGTCAGGCCACACTCACAAAAGGGGGAGGGGATACTTACCTGCAGCCTGGGGTAGGCACTGCATGGAGTGGAAACCTGCTGGATTCGGCCAGCAGGCACACACACACACACACCCCCGCTGCCAGTACCCCTGCAGGGAAGCCTGGCACCACCCCGCCATGCCGGATTTGTGCAAATCCGGCAGGGCACGTTAAAAAAAAAAAAAAAAGTTGCTTGCGGCGCAGTGTGGCTTATCGTGTCATCTGAACCCACCCAGTGTATATTTTTCCACCAAGAAGGGCCTAATAACAGCTTGGGGACCAGTTTAGAGAATGGGGAAATGGTGCAAAGATTTAAACCCCCCCCCAAGTCTCCATGCTCCAATGCTCAGGTTTGGAGTCCCCAAAACACAGACACACCCCTGATTTAGGATAAAAAATAAAACAATGGGAGATTCGATCACGGAACTCTGGCGTCACATGTAGTTTGGCCCTCTTAGTTACACCCATTTTAGGCCCTTTTTTTGTTTATGTCAGGGCTTATGCTCATGGGAAAGGCTTCTCTTTGATGGCTGTACAAGCCGCTGCAGAACGGGAAAGCACAAGTGTATCTATATCCTTATCGCATTACAGCCGTCTTTTTTTTTTTTTTTTTAACTCTCACAACAGTCGGAAGCGTTCCCACCTTGCTCCCCGCTGTGACATTTGTTCATTCTCTCTGAGTCCGTAAAAACAGCCCTGTGCCGAACAATCATGCAATTGCATTTTGGGCTCAGCTCAAAAAAGGAACCGGGGGCCACTTTCTTCATTGTGGGGAAGCGTCTCTTTTGCGTGCGCAAAGTGCCGCGTGAGCCAGCCGCAATGGAAATGTCGGCCGTGGACCCTCCTGCAATCTCCAGTACTCCAGAACACCTCAGAGATTCCGAGAGAAACTGAGGTCGAGGCCTACTACTTCACATGACATCCCTCATTAAAATATGTAAATGCAATAAATATGATAATATTCTTTAATTCAGTTTTGCACCCTGATTTCCCACAAAAAAAATAAAATATGCCCAGCAAGGTGGGACGCTTCCGACTGTTGTGAGAGTTAAAAAAAAAAAAAAGACGGCTGTAATGCGATAAGGATATAGATACACTTGTGCTTTCCCGTTCTGCAGCGGCTTGTACAGCCATCAAAGAGAAGCCTTTCCCATGAGCATAAGCCCTGACATAAACAAAAAAAGGGCCTAAAATGGGTGTAACTAAGAGGGCCAAACTACATGTGACGCCAGAGTTCCGTGATCGAATCTCCCATTGTTTTATTTTTTATCCTAAATCAGGGGTGTGTCTGTGTTTTGGGGACTCCAAACCTGAGCATTGGAGCATGGACACTTGCCTAAATAAAGCAAGTGCAAGCATCTAAGCCAGGAACAGGCAACCTTTTGGGCCTCGGGCACATTGGCAATTTTAGAAACTGTCCTGGGCACCACCACAGGAGATGTGGCAAAGGAGAGGTAACCTTTCCAAAAGACGGAGTACAAGCCAGAGGCGGTGTTAGAGGGCGGCCCACTAGGGCTGGAGCCCCGAATCTTTCCTTTGGAGCCCCGGATCTCTGGGAGGCCATCTGCCCCACCACTCTGCTGTCCAGGGGCACTTGCTGAAATAAAGGTACAGGGACCCCAATGATCTCTGTTGCATCTGATCCTGCTGGGTGAGCTGGCTTTTTGTCCACATGTGCTTCACCTCCTGCTGCCCCCCTGAATTTTTCTGCCTGAGGTTTTTTTCCCCCCTGAAATCAAATGCCTTCCTCTCCCCTGTCCATACATCCCTTTTTACAAATAGGGGTGTCCTTGTGAGACAGGCTCCTTTAAAGACACACACACAAACTTTAAAGCATATGTAAATTAGCATATGCCAACTTGTGGTCGGGGTCGGGGGGGGGGGGTTGTCCTGTGGGCCTGAGCCCCGGATCTTTTCAGTACCTAGCACCGCCCCTGGTACAAGGCAGAGGTGGGGTCTGAGCCCCAATACACTATACAAGTCCTCTGAACCCACAGTTTTCAGCACAAACAGAACCTATTTCACAGCAATCCCAGCTGCCGGTAAGAAAATGTGTTAATTTCTTTTTTAAAAATGGGAGCAGTAGGGCATCATTGGCAGGCACCAAGAAAGGTGTCCGGGGGTTCATTGGTGCTCGTGGGCACCATGTTGCCTACCCCTGTTCTAACCACATGTTAACTGCTGCAGAGAGACACTGTGAACAAACTAAAGCAGGGCAGGTAGAAGGTATATTGCAGGGCTCTCCAACTTTGGGTCCCCAGATGTTGCTGGCCTACAGCTCCCAGCATACCCAGCCAGCATGGCTAATGGCAAGGGATTCTGGGAGCTGTAGTCCAGCAACATCTGGGGACCCAAGGCTGGAAAGCCCTGGTATATTGGATTCCACCTATACGGTACATCTCTGGCTGATTTGCAGTAGATCTGCAAGGCTTCCTGACTCCCAGCTGTCTAACAAGAGCAATAATCAGAAGCCTACTTCTGTGACTTCATTCATTGACACTCTTGCTTCTTCTTTTTTGGTTTTACTCTCCATCAGGAATCCAAGCAGTACCTGTTCAAGGGTTTTGAGGGCCCTTGGGCAAGAAACTGTCAATCGCAGAGGCGGTGTTAGGGGGCGGCCCACTGGGGCTGGAGCCCCGAATCTTTCATTTGGAGCCCCGGATCTCTGGGAGGCCCTCTGCCCCACCACCCTGCTGTCCATGGGCACTTGCTGAAATAAAGGCCCAGTGGCCCTGCGGATCTCTCTTGCATCTGATCCCCCTGGATGAGCTGGGTTCTTGCCCACATGTGCTTCCTCGTTTGTGTTCAGTCTTTTGGCCTCAGCAGCCAGAGAAGACTTCCACAGGCTGCCTGCTGTTTTTCTAGCGTAAGATTCTTACCTATTACGTACTTCAGAACTGCCTCAACTGGCTCTCTCCAGCTAATTTGCCTTCTCTTCCACACCTGTCCCTGAGGCACAGCTTGGAGGATACTTAATAATTAATTAATTAAAATATTGATTGAGGATCATTAATAATTAATTAATTAATTTTATGTGTCGCTTCGCACTGCCAAAAGTAGCCTCGAAGCAACTTAGACACACAAATACAGGCCCCAGTACTGGTCACCTGACAGATCAGGGTTTTACTGGTGGTACTGGTAAAATGCTGGGTGGTAGGCAACCCTATCAACAGCCAGCCCACAACTTCAATCCTGTGCCCTGATAACAAAAAGTGCACAAAAATGGGATTCTTTGGGGTTAGGTGAGGGTGGTGCTGCGGTACAGTTTTTGCCCCGCCTGTCCGCTTCCAAAAGGGATGCTAAAAAGAAACAAATAACCGACTGCATGTGAACAAGAGAGAGCTTTCAGCTGTATTCATAATATCTACCAGGGAAATGTCATCTGAGATGTGTGTCGCAGAGATAAAAGGCCTTGATGTCATCCAGTTGTTGTTCCATGGAACAGCAAGTTCAGAAAAATATCACAGAGATTACGTGCTTCTTTGATATTTCTTCAGAACGGAGGACAGAGCATTAAGCAATGGAAGCGGCGTTTTGTCGTGTTGATGAAATTCATTCGTAGAAACTGATTAAGACAATGTGCATTTGGAAGCGAACAGCAAATTCCTGCTGTTCTGTTCCGGTTTCTGAACACGGTGCTGAAAGGGTTCCTGCAGGTCCGTAGCAAAAGATGTGGTGTTGAGGAGGGAGCATAAAAAGGTGCACCAGGAGGCGGGTGTGTGTGTGTGGAGAATTGATGCCAAACATTCAGATCCCACATATAGATAGCCTAATCCAGTGTTCTCCAGCCTTGGGTCCCCAGATGTTTTTGGCCTACAACTCCCAGCAGGGACTCTGAATAATCCTTTGGCCATTCTAGACTCTGCCTAACAGCCATAGGATTGCGCCCTCAATAACTTTATAAATTTAATAAAATACTATAATATAAATATAATATTATAGAATCCCCCAAAGCCCCAATCAGATCCCACATATAGATAGCCTCATATGTTCATGCAATTATGGGCGGAATCCTATGCAAGTTTAGACAGAAAAAAGAACTACAACTCCCAGGATGCCTCAGCCAGCATAGCTGGGGGTTGTAGGGCCTAGTTTCTGTCTAAACTTGCATAGGAGTGTGCCTTAAATAACTTTATTAATATTAATAAAATAAATATAAATATAATATAGTATTCCCCAAAGCCCCAATCCCTGGTATTCAGGGTGCGCCAGCTCTAGCATGCTTTAGGTGCCGACTAAAGACCTATTTCTTAACCCAGGCTTTCCTGGAGTGGGTGTACTATCCAGTCTCTTTGTTTGTAATGATGGTGTTGGATTAGTTTTAACTGGGTTTAATGCTTTTATTAATCTTTTATATAAATGTTTTAGCAATTATGATGTATTTTAATAAATATCATGTATTTTAATGTATTTTATTTCCTTGTAAACTGCTTAGTGATATTTTTTTAAATGGTCAGAAGTATATAAGTCTATTCGATGATGATGATGATGATGATGATGATGATGATGATGATGATGATGATTCCAACAGGCTGTGTTGATGAAGTTGAGCGGGGAAAGTGTGGCCATTCCACCAGCCTTGCTGAAAGATTTAGGGAACAATCCTACGGCCTCTAGACATCATGGGGGGGGGGGGCACAGGGTAGTTCGGATTCCCAGCTCCAAAGTTGGAGACAGTGCTTGACCTTGGAGCTGGGAATTGGACTTCCAACCCCACCGCCCCACCCCAATGCAGCCACCGCAGAAAGAACCACACTTGCTGCTCTCCGAGGTCAGGAAAGCGAATGGGGAAAACTTAATCTCACAATAGGAGAGGGCCATTCCACCGGCCTGCTGAAGATTTCCGCCATGAAGGCTCCTTCTCCCTCAGCTGTCACCACCAGCAACCATTCCAGCAGGCTGGGCTGAAGGAAATGAGAGTAGAAGACACAGCCATTGTACCAGCCCTGTTGAAAGACTTCATTATTTTTTCCCCCTCTTCCCTCCTCATACCTCTTTCCTTGTGTGCCATGTTGCTTTAAACTGTAAGCCTACAGGCAAGAACCGTCTTGTTCTACTGATGCCACTCTGGGAGCCTTTTTGGCTGAGCAGGATTTTTTTTAAAAATACTTCAGAGGGCCTCTGAAGCCAGTCTTAGGGTCTGGGCAGGTATAGCTGGGATATTGGTGAAACTACACATGTTCTGATGTTAGATTTCGTTTGCCTCTGCTCTTGCTCCTAATTATTAAAAGGCGTTCTTGTGGACGTCACATACTAATCTTGTCCATCGCCTGCTGCTGTCTCAGCCAAATCCTTCATCGCTCCGAAAAGTTTTGTCCCTCCCTGTAAAATGTTTCATCTATTTATAACAGTCTGTTATTTGTACTCTGGCATTTTCATACGTTTTATTAAAAGTCACAGGGGCTGTTCCTACAGGAAATGGAGTCCCTCTCATCATCTGCTGCCATCATTTTCACGTCAGCAACTTTCTGGTTATCCTACACGGTTTCTCCTTAACGAAAGCAATGGCTGGTTGTGTTCCCAGTTAGCAACTATCAGATGATACATCACCGTCCATTAGATGCAACAAACAATAACCAAGTTTGGCCACATCCTGCTTCTTTCCAAAAAGCATCACTTTATGACTCCTATCGCAATGTTGTGATAAGGCCTAGGACTGACATGGGCAAAACTTTGGAAGGGCACACATGGAAAACACGTCAACTTTTTGAGATTCACCAGGATTTCCTCCGGGCAAAAGCTAATGGGTGACATTCTCATCCCAGGGTGTTGCAGCTTTTTCCTGATGGCAAGACCCTTTCTTATCTTAGATTAATTTTTGTATAACGTTGCTGTTGAGATTCAAAATGTGCCTTACATAGCTATGATTTCAGAAGCAAAAATCTGGGTGGGAAGCAATGGGCTTGACTGAGAAGCTTTTTTCCTTTTTCCTTTTTTTGGCCAGCCCTAAGTTCCCCAGCATTGCTTCCCCAGAATATTGTACCCTCCAAGAATTCACCGATGAAAATCTGGGCCCGCTTGCAGACCTGTAACACCTCTGTTCTCACACTACAAAAAGGATCACTGCCTGTGACTGCCAGAGTGTCGTCCCCCCCCTCATTCCAAAATTACACATTGCTAACGGGTCTTCTTCAACACTCTCACCACTATGCCACACTGGCTCCTTAAAGACCAACACCTTTATTACAGCATAAACTTTCGTGGACTGGAGTCTACTTCGTCAGATGCATTGGCATCAGTTATGCTGTGGAACCCCATAGCATAACTGCCACTGGAGGGAGAAATAATGAGAGCCAGTGTGGCATAGTGGTGAGAGTGTTGGACTGGGACTCGGGAGATCCGGGTTCTAGTCCCCGCTCGGCCATGAAGCTCACTGGGTGACTTTGGGCCAGTCACTGACTCTCAGCCTAACCTACCTCACAGGGTTGTTGTGAGGATTAAATTGAGAGGAGGAGGATTATGTAAGCCGCCTTGGGTTCCTTGCAGGAAAAAAGGCGGGGTATAAATAAATATAATAAAATAAATAAATAAATAAATAATCTCCCAGTACCCCAGCACCACCTTCTGGAATTGACCATCTAAGCAGAACCACTGCAATACAAGTGCTCCCACATCCCAACCCAGACAGCCTACCCACAGTCGATAGTATCGAAAGCTGATGAGAGGTCCAACAGAACCAGTAGGGTCCTACTTCCTCCCTCTGTTCCTCTCTTGCTATACGTCATCCCACAGCATGCCCGAGGCTGTTACTGTTCCAAAGCCAGGCATGAAGTCCACTTTAAATTGATCTAAGAAAACATGTTTCATTCAAAAGTGCTTGAAGTCGATAACCTACTATGTGGGTGCTGTTGTTGTCATTGGACAAGGCACTTGGAATATGTCTAGATCTGCTGGAATCTTTGAGATCCACTCGTGCAGTTTTGGGATTTGCAAAGGCTAAAAGAAGAAATCCACTTTCGCCGCTTTGTAAGAAAGATACTTCTTCAGCTGATGGCTAGGGAGGCCGATGAGAAATAGAAAGCACCTGGAGTTGGTTTTTAAGATCCTTATTGCGCCTTCGCTCTCTCTCTCTCTCTCTCTCTCTCTCTCACACACACACACACACACACACACACACACACACACCTGCCCCCTGCCCCCAGGTACTTCTGCTGCCACCTGTCTGAGAGCAGAAGCAGGATGTAACGCTGTATTTGTATGGGAGTCTTCCTGTATTGCTTTAAGCTGTGTGATTTGGCTGCGAGTGGGTTTACAAAAAGGCTTCCTAGAAAAAATATTGACCGAAAATATTGACGAGCTTGACAAACGGCTTAGAAATCAAATTGCTCTCATTCGGCATTGACCCTCAACTAGTGCCAGTGCCAGGTTTTTGTGGGCCCTTGGGCAAGACACCCTCAGTGGGCTCCCTCCCTCCCTCCCTCCGTGAGTCTACCTTCCCACCGCCATTGTCACCAGCTGCTCTGGCCCCTCGTCCTCTTCCTCATCATGGCTACCGCTTGCTTGCTTGCTTGAAAGGCAGAGAGCAAGTCGGCCGTGTGGCACCTGCCGCGCTACCTCCTCGCCGCCGCCGTTTTCTGGGCCAGAGCGAGGGGCAGGTGAACGAGCAGGACGCGAGGGCGAGGAGCGGGAGCAACTCCGGGGGGGGGGCTCTTGTCCCGGCGCCCCTGCTGGTGTGTGGGCTCTTAGCAGGTGCCCAGCCCACACCATGCCTACCTTTGATGCTGGCCCAGCCCTCAGCACAGAAAAATGTGGACGCAGGTGTGCAGATTGACCAGAAACAGGTTGAGCGGGGACATATGTTCTCCTGCATTTCATTTGGATAAGATTCAGACATGATTATTATCTCCTTTTCTGTGCCATTTTAGGGTGACTCATGCTCCCGAAAGCTGTTTCCATTAGCTTATTTAATTATTTTAAATTATTTTTAGGTTGCCTTTGAAGGTAAAACCCTCTCAAGGCAGCATAGCTGGCTGGGGCATGCTGGGAGTTGTAGGCCTTTTTTTCCTGTCTAAACTTGCATAGGATTGCACTCTTAATTGTTGATTTTTTTCCTCTTCCCTCCCCATACCTCTTTCCTTGCGTGTCATGTCTTTTTAGATTGTAAGCCTATGGGCAGGGACTGACTTGTTTTACTGATTAAATGTAAGCTGCTTCGGGAGCTTTTTTTTAGCTGAAGAGCGGCATAAAAATACCTTAATTAATTAAATAAATAATATTGCCCTCATGCCCTGCTTGTGGGTTTCCCGGAGGCATCCGGCTGGTCACTGTGCAAACCAGGATACTGGACTAGATGGACATTTGCTACAGTCCTTCAAGGCTCCTTCCTCTTCTTATGTTCTTAAGGACCAAATAAAGCCATAGTTATAATTAAAGATGACAACTATTTATGTCGTGGGCTGTGGCTGCTGTTTTTGGCTAAACTATCAGCTACGTTATTCCATTTAGCGGCCTCTCCTGGCTTCCCGCTATGCCCTGCAGTATGTGCAATCCATGTCCTGCTGTTCTTTTTCGAGAATTTGCCTCCATTTAATGCTATGGGCCATTAGTTCATCATCTGATGTTACCATATTCCTAGTTTCCCAGACTGGCAAGCAACCATCCTGCAACAGCTCTTGCCACCCAGTATAAATTGCCACCGTTATCTGTATAAGTTGCCACCTTTGCATCCTCCGGTGGTTCTGTGTGTAACAGCCGTAACCCTGCTTCTATTTCTGCTGCCTGTGCTGAATGAGGAAGAGCAGGTCCACTTGGTGGATTAAGGCAGTTTATTTATTTATTTATTATATTTATACCCCGCCTTTTTTCCTGCAAGGAACCCAAGGCGGCTTACATAGTCCTCCTCCTCTCCAGTTTATCCTCACAACAACCCTGTGAGGTAGGTTAGGCTGAGAGTCAGTGACTGGCCCAAAGTCGCCCAGTGAGTTTCATGGCCGAGCGGGGACTAGAACTCGGATCTCCCGAGTCCCAGTCCAACACTCTCACCACTACGCCACACTGGCTCTCAGTTGGTGAGACTCAGGGCTCAGTTGGTGAGACTCAGTTCAGTTGGTGGCCTTCATTCGGGGCTGGCCCAAGACATTTTGCTGCCTGGGGCCAAGGACAAAATGTCACCCCTTTCCCAATCCACCTGCAGAAGCCAACTGATCTGCCACTCGACAAGAAGCTGCCTTCTACTGAGTCAGGCCCTTGGCCCTTCTAGCACAGTATTGTTGACCGACTGGCAGCCACGGCTCTCCAGGGACTCCAGGCAGGATGTAGGGATTGGGTCCCACCCTTCCTACAGAGGAGGATCTGGGAACAGATTCTGAGTCTGAAGGCGAGGAGATGGAGGGAAGGGAACCTGCAGCTGGTTTGCCAAGGCCAGTGGACTTCGAGATAAGCCCAACAGTCCGGGGAGGTGTGTCGAATTCCGTGGGAAAGCAACCTGAGCGCCCTGATCAGGAGGAGGAGGAGGGCGAATCAAGCATCACTACCCCGCCCGTCAGATGTCAGCTAAGGGGGATGGACCATCTGAGCAGTGTCAGGCGCTCCAAGAGACTGGCCCTTAAGAATAAGGAACCGCCTTAGGGGCGTGGGCAGTTTGAGTCTGGAAGGGAGGAGAGGCTTCTTTCCAGTTTGGAATCAGCTTCTCAGCAACAGGGCAATCCTCCTTAATGGCTGGTATTCTGACTAAGCCTGCTGCTTCTTTTGTGATTGATTTCTGCAACCCACTCCATTTGTACTTCTAGACCTGTTTGCTAGGTGTGGCATCTGTCCTAATGAAGCTTTTTGGTGAGAAGCCATTGTTTTGGATCTTCTTGGAAGGAGGAGGGGAAGTTCGGGCCCCAACACAGGAGTTTTCCCAGCTCTACCTGGAGATGCGGGGTGGGTGGGTTTGAACTTGGGACCTTCTGCATGCAAAACAGGTGCTTTACCGCACTGAGCCACAGCCCCTCACAAGGGGGTACACGGCAGACTGCCTGGGCTGGAACACACACCGTTGTCCTCCAAAAGGAAGGAATACCCATGGGGCACCTGCTGCCTGAAGCAACCATCTCACACTATGCCTAAGGTTAGGGCCGGCCCAGCATTCATCTGAGACAGACAGTTGTTTTAGTTTATGACAGTTTAGGAGAGGCGTTGCTTTCTATACTGTGTGTGTGTGTGCGTGTGCGCGTGTGCGCTTCCAGGCGAGGCTGTTATTGTGCAATTGTACTGCCTTATTTACAGAATTTTATGGGGGTGGTGTCCAGATGATGCCTTCCCACCGGTCCTTTGCTCTTTTTTTTCCTTCCTGCAGAAAATCTGTTAAGGAAAAAAAGATGGAATAGCTACACGATGCCTTCTGATTGTTAGCACTAGGACCCCTCTGTCCGGAAGCACCGTTTGTGTGTGTGTGTGTGTGTGTGTGTTTGTGCGTGTGTTTTTCTTTTGTCCTATTTTTGCCTCTGGTAAACCTGTTCTGAAGTTTTGCAACAGTGGGGCAAAATAAACATTTGTGTACGCAGCGTGGGAAGCAAGCAAGCAAGCAAGCAAGCCAAGCCTCTCTCGACCCTAGCAACTCTCTTTGGAACTGATTGTCTCCAGTCCTAGCTGTGGAGCCGGTTAAGGGTCAAGACCACTTAACCTGTAATGTAACAATGTACGGTATGCCCACAACAAATGCCTGTCTGAGTGCATGCACAATGGGAAATGGCATTGCCTGTGCTTTCATGCGTGTATTGTGTGAAGCAGCCTCTCCTCGCATAGTCAAAAAGGGGGGGGGAAACCCACGGGCCAACAGTCTGCTTCCTTGTTATGACTTCCTGGCATTCATGTGATGCTGCTAGTATAACGTTTCCCAGGTAGTATACTTCCCTGTCCAAACTATCCTGGCTAGCCCTGCCTAAATCAGTGTTTTCAAAGAAACCCCTACTTCTGACAGCTGTCAAAAGCAAGTGTTAGCAAAAGGGGTGTGTGGACTTTTCTACCTTGTCAAGCAACTAGAGCAGTGTTCTCCAACCTTGGGTCCCCAGATGTTTTTGGCCTACAACTCCCAGCATGCCCCAGCCAGCGTAGCTGGGAGTTGTAGGCCAAAAACATCTGGGGACCCAAGGTTGGAGAACACTGAACTAGAGTCTCAGGAATGGGTGGAAAAGTTGGGGGCACTGGGGCCCGTGTGGGGAACACTCAAAATCCTGAGGATCTTGCTGCAAAAGGGGGGAAATGTGGCCTACCCACTTTCACAAGCAAAGATCACTTGCGGCTTTGCTTTGACAGCTCGCCCTTTGACAGCGGTCACGTCAAAGCAAAAATTTTAAAAAACCTATATTTGGAGCCTCTCTGGGTCAGTGCCAAGGGTTGGTACCTGCTGCATTTTGACAGCAGGTTACCCCCCCCCCCGTCCTCCCCGGACATTGGCCAAGCAAGGGCTTCCCATTTTCGGACCCAGCAGAAGCTGCACACCTCTGCAGGTTGCACAAGTCTGACTAAAATAATAATAACTTAATAACCAAAAAGATGTGCGCACATTTGCATGCAAAAAAAGGGGGGGTGGCCAACTAGTGACAGCCCCTTAAGTGTGCCACTTGGGCGCTTTGGAGGGGCTGTCACTGGCTGTCAACTCTGAGATCGCTGTTTGTGAAGGTAAAGGGGAAAAAGTCACAGCAAGCAAAAAAAAAAATAAAGGGCTCATGATCACGAGGAGATAAGTAAGTCCTGGCGCAGAGAAGCCTGGATGAGCCAGATTGTTTGTCGGGCGCACCATAGGTTGTTTGGGCAACAACCAACCCGCTGCGGCTTATTGCCAGGGTTGGTTAGTGTGATGTGTGTGAACCCGCCCAGTAAGTCTACCTTCTCGGCACCACTGTCACCAGCCGCTATTGTTCCGCATCTGCTATCTCATCTTTGCTTGTTTGCTCTTGTTTGCTTGACAGGCAGAGAGCCAATGAGCAAGTAGGCAGTGGAATCTCCTGCTCTTCCTTGCTTCTCACCACCTCGGTGGTCCTCTGTGGCCAGGACAAGAGCAAATAAATGGTAAGTCAGCCAGGAGGAAAGTGCCTGGAATCTTTTATAGTTCTTCTGACCTATAACAACGACGACTTCCAGTTCCAGGTATAAATTGGCCTCTATAAACTGAAGTGAGCCTCAAGTCTGCCTCAAACCACAGCATTTGACTTCTCCTTATGAGGCCAATGTAATATGAGGTGCTTCCAGACACTGCCAGTCAAAATACATTGTGAATTTGTTCTGTCTTTTCCCCTCAAGGAAGTGTGTGTGTGTGTGTGTGTGTGTGTGTAAAGAAAAATGATAGAAGAGGCTGTGGAGAAAAATGGGAGGGTTACAAGATGGAGATGATATTGTCTGGACCTCCAACAAAATTCCGTGAATGAGGCAGGGCTATTGGATGGTAACAGCTCTCATCTTTAGAACCAGCTCTCAACATGATCCAATAAGCCAAAGAAAATGTTTGCAGCAGAGCCAAATGGCTCAGGCTGCCTAGAGGGACCCAATCCTGAAGACCTAGCAAGACAAACTGAGTTTGGAATCACTTTCCGTGGTGGTACCCTGCAACTACAGTCCGTGGAAGGACAATTTCCAAAGGGTAAGTTGCGGCTCCAGAAGGAGAGGAAACAGCTGAAACACAGCCACCCCTCCACTGTGCCCAAAGGTGGTGATGTGTCCTCTTTATAGAGGATGGTCCTCTGTTTGAAGGGCTGCCCTGTCCATGTCTGGTTTAAAGATAAATAACCATCAGAAGGAAGAACAGCTGAGCTGATGCCCTGAAGTTGCCCATCCACACTCAGCACTTGGAGAGCAGATTGAACGGGCTCACCTGGTCACAGTCTTCCCCACTATGAAATTGTATTTCCAGTTAAATTACACGAATGACCTCTAAATTTGCATTTATGCATGCAAATTAGCATATGCAAATTTCATGCAAATCTGCACTCCCTTCTTGGTGATGCATAGGTGGTCTCCCTCCTCCAACCAACTGCTATTGCTGAGGTCCTCAGAGGGAGAGGAAGCAGCAGCCCCTCCGTTGTGCCTAGATCCAGCTCCGTGACCTGTTGAATTACTGCCTGTCCTTCAAATGGGAAGGGCTTTGGGGAACAGAAAGTCGAGACAGTCAAGCCAATGCCTGCAAGCAAGTGCTGTTCAGATTCCAAAATCTCTCCACCTTTAGAGCGAAGTTTCACAGACTGAGGCAGCCTCCCCAGCTCTGGGACCCTCCAGATGTGTTGGACCACGACTCCCATAATTCTCAGCGAGCAAGGCCACTGGGAATTATGGGAGCTGTAGTCCATCACATCTGAAGGCCACCAGGTTGAGGAAGGCTGGACTGAGTTGTGGGACCATGATCTGAGGAGGCAGGGAGAGAGAGAGAGCCAAGGTGAGGGAAGACAATGAGGACTAGGAACAACTTTGGTGGAGATGCACGGCAGAATGGACCAGAAGTGGATGGGTAAAAGGAAGATCGTTGGGGTGGGGCTGAACTGGAAGCCCTGCAAGTGGATTGTGCTTCAAATCATTTGGGAGCATGATATCTCTGCTATTAATCAGAGGCTAAATTATCTTGCTACGTATATGAAACGAATCATCTTGCGTAAGTCGCTTTGGGAGGCTCT